>OU452307.1:19052500-20347500 GCA_911728475.2 Pterostichus madidus
TTAAATATATTTTGGACAATGCATTGGATGTTCTATCTATTTTATGTAAATATATCTACATAAGCTGTATTCCATTTGCTACTTGGTTCACTCAATCTATTTAGATCTGTTTAGATAAATTAGCCAATATGACAAACTGACAATACCGGATTCAGCGGGTACATTGGAGGCAATTGTCCCTCCTTAGAATGAATGTTTGAGATATATATATATATATAATATTTGTGAATCCGCGCAGTAGTTATTTTCTAATCCGTATCAATAGATTAAGTATAAATCTGTTTCAAATTATTTGCACATCTACTAACCTTCCTAATGTGTATGTGTGGATAAACCGATCATAGTATGGTGTTTTGCTCTTGTATATCAGGGTGGAAATATATTTTTTTAAATCAGGAAGAATGTGGCGATTAGCGGTACATTTAAATCGTGCAAAATCTCACACTCGTAGGGCGCGAGCATAAAGGCACATGTGCATGATACGAGCAACTCTTGAAGCAATTGCAATCATTGTAGTACAAAGCTTATTATACTATAATTTTATTTTTTAAATAAAATAAATAAATATAAATATATCATCACGTCTTCTACCGGAGTGTGGCACTCTGCCGAAGCAGATCTCGGTAAGTGATATATTTTTGCGCGTGAAGTGTGGTTACCAGCCGTTAAATCACGGCCCCCAACGATGTTGTGGAGGGGAAGCCACAGGAGTAGTATTAATGTGGTGAAAATGTTTATCGCCAGTGGGAATTGAACTAGGGTTCTCAGGATCCACAGGCAGACATAATACTCTGTTCCACCTACTAATAAAACCGTCGCAATTTATAAAATTCATTTTTACTTTCAGTTTGAAATATTAATGCTCTCCTCTGAACAAAAAATTCTGGATCCGCCACAGCAAATTGAAACTAACTAACCAAACTAATGCACTTATTAGAGTGGATAATTTCAAGCTGAATCTGTATCAGTAAATATAGTACAGGGAATAAAGTCAACGCAATACTACAGTTAAATAAATAAGTAATTTTATTCAATGTAAGTGTAAGTTAGATCAGATCCAAATGGCAAATGAAATACGCCTATTATAACATTTTAATAGAAACACTACTACATAAATAAAAATTATTAAATGTCTATTATAATTACATTTACGTTCAGTGCAATTTCTCGTTTGGTATCGTATTTTGAGATGCATCACCTGAATCAATTAAAATTTTGAAGTTAAAAAAAAATTAAACAATACATGGTTCCCAATCTAGAAATCACTGTATGAACGGTTAAAATGAAATATACTTTAATTTTTTATTTTATTTTATATATTCAAGTTTTGTCAAAAAAATATTAAGAACTCATCTAAAGAATAAAACTGATCTAACAAAAAGTAAATTCAGTATAATACAAGATGGTTTATTGAATAATGATTCGATCAAGATATATAATAACATACCAGAAAACTTTAAAATATTTCATAAAAAAAAAAAAATTAAAATGTATTTGATTGTACTTTAATTTGTGACTTTTCTAGTATATTGCACATCTAAGAATAATACTTATTTACGATAGTGATACGTAAAGCTAGTCTTTAGTCATGAGAGGGTCATTAGTTAAAATACGGGTGGAGCAACCCGAATTTTACGATCTAAAAACAGTTAACTAATATCTGTATTACACAAGGTCGTAGATAATGGTACATTGTCAACGGCTATAGTATAGCTCGTTGGTACTGATCGAATAGATAACGCAAATTCAGGAACATTGCGCGCGAGGAGTATTTGGATGGATGACTATCCATGGAAACTCGCGTTGCTGTTGACAGAATAAAATCTAAAAAACGCGGATCAGGGCGTAATGGCGGAATATGACCTTGGTAGTTGGTCCGCAAGAAGCCACAAAAAAGTATATTATTAAACGAGCGTGTAATGATAGCAATTACTCATGAAGGTTACAACACAACTAGAGGCGAGTAGCGTAATTTAGGCGAATGAGCAAAAACCATTGAGTTCAGTACTATAGTTTTTCTACGACTACTCAATTCGAAATTACAGCTTTAGATCTAGATAAGTATAACGAATAAAATAAAGACAAAAAGTCAATTACGATGTGGAACTGTGTCTTAATAAATAGGAAAAATAGGAAAACAAAACTTCCATCACTTGTCACAAATTCCAAAATTTTTACAGCACGTTTGAATCAACTTATCAGGTCATCATCAAACGGCTGGTCAGTTCAGCTTTAACCATAGACGCGTTTCGTCCTTTAGGGACTCATCAGTATGGTGTGATCAACTATCTAACTAGCCCAACTAGGGACTAGTGAACTGTGATATTTTTACAAGCTGAACTGACTGATGTTAAAGTAACTACGCCGGTAGACAAGACATGAGAGCTAAGGAGCAACCCGTGGTGCCATCTACCGACAGAATCGCAAACTGCATGACAGCAATTTAAATAAAATAAAGACAAAAAGTCAATTACGAAGTGGAACTGTGTCTTAATAAATAAGAAAAATAGGAAAACAAAATTTCCATCACTTGTCACAAATTCCAAAATTTTTACAGCACGTTTGAATCAACTTATCAGGTCATCATCAAACGGCTGGTCAGTTCAGCTTTAACCATAGACGCGTTTCGTCCTTTAGGGACTCATCAGTATGGTGTGATCAACTATCCAACTAGCCCAACTAGGGACTAGTGAACTGTGATATTTTTACAAGCTGAACTGACTGATGTTAAGTATAACGAAATTAATAATGATTAGAAGTGTATATTAAACTTTAGTTGCGTTATTATACCAACCTCGAAGTGGCATTAGCCACAACCTGTGAGTAATACATTATTACTTGCGTGCGTGAGTAATTAAATGCATTATATAAAGATATAAAAAAAATAAATATAAAAAAGGAGTAATGGCTCAATGGTATCAAGTCGGTCTGTTATTCCAAAGAACCCTGGTTCGATCCCCACAGCCGACAAACAATTTTCACCAATTTAAGATTACCCCTGTGGCTCCCCCACCACTAACATCTTTGGGGGCCTTGATATGATGGCTGGTAACCGCACTTCGCGCGCATAAATATATCACTTACCGAGATCTGCTTCGGCAGAATGCCACACCCAGTAATGGGTAAAAGGCGTGATGATATATTTATATTTATTTATATAAAGAAAGGCATATTACTAAAAAAAAAAACATTCAAAATCGTGACAGAAATAATACATTTTAATCCACCGTTGCTAAAAACGACGATGTTAAAATGCCCTTTTACTTTCATTGCTGATAACGACGGGTATAAAAGCGTATTTTACTATAAAATATAACAAATTTCAATTGTTTGTTTATTTATTGAAAAAATTATATTATTCGCATAAAGTATTCGTGCTAAATATTGGGTTGGTGAAAAAATTGTATAGACACCTCGAAAAAAAAAATGCATGATTGGTAGGTATATTATATACTATTATATAACTTCAAAAAAAGGTTAACATTTTTCATTAATATCAGTACGTGCGCAAAACTCATTCCTGCACGCTCCTATTGGTATGAGCAAAGTGCGCAAAGTAAAATTTTAGCATGATAACAATGTTTTCGGTAATGATGTAAAAAAAATTGTATAGATATATTAGTGCTTTTACCATCTTCGGATTAAACTAATGTATATTTATAAAGTACTGTACTACATAGGTACCTATTAATACATTCCCTAAATCTACAAAAAATCAATTAGATTGTGATTAGAACAGAGACATATTAAATCATCCAGAGTCAGTCTCAACATACTAACATACTTTAATATAAAGAAACTCTTTACATTGTTCATGAGTTTGCATTATTATGCTTCTCAACAACATAACAAAAAATTCATAACAGTACAGGGGATCTGCAGATTTTGACGGAATCCGAACTCCTCAAACACAGTTGTATGTAATTTTGGTTAGATTTTATCCGCAAACTCTCGCTAAAGAAGCTTCTAACTGTTCAGCCAAAATTTACACGATAGAACGATGATTGTAACTGTATAGTGTTCAAAACTAGTTCAGCGGTTAAATCTCTCTAAGAACTGGCATCTTAACTATCCTCTTAATATTATAATAAACTAGACGATGGATTCCGATATTCGAATCTCGATTTTAAAACAAGTTCATTATTTAAATATCGAAGAGAACATTAAAAATGTAATAAACAGAATTCCTACCTTGCGCAGCATCCTAGTAAGTTTCAACAGCACTTAAACCTCACTTAGTACAAAATCTTCCGAAGACTTAACATGAACTGCAAGAACTAACTCAGCCGCGCTTCTGTGCGTCTCGCGTTAACGCTGAGCCATCAACTGCTGGCACGGTGAAGTGTATCACATTTTCATCTGCCGGCAATCCTTTCACCATCTGCTTGCTGAGCGAAAGTCGCCCTTATTACACGTGTGCATTAGAAACTCGCGTGCCACCTGATCTTATTTTTATTATCTCACTTGTACCGGCCGAAGAAAGCTACTTTGGGTGTGGACGCTTGTACAAGACCAGGGACTTATTTATTGTTATTTTTAACGCTGGACAGGTGAAGTGGATATGCAGCAGTATTGAGTTTTATGGAGATTGCTTGGGAACCTTTGAAAATTTATTGAAGTGAGTTATTGCATATTGCACCATACTATAGCACTATAAGGAAGTGTAGATAATACTAGTATGTTACTTGGAAACAATTTTTTATCTTTTTGCATCATATTGTCTCATCCTTTAAAGTTCTACACTTAGTTAGTTTGATAGTAGTAATATTGAATATGAAATCATTTTATTTATCTTACAATCCGGTAACAGCCTTTCAGACGGTATGATTCGTTTCAACAAAACTTGTTTCACTTAAATTATAATTCTATAATATTAAGTGAAATTTAATTTAATAATAATAATAATATATTTGCTACAAATTTCAAAACATGAAATATTGATTTTCTTAATTCCTAAAAACTCATAACGCTGTAACTATACATGCAGAGACTATCTTTCTGCAATATTTAATTGGAACAATTTAACAAATATAAGTTAAACATAGTTACTCTTTTAGTTGGCGTTCTTAATAGAGACGGTCAATATTTTTCATTATTTAAATTCACCATCAATATTCAGAAGAAATTGTATCGACTGAAGATTAAATTAAAATTTAACACTATTGGCAATTCGAATGTAATAAAAATAAATAAAATAAATATATCATCACGCCTTTTACCCATGGCTGGGTGTGGCACTATGCCAGAGCAGATCTCGGGAAGTGATATATATATATATATGCGCGTGAAGTGCGGTTACCAGTCGTCAAATCACAGCCCCCAAAGATGTTAGTGGTGGGAGAACCACAGCGGTAATTTAATGTGGTAAAAATTGTTTGACGGCTGTGGGATACCACTGAGCCATCAACCCCATTATATTAAAAATGATCCCATTAAAATTTGGAACACGAAAATGATATAAGTACATATATATTATAATTTTAAATTATTGAGGTTACTCCATTTCAAGTTATTTATAAGAAATAAATACATTTCTATATTTTAAAAATATGGGTTCTGATTGAATATTTAATAATCTGTTATCTAAATGTTATACATAAGATGATTAGATAAAAAACTAGATTAACATAAGTTTAAAAGTAATTCGAGTCGTGTAGCTCATTAGAAACTATTCATGTTTATTTTGGTGAAGACGTCAGATGGAACATGATTATAAATAAGTCCCGTTTTCATATATCAGTCTACAATGATTAATACAATTTTAATAGACATCAATGAATACTGAATATTTTATCGAACAAAATTAAAATTTTCTCATGACCTGTCAAAGATATAAACTTACGACACTCCTACGTGGAAGTAGAAGATGATCCCATAGAGAAATTTTAATTTATTGTGCATCATTTGAAAATATCTTGCGACACTAAAATTTATTTTACTAGCATACACATTTATTAATTATAGTTTCACACTACTTTCCAGATATTTTATAATAAAATTAGCCAATTTTCAAAAAGTAGACTATTTATGTAATTTGAAATTGCTCTAGATCAAAATAAATGCAGCAGTGGCTTGAAACTATGGGACAGCATTAACTTGTGATGTTAATTAACAATTTACGTGTGAAACCCGTATATCTTCAGTATAATTAGTTTAATGAACAGAGTGTGAAAGTGGACATTTTAATTGAAGTGAAGACTGAGTTTATTTTCATATTTTATTTTAAACTTATAATTTTATACCTACTAACCAAATGACATATTTTTCTAAATTTATCGCTTTTTCCGTTAACATGTAATAAATAATATATTGAATATATTTTCCACTGTATTTTCAAAAGAAATTCACTTTAATTAGTTTTTCATACGTATATAAGAAATGCTCAAGTTGTATATATCCATTATTTTATTTTATTTACTTCCACCATCTTAAATCTTAAAATATTTTTACACGATCTAGACGAATATCGTCCTACCAAAATATAAATTACCGAATTAATGATCTATTTCATAAAAGTTCAAAGCAGCCAAGTATGAGTGAAGGAAATAAAATTTGCCAGAGAGAAATCATACATTTATATTTGTCATTTGAAGGTGTCTAATGAAAGTAAATTAAAGTTTGTCCGCGCTATGGTGACCGGCACGTCATCAGTTTCTGATCTAATAATTAATAGATATTACATATCTTTGTCATATATATGCTTGCTCATTCATTGATTCATGTTACCTCTGTATTATATTTATTTCTTTTCCAATAATCGAAAAGAAAAAGATATATGATCACGTCAAGGACGGAAATGTCAAATATCGATCTGTCATTTCAAAATAAATTTTACGTTATGTTTTAAATGAAACTGAGATCATACCGTAAATTTTAAAATAAATTGAAAATTTTTAAATAATAACAAAACATTAACCCGACAGAAATACACAATCGTAAACCACAAAAGAATAATAACCTCAAATGCGTACAAAAATAGACTTACAATCGTCAAAATAGAGAATTAAATTTGCCGGTGATGCATAAAAAAGTTTTAACATTTTAAGTTTTCTATTATATAACTCTTAATTTGAAACTTAAAGTTATTGTTCATCATGACGAAAGTAGGAATATATTTGATGAAACACCGTTCATCACAGTCCAGACAAACTATACAGATATTTGCAAACAAGTCGTTTGCTTATTTAAAATGACGTTCCTATATGGATTTATTTTTAGACGATGTAAATTATTGACAAACAATAATACAATAATTTACAATTATATAACAAAATTTAGTTTATATGTGACTTAAGTTTAATTTGATGCAGCCTTAGGGCCAGTTTTTCAATCACCGATTAATGTTAATCATGATTAAGTAATAATGGAAACTATGGTTACCATTATTATTTAATTATGATTGACGTTAATCGAGAGTAAACACGTGATTGAAAAACTGGCCCTTAGTGTAACAACTATTCGAAATACAGAGTGATCAAAAGGAATTGTTACAGTTGGCAATAAAAAAATCTACTTAAAAATGGTGAGCCTGTTACATAAATTAATTTCCTGTTGTTCACAGTGACATTTGAAAATCTAAAATTAAATTTAGTACATTTAGTTCTTATTCGTTTTTAGTTACATTTTTCTTAAATATCCATAAATAAAACTGTTGTTTCCTTTACACTTCCTTTTAGTATTTCTATTTCTCAAAAAATCTAAATCCTATTAGCTGTCAGACTCCTGACATAACCTATTTGTATTTATTCGACATGTCAAATAGTATTTCAGCCTTTACCAACAGTAAACTATGGAAGAAAAAGATCTCCGGAATTGTATTGCCAACTGTAACAATTCCTTTTGATAACTCTGTAGTTGTCCTGCAACAACCTATTGCGTTTATACAGGTATATTTAAACCAAATTAAATCAATATATTTACATATTAGCGGATGTCATTAAAAGAAAAGTGTCTGAACTGCATGTTTTTATTAAATGCGGAATTGTATTTCAGGAAATTGATAACAATTTAATCTTATTAAAATTAGAAAGGTTGCTTGAGTTGTACCTTCATTTCAAGTTTTGTATTTCATGTACATTATGTAAGAACTTGATATAAAATGTTAAATAATTTTACAGCATTTAATTACTTTCATCCAACAAAACAAGAACTGCATCGCCGTACCATTTTAAACATTCCAGTTATCGTTTAAAATATTTTTTGCAAACTATCTCTACCAATAATATCCGTTAGGCGTCAGACAAAAAAATAATATAGGTGCGTATAAATTTTCACTTTTTATTCATTCTTAACCTCAAATAAATTCAAAGATAGGCAAACTTATTTTTGTTTAAGAAATTAAAGTAAACATGACAATTGACATTTTCCATTACATTTTATATATAATTAAAAAGAAATTTAATATAAAAAAATTCAAATCGTGTTTAAAAATGAAATTAATGAATTCAGATCGCGTACTTCCGATAATTAACCATCCGTTCCAAATGAACAAATAACAGCACAGGCACAAAATTGCAGTCAACACTTTCTTACCCAACGAAGCATGGAACAACAACAATGAATGCATTTCATACGTTCCTCATTCATTCGCGTATTCATCATTTGTCAGTTCTGCCATACACGCTGGCAACTTGATCCACAAATTGGCGTATTGTTACCAGTGAAAGGTATAAATAAAAACCTGATGATTGCAGACCCATCCGCTATGTTGGGCGTTGTTTATCCGCTGAGAAATTTTCATTTCATTTTTACGTTAGAGACAAATGACTGGCGATTTTGTTTTCACTTGAATTATTTTTCAAGGTGCGTCCGAAGATTATCGACAAGAGTAATTGCTTCGACTGAAATTGGATTATCAAGAAAGTTTGACAATAAAATTTTATTAAAATGCAAATTTTTATTTAAGTTCTTATGTCACCACTTACATGAAGCAATATACAAGATTGCTGATGTATCTTTACATAACTTTAGATTTATTTTTAAATAAATAAAAAAGAAATAAATATATAATTGTGCCTTATTATTATTATTATTATTTTCGGGTGCGGCACTTTAAATTTGCAGATCTTTGTAATAGATATAAGTTTATCCGCGTAAAATGGAATTACCAGTGATCAATCGTGGCCACGATGATATTAATGAACTAACAGCCAGTTGCACCACTTTCACTTATATTTTAAGTAATGCCTAAAAGAAAAATATCGAATCGAATGTGTGACAGTTTTGTTAGATTTTCCATTTGACAGTTCCTTTCGATACGATGTTGTTCATTTAAGAAAAACTTAAAACTTAAATAACCGCGGTGCAACTGGCCATTAGAGTTTGTAGCAAAAAGCGACAATTTTTGTGTAGTGAGAATTTCTCCCAACCCCTACAGGATTTAAAGTTGTAATTTTATCATAATCCGATGAGCTATTATGGAATTATTTATTCCATAATAATTTAAATTATTCAGCTATTTACCTATCTATTAAATGCATTAAAAATTCTATAGGTATTGTAATTGGAATTTATATTATATTTTATTGGGATTAATTGTGTACAAGTCAAATATATACAGCAATTATACAACAAGGTGTTGTCTTCCCAATCTCAACCTCCATTCCTCTCTATCATACACCATATTTTCTTCTAGGTCTCGGTCTCTCATTGCCTGCCGTATTCCCTCTTTCCATGATTTACGAGGAATTTATTCTATCTATATACTGCTGATACTCGTATTTTACAATAGAAAGTAGCATCCGCTATGAAGGGAGATAGATGTATACATCCATCTCTCTAATAGAATTTCGCCCTCGTAATGCGCAGACGTGTTTCTATGAGTGTTTTAAAGAAATATTTCGAAAGGGGCGTAAAATAATTAGACACAAGTTCGTAGTTAAATATTGTTTCCAAAAAACTATTGCTACTCGCAACGAGGTACAGCAACAGCATGACAAAGAGATATCATTGTCGGTAAACCACTTGACAAACAGAAAACCGTTTGTTTTTGAAATATGAACGTCAGTCAATGGTTATTCAATCATGTACTCTAAAATATGGTACGCTGTGAAATGCTTGCAGGATCTGTATAAAGCGGCACTGCGATTAGAAATTTTTTACTATTAGTGTTACACGTTATACATGAACCGTTCTGCCAACCAATACTAACTGCAATAGACCAGTAGAATAAATACAATTTCACCCCTTTGGTATTCTTTCTTGATAACGACTGTATTTACTACACCGAATTCTATTAGTGAGATAGAAATATATATCTGTCTCCCTTCATAGCGAACGTGAAAAATACAGAATCAGCAGTATACAGGATGGTCCATTTAACTTGACTTGTTCAAATATCTTGCAAATTAAGCCCTTGATAACAAACTTTCATGAACAAAAGTTTAACCATTTTGAGGGGGCCATTCGATCTTGTTAACATTTTTCGCCCTCCGCCCCTCAGGGGGTCGAAGAGGGGGTAACCTTAGATATCTTAAATAGGAACCCAATTTTTTATTACAGATTCAGAATCTCCATAAAAAATATGAAGGTTTAATCTGAGAATTTTTTCATATTCTTGATAGATGGCGCTGTAACCGGGCGATTCATTTAACTTGACTTGTTCAAATATCTTGCAAATTAAGCCCTTAACAACAAACTTTCATGAACAGTAGTTTAACCATTTTGAGGGTGCCATTCGATCTTGTTAACATTTTTCGCCCCCCACCCTTCAGGGGGTCGGAGAGGGTGTAACCTTAGATATCTTAAATAGAAACCCAAATTTTTATTACAGATTCGGAATCTCCATAAAAAAATATGAAGGTTTAATCTGAGAATTTTTTTCATATTATTGATAGATGGCGCTGTATTCGTAAAACAAGTTTTTTTTTAATATTCTTATTTTGAATTGTACCGTCCAGAGAAACCCGTGTTACTGTTGGCTATAAGACCTAAAATGCAGGATCAGGGCGTAATGGCGGCATATGACCATAGCAGTTGGTCCGCCAGGAAGCCACACAAAAAATTCCGAAATATTGGTAAAAACTTGTTTTTACGAATACAGCGCCATCTATCAATAATATAAAAAAATTCTCAGATTAAACCTTCATATTTTTTTATGGAGATTCCGAATCTGTAATAAAAAAATAGGATTCCTATTTAAAATATCTAACTTTACTCCCTCTCCGACCCCCTGAGGGATGGGGGGTAAAAAATGTTAACAAGATCGAATGGCCCCTCAAAATGGTTAAACTTTTGTTCATGAAAGTTTGTTGTTAAGGGCTTAATTTGCAAGATATTTGAAAAAGTCAAGTTAAATGGACCATCTTGTATAGATGGCAAGTAAATGGTAAAAATCAGTTTGTAGGTAAAAATCGAACTCTAGTTCGACGCGTTGTAACTGAGCTCTCTACCCCACAAAATAAATATTAATACGCCTTTTCTTCCATTTTTGGGTAAAATCTATACAGTTCACGCTAGATTATATCTATATTTTTACAGTAAATTGCAACTATTAATTTTAAAATCATCTTCATATATTAATGGAGTGTGAGGTATAATAGTAATTTATGATATAAGTATTAAAAGTGGTATGTTATGAGTGAGTGAGGAAGTTTGGAACGAGGCGAAGTCAAGTGAAGCAACCCCCAAGAACGAAATAAAATCATTTTTAACACGTATAACATACACTATTTTTTCTACAAACATCGTTTTATATTTCAATTTAACAAATAATTTATTTAATTATTTTTGACAGTTTAGTAACAAAAGATAATTTATAGTAATGTAATGAAAGACATTGTCTCTGAATGCAATAAATTTTGAAAGTTATTTATTAGTTATGTGAAAATTTTTGACAACTGTAAGTGGCATTGTATTGCATTGTACAGGGTGATCAAAAGGTATTGTTATAATTGGCAATACAATTCCAGAGATCTTTTTATTCCACAGTTGGCACAACGTCAGATAAAGGCAGAAATGCTATTTGACATTTCTAATAAATACAAATAGGTTATATCAGGAGTCTGACAGCTAATAGAATTTTGACTTTTTAAGTAATAGAAATATTTTAGAAATAAATGTAATAATAAATGTACTCAAATTTAAATTTTAAATGTCACTGTCAACAACAGGAAATGAATTGATGTACCAGGGTTACCAATTTCAAGTAGTTTTTATTGCCAACTGTAACAATTCCTTTTGATCACTCTGTATATTTATACTAATTGTGTATTATGAATAACGCATTACCAAAAGAAATTGAAAAAACTACTTCAAGAGCTGCTTTAGAATTACTGCCGACAAAATCCAAACAGCAATATAAATTTGATATATGACAAATTTTTTTAATGTTGCAACAAGAAACAAATTAGTCGTTATTATTCTGAAATTGTATTCTTGGCCTTTTTGAATAATAATTTGGAAATCATCTACGCTTTGGTCAAATTACCCAATAATCAAATTACTTCTAATCTAATTATAATAACTCTTTAAATTTACAAAATAATTCAGAAAATGTTGTAAAAACCACACAACACTTGGCGTAAATATAACAAATGGTAATAATAATTGTACCATTTATGTAAATATTTCAATAAATAAATCAAATATGTTTGGCCACATTTTCAAATGGTATTTTTTATTTTTAACATTTTAGCACGCCTAAGCAACCATCAAAAAGTCTACTTTTAATAGTGTTCGTAGGAAGAAATAATTGGCTGAAATATTTTTGTTATTACATTGAATTGGATTTTGGAACAAAACACATAAAGGTAATAATAATTTGACTTTTTATCTGATCAGCGACTGAACTAGTAATTTAATCTACTTCGTCTCATTAAAATATATTGCTGTTGCGTTGTTTTATTAGCTCAGGAAGAAAGTTATGATTTTTGCTATAGCTATACTTGGATATAGCTTCATATTTACATAAAAATACTATAAAGTGAATAACAAGATCATCAATTTCGAACAAGTTTGTGATATATTTAATCTGTGACTTTCTTGAAAGTTTGAAGTTTCACTGTTATCAATTAGAAAATTACATTCATGTGTATCATTCAGATCAGAAAGATATTTTCACCATGACTTTACGAATTTTTCATCTATAATGCACGCCAATTAGATAATTTGACATAACTACTTAAAATTCTTTTACGATATGAAACTGGAGTATGAATAAATTATATCCATTCCTTACTGCTTTCAAAGACATTGAAATCATCTAATACAGAGTATATTTATCTTTTTATTAGATTGTTAGAGCATAGCAGCTCTTTAATTATAAGGAATTAATAATGGGCTACACACATGGGCGTCCACAGACATTTTTCCAGGGGGGGGGGGGGCGAGTTGCAAAAACCTCTCAGATATACATAAATTTTTAAAATATTTTTTTTACATAACATAAATACATACACATAACAAATGGTTAAAAAAATATTTAAATTTGTGTAATAAATTACTAGTCTTCGTCGTCTGGGTTTGAATTGAAGAGGAAAGACAATTTTCGAATAACTCTACCTTAAATTGACACCATTTCTTCAATAAATTCCGATTTAGCAGTTGTACAGTTTTTAATTTCTAATATTTTGTGTCTGTGTAAACTTAAACTTAGATTACTCAATCGTTACGATAGGGAACATGTCACTGGCTGGCCATAAGAATACTACTGGAAATTCAGTTTCAGTTTGAATTTATTATCTTCAAACTTATAATTTAATTTTTATTTTCATTATATATTATATACCTATACATACACAGTGTGGTGGTCACGACACTCGAACATAGGACTTTAACATGTAAAATCGTATTGTTTTAAATTTCCTGCTTCCTAATATTTAAAAGAAAAAGCTTCAAATTAAAGTTTAAGGGCATAAAATACGAAATTAATTTTGCATGCTCTGTATCGGCACAAATTAGATCTAAAAATGAGTAAAATTGTCTCAAAACTGATAGCTATGAAATTGAAACAAAATTAAACAAATGTTTATTATTTCATTTATTTTGACAAATAAAACGTCAAACATTTGTTTAATTTTGTTTCAATTTCATGCCTATCGATAGTTTTGAGGCAATTTTCCTCATTTTCAAATCTAACTTGTGTCGTTACAAAGTATGCAAAATTAAATTTGTTTATTGGTTCAGATGCAGAATTTTATGCCCTAAAACTTTTATTTCAAGCTTTGTGCTTAAAAAATTTAAGGAAGCAGGAAATTACAAAATTATAGTTTTACATGTTAAAGTCCTATGTTCGAGAGTCGTGGTCATCACCCTAGTTAAAATCCAGGGGGGGCGCGCGCTCCTCTTTGCCCCCCCCACTTGCGGACGCCCATGGCTACACGCATTTAATGTGCAATCAATTTTTTCTTGCGCAATAATTCTTATACTGTTTATATTGTTTTATACAAAAATACTTGGAATAAAGAAAGTTTCAAAGAATTAAATTGTACATACAAATCAATCAAAATTTCAAAATGAGCGATTTTAATTTTTTGGCATGTAAAAGGTTACACATTTATTAATATTACTTTTTTATAGCTTTTTTATGGGGTAGGTAGCTCAGTTGTATCGAGTCGGCCTGTGAATTTGAGAATCCCGGTTCGATTCCCACAACAGACAAAACAATTTTCATCATATTAAAATTATCTCTGTGGTTCCCCTACCACTAATATCTTTGAGGGCCGTGATTTGACTGTAGGTAACCACACTTCACGCGCATAAATATATCACTTACCGAGATCTGCTATGGCAGAGTGCCACATCAAGTAATGCAAGCCCGTCTGACACGAGCAATTTTTATGTACATTTTCAATGTCAATTTTTTACTTTGTAAAATGTTTTCTTCAATTTTAATGGCAAAATAGAACCGGTCCTATCGTCTTCAATGCTTCCTTCAATTAAATGCGCAAATAAGTTGCGCGCAGCGCATGGCATAGTGTATTGTTAAAATGCCAAACTGTGTTGATTCTGTTGAAACCATAAACCTCATTTTTTTTATTTATATCATTTTTAATCAAAATATCGTAGTCTCGGCAACGGATGTTCGTTTTAATAGAGAAGTACAAAAATAAGCTTTGCTTGTATGCCACTAAAACTGCCATATATAAATTATAATTTTTATTCTGACACAAAAACCCTAATTCAATACCAACATATTTTCAAAACGGGTCGAAATACGCATGCGCATCTAGCAGAAAATTGACATCGTTGCATACAGGAATTTTTGTCTTCAATGAAAATGAACATGGAAAATGTACTAAAAAAATGAACACAAAAATTGACATTAAAATGTACATAAAAATTAATCGTGGCAGACGGGCTTTAGAAGACGTGATAATACATTTATTTTGTTTTTACTAAAAGCTTTTATAGCTGAATTATCAAAAATCCAATATGACATCCGAACGGAGATTTGATCTGAAATTTGACCCGTTTCAGCAATTGTAATGTAAATTGTACATTCGGAAGAAAAATAACCTTTATCCATGAAAGGATGTCAAAAGGGACAGAATTTCCCCGGGTATCGGGTGTCGAAAACGGCTTTTTTGTCAGTGAAAAAATAAGTAAAATAATATTTTTGTGGGATTTCAGGAAACTAGATCACAAAATTGGCATTGAACTCATTTTTTTGTAAATTTAAATTCGGTTTCGATATTTTTATTTAAGTACTACTATTTTCAAGTTGCTGAAGACTTACTGAATCGGCCAAGTGCATTTAGAAGCTAATAATCATTCAATTTCTAAAATACATCATCATCAATTTTAGAGTTTCCGGGTCAACTATGTCTGGGCCTCCTAAATCATATCAATAATGTAGAGATACATTTGTGATTTTCAAAAGTTATCTTGATTTTAATTTGATAGTCCGGTCTGTATGTAAAAGAAATGAATAAACACAAATAAGTGATAATTGTTAATATATAGATTTAAATAAAACTTGTGGCACCACCTAAGTAAGCATGAAAAATGAAACCAATTACAAGATGAGACACTGTCTGAATATTTAAACTTAAATATTTTAATATAACATGAAAAATTACACTTAAATATCGAATTGTTTCTTGTAAACACAAAAACGAAAAAAACAAACTATCAACTCAAAATCCTGATAAGTTTTGAAAATCAATAACATACCCCTGCATTTTTAAATGTTTTAATATTTTAGTCGACTCGGCAACTTTAAAATCGCTGATAAAGTATTTTGGTAATTGAATATTTAGTATTTTACTGCAGTTTTAGCTTTTCGCGCATTATTAGCTTCTAACCTCACTTGGCCGATTCTGTATCTCTTCAGCGATATTGAAAATAGTATTATTTAACTAAAAGTATCGAAAACGAACTTTAATTTATAAAAAAAACTAGTTTGAAACCAATTTTGCGACCTATTCTCCTAAAATCATCTTCACTTCCACGCTTCTGATTAAAAAGCATACAAAACATGTTGTCTTACTTATTTTTTCACTGAAAGAAAAAACACAGTTTTCGGCACTTTTAATAAATTTGGAGACTCTCGGGGAAATGCTGTCCCATTTGATATAGAATTACCGGAAACTAAATTAATAATCATATTGTGTAAAACTAAAGAGACACATATTGTCGTTACGTTGTGTAATCATTTTGTATCCATAGTACATTAATTTCTATAAATTTTACGTAGTATTATTATTGCTTTAGAGTGTAACTGGAATTTGTATCAAATTGAATTATAAGAGAAAAATTGGGATACGGCCAAGATTTGATCCGAACTTCGAATAGAATATTTAAAACGAAATTCTGTAGGATTTTTAATCTAACTTCGGATCATATCGGATTCGGATATCGGATATTTTTGCCGACTCACTAGTACATACCAACATTAATCTACTCCAGTTGCCATTTTATTTTGAGGATATTGTTCAGATTAACATTATAATATTATATTATAAGATTATTTAAGCGGTTTTCGAAAATTCTGCTGTTAAATTTATATTTACGGCTATTAGACGAGAATTTAGCAATTATTTGAAATTGTTGTTTTTACAAAAAAAAATATGACTGCAACTACCCTCTTGTACATAAGAACGTTTTAATTTATAGTTATTAAACATTCAGTGACTAACTGACCATTTCAAAACTGATAAAAGTTGTTAAGTGCGAATATTTTTTTCCTAAATCTTTCCTTTTAATATCAACTATAGTCATTTACCATTAATTCTAACAATTTATATTTTATTTTAAGGAAATACAATTACAGTGTTGTAGAAATCTATCGTAAAATATTTAATAACTACATGAATAAAGCTTGTTCAATATTAAGGTCAGAGAAGAAGTCACTTTCACTCGCGTTTCTTGAGAGATAACGCAGAACTGGACGAAGAATGTCATTAACCAGGTGTAGGATAAACTTGGGTGACAACCGAATTTATGTTTTACATCTGTAACATTGACAATCGTAATTAATTCCATTCTGTTTGTTACGTAATATCTTCTTTGTTAATTGATCGCATTGATTTTGGTATTACAACGATTTGTTGATATTCCATTTGGTGATACAATGATAGATTGTGTTTCCTCATTTCATCTGACTTGAGTATTTTTTTCTTTCGATCTTACCGACTAGTTATATGTGATTATTTATAATAAATAATTAATCAAAAAACTAAGTTTACTTTACAAAATTAGGATTTAAAGTTGAAACCGCACATTGTGAATTATTTTCTTCTATTATTTAAGGACTGTTTAGCAATGCTGGAATAAAGTGATAGTTTAAGTACGTTTTAACTGTCAGGCAAGTAAAAAATAGCATAACTATAATTATCAATTTAATTAGTTGTTTGTAACTTTGATTAAAATATGGTTGCTTAAAATAAGATGACAGTTTGTACAAAAAAAAAATATTTGGCCTGTTAAAATCTATGACCCGTTTATGAAGAAGCTGATTTATTTGCAATAGTATAATTTTTTGAAATGACAGCTGAGCTATCTATACACGTTTTCACTGTAGTTGAAGATATAGCCTTAAGTAGTATGTAAAGCGGAAATGTACAATTTAAAAAGTCAATATCCTGTGTTAAAGAGTTAAGAAGGAAGTCCATTCATCAATAATTTAAAAATGAATATGCAACAAGTTTAATACAAAAATACTTCAAACAAAAAGTAAAAATATCGAGTGCTCTACTGTGCTCAATGTATTAGCACATTTTATTCACACGAAGATGTGAAGAGCTCCTTTATTTGTTTCCTGTTTACCATTGAAGCTATGATTATAGAATGTATTGAAAATGATTAAATAATAGCATATGTTAGTTTGTTGTGAACCAATATTCCCGCGCGTTTAAAAGTAATATCTTGAGAAGATTATGAGAACTAGGACAAAATAAAAACGAAACACTGCGAACTCTAGAGGAAACTGTTAAACTATTTTATTAGCTTTTTCTTTTTTAATTTGTTTACTAACTGTAGTTTACATTCATATTTCTTCTCTTAAACTAAGACATTAACAATGCCGAATTGAAATTTTATTAGCAGAAAATTAAATAATTATTACTTAGACACTATTCTCATTTATTTAAATTTATGCGAAACACAGCAGGTTCACAGGAAAAATATTTATCAAATTGGTTTCTAATATTATTAATCTATTTTTGAATAAAGTATATATTTCTTATTTAGATTTTAGTTTTATACAAGTATTTATCTACAAATATTAAATATATTGTGTGATCAAGTACATAAAAACGGTGGCATACGAAAGTTGAAGACATGGGTTTGTATACAAATCGTCTGAACAATATTTACAAATTATTTTCCAGCCTCAAACTTTGAACAAAAACTAGGGTATAGCCAAGCCGGTAGTTAAAATATTAACAAATAAAATAAAATATCATCGGGGCGGTGGCGGCTCGTTACAAATTGAAGTAACATTGATTTAAAATTAGTAACTAGAATATCCTATACTAATCTTGATTTCCATTTCTAAATTTAAAAAAATTAAATATTGTTATGGGATGGCTAGCACAGTGGTATGAAGTCGGCCTGTGGATCCTGAGGTTCCTGGTTCGATTCCCACAGGCGACAAATTTTCATAATTTGAAAAAGCTATCCCTGTGGCTCCTCCACCACTAATATGTTTGGGGGCCGTGATTTGACGACTGGTAACCGCACTTCACGCGCAAAAATATATCACTTACCGAGATCTGCTTCAGCAGAGTGCCACACCCAGTAATGGGTAGAAGGCGTGATGATATATTTTTTTTTTTTTATTTAAATATTGTTTGGTATCAAGTCGGGCTGTGGACTCTGAGAACCCTAGTTTTAAAACTATCCCTGTGGCTTCCCCACCACTAACATCTTTGGGGTCCGTGATTTGACGACTGGTAACCGCACTTCACGCGCAAAATATATCACTTAACGAGATCTGCTTCGGCAGAGTGCCATACCTAGTAATGGGTAGAAGGAAGGCGTGATGATATATTTATATTTATTTATTTAAATATTTTTTTGTCGTTTAATCAAACGCATTATAAAGTCAGTCACTTATCTATTATTATTCAGAAAGATGAAAGGTAATTTGTTTATAATTTGTAGTGACCCTAAATGACCTCAAGGTTGAAGTTAATTTCTATCTGAAGAATCTTGAAATCTCGAATGAATCATGGTAATATTACGAAATTGTTTAACAGAGCATGAAAAGAGTTTCAACAAAAACCTGTGAATTGAGCTCATTGATTCGTAAACATATTTTAATTAATCTAAACATATAAAATTTTACATTTCTTCACGGATATCCGTGTTTTTGTAAAAACTGTGGTTTCATTGTCAATGCCGTAAACTTGACATTTCTAGAATAACGGAAAAGTTATATTTTATTGCAAAATAAATTGCGAAAAAAATATGTAGGCTAAAGGTATTCTGATAGTTTACTCATGCATGATATTAGAATTTATTTTAAAATACAAAGTGAATCAAAATTAACAATGTCAAACAAAATTCAAGTAACTACGAGTATATAAAAAATTAGAATTAATCTAAATACACCTTGTCTTCGTAATTGATAATAATAATAATTCTATATGCATGTCGTTCACTAGTTCTTTTTCTTACCCAAACTTCTGTTATAGTTTTCAGCCGATTTCACTGAAATTGTCATTCATTCAAAATTCATCTCCGCAATATCCAAATACTTTTATTACTCGACTAATCGATGAACTAAGAAAAATATGTAGGCTAAAGATATTCAAATAGTTTATTGTTTACTGATGCATGATATTGGAATTTACTTTAAAATACAAAATGATTCAAAACTAACAATGTTAAACAAAATTCAAGTAACTATATATAAAATTAGAAGGGTGAGAATAAATTGAAAATAATTTGACAGATTTTCGAAAACTTATTGCCAAATGGAAACAATCTTGAGAAAGAATTTGGAGAATGATTTTCAAATTTATCGTATTCTCGAGTTATATTTAATTAGATTATTAGCTGTTGAGCTCGATTCATACAACATCAAAAAATGTATTCTTGGAAGTAGTTTCCAACTATTTTTGGTTTATTTCCGTGTCTGAAACAGAACTAAATCTATCTTTTTCACACATTTTACTTAAGGCGTTGACAGATTTAAATAATTATTTGACAACTACCTATCATTTGTCATAAAACAAAAGCATCTACAGAAATTATTCTCGCGAGAATAATCACAAGACCTTTATTCTCTCTATAATAATGATAGGATTGGTTAAAATGCACACACGTGACAATAAATAAAACATTTCATTGGTTGTGCGAAACATCAAAAAATTATTTTTATAATTCAATTACATTTCACTAAATATTATTTATTTACTTAAAAAATACTATTTAAATTTCAATTGGTAAATGTTGCCGTTAAATAACAGTTTCACTGCAGATGACTCTCGTGTCAAGTCTTTCAGTATATGAAAGAGTCATGGGATCGAGAATGCCCAAAATAGAGAGAAAAATTGGAATAAAATCTGATTTGAATCCAGGGCGACCGTAGCTTTTTCGGTGTAAAGCATATGACAGGAGATCACAGGTCCCAAGTTCAAATCCGGTATCCCAATTTTTCTCTTTATGATTTAATTTGATATTAATTTGTATTTATTGATACGCTGTCTGAGAGTAGGTATGTAGATTCATTCTAAAAAAATCGATCTTCGATTCGATACGAATTGAACGTACTAGAATCGATTCTCGATTAAATCGAGCATTAAAAGGTCGAGTCTCGATAAATCGAATCGTAAGTCGATTTTTTGGCAGATATTATGCAAACTTACAATCAAGAAATAAAATAATAAATAAATTATATTTGTTTATTGAATTCAATAAATAAATTATTACACTTCTCAATATTTTAAGTTAAGTGATTTTAAAAAGATTAATTTATTTAATCGTTCTGGATCAACTTCTTTCGTCAGTTGCAAATATTTCCAGCAACGGAAAAACATCCGCTCACATGGGACGGATGTTCCGACAGTACAAAAATATTGATTGGCAATCGGCCTTATTGAATCATACAAAGAATTTTTTTGATGATGCTAATAGATTATAAGATTCGTTATTTTGAAGTCATACCACTTTTTTATTATTATAACGTGCATCGGTTCGATTCGAGGGATTTATGAATCGATTCACTGAATGTGTGTTTCAGATCGATTTAAAAAATCGATTATTTTACTCCAAAAAAATCGATTATTCGACTAATCGATTTTAAATCGACATGCCTACCTGACAGATAAGCTATCCATCTCTTTATTCCAACATTGATCGATACGTTGATAACCTTTAAATACATATTTTTACCATACTTTTAAAAAATAGGTCATTTATTAATTTGCTTAATCCTACTAAGCCATTCATGTGTTACCAGTCAATAATAATAAATATCCAATATATTTTTAGGCAATAAATAAAATAAAAAATATATACATACATACATATCTTCACGCTATATCCCAACAAATGGGGTAGCACGAACCCTAAAATCAGTCATAAAATATTCACTCATTACATTCATCAAATAATCAGCCCTCGTTAAACATTATCATCCAAACACACCATCCTCACTTTAACCAAATTCATAGATCACTTCATATAAACTCTTTCATTTATTACACTCGAAATCATTTATCAAACAACTAACCTTCAATCACATCTATTCAATCATTCCTATTCACTTATCATTCATCTTCTTTCTTCGACGTATATAATATATGTATAATACATCTCAAACAACGAATGTACAAAGATTAGAAAAGATGAAAGCGATAGCCTGCACTAAAAATAAATAAAAATAAATAAACAAATAATTATATAGAAATACTTGATAAAGTTCATAGATGACGAATTCGGTTCAGGTGAATATGTGTATGTATGTTGTTCACTAATTCTTTTTGTTCTACAAACTTCTTTTATAGTTTTCAATCGATTTTACCGAAATTCTCATTCACTCAAAATTCATCTTCGCAATATCCAAATTCCTTTTCTACTAGAATAATCGGTGAGTTAAAATATGAATACTTCCATTTCTGATTTATTCTTGTATTTACACAAATTTATAAATAAATATGTTCAATTATAACTATATAATTAGAAATTATTTCACTTGAAAACTGCGGTTCTGCTTAAAGATATAAACATATAATTCTTTTCTTAATACAATGGAAATAATTTCAATTATTTCTTTGTTACTGTATATAATTACAAATAATTTAACACTGCATTTCAAACCAACCATTCATCTTATAATTATAGTTAGAAATCATTATGAAAATGACTGAGAGATTTCAATGCAAGGATAATGCACAAGTACACAAACATTTAAAAAAGTGTAATCATAAATTTATTAAACATCTTTTATCGGTTAAAACTGTTTTACAGGCAATCGTAGCTCCATGGAAAAAAGCGAGGTAAAACTTGCATTTCTTAATTAGCAAGCAAAAGGTCGTGCGCGCAAATCTTACGGACTTCTACTTATAACAAAAAATACAATTGTGTCTGATTGGTTCGGATTTCGCTATAAGCTGTAGGCCCCCTTTATTGTAATTGAGATTAAGTTCCTGTTGTGCAGAGTAACAAAATAAATAAAAAAAATAAGGTAATAAATAAATAAGTTTATTGTGATAAATATATCCAAATTTCTACACATCTAAAACTTTTTTAATAGATAAATAAAATGTAAAAATAAATAATCATCCATTTCTAGACTTGTTCTTTAATTATACAGCTCTGTAGATATAATATTTATTTCTAGTACAGAGTACAGATACTAGCAATCAGAAAATCATAATACTCAGTAAATATAGTGGAGGGTGATGTGGACGTAAATACTCATGTGAACGCATCTACAAACTTGAAACCTCTGAGCCCACAAGCTATTACATAGCGAAATCTACAACTCTATTCACTCTAGAAAAAGCAGTTTTATTTTTTTAATTTAGTATCAATATACCTTAAAATTAGTATAAAATAAAAATAAATAAACATATCACAACGTCTTTTACCCACTACTAGTTGTGGTAAGTGATATATTTATGCGCGTAAAGTGCGTCTACCAGGCGTCTAATCAGTTCCCCCAAAGATGTTAGTGGAGGTAGAGCCACAGGGGTAATTTTAAAGTTTTGAAAATTGTTTGTCAGCTGTGGGAATTGGATCCGGGTTCTCAAATACACAGTCCGTCTCGATACTACTGAGTCACCTACCCTATTAAAATTAGTAACTAGTAAAATAATTCAGAATTCTTGTAAATTTATTTCTATTAGTAAAGAAATTCAAATATAAATGAACATTATCTGTTTACTGCAATGGACGATGGTACCAATTAAAGTAAGTGCGCACTAAAACGTAATTTATTCTTCCATTCCTCCTGGAGCACAATTCGTATCGCTTCACTTCATTTCCCTCGCAGATCTCTCTTTTCAATTCAATCTAAATCACCGTGCGTCCGTTGCTTTACCCTACATTCACATTTATTCACCAAAACACAAAAATCCACCGACATTCCATCGCCTGGCGATGCAAACAGATCAAATAAACATTGTACAAACAACGCCGCACATCATGATCTAGATTTCCCGTACAGAAACAAAACACTGGCTAGGACAAAAACGAGTGTCGTGTGTCACGGCAAGGTCACGCAAGGACACTCCAGCATTGATTACTTTTAGGGCCATTTCGTAGATTCACACTGCCCCGGGAATTTTAAAAGTGAAAATGCATCGAGAAAACAAAATAAAATAAAAATGAACCAGTTATAAAAGTAATTTCGTTGAGTTTTCACTGATTGGCAAAAGTGTGTCATCGTGCGTGGATATAAACATCTAGACCTTTCTATTAAACTCTACGATGACCGTTTTGTATCCTATTGAATGTGTTACACATACATACAGACCGTTTGCGACGTCACGCTCATTGGCGTTCAGCTATGAAATAAAACCAAAGATGGAATCGATTTTATCGCGAACTAAGTCAAATGATTTCAGAAAACAAACAAACGATACTCAGTCTTATTTTAGTTCGTTAACTACTGACTTAGTTTTGTGATAATAGTAATTTTAATGTTAATAACAGTATAACTATCTTTAATTGTTTATACACTTTAATTTATTAATGATTGATATTTGGACATATGTATATTTAGAATTTTTTATTTGTATTTGACCATATGCATATTTCTTTTGTTTATAGTACCCTGGATATATTTTAAAAAATTAATATAAACAGACCTATACCAAATTAATGTACTCCTAGTACGATCCTGACACGATATAGATGTAAATTAAAATTACCATCTTTAAGCTGTTTACAGAGTGCCATGAGAAATAATTTAACAAATTTAAATATAAAAATTACAATTATTACTTTTATTGCATAAATTTTGTATTATAAAATTTTTAATTATTTCTTTTACTTTGCTTGACACTATAAACATCTTGTGATAGAAACCTACTAAATCAATCAATTTGGACTCATTGGATACAGTTTTGAATTCTAAACATGTAAAAATAATAGAAAAGAACAATTGTCGTATGAAAATTTTACCATTGTATTTCCCATATATTATCAAGTCGGCCTGTGGATCCAAAGAACCCTGGTTCAATCTCCACAGCCGACAAAACATTTTCACCAATTTAAAATTACCCCTCACCATTAATATCTTTGAAGGCCGTGATTTGACGGCTGGTAACCGCACTTCACGCAGAGTGCCACACCCAGTGGTGGGTAAAAGGCGTGATGATATATTTTATATTTATTTAATTTATTTCCCCTATATAAAAAAAGGTTAGGTATATATTTTTAGGTTTTTAATAAATAAACTTTAAAAATAGAGTAAATGACTATTGTTAAATAAAATAACAGATACCATAATCAACAAGCATTATCACCATATAAAGAAATAACATTTATTAAAGACTACGCCACTGATCCGCTTTATTGATGTAACTTTCCCACATATCTTGCGGTGTCCATCGGACGTGGTCCAGATCAGTGGGTGGAAAGGCCCGCCGTCTCCGCCGTCTCCGCCGCATCTACCGCCTCCAAGCCTAGTGGTCTTGTCTCCGCAGCCGACACAGTGCAGCACAGCATGGCACTACTCGGCGCTGTGGGAAGTAATGAGCTGTATAATTAGCGAATAAAATATTCGTGCTCATTATTCACCAATGGCGGAGAGTAAGTGTGGTCTTACAGGGCTCAAAATTAAATCAATGTAAAACTTGGTCAGAAACAATATATTTTTTAAATTTTTTTTTGCTTTTATAAATAGAGTTCAGACCTGAACGTATCTATTATATATTTTCAATGTTACAAACGTATCTACAGTGCAAACCTTGTCTTAAAAGCTAACATTTTTCACTTATTACTGATAATAAATAGTAATTAATTAATTCAATTAACATTATAAAACTTTATTAATGACTAAAATCAGAAAAATACGAAGTCAGTCAAAGTACGAAATGTAATGTTAAATCATGCAAATTTTGCCAAAACAAAATATGCTTTTGTGGAACGTGTGTTCAAGAAGCGTAGGGTTTGTTTCTTTAAGCATTGCAAAGAACACGTTCAATATTTAAATAAATTGTTATATATTTGTAATATTATGAACTGTAAATGAAGATAATCGGTTGCAATAGATGCGGCCGCATAGACTCCGCGGATTTAGATGTCTCGCAGCATGTTGGATTTCATCAAATAATTTTCTTAATATCTTGATATAATGTCAATTAGTATATCCCATTGACAAACGAAGTGTAACACCAAATAACGATGGCGCTATTATACGAGGTGTGGCTATTAAATAACGAGACTGATGCTGTTTTAACATTTTATTTTGGCTGTTTACTTATTATTACTTTCAATATACATCCCTCCTCTATCCCTACAATGCTCCATGCGAATCTTCCATTGTTCGAAACAGTGCCTGAAGTCTTTTTCTGTCAGCTCCTTCAGAACGCGTGCCGATTTCTCTTTTAAAGCTCAAATCTTGAGTAAGTCTTGATTACAAAATATAAAAATTTTACGTTATTACAATACAAGAAATACAATGTTCATATGACAATTTTTACTCAAATTTTGTTATAATAGTTCTCTAACACCTTCTATATTTTTTTTTCCAAAAAAAAATTCTATTTTTAAAATAAATGGTGGTGAATTGATTTATGCAATATAGGAAATACAAAGTTATTTTTTTCATAAATCGATACCTGTATGTCAATCCCTATTAATTTTAAAGCAAAATGTTTCAAATAAATCATTGAATTCTGCGTCTAAATCAAATTTTATTTTACACCTTTTGAACATGTAAAATAGGGTTTAAAATCTTCTAAATTTCTAGTGATAGCCATAAATTTTAACAGAATTAGAAACAAATGCAAAACAATTTGCAATAGCTAATAAGGCTTGCGCGAATTGTCAAACTATTTAAAATTATTTTGCATTTGTTTGTAATTTTGTTTAAATTTCATGGCTATTACTATAAATGAAAACTTTTATAAAATTTTAAACTTGATTTTACCTGATAAAAAAGGTATAAAATAAAATATGATTAGTTACTTAGACGCAAAATTAAATTATCTGCAAGATTCATTTGAAGCATTTTGCTCTAAGATCAGTACAGAACAACATATCGCTATATAACAAAGTAACATTGTATTTCTTATTTTGCATAAATCAAGTTACCACCTGGTGTAATAAAAAAGGTCCCAATGGTACTTTCGCACTGGGCTCCACATTTGTTAACGTCGCCTCTAAATATAACGGTTTGCAAGTGTGGAGCTTGAACGATATACAGGGTCCATTATAAAAGTAATGCGCATTTTATGAGAAAAATAGATTGAATGATTTTATTGGTATAAATGCTTAAAATTCTTCGAAATACTCCCCTCCTGCATCGATACACTTGCGTAGGCGTGTCTGCCACGCCTCGAAGGCACCCTAAAACTCCTCCACAGGGATGTCTTTTAAGAACCTTGTGACATGCGTTTGGATGTTCTCCACTGTCTCCCAATGCTTCCCTTTTAGCTCTCTCTTCAGTCGGGGGAACAGGAAAAAGTCACAGGGAGCTAAATCGGGACTGTAAGGGGACTGGGGGACCACTGGGGTGTTGCTCCGGGCCAGGAAGTTGGTCACGATGAAGGCCGAGTGGCTAGGGGCATTGTCGTGGTGAAGTTTGACCGCTTGGAAGTCAGTTTTCACGCGCGCGACCCGGCGTTTCAATCTTTTGAGCACCTCCAAGTAAAAGACTGCGTTGACGGTTTGTCCTGGCGGTACGAATTCAAAATGGACGATTCCTCGGATGTCAAAGAAGACAATGAGCATGGATTTGATGCGAGATTTGCTCATGCGCGCATTTTTGGGGCGCGGAGATGATTTTTTGTGCCACTCGGAGCAGTTGTCCCCAAAGGCCTCTTGAAGCATCTGGAATGTTTCGTTAGCATTTTTTCCAAGCCGCACGCAAAACTTGATGGCGTACCGCTGTTCAAGCGAACCCTCCATCACGTCGTGTTACAAAGGCGAAAAACAACGTCCACGCAAAAACACGTCCTTCCGCTTTCAATGCTCGGAGCGAAACAAGACCAGGCACGTTTTAACGGGCAGAACTCCCTCCACATTTTCCGATCAATCGGAGCGCGCTGTGATGGATAGTCGCGTCACAATACGATCATGCGCATTACTTTCATAATGGACCCTGTATGTATATTGCAAGCGAAATAATATAAAAATAACTGGTAAATAATACAATTTTGCATTTGAGATTCGATACATTATCTAGAAATTCCGTGAATTGACTGACTTCACAGATCTACATAAATGTACGAATATTTCACACACACCCAGTTATTACCCTCATTGTTACGCTACTGACTCATATCCTGTTAAGCTACCGTTATTATTGGCAAATACAGGATTCAGGAACTTATTATGGAAGGAATCAAAGAAATAAACGGTTGTATTGTATTCCTCCTATTCAATGTGTGTGTCTTTTTTTTCGTTCAAAAAATCACATAAGTGAGAGATTTCATAGAGTATTGTTTGCAACAAAAATTTTACGCTGATAAATTCGTTAATAAAGGATTAATTAAACAGTTCACAAGCCTAATCCATGAAATTGTCTTGTTAAATGTCACAATCCCGAATCCCAGTGTTGCTAAACTGAACGTATTGTACTTATAATAACAATTCATGGCTTTAATTGCATCAAAATACATTAAATTGTTATGTAAAGTATGGTAACGCGTATACAGTCGTATTCCCAGATGTCTGCTAAATTGTGAATCCGTGTTTCGACATTTAATTAACGTTTGCAAATTATTCATTACAAAACAAATGCTGAAAAAAATTGTTACACATGTGAAACGCATCTTTCTACAATTAAACAGCTGAAGAAATATTATCCTGACGCCATTTCCGTAATTTCAATTAGAAGGTTGTCCGTTTCCTGTAACAATAGATCGAGAAATAAAAAAAACAGCTCTGTAAAAAAGAAAAATTATAAGTAATGCATCAAAGATATAAACAATTTAAAATATGTATTGTTTGTAGGTACATCATAATGGGCAGTTCTAGCATCATGGTAGCGCTACCGTTTCACGCGAGAGTACTCGGATTCTATCCACTCAGAACTGTACGACTTGAGATTAATTAATTATTAATTACGATCGTAGTTTTATAAGTAAAACAATTACCTCAGAAGCCAGAGAACACTAGTTCAATCATCTTTGACTGTACCTTACAAAAAAAAATTATTGCATCCAAGTGGTTCGGATTCGAGAATACGATGTAGGCCCGTTGTTCGGTAATTGAAATTCATTTCCTGTTTTGTACAGTAATATTACACTTATGTATTCTTTAAAATTTCAAGTACATATTTGCCAACAAATTACTTTATATAAAAACTTCCGGTTTCACGGAGAGATGATATCATCAACTTTGGTTTTTGAAAGAAGATTGAATATTTTTCTTTTGTATTTTCTGAAAATTTTAGTTATATTCTTATTTTGTTAAAGTAAAAGTAAATACAATCAAAATATAAAATCAAATATTTTTTTAGTCTGTCTTTTAACACACGAGTATAACAACAAATAATGAGTAAAATTCAAATGACGGCGGTAGTTAACTCAGTGGTATCAAGTCGGCCTGTGGTTCCTGAGAACCCTGGTTCGATTCCCACAGGCGACAAACAATTTTAACCATTTTAAAACTATCCGTGTAGCTCCTCCACCACTAACATCTATGGGGGCCGTGATTTGACGGCTGGTAACCGCACTTCACGCGCAAAATATATCACTTACCGAGATCTGCTTCGGTAGAGTGCCACACCCAGTAATGGAAGGCGTGATGATATATTTATATTTATTTATTTAAGATCTCGATAAGCCCTACTGGGCTCAAATCCCAACATCGGTCGAACTTCTCTCTCTATAATAATAATTGAGTTTAGAATAGCTTTACAGAAGTATCAAATATTAGCGTTTTTATATAAAATTAAAGTAATTACACATTTTTCAGAATTATTAAACCTGTGTGTTATCATTATGCTCTGATGTAGGTTTTTTTTTCGTTTGATGCTATGTATTTTGTCAATGTAAGTAATCAAGGACCGCGAAGCCGTGGGGCAGTAGGGGTTCAACCCCCACTGAATAAAATCTGTGGAGCTGAGCATCCTCTGAAAAAAATCTAACGTGTCACCGCTGAATTTTACAAGAATACCACAAAGAAATAAGATTTGCCTACGCTACTGGATATTTCTTAAAAGCATCTAACTTTTCTATTTCAAACTTTTTTCCAATATGCAACCATTAAGGAATTAATTACAGTAAAAAAATCGACCAATATCAGAAAAACTAAAGTCGTAGCTTTACAGGTTCTGAGATTCTAATAGTGAGGCTCAAAATATGGACATCCTGTATATTGGAGAACAAAAGAAAAGTGGCAAAATTTAAAATGGATGAAAAAGAAACAGATACTTACCCCATGAAGCTCCTGCTTTAACGTCGTCCGCGCTAGTTTCTTTATTGCATGGACATTCACAAATGTGGAAAATCTTTTCTGGTAACAGTTTTAAGTAACTGTAACTTTATTTTTATTTGTAATTAAACAACTCTAAACAATATGTATCAATAAATAAATAAAATCCGTTGTTAGATGTTTAAAGGATTAATCCGTTAAAATAATATTTTCCGGATTGAGTACTGTTCGCAAAGTAATGATTTTTAAAAGCGTGTACAAAAATTAATTTAATTGACAAACTATTTAGAGCCCCCACTGAGGTAAAATCGTTCTTGTAGGTAATGTCACACTGACAGATGACACTATTACTGTGCATCTAGTATTTTTTTCTGGTAAATATAAATTTTTAAACAAAGAAGATATTAACGACAGAGTACAATAATAATACACACAAATGCATAATTAAAAAAATAATAATAATTACTACATTTTGTATTGTAGGTAGGTACCTATGCAACTTTATAATTTACGCAATGGACACAAAATTTAAAATAAAAAAATTTACCATTTGTTCCTATTTCTTTATCATTCTGTAGTTAAATTAACTCCTGTTATGTAGTCGTAACGAGTAACTAAATTAACTTATTATTAGTAACGGCCATAGTAGAGTACATTTGTTTCGGTTGTCTCAGGAATACAAGTTCAGTAACACTGCGCGCGGTCAGTAAATGAATTGGTATCGCCTTGCGACAACCCATATCTTTGAACTCTGCGTGTCGTCGTCATACCATTAACAACGAGCAACCGAGGCAGCATATGGCTCTAGCAATTAAGTCCGCTTGATACAATAAAAAGAACTTATTATTATTATTGAAATGTATTTCTAAAGTGTACATTTTGGATAATATATTATAATTGTCAAAAAGTGACATTATTTGGTTAAGGATAGTAAATAAAGTTAACATTTTCTGTGAAGTATTAATATTTGCTGTAGTTGCTACGTGATGAATTTTTATCGTTCATAAAATACTTTTCGGCCGTTAAAATAATATTTGAATTAAAACAATATCCAAAAATGCAGAATATTTGCGTATCTGTATTTCTGATCAGACGAAAATTTACACTTTTGCGAAGTGTTTTAGAGCCGCAATATTTATTGGCATTACTAAGCCAGAAACTGTACTTTTATAAGTACGAGCATTTTTTAACAGGACGAGCCGAAGGCGAGGCTTGTAAATAGCAAGTACTCGCAAATAGTTAGAGAGCTAGGGTGCAAAATGATGTCTCATTTTTTCTAATGACAGAAATGGTTTTTTTAATAGATTATGTCATGATAAACAAGAAAAAAAGAAAATTAGATTTGAGAACGGGTGGCGACTATAGATGGCGCCGATGTGAATGCGCCGATTGGTTGTTGACATATTTGTTACAGGCTAATTTTCAGTTTAAATTATAGACTTTGGTATAATTAAGTAATAAAAATGGTAGACAGAAGTTTTGGCCGATGACGCAAGCGCGACAAAACCGGTCAAAGTAGGCAATTTTTATGGTGTCGTGTGACATATTACTACTTGTTCACGATGAATACATGACAAACAAATGATTGACAGAAATTAGTACTGGTTGCTCATTGGTGACAGAAGCTCTGAAAGTGGACTGGTGTAGGGATCAACAATCACCTTTAAAATCGGCACATTCACATTGGCGCCATCTATAGTCTCCACCCGTTCCCAAATCTAATTTTCTTATTTTCTTGTTTATCATGACATAATCTATTAAAAAAACTATTTCTGTCACTGGAAAAAATGAGACATCATTTTGCACCCTAGCTCTCTAACTAAAAACAGTTTCTGGACGTGTGATACACAAGATTTTTCACGCCGATTAAAATAAAATTATTGATTTAAAATTGGTAAAAATTTCGAACCTCCAAGCACTCATTGATACTGACAGCCAGTGATGCCAATACTGACATTATAAAAGTCCCTAGTTTTTACCGTACAGCATTGGTAAACACATGGAGTAGATGGCACAGTGGTATCGTGTCGGTCTGTGGATCCTGAGAACCCTGGTTCGGTTCCCACTATCGACAACATTTTTACCACAATAAATATTACTTTTGTGGCTTCCCCTCCACTAACATCTTTGGGGGCCGTGATTTGACGACGCATTTCACGCGCAATAATATATCATGAGATTTACTTCGGCAGAGTGCCACACCCAGTACTTGGTAGAAGGCGTGATGATATATTTATATTTATGGTTTCGACGATTTTTAGATATATCTATCGTATAATGTTAATGTCGGACGGAGGCACGAAAAATTCATTCTTCCAGTACGTAATAGAAAACAAGAAATACAAAACGAAAATCACTGCATATATTATTCTCTGATTATCTTTTTTTGATTTCAGGTAAATATGAACAACACTTGGATGTATTTCCACCTAGTTGTTGCTCGTTTGATTGTCCATTTCTCCATTTCATACTCGTGGGAAATGAGTACTATTTCATGTTTGTTGTATTACATATTATTCCGATCTAGGCTTGAAAAGTAACGTTTATACACGTATATGAAAAATAAAATTATTATTATTTATTCTATAATTTAACCCGATAAATAATAATTATAAATAATTTGTGTAACACATAGGAAAAATGAACAATTTCCACCATCGTCCGAGAATATGTCATGTTTACTACTATTTAAACAATAAATCATTTTTAATTTTTGATATTCAAGTATATTTATTTTCTAATTTTGACATTTCTACATAAATACTTAGGTTACTAAAAATTTTTGTTTCTTATTTTTAGTAAAATTATCTTTTAAACATATCTACCAGCTGTTATAAAACGAATAACAACTTTTCCGATAATTTTAAAAGTAAAATGCAATGTGCATCGCTTAGTACATACATTAGCACTACAAAGCGAGTTATTATAATAATAATAGTTTGACACGGTACAATTATACAATTACAATAAATTGCCTGCTTTGTTATTTCAACAAAAGTGACATTTTTACATCGTTTAAATCACTACTCTCTTTCTACAATCTACAATTGTTGACAGTTTTAATTGTTTTAATTCGCTTGAAAATAAAAATATACATATAGATTATGACAGCTCATTATAAAATATGTGTCAGAATTTGTTATGACCAGTTGAATCGCTACTACTTCAAGATTAAATTTTCTTTAAAATGCCATTACTTTTATAATATAATAGACTTTGTATCTCTTATTGTTCTTGAGATACCAATAGTACACCAAAATCAAAATGCAGTTTTATACCTACATAAAATAAATAAAATAAATATATCATCACGCCTTTTACCCATTACTGGGTGTGGCACTCTACCGAAACAGATCTTGGTCAGTGATATATTTATGCGCGTGAAGTGCGGTTACCAGCCGTCAAATCACGCCCCCTAAAGATGTTAGTGGTGGGAGAGCCACAGGGGTAATTTATAAATTGGTAAAATGTTTGTTTTTTATACCTACATAATATTCAAAAAAATAATATCATCAAATAAATACTTAACAGTAAGCTACTATTATGAAAAATATGTATGTAAATGCAGTCCAGTTCATAACATAACATAAACATTATTAATATAAAGAATTTAATTTATTAAATAATTTTTATTATTACTATTAATGGTAGGCAATATATTTAACATATCTATTGAGTAGACCTGTGGATCTGAGAAAACGGCTTCGATTACCACAGCCGACAAACAATTTTCACCACATTAAAACTACCCCTGAGGCTTCCCCTATATTAACATATTTGAAGGCCGTGATTCGACAGCTGCTAACCACACTTCACGTGCAAATTATATCACTTACCGAGGTCTGCTATAGTAGAGTGCCGCACCCAGTAATGGGTAGAAGACGTAGTGATATATTTTTTATTTACTTTATCTATTAAAATAGTAAATCTTTAAACAAATCAATAATAAAACACATAATTTAATATTAAATAGAAATATTTTATTTACAAGATAGTAACTTAAATAAATAAAAACAGAAACAACTCAGTTAAACAATTAATGAAGATATATTTAAATTTTAAATATTATGAAATAATTTTAATTAAAAAATTAATTAATTACATAAAATTTTCTTTTCTAATAATATCATGTTATTGAACAAACTTACTAATATTGTTCTCAGTTTCAATAACTGCTAAATTTGTCAAACGCTCTTGTGACATAGATGAACCATAAGGAATCTTTGATTAATTTTAATTTTAAAAAGTTTTGTTCTTTTGATGCTGCAGTAATGAGTAATGTTAAATAAATTTTTGTCAAAATTTATATATTTCGATATGATTCATTTAATAATAATAATAGTTTATTTTCAAGAATATACGATAAAATTTGAATAAGTGACATACTTGTTTTAATTTAGATTGCTTTTATTTTTTTATATAATTCTACTCCATTAATATCTGCTTAAATTCAAAAATAACTAATTATTAAGATGATGTAAAGGAATGTTGTCGCTGGACATCATTTCCGCAAGATAAATATATTGTCATAACATTTACTTATTGTCCATATAGGATAGATTGTAAATATATCATAGAAATAAAAAAAAAAAAAAAAAAAAAAAAAAAAAATATCTGCTTCACTGTTAACATTATCATGTAAACACGAGACGAAACTTTTAGTTCATTTATTCCAATCACACATAAATAACACTAAATATACTGTTATTTGGCGATTTATTAATTGTAAATAAAATACGAACACCGTTTAATTACTTTGTAGAAAAAACTGTTTTATATTTATTTATTTATTCTTTTTAATAAAAATATATAATTAAATAATTAATAACGATATATTTTGACACGGCGCACAACTCATCACCCGCTAGATACTAATTAAATGTACTATAAAGATTCAATTTCAAAATAATCAGTTACCCAGTTCTAACTCATGATTTATTATAAATATTATTTGTCAATTAAATATTTACTAATCAAAACCTCATTCTTAGTTTTAGTTTATGCTTTTCGCAGGGTTCGCTTCACTTGTCCTTTTAATAGTTTCATATTTTAAATATTACTAAAATCACCTTTTTAATACAACGTTAAATCTATTTCTTTAAAATTGCAATAATAAAGAGTACCACTTAAATACAATGTTTCAGGACGCATAATGTATACATAATTATATTTTTTCATTAAACTTTTTCATCCAAATTTAGTTTGAAAGTGAAAGCATTAAAATTGTACATATTTTTCTATTCGTACAGTAAAATAAAATTTATTAATACATACGAAAATAATTTCGGATGAAATAAACATTAATATACGTAAATATATTTCCGTGACAATTAAATTTCATTTTTAATTTATTGAAACATATGAATAAATTAAATTTCAAAATGAACTGTGAAAGTATGAAATAATAATTAATAATTAAATAATTATCATTTCATTAAGACGGAGTATTATAAAGTTATAATAATTAAATATATTTGTTAACGTCATAAGATTCATACAAACAAATAATTAGTAAATAGTTTCCAATTAGAAGCATTTGTTTTACAACTATAATTGAAATTGTTTGACTATTCATCTCTTTGTTTGAGATGATTTATTGTCAGATTCATTTTTCTTTGTCGAAGAATGTACTCAGCATGAAATATTTCATCGCTATTACAAAACATCATTTTATGTGAGAATAATAAAAGATTTTCACTCTTAATTTTAAATGACGTACGTAATAAGATGCTTGCTAACAATTAAGTGTGAAACTAGGTTAAGAATATCTTACCTGTTAGAAATTATACCTACCTATGTAGAAGTTTATTTGGATAGAATTAATTAAATGAAACATAATTAATTGATTTTTATAAAGGGATGTGTGTCATTACTTTCTTATCATAATTTCACTTGTGATATTTTATGATTTTATTCATATTCCAAGTCATTAATTTCCAATTTACTCTGGCAATTATGGATTTCTCGATATCTTTGTCTTTTTACAAACTTGAAAAGATTTAGTTTTCTTTTAAGGAAATTACATTTACGTTGATCTGAACTAATTTTTTAGAATAACAGCTAAACAAGTTTAGTTTTTATATTTTTGTTAGCTTGATTTCTTCGCGTTTAGCATAATTATATTCTATTATTTTTAATCATGTTTTGTTTGCGTTAAAACATAATAAACACATTTTTTAATCAAGAAAATTTGTTCAAAAACATCTGAACCGACATCTATGAGATAAAAAAATATTTTATTTCTTAAATGTACGTACTATCTATTTCCACATTACAAAATTACTTCGAATTTTTCTAAATTATATATGCATTAAAAAAAATTTATGAAATTAATGTATTGATGAATATTTAATGTTCATTGAAAGTCAGAAAATGGGAACAAGTGGAAGTGAGGCGGAAGTGGGAATAAATTTACATGTTGACGTTACGTTATTTGTTTATATTTCGACCACTGATTAGGGCCATCTTCAGATCAGTGTGATGGTGATTGATGTGTAAATGGCGATGAAGGGTGACTGACCGAGTGACAGTAGTGGCTTTCAATGAACATTAAATATTCATCAACAATTTACACAAGTCAAGAATCCCTGTCAAAAAAAAAAGAAATTAATTTATGTTTTAATCCATATGTTATAAAAATGTTTCCAAGTTTGTTACAAAAAAAAATATTTAAATGCTGTAATTTTTCTAAACTATTTCATACATTCAGTCGGATAAGGGATAATTACTTTTATTACACTCTTCATTTCGTCACTGAATTAAGAGTCTATCAATATTGAGATAAAGTAATTAATAATAACTTTGGATTTAGGATATGTGAAAAAATATTCTATAAGAAAAATTATGAATTTATGTTATTCCTGCATTGATAAATGGGCCCAAAATTATTGCAATTTATAGATTTTATTCTATTTACGTTAAAGTGTAATAAAACTTTAATATTTATTTATTAAAATGAAATATTTTGAAGTGAATAATATTTTATTGTTTTACAAGTAATTAACTGTAAATTTTTGTTCATCATATAATCTTTACATATTTCATTATTATTAACAAAATTTTTCCTTGAAAAAACAGTGGTCTTAAAACAAAAAATTTACCTTGAGAATTATTGCTAGTTTTTATTATCTTCAATTTGATTACGAATATATTTTACCAAACGAGGTTTAATATTTTATAAAGAATATTTTAATATGAATTTTTACACATTATTGTTACATATAATTACATATATTTAATTTAGTCAGTTTTGAACCCTGGGAAAATATTATGATTTAGAACCGCTGAAGAAAATAACAATAACCAAAATATAATAGCATATTTAGCGAAGACCTTGCTTCATTAATAAGGATTACGCCACTAATTTTTCGGAAGAGAAGAGTTAACGAATTGAAACCAATCATTATTCTAATACATTTAAATATATTATTTAATCCATTGTTGCGAATTTAGCCGAATTCTCACGAGCGTTTCCACAGCCACCACGATTACTTTTACTCCAGTTAAAATTAAAAACAATGGATTTTGCAACCGCTTGCGTGCACTATATAAAGTAAATTAATTTTTTGTGTGCTCACAGTCTGCGCTTACTTGTTATTTGAACATCTCTGCTCATCTGATTTAGAGCTCCTTAGACTCGCAGTAGTTTCAGTTTCTGTTTCGTGATTTTTCCCGGTTTATTAGTGAAAATGTTTGCAGTTAAGGTGTGTATTTCGTGATTACTGTGTTTTATGGTTTTCATCGATTTCTGGATAAATATAGGCAAAAAATCTAAAAGTGGTTAAAGGACAATTTTTATCTAAAATCCCTTGACAATAATCAACCATTTTATTTATATTTAAAATTAATAATAGCAGTTTTGCTCTTCTAATAATTAATTAATTAAAATAATAATAGAAATATGTTGATGCACATAACGGGTTGATTCCTTGGTTCTAATTTCAATTAAAAATTCAATCTGTAACCTACACTTTTCAAAAATCTATGGATATTATGATATTCTAGCAGTTAACCACTCTTTATGTTAAAAAATAAAGTTATTTTTGGAAATAATACTGCTGCATTCAGAATTCAATAATGATTGTTTAAAAATTAGGTGTTCATGCTGGCGGCGCTAGTGTCGTTGTCGAACTGTGAACCACCCGCAACAAGTTACGGTGTTCCAATCAATAGCTTCGTAAATCCTTCGAATCCTTCCTCCACATTCAATCATCATGATCACCATGAAGGACAAGATCCCGATCATCTTGAGGTACTTATAAGTATAATCATTAAATTATATGAATATATTCAAAATTTGTATTGTATATTTTAGGTTGTCAAACGGTTTTAAATAGTTTGAAAGAAAAATACTTTTGAATATACGAAGAACTCAATTTTCTAACATTTTTATTTCAAACACTTTTTGTAAACTAATTTAGAAATTATTACACCATATCAAATGAAACAGACTAAATTAAAAATATTATTAAAGTGAAAGTACTTTATAGTTTAATAGGTACTGAAAATCACATCAAAATTTTAATAATATGTAATTGCTTTTTCTTTCATATTTTTAAACCGCAGTTGTTCATTACAATTCATCAAAGATATGCAACGAGACAACAGAGAAAGCAAAAAATCATTTCATGTGTCTAATTTTATTTTATTTCAGCCAAAATCGTACGAATTCGGTTATGCAGTAAAAGATGACTACACCGGTAATGACTACAAACGTCGTGAAACCAGCGACGGAAATCAAGTCAACGGCGAATACCGGGTTCAACTCCCTGACGGCAGAACTCAGATCGTTACCTACTATGCAGATTGGCAAACTGGCTTCCACGCTGACGTTAGATACGAAGGCACCGCTTCCTATCCTGATCAGTATGCGAACGGAAACGGTAACGGTAACTTCAATAACCAAGGATTAAATAATCAATACGGTGCACCTGGTTTTGGAGGTAACCACGGTGGTAACCTGCCCTCTAACCAATATGGTGCTCCTTTTAACAATAACAACAACAACCAGGGTAGTTACAATAACAACAATCAAGCAAGCAGTTCGGTAACTATTAAAGATTTCTCTGGACCAGGAACTCCGTACAACACTAACTCAGGTTACAATAATGGTTATGGAAATGGTAATCAGTTTGGTAACAATGACTATGACAGTTATGCAAGTGGAAATTTCGGCAGCAGAAGACCAAGTACTGCATACGGTGCCCCTTAATTCAAAACTGATGAGCCATTGCTAAATATTTCTATTGCGTTAGTTTCTCTGCAATTATTTTGTACAAACGCACTTTACTTAATTTATTTTATGTTTTAATTGTGTGTTGTATAAAAATGCTATTAAAATGTTCTCATTAGCATTTATTATGTATACTACTGACATGTATAATATGTATTTTATTTCTAAAATAAAAATTATCTATTTCATACCAAGTTACTTATTTACAACAAACGTATATTCTGCCTTGTATTCAGTATAGATATATAGACGCTTATTAAGAAAAATCTGGTTTCTTTTGTAAATGGAAGCCATCCTGTTAACAATTATGATACCTAACACATAAAATATGGTAATAATAATCCTATCCACCAATCGTATTAATTAATTAATAAATATCACAAATTAGATCACTTTTTAATTAATTTCTTTAAGCTGTGGTATTAAAATATGATAATCTGTATTAAATAAGTTGTAAATATAAAATCGTCTACTGATTTTTCTCATCTAATACTGTAGTACCGTAAAGAATAGTTTTTATATGCAAAAAATCTTAGTCCATTGACTTGAAGCACACGGTATATAGTACTTGAAACGAATCGCTTTTTCATATTAAGTTTTGAATGGTGTAGTATATTAAATTAACTATTCAACAACAAATTTTACTCTTAATTTTATCCAAAATTAAGCAGTGTCCATTTAACATTCCCTGCTTAGAAAGTAAATGTTCCAAATTGGACAATTTTGACTTTCAGCGCAATTTGTTTTTTCGTCAATAATTATAGGAATAAAAATAGAAACTTCTTACACTCACATATCATTCATCTAAACTAAAAAACATTATCTACTTGGGACATTGATTAACAATTTTTTTATGTAGTTAATAAAAAATGCGAGAGAAAATAATTAAACATCAATTCAAATGAGAAACATATAAATACTGTTCTCATATAAAATATAATAAATACTGAAAATTACTTAAATACAGACATTTTATAAATCTAGTTTGCTAACGAAATATTCAATAGATTGAATTCTAAAAGAACTGCTTATTATGTTCTTAGAGACAATAAGAAAACTACCACCATCAGTTTAAGGAAACATCGAACATATAATCATTCTATTAATCTTCAAAATGTCGGAAATAATTGAACTGTGAGTGTAAGATACATTCAAATTTTTCTATAGAATTATTTCGCAAAATGCAGTGTTTCGCAGTGCACTACAATTAATTTATTATAATGAAATAGCCAAGACTTTACATTAGTATTGTGGACGAGATTTTCACACGATAAGTACTTCAGTGAAAGTAACATCTCGTGAACTTTGAACAATTACATAACACTGTAAACAGTATTAGTTATTACAGTTATTACTTCCATACTCTACATTATTTGCGAAGTTGAATAATAAAGATGCAAAGATTTAAAAGTATATTTGCCTACCTACTTCTATGACTACATAAGCTATAGAATAGATTTCACATATTTCATTTTTATTTTTCATCTATCAATTTTCCCATGTTGTGAATTCATCGCTGTAGTATTAGTTACAGACATACACACATGCTGTTCCACTTAAGCAGATAATGCATGGAGATCTCGAGAACGGTAAGAGATATGAAGTCGGTTTAATTAGACAAAAAATTACCGCATTAAGGGACCATTGTAACTATGTCTTTATTTTTCAGAAAAATCTATAGGTTACTAAATACTAAAATAAAAATTGCCGAACTGGTTTTTTTATTATAACAAGAAATAGGCGAACATCACTCGCGGATACTAAAAGTATTCGATATTCAAAATCTTCGAATATTTATGCCAATGGCGAATATTTGAATACCTCGAATATCTCGCGATACGTCTTCAAATTGAAACTTTATATTAAAAAATCACTTTACGTACTTTCGCATTAACAAATTTTTAAAGGAATTTATTTACATCTAATTTGCTCTCAATTGCAATTACTATATAATGAAATAAATATAATACCTTTATTTATTTAGCTGATACTAGTTAATAAAACACAAATAATAATATACAGATGTGTGTAAAGTAAAGTATGGATGTTAAATAATCCCATAACATAGATTTGTAAAATATGCAATCAAGTAGTAGCATAATACACAAGTTTTTTAATAACTTTTTGAACAATTTAATATTAATACATTCTTTAATATCATTATTTAGGTTATTAATTGTAAATAGATATACATTGAATAAAGAATTTCTTTTCATATTATTTACGTGAATATGTTCTTTCATTCTCGTGTTGTACGTGTGACGGTCTTAATTTAATACGAGGGCAGGGTGAAAAGTCCCTGAAAAATAAAACAGATGACGCCACAATCGCAAATCTCATGTGACATTTGTGATGTACCATCTTTAACTAGAACGCATTAAAATTTTCAGACTGATATGTCATTCGGTTCTGTTTTGACACCCATCGAGGGCAAGCAACCGTGAAGATTTTTGAAAACATGGAAAAAAGTGAATTTCGCGTCTTGATTAAACATTATTTCTTGTGTGGAAAAAACATTACGCAAACCAAAGCATCGCTTGTTAAACAGTATGGGGACTCCTCACCATCGATTGGAACGATTCACAAGTAGTTTACAGATTTTCGTTGTGGTAGTATGACCACAAAGGACGCCATACGTTCTGGTCGGCCAATTGAGGTTACAACGCCAGAAATCGTCGATAAAATCCATGGTATGATATTGGACGATCGGCGAGTTAAAGTGCACGAGCTTGCTGAGGTTATGAGCATCTCAACCGAACGAGTACGGAACATTTTGCATAAATTTTTGGATATGAGAAAGCTATCTGCCAGATGGGTGCCGCATTTGCTCTCTGTTGACAACAAGCGCGACCGTGTGACAAGTTCAAAGGAGTTTTGGCGATGTTCAAGCACAATGAGAAGGACTTTTTTCTCCAGATTTGGCCCCCTGCGATTTTTATCTATTTCCAAACTTGAAGAAATGGCTCGGCGGAAAGAGATTTGGCTCCAACGATGAGGTCATCGCTGAGTCAAACGCTTATTTTAAAGGATTGCCAAAATCGTATAATTTAGAAGGGATCGAAAAATTAGAAAAACATTGGACGAAGTGTATCGAGCTACAAGAAGATTATGTTGAGAAATAAAATATGTTTAGACCAAATAAATCATTTCTTGTTTCATTTTTCAGAAACTTTTTATCCTGCCTTCATAATATACTTTCAGTAAGAATTTAGGTACAAGTGCATTAACAATTTTGTGAATAAAAACTATTACATTGTAATGATACGTCATTATAAACAATTTAACATGTCAAATATTTTGCTGTACCTATTATAATTTAATATGCATCTCATTGCTTTATTTTGAAACTTTTGTAGACTGTTTAATATTTGTTACAGGCTATTAACATAGTGCCACAATAATTAAAATAAGTTATAATTAATGTATTGTACGTTATTTATTTAGATTTTTGTGTTAGCTTCATTTTAAGTCTGTATAAAAAGTTTATTTTTAGCAATTTTTTTTGTAATTCAATATGTTCTGAAAATTATAATTCGTCATCAATAATAAACAACAACTAAATATTTTATTTATTTAGCAATATGTCGCTGCAAACTTCATTGTAAAGTCGAATCTCATTATTGTTTTCATCACACCCGTATCCAATAACATTTTGAGTGGTCTTCTGTTAACGAGACTATCCACGAAAATGCTGTCGACATGATGATAAAAGAAGTGACATATCCGATGAAATGTGGGGCTACTGAAGTACGGGTCGACGATCGCCTCATCACATCAACCTCAGTTAGTTTTCCAACTCTTCTTCTATCATCTTTTTCAGCGGCTTCCCGCAAAGCTTTCGTGGATGTCTTAGTTCACCGCAGTTCCAGCAACGTATTTTCCTCTTCCCTTCAAGTATTTCTAGAGCGATTCGTCGTAACTGCTCTTCTATATCTTCATTTTCTTCGTTTTTCGTGTCGCTGTTTTTTGTTTGCACTCTAGATTGACCACGCGAAGCTTGTTTCGCAGCTTCCTGCTCTAAATCATGAGACAGTGCATCAATTGATGTTTTAGGTCGAGCCAATCTTAGTGCTTGTTAAGTTTCACCATCTCGGATTCTATAAATAAACGTTTGGATATCTAAGCATTCTAATACGGTGTTCTACTTCTTCAGATTTTCGGGTATTCTCTTCTAACTATGGTTGCAAAGATCCTGCTAATTCTCCTTTTAGAATTTTAAAATTTTCTGTTAATGCTTCTTCTAATATTCTAGAATTTTCTGATAATTCTTCTTTTAGCAGTCTGAAACTTTCTTCTGATTTTCTAGAATTCTTTAACTTCTGTTCAACAGTTCTAGAATTTTCTGACAATTCTTCTTTTAGAATTTTGGGACTTTCTTCAGATTTTCTGAAATTCTCTTCTAACTGTTGTTCAAAAACACTCTTCCACTTTCTCCAACATTTTACGATTGTCACTAGAACTAATTTGAAATACAAATTCAACAGAATCCTCGTTGGCCAGCCCTAAGACCACTTGTAGACGAAGTTGTAATGTTGTTTTTAATCCTAAAGTGTCCAAATCTCGCTCATTCAACTCTCTCTTGGGATCCACAACTATCAGTTCACTTAGTTTTAAATCAAACGACGCCATTTTATTTATTTTTACTACATACTTCACTATTTAGTAATCTCTTACTTGACAGCAATTGTAACATTTTTCTACGTCTCTGTAAAGAATACGAGGTCTGTTCAAAAATACACTGACGTCATAAAACAAAATATACTTTATTTATAAGTAATTTGTCTGGGTTCCCTTCAAAGTACTCTCATCTTCAACGCACTCACTTATCCCAACGGTGTTTCCACTTGTTGAAACAGTCCTGGTACGCTTCTTTTGTAATGTCCTTCAGCTCCTTCATCGCATTTGCCTTAATCTCGGGAATTGTCTCAAATCTTATTCCTTTCAAGAGTATTTTGAGTTTGTGGAACTAGAAAAAGCCACAAGGAGCAAGCTCAAGTGAGTAGAGGGTGGGGAAGAACAGTGATCGAGTGTTTGGCCAAAACCTCACGAGTTTTGAAAGCTGAATAGGTTGTCGTGATGGAAAAACCAATCGCCACTCCTTCACATTTCTGGCCTTTTGCGGCGGATGGCGTCCCTCAGACGTTTCAGAACTTCAATGTAGAAGGTCTGATTCACTGTGGAACCTTGAGGGAGGTACTCGTGGTGAACAACACCCTTAGCATCAAAGAAAACTGTCAGCATCACCTTGACATTGGATCGAATTTGGTAAGATTTTTTGGGTCTGAGGGACGTTTCACCCACCCACTGGGACGATTAGACCTTCGTTTCAATGTCATAATCGTAAATCCATGATTCATCACCTGTTATGATCCTTGACAAGAAGGCTTCATTTTTTTTCTGAACGATCAACAGTTCCCGACAAACCTGGACGCAACTAACTTTTTGGTCGTCCGTCATCAGGTGTGGCAGAGATTTCGCAGAAACACAGTGCATCTTTAATTTTTCGGTCAAAATCTCGTCACAAGATACAACTGATATCCCACACTCTTCAGCAAGCTCACTATGGTCAGATGTCGATTTGCCCGCAACAGGGTATTGATTTTGTCGACATGTGGGTCGCCATTTGACGTGGAAGGACGTCTAGGACGCTCATCGTCTTCAATCGACTGTCGACTACCGGTAAAACTTTCATGCCACTTGAAACATGCCGTAGGCTTCATAGCATCATCACCTTAAACCGTATTGAGCATAGCCAATGTTTCAGTCGCAGATTTTCCAAGTTTAACACAAAATTTCCCAGCATGTCATTCATTATGTAATCCGATAAAAGACCAAGACAAAAATCGCACTTCACTAAAAACCGCGTAGCTAATCAACAAAAGAAGATATCTGCAATCGGGACACCAAGCGGATTCCCCTGGAACCAACTGGAGTCGCGCAATTCAAACTAAACTACCAAAGAAACGAAATTAATAAGTACTTATTTAATAAACGAAGAAATATAATTAACGAATCTTATTAAAAATACTTAGTACTGTTTTACAACTTAAATACTAATTATTATGAATACAACCCAACTACTATTATTTATATAAAGCTCATAAGAACTGCTATTTACTATCACGATATATTTATTTAACTGAGTTACTAGTTCGGTGATCAGTCAAATATTTACTTATTGGGATTTTTAAATCAGAATGCGCTCATAGTAACGAAAATTGAAACTACGACAAAAATGCAGTTCGCTACTAACCTTAACCATGTACTAAAAAAAATTAAATGAATGATAATATAACTAATATTTATAATAAAGAAGATAATGAAACTACAATTAACTAAAATTATGCTAATAGAACTAATTTCTACCAAGGAAACCTACACTAGTCAAAGAACCTATGTACCATATATTTAAATTTGTATCTAAAAGTTAAACGACAAATGAAACTAATATTAAAACAACAACTGAATGTATCACAGAACTATATTCTATATAAATTACTAAAAAAACACTACTAACAATTAATCAAACAAAATAACAAAGTATTACAAGTGACAGCAATGATAAACTTATGGACACAAACAAGCAGATTCATAAAACAGATTAACGCTAACACCGTTTTTAATATTATCTATAACTCTGTTTCAAATTGAAACATATTAATGAAATGAACTAAATTTTATGCTAATTAACTCTCTTTTTAACTCAACTTAAAATAAACTTGTTTCGTACATTGAAAAGAGAGATACAACGAAATAAAAAATGGGGTTGGCGCTAATCCGCTTTATGAATCTGCCGGTAAAAGTCTGAAGTTTGACATATCGCGATCAGCGCCATCTCGTAATCAGCGCCATCTCGTAATAGTTGAATATCCCAATAAACAAAATTGTACTTACTAGTACGTAAAGCTAGTCTTTAGTCACAAGCGGGTCAGAATCAAAATGCACGCGAAGCGAATGTTTTAAAATGGGCAAGTGACTAAGAATACGGAAAAATCTATCATTTTATTGAGTTAACAATCATGACAACCATGATAAACATCCTAAAATTTTGCTATTAAACTGACAACTTTTGTTTCATTATAGTTCTAATAGTCTGGCAGTACGGTGGTGTATAGCGTTAGGGAATTAGGATCCGGAAATCCCGAGTTCGAATCCCATGGAAGCTGAAAATATATGAACTATCACACTGCGGTGCGGTGAGTTCGGACTCTGTACTGCAATTGCGATTTAGTTCCTGTTGTATAGAATGGCATAAATAAATAAATAAATTTTAATTACAGAGAATCTATTTTTTTCTAATTTTGCGGAAAATATATTCGAATTTTTTCAAAAATAATATTTCATATAAAAAAGTTTATTTGATAAATATTAATTCAAAGATAAAGACCTAAAACCCAAAAACAAATGTTGCCATTTTACATATTTACAATTTAACGCATGAAATATAAATAAAAAAATGTATCAGGAAAATTATATAGATTTAAATATTTCAATAGTCATCATTCATCATTATTATTTCTGGAAAAATTTGAAATTGTATTTTGGTAATATATCAGCAACAAGTGAACAAAAGTTACAGTTTCTGTAAATAATTTATCTTTTATTTGTTTATTAATAAGATAATTTAACTTGTAACGATATGATTCAATGATATTTCTCAGTACTGATTCACTCTATGAAATAAATAATCTAATCGCATCATTTGCGATATATTGTGAAGCATTTTATTCACCATTATTTCAAATAAAAAATTAACACTCCATTTGAAAACTGAAGTTTATGGGATCAAACAAAATACATTTAATGGAACTGAGTATTTTATTTAGACATTCAATATTATTAAATATTATGACTAGTATTCTGCGCTTTCGACTAAAGTGATTAGCTAGTCTAGACTAAGTGGATTTTATTTGACAACGTAGCATTAATAATGCCGTCATATTGTCTACCTATTTAAAAATTTTGAAGTGTTTATAGGTCAAAAGAAGGAAGTATTATTGAATTATTGGTGGCAACGGTTAGTATTTTACTGTAAAGATCGTATGATAATAAATATACAATGACTAGGCTTGTTTCTAGGATTTGTTCAATCAATGCAAGCGACAGTATTTTTAAATTTAGTTACGACGTATCTCGTTAGAGGCACTAGTTGACGTGCCCGCTCTGTAAATTTGAAACTAGGAATTTTAATGACATATGAAACGGCCATAATAAGCGTAGCGCAATTCAATGAAGTTGTCCACGTTTTAGTAAATAATATTTTCCTGTTTAAATTATAGATGGAGTGTTAATTTTTTATTTGAAATATTGGTGAATAAAAAAAATGCTTCAGAATATATCGCAAATGATGCAATTAGATTATTTATTTCATAGAGTGAATCAATATTGAGAAATATCATTGAATCATACCGTTACAAGTTAAGGTGAAACATACGGGCTGAAGTTCGTTAAGAGTCGTATTTACACTTTGTGCTAGTGGTGCTCTCCGGGGTCGGCATGAGAGGGGTTTAGCCATGTGCGCTATCGGGGCGGGGCTTCGTACATGGGCTAAGTAAAGTTTGCAGTGACGGTCAACGAAGAATTCTTGGGAATCGGCTGGGATCGGATGTAGGTTTAAATATGTATTGGGAAATTTACTCGAATTATTTCAATCAACTGAACGAAACATACAAAGGATGTATTATTCTAAGTAAACAACCTAAGTAAACAACAACTGTGTCTTAATAAATAATTATTATTTATTATTAATTATTTATTAAGACACAGTTCCACATCGTAATTGACTTTTTGTCTGTATTTTATTTAAATTGCTGTCATGCAGTTTGCGATTCTGTCGGTAGATGGCACCACGGGTTGCTCCTTAGCTCTCATGTCTTGTCTACCGGCATAGTTACTTTAACATCAGTCAGTTCAGCTTGTAAAAATATCACAGTTCACTAGTCCCTAGTTGGGCTAGTTGGATAGTTGATCACACCATACTGATGAGTCCCTAAAGGACGAAACGCGTCTATGGTTAAAGCTGAACTGACCAGCCGTTTGATGATGACCTGATAAGTTGATTCAAACGTGCTGTAAAAATTTTGGAATTTGTGACAAGTGATGGAAATTTTGTTTTCCTATTTTTCTTATTTATTAAGTCACAGTTCCACATCGTAATTGACTTTTTGTCTGTATTTTATGTGACATCTTCTCATTACAGAACATGCGTGTCGGACCTATGTTCGGGCAAATATAAACAAATTTGTTACTAGTTGTCCAAGTTGACATCCATTTGTTTAGGTATTAGACGCCGTCAAAGTTTACTTTTAAAAAATATCGTATTTTATTCACTGTATTCCATGCTGGCCACCTTTTAATGGTACAGAGCATCATTATTGCAGAATTGAGAATGACGGATAAAAAAAAAACCTGTGAAATAAATTTAGCACATTATTAGAGTGTACGTTATGATCATATCTAGGAATATGATATGAAAAACATAATGTACAGCTTTACCTCAATAGAATCACAATTCTGTTGATATGTGGCATAAACGTCGGTAGCGAAATATGTCACCTTCAACTGTCTTCAGAAGCATTCACTTGAATCTCAGTATGTTACTGAATCTAGATTGTTGCTTGTACTCAGTTACATGTTACAAAAACTAGCGTATTAATAACATTCGCTATCAAAGGGACAAACTATAGTAGTTTAAAAAAATCAGTGTTGTAGATGATGTACAGCAATGTTGAAAGGATGACACCTTGGGAGATATTCTTGCTTGGTGAACGTGTATAAAATTACTGAATCAACTTCATTGCCACCAGCATACCGCAGAGCTTGAGATCACTCCTATTGAGCATGGTATTCTAATTTATATGCATGACTGCTAACCACATGCACCTAAAAAGTATAAAATAAAACGAAATAGACTTTCCTAGTATTGCGTCCATTTCAAAACTGTTAAATAAAAACTTTAATTATTAATAAATAAACACTTATAAATACAAATCTACTTACCTTACATACATTTGACGTTTGAGGTTAAAACCATATCCAATAACTTTATTATTTTGTAAAACTTGATTATTTTGCAAACAACATATAATATACTCATTATTATTATCATTAATAGTCAATCTTAAAACATTTTTACATATCTGGTAGTCAAATTTAATTTAGGCTCAAATTTCGATACTTGAGTGTACATTATACGTCATCAAATATCCAATTCACACAACGAAAACTAATGATTCACGAACACCAACAATATATCTATGGCAAATTTGAATTTCAACAATTAATTTCTTACAAATGCTAATATATAGATAAATAAAAAGTAGTGTATTACATTCATATTACATTGTAGTTCATGAATAAATACTATTCAAGAGTAAATAAATTATGTAAATATATGAAAAACTTAAGATAAACAAAGCGGACCAAATTCAAAATTTTGATTCCGATTTTCTCAAAATTGGGCCCTAGGTTTTTAATAAAAAAAAATATGTATATTTAAAATTAATATAGTCTATAACACAAAAAAATGAGACAAATTAAACACAACACTTTTGAGAAAAAAAAAACTCTGTTTTTCATGGTATTTTTGCCTATTTTATTTTTTTGCTAAAAATTTTGGAGTTTAATTTGGCTGAAAATTTCATCAGGCTTAGTCTGTCGTATTTATAATTAACTGTATTTTTTTATTGATATCGTAGTGCCCATTATTTAATGCATTCAAATTAAATTTGGTGCAATATATAATTTATTTTCTTTTATTATATGAAAGATATTTCAAATTAGTAATATTATTATAAAACTTTGAACCTTTGACTACAAGTATATGTACAATAAATAATATGTTTCATTTATAATAAAAAAGATATTGTATATCAAATAGATCAAGACAGATCATCGTTCCACCATTGTTCTGTTGTTATCTTTAGCCCGTATGGTTCACCTTAAATTATCTTATCAATAAACAAATAAAAGATAAAATTATTTACAGAAATTGTAACTTTTGTTCACTTGTTGCTGATATTTCAAATTTTTCCAGAAATAATAATGACTAATGAAATATTTAAATCTATATAATTTTCCTGATACATTTTTTTATTTATATTTAATGCGTTAAATTGTAAATTTATAAAATGGCAACATTTGTTCTTGGTTTTTAGTTCTTTATCTTTGAATTAATAATTATCAAATAAACTTTTTTTATATGAAATATTATTTTTGATAAAATTCGGATATATTTTCAGCAAAATTAGAAAAAAATAGATTCTCTGTAATTAAAATTTATTTATTTATGCCATTCTATACAACAGGAACTGAATCGCAATTACAGTACAGAGTCCGAACTCACAGCACCGCAGTGTGATAGTTCATATATTTTCAGCTTCCATGGGATTCGAACTCGCTATTTTCGGATCCTAATTCCCTAACGCTATACACACCGCCGTACTGGCAGACTATTAGAACTATAATTAAACAAAAGTTGTCAGTTTAATAGCAAAATTTCAGGATGTTTACCATGATTGCCATGATTGTCATGATTGTTAACTCAATAAAATGATAGATTTTTCCGTATTCTTAGTCACTTGTGTATTTTAAAACATTCGCTTCGCTTGCATTTTGATTCTGACCCGCTTGTGACTAAAGACTAGCTTTACGTACTAGTATCGTAAATAACTGTTATTGTACTGGTTTTCATTGTGCTAAATAACATCTTAATCACATGTTCTCAAATTATGGCTTCGAACGATTTATTCACGGCTTGAAGCGAACAATTTGTTAGTCCGCCACTGAATATTGTTATTAAAATTAACATTTGTTGTTTCTGTCAACATTACCTATAACTTTTAATTATAGTATTTTCTTTTTGTACAATAGATAAATAAACATAAATACATACATGTGATCAAAAAAATTAATTACATAATTCAATTAAAAAATACATCAAATAAAAAAGATACAAATTCTACAAATAAACAAAATAAAACTAACATTTTTACAAATACTAATACAGATTCCATAAAATTTCGTATTACTAAACATTCCACACAGGTGACTAATTAATTTAACAATATCACAACATCATTTTCTTTATATTTACTTATCTAATGATAAATAAGAAAAAAATGTATATCGCAATTGTATATTAACGTATTTCGTACCATATACCTCTACCATCATTCGCGATATTACTACAGCTACTCGTACAAGCTGATATCTTTTCAAACTATCGCGGAAAAATTATAGTCGAATTTTATACGCATATGGTCCGAAAAACATTTGGTGATCTTCACCGTAAATTTGGCAATATGAAGCCGTCTACATGTGCTTTAATTTTTGTGGTGATTCTGCTTTTTGGACTTTGTGCCGCTGAAGAAGTTACAGTAAAAAATAAAACAGAAGAGACAGATAAACCAGGTAAAAAGAATGACGAAATTGCTGAAACAAAAAAGATAACAAAAATAATAGTCTAGAATCAAATATAGGTAAATGTGGAAATTTTTTTGCATGGAGTAAAATGCTTAATAGTATTCGGGCTTTAACTTTGACTATGTTAAATGTTACTCCAGTAATATCATTATTACATTACTAACAATTTAATTTTGTAATTGGACGTGACATTTTTGTAATGTTGAATTTTTTTTACAGAATCTGTTGAGGTATTCAAAGAAGGTGATGTTCCTAATAAATCGCCTATTCCTATGGGAAAAATAGCTCCTCCGGGTTCTAGCAGTGGTAAGCTCATTGTTCAACATGACTATACCAATTATGGTGGTTTTCATTTCTCATATAAATCATGCACTTCATGGAATAAAATCTAACATGGTGGCTTTTATTACCGTCTCTATGCTTTTTGCTTTGTAAATACAATACTATTAATTTTAATGGTAAATTTGGATCGGAAGTGACGTCAAAAGTAAGTCATTTATTAAAACATTTTCTGGATATTTTGATTGTTATTCATTCATAAAAATTATATTGCGCGTATGAGTAATTTTTAAGAAATTTGTTGTGATTAAATGTTTATATTTAAAGAAATAAATGACGAATTAATACTTCTTCGTTATTTATCTAGTCTGTAGTTTAATTCAAAGTGTTATTGATTGCATTTTATCTTCTATCGGATATTTTATCTGTTGTGATAAATTAAAGTTCTTAGTAAAAAGTACAAAAAAAAAACGATTACTATTTTAACTTTTTACAAATGATGTTTATTTTTTTAGAAAATTATGCGTGAATATCACTTGTACATGATACATCGTTTATAATAACAGTGTACAAACTTTACTCAGCTTTACTATCTAATCTTTCTCTAGTCTTTCGCAACAATTTAGCTTAAATATGTCACAAAACATCTAAATCTAAATAATACGAAAAAAGCATAAAATATCATATAATTTACATGCCTATTGAATGCATATAAAAGAAAAGATGTCCAAAATGTTTTTGGTTCGAATCCAAAAAGCTCTATAAACAAAATATTTATTTTTAGTGTTAAAACTGTCACTTTATTGCACGAGTGGGAAGTGCAATAATGACTATTTAATACGAGTTGCATACACTATTTTTTCTACGATCAAGTTGTAACTAATTATCCTAATTATATTTTAAATGTCAAAAACATTTTTTTTTAGTTTACGGACATACGTTTGTTTCTTAGCAACTATTTTATAGCACTGTTGCCATTAGCAACATAAGATAAAACTTTTTTTTTTCCACGACCATTAAATAATACATTTATTATATGTACGTTTGTAGATAGATAAAATTGTTCAATATTCAAAAGCGCAAAAGAATGAAAAAAGTGTTGAATAATGGATCATTTTTCAACACTTTTAAGCCAATCAGAATGAGACTACTTTAGTAACGCAGCACACGGATCATTATCATTTTTATACATACATATCATCAAGCTATATCTCATCATATGAGGTAGCACGAACCCTAGAATCAATCACAAAACATTCACTCATCAGATTCATCAAACAATCAGTCGTCATCAAATATTGTATCCCAACACACCACCCTCGCTTCAATCACATTCATAGTTGCCTTCATTAAAGTTCATTTACTCATCATACAACAATCCTTCAATCACTCCTATGCACTTTTCATTCATCTTTCTTCGACGCATGTTTCATATGCTCAAAAGATCTTAAATTACTCAAGCTTACTGCTATAACAATAAATCTAACAACGAATCTACAAAGATTCAGAAACTACTAAAGTTTGACATTTATCACATAATCTCTAAAATTTCTAATTTTTTTTTCACACTGCGACCTAAAAGTGCAAGATCTCGACGAATTTACTAAATAATATATAAAATTGATAAATACAGGAGAATTAATGCTATGATAGTTATTTATGTAGAAAAGCAACAAATGACAGTTATTGAATAATTATTTTGTTTGAAGACTCGTTTACAGGCCGGGTAGCGCCTCCTCTGGAAAGCCAACGTGGAGGTATACCCTACGTCATCACTGAAACACGCCTAAGAGAAATACGGAAACAATTCATGTACTGGTATTTCGACCAAGGAGGTAGCGACAATGAGGGAGATCATCAGAAAAATATCCATACCTCTACGCCTCAACTTCACAAGAACTTGAATTTCCAGTTACCATTTTTCGGTTTCCGATTCAATTATACAAGAGTAAGTTTCAAGGGAATAATTAAATTAGAGCTTGATAAATTCTAAAAAAAAAGACGCACCTTAAGTTTATCTTTCACCTACTGATTAAAACATCGATATTAAACAAACAGATAACTATAACAGGGTTACTACACTGTTAAACAAACATTTTTTTTCCCTTTAATGAACTTTTGTTTTCATAAATTTGTTAGGTAATCAGTCACAAGAAAATCGAATTTTGAACAAAAAAACACCATTAGGTCATTCTTAGCATAAAAATTCTAATTATAAATTTCGGCGTTGTCCGAATTATTCTATTTTTTTTTCAAAAAAATATTAGTCTGAACTCTATTTTCTATAAAATAAAAAAATATTTCAATAATGTTATATAAACTGTAGATATCCATGTACGGATACATGGAATTCAGCGATCCCCCAGATCATTTTTCAACTTACCCGTTGGTCTTTCCCGTCAAAGAGTGGCCTAAGGAAAATGATCCATCTTTCATCGGTCCATTCTACAGTAAAATGCGTGTTGGCGCAACAAGGGTTGAAGACATGGACCAGCGTCGTGCTGGAGTATATTTCCGTCTTGAACGCGATCTCCCAACAAGAACTGATCAATTTGGCGTTGAATTCCGTGAAAGATTGAAGTGGGATATTCGACAAGGTGTTATTGATTCAGAAACTTTTGAACCTAAACATGCTATTATTGCTACTTGGAAAAATATGACCTTTGCTGGTGGTATTGACGACACACTCTATGTTGTAAGTATTATTAATTTTGTATTAAAATATATCTGCTAAATTCTAAAATTATTTTTCAGACAAATACTTTCCAAGTTGTTCTGGCAACAGATGAAGTATTCACTTACGCAATGTTTAATTATTTGGATATTAACTGGACAACCCACACTGAAGCTGGTGGTGATACTTCAAATGGAGTAGGGGGTACCCCTGCTTATGTAGGTTTCAATGCCGGTAACGGTACTCAATCCTTCGAGTATTACCCCTACAGTCAGCAATCAACTATTAGAGATCTTACCGAAAGAGGCTGCGCAAATGGATTCAAAGGTCGTCATATTTTCCGAATTGATGAGAAAATTATGTTAGGAACCTGTAATAAGGAAGTGTGTAAGTAATTAAAATTAATTCGGTACAATCAATTAATTGTAATGTTTGGAGTTTTATTGCTTAATAAACAATCAATTAACAATAGTTTTTATAACGTATTTCATTGCGTACTTTCTGCGTCAACCATCGCCATCTTAATCTCCTCCCTCGCCCCCGCTCCTCACAATCTACCAGCAAAGCCTTGTTCACACGCATATAATATTACATCCCTTTCTCTCCTTACAAACAAAATATAAATATATTTTATAACAAAACAAATTAAATAATTAAATGAACAATATTATAAATTCAATTCAATATAATTCAATTTTATAGGGGTTATTACGTTTTGATGTCAAGAAAGGTGCCAGACCGGATAATATCCCTAGTGTATTTATTAAAAATTGTTCTCCATCTCTCAGTTTACCGCTAAGTATTATTTTTAATAAATTTTTACGAGAAGGGCACTGCTCTGATATCTGGAAAAAAGCCTATGTTGTTCCTATATTTAAAGGAGGTAACAAAAACTTAATAGAAAATTGTCGACCCATTTCGAAACTATGTGTTTCTGAGAAAATTTTCGAATCTTTAATTTTCACCTCACTTGGCTACAGTTAAATCACTTATAACACCTCAACAACACGGCTTTTTTCCAGATCGGACTGTCGATACAAACTTGGTAGAGTTTACTGAATTTATTCTAAGGAATATGGATGAAAGAATACAGGTGGATGTCGTGTACACCGATTTCTCCAAAGCATTTGATAAAATTAATCACAAGGTTTTACTTCATAAATTAGCTGAAGTTGGTGTTCATGGTTCCTTACTGAACTGGTTTTGTTCGTACCTAACCAATAGAACTCAATGCGTTGTATCTCATGGGTATCAGTCACGTGACATCATTGTTACATCTGGTGTTCCACAAGGATCCCATCTTGGACCTTTACTCTTAAATATTTTTATCAATGATGTCTCAAAATGCTTTTCCCATACTAGCTATTTATTGTACGCTGATGATTTGAAAATCTATCATCCAATTCAATCTGTTAACCATTGTAAGAATCTGTAATCGGATATAAATAATTTCGTAGATTACTGCGCTCAAAATAAATTATCAATCAATGCTTCTAAATGTTGTGCTATTAGGTTTACGCGGAATAGAAATAAGATTGAATATTCCTACACTATTAACAGCGATACACTTTACACTGTTAACCAAGTTAAAGATTGATGGTAAACTGATTTTTGACATTTATATAGATCATATTACAAAAAAAGTGTTCAAAATGTTGGGGTTCTTAATTCGAACAGCAAGATACTTCAGAAATCCGTTTACAGTTTTATCTCTATATTCCTCGTTAGTTCGAAGTCCGCTTGAATTTTCTTCCTTGACTTGGTCTCCTACATATCATCTTTATATAAATAGAATTGAAAAAATTCTAAACAAATTTCTGAACTTTTTTGCTGCGAAATTCCCTAACTATTTGTTAATGTATTATCTCTGGAAAAACGAAGGGTCTTAGCAGATTTTATGTTTCTTTATAAGTTAATTAACAATGTAATTGATACACCATCAGTTCTCAGACAGTTCTCGTTTCGTTTATATTCTTATTTCACACGATCATATGATTTGTTTACGGTTCCTATTACCAGTACTAACTCTGCCGCTAATTCACCTATTAACAGAATTTCAATATTATTCAATAAAATTATGTTTGATCGTTCATCACCAGATATTTTAAATAATACGTTAAAACACTTTAAAACCGCAATTATTGCAAAATTATAACTTGTAAATCTGCTAATGCATCTTTATTATATGTGTTAATTTCTAAACTTGTTACATATATTACCATACATTATGTATTACTTTATATTATGCCACTCCATTATTGGGATTGTATTCTATCGAGTGGCTAATTTCTATAAGAATATATATATATATATATATATATATATATATATATATATATATATATATATATATATATATATATATATATATATATGTCACTTTATTGCACGAGTGGGAAGTGCAATAATGACTTTTTAATACGAGTTGCATACACTATTTTTTCTACGATCAAGTTGTAACTAATTAACCTAATTATATTTTAAATGTCAAAAACATTTATTTTGTAGTTTACGGACTTACGTTTGTTTCTTAGCAACTATTTTATCGCTCTGTTGCTATTAGCAACAAAGGACAAAACTTTTTTTTTCCACGACCATTAAATAATACATTCATTATATGTACGTTTGTAGATAGATAAAATTGTTCAATATTCAAAAGCGCAAAAGAATGAAAAAAAGTGTTGAATAATGGATCATTTTTCAACACTTTTAAGCCAATGAGAATGAGACTACTTTAGTAACGCAGCACACGGATCATTATCATTTTTATACATACATAACATCTAGCTATATCCCATTATATGAGGTAGCACGAACCCTAGAATCATTCACTCATCAGATTCATCAAACAATCAGCCGACATCAAATATTGTATCCCAACACACCACCCTCGCTTCAATCACATTCATAGTTGCCTTCATTAAAGTTCATTTACTCATCACACAACAATCCTTCAATCACTCCTATGCACTTTTCATTCATCTTTCTTCGACGCATGTTTCATATGCTCAAAAGATCTTAAATTACTCAAGCTTACTGCTATAGGTAACAATAAATCTAACAACGAATCTACAAAGATTCAGAAACTACTAAAGTTTGACATTTATCACATAATCACTAAAATTTCTAATTTTTTTTTCACACTGCGACCTAAAAGTGCAAGATCCTGACGAATTTACTAAATAATATATAAAATTGATAAATACAGGAGAATTAATGCTATGATAGTTATTTATGTAGAAAAGCAACAAATGACAGTTATTGAATAATTATTTTGTTTGAAGATTCTTTTACAAGCCGTGTAGTGCCTCCTCTGGAAAGCCAACGTGGAGGTATACCCTACGTCATCACTGAAACACGCCTAAGAGAAATACGGAAACAATTCATGTACTGGTATTTCGACCAAGGAGGTAGCGACAATGAGGGAGATCATCAGAAAAATATCCATACCTATACGCCTCAACTTCACAAGAACTTGAATTTCCAGTTACCATTTTTCGGTTTCCGATTCAATTATACAAGAGTAAGTTTCAAGGGAATAATTAAATTAGAGCTTGATAAATTCTAAAAAAAAAAAAGACGCACCTTAAGTTTATCTTTCACCTATTGATTAAAACATCGATATTAAACAAACAGCTAACTATAACAGGGTTACTGCACTGTTAAACAAACATTTTATTTCCCTTTAATGAACTTTTGTTTACATAAATTTGTTAGGTAATCAGTCACAAGAAAATCGAATTTTGAACAAAAAAATACCATTAGGTCATTCTTAGAATAAAAATTTTTTCAAAAAATATTAATCTGAACTCTATTTTCTATAAAATAAAAAAATATTTCAATAATGTTATATAAACTGTAGATATCCATGAACGGATACATGGAATTCAGCGATCCCCCAGATCAGTTTTCAACTTACCCGTTGGTCTTTCCCGTCAAAGAGTGGCCTAAGGAAAATGATCCATCTTTCATCGGTCCATTCTACAGTAAAATGCGTGTTGGCGCAACAAGAGTTGAAGACATGGACCAGCGTCGTGCTGGAGTATATTTCCGTCTTGAACGCGATCTCCCAACAAGAACTGATCAATTTGGCGTTGAATTCCGTGAAAGATTGAAGTGGGATATTCGACAAGGTGTTATTGATTCAGAAACTTTTGAACCTAAACATGCTATTATTGCTACTTGGAAAAATATGACCTTTGCTGGTGGTATTGACGACACTCTCTATATTGTAAGTATTATTAATTTTGTATTAAAATATATCTGCTAAATTCTAAAATTATTTTTCAGACAAATACTTTCCAAGTCGTTCTGGCAACAGATGAAGTATTCACTTACGCAATGTTTAATTATTTGGATATTAACTGGACAACCCACACTGAAGCTGGTGGTGATACTTCAAATGGAGTAGGGGGTACCCCTGCTTATGTAGGTTTCAATGCCGGTAACGGTACTCAATCCTTCGAGTATTACCCCTACAGTCAGCAATCAACTATTAGAGATCTTACCGAAAGAGGCTGCGCAAATGGATTCAAAGGTCGTCATATTTTCCGAATTGATGAGAAAATTATGTTAGGAACCTGTAATAAGGAAGTGTGTAAGTAATTAAAATTAATTCGGTACAATCAATTAATTGTAATGTTTGGAGTTTTATTGCTTAATAAACAATCAATTAACAATCGTTTTTATAACGTATTTCATTGCGTACTTTCTGCGTTAACCATCGCCATCTTAATCTCCTCCCTCGCCCCGCTCCTCACAATCTACCAGCAAAGCCTTGTTCACACGCATATAATATTACATCCCTTTCTCTCCTTACAAACAAAATATAAATATATTTTATAACAAAACAAATTAAATAATTAAATGAACAATATTATAAATTCAATTCAATATAATTCAATTTTATAGGGGTTTTTACGTTTTGATGTCAAGAAAGGTGCCAGATCGGATAATATCCCTAGTGTATTTATTAAAAATTGTTCTCCATCTCTCAGTTTACCGCTAAGTATTATTTTTAATAAATTTTTACGAGAAGGGCACTGCTCTGATATCTGGAAAAAAGCCTATGTTGTTCCTATATTTAAAGGTGGTAACAAAAACTTAATAGAAAATTGTCGACCCATTTCGAAACTATGTGTTTCTGAGAAAATTTTCGAATCTTTAATTTTCACCTCACTTGGCTACAGTTAAATCACTTATAACACCTCAACAACACGGCTTTTTTCCAGATCGGACTGTCGATACAAACTTGGTAGAGTTTACTGAATTTATTCTAAGGAATATGGATGAAAGAATACAGGTGGATGTCGTGTACACCGATTTCTCCAAAGCATTTGATAAAATTAATCACAAGGTTTTACTTCATAAATTAGCTGAAGTTGTGTTCATGGTTCCTTACTGAACTGGTTTTGTTCGTACCTAACCAATAGAACTCAATGCGTTGTATCTCATGGGTATCAGTCACGTGACATCATTGTTACATCTGGTGTTCCACAAGGATCCCATCTTGGACCTTTACTCTTAAATATTTTTATCAATGATGTCTCAAAATGCTTTTCCCATACTAGCTATTTATTGTACGCTGATGATTTGAAAATCTATCATCCAATTTAATCTGTTAACGATTGTAAGAATCTGTAATCGGATATAAATAATTTCGTAGATTACTGCGCTCAAAATAAATTATCACTCAATGCTTCTAAATGTTGTGCTATTAGGTTTACGCGGAATAGAAATAAGATTGAATATTCCTACACTATTAACAGCGATACACTTTACACTGTTAACCAAGTTAAAGATTTGGGTGTGATTATTGATGGTAAACTGATTTTTGACATTTATATAGATTATATTACAAAAACAGTGTTCAAAATGTTGGGGTTCTTAATTCGAACAGCAAGATACTTCAGAAATCCGTTTACAGTTTTATCTCTATATTTCTCGTTAGTTCGAAGTCCGCTTGAATTTTCTTCCTTGACTTTGTCTCCTACATATCATCTTTATATAAATAGAATTGAAAAAATTCTAAACAAATTTCTGAACTTTTTTGCTGCGAAATTCCCTAACTATTTGTTAATGTATTATCTCTGGAAAAACGAAGGGTCTTAGCAGATTTTATGTTTCTTTATAAGTTAATTAACAATGTAATTGATACACCATCAGTTCTCAGACAGTTCTCGTTTCGTTTATATTCTTATTTCACACGATCATAAGATTTGTTTACGGTTCCTATTACCAGTACTAACTCTGCCGCTAATTCACCTATTAACAGAATTTCAATATTATTCAATAAAATTATGTTTGATCGTTCATCACCAGATATTTATAATAATACGTTAAAACACTTTAAAACCGCAATTATTGCAAAATTATAACTTATAAATCTGCTAATGCATCTTTATTATATGTGTTAATTTCTAAACTTGTTACATATATTACCATACATTATGTATTACTTTATATTATGCCACTCCATTATTGGGATTGTATTCTATCGAGTGGCTAATTTCTATAAGAATATATATATATATATATATATCAAATATTTATTTTTCCAAAATATCTCTCAAATCGTCTCAAAGACAGTAATTTTCCTAAAGTGTCACTAAATTTTCTATATAATAGTTATTTTTCCAAAATGTCGCTAAATTTTCTATAAAATAGTCATTTTTCCAAAATGTCTTCCATATCGTCTCTAAGACAGTTAATTTCCAACAAAATGTCTATTAATTGACACTTACATAAACGTCAAACATTTGATTAATTTTGTTTCAATTCCAAGGCCATCGATAGTTTTCAGGCAATTTTCGTCATTTTCAAATCTAATTTGTGCCGTTATACAGCATATAAAATTAATTTTGTTTAATGGTTTGGATGAAGAATTTTATGCCCTAAAACTTTTATTTGAAGCCTTTTTGCTTCAAATATTTAGTGAAGCAGAAAATTACGAAATTATTATTTTACCTGTTAAAATCCTATGTTCGACAGTCCCGGTCACAACAACGTGAGAATGATTTTATGCTTATTTTGTCCACCGCAATCGCTGCAGTCGATTCGGCTGTCCCCACCGACTCTGCACCTAGCGAATACTCAAACCCGGCCACGGCCATAACATGCGCTCACACTTGCGCTAACTCAACAATACCATCAACCAACTCAACTGAATATTCCTCGAAACTCTATCAAGCACTAACACAATATCTAACTATCTCATCACTACTTTACTTGTCAAACTATGAACTGTAACTAACGTAAGAATTCCGACGATTCGGTAAATAAATATTCAATCAAACATTACGTAAATACTTAGTTGCGTTAATAAAAGGAGATGACATAAGCAAAGACGGGCTAACTAATAAAATTAACGAGATGAAATAAATATGACTCTAACATATCTTCTTCTTCTTTACTGGCGCTACAGCCCGAGTCGGGCCTGGGCCTACCGGGCACACCGAGCCGCAGTTTTTACGCTGCCGTACTGCCGGTTTTCTGAGTCGATGTTACTTACTTTTAAGGCATTTGTATAAGTGACTAGCTTATAGCGCCCGAGTATGATTGATACAAGTAACTGTATTTTTTATTTTAACGACAAATCATACTTTGTCGACAGGCGGATTCGAACTGACGAACCTTGGTTGGGATGACGTCACAGTATGTTAAGAGATGTGCATTAACACGCTCGACCATCGCGCCTGTACTCTAACATATGGGTATACTTAAAACTACCGGATATATGAAATGACTCTAACTATGTCTAAAGAACACTATGAATATAAGATAACATACTTATAAACTAAAAGAAATAATTATTAATTGATTGAACTACAGTATACATGAAATAACTAACTATGTTTAAAGAATACTAAGAATAATAATATAAAATAATATGCTTATAAACCGAAAGAAATCATAATTAATTAATTGATATCTGAGTAAAACTAATGGTTATGGACAGGCTCCATGCCACTATAATAATTACAGGATTGGTTAAAACGCGCGTACGTAACAATGAATAAAACTTTTTATTGTTTTTAAGAAGTATTAACAATTGACAATAGACTGAAATTTATTTTTAAATATACGTATTTTTAAATCATGTCGCGAGCGTGATCGGACGTGAGTAAAAAATGTTATTCGTGAGCGGACGTGATCATGAATTTTGTTGAATAATCGTGCGTGTCTAAAAATTATTTTTTGTGAGCGGGCATGATCAAAGCTTTACGTAGGCTCCATCTCTATTTCATGCTTTTAAAAAATTAAAAATATGTTTTATATACCATACTGTGTTGGTAACTTATTACCTAGAGGAAACCTTTTTTTATTTTTATGGTTATAAATATATAATACATATATTAGACTTTTCATTGATTTATTTTAATACAAAAAATAATACAAAACATTTAAAAATCACATTAAAATACATATATTTTTATGTTAAAACTCTGAAATACTGGTATTTAATACTACATATATAAATTAAATCTAATAATTACAAATTTACCTGATAATACAACTCAAATATATTAAAATGGACGTTTAATTAACTTTTTAATACATTTTACGGAAAATAAAATCATTAAAACTCTCTCACTGGCTACGTAAGTAGACAAAAGTAATAAGTACAGTTGTACGATAAAAACTTATAATTAAAACAATTGTTTATAAAACTGTAACGCTCTTTCTACATATATTTAAATCTGATATAAATTATTCTCGACATGTTGTACGTATATTCTCAGTTACAGTCAGCATCAAAAGTGAAAATTTCTCATTAAGTTCATTATGTAACCCATATTACTGTTCTGTATCACGGGTTACATAAAACGCTTGCTACTTTTTAGATTTTAAATTTTAATATAAAACTATCTTTATTACAAAATCAGTGATGTAGAACTGATTTTTTTGTATCTGACTGAATGAAGAATTATTTGTTTGTGGCAGTGGCTGTTAAATGTGTAAATTATTAAAATAAATTAATAACCTTATGAACGCGACTGTTCGGGCAGTTTGTGTGGTACCGGCAAGTTTCGTGATAGGGACAGATGCTGTTTTGTTTAGTATTTGTAACCGCCTCCTTGCGGACTTGAGCCCGCTCCTTGGAATTGTGGGTAGGTGGGGTTGCCTTCGAAACTCACCTAGAAAAAATTGTTATTATATCATCTTTTGCATTCATTTCGATGAATAATTATGAAAACTCCGGTTATGTCACATTGTTAATGTTTTTCTTGTCTGTTTCGGCTACAGTTTTAATCGTATCTTGCTTATTTCCTGTCTTTCATATTTTCCGTTAGCATAATGTCAAGACGCCCTTTTCTTCGTTTTCGTGAAGACTTCTATATTCTTGAAAAGTATTTATAAACTAGGATTGAACAGAAAAACATTGACAATTTGAATTATAAAACAAAAGTTTCAAAAAAATCATTTTATTCTTGAACTCTTCTTGCAATCTAATTTCTTGTCTTCTCTTGTTACATTATATTATATGAATCTTGTTTTACTCTTGTGTTGGAATTTTATACAAGAACAAGAAATATACAAAACTCTTTGTTTAAATAAATAAAAACAAAGCAAGGCAGCAGGTTATATGGAATAATTGACATAGCTATCAAATATTCGATTTGCTTTAATTTATTTAAACCAAGTTTAAAATTAAACCTGTAGCGTTGTAATTAGTCATCAGTCTAATAAAGGGTTTTGAAACCAATATAGAATTGTGCGTTAGTGTTAACGAATGGTATTAACATGTATGAGTTCAATTTCCAATAGCTTCCTAGATTACAGAACCTTCTGTAACTTTTTCGCTTTTTGAAGCTATACTTTATACGGCTGTATAATTTATAGGAAGCATTTTTAATGATAAACATACGTATTTCATTTCCATGGATACGAAATGAAAACAATGTATTATAGCATTTTATCAATAAACATCGCAAATATCTTTATATATATATTAACTCGTTAACATAAATAAACAAACAAAAAACCATTATCAACAGAAACGATACTTCTTTCGAATTAAATGTTCAAAATTTAAATAAATAATATTAATAATAATAATAAATATTCTTCATCTCTCATTTTGTAACACATTTGTATCTCAAAATTTATTGTAAATTGTATTCATTAATCAGAAACTTGTCTTATGCTTAAATTTGAATTATAATAAGTGATAAGTTGAATCTACTCTTTGATAATATATTTCATTTTATAGATAACTATAGAAATGAAATATCTATGTTTACCATTAAAAAATATTCCCTGTATATTCAAAATACCTTCAACACCTATTCCGAGTTGTATCAAATGTCATTTAATTTAATAAAAGAATTAATTGAAACCATGTAAAATACCACGAAAAGCACAAATAGATGTTTTTAATACATTTCAGCTAAGCAAACACTTAAAAAATACAGTTCTTAATTAATCGACTGAAAGTTTCATGCTCTTATTTTAGTAGAGTCAAAAGCATCACTTTTTTCTAAAATAGTATATGGTACCCCGTGTGGATAAAAAACAGAAACACATATATTTCCATTGAAAACATTTGCTAATTGTGATTTTTGCTTGTTATTTACAATAGTACAGGCGCGGTGGCTGAGCGTGTTAATGCATGCTGTGACGTCACCCGAACCAAGGTACGTCAGTTCGAATCCGTCTCTCGACAAAGTATGATTTATTGTTAAATAAAAAATACAGTTAGTTGTATTAATCATACTCGGGCGCTATAAGCTAGTCACTTATACATATACCATAAAGTAACATCGACTACGGAAACCGGCAGTACGACAGCGTAAAAACTGCGGCTCAGTGTGCCCGGTAGGCCCAGGCCCGATTCGGGCTGTAGCGCCATTGAAGAAGAATTTACAAAAGACAAATAAAGCTACATTCTGTACTACGCAATATTTTGAAGGTACCACCTACGTGCTCGCTGTAGCGAGGAAAGATAAGTGATCTGTTTTAGTGTATTGCGTACTGCTTATTAACGTTACAAATGAAAAAAGTTATAATAGGAGTAGTTAATAGGCTACATGTTACAAGTTAAAACCGCAAAACCTAGCGCTCGTCATGTGGCAGATAATTTTGGAACCCTTTACCAGATATTGTTTTTATAAATCTTCATTACGTTTTCCTAGCTGCAAGAATTTTCTTTTAATTTAATATAAAATACCAAGGTGACAAAATTTATTGAAATATATTCATCTGACCCGAGTAATATGTAATATGTATTGTTATGTTCTGGAAAAAAATTCGTGGGCTAAAAATATACCAGAATAAATGAAAAGTATCATTTGTTAATTAGTTGGGAATAAATGAAATAGAAGATACACATTTAGTATGAATTTTAAATATCTTGAAATTAATTACTTAATCCTAATTTTATTGTTTAGTTCATGTTTTCTAATAGAATTTAAGGTTACTTTTGTAAACACAACTTATAGTTTGCTGTAAACCTATTAAAAAGTAATGCTTTAATTAAATACCACTAGAAATGAGTGAAACATATTGAAACATTGTCATAACGCTATGCTTTCACAATGTAAACAACAACAGATTCAAATATTTATCGCTATAGCGCTGCCTTTATACCTTGGCATCGCCAATAGTAAATAATCGAAGCAACAATGCATTTGAATCACTGCTGGAAAATTGTTTAACCATTTTAATTTTTTTTGTTCATATTATAAACTTTAACCGACTACTGAGTAGAACTAATCATATACATAGATTTGGCAATTACTACGTCAAATGAGTGCTCTTTAGCGTTTTCTTCATATTAGTACCTGTGCATTGAATCCGTTCTTCCAGTCAGCCGTGTACTTCACAATCTGCGTGCGTCCATCGGGCAGTGCAATCCTGTACTCTCCCCGTGTGATATCTCCGTCGCTCACTGCGTTGTGCGAATAATCGTTGCCGTGTTCAGCGTCGTTCACCGCGTAAGCGAAGTCGAATGGCATGCCCGGCTCGTGGTGGTGATGGTGGTCATGGATACCGTGGTCGTGTACGTTGCTACCCTGAAATTTTCACAGAATTAGTCAATGTAGGGCGAGAAAACTGCCACATTAGATGCTGCACAACAGGAAATAAAGCACAGTTAAAGTACAAGCGTATAATGGAATCTGAACCACTAGTTGTATTTTTGGTTATAAGTCTGCCGACGGCGTTAAGTATTTAGCCTCAACTCTTCGCTACAAGAATAATTTTAAGCATTATTTTCTAAAACAAAAGTTAGAGTCGTTTAACATTGAAAAATATAAGAGGCCAAATGTTTAAATGTTCAAAGTTGTTTTGAAAATACTTCCGAAGTTATTCTTATTATCTTGTAGAAGAATATAAGATGTAACGGTAGGACACGGTTAAATTATTTTAGGTAGGTGTTTTTATTTTAGAGTTATTCGTAACTACTTGCTAATAGAGGAAATTAATTTCAACAACGTAACTTTATTAGATTAGTAATTATTCAATTATTATTTAGGTTTTATGCAAATGAATACATATTAAATATTTATTTCGTCAGTTTGGTGTTTTGTGAGAAATGTAGCAGTCATTATTAGATCAGTATTCTATGTGTATTTAATAAATGAATAATTGTAGTGTTCTGACAGTGCAAATTTGAGTAGTAAATATATGATAGAGGCCGGATGTGAGCATTTAACGAGTTTGAACTGAAATAATCTTAATGATATGAATTTTACATTATAATAACCCTAAAGACTGGCTTGACTTAATTAGGTAAATTATTTTTCAGACGACCACTAAAGCTACATTCACAAATCGAAATTAGTTTTTGTTTTATGCTTTATGTTTTAGTCTGTTTTGAGGTGCCATTCACAAATAGTTTTGCTTTTGTCGATTTTAGTTAGTAGTGACATCTATCATAAATTTTAGAAGAACGGTAATACAGTAAATGCAACTGTCAGATGTGCTAAGTTACACATGCTGTCTTATATTTTTTGTTTACTTTCGTATTTTTTAGAAGAGCAAGGTAAATTTTATCATAATAAGAAAGTAGGTATTAAAATCTTGTTTTTATTTTCATTCATTTTGATATTCGAATAAAAACAAACTTAGGTTATCGCCATTGCGACGGATGAGAGAAAGAGACAAATATATAGCACTACATCATTCTACGCTTCGTCCTATTGCTCTATTCCTAAGGATAAAACGTAAAACTAAAACATAAGTTTGGAGTTTGCAAACTTTTGTGTTAAGACCAAAACTAAATACTGATTTGTGAATGGCTGCATAAGATAACATGTCTACAAGGTTATTAAAACAAAAATGGAAAACATAAAACAAAAACTAATTTCGATTTGTGAATGTAGCTTTATGAAAGTAACTTAACAACATAAACTACTGCGGAAAGTTGAAAATAACATTCACTGATATGTTAGTATGACGCACACTTCTAACATATTAGGTGAAGTTCCACTGATTGACAACAGATGGCGTTACGATGAAATAAAATAATAAAATAATAAAATAAAGGAAAAGAAATTGTATTATTATTTAAATCGAAGTTTTGGCAGATTTTTCAACACATTTGCACAGATAAATCTTATTTTTCGAAATAAATAATTACTTATTTACTAATATTTTAGCATTATCTAATATTTTGATATTACGGTTAGTACGGTTGGTATCACAATATCTAACCTCAAACATCAAGCGTCAACGCTTACCTACAAAAACGCATCAGCTGTCAAAGTGTAACAACATTGCTCTTGTAAACTTTTTTTAGAAATATTTTGTGGTCGTCTAAAAATAGTGTACATAACTCGCTCGAAAGTGTGATAACTGTGCTCGTGTACTTAAAGCACTCGGCGCTGCGCGCTTCGTTTTCCAATTTGTATACTCACACGTTATCTTACACTTTCGATGCTTGTTATGTAATATACTATTCTTGACAAACTAGCAATTAATTAACTGTTTTCATTACTTAAATATTACATGCAAAAAATAAACAATTTCAGTTACACAATTTTAACTACCTGAATAACCTTTATCATATTGCAGATAGTCGTATTCGCCCCCACAAACGAAATTAAATTTCACTGACTTCAACATATACCCAAAAAATACGGTTGCATCCAAGTGGTTCTGATTTCACTATAAACTACGACATTGCAAATAAATTCCTTTTAAATATTACTGGTCGTAATAGATCTCGGTAAGTAATATATTTAACGCGTAAAATGGTAATTTTCAATGTGATATCAAAGTAACAAATAAATACATAATCCATGTACATAGTTTGCAGATATAATAATTAGTATTGATAGGAAATAGAATCTGTCATATATTATACATTAGAGCAGTGTTTCCCAAAGTGTGGTACGCGTACCCCCTGGAGTACGCGAAGAGTTTGAAGGGGTACATGTGGCTCCGGGCTTTTGCTGCGCCTGATGCAACAAGCAACTTATTATTATTATTATTTTTTCGATTACATAACATAGAAAATAATAAAACTTCGGTAATTGTTAGTACTGTGTATGTGTGGTTTCGTTTGCATGCGTAGTCAAGGCGTCGCCGCGCGCTTGTCGCTGTGATTCAGTACCTCAGACAAAACATTACTAGACGGAGAACAACGGCGTTTGTTGTGAAGTAGAATGGGTTAGAATAACTTGGTGATGAGACGGGTGCGCGGCAAAGAGCTAGTACAAGTTGGTGTTATGCAGGTTGCATTTTTGTTGATGACAGTTATCAAACGCGAGCATTTTATTTATTTAAATACAAAAGTGCGTATACAAAACACTTAATATGTCAAAAATTAACCTTTACTTTGATGTATGAAAAGGAAGTAATTGAATATAAAAATAATTACACAAATGTTTGCAACTTGCATAACATCAAAGTGTACTCGCTCCTTGCCGCGCACCCGCCTCACCCACAAGTTACTCCAACTCTTTCTCCTTCACAACACTGCATTGACTTGAATACGGCAGACTTTGTCTAAGGTATGTTTTGTCTGAGTTCAGTACATATTTTGATTGTTATTAAAGTATATGCATTTTTTTTTATGAGAGGTACACAGTGCTTCGAAAATTATAGAAGGGATACACATATGTCGAAAGTTTGAGAAACACTGCATTAGAGGAATATAAAAACTAAACGAAACGTATTTGTTCTAAAACTACATTTTGCTACCAACATTATTTGAAAGTTAAGCTGGTTGCGAACATTAAGTAGAAGAATGTTTCTTAACAATATTAGAAATTTACAAATGCAGTAAAAAAAATTGTATGACAAATTTTCATAATTTGAAAAAGCTATCCCTGTGGCTCCTCCACCACTAACATGTTTGGGGGCCGTGATTTGACGACTGGTAACCGCACTTCTCGCGCAAAATATATCACTTACCGAGATCTGCTTTAGCAGAGTGCCACACCCAGTAATGGGTAGAAGGCGTGATGATATATTTTATGTGAAGTTCCGTTTTGACAAAGTAAAATAACAATTCTAACTCACTTCTCCATCATACGGCGGCGTCGGTCTGGGCCTGTGCGGAGTCGTTACACTCGGCCTGTACGTCGTTCCAGTCGGTCTGTACGTGGGTATCGTGGGCACCGGCCTCGTGGGGGTTAGACTCGGCGGGCGGTAAGGTGTTACGGTGGGTGGCCCGTAGCTAGGCCGAGTTGTGCTGAAGGGCGGAGGGCGGCTCGGTGTTGGTGTGTAGCTCGGCACGGACGGAGTGAATGTGGGCGGTCGTGTGGGCGTGACGAAGGGCTTGGGCGGCTTAGGGTATTGGTACCCCTTGTCTGGGGGTAGATATGCGTTCTGGCCGGGACCAACGTCAGAGTGGACGCCGAGGAGGGTTGCACATAGCGTCAAGGCGATCTGTAGAAGAAAGAGTTTGTTTATATTATATTTAATATGTGAAAACGTGTAGATATTTGCTCAAAATTTCTTATTTACGTTTAATTTTGAAGCAATAAAGCAAGATATATTTTGACAGATTAAAATAAATAGAAGAATTGTTTATTAAAGGCTGAAAGAAATACAGAAAGATATATAATAATTATCTTGCACATTTAGCATCATATACATAGTTTTAAAATTATTGTAATTATTTAAATAAATAAAATATTACTGGGTGTGGCACTCTGCCGAAGCAGATCTCGGTAAGTGATATATTTATGCGCGTGAAGTGCGGTTATCTGCCGTCAAATCACGGCCCCCAAATATGTTAGTGGTGGAGGAGCCACAGAGATAATTTTAAATTGGTGAAAATGTTTTGTCGGCTGTGGGGATCGAACCAGGGTTCTTAGGATCCACAGGCCGACTTGGATACCACTCAGCCATTACCCCATTATTATTAATTATTTAAATAACTAATAAAATAAATAAATATATCATCTCGCCTTTTACCCATTACTGGGTGTGACACTCCGCCGATGCAAATCTCGGTAATTGATATATTTATACGCGTGAAGTGCGGTTACGGTCCCCAAAGATGTTAGTGGTGGGGGATCCAGATGGGTCATTTTAAATTAGTGAAAATGTTTTGTCGGCTGTGGAGATCGAACCAGGGTTCTTAGGATCCACAGGCCGACTTGGATACCACTGAGCCATTACCCCATTTAAGTGTAGAAAAAATAAGTCATTTCCATTTCGTTTAAAATTAAATAGTAATATAATTAATAATCCAATATTTCGACTACCATAATTAAAATATATTTATCTCTATATTTTTTGTTATTAGATTTTAAACGCAATGGTATTATCTTATAAATTTAAGAACAATTCTGAACATTCAAAGACAGATTAACAAACAAAATACAACTTTATTTTATTATTTTACAGTTGTGTTAATATTATAGCTACTCACAATAGATTCTAGTTAAATTTGATGTTATAATTAAATCTTCAATATCCATATTTATATTGTGTAAACGTTTTTTTGTTTTTTCATAATACTAAACATTTTTTTATAAATTAGAAAACAATGAGCATAAACAAATACTAAATATGGTACTAGTTCTTAGTAGTAACTAATCTATATTGTGAATCTCCATCTACATGTGTTATTAACGATGCAACGGGACAATATGTGAAACATGTGAACTATAAGATGAGATAGTAACGTGCGTGTCTCCTCGTGGAAATTAATCTTCTTACGAGTACATTCGCTCATTTAACATTCATTACGCGCATCTAATGTTGAAATACTTTACCTTTAACTTTATTTCTATAATTTTATATCTCAGGATGGAACAATTAAGATAATTTTCGCAATTTTAAATGCTAATTAGCGTCGTTAGAAATAGTGGAATATCATGTCACGTCTTGCATACCAGATTCAGATTTACATAGTAGTTTTTTTTTGTACTTTTGTCTAAAGAAGCATCAGTATTATTCATTGAAAAACTATGCAAAATATGTCATTGTAACATAATAAATAGCTGGAATTTTTTGTGCATATTTCGCATATTATATTTATTTACTGTTACAAAATATTACATCATTTCTGTAATGAAGATATTTTTATAAACACACAATAATATCGTGTAATTTTATCCACGATAAATAATATAAACGAGTTTTTAATAGTTACGTTACACCAAAATAGATAGCCAGAGGCTCATGTTATCACTGGGAGCAAGGTTAGACGCACCCACCCGGAAAATAGAATGTTTATTGAACTTGTACAGAGTAGGTTTACACTTTTTTCAATAAAAATTCCACGATTTTTATTCAATCTGTTAATTTCATTTCTTGCTCTGTAAATTGAAATCAATAATTTTTCTTTTTTATCATTATTATTATCAAGCGGGTTCAACTTCTAGAGTCATATATTGCCTTCGTTGGTTATTGTCCATGATATGACAATTGAACGTGGAGTTCAGCGGTATTGGTATTTTTAAATAAAAATGCGCCCATAGCGGCGAAAATTTAAACTACGACAAAGGTACAGTTTGTTACTAACCTTATAACTAAGTACTTAAAAATAAATAAATATGAATGATAATGGAACTAATATTTACAATAAATAAGATAACAAATAAATAAATAAATAAAATATATAATCACGCCTTTTACCCATTACTGAGTGTGGCTCTCTGTCGAAGCAGATCTCGGTAAGTGATATATTTATGCACGTGAAGTAGGGTTTTCAGCCGTCTAAACACGGCTCCCAAAATTGATAGTGGTGGAGGGGCCACAGGGCTAATTCTAATGTGATAAAAAATATTTGTTGGCTGTGGGAATAGAACCAGGGTTCTTAGGATCCGTAGGCCGACTTGATACCACTGAGCAATTACCCCATAATAAAACTAAAATTAACTAGTATTATACTGCAAAAAACTAATTTCCATAAAGAGAATCGTACACTATTGAAAGAAAATATGACCTATATTACTAAAATTTGTACCTAAAAGTTTAAAGATAAATGAAATTAATACTAAAATGCTAACGACAACACAGAACTCAACTAGATGCTATATAAATTGATAAAAAAAAACATTACTAGCAAACACAAAATAAAAAAAAAAAACAAAGAAATATAAGTGACTGCATTAATAAGCTTTTTGAAACCAACTGAAAGTGTAACTGTCTCAAATTTCACATGTCGTGATTTTTTTGTTTTTTATCTACTTAATTTAGTTGTACTCGGAAGATTTTTTTTGCGTTTATTACTTAATTACCAAAATTCTTTTTTAGTTTTGTTATAGTTATGAACAACATTTTTCCTACAACTGTGCGATTTAGTAAATCACTAAAATATTATCAAAATTTATAAAATTTTAATGATATTCACGAGAACGATGTTTTACGACGTTGCTATGGTTTGTTTATTGATTGCTTGCACATTGTTCTACGTTATTTAAAAATAGTTCACTAACTTCAAGATAATTTCGTCAAAATCGTCTAGATTGGAATACTACAGTGAGTGATTCTTCTTTATCATAAACACCTCCAAAGATAATTGAAGCCCCAGATCATGCTATGTTGGATCTATTTTCGACAATGACAATCAACATGCTGCTGGTACCTCTAAAGCTTCCGAAATTGTTGTCAATAATATTACTGTTAATAATATGAACAGGTACGGAAGAAATCAATGTTTGTTTAGACAGTAAAAAAGTTTCCACTTTACATTATGTCAATATGAGCAACTGTAATAACTGTGTTAATAATATATACAAACAATAAATATTATGTATTTCACTTACTCTTAAAATAAAACTATTTATTGATATATTTTACTTTGTTCGGTTCATTTTATTAGTTGTGTACAGATTAGATATACTGCAATTTAAGGTTATGTTTATAAACGTCAAAGGCATATTTACTGGCGCTGGCTCACTGCATCTTCTTCTTCCATAAGCGTCTCTGGCCGAAATATGAATAACGCGCGCGGCGCGAAATTTAAATCGCTCTCAAAACAACTTTTTTACAGTTGCGTAATGAATTACTTTCCGCACTAGTGTTTCTTTGCTTACAGAAACGCATTTGGTCTGCATTTGTCTACTTTCCATACGTAACCAAGACAATAATAGTTATGTAATAACAAAAAAATCGCACAGTTGTAGGAAAAATCATATTCTCGCGAAGAATTACTTGTAACACATCTTTTAAATATAAAATAATATCTTACATTTATTTAAATATTTGTTACGATTTTTAAGAGCCGATTTATTTATTTAAATTTTAACTAACTTGGAAGTGTAATTAAATTATTAAATTATTTTTTTCTTACAACTTTATGAGAAATGCTTTTAGGGAAAAGAAATAAATTTAATAAGTGGATATAAAGGATAGTAAGGGGCTCATGTCAGAGTATTTTTAATATTTTTATTCATTTTAATAATGTTTCAGCTAAACACAGCTCTTTGTGATTTTTTATGCAGTTGAAAATGATAAAAGTCATTAATTAAGTATTTATAATTGTGCCAAAAAAATGTGATTTCCCGTTATGATAACATCATAGTAAAATGACGATTAATAAAATAAGATTACGTCACACTGAAATTTGAAGTACGGTTCAGGTACGAATGGGTGTGAATTTTAATTCATTTTTTGCGCTTGATTGGCGTATACGAACGTCCTTGAATCGTGGATCATTACCGTTTGCAGAGGAAGCATCAGTTCTCACTCACGCACAGCTGAGCGCTTGCATAACTCATTTGTTTTTAACTTTTCATTCTCAGCTTTGCGTAAAAAATGTGCGTTAAATGTCAAACTTTTCGTTACCAGGAAATTTTTTACTGATTGTTTTAGCTTTCAATTAAATAGTAATTACATCGTGTTTCTTTAATTAAAAATCTTTGAAATGTACAAGTAATATGTCAGAGTTTTTAAATAACCAAAAACTGATGATCTTTGATGATTTGTTTGGATAGTTAATCTTGATTATACATAATTATATTTTATGACTGTAAATGTGCGCATAAACCTACTAACCTTCTTTACTAAGTCATTATACGATTACTTTCAGAGCACTTTCATTTTTTTGTTCCCAAGTTTCCTTATTTACAAGTAAAATATTATAAAACAGCTCTACGTAATGTTACTTGCTGATGAAAAAGAAGCTTTTCAAATAATTGCACACGTACATCATACATCATTCTGGGTCATATAAGTAGCAGCTTACTTTATTATCTTTTATGTACAAAAGTTTCTCTAGAAAAATTATCACTATCTACCTATTCTTGCATTTCAAATTACCGACAAATTTATTCTTAATCGTAGGTAACATGGAAATTAAAAAAAAACAGATAATATTTGAAGTTGTACTTGTAATTAAGAAGAAAAATTAAATGATAAATTTATATGTCGTGCCGACCTAGTGTGTAAAAAGTCATTAGCACACATTTAAATAATAACCTTCAGTAAAATATTACATTAAGAAACAATTACCTCTGAAAATTGTTGATTTCTCTCATTACTAAATTACTGTCAACTACGCCATTTATCATTTTTTATAATTAATAATTTTTACTTCCAAAAATCTATTGCATATTTTTGCATTAATTTATAAAAAAGAATTTTCTTCCTATCAAGTTTAATCAGAGGAACAACATGAATAAATTTTTGATGCAGAATTTTTAATAAATGTTCAGTATTATTAGACACGCTTACTGGCAAACGTGTGCATTACTAATATAATTTTTTGTAAAATGTTGTTATTAAAACATTCATATAACGAGTTCTGATATAGACATATGCTACACCTAATAATAGGTAAAAGGCGTGATGATATATTTATTTTATTTTATATGCATATAGCGAAGATTGAGCTTATTAACTTATGTTTATTAGGCGTATGTTTAACGTAAACTTTTAGAAGATATGATTCGTATTTTCAAGTAAAGTGGGTTTGCAAAAATACATTCTATTAAACTAACTTTTGTTAAAAGGATTTTTTGGAAATTTTGAAGTTATTAAGTCCAAATATAGTATTTTAAGTAGAAAATCAAATAAATGATCTAAGATTTATTGGATGACCAGGCTTTATTACAAGAATTGAAATACTGTTACAGTGACGACGTTTCGGACATATGGTTCGTGTCCATTATCAAAAACGGCCGTTTTGATGCACTCTTGCATATTCAGTAGTTGTTTTTAAAATTTCAATATGTAACTTTAACATTTTTCTGACAATTTCTTTTGTAAATAACCACTACTGTTTATTAAAATTGACTTGATAATGGGCACGAACCATGTGTCCGAAAAGTCATCATTGTAACACTGTTTAAATTCTTGTAATAAAGCCCCGTCATCCAATAAAACCTGGATCATTTATTTTCTTTTCTACTTCAAATTAATAGTTATTTATTATACAAGTGTTTTATTAGGTATATAAAACACGCAAGAAAAGTTTAAACACGAGATCGAAGGTCGAGTGTTTAATATTCGTAAGTGTTCTATATACCAATAAAACACAAGTGTAATACATAATTTTATCCACAACTTATAATTATAGGTATCGAAGAAGATTGGTCGTAACGTTTAACGTTGATTCAGTTATATGTATATACGAGGGGAGGTCCATATATTCGCTCCATGAATATCAAGTAGGCGAAATAATAAAACAAAAGTTAATGTTTTCCATTTGCACATCTATTATAAGTATAGTTATAAAATTTGAACAGTTTCGTATAAATAGTTTAATTTTTATAATTAAAAGAATAAGGTGAATTGTTTTAAATTTAATACAGAGCCATAATAAAATTTGTGGTAAAACAAGGAAAAAGGCCATCAACTATTCGGGATGAAATGTTAGTAGTATATGGTGATTCTACTCCCTCCGACTATACAATTAAGTAGTGGTCCAAACTTTTTAAATATGGAAGATGACCCTCACTGTGGTCGGTTTGTTGAAGCCACTGCAGGAGAAAATGTGGATAAAGTGGAAAGGTTAATTTTAGAAAATGCAAGATGCAAGAAGATAGAATAGCAAAAATATGTGACAAATTAGAAACAACAGTTTTACGGATCCTTCATGACTATCCCGGTATGTCTAAGGTTGCTGCAAGATGAGTGCTTGGTGCGAGGTGCGAGTAACCTGTTCAAAAACGAGCGCGCGTGACCACATGTAGCGAGTTTATGGCAATGTGTAAAAATAATCCAAAAGAAATTATTAATAAAATTGTAACAAGGAATGAAACTTGGTTTCATTTTTATGACTCAGAGTCGAAACAAGAATCGATGCAGTGGCACCGAAAGGGTACAGAGCACTCCAAGAAATTTAAAGTTGCGCAGTCAGTTGGAAAAATTATGGCAACAATATTTTGGGACTCGCAATAAATTCGGTTAATTTATTATAGAGAAAAAGGAACAAAGATCATAGGAGAATACTATGCTAACATTTCACACGGTTTGAAAGAGGCCGTTACAGAAAGGCGTCGTAGAAAAATTAACCATGCACTCTACAGTTCGGACTTGACCCCCAATGACTTGTATCTTCTCCCAAATTTAAAAAATGAGCTAAAGGGGCAAAGATTTTCGACCAGTGATGAACTAATTACTGTTGAAAATAATTATTTTGAAGAGAAAGATAAAAGTTATTATTTTGAAGAAAAATTAATTGATAGGTGTCATATATGTATTAAAGTATAAATGAATTATATTGAAAAATAAAAATATTTAGGTTTTTATAGCACTTTTCTTTTGTATTTAGGGAGCGAATTTATGGACCTCTCCTCGTAGTTTCTCAAAATACGGTAGATCATGAAGTGGTTGCTAAGTAACAAGTTGTTTACAGTGTTTTATGGAATAAAAAACACTAGTGTTTTATGAGCCATATAATTCAACTGAAATCAGTGTAATTATGTCTTTATAATAAATAAGTTGTGGATAAAAGATTTTTATTATAGATCAAGCGAATAATACCAAATATTTAAGAAAAAATTGGGACATTTTTTTTTTAATATTGAACAACAGATTTAAATATTGAATATAAAATTCTTATAGAATTCCTAATACATAATTTTCTTTCTATTAAGTTAAATTAGAAGGTATTATTTTGATTGTTAATTTCGTAAATTTCGTAAAATTCAGAGATCAATAGTTCATTTTAATTTACTACTTGATCTAAAAATTACATTTCCGTTTAATAGGTATCATCAGATATATATATATTATGTATTCTTATTTGCAAAAGTCATACTCAACTTTCTATTATTCATTTTAATCATAGTAAACATGAATACACTTCTTTCATTCTAAATTCCGTTCCGTTTTAGAGGCCAAAGATCAACTAATTCACTACCAGATCTCATAAACAACTTTTCCGTTTAAGAAAACCACAAACTACACCTTATAATCACCAGTGTCAAAGATCAACTATAAATAATCAACACAGTAGTTTCATTTTTTAACAATACCATCATCACAATCAATTCATATTGAGCCAGAATCACATTTTACTTTCGTGTTACGTCAGCCGCCTACTGCGATCTAGTCAGTGCCGTTGCATTTCTGTAACAATGCGAAATGGGTCATTGTTCTTCGGAAGACAATAAAAACGTCGTGTCCTTGAGAAGTTCTCACTCTGCAGCGCAGTGTTAACTGTTAACGGCAATGTGGGCTTGAGTTAAAACTAATGTTTGTTGTAATGTGGGAATGGCCCCAACTTAAACGGATTTGACCAAGAATTAATTAAGGATTTTATTTAGCATTATTTCTAAAGAAATTAAGCAAGACTGTAATCATATTTAAATTTTTCAATTCAGTTAAATAAAGGCTTCATGTTTAGAAATAAATAATAAAATTATTTTAAAATTAAACGGTTTTGACTAAGAATTAATTATGATTCTATTTAGCATTATTTGTTAAGAGCAAGAGTGCATACTTCCTATATCCTAGACGTACTTAAATTGCAAAATTTAGTACAATATTCTCGGCACAATCTTTAAGTTTATGTAGATTTTAATTTAAAATCTTATAGTATAATCGTAGAACTCAGTTTTAATATATAATTACATATGTAATTTTTATGAAATCGTACAATAATGAGCTATTTTAGCTCCGCAAAATCATAATCAAAATAATACCTACTTTTGCTCCAATTTTTATTTTATCTTTCAACCAATCAGAGCGCTGCCAATCCACCAATCGCTGACGTGTATCACCAGATAGGCCCGAATGTCAGATAAGTTTGACAAATGTAACAACCTAATTTTTTTAACTTAGATTATTAGATATTTTTTACTACTCACGTTTTCATTTTAATACTGCATATTCATTTAAGGGGAGGAGACTCAGTAATATCGAGTCGGCTTGTTGATTTAAGTACTCGGGTTCAAATCCCACAGCCGACAAACAATTTTCACCACATTAAAATTACCTCTGTTGCTTATCCTTCACTAACATCTTTGAAGGCCATAATTTGAAGGCTGGTAACCGCACTTCATGAGCATAAATATATCACTTACCGAGATCTGCTTTGGCAGAGTGCCACACCCAGTAATGGGTAAAAGGTGTGATGATATATTTTTTTTTATTTATTCGAAATTAAAAAAACTTCTTTAGAACCTAGGTAGAAAATACTTAAAACTCTCTCCATTTGCTGCTTTAAAGCGGATTCATGCAGCCATTCACATTTATATTTAATTTAATTTTAAATTTTCATTACATTTTCATTATTTTTATATTATAATATCAAACAAAATACTATATTTGATTAAATTTTAGTTTTTGTGTTGTCATCATAGAAATATTTCTTGCGATTTAAAATAATTTTCTTGAAAATCATCACGCTTGTATAGTTTTTAAACGCGCGCCAATACCCGTTCCACTATTCTATACAGATTCACATTCTTGTTAGGACCATAAGAAACCCTACTTACGCGATAACAAACTGTTGGTTAACGAACTTCAGGTGAAATGCTTCACCTTAATTGTGTCATTCAGGCAGACAATACAAATATAAAATACATGTAAATTGAACGCATGCGCAAAGGTACATACATTTTTCATAAGTTTAAAGATGCTATTTCTGAGAAATTTAATCAAAAATTAACACAGATGTTATTCACGCAAGTTACATTTAATTGCATCGTTCATATAATTTTTTTAAGAATTTATTTCTTCATCTTCAAAGATTATCGAATATGTAAAATACATTTAATATTGAAGGTAATAAGTATATTCGATTTAAATTTTACGGTTAATGAATTAATTCACAAAGATATGTGCGTTATAAACAAAACGTTTGTTAACTAGATAATTACATAATCTACGTAAATTACCATTTCTCTCACATTACAGACACCATATATTGTATTACATAAACTACATACGGACGTATGGGAAACACTTTCACATTATTTATTAATTCATTTCACGATAACATTTTACTTTGGGCCTATAATCAAATCATCATAAATTTCCAATCATTTTTGTTTATTCCCAATGTTTAGGCTGCCAGTAAAACTAAATGAAAGTTAGAACGATTTATTTTCATTATTATTGTGAATAGGTCCTACTAAAAATATAAATTTTGTATAAGTTTCTAATTGTCGACGGTACGGCAGTGTGATTACAAATGTTAAGCACGCTTCACAGCAGTTAGAACTTGGATGGGTGACCATCCAACGAATCAAGTAGACAAAATCACATTGCGGCTCGGTGAGTCCGGAAAACTCGACACCCGTAAAGGTAGAGATATAAATGATTTCGAAACGAATGCTAATTGTCAAAATGTTAAATTATATTTTGGATAAATAGACTCTGATTTTAGAAACTAAATATTTTTTATTAATTTTTATAAAATTTTGACGTGTAACTAGATTATTCCCATTCCTTTTTTTAATCATACATAATCGTAAAGACACTACTATTAAGTAGGAGTAAATAATAGTTAGCTTCATCAGAGAGGTATGTGCACAAAAACTAGAATTTACAATACTAAATATCCGAAAGCTATTATTGTCAAAATTGTGAATTCTAAACAAGGTCAAATAATGAAAATTACATCATTATTATTAATTTATTTATGTGTATAATTTTTTTAGTACATTTTTTGAAATTCTAAATTCTGGTGCCCTAGATAGATGTAATGGATGGAAAAGCCTTAAAAATATTTTGCTTGAAGTTCTAAAATTTCTAGTTATCCGCTGCATAAAAACCTTTTATTAGTTTATTAGAAATATTACAAAAAATTTGAAAGATACTTAATACTTACAAGAAAAAAAGATTTTTGTTGCATTACTCATTGAAATCTATAATATTTTATGTATTCCTTAAAAGCATATTCATGCACAACCAATTAAGTTCTAAGATTAGATTCGATTTCCTAAGCCAAATAATTGTATTGGAAAGAAGGCGTTCCCAATCCAAAAAAGTTAGCTTCCTAAAGTTGAAGGTCTTCGAATTAGCAGCATCAATTTTAGTGAACAAAATCCACCTTCCTCACTAACACTGTTGTACGCAGAAAATTTCCGTAATTACAGCGTTGTTGCAATGTCTGCGCAGACCACAATCAGACATACGTCGCAAGGATGCGCAGACAGACGAACAAGGGCGGAAACGTGAAAGTACGTCCGTTCTTGTCGCGTCGCGGCAACCTTAACCTATACGCAACCGTGTTCATCACGATTATTTAAATGTAATACGAATCCGGGTAGGTCATGCAATTGTGATGAACTTTGAATAATGCCAGCAAACTTACATTTACGCGGTGTGACTGGTTACGATGCGCGATTTGAGGTTATCAGAGTAGGTGACGCCGAAAAAATGTTACTATTGTGCATCTGAACTCAATTGTTGTTAAGTGCTTGGTATTTTATTATATGCAAATTAAAGACCATGGATTGAATTGCATAAATCTTTTTGCAATTTTTTAGTAGACAAATATTTCATAGATAAATACATCTAGACGTTTACCATATTTATTAGTATACTTAATTAATTCTCTCACGACTTTAACTTTTTCGTACTTTAGTTAATTATTTGACAAAAATATTTTGTTGTTTGTACTAACTTTTATTCCGCTTTGACATTACGTTTTCACCGAGAATTTATATAGATACCTTGAACTGACTCCTGATAACCGTACTTCACAGTAAAATAATATTGTATCTCTCAAGATTTGCAACCAGTTATCGCAAATAGTTCTTCCTTCATTTCTGTAGTCATTACAGCAGTACCTCAGACAAAACATACCTTAGACAAAGTCTGCCGTATTCAAGTCAATGCAGTGTTGTGAAGGATAAAGAGTTGGAGTAACTTGTGGCTGAGGCGGGTGCGCGGCAAGGAGCAAGTACACTTTGATGTTATGCAAGTTGAAAACATTTGTGTAATTATTTTTATATTCAATTACTTACTTGTCATACATCAAAGTAAAGGTTAATTTTTGACATATTAAGTGTTTTGTATACGCACTTTTGTATTTAAATAAATAAAATGCTCGCGTTTGATAACTGTCATCAACAAAAATGCAACCTGCATAACACCAACTTGTACTAGCTCTTTGCCGCGCACCCGTCTCATCAACAAGTTATTCTAACCCATTCTACTTCACAACAAACGCCGTTGTTCTCCGTCTAGTAATGTTTTGTCTGAGAGCAGTAAAGTACGGAAAATATAAATTAATTATTATTATTAATCAGTACATATATTTCTTAATCCACAAATATTGCTAATATTAAAACAGTATTTTTGAAAAAGCTGAAATTCATATTGTTTGCCAGTTATGCCAGGAAAATATATTTGTGTATAGCTCGATAAAGGGGAAATATTTGCCCGCTAAAAGATAAACTAACTTGCCAAAATTGACTGGCAAAATTTGTATTTCTGTTTGTGTTTCGATAAACGAAAGTAAATTTGTAAATTGTACTAAATTAATTGAATATATTATATTTATGTATATAACATTTTACAGCAGATTCATGAAGCGGATTAGCACTAATACCACTTTTAATATTATTTGTAAATTTGTTTTGTCAAATTCAAACAGATTCACAAAATGAGTGAAATTTTTGGTTAATTAACATTCTTTTTAACGCAGGTTAAACTAGTGAATTTGAAAGAAAGATAAAAAGGGATAAAATGTAGTATTCGCGCTAATCCGCTTTATGAATTTGCAAGCTAGATTTAAAAAAAAACTAAATCCAAAATAACAATGTCTAGTAAAAATACGAAAAATTTCTTAGCTCGAAGTAACAACTAAGTTGGTTCTATCCAGTACAATTTCAATGTATTCCAAAGTTTATTCATAAAAATTACAAAAACGAAAACAATATTACAAACAAATTCGATGACGTAACTGAACGCACTTCCGAAATAAACAATCTTTAGCATAACCTACATTTTACTACTGGTACAATACAAAAATTTATTATAAGTTCAATTTTGAAAAGTTGTAAAATGTTAACACCAAATAAAAGAAGGTACCACGACACTGGCACTAACTCGCATTTACTTCATGATTTCATCACTGTTACGATTCACATCATTATGTTTACAAGCCAAACATGTAAAAAATACAAAAAAGTATTCATGGTTCCATATCGCTCAATCACATAACAAACCAACAAACAGCTAACAAGCACTAGAGATTCTTTTATAGAAACGTCGGAGCCAAATGCGATGGTAGAAAGCCGAGATGTGTACGCAGTTTCCTTTTCGAGCATTGCCGTAATTTGTGATGTTCTACTGTTTATTGTTTATCTCATTGAACCTTACGTAAAGAGAGTGAATAATGACTTTAAAAAATCTGAGTGATTTTGATACGTCGCGATCACGAATTCGATAGTTTACGTGCATTTTCTTTTCCGGTGTTGTACAATTAGCCAAAAGGCAATTTGCAAAGGACTTCGTTTAGTGATTCTTTAGTATGTTTGTTTCTTCGTCTTCAAGTGTAATTGTGTAATTGCTGTATTTTACTTTCACGGAAATTATATTGTATTTTAAATGTTTTGTCATTTTATTAGTCATTAAAAATATGATACAAGATTGTATACAGGTTGTTAAAAATAACTTATTAAGCATGGGGACCGAATTAACGCATTAGTACCAAGTTTAACCATGTTTTTAGTTTTTCAAAAATTCATATATTACTAGATACAAGCAAACATATGAATTTCGCGAATTTTAGTTTTCATAACTTCTTTAATTGAAATGATACGTGATGTTAGTTTCCAGTTCCTTAAGACACCTTTTAATTAATACCCAAATGGTACATTGTTGACCATTGAGATGTTCATCTCAAGAATTTTTGTTTCACAAATTGGTTCTTGAACTATGTTTTAAATTTATTGTACTATGTAACTTCAGTTTTACTCTTGTTTTTTCGCTTGATAATGGCCAGAATTGTGGCCGAAACGTCGCTTCTTAATAAAAGAATGTTTTAAAAAAAAAATTGTGTTTCAAATTTTTTACTTCTTTTCAACAAATTTTAAGCCTGTAATCCTTTTAATCTATTATAAAATTAAATTTATATCTTTTCGGCTTATTTAAAATAATTCTAAAAATAATTAATTATATTTGGAAATATTATTATTGTTATTATATGGGGTAGGTGGCTCAGTGGTATCAAGTTGGCCTGTGGATCATGAGAACTCTGATTCAATTCCCATAGCCGACAAACATTTTCATCACATTAAAATTACCAATGTGGCTTGTTTACTTAAATGTGTTGCTATTAACAACATTGAATATAAATATTACTGTATATTGTACGTTTATATTGTACTTCTAACATGCAACGTCATTATTGGTGTTATCCTATTTGTTTTGTTATTCATTGTCAAGATGCCGAAAACTTTGGCATAACGCACCAAAGAGTTTTAGATGAATTTATTAGCAACTGCATTGTTTTAATGAGGTAATATTTTGTTCTTTTCATAAGTACTGAAATAACAAATAATTCTAATCTGTTTTTACAGTGTATTGCAAACGCTCATGTAAATATATTAACATGTGACGTTAGTGCTTTTAGAAACATTACATTTATGATGTGAATTGTGTGATGAGATGGATACCCTATAAATGAAATTAGGCATAACTGTATATTTTTGAGTAGTCGGAACAAACTAGCTTTATTGTTTTAGACTGGTTACGGTAATTTTTATAAAATTATTATAATGAAAACTGTACAGATTGCACACAGTTAATTATATTTTCATTCAGAAGTAATAAAATCCTTGGAAACACAAACATATAATTATAGTCATGCAAATTATGTTGATTATTCACTTAACCAAAATCAAGATTGTATTATTTGATATACCACCCAGTCGTTTATTTGTGATTGTTTAAGTAAACTTTTGCATAGAATCATTAGAATCTAAGGTTGCTTCATTAGAAACTCAATGGGACAATCACTTAACAAGGAAATAAAAATGCATTGTAAACTTGATAGTAAGCAGTAAATATTTGCACGATAGGAATATAAAATAGGTGATGAATAGTTCATCAGCAAGATGTGTATAATTAAATTATGATTTCAAAAAAATTAAAATCAATTATTTGAATCATAAAGTTATTAAGTTATCTATAGAAAATAAACTGTAAAAAAAATATTTTTTTCTACCAAAAATAAAAAATTTCACTTTCCACATTTCCACTCTTTGTTTTAAATTAAGACTCGAATAAATAATAATTTATATTCATACTAACAGTCAAACTAATAAATGTACTGAATTATTAATAACGTAATTCAACTAACTTGGTAGGTATCTTATTCAATATTAAATAACTCATAATTCGAAATTATTAAGTAAAAGTGTTTCAAATATGAGTAGGTTAAGAAAATATTTGCGAGAAATTTTGGAATTTGTTGAAAATTTTTATGAGAATTGAAAACTACTAAAAATGGACATAAATCTTAACATATGACTCGAAAAATAATTTGATTACAATTAAAAAATACCGGATTTAAATTTAACAATCCGATTTCTTTTAATGGATTTTTTTGCATCTTGCTTTTTATGTGTAATTTATTTATAAAAACCTTTAGTTTTTTTATTATGATATTTATAGCAATATTTATATATTTTAATAAGTACGATGTTTGTAATTTACTTATAAAAACATTTAGTTTTCTTTATTATGATTTTTATAGCAATATTTATATAAAAATATTAGACCTAATTTATTTTATTGCACTAAGAATTGCGCAAAAATGAAAAAGAAAAAAACAAAGCGATTATTTTATGATATATTCGTTGTCGAATAAAATAGATTCAGCAATAAACACGTGTCGAATGTCATTTCGTATGAGTTACATTACTAACATGAACATTGCCTGCTTTGAACAAAAACGACTAGACAAATCAGTTTTATTTTGAAATTGACAATTTTAAGTTCTTATTATAATGTTTCCAAAATATTTAGAAAATACAAAGAGATTGGCGAATACTACCTGCGTATACTCGACTACCTAAAGTATTTAATATTTGAGATCTTCGAATATTTACGCCAATAGCGGACATTCGAATACCTCGAATATCGTGCAGTACGCCTTGAAATTGAAACAGGGCTGCTTTGATTATTATTAATGTATTGTTATTTGCAATTACAAATTTAATTTACAATTTTTTTTTTAATATATTACTATTCGTAAAATTCAAATATTCGAGATCTGATTAAAATTCGAATTTGAGAAATACGATATTCGCCCACCTCTAGAAAAAATATTTAATTAAAAGATATTTAGAATAGATTATCTCAGAACTGAGCAGCATGTCCCTTCGAGCGCTGCTGTCAGTTTTTTTGTCATATTTCTCCTTGTTTTGGAACGAAATAAATATTAAATTTCTAATTTTACGTGAAATGTCATGCTAGTTTCCTCTTTAACTCTTAGTCATGCTAAAGCTACCACTTTTATATTAGCAATTTTCTCTAAAATAATTAAAAAATGTTTAATAACGAAAAGTACGAGATATCAAATATTCAAATTATTTAGAAAATATCTTACTGTAAGTAACATACACAGAAATTCTGTAACCATTTTATATTGTTTTACTCATTTCATATACATGAGAATTCAGGGAGATTGCAACTCTTCATGCATAAGAGAGTAAAGAGTATTTATGAATGAGGGCATATGAATACGTGTGCCCACTAGTTTTTATTTAAAAATCATTTTTGTAATAATTGAATTAGAATTGTTAATTTAAGCTAAATGACTATCTTACTTCAATATTGGACATTCAAATTTAAATTAAAGTAATAATTATTTTAATTTGTTCAACAAAGTATTGAATTTATCCCACGTTAGACTTATTATTGAATATTTAGGAAGTGAGAGGAATTTCAACATATTAAGTAGGCTGTTTTAAAATAATAGAAGTTCATAATAAATTATTTAAGTATTTTCCTACAAAAAATTCAAATTATTGCGAGCAGAATAAAACAATAAACTGATTTCATCAACCTAAAATAATCAATAAGTAATTATGTAAATTCAAAACATGACAAAAAATATCTAATAAATAATCTAACAGAACCTCGTTTCCTTTTTAATCATATAACTTTTTTTACTAATGACACTTCTTTAAAGAATGCAAATTAAAGTTTTTGTTGCGCCTTTAAAAACATTGACTTTACACCATCATAAAAATCTTGACTCTCACATATTATGCAGAGTGATGTGGTTGTAGCCATAACGTATTGGTGAGCAAGAAACAAATGCAGTTAGGCATTCAATGCCAGTAATATTTATTTTAGTTGACACTCAAAGGTTAACAAGTAAGAAATCTTCTATTACTTGAAATATTACTTCATGCAAGATAAGTGGGCTATTTATATTTTATTATTGATTATTCATTAGTGCATTAAAGTTTATAAACTTGACTATCACTTGATTTCTTTTTTATATTCCAAACTATAATAATAAATTTAAACATTTTAAATGATTTTACTACACAGTCATTAATAATAAAATATAGTTTTACTAGTAATTTTGTCTGAATTTAGATCAGATTTCGTTTAATTATTTTAATGAAACTGTACATAAGTTTTTCTTACTTATACTTGCGATATAAAATAAGGTAATAAAATAATTAATTAAATATTTTGCTGTTTCTAGAGACCGATTCTAATTCATAGTAACCAGTTGTAGCGACTGGCTTAACGTCATTTATTGTCGCTACCGATAGTGTAGCCACCTTGCGGGATAAAGTGTAACTTACGGGTGACGTCATTGTTGGCGACTAGACATTTTCTAGCGACTGCTAGCAACTGCTTTGAACCAGTCGCTAACTCAGTCGCTACTTCCTATTCGTATGTTTTGCAGTGCCGTGTTTTGAAAAGTTTGGTTATTTTAATAAATAATACTAAATATAGAAACATAGTTACAATTCCAATCAACAAAGTGGACTTGTTAACAATAAACAATCACAAAAAGCGGCAACAAGTTTTTCTGAAATACCACAACAAAATATATAGTCTGATCTTTGTAACCAACAGTAGAAAATAAATTCCCTAGAAATTTAACTGTCGCTTGATGACATGAAAAATAGGTCATTCAACTAAATATTTGGTTGTTACGAATTAGAATCGGTCTCCTAGATTGACATGTGAGTTATTTCTGCAGTGTAAAAGGTAATAATATTCTATAGGTAGTTAAATTTTAATTATTATTCCTGCAAAGTAGATACTACTGTCATTCATTAATAAATATATTAGAGCAGAAATATTTAAATAAAATAATAATAATGAATGTATTATAGTATAGCATAATAAGATAAATTTACTTAGAAACCGTAGAAGCAATTATATTCCCGGAATTCAAATAGAATTTCTATTTCTGTAAATACTCAGCTTCAAGGCAGTAAGGTATTATTTATGGCATAACTGAGTATGTAAATTATTAATGAATATTGTTTTAAAATTGACATCCTTATGACTTCACTAATAGGTATCTTCCTATACACTATCTATTCTACAACTTTATTATATTTTCTTTCAAATCAACGTCGTTAATATTGGTAGTCAGTCAATTACTATTTAAAAGAATATTTTATTGTTATTATAATCTATGAACAATTTCTTGTAATACTAATGAAACCATGCATAAATTTAAAGTAGGTGGTATTGAAATAAGTAATAAAGTTTTCAGTGGCACTTTCATTTTCTATATTTGTAAACAATAGTGAAACGTCAACGTATTATAGTTTATGATAAATGACAAATATAAATCTACATTTAGTTATAATTAAAAAAAATACAAAAAAATTCTAAAAAGAATCAAGCCAAAATAACTGTTGACAAAGCAAAATATTTGAGATCATTTTACCAAAAACTATATAATTTAATCCACCAAAATTCACTTTGCAACCAATCACAAATAAATCTTCACTGAAACAGATCTCGACTTTAACTTAAATCTACTTTAATTACCTTTAAAACAATCATTGTCACTACACAAACTCAAAATCCGACACGAACACCGTATCCAGATCTAGGGAAGAACGAAGAGCACAGCACTGTATGTACAATAATCAGCAAACGAGACCACCTTATTATATATATGGAAGCGTTGTGATGAGCGCCAGCGCTCGATCGTGGGGGGGAAGATGCTAAGATTCCCCCTAATGCTGGGGCAGCGGGGAGCCACAGCGCAACACCTTTTGTTATAGTATCTGTAATATCGTAACAAGCTCTGACCTCGATCTAAGAGAGTGATTTAGAATGTTTTTCACTTGTTTTGGTGCTACCCTCGCCTACCAGATTTGATGAAGGAAGCTGTTTGTTAATGGGAAATTGTTATTGCCAATTGTTTTTCCAAACGGATCTTGAATGTTACCCTAACAAATTTCTTCACTTTTTTGTCGGACAAATGGAAATTTATGTAATAAAAAGGAGGTATTTCCACGGATAAAGTACAGAGGCATAGGCGTAAGCCCGGATACACCCTGATTTCAAAAGTAGTTTAATTTACTTGATTCAATTTGACTACAATTAAAAAAAAAAGTTTCTAAAATGTATCTTAAAATATCCTACTGAATAGCATTTTTTGTTGAATAGTTTTACATTTATATAACCATTACTTAAAAAAAATATATATTTCCGATTATTTAATTAAATTTGTATCTACAATTTTATTTTAATTTTTTATAAATATAATTACAGTTAACATTCAGTATTAATTATTTCCAAAAATATTAAATGTAACTGCATAAAATAATTGAAACCATTAATAAATATTGATTTCGCAAAACTTAAATTTTATTATATGTTTTAAATATATTTACTTTTTGCAAATTGATCATGAAAGTCATGTTTTTCTTTTAATGAAAAATCGTTTAGAAAGTAGTATATCTTTCAACTATTTTAAAAACCGTATAATTTTTTTTTTAATTGTGTATGTATACTATTTCATTGGTTTAATTTTACTTTTTTTATTGTATATATATATATAACCTTAGAGATAATTTTCAAATCTAATATCAATATGTAAAAATATTACGTAACACGTAATGAAAGCATCCTTTTCACTCTTTTGATTGATACATTGCGGCTTCGCCGTCATGCATCATACTTCAAATTTGTAAAAAAAATATTGCTTTCATTATTAGTTGTACAAATAACTATTTCCATTTCGTAATTTTTTATTCATATTAAATATAAATACAATAAATTATTTTAGGGAGGAAAATTCGGCTGCCTTTATGTCTAGTTATAAAATAAGATATATAAATATATCATCATGTCTTCTACCCATTACTGACTATGGCACTCTGCCGTAGCAGATCTTGGTAAGTGATATTTTTGTGTTTGAACTGCGGTTACTAGTCGTCAAATCACGGTCCATAATGATGTTACTGGGTGGGAGCCCTGCTAGTTTTAATGTGGTGAAATTGTTTGTCGGCTATAGAAATCGAATCCGGGTTCTTAAATTCACAGACCGACTCGATGCCACTGAGCTACATACCCCATAGGATCAAAGTTATCTTTGACATAAAAAAAAACAAAAATAGAGAATAAAATTAAAATGACGTTGATATCGCAAAAGAGTTCGAATCCTGGCGTTGGTCGAATTTTTCTCTCTAAAATAATAATTGATTTAATCTAATTACCAGAAATTACTTTTAAAAAATACTTGTATTTAATCAACGATCATTATTCAAACTTATGCATACAGAAAAAGCTGAACATATTTATTAATATCAGTAGTGTCATCGTTGAACTGTAAACTATTTTAGAAGAGATTTTTTTTTTCAATTTGGGACACTTTAATTCAATGGAATATGCCATGGAAAATGTATTTACATATTTTTATTTCATTTAATAAATTAATACATACAAACATAAGTGAAATATTTAGGTTAAACTGAAAAAATAAGTAAGAAAAATAGAAAAAACAACACTTGTCAAAGTTCCACAAAAATTACAGCACATCTGAATCAACTTATTAGGTCATCATCAAACGGCTGGTCAGTTCAGCTTTAACCATAGACGCCTTAAACTGAAAAGACAGAGATTAATCGAATACTAATTTCGTGCTATCTGTTTAGCAGTGTGATATTTAAACAACAATGAACCTATAGTAAATAACTTTATTGCAAGTAAAATAATATTTTTTGAGAGGATTAATACGTATTTATAAAATAACAGCAGCTATATTTCACTTGAACTTATGTTATAAAGACAGGTTATGTTTGTTACCCGTGTAAAATGCGTTAACCTTCACTATATTGCTATATAAATCAAGAAATGCAGTACTATGGAAGTCTGATATTCACATTAAGTCAATAAGTATTTGTTATTTGAAATTTACTAAAAATATCATCCAGTTCTACGTAAAACATCATACAGATTAGAGATACAACGGATATTTCGATTATCTGACTTTTTAGATCTATTCAACAGTTTCACCGAATAATCGGCTGACAATTCATCGGCCGAATAATAAAATAACAATTTTTTTTAAAAATATTTTACTTAATTACAAATCATTGAAGAAATTAAAATATATTTCCCTTTAGAATGTAAAGTTATGCATATTTAATAATTATTCTGTAACGTTATTAAAACTAAAAATAATTATTTTACAATACATGTACTGTAAGTTACCCATTAATGATAAAATTTAAACACAGTAAGTGGAATTTTATTGCACAGTTAGTTCCATGATTACATCAGGACTATAATATTTATTTACCATTCACCGTGGGCAGTAAATAAATATTATAGATCAAGGTCGTGTTCATTTTGATAACAATTTGACAGCTGTTCATTTTGAAACCTACTTTTCTTTTCTTCTATTCGTGCAGGTATTGTAAAAATAATTTACTAACATCGAACTGTAAGTGATTTTTTTAGGTCATGAATGTTTAGGAAACCAAACTAAATTCTTGACCTAAAAACTATCACTTACAGTTCATGGTATGTAATGTACTATTTCAGAATAAAAAAAAAGTATTAATTCAAGTAGTTACCTACCTCAGAAAATATTGGACTGACCGAACAAAACATTGTCTTCCACCTGTAAATATCCCTTACCGTTCTTTATTTAATATATCATAAATATTTTTACGTAGATGCTGCATACTTTTATAGTTATTACAACATTACTTTACATATAAACTTGATTACTATACTAAAAAAATAGTAAACATGCTAAATTTATTAGACTTACGCGGATGTAAATATACATACGTAGTATATGGATCTCATAATCATTTTATAAACTACATAAATAATAATTTTATGACTCATCTGTCATCACTTTGGACTTAGTATTTATATACTGAGTGTGACACAAAAAGTGGGCATAGGCGTTTAACATGGCGAATCCGTTTTCTGCCGACAAAGTTTATCAGTTTATTTGAGAAAAAAAAATTCTTTAATTTAAAGTTGTAAAAATTTAAATTCTTCAAATAAATCAAGTCAAATTTTGTTTTCCACCAATATCTTACCTCAAAATTTAGGTACAAAATATAAATTTTTTGATGCGAAATAAATATTTAGTATTTACTATAAATAAATAAATATATCATCACGCCTTCTACCCATCACAGGGTGTGGCACTCTGCTAAAGCAGATCTCGGTAAGTGATATATTTTGCGCGTGAAGTGCGGTTACCAGTCGTCAAATCACGGCCCCCAAACATGTTAGTGGTGGAGGAGCCACAGGGATAGCTTTTTCAAATTATGAAAATTTGTCGTCTGTGGGAATCGAACCAGGGACCTCAGGATCCACAGGCCGACTTCATACCACTGTGCTAACCATCCCATTTACTAAACTTGAATAATTATAATTTGGAAAAATACAGTATAATTCTGTATTTTCTAAGATGTGTAATAATTCAATAATTATACATTCAAAAATTTAGTCATATTTTGTACACGTTCGAAATTATTAAATGAGTAAAATAAATTCTAATTGACTTATAGCCATTTGTACCGCCAAAAATTAAATTTTAAATTTTTAATTTTAATATAAAATGACAATTTTTCTTTATTGTGAATACTACTTGATTCTGCAAAATGTCATTTTGACATATAACCTATTTACATATTTTAATCTTTAAAACTAAAAAAAAATATATCATCACGCCTTTTACCCATTACTGGGTGTGGCACACTGCCGAAGCAGATCTCAGTAAATGATATATTTATGCGCGTGAAGTGCGGTTACCAGTCGTCAAATCACGGCCCCCAAAGATATTAGTGATGAAAGAGCCACAGAGGTAATTTTAAGTTGGTGAAAATGTTTTGTCGGCTGTGGGGATCGAACCAGGGTTCTTAGGATCCATAGGCCGACTTGATACCACTGAACCATAATAAAATAATAATAATAAATAATATAATAAAATGTTATTTTGTTGTGCTTAAAGTAATGTATGTACCACGGGTGAAATTAGCGTTTCTGACCGTGAGCATGGTATTAGCACTTTGCGCCTCGTGCTAATAATTATACCACGGGACAGAAATACCTGTTTTCACCCTTGGTTTATATATAACTATTTTAGACCTTTGGAAAAAGTTCCTAATAACAATCAGCGGGATAAATCAAATATATCGCAGTGAAATGATAGCACAAATGATAATAATTATATTGAATGCTATTTTCTGATGTTTTTTTTTCAATTTTCTGGCGATAGTTATTGAGAACTTCACAGAACTTTAATCTTTATAACTGATATTTCTTTTAAATAATTTGATGAACAATGTTGGCGATTGATTTTCCATGTTAAATACCTATGAAGAGCTTTTCGCGGTACAGCCTGTATAAATACATATAAGTTTTATTAGAATAATAAAAGATAACCATACATAAATAATTAAAATATTACTATCATTCTAACATAAGCTATCTTAACATTTACAAACTATTAAATTTTATTTTAACAAGATTCGAAACGGTTAATATAGATGTAGGCGCAGTGTCTTTCTTATTCTACAAGATTTTGAAATATATAATTTCATTTTAATTATTGTTACATTGGAGAAAATAATTTTTACGAAATTAATCAAATATTAAATGTAATTACAGGTTCCAAATTAAGTAATTCTACAAAATGCCATACTAAGTTTGAATTAAAATGTTAAATATTTTCCAATCTTGATAAACAACATTCACTTGATAAATTGTTTAACAATAGATCACAAATAATATATTCTTATATCAATCCAATAATAATACAGCATGTGCCATAATTGCGTACGTTGAAATGATAATGTTTCAAACTATACAATGATTTAAGAATGGCATCCAAGGACAACTATTCAATCTTTTGTGGAGATGATTAGGATATATTCGTCACCATCTGAAAAACTCTATTACAATGACATTTTGATGTTATCCACTAGAACGACTAGACGTTTGGAATCTTAGAATGATACATTCATTTCTTTATCTATCATCGAATTTTCAGCTAGTATTATTTAACTCTTTTGTCTCTTTTCAGTAATAAAGACAGAAAGAAACATTTTAAAAGAATAGCAGACTAGATATTCTTTTCTGTTTTATACTATACAAAATAAATAAATAAATAAATATATCATCACGCCTTCTATCCATTACTGGGTGTGGCACTCTGCCGAAGCAGATCTCGGTAAGTGATATATTTTTGCGCGTGAAGTGCGGTTACCAGTCATCAAATCACGGCCCCCAAAGATGTGAGTGGTGGAGGAGCCACAGAGGCAGTTTTTGAAATTATGAAATTTGTTTGTCGCCTGTGGGAATCGAACCAGGGTTCTCAGGATCCACAGGCCGACTTCATACCACTGAGCTAGCTACCCCATACTATACAAAATGTTAAATTCCTGTAAAATTATTTATTTATTGAAAATATGAATATATAATAAATAAATTTGTAGTGAATGTTCTTAGGGTTAGTGCTACCTTATTTTATAGGACATAACATAATGTTATTTATTTGTTTCCTTTGCTGCACACCATAGACTTATTCCCAGTTACAGTGAAGGGAACCTACAGCTTAGACAGGAAACCGAATTTCTCAAATATAGTTTTAATTTTAAGTCACCAAATTTAATACTGAGAACAGTTTCTTGTGAAGTGAGATCGCAAGTAGAGTACTACGACCATCCGTAATTATGTCGCAACTACTACTTTCGTAATTAATTATTTTCTGGTTTATATTCTTTAATTAATACAAGAATTTTTAAATATCTTACTAATTATATTTATCATTTCCAAGATTCTAGAATTCAATTTACTCTCTCCTTAATTAAGTTTCTTGTAGTGGAAATATTTGCCGAAATATTTGCAAATTTTTACTTCCGCTTCTTTTAATTTCAGTTTGGCCAACTGTTAAAATATTAATATTCCCGTGAGAAGAGAGCAACGCATGTGCATTGTTTTATAGTCTGAAATAGAAGTGTAAATTATTATAAAATGTCCCAGTAATTTGGGTCACGAGAACTTATTTACGTTATGTCACAAACTATGTTATGTAGAACTAAAATTACTAAAATATTATAAAAGTATTAAAATTAAAATCGAATCTACGTTTTTTATAAAAATATTGTCATTCTTCATTATTTTATTAATAGTATTGTTTCAATACAAGATAAAACAAAATTTTATTCTTGAAAATAAGTGCACCAATTTTATATTTTTTAAATAAGACTAATATTTTTATGCTAAGTTAAATCTTAAACTACTTTCTAATAATTAAGCGAATCTCGTTACCAGAATAAAGACATTCTGTCAAATTTCTTTGATGTTAGTACAATTCTTTTGTATCACGTACTTTTGTTCTAATAGAGCACAAACACTGACGTAATATTTTGTAACAAGTGACACGACGATAAAATAAAAGAGAGCATTTAAACAAAACAATCGCTTTCACGTGAAACGGAAAAGTAAGATCATTCTTTATTATATAATTGCAGAAACTGTGTCAATTTTTATTGACATTTGTAATATTTTTGCCGCAATCTAACAAAATATTTTTTAATCGTTTATGGAATTATGCCAATAGTTTTTCCAATATGTAATTATTATTCTAAATGTGTTAATAACCGCGTTTTTGGAAGGTTAATGGCATAAATTCTGGACAAAAACATTCATATTTGTTATGTTGAGTCATCTGATCAATCATTTTAAAGGTGATAAAAACTTAATTAAAGGCCTCTAAAGGGCAGTTTGTGCAATTGCCCAACTAGATTTCAAACAAACCGTGCTCCACACTAAATAATTATAGCAATTTGCTGCTTTAATGAAGTAATAGTCACTGCGTGCTATCTCATTACCATTATATATTCTATCAATAAATAAACTTAATAATTACCGTAAGTGTAAATATGTGTGGCTACCTTTCGCACGCAAAAATAAAGATCTTCATTTACTAGAAGTCATAAACTAGTCATCCGCCACATAGGCGTACATAAGAATTTTCTGAAGGAGCATTGGCAAAAATGTATAGTAACAAAGCCTTCAAGACACGACTAAAGTCAGACACAAGCGTATCAAAATTTTGTTAAACAGGGTTACGTTAGAAATAGGATCTAAGACCAAGCTGTGATTTTTATAAATATAATTCTAGACAAGAATATAAAATATTCGCATTTTTTTTTAATCGACGAATTAATTTATAGTGTACGAAAAAAATATGAAAAAAATTTTGTAAATTGACCAAGAAAGATTAACTTTGCGAAGGGACATATACGATTCATACTTTGATGACACTTTGATGACACGTGAAATACATAATTAATTTCAAATTCAAAATACTGTACAATTATAAGGTTATTTCTAGTTTTTATTATTATTATTATGGGGCACATAATAATATATTTTAAAAATTTGTTTCTTTTAATTCGATTATGGTCAGGACACCATTTATCGAGGCACTGAGAAGTAATCCAACTAAGCAAAATATTATAATTAATTAGTAAAATTTTATACTTTTTGTCTCATAAAATGTGGTACAATTATGAGTAGAAACAAAAAATAATGACGGCACACCGCTTAAAAAAATAACGTGAACGGCATCGTGTAAAATGTAGCGGCGGCACATAAGTTTACGTGGCACACCACTTTTGTTTCATCCACATACATAATTCCTTTTTAAATAACCTCGTTTAAATTTTTCCACTCTAACTAAATCTTTGGCATACACCAGAAATATTTTAAATATAAAAATAATTATTGAAACATGCTAATTATTTGACTACCTTTTATTTATAAGGGGGTTAATAATTACTCTCTGATACGCCACTGCCGCCTGTTTAATAAAGATGAGTCATAAATTTATATATTTTTGACATAATGATGATTGATTGGAATCATATCAAGAATATCTTCGTGATTCGTGCTAAATTCCAGGCCATAATTTAGTTATTTACTATAGTACAAAACAGAACATTAATTCCAATATTACAGATGTGCAATATAACTTTAGTACGGGCAAAACCACTAAAAAACGTTTGTTTATTAATATTATTATTATTATTATTATTATTACTATTATTATTATTATTTTAAATTGAACTCGTGAATTGTTTCTTACGAAGCAATATATGGTCTATGGTGCTACAATTAACTGTAATATCAAAAATTGATTTTATTAGGGAGTTGATTTATTTGTTTACAAATTACAGAGTTAATAAAAAGAAAAATTGCGTTCTTGATAATTAAATTAATAAACATCTCATAATAAATGTTGTAAGTATTATCAGTACATTCTCATCTGTAGAAAAAAGATTCAAAGTATTACATTTGAATACAATTGTACATAAATTAAGACGCCGATTGTAGAAAAAATAAAATTAATAGATATCAGTGGTGATTATCACTTCTACTAACGTTTATTATTTATTAATAACTGTTTACATCTAATTACTAATTCACTGTGAACTGTGATAATCAAGGCTGGAGAAGAGAAATTTTGCTTTCCTCATTCTTTAGTATTCGTGTGTCGTTTGCATGATTAAAATAATATATCTTAGGTGTCATTGAGAGATTTAAATACAAACAAACCAGTGTTTAACGAAACATGCTATATGATTTTTTTTAAATTTTTTTTTTTTTCTTATTTTCAGTAAATGGCAATACTAATGATATATTTCTGACAGTACTTAACTATATTGATTTATAATTTTAATAACATATTTCTGTCGGAATTTATTAGGTATATTATTTAAGTTCCATACGTACAAAAAACAGTTAAATTACAATACTTAAAAAAAAGAGGAATTAGACACATTTATATAATTTCTTTCCTCATTCTTATCAAATCTAATTATTCAAATTAAATAATAATTAATCAATCCCATGTTAGATAAAGTTTTGAATATAAAAATGTTTTGATATGTTTATTTTTCTTCAAAACTAATTAAAGCCCATTAACCTATTCATCTGAATATGTGTATGAATATCATATCATTAAACGAAATATCTATAATATGTTTATAAGAAGAGTCACAAACTTAAAAACAGCAAAGGGCTAGTAGGTTAAATGTATAAGTAACGTGGGCCGTAATCAATATTACTTTTTATGAACTAAAATATCTACAAGCAAATTAAATATAATAGTTATATTTTTGTTTTGTGTTTTATTTAGAATACATATTTTTATATTCTATTCTTAACGTTTGATTTAAATTTGGATATAATAAAATTTATTTAAAAATGGAATATGCATATATTATTATAAAAAATTTGAAAGAATAATGTTAATTTTGTTGATAATAGCGATTTTTTTTTTGTAAATATTGCATTTGTGTATCGACTTTTGTAGTTTATACTGTAAATAATGTAGCAGCTTCCTAGTGAGATTTTAATGAACCTGAGGAATTTTGATTAAAAACTCGCTGGCAACATGACACTTGTCTTCTTTTTTTGGTATTGTTGTCACAACCTCTGCAACTGTTCGTATTATTTTCAATAATATATCAATGTTGATATTATATTTTACATACATACATACACATCTTCACGCTATATCCCATGGGGTAGCATGAACCCTAAAATCACTTATAAAACATTCACTCATTACATTCATCAAATCAGCCGTCGTCAAACATTAGCATCCAAACACACCACCCTCACTTTAACCACATTCATAGATCACTTCATATAAACTCATTTATTTATTACACTCGAAATCATTTAACACACAACCAACTTTCAATCACATCTATCCAATCACTTCTATTCACTTATCATTCATCTTCTTTCTTCGACGTACATAACATATTTTCTTCATACTATATCTCATTCATAAAATAAAAATAAAAATAGACAAGTTAATTTTTGAATATGTATTAGTGCTGTGAGGATCCGACAAAACTTGGATCCGAGTACCCGGATTTCAAAATATCCGGATCCTCGGATATCCGATGTTCGGATCTTGAAGCGAATATTCCATACTCATACTCACATTCGAATCTAAGATCAGATGCTCAAATCCGTTTCCAAGATTCAACATTTGGATCCGGATGCGAGATCCAATACTGAGATTCGGATCCAAAATTCAATACTCAGATTCGGATCCAAAATCCTATACTCAGATTCGAATCCAAAATCCAATACTCAGATCCGGATCCAAAATCCGATACTAAGATCCGGTTCCAAAATCCGATACTGAGATTTGGATCCGAGTTCCGGATAGTTCAACATTGAATTATCCGGATACCCGGATATTTTTGGATCCGAAAGCGAAACTATCCGGATCTGGATCCCATCACTAATATATATATATATATATAATAATAATAATAATTTTGTACATTAGATTTGGTACGACATACTCATATTCCTGTATTAATAGCTACCATTATAACCTTTTTGCATAATATACTATTTTATTTTTGGTATTTGGCAGACAATAGCGGTAGATAATTACTTTACATCTTTCGATAGATTTTTGGCATCTCGTTAACAATCATGATAATGGTCCTTAAAAGCTATTTTAATAACAAAATCACAAAATGCTTAAAAGAAAACGATTCCGTATTGTAGCATATAAACTGTCAAAATATAAATAAAATAAATAAATATATCATCACGCCTTCTACCCATTACTGGGTGTGGCACTCTGCTGAAGCAGATCTCGGTAAGTGATATATTTTGCGCGTGAAGTGCGGTTACCAGTCGTCAAATCACGGCCCCCAAACATGTTAGTGGTGGAGGAGCCACAGGGATAGCTTTTTTCAAATTATGAAAATTTGCCGCCTGTGGGAATCGAACCAGGGACCTCAGGATCCACAGGCCGACTTCATACCACTGTGCTAGCCATCCCATAAAATGTCAAACCAAAAAGCATAGAAAAGGTTGATATGTAAATATCGTGTTCGCAATTTTAATCAACAGAGAACAATAAACACATCAAATGTATTTTCGTCACACAGAATCTTTTCATTTATCTGATAGACGACTTGTCTGTTAATTTATCCAAACTTTGATCAAAATAGTTACAAAATTACATTTTGTAAAATATTATAACATTTGAAATTCTTTGCTTTTTGACAACTAAACAATTATCTATTTAGCAACAAAATGTTGTAAAAACAATACGTCTATAAATTTCAATGTGTAATAACTTTGTCACGTGTCCTAATACCCAATGTTGTGAGACTGAGAACTACATACTAAATGTAAAACGAGTTACAAACATGAACTTAGACGACGAAATTTTGATACACAGTGAATATTACAAACGTATGCTTAAGTGTGTAAATTTTAATAATTAGTAGAACTCCCACGAAAGTTAGTGTGAAATTTACATATGAAATTATTACTCTTGATGTTTGCTATTACATAGTGCATTCTCTCAAGATATTTGTCAGCTGAAATTGTATTTCATGTAATGACTCAAACCAATGATTCTGGAATCGATGCCAACCTACGCCAAATATACCATTTATCATTCGAGTGCTACACTCAAAATATCTATATTTACTTGTAAAGAAATAAAATTTAAAAAAAATTATCATCACGCCTTTTTTTATTACTGAGTGTGGCGGTTTTCAGCCGTCAAATCACGACTTCGCGAAAATGTTAATGGTGAGAGAGGTAGAGGGAGAGCTACTGGGGTAATTTTATTGTGGTGAAAATTGTTTGTCAACTGTGGGAAATATATGAATTACCACACTGATACTGTACTGTAATTAAGATTAAGTTCCGGTACAGAGTAGCACAAAAAAATATACATTTTGAGCACATCTAGATAATACTCGTATATGGTTTTTTTTTCTAAAACCAAAAACATAGTTATAATGATCTACTTTTGTACCTAATTTAATCGACATCATATCACTCATATTCGTAGGTTTCGAGTTACTCATGTAGTCCCATTTTTCTGATACAGCCGTCGGAGGTAAATTGTAATAAATCATATTTTTATGAAAAAATTAGATAAATAAGAAAATTAGGAAAAACCTTTCCATCACTTGTCACAAGTTCCAAAAATTAACAGCACGTTTGAATCAACTTACCAGGTCATCATCAAACGGCTGGTCAGTTCAGCTTTAACCATAGACGCGTTTCGTCCTCTTAGATATTTACAAAACTGGACTTGAAATAGTAGTCTGTATTAAAAGGAAAAGAGTTTTAAGCTCAAAACGGTGGCGGATTCAGCCAATTTTCGCGGAGCGGGCATTATGTAAAAATAAATTTTATTAGTCATAAATTACGATAGTTTTATTTTATTTGAAAAACAAAAAAATATTTTTTGTTTTACGATGCCTTAATAGGGACTTATACAATTTCGGTTGCCATCTAGTGAGTAAAATAGAATTTAATAATTTGTTATGTAGCTTTACAAGTTTGACGTTTATCACGTGATCCACACGTTAAACGACAAACAAATGAAATCTGCGGGGACAAGTGCTGAAAGACGAAAGCAGTTGATCGACTCGGCATGATGTCACCTCGCTCTTTCTACAAATTTGTTGTTTCACACGAAACTATATGGGGGTAGAGGGCTGCTTCGAGTTTGCTGCATGTGACGTGAAAAAAAGTCCCTATTGCAGAAGTTGCTCGCAGATGAATCAATCATCAGGCTTCCCCCAATGGATGTGACACATTCCCGAGATTAAATGTATCGTTAATCACTATATTCTTCATTATTTCTTTTAATAATTCCACTCGCATGTACAAGAGCAAAACGTCTGGGTTTGAAATAATTTTTTTCTTGATTTATTTATCGATTTATATTTTATTGTAAGTACAAAGAGCGTATTAGAAATTAATTACTGCAAAAATTCAAAAAGACAAAAAAAAAAACAAATTTATATTTGAAAATAAATAAATTTCCTGGTTGTCCCACCTGAGAATTTATGTTTGGAAACATAAATTAGAGGGGGCAATTGCCCATTGTGCCCCGTCGCTGGTTCCGCAACTCGTTCAAAATACCCATAAATAATGTGTTTTTTAAACTTTATTTTTATTTCTTAAAAATGTAATTTTCTGAGCCTAATACAATTTAAACCGTGTTTTTCAAATTTAGTAAAACATATATCATCTATCTACTACGAAGACATGTAATTTGTAAAAACTGTCACATCAAAAATGTAATAAATAGCGTAATTTTAATACAAGTATATATTTCGATAAAATATCAATTTATTCAATCTGTTTTCTGCACTAATTTTTTCCCAATAATTTAATAATTAAATAGCGTTTTTTCCAATAATTTTTCAAACCAAATATTTTCTAATAGTTTTTTTTTTCAAAATGGCATATTTTCCAATAATTTTTTAAACCATAGGCAAATTTTCCACAAAAATTAAATTTCCAAAACATCTGAGTCTCATGTAGGTCAAGTATGAGAATTAAATCTAATAGCTCGAGATTTGGATTATCATTGTATAAATGTTATTAAAACATTGCCTTACCCTTATTTTCACGTGTAACCTCTAATTGGTTGATTAGTCAAAATACAAAAACGTTACGAATCACAACAAAGTAAAATTAATCAATTAGCAAAATTTGTCGATCACTTCATAACAAACATGTATTTTGGAAACAAAATCAAAATTGTTAAAATTAAAAACTTGATGTTTAAAAACAGAACGATGTTTTTGCTTTAAACAGGTTCAACTAGTTTGTGTGAATCTAACCAAAATTAGATTGTACTGAAGAAACCCATACAGGATATCGAAATGAACTGGCATAATAAGGGTGTGTAAACAGAAAATCCGTACAAACTTTACTTTATTAATATAATTTTAATCGTAGTTGTAACACTGAAATGTGCCTAAGACCCATCGGTTACATTCAATTTTAATATAACTTTAGTTTAAATGTTTCACAAAAGTTTATTTAATGTAAACATAAAAAGATAAAATGTTTAAATTCCAAGACATTAATTTAAATTTAAAAAACAGTATCAGTGGTAAAAATTAATAATGGAAAAATAAAATACATATAAGAAAATATGGAGAGGAAAAATAAATCGGAAAAAAACATGTTAGTGGTAAACATAAATAGTGGTAAGAATGAAGTAGAAAAATGAATAGGAAAAGAAGTATTAGTGGTAAAAATCAATAGTAAAAATATTGAATGGAAAAAATGAATACGAAAAACTGAATTGGAACAAGTGACCCTCTCCCATTTATTTAATTATCAGCTGGTAATGAAACAGAATGTAAATTCCTTATTTTAAACTTTCTGATGATGAATGACTTCAATGATGAGTCAAAAATGAAAAGAAATTTTAGACAAATATCAGTCATTATTTCATGTCTAACCTTTAATAATAATTTCATTATTAAACAAATGTCGGCAAAATATCTTTGATCAAATGTCAAAATTCTACATGAGTATTCTAATAACAATTTTAAAAACATTATACATATAATTTATGGAAACAAACCATATTTATTCAAAATTCTCATTAAGCTTATGCTACCATGGCCATTTAGTCATTATTAGTAAATAAAACAAATTAAAAAACATATGACTATCAGTAAAAAATTAAAAATAATCAAATAAAACCAACAAAAAAATCGCATCAGAATGTAAATGTCAATGGCATTTTTTATATTCTATTCGAGTACCGTAAGTCGTAGATTATTACAATTTTAATTGCTTATATGAATTTAATTTGGCCTTAAGTACGACAGTCTTTGTAACAATGCGAAGAACACGTGTATACGAGTACAAATAAATCTTTGTATTAACATGTTACTTTTTAAGAAGATGCAAGTCACGATATTTTATAACAATTTTTTCTTTAACTCTTCCTCCTTATAAATAAATCATTTGAAATCAATACTAAACAAAAAAAATCTGCCTACTTAACAAAAAATATGTAAATATAAAAAAAAAATTTAGTTAGTCAATAATAGTGATACTTCCATGTTTGATTGAATAGATATGATTGAAATCAAATATTTTTAACAACAACAGAAAACTACATACAAAACAATTTCTGGTGCAATTTTTTATTAACTTTAAAAGCAGTTATAACTTTATAAGCGGGTAATAACTGAGTACTTACATAATCTCAGTAACTCTAATCTTTAGACCAATTTGAAAATTCGTTACGGTGCAATACTGACAACATGACAACAGACACAAAATATGTTGATGGTTTTTTCATACACATTATTACAATTATAAGAACGTTTGTCTTATTTATTACATAAAACACTTACCATAACGAACCCTCGAATTGGCTCAGGTTTTAATTAAAAGAAACTACAACATTTTATTTTCATTCCACTATAACCTGATAATTTGTTCGAAAAATGTGTTTAAAACCCACTATTTTTCTCACGCATAAAACCTTTTCAACAACTGTAATTTTTTTAATTTTTGCTTTCAAAACTTTTCCGTAGAGGACGAAGAAGCTATAAGTATATATTTTCAAATGCCGTTTGGTTTTTTTGTTTAAGGCGAACCAACGAGGAGCAATCGTAGGCACCGCAGAGCGCTTTTTTTAATCGTTTTTGTGTACGCGCTTAGGGCCTAATATCAAAGAAAATTATGGAGAATTTTTTTATATACATTCCTTAAAGTATATCCTAATGTATCGAACAAAAATTCTACTTAATAAATGGTTTTGATTTAAGTATAAAAATAATTTAAAAGCTCCTTTTTTAACCCCAAAAAACCAGAAAGACTCCGTAATGAGTTATTGTCGAGAATACTAACTAAGCAAACCTACTCAAAATGCTGAGAACAGAATGACATGACGGTATGTAGATTGTATAAAAACAAAAATGACTGTCTAATTTGATGCGAACTGCTAGTGAAATTGTAACCATATATTTTCTTTTGAGACCTTTTTTGTAGTTCAGCCATCTGAGAGATTCAAATTCCATATAAACTTTAAATGAAATAAATTTCGTATTATGCAGTTCAAGTGCCGCGGAACGATTTTATCTCAGAAGGAGAAACTCAAAATATTTTGTCAATTAAATATAACAAATTTATATAATTACCTACTTTCCAATTTTTATCTAAATAAAAAACGGTATCCAATTAAGTATTAAGTACAGTGACATTTAATTAATTTAGAATTTTATAAATATTTTAATGGCTTTTCAAAAATTTATTCTTTAATATGAGTATAAATACAGGCTGTTAAAAAAGTTCCGGGACGGTGAAATATCTCGAGAAAAACACATCGAATCAAGAAACCAAAAAACACGTGTTTCATATTTTGCAAAAACCTATCTAAGCACACCAAACACAAACCCGAACCCCCACCACCAGGGGGTGGGGCGGGGGGCAACGTTGAAACCTTAAATGGGAGCCCCCATTTTTTATTACAGATTCGTATTCTGCGAAAAAAAATAAGTTAATTTTATCTGAAATTTTTTTCCAATTCGGAATAGATGGCGCTCTAAACGCGAAAATAAGTTTTGACACGATTCTGAAAGAAAAGTAAAAAACGGTCTAATATCACAAGAAATAAACATTGAATCAAATAAAAAAATCAACATAATCACAAGTAGCCACAAGCCTTTTTTTTGTAAAATATGTAACACGTGTTTTTTTGGTTTCTTGATTCGATGTGTTTTTTTCGAGATATTTCACCGTCCCGGAACTTTTTTAACAGCCTGTATATAAAATTCAGCGACGGCTACCTCCTCTCAACCTACGATTCGGCGGCCCTTGGTACTGTGTAGTAAATAAATAAATACTGTTAGCTTGACAACCCACACCACCTCACTGCAAGTAAATATCTCGTCTGTGATGCTTGAAGTACTGTAATTATACCTTTTTCCGTATAGCTAAATACATTTTGTATCTCACATGTGCGCCTATGAATTTTCCCACGAAAGTAAATTACAGAATTTTTTAAAGATCGAATATAATATAATCGAGAGATGAGAAATTTTATGTCATTCGTGAGAATAGTGCAAAGTAATTACATTAAACTGAAATTCACTGATACTCTAACCTGATAAAAGATCAAAGCAATCTGTGAAACAAAGTAGACACGACGTGCGATATAGCGTCTTTTGTCTGCACGTTCAATATTTTCGTTTGCACGTTACATCATAACGCAACGTTCAAGAACGTAACATAACGTAATGTAATGGCATCCCGGAAACTGCGTTCTCGAAAATATAGATCGTTGATCAGTGTGTTAGTCTAGTCTAGATCGCTAGATCTTCGCGGAGATATACCATCTTACATAACATAACATTTGAGGCTTCGCTACGAAATATCGATTCTATTGTTGCTTCACTAACGATCGAAATAATTATTTTTACGAGATATATTCTTTTTCTACAATTTCAGTTGGGAAACTAGATTAATTAGTTAATTGTATAAGATTAGTCAACAGGAAACTGAGATTTAAAATCGTATTATTTTTGTTGGTCATTAGTTTTAGCTTTGGCAATGTCAAATAAACACGAATTTGCAAATAATTCATCGGAAGTTCTTAGATTTTTATATCCATTCTTTGCAAATTAATTTTGTAATTAAGTATAATTTATTTTTACGCGTAATGTATTTAACAAGATTTCAGAAAACAGAAAATATGTGAAGAATTTTATATGACAGACAGTTGGTATTTACACAGGGACATATGATGTAATACGTTATAAAGATATCTTTAATTAACCCTACATATACATACGTTTTTACAGTTTTTAGAAGTATTTAAGTACGCGTGAATATATTTCCTATCTTGACGTCATGTTGAAGTCACTCGCTACAATCTCACTTTATTTTTATTAATACTTGTTTAAGTAAATTTATCAACTGATTAAATCAATTATTAATTTAGAGAAAAATTCAGAGATGCAAGAATTTGAACCCGGGTCTTTTTGATTCTATCAAAACATGTTTCCACCTAGTTGTCACGGTTTGTCGATTTTTTTTCCCTCTAAATTAATAATAGTCAACAATTATTTAAAGAGATAAATGCAGCTACCATCGCACAGTGGTCCAGAATCCCGAAAAGCTGGCCAAAAGTAAAAAAACCAAATTACTATCTACGGATTTTGACGTTACTAATTCGATAGATTGGTATTAGCTCTATCAAATTCTCTAGGTAGTTACCATTTATATCTTAAACATAAGCATAGAGAACATTTCAAAGGTGACGATCGAGCGGTGCAAATCTGACGAGCACAATAGCCGGATTTGTACGTCTTTTGAATTTGTGAATAATTAGGCGTGTAATCAACGCAATTTCGATCTGTGAAATGGACTCATCTCCTGAAAGTAAGTAGAATTATAGGCTGTATAATAAAAATTGTTTACCTAATTTGTTAGTATAATAATTAACAATCTTTGCTAATGAAAATTAACATAAAAATAAAAACAAATATTATTTTAAACAAGGAAAAAGTTATTTTTTCTGTCGTGTTCTGTCGAAAGCTTAACGTCACCTTATTTCTAATATTATTGTAAAAATAAACAGCAAAAAATTAGCTGCTACTATGTGCTATTTCGTTTGTAGTGCAGCTTTTTATATTAATAATCAAAACTGGCAGATTTAGGGCCAGTTTTTCAATCGCCGGTTTACGCTCGATTAATGTTAACCATGATTAAATAATAATGGAAATCATAGTTTCCATTATTATTTAATCATGGTTAACATTAATCGGTGATTGAAAAACTGGCCCTAAGTCGATAAATAAAATTAAGAACTTTTGAGGTTAATATCATTATAAATATTAAAATTTACCACAATTTAGAATTAAAATCGGATTATCAGGCATATGAATCAATCCATGTCATATTTAATTAAATTTATTTTGTGCATTCCAGAAGCTGTTGCTTATAAACGTTTAGAAATTTCCAGACAAGAAATTTGGTCTGCCATTTTGCTTTTTAAATTTTAAAGTCGTATTCTAAATCAGCATGCTCAAAAACACGGATGTACCGTTTTAATTTTTTTTAAAACACAAAAATTTTGACAGCCATATTTGGTCCGCCATTTTGTTTCTTTAAAATTTTAAAGTCAAATTCTAAATCAGCATGCTCAAAATCGCCGATATATGCAATATCAGATAAATCTCATAATACCTTCATATTATAGTCAGCTTTTCGGGATTCTGGACCACTGTGAGGCAAATCGGGATTTTACTGTTCAAAAATCGGTGGAGACCTTAATATTCATCGGATCTGGATAATTATTTTATAAAGGTAATTAAAGTTCCTACACATCTGTCGAGGCAGATTTTTAAATGATTCTGTCAAATTTTATTAATTACATAATAAACTGTCAAAAAACTATTAAAAATATTAAAAATTTAAACAATGAAAATTATGTATTCTTATATTATTTTTGTATATTAAAGCAACATGACAGATTTTACAAAGCTATTAACAGATGTAAACTTTAGATTATGTTGAGGATAATTATAATACAGGTACCCGAACTAAATTTCAAATTTAATCATTAAATCCGTATTGTAATTATTCTCAACATAATATAAAGTTGACATCTGTCAATAGCTTTGTAAAATCTGCCATGTTGCTGTAATATATAAAAATAATACAAGAATAAATAATTTTCACTGTTTTATATATATATATATATATATATATATATATATATATATATATATATATATATATATATGAAATTTCTATATCTTAAACTAATTCCGCGATCCCTTGATATTCGAGTTATAGAGGTTCGACTGTATTTTAAAATTCATACTAAATGTGTATCTTCTGTTTCTCTTATTGCCAATCGATTAACATATAATACTTCTTATTTATCAGGTTTAAGAAACTCGTAGAAACAAATTGTTGGCTTATTTTTAATCCACGAATTTCACTCCTGAACACAACAATGCATATTAGTCATTATAAAAAAAAAATATTTTTCAATAATTTGACGTCGCCTGGGTATTTTATATAAAATAAAAAGAAAATACTAGCAACGCTTGGCAAACACAATAAAGAACTTTGAAAACAATATCTGGTAGAAGGGTTACAAATTTATCCTCCAGATGGCGAGCGCTAGATTGGCATCGCCAATAGTTTCAAGTATTCAGGTCGCAGAAATCTTTGATTTATATCATTTATTTTGATTCGTTATTCGTTAAAAATTTTATATAAATTAATTTTTGTTGAGTACGTAATTTTTATTAGCGGTCCCATTTTAATTACATTTCGCTAATAAGTTGAATATTCCGTGATGGCTGCATCTACACCACTCTTGATTATTTATTCAATAATATAAATTATTTCATAGGTTACTCCTTCTACTATCAAGAGCAAGATCATATTTAGTTCATTAACTAAAAACATATTTGTGAAAGTTCTACAAAACTATATAAAGATTAAATACCAAAATATACATTTAGTTACGCACAAAGAACCGTAATATTCATATTTCATATTAAAAATGCTACTAAAAGTAATTTAGTAATAGTATAACTTTCTATCAACAAACTAGTGTTTACTCGAAACTCGAACATAATTTAATGAATAGTTGCGCTTCAGTTAATTACGGTCGAGATCACTTCATGATAATTAATATTTTAGCTAATATGTCAACAAAACTTAACTATTTTCCCAATAGCATTCCATAAAAACATTTTATAATAATAAATTATTTTTGTTTTCCTTAATAAATTAATGTGCTATCCAAACACTTATTTTAATAAATATACTTAATATAAATGATAAATATATTTATATTTATTATCTGTAGTCAATAAATAATAATTTAAAGTTGTACTCTCGAAATTAAGGTAATAAACTAGACTTGTAACCTTGTTATATGTTTAAATATTTTATTATTTATTGATGTTCATCAAACTGCCTAAAGGTGTAACTAATAAATAATGATATATAATGTGTGTACAAGCCCATTTTATTTATCTTTCCGGAATGTATTGTATAACTTCATTAATAATCAGTTTTAATTATACTGACAATTTGTTTTTTAAATGATAAAAACATACTGTCAAGGATACTAAAAAAACTTTATACAAATATTACAGTTATTTTGAACAATTTTAGTAACACAAGTTTAATATTGAAAATAATTTAATTCAAATCAAAATAATTTGCGAATGCCAAGTATCTCTACCTATAAAATATCATTTATTATTAAATATAAAATAAATTCATATTTATATATTAGTCACCTGTCCACAGCAATTACGTACAGTAGGCCCCAGAGGGGGGGGGGGCAGGTGGGGCTGTTTGCCCCAGGCCCCACTGAAAGAGGGGCCCCCAAACCAAACAATGCAATCAGCAAAACAAAACAAAAAAACAAACCGAACAAATAAACAGCCAACCTACGCCAACTCGGTTATCATAACCTTTATACTAACATTCCGTTGATTAACTAAACATGTTTATCGGAATTATCTGCATCTTGTCCGAGCATCTTGTCTAGTGACATTGCCTTAGCCGGATTTTTTGAAATGTGAAAACATATATAAGTAAGTATATATTAAATTATAAACATAATTCAAATATTTTAATGGGATGTATTTATACAAATACTAAAATCATTTAATTGAGCAGATTCTTGACTCGCACCTGTAACAATGAAACGAGTTTACCCATCAGGATCCGAGAAACGTAAACATAAGGAAATAAAACGTCTCAAAGAGGAGACTGGAAAAAGAACAATTGACAACTTTTTTGCCAGCACTACACCTAAAAATAATGAATCGCCTGAAAACACTGAAATGGTATTTGATCAAAACTTTGTTGAAATTGATGTAAAACATATAGATATTTTTAAGCTTATTATGTTTTTGAAAGTGCATAAGCATATTTGTTGCCCCAGGCCCCGTAATTTCTATATACTAGGCAAAAAAAACAACTTGCATGATATACAATTTTTTTACCCATTTGAATATGGCACTAATATTTCAACTTTTTCAGTAGTAAAAGAACGCTATTTCAAAAATATTTACGTTACCATGGCTACGTCATTGTTTTTTGGTTATAGGACCAAAAATTGCAATTTTACTACAGTGATAGTGATACAAATCATTTTATCAATCTGTTTAATTTTAATAAATCTGCAAAATTTTCTAAATAACTGGATTAAATATATGAGGACTGTATAGGAGAAATGAAGTAAGTCCATAAATGGAGAAATTGAGATAAAGCATTTAATATCAAACAAGTTGACTTTATGACCAGCCTCTGTTGGTGATTGTTTTATTAAGTAATTCACACGAAATAAATTCTAAGTGATTCATTACTGTAACTATGAAAGGATTTCGTACCAATCATCCATACATGTACATGTTTCGCTTAAATTACACGACAGAAGTTGTTAATATTGGAAATGGTAAATATGGTAAATGTCCAATATTTGAACTTCAGAATAATTTTAATTTATTTTCACAACACAAGAAAACTATCGACTTCCTTCACCTCACCTCCGAAAAATATAACACTTCACTTACGCTCTGAGCACATAAACTCAAATAATAAAAAATGGACTTACTTCATTCTTCCTCTACACTCCTCATATATACAGACTGTTCCATTTAAGTGTGCCGCCATTGCTATCTCGAGAACTATAAGAGCTACGAGATTGGTTAAATTAGCAAAGAACCACCATTTTACAAGACTATTGCAATGAGTAAATAAAATAATTTTTTGATCAGTGGTTCTCAAAATACGGAACACAACTTTCTTATTTTAAATGGGAACATATTTTTTTAGGTTATTCGATAGGGTATTTTTTTCTGAATTTAACGTTATAAACATCATTTACTAATATAACAAAATAACTGAGAAAAATGCATGTTAAATTTATATGTATTTTATTTAAATCTGACTGAAACAAGAGTGCTTTAAATAGAAAATAATTGAATATATTGTTCTGTATAACATTTATTAATTTATATGTTTAATATTTATGAATTTTAATATTATTGAAGTTACACCATTGTTTGATTTGTTTATTTTTCAATTATTTTATTATATATATATATATATATATATATATATATATATATATATATATATATATATATATATATATATATATATGGGCCATTCTCTGGGAAACGGACACCCCACCTTCTCCAAAATTTGGAGCATCAAAATAATTTTTGAAGGGCATGAGGACATAGAAAAAAGTATATAGTTTTCAAATATGAGTGGCGAAATTGAAAATTTTTATTATTTTTCGGTGTTTTGCCCATTTTTTTTGGCCAAAGATTTAAGCGAAAAATTTTAAAGTTGAATAAAATGCTTGGGTTTGGTTTTTTTCTTATTTTGACGGTGGCATCTCGTTTCTTGTTGAAAAATTGAAATATTTTATATCTTGCCAATTTTTCTAAAAAGTTATCCTTTTTTATTAAAAGTGGCTAAAAAAAATTATTATTATTTGAAATCTATAAATTTTTTACTCAAAAACAAGGCATCCTACAAAAAAAATTATATAACAAAAAATACTTACAATTCATCGGAGAATATGTGTTATTTTTTACAGAATTTTTTGAGACATTTTTTATTTTTTTTGTTGTTTTTTTGGACTATAGAATTTTAGAAAAATTTTAAAATGTTTCAGAAAATTCTAAAAAAAATCACACGTATTCTTCTATAAATTAGAAGTATTTTCTGTTATTTAAATTTTTCTGGAATTGTGAACCTTTTCGAATAAAAAAATCATTAAATTTGTCTATTCCAATTTTCATACTCTTTGCAATTTGAACTCAATTTTCGCGAAGGAACATTATTTAATTTCTTGTTTCTGGTTTTTCATCTTTCAATATAGCGTTAGCTTTAAGGTGGTATATCATAAAATTTATCATAATTTTCTGAAACATTTAAAAAATTTAATAAAATTCTCGTCTAAAAAAAAAATAATTAAAAAAAGCTCTGAAAAAAATTACACGTATTCTCTGATGAATTCTAAGCATTTTTTGTTATATATATTTTTTTTGTAGGATGCTTTGTTTTCGAGTAAAAAATTGACAGATTTCAAATAATAATATTTTTTTTGATCCAGTTTTACTAAAAAAGGGTAACTTTTTAGAAAAATTGATTGGAGGCAAAATATTTAAGTTTTTTAACAAGAAGCGAGATGCTACCGTTAATATAAGAAAAAAAGCAAACCTAAGCATTTTATTCAACTTTAAAATTTTTTGCTTAAATCCGTGGCCAAAATAAATGGGCAAAACACCAAAAAATAATGAAAATTATCAATTTTGCCAGTCATATTTGAAAACTAGATACTTTTTTCTATGTCCTCATGCCCTTCAAAAATTTTTTGGATGCTCCAAATTTTGGAGAAGGTGGGGTGTCCGTTTCCCAGAGAATGGCCCATATATATATATATATATATATATATATATATATATATATATATATATATATATATTTGTAGTACTTGTACAGTACAACAAACAATAAATAGTTCTTAATTAAATACTTAAATAACCCTTTCATTTCCTTAGCTTAATTATTAATTGCACAATTCGCGCACAATGATTTAGATTCTTTATACTCTATAACGTAAAACGACATATATTGGTAATACGTGTATAGTCGTTGCCAAGAGAGAATGCCACAGGGGTAAGGGAGAGCAATTCACGGAATCACGTCACTGTGAAATTATATTTATTCCACTGGTCTATAGTAAAATATTTCTAAGCGCAGTGCCGCTTTATACAAATCCTGCATTCATTTCACATTTTTGAGCTTGGCATACTGTCATGTCGATAACAGTTCCTGTAATCGTGACATGACGAAAAAGAATAAAATCTATTTATTTTTCTTACAAGCACTTTTAGTTTTGGTTACAGTTACATAATTTTTTTTTCAGCTTCCAAATTTTTGCAGGGGCTAAATGGAATTTTGGGGCTCTTGAGTGCCTCCAGAACGGGTTTCAGCTACGACATTGGTCTACTGTGGTGCAATAACTGTACAAATCATGATGACAGTGTACATAAAGTAAATAAAGAACAAGACATTAAAGATTTCTATTCGAAATATATTATAATCGATTGCGAATGCGAAATTTGAAACAATAATCTGTAAGACGAGATAACGATTATTTCAAATTTTAAATCCAAATCTTAAGATGAAACATAATTACCAAGATGGCTTTATTTAACAGAAACATTCTTTTTTGTTACGATCGTCAAAAATGATCTAAAATAATTAAATAAGTCTAACAACACGTCATTTTAGCCATCACTGGGTAAAGAAGATCTCGGTAAGTGACATATTTTTTGCGCATAAAGTGCAGTTACCATAGATGTCAAATAATAATTTTCAAAGTTCAAATGTCAGTATTTTTTTTGTTAATAAATCATAAATAACATGTTTGGGCTTTGAATATTAAAAAAATAACAGTAAAAAAAAACAAATAGATATATTTGTGTAAAATTTTTGAGTTAGGTAGTAATAAAGAATGTCTTTTAGAAATAAAATTTGAGCCTAAGTTACCTGTGTTGTTGCTAAACCTCGTGCACTCGAGGAAAGTTTTCTGAAAAACTTTTTAGAAAGTAGAAATCAAAAAAGTTTCTTAAAATCTGTCTGTTACTCTTTGATATATATATATTTTTTTTATTCATAAATTACATTGAATTTTTATGAACTGAATAAACTACTGTGCCAAAAGCATGAAGTTACTTTCCACATTTTCTCGCGATAGAGGCGCCCCTATTATTTTTATACTTTATTGACTTCTGTTTCTTTCTAAAAAGTTTCTCAGAAAACTTTCCCCCTGCGCATGAGGAAAGATTTTGTGCATATTGGTACTTTTTTACAAATGTGTGTTTCATGCAAAGATTAAATTTCAAGAATTTTAACATATTTTAAATCTTTTGTATAACAGTATCTACTTTCAAATTAAATACCTACACAAAGTGTATATTTCGTATCGAATAATTTTACTTAACACACATTCCCTCCTTAACTCCAGTAATTATAATTTAATCATAAAAATGGAAATATTGGCAATCGTAGCTCAGTGGATAAAAGCGAGGGAAAACTTGCGTTTCTTAATTGGCATGCAAGAGGTCGTGCGTTCAAATCTCACTGACTTCTACTTATATTCAAAAAATACGATTGTGTCTGAGTGGTTCGGATTCCATTATAAACTGTAGGCCCCTTGTACAGTAATTGGGATTTACTTCCTGTTGTGCAGAGTAACAAATAAATAAATAATAAATATTTTGTTTGGATGGCTTATATAGGGAATATTTTTAATCAAAATGATGACTCCTTAAATTCATTGCCCGTAAAAATAATTCAAATTCCATTTAAGAAATACTGTTTCTCAATTTCTACTTTCTTATACACAGTATAAGGAAATATTGGAATCGTGAAAAAAATCGTTGACGTGATTTTCGCGGAAATACGTGTTTCGAGATCCACTGAATCCGTGTTGATCATTTTCTCAATGATGTCTGTGTGTGTGTTGATGGATGGATGGATGTGTGTCCGAGTGTGCAATATCTCATGAACGAGAAAAGATTTGTTACAGAAACTTGGAAATTATAAGTTTCCTGAAAATACGAAGAGCTGAGTTGATTTTGAATGAAATTGAAAACCCAGAAGTGGAAGTTTACTAGACACACAAAACAATAAATTCCATTTATTTCAAAAATGGAATCAGTTACGAAAAAAAGTTTCAAATAAAAGATGTTAGCAAAAATATTTGGATCATAAAATGTTATTTTCAATTTATATATTTAATAATATATTCCAATAATCATAGAAGCAATAGAAACAAAAAACATAAACATGTTTAACAATTATGTCAAATAATAATTGTCAAACGTAAAGAGCAAGTCATAAGTGTTCAATTCAGCGTTTTTGATGCTATATCAATTTCATTGATCTATAATCTAAATATTACGGGCCAGTTTTTCAATCACCGATTAATGTTAATCATGATTAAATAATAATAGAAACTATGGTTTCCATTATTATTTAATCGTGATTAACGCTAATCAAAGGTGAACAGGTGATTGAAAAACTGGCCCTAAATATGCTGTGTATAAGTTGTGTGATGACCACACCAGATTTTTTTAAATGAATTATTATTGCTTTATATGCATCATTTAAATTCATAATTTAACAAAATAACTCATTTATAATTACAATTATATTGAATAAATTAATTTTTTGAATTAAGTTCTTTATCTTTGCATAAATTTGTTAAAAAAAAGTATATTAATTCTATGCATTGTGTATATTTTAGTATTATTACTGATTTTTTTTAATTTTGTTGTATTTTAATAATCTTTTCAATTATTTTTTTATAATGGTGCATTTCTCAATCTTACCCCAGGACACCAAATTTATAGCTACGCCACTGCCAGGCAAGTTTATAAAAGGAGCTATTAAAATTTATGTATGCATATTCCGTAAATGACAAACGGCAATGCACAAATACAACTTTCTTTCAGCAATAACATCAAAATCATTCAAATCATACTAAAAGGATGTATTTAATCTTTAATACTAGAATTATGTCAAGGACAAAGGAATAATTCAGGTTAATAACTGATCCTTATATTATAGATGTAAGGTTATATTTTATTCATTTTATTACATGATTTCTACGGAACTTAGTTGTAAAGTGAAATATTATTATGAGCGACATAAATTATTTTTATGACATCCGACATGGTAAATTTAAAATCTATTTGCTTCAAGTTGCCGTCCTTAGAAATCATTCAATTCACAGTGATTAATTGATACAGAAACATTTATTTCATTTGAGTAACAAATTAAATTAAACGTTTAGACTAACTGTAATTTATAATCTTTCCTTTTTTGTTGGATGATACATGATACCAAATATTTTTTTGTATGTCTTTACCTTGATTTGAAATTTATATCTATCTTTAATTTTATTTGTTTGTATATTCAACTATAATTTAAAACTGCAATCAAAAAATTTGGACATTCACTTTTTTTTGCATTTTTGCAATACTGACGTCAAACATCTGTTATTAAAAATGCATGAATATTTACATGCTTGTATGTTTCGATAATAAGCAAAATTAATTATTTTCATATAAAATTATTCTCTCTAGAATGAATTGAATTTTGAATTATGCAATTGTACAAATAATGATAAATAGTTTCATTTATTTTTCTTTCATCAACAAATTTGTCACAGAAAACAAATTGTTGCGTCCGAAGAACGTGACATCATGTTTGCACAAAGAAACACTTTAGCAATAATTTAAAAACCATAATTTGACAGTGCAGTGACAGCTACATTATTTAGAGTTTAACGTCTTATTCATGAAGCATAATTCGAGAGGTTACCTATAAATTATTTTGCCAGCTAATCTTGTCAACACTAACACTATTTAACGCCAAAAACATATTGTGGCGTCCTAAATTTGTTTGAACATGTAAATAATTTTTGATTTAGTATTTGTTTGTGAAATATTTCAGTAAAAGGATTACAAGTCTGCAGTCCTTGCTCTTTGATTACAAAATGAGGACGACTGATATGAAAATGGCAACAATTAAACTAGAAACTTAACTGACTTTTATGATAAAGATACCTATGATACTTGTAAGCAGTTGTTAGCTTTGATCTTAACAACCTTTAGATTACTTAATCGGCAGATCTCATTTCGTTTTATCGTGATGAACAAATTTGGAAAGTTATAGCAAACATGAATTTTTCTGATTGAGGTATTTAAGTAAATCGAAGAATTATTCCACAAATTTATTCAAATGTTGTGGTTATTATAAAATAATTGACAAATATGTAGATAATTTTATCATTCCTGGGATATAATAATAGAAGTGTTATGATGAAAATTTTCATCAACCTTGTGAATTTTGATGACCCTTTTAAACCAAAATAACATACTTAAAAAGTCAGACTATCTGTCAGTCATCTATCTCCACCATATCTCAAATTTTCTTTGGAATTTTGAAACAAAATCTTATATTTAAACTTACGACCAAAAAAAAAACTGATGTTATAGCCGGCGGACACGGGGAACGTCTCCTCTTTTGAAAGAAGAAGTCAAGAAAATTTCTTGAAAATCTATTGTACCATAAGCATGAAATTAATAAGTTTCCACAAAATCTTTCTTACGATTAAAGGCGCCGGCAATTTACAAGAAACTATCTCGACTTTAGGGGGTAGCTAGCTCAATGGTATCAAGTCGGCCTGTGGATCCTGGGAACCCTGGTTCGATTCCCACAGGCGACAAACAATTTTCACCATTTTAAAACTACCCCTGTGGCTCCCCCACCACTAACATGTTTGGGGGCCGTGATTTGACGACTGGTAACCGCACTTCACGCGCAAAATATATCACTTACCGAGATCTGCTTCGGCAGAGTGCCACACCCAGTAATGGGCAGAAGGCGTGACGATATATTTATTTTAATTTTATTTATTAAATGCTTCATTCCATTTGTAAAATTTCATTTACAGTATGAATTAGAATGTAAATATTGCTAGCTGAATATATTTTCATGAAAACATCCTTTAGACATAATTTACGAGTAAAGTTAGTAAAATGTCACCGACGCTAATTTTATTGATTTTTCACGTTGATTGATTGCGGATGCAATTTTCACTGTCTTTTCTAAATAAGCTATTAATATTTATGGTAGGAACAAAAACACTGTCGAGAATAAAAAGGCAGTAGCCAATTGGAATCGCTAATGGAACTGTATATACAAGACAACAGATACGCGAAACTAAATCCTATGAACGCAACATTCTTCAGAAGCTTGTGTAACGCTTTAATCGTGAGCTATAAACTTCACGCAGATATTAAATAAATTTTTTCCGATTTAAAAAAAAAGAACGTAATCAAAGCAAAGACAATATAGAAGGATATTTGTTTTTTTGTTAATAAAAGCCTCTATAATGACGAAAACTGATTTCGGTTGATTTTTTTTACAAATAATTTTGTAAAAAGTTGTATAAGGGATAAAATTAAAACAGGTAACTTTTCTCTCTGTTTCAAAATTTATAGTTATAGAATATTAATACTTAAAATTAGAAATTAATCGAAATTCTTATATTAACATTTTTGTCATTTTTATGTTTCAAACTTCGTATTACTCAAATTGGCGCTATGGCGTTGATTTTTATCCAAATAACTTGAATTTTAATGTGCTTATTTCATAAACTTTCTGCCAGTTATCTTGAAATATTTTTAGGTCTAAATCATAAAAAGTTATACATAAAAGTATCGGAAAAGGCAATTTCCCCATTTAAACTACATGCAAATATTGAGCCCTCTTGCGGCACGTTTTAACGTCATTTGACAGACCTGAGATTTTAACACAATTTTTTTAAATTTATTATGAGTAGATTTAGAGGGTGAGAGCATCAAATTACTTTACTACTTTGGGTGTCACATTTATTTCTTAACAACCTTACTTTTTAAATTAGTGGAACAAGCAGTTTCAGACTACAAACCGGTACTTCAAATGCTATCAAAAATTTGCAACACAAAAGTACAATAAGATTATTTATTATTATTTTTGCAAATAACATAAAACATAGATCGTACAAATAAAATAATGTTGACATTTTATAGCATTTAACGTTGGCTTGGTTACATGAAGTAAAATTTGATATTTTTTAAAATTTATCAATAGTATATTACGCAACAAGTTTACATAAATTATTTGTTGTTTAGTTAAAACCTCATGAGGCTTAGCCGTGCTGAATTTTTAAATTTCCCGCATCAACCAACCTTAAAAATGGCGGTCTTCAATTTTACAAGGTTCGCGCAGCTTCAAGCGTATTCTCCCACTACTTTATTTCTCTGATTGAATCACGTGAATTATTTATATTAACCAAACAGCTTTTATGTTAGATTTTTTCTGTTTAACACAAAAATAAATACTAAACGCAATATTAACAAAATCATTTGATATAAATAAAATAACACTAATTTTAAAGCTTATTTATTACAGTCGTAAATTGTATGAAGTTAATAAATCGCAGATAGTTTAAAATTTGTCAAAATTAGAAACATAGTTGCAATTTTAAGAATGTTATTCCTACTGGTTCCACTTAAAATAATAAATTTTTATAAACTCCAAATTTGTCCAAAAAAATATATGCTCGATTAACAAGCTGTAGTTTTGTGCATCTGGAGATTTTAATCACAGACTTGAATCAAACCGGAACATGAACCGAACCGACATATTTTTAAGAACACTAAACATGAACCTTTTCTATAATATTCACGAACAAAATCTTGACCGAAACCGTAAATAATAAACCTGTTTGGTAAACCTTTTGGTTGTAATTAATAATTTTAATTTGTATTTTCAAAACAATGTACAATAAATTTATATTATCTACGACCGTACGATAAATGACACTTATCACGTTCATTTTTAGTGTTATACATACTTTAACACACTAGTGTGTTTTTGGATATATTAACACACTAGTGCTTTAATCAAGTACTTATTGCATTCAAAATGATAGTTACCATGATTTTCACTTAAATTTCCCAAATAATTTTGATAACTGTCAATTCAAAATTATTTTTGTTTTAATTTTAATTTATTTTGTGGTCATAGTTAAAATTATATACGATATACATGTGATAATGCACCATTAGGATATATGTGATTAAACTACTTGGCCGTCGCCTCGTCTAAATTTCATACGCGTATCTTAATGATGCTCTTATCCCACTTATATCGTAAATAACTATTATATTACTGAGTCTGTGTGCACGCATTTCTAATTTTTCTTTTAAATAATTATTAACTAAATCCAAATTCAATCGGTTCGCAAACCAAACCAAAAAAATTATCAAACCGGACCAAAAACCTCACCCAAAACATAAGTTGAACCTGGAACTGAAACTGAACTCATTTTTTTTAGTTCGAGTACCTGATTATAATATTTAATTCCCAACAGAGAGATTCATAAAACATAATCCTGAATGCGAAAAATAAATATGTCTTTAGTTTCTTTTAACTGAATTCACACATATTTCACCGCTTGTGCTTAAAAGCACATATACAAAACTGTACACATAGTAGGTATTCAACAGCCCCAATCTCAAAAGAGTTTCAGCTAGAATCTAACTAATATAGGGTCGTTGATTTCCATCGACGTTTGAATTTCTGAACGTTCGAACATTCAAATGTTTTGAACTTCGTCAGAAAAACTTCGATGCTTCGAATTTTCGAAATTTTTGCCACTGAATTAATACTAGTGTTGCAATGAATAGTAAATCTGCCGAATACCGAATACCGAATATTCGGTGGGACCGAATGCCGAATAACCGAATATTCGGCGAATATTCTGCATATTTGGTTGGTGACTGGCCGAGTAGAATTATACCCCCGCCTCCTGCATCACCCTTCAAGTGAGCGTTTTGTGTCAAGTTTTTTTGTTTATTATTGTGTAGTTTAGATCGCGCAGCTTAACAGGCATTGTTTCGACGAACTTATTGTTTTAGTTGATTTTTTAAATAAAGTGTACAATATATTATATGCCAAGAAAAATTTAAACAGTGGGACATAAACGACGTAAGGGCTAAAGAATATTACTATTTAATTGCAGAAATGCTAGCTGTTGATAACGAGTCGATTGCTATAGTTGAGAGACTTGGTTTTCCTAGACTAATGAAGAAAGCTTTACCACGGTACAATATACCAAGTCGACCTTTTTTTATGAATGAAATAATCCCGGACAAAATTTAAATTTGTTTCATTTCTGTAATGTCTGACATCTGGACTTGCCATAATTTCAAGGGAATTGGATGAATACTTGAAATGTAAACGTATATCACGATGTGACAATATCTATATGTGATGGGCAGCAAATAAAAGTCTACTCCCGAATTATTTGACAAAATTTGCTAGAATTTATCTTTCTGCTCCATAGAGCAGTGTTTACTCAGAGAGACTTTTCTCAGAAGCAGGAAACTACGCGAAGTATCCTGCAAAAACTCTGCAAGGTTAGGCATCTTAATTAAGACATCTACTCTCTTAATTATAATTTATATTATTTATAAATAAATAATAATACATAAATTTATGTACAACAAATGCATTAAAGTTATTTTACTATTGTGCCATGCCTTTTTTATCCCATAATATGATTAGTGAATTGAACTCCCTAAAAAATAATATCTAACACGTCCCTAGTAAAAATTGGGATGAGGCTAAGATCTGGCAATAGAATAACTAAGACGAGAACTGAACCCTCGATGCTCAGTTTGCAGTCTGACTGACTTGTCCTCGAGCTGTTAAAACATTTTAAATAATTCGAATATTCGAAAAATTCGAAAATCCAAAAATTTGAATAATTCGAAAATTCGACATATTACATAGTTCGAAAGTTCGAATCTAAATTCGAAGGTTCAATAAATCCGAACAATCGAAGTCTCGAATATTCGTAAAATCAACAACCCTAGCTAATACTGAATTTTGGATTTGACAAATTAAGCTAAACCATAGTCCCAAAAAAGTTTGAATAAACTTACCATTTAGTTTTTGTAAAGTTTAGGATTAGTTAAAACTTTTTTGAGAACCTAGCTGCAAAAGATTATCGTACGGTTACGGATTTTTCTCATATACAGAAAATCTGCAAGCCGTTGCTGAAAAAAAGATTATGATTATGAACTCACATATACTATTATTTATATAAAACAAAAGACAAAATGTCTATTGCGAAGTGGAATTGAGTCTTAATAAATAAGAAAAATAGGAAAAAATTTTCCATCACTTGTCTCATAATTCCACAGAGGTTTTACAGCACGTTTGCATCAACTTCTCAGGTCATCAACAAACGGCTGGTCAGTTCAGCTTTAACCATAGACGCATTTCGTCCTTCCGGACTCATCAGTATGGTGCGATCATATATCCAACTAGGTAGGTGGCACCACGAGTGGCTTCATAGCTCTCATGTCATGTTACCGTTGTAGATAGGTTAACATCAGTCAGTTCAGCTAAGTCGGTATCACAATCCACTAGTTCCTAGTTGATCTAGTTGGATATATGATCGCACCATACTGATGAGTCCGGAAGGACGAAACGCGTCTATGGTTAATGCTGAACTGACCAGCCGTTTGTTGATGACCTGAGAAGTTGATGCAAACGTGCTGTAAAACCTCTGTGGAATTATGAGACAAGTGATGGAAAATTTTTTCCTATTTTTCTTATTTATTATTATTTATATCTTTAAAAAAAACTTGGTTTCATTTTCATTAATCTTTTATTATTACCCTTTTAAGATGGTTAAATTTTAAAGGAAATTCTGACTAGTATAATAAATAATTTAATTACAATACGTTCTACGAATCACCTTGCAAAATAAAAATAATTATTATTCATATATGAAGTACAATAATTGATGCGGAAATCTATCTTTGACACCATCGTATTATTAAATGATCAAATAGTCATTTTCAATAGCGCAACTAATCAATCATTCAAAACACAATGCATAATCAATGATCAATGATATACGACTACAATATGAGATAAATACTATTTTCTGTCATTGCAAAAACACAAGTCAATCTGATTCATTAGAATTGTGATGTTAATGTCTTGTTGAGTTGAACTTAACACAACCGTAAATTAAAATTAATTAATAATTGTTTAATTAATTATTTAAATGGTATCAGGTACATGTCAGCAAAGGTAATTAACCTTTAAGTAATTTATTTTAGAATTGTTTTTTATAAGCGAAAACATAAATCTACATCTTCAAACAAACGCTAAAAAATAATAATTATCGCACACATCCAAAACAGGATTCTATTTATTTAGATTTTTTTCTTTAGAAAATTCCAGTGTATTATGTGCACGTTATACGCTTAGGAATTCGAACACGTGGGCGACAAATGCAAAAGATTAATAATAACTAAGATGTATCCGTGATACGCTATACTGTCGATAAATTTTAATCGATTGAATCACACTACATCTTGAAAAATTTCTCTGCAATAGTCTAGCAGGTAATATATCATGGTTTTATTTACAAATTAATTTCCTTTATGAATGGACTTTATTATAGTTGTTAACAAGATACTTAGATCACTCTTAAAGACATCATATTTTCCAAACATGACTGTCATGGGGAAAACATAAATTTTGTTAATTAGAAATTGACTTTTATCGGAAAATATTTATGTCTATTGTTATGAAAGAGACAATATTATTTTTCAGTAATTTTAATAATTGTCGGTACTTATACATATACATAATACTTACAAAATAAGTTTTCTGTTTCCATTAGATCTCCAATTACTTTTCAAATAAAATTTTAGAGACTTAAATTCTGCATTTTAGTCAGGGACATATTTAAATATTGAACTGTTAAAATTAAGTTTTTGAATTTGCACAGACGTGCGCACGATATATATATATATATATATATATATATATATATATATATATATATATATATATATATATAAAGTTGTTCCATTTAAGTGTGGCACCATTGCTATTTCGAGAACTATAAGAGCTACGATGTTGGTTAAATTAACAAAGAACCACCATTTTACAAGACTTTTCAAATAAAACATTGAGCAAAATTTATTTTTTTTTTGACTAGTGGTTCTCAAAATACGGGACATAACTTTCTTATTTTAAATGGGAACATATGTTTTTTTTTAGGTTATTCGATGGAGTATTTTTTTTAATTCAACGATATAAACATATCATATCTTAATATGACAAAATAACTAAGAAAAATGCATATCAAATTTATATGTATTTTATTTATATCTGGCTGAAACAAGAGTGCTTTGGATAGAAAATAATTGAAAAATAAACAAATCAAACAATGGTTTAACTACAATAATATTAAAATATTACTTTATATATATACGTATATACTTGTAATTCGGGAAATTTTCTCAATTTTCAAACCGTCCTAACTTGACGAATTTTTAGCTAATTTGGATGAATTTCGAGGGCGAAAAAGTTTAGTGTCTACTTTAAAGGGATTTTAGAGTTAACTCTTTCCGCACTCCCTCAACCTCCTAGTAGAAAAAAATGGTTTTAATGGAAAAAATGTGCTACTTGGACGATTTGTACGGAGCTAATACAAATTTGTGGACACAATTCACCATCAGGGCAATACAGTTTATTCCATAACCTTATTTTATATTTACCTCCAACAAATATTTCATATTTAATATTTGAGCAGTTTTAACACAGCAGCGTCCGATAATATGGTATTGCACAAAATGTTTAACTTTATGATTTTGCGGACAGAATCGCGTACGTAAATGTCATATAAATTAGAGGTCGGCAAACATAATCGATATTCAAATCCGATCCGAAATTCTACTTCGGATAGGATTCGATTTCGAAGTTCGGATAAAATATCCGATTCGAAAGGTGAATAAAACATCCAATCCGAATTTCGTATACAATATCTGCGCCGAAAGTTAGTTATCCAATTCGAAATTCGGATAAAACATCCTATCCGTTATTCAGATAAACCATATGATCTGAAATTTATATTTACAGCTTTCAGGAAATTCATACTATAATACAAAATTATTAAATAATATTATGACAAAATTTTTCTCTTTAGTTTTTGCCAACAAAATTATAAATTTAGTTTCATCTATAACTGTTATTTTTCTTTCGAACATACACGGTGTTAAAAAAGTTCCGGGACGGTGAAATATCTCGAGAAAAACACATCGAATCAAGAAACCAAAAAACACGTGTTTCATATTTTGCAAATATATATATATATATATATATATATATATATATATATATATATATATATATATTTATTTATTCATCACATAACCTACTCGCATAATCAATCTCCTTCAAACATTCCTATCCTGGAAAATAAGTTTACTTTCAGTACAGTTATCTTATTCGTTCCCTCATATATATATATATATATATATATATATATATATATATATATATATATATATATATAACAAATAATTTATGTAAACTTGTTGCGTAATATACTATTGATAAATTTTAAAAAATATCAAATTTTACTTCATGTAACCAAGCCAACGTTAAATGCTATAAAATGTCAACATTATTTTATTTGTACGATCTATGTTTTATGTTATTTGCAAAACTAATAATAAATAATCTTATTGTACTTTTGTGTTGCAAATTTTTGATAGCGTTTGAAGTACCGGTTTGAAACTGCTTGTTCTACTAATTTAAAAAGTAAGGTCCATGAACCAAGACAAATAACTATAACCCGACATATAACATCCCTTCAGAATAAAATATCAACTATTCTCCGAAATCTCGACATAGAAATCTCTCAAATAGAAGAAATGCAACACAATATACCGCCATTTGACCTCCACACTCCAACTATAGACGTAACTCTCAGTAAATACCTTAAACAAGACACACCACAAGAAATGTACCAGCAACTGTTCAAAAAATTTTTACAAAATAAAAGGGAATACAAATTCTACTATACAGACGGCTCAAAACAAAACAACAATACAACAGCTGCAGTCATCACAGAATATGAACAACTCGGATTCCACCTACCAACAATGACATCATCATATACTGCAGAAAAATTCGCAATCCAAAAGGCAAGTGAAGTAGTATTATCCAGCCCAGATAAATATAACGTCATTTGTACAGACTCCAGAAGTGCACTACAAAGTATAGAGAATAAGTATTCCACAGACAAGACGACTACGCAAATCCATGAGAACCTCCATAAAGCTGCAACAAATGGGAAAAATACTATCTTATATTGGATTCCAGCCCACACAGACATAGAGGGTAACGAGAAGGCAGATCAAGTCGCCAAAGAAGCAAAAGAGATAGACATTGAACAAATAAAAATACCAGCAGAAGACGTCAAAGCATTAGTGAAAACTAAAATCAAAACGCAATATAAAGATGACTGGACACGAATAACAAATAACAAACTAAGAAAAATAAAGAATGACACAGATAGATGGATAATACGAAAACCCAGAAAAGACCAAGTCAATATCACCAGATTGAGAATCGGACACACTGCAATAACACACGGATAACTCATGGAAAGAACAAATCCACCAACCTGCACAGACTGTAACAGCCCTCTCACAATAGAACATCTCATAACGCAATGCAGAAACTACAGCGAACAACGACGCAGAAACAACATTCCCAACAATATTGAAGAAGCCCTACATAACAATGCAGAAACAGAAACCAATATAATCGAATGCCTTAAAGAAACCTCTCTGTATAATAAAATATAATGTACTACAACTTAAAACTAAATGTAATATATACTGTAGCACTAATGACCGTGCTGTTGAAGTGCTTTAAAAAAAAAAAAAAAGTAAGGTTGATTAGAAATAAATGTGACACCCAAAGTAGTATATTTTAATATATATATATATATATATATATATATATATATATATATATATATATATATATATATATATATATATATGGTTACATAAATAGGAAAACCTGTACGGATGATATGCCGGGTTAGATATCAAACAGAATCACGGACCGACCAGATGTCGAATCAAATTCAGTTGTCATGCGGGACATTATTTTTTTAAAAACATTAATCATACTAAGTGATATCTAAATTCCTAGTTAAACGATAAAACATATATTGAAAACAGCCAAAACAATACAAAAACTTTCCCTAGAAAATATATAGTGGTACATAAACGGATTTAGCTAAAACCTAATTCTGCGGCGTGATTTGATTATTGAAATTATAAACAAAGACGATAGATTAATTTATGAAAAATATTTATACATATAATACGCTGAACAAGCATTTTTCCTAAACATTTAATACTGAACAGTATATATTTAAGTACTAAACAATATATTAAGTACCGTTATTAAAATTAAATAATTAAAATTAAATTAAAATATTTTTATTTTTCTAAAAGAGATTGATGTTTAGTTTTTCAAAATAATTTTTGTAATTTTCGAGAAATCAATTATAAACTAACGTTGGCCATGACACTTTCATTTATTTTTTACCATTGTATAGCCAATAAACTACTGGTAATTAGCAGTCGCGGATATTTTTAATAAATAATTGTTTTTACACATCAAGCAAGGAATCCATTTGTTAGGTATTCAGAAGGTATAATAATTAGCGTTGTTTCAATGTTATTCATTGAAATTTCAATGATTAACAATAATACTAGACACATATATTATTATATCTCCACTTACATTTAATTATTACATTGACGTATGAATACTAAGTATAAGGGGCAATCACGTCGACTTAGCCAACCGTTACGCTGGACACCGCCGATACTGATATAGGATTCACAAGACAACTGACGACAAGTTTCTCAAGCGACATTTTCAAATTACTTTTCTTATAATACCAAACACGATAAATTTTCCATTTCAGCAAGTGAATCATTCTAAAGTAATGGAAATGTCCAGTGGCGTACCTAGGGGGAGGGGTGCGGTTCACATTTTTTATATTTAGTTTTAGTTGTAAAAAAACAACTTGTTCACTTCATAAGTTTACTATTCGATTACTACGAATTATGAATTACTATATGATTTTGAATATTTTTCTTCATCAAGTCAATGTAGAGTTGAAAATATTATCTCGAAAAATTTGTCTGAATTAAAATTATTTATTTATCTTTATTAATTTATAAAAACCACCATTTGATTGACTTAGAAAGGGCAGCAAATTGGAGACCGCCCGTGGCGGCAAAAGTTCTAGGTACGCCACTGGAAATATCTATATTTTAAGTTTGACAAATAACTTAATAATTTATAATTTTGGGTATCTATATCACAAATGATTTTTTTCCCTAAAGTTGGCAATATTAATACAATAGAAATGCGGTTGAAAACTGCAGGAGAAGGATGAGGGTCAAAATAAAACCAACAGTTCAACCGATCAAACAAGTGAAATTATATATAGTACAGATGTTTCAAAATTATTTTAAAAAAAGGGTATATTAATATTATTTGATGTATCCACAATAACGCAAAATTAATTTTTCCGAAATTCGCCTTTCAAGCCTTTTTTGAATTTTTTATATATTAATCTACGTAATAAAATTATTATACCCAAAATTTTTATATTTTTTTAAACTTTTATTAAGCATGATAAAAATATTTAAACTTTCGAAACAAATGAATATGACGTAGTTGCATCTTAGCTTAAAGAGAGACAGATAAGACAGAGATAAATAACACGTAACTTCACGTAACGTGTGTCGTTGTCATAAAATCCTCAGACAAAACATAACTAGACGGATAACAACGGCGTTTGTTGTAAAGCAGAAAGGGATAGAATAACTGGTTGGTGAGGCGGGTGCGCGGCAAGAAGCAACTTGCATAACATCAAAGTGTACTCGCTCCTTGCCGCGCACCCGGCGGACCCAAAAGTTATTCCATCCCTTACTCCACAACACTGCATTGACTTGAATACGGCATAATTCGTCTAGTATTATACGTCATTGGTAGGATCGTAGAATGCTGAATGCTTATTTCTTCTTCGTCTTCCTCTCAGTAAAATTGAGCACCGACAAACGTTTCAGACAAAGTTCTGTGATTGGCTTAATGCAACTACGTAATTGCAATATGGCAGTGCGAAATACAAATGAGCGATTTGAATTATTCAACTTTAACTTTCATATTTCAGCAATAAAGATATCATTCATGGTATGATTTTATATTGTATTAAATATGATGTACGGTCAAGAATTTATTTTAATAAATATATATTAAAAAGCTCTATCACTTGAATCTCCCATTGCATATATCTTAGAGCTAACATATTTTGTGCCAGCCACTAGTTTCGCATGACTCAAAATCGTCCAGAAACAGCTTTTTTCGGCGCAAAAAACTTGGGACTTTAACTTTGGTAAGGTTAGCGTTGGCATCAACTACTAAATAGGATCTGACGTTTTGTATTATGTTGTGTTTATAAAACTGTTTAGATTATTTGACAAGTAATATATAATAATTTTCGTCTTGAAAATACAATACACATGCAAAGACAGAAACAAAAATAGTATTTATTATATTTGAATAGTATGTGTTTTATACAAAATGTATATTAAAAAGAATCACACCTGAAATAATATTTTATTTAAGAAAATGTAATTGCGGTACAAATATTTATTTCTATATAAAAAAGTCAAAAAGTAGTAGGTACAAGTTTATCTTTAAAAGTGTAAGTAAAATGATATTTCTTTAACTAATTTTTACCAAAACTGGATTTTAATTGCCACAAATAGAATTATAAATGATGAAACACTAAAAAAAACCATAACAATGATTGCCATTCTCATAATGACATTTTAGTCATTCATAGAGGCAAATTATATTGATTAGTTTTTATTTTTCATCAACATACAGGATGCTACACTTAAAGCGGGATATAATCTTTTAACATTTTATACTGCCATTGCTTCTAGAATTAATTTAGAGAAAAATGTATACAAAAAATTCGACGACCTTAACCAAAACTTTGCTATTCTTGCCTCATTTGCAAGTCGAAAGTTGGCGAAATAGTATCTTTCTTTCTTAGGGATGAAAGAAACTGTTTCTCTCCCTTATTTATGGGTTTTTATTTAAATAAATGAAAGAATGGTCCTAGAAAAAAATCATATCCTCTGGAATAAAGTGTCATTGTCTCCTTTCGGATATTATAAAAGTCACCTGCAGAAGGAAATAATATACTTTTCTCCCACGTTTTTCAAATAGTTATTTAATATTTATTTAGAAATAAATTGTTATCAATTTAATATAATGAAACTTAACAAAAATAAAAATGCTATAATTTTTTTTTATGATATTGACGAAAGAATAACAAACATTAACCTTAAACATTTATGAAAAATACCGAACAAATATTATTGTTTTACTGAATATTTATTAGAAAACTTATACGAACCTAGGAATACTGATCAAAAATAAATTAAAAACGAAAAACGAATTAAAATACCAAGAAAATAAATTAACATGAAATGGCATATTGATCGGATGTAAAATGAAAGGATTGTGATGTAGATATGTGAGGTTACTGAGGTTAATTAAAACCCAGAAACCGACTGCATGAGTGACCGCAGAGTAAAAGAATTGATATAACTTGTTGAGGGAACAAATAAGATAACTGTACTGAAAGTAAACTTCTTTTCCAGGATAGGAATGTTTGAAGGAGATTGATTAAGCGAGTAGGTTGTATGTGATGAATAAATAAATATATATATATATATATATATATATATATATATATATATATATATATATATATATATATATATATATATATATATATATATATATATATATAATCAGATTCGTACCTCCCGAATCTGATTTCCTGTATATGTATGCAGTAGAAGATAAAGCTGTAAATTACATATTTATTTATTTATTTCTTTTAACAAAGTTCAGCTGAAACTGTTCTTAAACTTAAGCAAGCAAATCTGGAATAGATTCAATTCTACTCATTCTTCTATATGAATCTTGCTCAGCTATATTGTACTCTCTGTATTCGTTTCTTATCATAAATAGACAGACAACATACATAGACAGTGTCGCAATTGTATATATATATAATAGTAAAAGAAACAGTATTAAAATAGTAAAATAGTAAAATATTTTCATATTTTTTTGGACTCTAAATTTGAATTTTGCGGTCAAATATCAATGTCAAATGCGTAAACAAATTTAGGCGCCAAAATATTTTTTTTTGTATTTCTTTAATTAAAAAAAAATAATAATAGAAAAACGAAATATCTAATATAAATATCGAAATGTAGCATAAAATAAAAATTAACGCATTTAAAGAAGTGTGAAAAATGTATTAGCTTTTATGTTATAAATCAAAAAATTCTAAATCAACAATAATAAACAAACTGTGCATGTAAATTTAATGATATATTACAATATTTCACGTCGGGATTAAAGTAAATGATTACAAATTAGAGAGTAATAAACTACAAGGAATTTTGTTCTTGTATGGAAGACATCAGTGATGTCATCTTTTTGTATTCAGTTCCAGTGAATAAACGTTAATTTGATATGATTTTAATGCGAAAAAACACGTAGATAATAATGTGTAGCTTCCTTTTCTGTACAAGCAAATCACTATTAGATTTTGTTCTTGAACTTTAGCTGCACCTGTTCAATGATTAATTGAATAAAAGATAATTAAGTCAGGTATGCAGCCGATTTAATGTTAAGAGACCTTTTTTGTTAATAGTCTCTACGAGGATGGGCATAATTCATTATTAAAATCAATAATATTTCCTTCAGTTTGAAGACTTATTTTATAATACATTTTTCTTTTGCAAAAAGTTTCCAGTAACGGTTGAGAAAAAATTGTCTAGCGTAAAGTCTATTTTTAGATTAATTTACTCATGTTACGGTATCTAATTAATCAATATTGAAATTATTTTCTAATGAATATTTTTATGTAAAATATAAATAAGACATTAATAATTTTAAGTAGGTAATAATTGTATTTATAATTTGTTAAATCATATTTTTAAATGTTAACGACAAAAAAAGTAAATATTATATTCACCATTAACCATTAATATTCAGTAATAACTACCTTGAATGTCTTTAAAAAAAAACAAGTAATATTTATTTCTTAGGAAATATTATTTTACAACTATAAGTACTTATATAAAATTCAAATTATTTAGTAAAAGTTTGTTTCAAAATCGCTTGTAGTCTTATAGCATTTACATTTGAATCTAGACATGTACCCTTTCAATACATAAAGTTGATGAATTTCAACACTATGAAAGGTCAAAATTATATTTGCATTAAATATTAAAAACCATTTAAATATAGCGTGATCATTCTGTACCAAACATTATTCAAAAATATTCCATCAAAGTTAATACAAAATTCACGCCATAAAAATGCCACGTTACTATCACTACATTACCAATTTTAGCTTAAAATAAATATTTATAAGTTCTTTTTCATACTTCATATCCACTTTGGTTAATAAAATTTCCAGTGCATTAAAGTCTCTATTATTTATTTCTTTTAAAAATATGGTTAAAAGTACCTATCTGCAAAAATTATACTTTGCGTAAGGTAAAAATTTATTTCATTGTTTATAGAATTAAGATATACGCCTAAAGTCATTCCAAAGCGAAGGGCCAATTTTATGCATGGTCCGTAATAAGAAAGAGTCTGTTTTTTAAATAATTGTATATAATCATATACAAAAAGCGCATTTCGTACATGCTATTTTATTATTGAAAGTAATATAATTTCGCCATATCCGAATGTGGAAATATTAATAGATTTAGTTGCATTTCAGATACAGAAATACACGAAGAAATTTTGGAAACAACTTCCAAGAATACATTAATAAGTAATCAGTCGATATGAACTCAGTTCAAAATGTTTTAAGTTGGATGAATCGACCTCAACAGCTAAGTCAAAAAATAATCTAATTAAATATAACTCGAGAGTTCAATACATTAGAAAATAATATTCCAGTATCTTTCTCTAACTTGTTGCCATTTGGAAATAGCCACTCTAGCCCTATGGGCTTTAGTGAGTATTGCCTGGCAACAAGTTTTCGAGAGATCTGTCAAATTATTTTCAATTTATTCTCACTCTGTTGTTATATTAGTACTGATAATGTTCTGTATAAAAAATGAAAGTTATTCTCCAATTTCTTTTAGTTACCTAGCAACGAAGTTATATAATTTTGTAAAAAAAAAAAATTTTGTTTTCGTTGGGCAATATTCTTACCGGATATAACACGTGCATTGAATATTCCCAGAAATTTTTTCTGGCTGTTCATTCGGGCTTTTGTTGCTTTTAGGAAATCTACACTAGTCTTCGACTCGTGCATATTTCCATAGCAACAATAGCACTCGTGAGCTCAAAAAAATTATCGATAATATTCAATGCATTAGTTATATTACAAGTGAGAATATTTCGTACAATACCAGTGAGTATAGCGAGCAATTAAGTCTTCTTTCGTGCTAAAAAGAATTAAAACTATTTAAGCAATAATTTAAGCCTTGGCTGAAGATCGCCTTCGACCTGAACATTAATAGTTATTTATTGAGGGCATAATCAAAATTATGCCCGTGGTACATACATTTTATTTTATTTTGGTCCTCAAAATTAAAGGATTCATTCAGTAGGTATTCATTATCGTTTCGCTAACGTAGATTGTTGGTGTTGCTACATTGTTTGTTTACGAATAAAACAAAAATAATAATAATTTATTGTCAAATAAAAATGGAAGATGTCAATTAATATTTCAAAGAAATTTTGAATGAATTTGAGTCTGCTCAGGGAAAATTAATACCACAGAAGTCAGACAACGTTACGATAAACAATACGAACTTATTGTGTTGTCTGACATGTATCCATATATCACGATTTAGATTTGTTTGAGTAGACTTTATATGCTCTAGGGCTATAATAGCAAAATTACGCCCGCTTTTGAGGGCCAATAAATAAGTTTATGATGTGAAAACAAAATAAAGAATATTGTTATTATATACTATCATTTTCAAAATATCTTAGAGAAAACAATTCTTAAGAAAATCAGCCAATCACAACGCTTTAAATACTGCACTTATTAGTGCCATATAAAACATACCATCACAGCATTGTATAGTCGCAATAATATAATGTATATTAACTAATTGTAACTCATGTAACTAGATAACAATAATAAACAAACAATTATTTGATTATCCACAAACAAAAATAATTTGTTAGTGTGTTTGTTCAAAAAAAGTTTGGTTAAAAATTACTTCAAAACTTTTGGACAATTACTCAAATAAACTCATTAATATTATTGGTAAAAAAAAAAACTAAATAAAGAATGAATATGAAACAATTTAATATAACGCATATTTATTGTATTCTCTTCCTACATATAATTCGTGATTCATTTAAAAGTCGATAATATTTTAAAAAATGTCAATTCCAATCTTTAGAAAATGCAACATTAGTGATATTTTCATAATTTGTAAAAGCTATCCCTGTGGCTCCTCCACCACCAACATGTTTGGGGGCCGTGATTTGACGACTGGTAACCGCACTTCACGCGCAAAATATATCACTTACCGAGATCTGCTTTAGCAGAGTGCCACACCCAGTAATGGGTAGAAGGCGTGATGATATATTTATTTATTTTTTTTATTAGTAATAAGCAAACCACGTTTTTCTTTTACAGCAATAATTATACATATATATTATTTTTACGCATATGTATATTCAATATCATTCAAATTTCTTAGAAATGCAACCGACACATCGGCACTTGCAGGTGAGGTTTAATATATTGTTGAATCCCCTTTGATACCTAGTATTTAGTTTTTTATCTAATTTTTTTGAAATGCAAATTTCTTTATTTTATTTAATTTGATCATTTATTATTTATTGTATAATAAAATATTTTAAAAATATATTTCAAAATATGAAAAATATTTTTTTTACTTATATATTATTACAATTATTTCGATCCACCTTGAAAGAATGTCTGCGGGCGCTTATGAGCAGAGATAAAACAATCCTCTATAAGTAATCTCTAAATTTCTTAAAAAGCGATCGAATAGTCTTCTTAAGTCGCACGATGTCATTTTGTTTGAAGGTTTTAAAGTAAGATTTATAATGAATTTATTTAATAAATAAAAACCACACACCAAATTTTATGGAAATCGGTTTATTCCTTCCTGAGTTATAACTTATATATATATATATCCTCTAATTAAAAAAAAATATATCTAACCTTTTTCTCACATGATGCGATAACAAACAAACATACAGAAATTCATTTATAATAATAAACTAATTATTTCTTTAACATCCTCAATTTAAATACGAAAAATGACATGAATTATCAATTAATGTTTATTTATTGTAATACTTTTTGCTATGTTTGCCATTTCAACTGAAGTTTTTTAATTTTAAAAAACTCCTAATTAGTTCTATTTTATAAATCGTTAAAGTGCATTTTCAAGCGATTAAATAACAGTATGTAAATGTGAGACGGAGAAACATGTTACACCTAACGATTAATCGTTTAAAATACGAGAAGACAGTTGAAGTTCATGCATGTCATTAGCTGACCTTGCAAATTCTGTTATGACTTCTCGCATATATATACAACCCGTTACTCAATTCACGTCTGTTACCATTTCCGTCTACTATCATAAATTTTAAGCATGAGCAGATGAATACTAGTATGTATGTACGCGTATATTCCGTTTATGTAACAGATACCAAAAAGGATATGGATGGAAAGAAAACAACATGCAAACTGGAAATTTAAACATTTATTTTATAGCTTTGAATATTCAACGTATTTCTTGAACGTGACATTTGTAATTCTTAATTATTGTTTCGTTAATTTATTGTATACGTTTAATTAAACATTTATGTGTTTGTTCCGTCTAAAAAAATGCACATACGTTATAAAGAGGATTCTAAAAACTAGTAGGGAATAAAAAATATAATAATATTTGAAAGGCGCACTTCTACCTCATGTCGTTAATAATATAAGTACCTAATAAATATTTAATTAGCTATCAGTAATAAATTATTATCAATAATAGGAAGAAAAATATAGAAATTTATTAGCTATCAAAAATATTTAACAAATAAAAAATTGTTACAACTGATATAAACCAATTTATAATTTTTCAGACGACCACTTATGAAAGTAACCATAACAACATTACAAACTACTACAGAAAGTTGAAAATAACATACACTGATATGTTAGTATAAATCACACTTCAAACATATCAGGTGAAGTTCCACTGATTGACAACAGATGGCGCTACTATGAATGAAAATAATAAAATAATAAGTTTTGGCAGACTTTTTAACACATTTGCACCGATAAATCTTTTTTTTTTAAATTAATAATTACTTATTTACTAATATTTCAGCATTATTTAATATTTTGACATTACGATTAGCACAGTAGATATCACCACACATAACCTCATACGTCAACGTTTAACTTCAAAAACGCATCAGCTGTCAAAGAGAAAACAACATTGCTCTTGTAAATTTTTTTTAGAATTATTTTGTGGTCGTCTGAAAAATAGTGTACATAACTCGCTCGAAAGTGAGATAACTGTGCTCGTGTACTTAAATCACTCGGCGCTGCGCGCCTCCTTTTTCAATTTGTACACTCGCACGTTATCTTACATTTTCGATGATTATTATGTAATATACTATTAAGCAGCAGCATCTAAAAATGTTAATTAAAATTTTCCATTATTAGCTACCTTACACTTTTGTTAAGGTTCTGTGGATTTGAAGATGTTTGATTTTACAATGACACTTTATTGTGTGGACTCAGTGGCGTACCTAGAACTTTTGCCGCCCAGGGCGGTTTCCAATTTGCCGCCCTTTCTAAGTCAATCAAATGGTGGATTTTATAAATTAAAAAAATAAATATAAAATAAATATATCATCACGAATTTTACCCATTACTGGGTGTGGCACTCTGCCGAAGCAGATCTCGGTAAGTGATATATTTATGTTCGTGATTTGCGGCTACCAACCATCAAATCACGGCCCCCAAAGATGTTAGTGATGGGGAAGCCACAGGGGTAATTTTAATTTGATGAAAATTGTTTGTCGGCTGTGGGAACGAACCAGGGTCATCAGGATCCCTAGGCCAACTCGAAACCACTGAGCCATTATCCCATTAAATTAATAAACATAAATTAATAATTGTAATTGAGACAAACTATAGGTGCGGAACTTTTTTATCATTGGATGGCATATTTAAATTAGGCAGTAAAGGAATTTATCGAGATAATATTTTCAACCCTACATTGACTTGACGATGAAGAAAAATATTCCAAATCATATAGTACTCCGTAATTCGTAGAAATCTAATAGTAAACTTATGAAGTGAACAAGTTGTTTTTTACAACTAAAACTAAATATAAAAAATGCCGCCCCAAAATATGTGCCGCCCGGTGCGGACCGCACCCACCGCCTCCCCCTTGGTACAAAGTGTATCAAAAAAGGTGCCTGTCAAGAAATAAATAAATTTTATAAACACAATTTCCATAAATTAATGACCTAACCTCACTTTCACAAAAGATACATTTTCGAAGTAAGCGAAATCATTTTAGCATATATTTCTGACGTATCGTTCGACACGAGATCAATTTCTACAGTACGGTGTAGTCAGGGCCGACAGAACAGGTAAAACTCTGATGTCGAGTGAAGAGGAGGGGGTAATGGGTAGAAAATAGAGTGAGGGGTGCACTTTTGACACTTAAAATATATAATACTAGTAACATGAAAAATTATAAATAAATGCAGAACAACAAATGCATTAGAATAGTCTTTTTATTTAAGCAATTTTCCAAGACTGAATTTGATCACCGTAATTTTGACAGTTCCAATATCAAATGTCAATCATTACGAATAAAATTTCGATCGCACAAAGTTTCTCAGTTTTACTTTTACAATTTCATAGGCTTGTGTTTACTTGAGAGAACTTGCGATGATTTTCGTTGACTTAACATCAACGTTGGCTTTCGTTGGCTTCGCGGCGACGTTGACTTTCGATGTTGAATTGTCGACGATAATTGACGATAAATTGATATGGCCAACAATGGCTAACGTGGCTTGTCTTGCCATCTAACGAAATTGCTCTCAATTCCAAAATTTCATTCTCGACAGCGCTTCTGGACACATAATCTGTTAAAGTTCTGTTGACTTGTAAAAGTGAAAAGAAACCCACTTTGTCTGATATTACAATTACATTTTATTATAGGGACTTGGTTACAGGCAGGACGTTGAATAGTGTATTCAAAAAGGCGCCTATCAAGAGACAAATAAATTTTATAAGAAGAATTTGCATGAGTTATGTCCGTTTGCACTGGTTTCATTCAAATGCTTCCCTAAGTAAAGCGCCGCTTAATTTTTAAGGTGCCCTTAGATTTAAATGGTTTGCACGCATTGAAATTATTTGTTACTTAGCTAAGCGTAGCTTAAAATAATAATAAGTAGAAATTCTAGTGATTTTTCGTTTACAAAGTTGTTTCATTTTAGTAACATATATCATATCTTTGTACTTATTATTTTAAATAGGTTATTTGTTCTCTTTTTAAATTATAAAGGGTAATTACAGTGTTTATGATTATAATATAATTATTTTATAAGTCTGTAACGTAGAATTTGAAATTATACTCCAATTTATTTTTAATTTTGTATATAAGGCGTATTCCATTTGCCATTTGAATCAGATCTAACTTACATTTACTGATCCAGATCACTTATTTATTTAGCTGAATTACTTCGCTAATTTATTTTCAGTAATAGAATTACTGTTTCTAATTTACTTTGAAGTAATTCACTTTTTTGACGTATCAGCTTGCGTGTTCGATACGAGGTCGATACAAATGTCTTTCGAACAAGTTACAATTATTTTCGAAAACGATTGCGACGGATTACTCAGATTTGTCGCATTGAGACTTTAAGCCTCATTCACAACACGAAATTAGTAGTTAGTGTTAGTGGTTATGGTTAGTGGTTATAGTTAAGCCTCATTCACAACACGAAATTAGTAGTTAGTGTTAGTGGTTATGATTAGTGGTTGTAGTTAGTAGTTATAGATTAAAATACATCGTTCACAATGTCCCAAATTAATGATTCCGAATTTATGTTTCTGCCGGTAATGTAGTACACATTTTTGAAAATTATAGATATTACAAGAAATTATAATAGATGTCACAGTTGTCAACTTAAAGTTTTGACAAATAGTTACAGTTTTGTTTGTTTGAGTTTTGATATTTTGTCTGTAGTTCTGATTTGATAGAACTGGTTTTCTCCTACTATTTTTCTTTAAAATTGATCCTACAAGTTTTAACAATAAATTAAATTGAGCTATGATCATTCTGGTGTAATTAAAGAACATGTCTTCATCATATGACCTCATTTCTTGGATCGAATTATCCCAGTCTCCCTGATTTGTTCGGTTTTGGTTGACTGGGCGAACCCACCATCTTGTATTTGTATTTTTATTTCTTTTCATTTGCACAATTAAAGTTGCAAGTAACAACGTTTTTATTGTGCTTCGATTCATTTTCGTTACATAAAATTCAAACTGAGAAAACCAACTGTCACTTTACTCCTCGTTTTTGATTGGCTGTGCCGTTAACCACTAACTAAAAGTTTGAAGTTTACAAACTTCTACGCTAACCACGATTAGCGTAGACTTGCGCTGGGCTAAGTTCGTTGTTGTGACCGCTACTAGAGGAATACATATGTCAAACTTCTAACGCTAACCATAACTACTAACACTAACCACTAATTTCGTGTTGTGAATGGGGCTTTAGTAGTTACAGATTAAAATTCATCGTTCATAATGTCCCAAATTAATGATTTCGAATTTATGTTTCTGCCGGTAATGTAGTGCATATTTTTGAAAATTATAGATATTACAAGAAATTATAATATATGTCACAGTTGTCAACTTAAAATTTTGACAAATAGTTAGTTTTGTTTGTTTGAGTTCTGGTATTTTGTCTGTAGTTCTGATTTGGTAGAACTGGTTTTTTCTATTTTTCTTTAAAATTGGTCCTACAAGTGCTAACAACAAATCAAATTGAGTTATGGTCATTCTGGTGTAATTAAAGGAACATGTCTTCATCATATGACCACATTTCTTGGATTAAATTATCCCAGTCTCCCTGATTTTTTCGGTTTTGGTTAATTGGGCGAACCCACCATCTTCTATTTGTTTTTTTATTTCTTTTCATTTGCAAAATTAAAGTTGCAAGTAACAACTTTTTTTTTTAGCTTCGATTCATTTTCGTTACATAAAATTCAAACTGAGAAAACCAACTGTCACTTTACTCCTCGTTTTTGATTGGCTGTGCCGTTAACCACTAACTAAAAGTTTGAAGTTTACAAACTTCTACGCTAACCACGATTAGCGTAGACCTGCGCTGAGCTAAGTTCGTTGTTGTGGCCGCTACTAGAGGAATACATATGTCAAACTTCTAACGCTAACCATAACTACTAACACTAACCACTAATTTCGTGTTGCGAATGGGGCTTTACACAACATTCTCCAAAGTGAAATTGTCACTCTCTTGACCAACAGACGAGTTTAAGTAATCGGTACGGTATCTGTATCACAGCCAATAATATATATATATATATATATAAATAGGAATCTAATTTTTGTATAGGTGGCTGTTTTTACCTATATCGTTGCAATCACTCCCTTATATTTGTTCTTAAACTCTTCTTGCAGTTTTAAACAATATATAAATAAAATTAATAAATATATCATCACTGGATGTGGCACTCTGCCGAAGTGCGGTTACCAGTCTTCAAATCACGACTCCCAAAGATGTTAGTGGTGGAGGAGCCACAGGGGTAGTTTTTGAAATTATGAAAATTGTTTGTCGCCTGTGAGAATCCCCACAGCCGACAAAACATTTTCACCAATTTAAAATTACCTCTGAGGCTCTCCCACCACTAATATCTCTGGGGGCCGTGATTTGACGGCTGGTAACGCTCTTCATGCACATAAATATATAACTTACCGATATCTGCTTCGGCATCAAGTTTGACCTGAAAATCGCAGACGTTTCCATTACCAACTCTTGACAAAATTGATATTGGCAATATTCAAAATTATGTACTACTACTCAGCTGATCTACTGTATTTTATTTTATCTTTAATTTAATTTATTTTCACTATCAGTAATTTCAATTTTCTACTGAAATAAATTAAAAAGAATACTTTTATTAGGTATTTTGGAAAGGAGAAAGTACATTTTGTAAATTGTAAGGACTTTTCAATCATTAAATCTATTTATCTGCATATTTATATATAACCATCACCAATTATTAATAATTAATAAGATTCATGTGTAATATCAGTAATAATAAATAGAATAATTAATAATGTTTTCTGTAGGTTGTAAATCAGGAAGAGTAGGTAATGCATGCATGCTATGAAGCTGTAAAGAGTAAAAGAATATTTTTATTAAGATTTAGCATCGTAAGTAAGAAGTTTAATGGTTGACATTATTAATCTTACATTCTCTAAACGCCGGATGGAGGTACGTTCAAGGCGAAAAGTGCACATGTTTCAAATGCAATGAAAACACGGAAATTGACAAAAGATATTTGCATTATTACTACTGTGTACATTTCAACAAATTAAAAATACATTTAATTAATTAAATGGGAGTTTGTTTCTAATTATTATAATTTACTTTTTGATATAGACGAATCCCAAAAGTTGGTCACCAAATTGAGAGAACTTTATGTTTAATATTTCTTAATGATTTTTTACATATATAAATTTCTTAATAAAATTGTTGTTATATTGGATTTTAAAAGATCCAATCATAATCAAAACAATTCAATTAATTGCCTTAATTTAACAATTTATATAATTACATGTTACAAATATGATTTTATCATTTCAACGAACAATTTACCGGTGCAAATATTAATCCGTAATAAAAATCACGGAATTAGAGCTCACATCTTAGCAATTGTAATATTTTTCAATAATACTGTTGTAAAGTCATATTTATCAATGCTGAGATGATAACATGATAGATATCTCATGTGCAAATGATAAAACTTTAGTCAATTTCAATGACAAAAAAAAAAGTTTCACAGCATCGATTTCGTGACTCACTTGTTAAAACATATACAGCACGGCCAAGCAGGTAAACCAGATCTTATTTCATTTGAAATTCATGTACTGGATCTAATTTCTTATTTATTTGAAAGTTTGAATTTTAAGAAGTACTCTACTTTGTCACACTTACATATTTCAAATGTCATTTAGTTGAACATCTGACCTAAAAAATATTTTTGTGTACTTCTACAGCTTATAGTGGAATCCGAACCACTTAGACTCAATCGTATTTTTTATATAAGTAGAAGTCAGTGAGATTTGAACGCACTATCTCTTGCTTGCTAATTAAAAAACGCAAGTTTTACCTCGCTTTTATCTACTGGGCTACGTTTGTCAGATTTATAAAATGTGTAGGATTGTATTTATTTACTTATATATATATATATATATATATATATATATATATATATATATATATATATATATATATATATATATATATATATATATATATATATATATATTACAAATACTAAACATATCTTGGAGGTAAAACATGTATGTACATATATTAACTACTTTACTCAATCTTCCCGAAAAAAAGTGGAACAGAAAATGTGAAATTATCTTAAATTAATTTGACATTTACAGATTTTGCCTTCATTGCCGATAAAAAAAGATTAAAATCTCGAATAACTGAATAACAGATGAAATTTTATTATAATATTTATAATTTTCCATTTTCAATATAATTTGCCATTGTAGAACAGATACAAACATTATTAAACTTTGAATTTAAATAATTTTATTAATAATTATGAATGTTTTTATTTCCAATAAACAAATTATGTTTCAAAATTTATCAAATATCATCTGTTAAAATGAGGTTAAATACTAAACACTTAATAAAATATTATTTTTAATGTTTGCTTATTTACAGATGAATCCTTCAAACATTAAGGTACGTACTCGTATATAATTACGGCTATCTTTTTAAAAATCGTGAGAACCAAATTCAATAAAAATGTATTTTTTAACATTCACGATTATAGAACATAGCACGCGGGTCAGCGATAGGTCAGCTTCGCCGTTAATAGACTTTTACTTAGGTACAAATTATTTGTGTAACGCAATCATTCAACGCGCGATCAAAACGTGACAGTTCGCACACTTTCAAGGTCCGCGATTAGCATTTGAAGATGGTCTGATTTGTGAACTCGTGGATTTATTATTCCGGGAACAAAAGACGGTCAGCAGCAAGCACCTTGAGATCCTCATCGATTTATTGTTGCTTAACAACTTTGTATTGTAACCCTTTCTTATGTTTGTGGTCTTCTCCTTCAATGAAAAAGATCAGCTATTTATAAACAAATGTGAAGCTAATTTTCGATTAAGGCGGACTGTAATTTATGAACAAATTTCACGGTATTTAATTAATAGCCATATATTTCCACCCATTATCAAATAATAATTTATAAATGTAGGGCAGATCTATCCACCTACGAAGAAAATGTATTTCATGATTAAGGTAATACTAGCGTGAAATTTTTGTTTGTAGATCTGAATGAAATTTGGCGCACGTAAACATTGGACAGTCATACGCATGTTGTTAAAATATGAAACACATTCATGGTCTGTGAACAAATATATTCGCTTGTAAATTTGAGTTCTTAAACACGGGGCTTATGGCGATCATCATTCAGAATCGCACATATTTGGTTTGTGTACCACTAAAAATTTGCAGTTTCATTTGAAAATACTAGTATGATGTTCTAGAAATATCCATGTATATTGTATCAGAAGGAGAAAGTTTTGTGTCGTTTAGTAATAGATATATAGCCATGCAAAGCTTTGTTTTTAACGAAAAATTAAGAATCCCAATTTATAATGGCAACACCACATGGTGGTATGGTATTTGAAAATTCACTAGACCAACAACCTGTTAACAATTCATGATATTCAAATCATAATAGGTATAAAACACTTATTTTATTCAATTTTTTTATTTTTTTGAGCGTCAGTTTCGCCACTCGACAACCGATGGCGCCACTGTAACACTAGTTCTACCTTAAATGAGACAAACTTGCCTGGTAGTATGGTGGTGTGTTTACCGACACTCTTATCTAAAGATTCCGAGTTAGAATATCAATATTTTGATACATTAAGCTCTTATTAAAAAATTGAATAAATTTGAATTTATAGTTCAGTCATGGCAGGAACGTATTTTCTAGCGTTTTGGCGGAGATCTCCGGAGCACCATTAAGCTAAAAATGTATGAACTACCACACTGCGGCTAGGTGAATCCAGATCCTGTACTCTTATTGAGATTAATTTCCTATTGTACAGAGTAACATAAATAAATAATTAATAAAACCTCGCTACTTTACTAGCAAAAGCTCGTATATAGTGATTGGTGAGGTGTCAGTAGAATCCATGGACGACGAATTATATTTTAGTTTAGGTGGATGTTTGTGCCAGTATGTATGTACATATCCTATGTCATTCACTCGCTCGTCGGTTACTCGCGTTTTATGTCGCTTAAATTTGAACTGATTTCAACCAAATTTAATTTACAGTTCAAGTTCGACATGTAATTGTCAAAGACATTACAGTGGAGACTGCTGTTAATGCATGCAGATGAGCATAACCCATGAGGGCTGTATCATTCCTACTTCTTAACTTAACACCCCCCCCCCCCTCCAATTTTTAAGGAATGACAGCATGACTGAGTAATAAGTCTCACCTAAGCAAGCCAAGTCGTACAGGCATGTAGACAGAGTGTATTTAAATATTATTTAAAATAAATATTACTAGTCAAAACGTAGCGAGTTCATTTTCATCGTCTTGTGGTAATAACAAGACATATATGTTTGGACATCCACAAACATATACAATACAAATTTTTCGGTTGCCATCTAGTGAGTAAAATAGAATTTAATAATTTGTTATGTAGCGAACATGATATAGCTTTACAGTTTTACAACAACTGCCATTTGAATGTCAAATAAAATATGCAAACATGTCTGAGACTGAACATGTAAGAATAGAAATATCTTATGTTAAAGGTATATTCATAAACCAAACGTCAAACATCCAAACATGAATAATAACAATAGGTTGATCGACTCGGTCATGGTCTATCACCTCGCTCTTTCTACAAATTTGTTGTTTCACACAAAATTGTATAGAGAGTGATCAGCTGCCTGGAACGTCAAAATATAAGTCCCCATTGTTTTTAAATATTACCAACTTCAAAAGAACAAAAATACTCTGCAAACCTGTAGTTTTCAACCGATTTAAATTATTTTTTTACAAGAAGACTTGTAAATAATCCGAGACTATTTTTAAATATTGAAAACTGTAGTGAAAAAAATTGTTTTTCACAATGCCGCAGTTTGCAACTGATTTTTTTTATATAGATCAAGTTCGACTGACAAGCTAGATTGGATACTTTCATCACGTTTGAAGAACTCACATGTAGAATGGAGAGTTATACAATTGATGTCACGCCAAGGAGAGATGGAAGGAAACCAAAAGAAAGAGACATTTCCACTAGTGAGAGAGTTAGCTGACAGACCACGACTAATCAGAGCATAATTTTAACACACGATGCAGATTAAATAACATGTTAAAAATATGCTCTAGTTGATCATGGTATGTCAAGTAGCTCTTTAACTAATACGAGATATCTCTTTTTTTGTTCTCATTTTTAAATGTATACTCGCCATTGAAAATTTTTGATCGGCAATAGAAGTTTCCAAGATTAATGCTGAATTGCATGAAAGTTTTATCGGTTCATTAGCAACTAACGGTTCAATAAATTTCAGAAAATCGCTATTGATACTATTGCTAGATAAACAATTCTTTAACTAAAGAGTTCTTTATTTTTTTCTTGTAACCCAGCATTAGGCTATTAAGAAAATATGTAAATGCATTATAATCAGGACTGAATCAAGGTGCGATCGAGCCGTGCGATTGAACAGAACACTAAAAATAAATATTAGGGGCACATCGAAGACGATGAACATAAAATTCATAGAATTACGTCTCAAAGTGTCGGTTCATTGTGATACATTGTAATAAATTTTAAGTACAATTTTTATACAATTCTATGAATTACCTATTATGCTGACGAAGGCGGAGTATTAATATTACAAAGTATGTAATGTAAATATTTAAAAATAAGAGACGCTCTCAAAAATTCTCGCACAGGGCGCCAAGTGATCTAGAGCCGGCCCTGACTATAATAATGCTAAAATATCAATGAAATATATCGTATAGTTACTTACTTCACAAGTCGCAGTGCAAAATAGACAAAATTATCATAGCGAGCATTTAAATTATTATCAAAACCTGTAAATTATTTAATGTATTAGTATTTATCTAATATTTACATATGTTTTCGAATTAAGTAATTAAATATATGGAAATAAGCTATTTTGCTTTCTGACATGTAACTGTTAAGGCAGGTCTCTACCCAAAGTGGATGTTTATGGCTATTATTATTATTATATCGTATAGATCCGAATTCCATCACTCATCATCATTGTCCGGCAGTACGGTGATGTGTTTAGCGTTACGGCATTCGAATCCTAAGATCCAGAGTTTAAATCTCACTCAAGTTAAAAATACGAGATATGAACTACAACACTGCGACGCGGTGAGTCCAGACCCTGTACTGTAATTGAGATAAGTTCCTGTTGTGCAGAGTAGCATAAAATAGAATTTTATTTGAAGATGACTCTAAACATTTGCTGAAATGTAACCATCTAAAGTTAAATTATGCCTTTTTTGCCTCGTCTCTGTCCATGCCTTTCAAGAACATTAATATTCATTTATAATAACATGTTTATAGGGCAAAAATAAGAATAAAAGTGCATCTGTTTCAAATCGATCGCCAATGATCTGACGTAAGTAGACGAATATCTGGACAACTTCACACGTAAGAGCCAAATTCGCATGCTAGCGTTGTTTGTCGCTATTGCTATTCCACCTTAACGAAAGTGTATGTCAGAAGATTTCTTCTATATTCTTTTTTCTTCAATACTGAACACTTTTTGCTAAATAAAAAATATGGGTTTAATATTTTTAAACATATATTAACATATAAAAAAAAATCTTGAAAACCCTTATTGTTTTAGTTATAACTGCTTTAATACCTATCATGTTTGGTATCATAAAAATCTTTTTAACTGTGATAAATTCTGGAAAAATAAAAGAATAGTATTTTAATTCAGTCATTATTCTTTTATATTTCCTTCGGTTATTTTAAATCCATACGCAGAATAAAACAGGGATTCGCTTTTAATGCCGAGTTTACAGTTCTACTTGCATTCCAAATTAAATGTCAGTATTATAATAAATAAGTCATAGGTAATTTACATTAAATTTTATAGACTAGTAAATATTCCTAAGCAAACATGGCAAAAAAAATAATAAAATAAATACCTATATCATCACGCCATTGTGCATACATGGAGAACATTTGCATATAAGTCAGTTAAAAGGCGATAGGTTAAATAATTTTCTCCATCTGTTTTAATATTTTGTTGTACCAACTATCACAATTTGAAATATTTTTTTATTCCAGATTTTCATACCATAGGTTCATAGATATATTGTGAATTAGAAACAACTATTTAGAAATACAAATGAAACTACGAGTAAAATAGATATACAGAATATCCCACGAAAATGGATGTTAGTGGAGGGGGAACAACAGGGGTAGTTTCAATGTGGTGAAAATTGACACTGTATTCATATTTATATTTACTTAGTATTTTAAATAAATATGTACTTAACAACTGATAAAATCAAATTGAATTATAAATAGAAAACTTGGGATAAACCAATAAAGCTACGATCGTCATTTAATTCAAAATTTTTTTATTCCAATTTTTCTCACTATTTTTTGCTGTCATAGGCTACCTCGAATCCATGACTTATTCATATACTGAAAGACTTCAAGTGTATGACCAGAGTTTATAGGTTCCAGGTTCAAATCCTGAAGGTATCTTAATTTTTCTCTTCATAAGATAATTTGAATGCGTAAATTGATTGGAGATAGTTGTATAGTAAGGTGACCATATTTTAATTTTGGTAAGACGGGACAAAATCAACCGGGAGGAGAAGAGGGGTTGTCATGAATGAAAATTTTGCAGATCACGAATAAAAGTAAGTAAAAGTAAATATTTTAAACATCATTTGGTAACAGAAATTGAATTGAATTGCAATCAAGGCTATTTATATACCTGTTGCTTTTAGCAACGGAACACTAGGCAGACCACAAATGTCAAAAATTTTACATTGTTGCTTTTTCTATTTTTTTCCTAGTTATGTATATTCAAAATTTTTATGAACTACAATTTCCGATGGGATGGCTAGCTCAGTGGTTTGAAGTCGGCCTGTGGATCCTGAGGTCCCTGGTTCGATTCCCACAGGCGACAAATTTTCATAATTTGAAAAAGCTATCTCTGTGGCTCCTCCACCACTAACATGTTTGGGGGCCGTGATTTGACGACTGGTAACCGCACTTCACGCGCAAAATATATCACTTACCGAGATCTGCTTCAGCAGAGTGCCACACCCAGTAATGGGTAGAAGGCGTGATGATATATTTATATTTATTTTACAATTTCCGATCGTAGAAAAATATTGTGTATATCTCTGGTTGAAAGTATCATTGGAAATCTCGACTAGTTGAAGCCCTCGCTACGCTCATACTACAATATCTAGCCTTGGTTCGCAAACAGTTAATTTCAACCCTTTGTATACAAATAACTATTTTGGTTCAAAAATCTTGAGTTTGAAGTAAATTTTTAATAGAAAAACTAAACAGTGTTTTAGATATTTGGCGATTTGTAATCAACCATCATAAATGTAAAATTTCTCTTATTCGAAACCTTTTCTTATATAGTAATTTGGGACGCGAATTTTCTTTAATCAGGGTTGGCAAAAAGACACTTTTTTATTTTGACCAGGACAGTGGTCAAAACCGGGTTTTATGGGCAAAATGGACAGTCCAAATTGGACAAAACTCATATTCTACTTAAACGAAAACAAGAAGTACAAGTAATCCCGTGGAAACATCAATGAATAATTTTTTTTTTTATTATATGTTTATTTTAACGTAAACATTTTGAAAATGCTATAATACTAAAAATATTCTACAGTTATCATTCGGATTCGCGCGTTTTAAACAAGTGCGTAATTCGTTCATAATCAAAATTGGTAGCAGTATATCGCACGTTGACCATTCGAAATATGGCAAAACAGCCAAATATATCGTTTTCGAAATATTTTTAAAACTTAAAATAATATATATATATATATATATATATATATATATATATATATATATATATATATATATATATATATATATATATATAATGCAATGACATAATATTAAGAATTTAATACTAGTTTTATAAGAATACAAATTTATTTATTTTTTATGACTGAAACCCCTGTTTATGTAATGCTAGCGAATTATTAACTTGATCTTATTATAAAACATATTCCTAATTATTTATAAATTGTTTCACGTTTTTGTAATATACTAAAGTTTGTAATAAATATGATATATGAGCCAATATAATGACTGCTACTGCTCTAGCCTCAACTTAAAAAATGTGTATAATGTCGATTGTGACCACTGTCCAAAATTAAATATTGACCAGGGCGGTTTTAACCTGGTTTTAACTAGTAGTTAAAACCAATCTGGTCAAAATTTGCCAACCCTGTCTTTAATATGCTATGTCATCTTCGAATACCTTATTCTTTGAATTTAAATTGTAATATCAAATATTCTTCGTAAAATTAACCACTCGTTACCGGTTTCCGAGCAACTAGTACTTAACTAAAAAAGTTTCCTAAACTCTTCAAAAGAAATGAATAAAGTGCATAATTATAATTTTTACAAGAATCCCACTTTCAACCTAGAAGGCGGTGCCGATGACGAAGTGATGCTCAGTTGTCAGGAGTGGCCGGTGTCCTTGGCTCGTAGAAGAGCAGCAGAAGAGAACGATGAACGATCTGAACCTGTAACTTGTACTGTTGAGAACGGCCGCAGCCCCACCTCACGACAGACCTACACTTCGTGTCACAAGCGTAACATTTCGCTTCTTCAGACTTCAGTCCATCCGCTTTATCCACTCACCAGCTACTCATCAACTCATCGAGGCATTCTTGCAAGCCTTTCACTAATCCTGTTTCTGAAATACAGTTCGGAAATGTTATCCTATAAGAACCAATCAGAAATAATCATTCAAAATTAACACTACAATCAAGTAATAAATGTATTAAAGACTAATTTTTCTTTATATATTGTTTCTTTTATTGAACGTAATATAGACTGCAACTTGAAGTTCATGTCATTAACAGTGATTAAGAACAACCAGATACTTGTTAACCAAATTTATTTTCAACTATCATTTTGTTCGTAAACTATTTCAAATAAAAGTAGTAACATATTTACTTCTGGGTAGGTATATGATATCGCATTTTACCCATTACTTGGTAAGGTATGGCACTCTACTGTAGCAGATTTCGTTAAGGTGGTTCTAGTCATGGCCAACTTCATTAAATTGCGCTACGCTTATTATGGCCGTCTCATATGTCATTAAAATTCTTAGTTTCAAATTTACAGAGCGGGTACGTCAACTAGCGCCTCTAACGAGATACGTCGTAACTAAATTTGAAAATACTGCCTCTTGCATTGATTGAAAAAATCTTAAAAACAAGCCTAGTCATTGTATATTTATTATCATACAATCTTTACAGTAAAATACTAACCGTTGGCACCAATAATTCAATAATACTTCCTTCTTTTGATCTATAAACACTTCAAAATTTTTAAATAGGTAGACAATATGGCGGCATTCTTTACCTGAAATGACAGATAATGCTACGTTGTCAAATGAAATTCACTTAGTCTACACTAGCTAATCACTTTAGGCGAAAGCTCAGAATACTATTAATAATATTTAATAATACTGAAAGTATAAATAAAATACCCAGTTCCATTAAATGAATTTGGTTTGATCACATAAACTTCAGTTTTCAAATATTTTAAAGTTGCTTTTGTAACATGATAGCGTTGTCATTTTCCGTTAATTGAAATAAAAAACACTAGATGGCACTACTTGACGTACCAAAACTGTAAAAAACTCATGACAAATTTTTATATGGCAAAACGATGGAATGAAACGGCCATAATAAGTGAAGCGCAATTCAATGAAGTTGGCCATGTTCTAGTATGAAGGTGGCGCCATCGGTTGTCGGGTGGCGAAACTAACGCTCAAAAAAATATAAAAATTGAATAAAATGTGTATTTTATACCTATTATGATTTGAATACCATGAATTGTTAACAGGTTGTTCGTCTAGTGAATTTTAAAATACCATACCACCGTGTTGTGTTGCCGTTATAAATTGAGATTCTTAATTTTTCGTTAAAAACAAGGCTTTGCCATTACTAAACGATAAAAAACTTTCTCCTTCTGATACAATATACATGGATAGTTCTGGAACATCATACTAGTTTTTTCAAATGAAACTGCAAATTTTTAGAGGTACACAAACCAAATATGTGCGATTCTGAATGATGATCGCCATAAGCCCCGTGTATAAGACCTCAACTTTACAAGCGAATATATTTGTTTACAGACGATGAATGTGTTTCATATTTTAACTGGATGCGTATAACTATCCAATGTTTACATGCGACAAATTTCATTCAAATCTGCAAAACAAAAATTCACGCTAGAACTACCTTAAGTGATATATTTATGCGCGTGAAGTACGACATCTAAAGATGATAGAAGAAAAGAGTGCGGAGAGGATAGAGATTATTTTAATGCGGTGAAAATCAGTTTGTCGACTGTGGGAATCGAACTCTACAGTTCCACGTCTTGTCACTGAGCTATCTACTCCATCTAAAAATAAAATTAGTCAGCTTCTAGTTAAATACCCTTAATTGGTGGATAATATTAACTATAGATTCTTCTAACCATAATGCAGTACAATGGTGTAGTTAACGTTACGGCATTCGAATCCATAGATCCCGAATTCGAATCCCTCTCAAGCTAAAAATATTTGAACTACTATACTGCGGCTCGGTAAGTTCGGACCCCGTACTATAATTGGGATTAAGTTTCTGTTGTCATAGTAGCATAAATACATAAATAAAATCATGCTATACGGTGTCTGTATTATCGCCAAAAATTAAAAATAATCGGTAGAAAGAATTTAAAATATTTAAATTTCTTTAAATATTTCCCCTTCTATGATTATTACTCATTTGGGAATCAAAATGTCAATTTCTCATAGTTTTATCATACATTCAATCTTTTATTCATTCATTTCTACACGTAGTAGGTATAGTTTTTTTTTTCTATCACGTGTTATGAAGTTACCTATCTAATTTTAAATTAAGTATTCTTGTCAAAGTTTTTACTAAAAATTCTTCATTGGGCACATCCTATGCCTCTGCTTTATCTTGTTGGTGTAGTATTTCGAACCTTGGGTGATGGCTTCGTGTGGAATGGCTTTTGAAATGTTCAGGGCGAGCCTCGTCGATCGTCGAATGCCCAAAGCGCAAATGTTTTGCATTTTTATGAAATGGTTCGTGAAGATGATTGGAAGCCCAACCCGATGATCTCTGTATTCGATCGTCTCACAATAATATTTATTATGGAGTAGATTTCATCGTTACTGATTAAAATACGAACAATTTTATTTTTACATCGCTTCTTGTATAAATTCTCTATTTTTACTTTCTTATACACAGTATAACGAAGTATTGGAATCGTGAAGAAAATCATTGACGAGATTTTCGCGAAAATACGTGTTTTGATGTCCACTGAATCCGTTTAGATCATTTTCTCAATGATATCTGTGTGTGTGTATGTGGATGGATGGATGGATGGATGGATGTGTGTCCGTATGTGCAATATCTCATGAATGAGATAAGATTTGTTAACGAAACTTGGTAATTATAAGTTTCATGAAAATACGAAGAGCTGAGTTGATTTTGAATGAAATTGAATAGCCGGAAGCGGAAGTTTACTGGACACACAAAACAATAAATTCCATTTATTTCAAAAATAAAATCAGTTACGAAAAAAAGTTTCAAATAAAAGATGTTAGCAAAAATATTTGGAACATAAAATGTTATTTGCAATTTTTCTGTATATGCGTCTAATTTTGAGAAAAACTAATTTTTATATTTAATCATAGTAGCAATAGAAAGAAAAAACAAATTTTAATTTTTGCTTTATCTAGTTATCTATGTCTTCTTTCGGAAAGAAACTAAATTACATGTTCAATAACATATATTCTAAATATTATATATGCTGTGTATAAGAAAGTCGTGTGGTCACCACACCAGATTTTTCTGTTTTGTTTTTGGTAAACTACGTTTTATTTGCAATATTAAATGAAAGTTTTAAGATCATTTACATCAATAAAATTTATATTTTAAGCTCAGATAAAATAACAAAAGTTAAATGTCTTATTACTGTCTAATATCCAATTTGATATTATCGGTTTATGGTTTAAGGTATACTTTACAATTTATGTTTTAATGATAAAACTATTAAAATACTAAATTATGATAACTGATAACAAATTTAACAGTTAACTTCATTCATATTTTTTTTTAATTCAACTATTTGTAACAAAACGGATAATTCAGAATTTGGTTTTGTTTATAAATTATGATATTTCACTATCAACCCAGCTTCGAAAGATACAGACTAATTAAGCGTTATCTTAAGTATCTTTCTAAAGTTGACTTGACAGAGTTTGTTCTGTTTATCAAATTTATTAGCACATATGTTATAACTTCAGTATTCCGTAGATCATTATTTATCAAGTTTATAGCTTTTCTGAATTGTCGCGTCTGGTTATACGGGATGTGATGACATATCTGGGTAATTTATAGCTAAGCGTGTGGTCGGATAGATTTAACATTCGGAACGCACTCCGTCTGGGTTTTTTTATGTAAACACATATGTGGGAACAGTTATCTCGACCAACGCGACGATACCACCCCTTACCCTTTGTCAGAACATCCCATGGAATACAACAACATTTAGTGGAGTGGTAGATCAGCTTCAGTCGAAACAACTTGTTCTCGATTTCACGTGCAAAATGTAGTTTTGCCATGTAATTTTGTAACTTAAGTAACTAAGATTAGTTTAATCATACGTTGTCGTTGTTGTTGTTTCCATTCCCGGATAACTTGCTTAATGTAAATATTAGTTTATAACTTTTGTATTTTTATAATTTATACTTCATTTTTATGTTATTAAATATATATTTTATATTTACAAGAAGTTCGTTATATTTCATTTTATTTTATCGTCTATCTTATTTTGAATTAGATCGCGACTCTATATAATTACGTATTAAAATATGGTTTATGTAATATGAACTTGTTTTTTATTGGAATGTAATGGTTTATAATGTGGAAAAAGTTTCCAGTTGTGAAAATAAACGAGTATTTAGTAAGAATTATTAATATAGATGTAAAGAAAGTGAGATGCCAGGATGTGAATGTTTGGTGATTATTAATTGCGGGACTATTTTGACGTATGTATAAATGATTGATTGTTTCATGATGGGTTCGTGCTTCCTCACTAATACTTACTCGAGTTCAGATTTTGAAAGTAACTATAGACACTGGAATCTCTATCTTTCTTACGACTACATCATTCCATTGTTACTGTTTTCACTATTCCTAAGGAATTATAAACTTTTACTGATACACATAGTATATTTCAGCAAAAACTTGTCATCTATCGTAAAGTGTAGATTGTTGACTTTCAGATAAAAACATATGGTCGGAAACACGCAAAAATCTTCAAATATCCTATTAGTTAACGGGAGAATGCAAATGCAATTCATATTAGAATACAATAGGCGTTTCGGTGCGTGCCAGAAGAAGCTATTGTCTCATTTTAATGAAATTATACTTTCAAATACCACTGACAATTTTTGTTGAATGTTCTCCCAGTAAAAATTACATTCACTTATTGCAAGCTTCGTACAATGATGATATATATCATCAATTTGCATACTGTTGAAATGTTGATGCTGTCACGCATTTTCGGAGCAGAATTCAATTAAAATATTAATATCGCACCTTTCTTCGACATTTACCTTAGGATAGCATTAATTTAATTTTACTTAAAATTATTCAGTGTTTTAACGACAAAAACAACGGTAGGTATGTACTTTTTAAAAAACAATTAGTATACATCACATATAGGAAACTGTAGTACATAACCTAGGTTTAACAATTATCTTTATAAGGAAACTATATTTAAACAACAATGAGTTATTATTAATAAATAACAAGTCATTATCAAATTGTTGTTTTGGCCATGACAGGATGCGCTGGTTCCGGGTCATTCGGTAACGCAAATTAAGCAGCACTCACTTTATTAATAATTAGATGATTAGTGACCTCACGACACCCACACATTCGAACATTTTGTGCCGTTGTCACACCACCGACAACGAAGCAACAGAAATTGTAGATAGTGGAATTGTTGTTGATAAAATTTAAAACATAAACAAATTAGTATGAATTCAGATATTCACTTATTATTAATTTACCATTTGTTATTATACTGTACATTATTGCATAGATTTATATATTTATAATTAATACATAAAGACAAACAAATAAGTATAATGTAAAATGTCCTTCAATTTGTTACACAATTATAAATAAAATGAAGTAGCAAATTATCATGAAAGTTAATAAGGGTGTCTACTTAAATGTTAAACACAGTACTTTCTTTTTATGTGTGTGTAACATTATAAATAGCTATTGTTAAAAATAGAAGTTTATTATTATAAACGTGGAATGAAATAATATACAAAATAATTCAAAAGAACAAAGCAAAACAATATTTCTTGACATTTATTTACAAAACATCTGTAAATGAGTAAGTTGCAAACCGTCTGATTAGAATAACAATGGCACCAGTAGTAAATTAAAGATATTATGAACGGTAATTACATTGTATATTGTAGAAATATATCGCAGTTGTTCCACACCTAGAATGTATAATTTTACGCCTGCGACTCTTGCAACTTGAAATCGCATTTCTTAGATGTAACAATCAATATAATTTGAAGTCAAGGACAATAATTCTTCTTTAATAAGTTATGCATTCTTCGACGAGTACTGTCGTCCGTTTAATGAAATTCTTTAAAAATGTATCATTAATTAAATTCATCGAATCACTAGGTCTACGAGTACGTTATCAAAAAATTTAAAATATTGTGATAAGAGTATCTATTAAATTCAATATTTATTATTTATAATACAGGTTAATTTTTGAATTAATTTCTTTAATTTAAATAAATAAATAAATAAATAAATATATCATCACGCCTTTTACCCATTACTGGATGTGGTACTCTTCTGAAGCAGATCTCGGAAAGTGATATATTTATGCGCGTGAAGTGCGGTTACCAGTCGTCAAATCACGGCCCCCAAAGATGTTAGTAGGGGGGAGCCACAGGAGTAATTTTAAATTGGAGAAAATGTTTTGTCGGCTGTGGAGATCGAAGCAGAGTTCTTAGGATCCACAGGCCGACTTGATACCACTGAACCATTACCCCATATATTTGTAATTTGTCTACTAAAATTAGGCAATCTGTAACAATTGAGGTATATGAGTAGGTCAAGCATTACCACATAAAATTTGATACCATAATTGTAAGCTCAACACTTTTGATTTTCAAAAAACTTATTACGTATGTCCCTATTTACCGCACTTAGGACACACTGTATATTGTTATGCAGTATTCATTAATGCAAATTTTGCCAAAAACAAATAAAAAAACTGGCATTTGCGAAGCGAGCCTTGCCAAAAACAAACTTAAAATTTAATTAAGTGTATAAATTTTAGAATAATTTGAGCAAAAATCCAATATATCGGTATAAGTGTATGTAGCCTTTGTTCTACGGGCTTAGGGTTTTATGTTTTAGTAATGCGAGCGAAGCGAGCCTCGCCAAGAATACGTCCTACGAGGTGTGGCTATTAAATAACGAGACTGACGCTGCTACAGACGAAGTACGCATGCGCCAAACACCAGCGACCGTCAGCTTTTTAGCGAGTAACTTTCTCTTTCGAATGCAGTATCTCTCGTTTCTGTAAATAAATCCGTATAGCCGTAGCATTCGCTCTAATTAGAGTTGTTTTTTTGTTTCGCCGAAAAAATGTTAAGTGCAACATTAGAGCAACAAATTGTTGTGAAATTTCACATGAAACTTGGCAAAACTGCTACTGAAACTTGTAATTTATTGAAAAAAGTATCCGAACTGTGGAAGGACAAGTCATGGTTTCTCCATCAAAACAATGCGTTGGCTCATTCCGAAATGTTTGTCAAGAGATGTCTAGCCAAGTACAGCATCCCAGTGTTGGACCATCCGCCTTATTCGCCAGATCTTGCACCGTGCGACTTTTATCTGTTTCCTAAGGTGCAATTTGCCTTAATAGCAACGAGATTTGAGCTTTGAAAGAGAAATTGGCACGCGTTCTGAAGGAGCTAACAGAAGAAGACTTCCAGCACTGTTTCGAACAATTTGAAGATTCGCATGGAGCATTGTAGGGATAGAGGAGGGGTGTATATTGAAAGTGATAATAAGTAAATAGGTATGGAATCAAAATAAAATGTTAAAACAGCATCAGTCTCGTTATTTAATAGCCACACCTCGTATGTAAAAATAACAGGTAAATAATATAATTTCTACTATTTTTACATGGAACAACGGCATTATTCACTTTCAAGATAACATATGTTATAAATTTTATTAACTATCCCTAGGACATATTAAATAAATTTGGGGAAATGTATTTAACAATGGGTTTTTAAAGGTATACGGTAGAACTGAATTTTTTATATAATTTTGTATTTTCTATCCTAAGAAAACAAATTAATTAACGATACCTTAGTGTTTCTTATTCTTATTTCAATTTTATTGTACATTTTTATGCTGACACAACGTATTTTATGTTTAATACATGATTTTCATTTGTCAAAATAACCGGTAGAGTATACGATGTACATTTTATACAAATCATATACATGTATTATATTTGCGGTAATGTGATAGATGGGTTACTGGTATCAAGTCGGTCTGTAGATTTGACAAACAACAAACAATTTTCACCACATTAAAACTACCCATGTGGCTCCTCTTCCACTAACATCTTTAGGTGGCGTGATTTGACAGCTGACAACTGCACTTCACGCGTAAAATATATCATTTACCGAGATCTGCTACAACAGAATGCCATAACCAGTAATGGGTAGAAGAGGTGATGATATATTTATTTAATTTAAATTGTATAGTATTATATAAAACTACGCCAAATTAGTTCTATCTTTGGCCGAGTGGGGTAGTTTGGTGAGACTAACCTGAAAGAAGTACGAGATGGTTAAAAGTTTGGTAAACATTGCTGTATATAATTATAATCGTATTTATTTGTAATGTTTTATTTCGTGAATTTCATTTCTTATTAAGACGTTAATCATAGATTTTTAATTTAATATAATACGGTTATCAAATAAGACTACAAGATTTCACAACATTTTTGATTAATGTCACATTGCGAATGAATTAGTGAAACAACCATATCGTGTTATCCTCATCAGATGTTTCATACGCTTCTTGAGTTATGTACTATATTTGCTTAGCTGTCATTGGATAATATAGAGATTGCCTTCGGAGCTATTTGCGTGTTTGAAAGTGACTACTTGCTTGTCAAGAATGCTGTGGATAAATGATGTTGTTTTGTTTTAAACACTCTGGATGAAAACTAATATAACTTATTAATGATTTGCAGAAAAATTAAATCGCATTAGAATATTTATGAACAAGAAAATGGAAAAGGAAAGATGAATCATCGGAAAAACAATCACTGATTTTTTCAAATGAAATTACATCATTAAATATGTGATTGTTACGACAAAATACTAGATGGTCTTTTTGGGAAAAGTTACGGAAGCAATTATATTTTTTATTACATTTTCTGAGTCATCAGACAAAAAATATTAAATAATTTCAGTATATTTATATTAACTACACTCCTACAATCAAATTCTCATCCTACGGTATTTACTAAACAGTTATTATGTCAAAATGGTACAACTATAAAATTTATGTGATCCTTGTACTCATCTAGTCATTCTCGGAATTAGATCCTATAATTTTGGTTATGTTTTATTATTTCCTTTCATTATGCAAAGTTCAAATATATCAAGGTTAGATTACCAATAAATTCTTTTGCTTTTCCAGACTTTTTTATGATGGTACATACATATATCTCATTGTTGAAGCAGTGGTCCAATGCAACAAAACGCAGTTAAAATAATTAATATGTATTTACACCGGTACATCATAACTAGAATGATTAGAAGTAAGTGTTTCAGATGACTATAAAAAAAAACTACTTGGAATTGGTGAGACCGATACATAAATTTAATTCCTGTTGTTGACAGTGACCTTTGTAAATTTAAATTAATAAAAATCGTTATTTCCCTTACCCACATCCTTTTAATGGGGTAATGGCTCAGTAGTATCATGTCGGCCTGTGGATCCTAAGAACCCTGGTTCGATTCCCACAGCCGACAAAACATTTTCACCAATTTAAAAATTACCCCTGTGGCTCCCCCCATCACTAACATCTTTGAGGACCGTGATTTGACGACTGGTATCCGTACTTCACGCGTATAAATATATCACTTACCGAGATCTGCGTCGGCAGACTGCTACACCCAGTAATGGGTAAAAGACGTGATGATATATTTATTTATTTTTATTTTACATCCTTTTATTTCTTAACATTACTCATACAGCAATAATCTAAAGTATTTCTATCACTCAACCTAGTACTATAAAAATGATATGTCAAATAGTATTTCCGCCTTTATCGCTGTGTCAACTGTGGAATTAAAAGATCCCCAGGATTGTATTGCCAACTGAAACACTTACTTTTGATCACTCTGTATAATTTTAATTCATTATTTTATATGATGTTTTAAAATTAAATATACAGAAGACATTGTAAGCAATTAAAGTATATATGTTTATCGAAGTAAACCAGAAAATTAAATTATGAGAATTAAACTATGAAGTTGACTATTTTCGACTTTTTAGTTTTATATCTTTATTTTATATAATTGTTTAAGTCTTGTGCATGATAGTGTATTAACAAATTATAAAAACTACAGAAAAGCAAAAGATCAACGAAAACCGTAAAACTTACTGAAATATGATTCCTATAATATAAATATCATCACGTCTTTTACCCGTTACTACATGTGGCACTCGGGCATAGCAAATCTCGATAATGCGCTTAAAATGCGGTTACTGTGGGAATCGAACCCGGCGTCTCAAATCCATAATCCGACTCAATACCACTGAAACACTTACCCCATTAATTCCATGTATTTCCTATCTTTATATATATATATATTTACGATTTAGTCAAATTATAGGCCAAATGAATAGTATCATATTAATTATTAATTAATATGACATCATTAGAATTAGAACTATCCACTAAGTTAGTTTTCTTCTATTTACTAACACATATATTTTATAGCTAGCTCAGTGGTATGAAGTCGACCTATGGATCCTGAGAACCCTGGTTCGATTCCCACAGGCGACAAACCATTTTCATAATTTTAAAAACCTACCTCTGTGGTTCCTCCACCACTAACATCTTTGGGGGGCCGTGATTTGACGACTGGTAACCGCACTTCACGAGATCTGCTTCGGCAGAGTGCCACACCCAGTAATGGGTAGAAGGCGTGATTATATATATAAATAAAATAAATAAATATATCATCACGCCTTCTACCCATTACTGGGTGTGGCACTCTGCTGTAGCAGATCTCGGTAAGTGATATATTTTGCGCATGAAGTGCGGTTACCAGTCGTCAAATCACGGCCCCCAAACATGTTAGTGGTGGAGGAGCCACAGGGATAGCTTTTTCAAATTATGAAAATTTGTCGCCTGTGGGAATCGAACCAGGGACCTCAGGATCCACAGGCCGACTTCATACCAGTGTGCTAGCCATCCCATTATATATATATATATATATATATATATATATATATATATATATATATATATATATTATATTTATATATTTTAATAGCATTTACTAACATCTTTACCTAAACAATCAATAACTGTAAATTTTCTATTTAGAACTGTATAAATAAATCAGAGCTTCAGAGATGGTTAGATCAGATCAAAGTTCCGTCTTCTTAAATTCAGTATTCTTGTAGTGTAAAACAAATTCGGCAGCAAATAAATTTTAATGTTAGTTTATTATTTAAACATTTAAAGTAAAGCTCTCTCAAATGAAGCTAAAAGTTTGATAGTAGCTTCGTTAAAACATTGATTTTATATATTACTTATACGTAAAATATGGAGTAGGTAGCACAGTGGTTTCGTATCGGCCTGTGGATCCTGAGAACCCTGGTTCGATTCCCACTACCGACAAAACATTTTCACCACATTAATACTACTCCTGTTGTTCTCCCTCCACTAACATCTTTGGGGGCTGTGATTTGACAACCACGAACAAAAATATGTCACTTACCGAAATTCTTCGGCGAAGTGCCACACCCAGTAATGGGTAGAAGGCGTGATGATATATTTATTTTATATTTATTTTTTATTTAATATATAAAATCAATGATTAATATAAAGCAGATTTCGAAATGCAGGTCATATGTTGAAATAACGCAAATATGTTTTTGTTACTGTTCATTTACTTGCTGTGTTTCTATTTTACAGAATACATTATGTCTTTTACATTATTAGATACTAAATTTTATCTTCCTCTGTAATTAGTTAATTTAAAATGCAAACAAAATTAATTGTAATATATTTACAATAAGTTAAAATCTATTCACAATGCAACTCACGTTCATTCTTTATGGCATAATTTCATATGGAAATTGGAATCTTTATTTTCTTGGCATGCATAAATAACAAAACGATTGTAGTTTCCAATTAATTTTATATGTTCGATTACATTACGAGTATTACAGAACCGTATTTAGAAACAATATGCATGGTATTTATAAATCATTTGTCACCATACCGAAACATTTCTGTTTATTATTCATGACTACATAAATTATAAAATATGTTTCGAAAACACCCTGCAAAGAGTGCGAAGACAGATAATATCATCTTGATCTTTAAACAAAATAACTATGACGCAATCTAGTTCTATTTCATTTGTTTGTAACCTTCAATATCCGGCTATAAAAGTTACAGTTTCTAAACTACCATACATATAAAATTTATAACATCACGAACAAATGAATAGCGATTCTCTTGCATCACGAATCTATAAAATTAATAATCCTCATCTTTATGGAACATATATGATCCCACGAAGTATACATTAGTAATACATTAACAAAGAGGTTCAATTTTTTATTTCAAATATGCAAAACAATATTTAGATGTCAGTGTCTAAGGATCAAAGCACGAAATTACTTTTACTTTTTTATTATTCATTGCTAATATGACTTAATCATAGTGATGGAAAATGTCAAACAATGTCTGTTTTACCATAATTAATGTCGGCTGTAATCTGTTATGAATTTATGTTATTATACTAATGGGTTAAACAACATATGGTTCTTTACAATTACATACATTGTTGAATTGTAATTATGAAGTGGTAAATTTGTTTCTAAATACTTATTCTCTAATTTAGATGTAAATAAAATATTTCAATAATTCAAATTGTTTTGTAATATTTATTACGAAAAAGTTTATGAAATTATGCTTTCATGTAACATTCATACAGTTTTAAACACATTTTTTATTCATTTAGTAGGTACCTAAATCGTGATGTTTTACAAAGAAATTTTTATCTATATTTATATAATTTTAGAAATAGCGATTGTAATATAAGAAAAATACAATATTTATTGATTTTTAATAGTTATTTATTATACAAGTGGTTTATTAGGTATATAAAATACGCAAGCAAATTGTCGATTGTTTAATTTTTCTTAAGTGTTTTATATACCAATAAAACACAAGTGTACTACAAAATTTTATCCACACATCTTAATTACAGATATCGAAGAAGATTGGTCATAACGTTTAACGTTGATTCAGTTATATATAAGCTGTATTCCATTTGCCACTTGGTTCACTTAAATCAGTTCAGATAAATTCGATACATGACAAAATTAACTGAATTAAGTAAAGTGATGCACTTATTGGGGTGAATTACTTCAAAGTAAGTTAGACTCTATCATTCTATTACTGGAAATAAAGTCAGCAAAGTAATCCAGCGAAATTAATAAGAGATCTGGTTCAGTAAATGTAAGTTAGATCAGATCCAAATGACAAATGGAATACGCCTATTGTTTCTCAAAATACGGTAGATCATGAAGTGGTTGCTAAGTAACAAGTTGTTTTATAATCCATAAAACACTGCAAACAACTAAATAAAATTTATCCACAACTCATATATAATATAGACATAATTACACTGATTACACTGATGGCTCATAAAACACTAGTGTTTTATCATCCATAAAATACTGTAAACAACTTGTTACTTAGCAACCACTTCATGATCTACCGTATTTTGAGAAATTGTATATAACTGAATCAAAGTTAAACGTTACGACCCATCTTCTTCGATAGGTACCTATAATTATGAGTTGTGGACAATTTTTTTTATTACATTTGTGTTTTATTGGTATATAAAACACTTAAGAATATTAAACACTCGACCTTCGGTCTCGTGTTTAAACTTTTCTTGCGCGCTTTATATACCTAATAAAACACTTGTATAATAAATAACTATAATCTGTCGTATATTTTTGCGACAGAAGTTTTATTTCATGACGAAATCTAATTTTTAAAAACGTAGGTATAATCATTTTTAATATTTGTACCTTGTGATTATCAAGAATATTTTGCTTATTGGCATAGTAATTTAGCACACAAGGAGAACATTGTTTAAAAATATTAAGTAGCATAGTTGTCTTAAATTTCAAAACTTCTGCTGCAAAAAGATTATTAAGTGTGAAATAAATACCACAGATTAATTTTCTAAAAAATCAATAAATGTTGTATTTTTTATTTGACAATCGATGCTTTTAAAATTTCTTATGACAAATAAATTATTTATCTGTCTATCTATTGTTTAATTAACCTATTTTCTTTTTTTCTTTCCTCTCCTTAATCATCTAAACAGAAGCATCCTAGCCAAATTAAAATCTAAGTAAATATTCAAAGTATTTAATTGTAAATTAGCGAATGATTTTAATATTACCTACAATTGTTACTCAATTTTTATTATTTTACTTAGATATTTTAATATAGATTAAAACAAAGCTTGTTGTTTTGAACAGCTGTCAATTTTTTGAAATTTAAACTCGCTCGCGCTTTATTTCAACCTGATGTATCGTTAGCCAATGGTATTTAGTATTAAAAACATGGGCATACAAAATTTAGTACCTACGAGGGCAGAGTGAAAAGTCCCTGAAAAATGAAACAAGAAATGATTTATTTGGTCAAAACATATTTTATCTCTCAACATAATCTCCTTGTAGCTCGATACACTTTGTCCAACGTTTTTCTAATTTTTGATCCCTTCCAAATAATACGATTTTGGTAATCCTTCAAAATAGGCGTTTGTCTCAGCGATGACCTCATCGTTGGAGCCAAATCTCTTTCCGCCGAGTCATTTCTTCAAGTTTGGAAATAGATAAAAATCGCAGGAAGCCAAATTTGGAGAATATGGTGCATGACGAACCAATTCGTAGCGCAATTCATGCAATTTTGCCATAGCGACTGCGGTCGCGCTTGTTGTCAACAGAGAGCAAATGCGGCACCCATCTGGCAGATAGCTTTCTCATATCCAAAAATTTATGCAAAATGTTCCGTACCCGTTCGGTTGAGATGCTCATAGCCTCAGTAATCTCGTGCACTTTAACTCGCCGATTGTCCAATATCATACCATGGATTTTATCGACGATTTCTGGCGTTGTAACCTCAATTGGACGACCAGAACGTTCGGCGTCCTTTGTGGTCTTACTACCACAACGAAAATCAGTAAACCACTTGTGAATCGATCCAATTGATGGTGAGGAGTCCCCATAATGTTTAACAAGCGATGCTTTGGTTTACGTAATGTTTTTTCCACGCAAGAAATAATGTTTAATAAAGACGCGAAATTCACTTTTTTCCATGTTTTCAAAAATCTTCAAGGTTGCTTGCTTTCGATGGGTGTCAGAACAGAACTGAATGACATATCAGTCTGAAAATTTTAATGCGTTCTAGTTAAAGATGGTTCATCACAAATGTCTCATGAGATTTGCGATTGTGGCGCCATCTGTTTTATTTTTCAGGGACTTTTCACCCCGCCGTCGTATGTGTGAGATAGAATAATATTCCCATCTAGCTTTGCAAGCACGCTGTCAGCTAAATATCAGCGATACAGGCCGTATTTGTTTAGGAACTTTGGGTTCAATCCTGAACTGATCTAGAACTAACTCGTGTTATTTTCCGTATAGCCGTAGCATTCGTTCTAATTAGAGTTGTTTTTTGTTTCGCCGAAAAAATGTTAAGTGCAACATTAGAGCAACGAATTGTTGGGAAATTTCATATGAAACTTGGCAAAACTGCTACTGAAACTTATAATTTATTGAAAAAAGTACCCGAATTGTGGAAGGACAAGTCATGGTTTCTCCATCAAAACAATGCGCTGGCTCATTCCACAATGTTTCTCAAGAGATGTCTAGCCAAGTACAGCATCCCAGTGTTGGACCATCCCCCTTATTAAGGTGAAATTTTCCTTAATAGCAACAAGATTTGAACTTTGAAAGAGAAATCGGCACGCGTTCTGAAGGAGCTGACAGAAGAAGACTTCCAGCACTGTTTCGAACAATGGAAGATTCGCATGAAGCATTGTAGGGATAGAGGAGGGGTGTATATTGAAAGTGATAATAAGTAAATAGGTATGGAATCAAAATAAAATGTTAAAACAGCATCAGTCTCGTTATTTATAGCCACACATCGTATATCTAACATTTTCACATAAATTATTCTGCATTTAGTTCATATTTACTCAACAGTCGATTGCTAATATATTTTCTTTTTTCTAATCTAATCCACGTGTTTTGTTTGTTATTATATTAGAGATCTACCTATACGGCATATATGATCTAAAGAAGAAAATATAATAAATATTATAATATATAATATAGCTTTAATAAATGTCTCGTTCAAAAAGATATAAAACCAATAAATGCTTTGAATTAGTTATTAGAGGATTAAACTTTTTTCAAATAAATATACATAAACATGTTAAACTTAGGTAATATAATATCCATTAAAGTATGTGAGCAATATTATTTTCTTTGTCATATATTAATTTATTTTATTACTACAATCATATTTATTATAATAACTGTAAATAAATGATAAATTCTACACTACAATATTTTCTTACTACTACTTTCATTTATTGCAATAAATAACAAAATTATATATTAAAACTTCGGGAAAGTAGAAGAAATAAAAAGGTCACAAGAATATAGAAAATAAAGATATCGGAATCCTAACAGATATATTAGGATCTTTTATAAAAATCTTTCTCGCCTGAGTAGTTACTAGAACTAGTGTTCATATCCGCTATTTGCTGCTACTTAAAACACTCGCGAATTCTAAACAATGTTAACATCAACCTAAATCTCACTTTACGTAACAAGGTGATCGCATATCGATGTACATAATTTCATTTTTAAACTGCAGGTAACGGGTCAGCAAATCTGCACAGTAGCAGAAACAACGGATATATCTCATTTTGCAAATATTAAGATACGCAATATTTGTGTATCGTCCAATGCTTACGTTAGATATTGGGCAATATTGCATTAATACAGCTTTTGTTCTAGACCTAATCAGTTTTAAAATGATAATACTATGTAATAAAGGTTATTACAGGTTTTTAATAAATATATATTTCATCACATCTTTTACCCATTGCTGGATGTGGCACTCTGCCGTATCAGATCTTGGTATACGAAATTTATGCGCGGGAAGTGCAGTTACCAGCCGTCAAATCACGGCCCCCAAAGATGTTAGTGGTGGGAGAGCCACAGGGGTAATTTTAATGTGGTGAAAATTTTTTGTCGGCTGTGGAAATCAAACCCAGCTTCTCAAATCCACAGGCCGACTGGATACCACTGAGTCACCTACCCAAGATAAAGACAAGTATCTATAAAAGTACTTAGTAAATTTAAATATGGATTTTATCTCAGATACAATGACGTATAATATGTTTATGTTTTGTCTGAGCCCAGATATTAGCGAAAATGCATCTTCATAAGTACTTCTCTAGTCTTCTTAAAAAAATTAAGTATAGTTAGAATAACACGCAGAAGTAATTCAAGTTGCCCGAATATGAGGCGTATTTTATATTATACAATTTCATTCATCATTTTTCTTATGCTATGATTGTAAATGATATTCTACATGTTGGTTTTATATAGATAAATCATCTAGCATCTAGTGTATATAGTTATGTAACATAAATGTAAAATAATTATATTTTAGCTTAGAGATGAAAAATACCTATGTACGCATGCGCACAGTACACCGCAACACCGCATAATACATTCATAACCTGAGAAACACATGAATGACGTTTGACAGCTGTAATTGTTTATCGTAAAATTGCGAGTAATATTTCTGCAAATACTACTTATTATATTTTTATGAACGTAAAAGTGAAAAACATTTATAATTCTGTAAGTAATACACATACATATTGATGAATAAATAATTATCTAGATACATAATTTATTACCTACATTTTAGAGTACAAAGAATCAATTAATCTTTCAAAAGGATGGTCAGTGATAGCACAATTTCACTATTAAACAATATACAGATTGGATCTCGTATTGAATGTACCGAACATTATGGAACAGTTCGGTATGTAGGGCCTATTGAGGGTTATCCATCAAGTTGGCTAGGAATTGAGTGGGATGATCCTAGTCGTGGAAAACACGATGGTAGTGTTTCTGGAGTTAGATATTTCCAAACTAGTCATCCAAATTCTGGATCATTCATACGACCCGGCAAAGTACAATTTGGTAAAGATGCTGTAACAGCAATTACATCTCGATATGGACGAAAAGAAACAGCATCTGAAGCTAATGTTAATCAGCTGCAATTGTTACATGTGCAAAAAGAAATAAATGCTCCGTTTCTTCAAATGGTTGGATTTGATAAAATAAATGAAAAGCAAAGGTTAGTTTCACAAGTTTATGAGATTATTTTCATTAATGATTCTTTTTTTTTGTCTAGCAATTTTCGCGATTTACAAGTAATATGTTTACGTTTACAACATGTAAATAGTCCTGGTGAACAAGGAAAACTGGCAGAATTATGTCCAAATATTGCTGAATTGGATTTATCAAAGAATTTATTCAGTAAGTGGACTGATATATTTTTAATTTGTGAAGAGTTGCAAAATCTGACTTGGTTGAACGTTAGGTAAATATTAATAAAAATAATTAAAATAATAATTGTTGAATCGTATTTATTTTTAGTGAGAACTACTTACAGCTTCCTGAACAAATAAACAACATAAGCTTTTCGTCGTTGTTAAGTTTAATTTGCGGTCATATGAAATTGAGCTGGGCCGATATTTTAACTCTATCTCATATATTCCCACAACTTGAAGAATTGCGGATACAGTACAATTTAATCACTGAACTAAGCTTACCAAATGAGAATTATTTACAGTCTTTAAAAGTTCTTGATTTGGAAGGAAATGTTATTCAAAATTGGGATGAAATCAATAAATTAGGAACATTAAGTAATTTAGAACAATTAATTTTATCAGACATAGGTATTACGCGAATAAAGCTCCCTCATTGTGAATTAGGAGAGAAATTAAATATTTTTGTTAATTTAAAACAACTTATAATTTCAGAAAATCAAATTGATAATGTAAATACACTAATAATGTAAATCTATTAATTTTTTTTATTAATATAAATTATTTTAGTGGCAGTCAATTAGTGAATTAAACAAACTACCAATTCTAGAAGATCTTCGATTTTTGAAAAATCCTGTTTTAGAAACTGAAAAGGCAGCTACTTGCGTCCAGTTAATTGTTGCTAGAATTGCAAACTTAAAAGTGAGATTTTTAAATCTAATTGAATTCAGTTATATTATTGATAATTTTTGTAGATATTAAATGGCACGGCAATTAAAAATGATGAACGAAAAGGTGCAGAATATGATTATATTAAAAAACATGGTTTAGAATGGTTAAAAGTTACGAAAGATGAAAATCTAAAAACAGCATTTTTAGAAAATCATCCCAGATATTTGGAACTTCTAGATAGTAAGTTTATTTATTTAATAAAGTAAAAATAAATACTGATTTATTTATATTTTAGAACATGGAACTCCAGAAGAATCTGAGCTAATAATAAAAGTTCCGTCTTTAAAAACAAGTTTAACAGCTGTAAATATTCAGTGCAATGATACTGTTATTTCTAAAAAGTTACCAGCTACAATGACGCTTCAAAAATTAATAATGCTTATACAAAAATTATTTAAATTACCTGTAAGACCTACTTTATATTATGTTTCCAGTTCTAGACCAGAAATGGAAATTGAAATGGATGATGAATTTAAAGAAATTGGATATTATTCAATTCAAGAAGGCGATAAAATATTTGTTAGATTTACTTGAATTACATATCAATTAAATTTAATCTAACTATTATTATTATTTATAAAGTTTTCAGTACGGTTTTGAAACTATTTTAGCTTAAAATAATAAAATTTAGTAATCTCATTTAATAAATTGTGATAATTGTTAAGTATTGCGTCACAGCTGAAAATTTTTACGTCCCCTTTTGTACTAAGCATATTTTGACTTATACTTATTTTGTGTTGACTCATTAATTTATATTTTTTCTACTGATTATGTATGAACTGTGTGTCTTGTTAAATAGAAATAAATATTTTAAACATTTAATTTTTTTTTTTGCCTGCTAAATATTTTCGTAAAATGGAACGACCACGACCAGAAAGCATAAAACTTTGACATAAAAACTTAACCTCTTTATTGTGACAGTCGGTGTGCTACTATGTAAACCATTAAAAATACAAAAATAGAACTTCTATAGAATTAATTTTTATGCAACAATGAAGTAAGTAATTGAGTGATTAATAATATGATACAATCTAATATTGTTATTACACAGGTTAAGTGTTGATGGATTAATCGTATATTTTCCCTACGATTATATATATCCAGAACAATATGCTTATATGTGTGAACTTAAACGTGCCTTGGATGCAAAGGTATAAATCTGAAAACGTGTATAAAATTAAATTTCATATTAAAAATATTTTAGGGCCATTGTTTACTGGAGATGCCTTCGGGCACTGGAAAAACAATTTCTTTACTATCTTTAATAGTTGCATATATGATAGAAAATCCTCACGATATTCGCAAATTAATATATTGTTCTCGTACTGTACCAGAAATCGAAAAAGTTATCGAAGAATTAAAAAATCTACTCGATTACTACGAAAAACAAGACTATGACAAACCTAAACTTACAGGACTTGTGTTGAGTTCTAGAAAAAATCTGTGCATACATCCAGAAGTTAGTACAGCGAAAGATGGTAAAATAGTAGACGGAAAATGTCATGCTTTAACTGCTAGTTACGTTAGAGAAAGACATCAGTATGATGATACAACTCCGGTTTGTCAGTATTACGAAGGCTTTAATATAGATGGCAAAGAAAGTGCTTTGCCTTACGGAGTTTACAGTATAGATGATCTTAAGCAGTACGGAAGAGACAGAAATTGGTGTCCGTATTTTCTTGCAAGATTTGCGGTAAGCATAGGTAATTAATTCTTATTTTAAAAACAAAGTAGACATATTACTTTCTATAGATTATACACGCGAATATCGTGGTATACAGTTACCATTACCTGCTTGATCCAAAAATCGCAGATGTTGTGTCAAAAGAATTAGCTAAAGAAGCAGTTGTAGTGTTTGATGAAGCTCACAATATTGACAACGTTTGTATAGATTCACTGAGTGTGAAAATTAATAGAAGAATTATTGAAAAATCTACAGCAAATATCACTATCTTAGAAAAAACGATTGCTGAGTAACTATTTAAAATAATTGAATTTATTATTAAAATTTAAAAATGTAAATTATGTTTTATGTAGAATGAGAGAAGATGATCATAAAAAACTACAAGAAGAATATCAAAGATTGGTCGAAGGTTTAAGAGATGCAAGTGTTGCTAGAGAAACAGATGTGATTTTGTCTAATCCAATTCTTCCTGATGAAGTTTTACAAGGTATTCAAGAAATAACATGTTTTTAATTAAAATTCATATTTATATTTTTAGAGGTGGTTCCTGGAAATATAAGAAATGCTGAACATTTCGTAAATTTTCTAAAACGATTTGTAGAATACATAAAAACTAGATTGAGAGTTCAGCATGTTGTCCAAGAATCTCCAGCAGGTTTCTTAAAAGATGTACAAGCCAAAGTTTGTATCGAGCGCAAACCTTTAAGATTTTGTGCCGAACGTTTATCATCATTGCTAAGAACTTTAGAAATTTCAGATTTAACTGATTTTAGTCCTCTTATTTTGATCACACATTTAGCTACTCTTGTGTCAACTTATACCAAGGGATTCACAATTATTGTTGAACCTTTTGATGATAAAACACCGACCGTATCCAATCCCATATTCCATTTTAGGTAATTCAAATTTAATTTAGTATAATAAAATAGGAAGATATTATTTGTCTTATTTTTTTAGTTGTTTAGATTCATCAATAGCAATGAAACCAATTTTTGATAGATTTCAAACTGTAGTAATAACTTCTGGTACCTTATCGCCTCTTGATATGTACCCAAAAATATTAAATTTCCAACCAGTTATTTGTTCATCATTTACTATGACTTTAGCTCGACCATGTTTACTTCCAATGGTATGTAATTTTTTAAATCATCAAGTATTTATTTGTTAATATTGTGTTTTTAAAATATAGATTGTAGCGAAAGGAAATGATCAAGTAGCCATATCATCTAAATTTGAAACAAGAGAGGATATTGCTGTTATCAGAAATTATGGTCAATTATTAGTTGAGGTAAATTGATTTTATTCTGAAATAAAAAATTTGTCTTGTAAACTTTTTTCGATTTAGATAGCTGCAAACGTACCTGATGGAGTAGTATGTTTCTTCCCATCATACCTTTACCTAGAATCTGTAGTAGCAAGTTGGTATGATCAAGGTGTAATCGATAGTTTACAACGATATAAGTTATTATTTATTGAAACACAAGATTCCGCCGAAACTAGTTTTGCGTTAATGTATTATATTAAAGTATGTTTTGGTATATAAATTTTCGAAATACTCATTTACGTGTAATTTATGTTTATAGGCATGTGAATGCGGCAGAGGAGCTGTTTTGTTAGCTGTAGCTCGAGGTAAAGTATCAGAAGGCGTTGATTTTGATCACCATTTAGGTCGAGCAGTTCTTATGTTTGGTATTCCATATGTTTATACTCAATCAAGAATTTTAAGAGCTCGATTAGAATATTTGCGAGATCAATTTCAGGTATTGTTCAATTTATTAAAACATAATCGTACTTTTAACTGCCAAATGGCATTAATATGTTATATTTAATCATGTTTCTGGAATATTTAGATAAGAGAAAATGATTTTCTGACTTTTGATGCAATGAGACATGCTGCCCAATGTGTTGGTAGAGCGATTCGTGGTAAAACCGATTACGGTATTATGATTTTCGCCGACAAACGATTTTCTAGATCTGATAAAAGATCTAAGTTACCCAAGTGGATCCAGGAACATCTAAAAGATTCCTTATGTAACTTATCCACTGAAGAATCAGTTCAGGTGAAGAAATATGCTTTCCAGTTCCTTGAACACTAAACTAAATTTAATATTTAACAATTTTATTTGTAGATTGCTAAACGCTGGTTACGTCAAATGGCTCAACCATTTACAAGGGAAGATCAGTTAGGAGTATCACTATTAACTTTAGAGCAGTTACAAAATGAAGAAGCCAGTAAAATAGAAAAGCAAGCTCAACAAAAATAATTTTATATCGTACTGTATCTTATTTTCTTACGTAATAAACTATATAAATATTTATCACGATAAATTTGTTTACTACATAAAATTACGCTTATTTTTCAAAAATATTCTTTTTACTTTTTATAGTGATGGGCATTTTCCGGTTAATTATATTAATGGTAATTAACCCATTACTGGGTGTGGCACTCTGCCGAAGCAGATCTCGGTAAGTGAAATATTTATGGGCGTGAAGTCAAATCACGGCCCCCAAAGATGTTAGTGAAGAGGAAGTCACAGCGGTAATTTTAAATTGGTGAAAATGTTTTGTCGACTGTGGGGATCGAACCAGGGTTCTTAAGCCCCTGACACATATAGCGTCAAAACTCCGAGTCTACCATTTGACTGCCAAAAATAGAAACGCCTCTATTTTCAGCAGTCAAGACTGCCGAAAACCAACTTCATTAAACCCCTGGCACATATAGCGTCAAAACTCCGAGTCTGCTACAAACTGCTGAAAAACTGAGAGTCACGTCCAAAACAGGTGACACATATAGAGTCGGTGTTTATATTTCGTTTTATATTTCGTAGTTTATAGTTTTTATATTTCTTAATAGTCGATAAATATTTTAAATAATACAAATTAACAAATAACACGTTAAAATTAACAAATATTTAATTCTGACTGTCAGAAACACCGACTCTATATGTGTCACCCGTTTTGGACGTGACTCAGTTTTTCAGCAGTTTGTAGCAGACTCGGAGTTTTGACGCTATATGTGTCAGGGGCTTAAGGACCCCCAGGCCGAGTTGATACCACTGAACCATTACCCCATTTAATATTATAATTTATTCAAAACTACTATGTTAAAAAAAATCTGTAATTTTATTTTCGTGTAAAAAGCAAAATACCGAATTACTTTTCAATTTTAACATTTTGTTTAAATCTAACCAAACTTTGAAATGGGTTAAAAATTAAAATTAACCAGTTAATTATCTTATCAAAATTAACCCGATAAATTGTCGTTGGCCATCACTATTTATTTGTTAAACATATACAATGTTTTTTTACACGGTCGCGATAGTCGGTCCTTGTGTAGCAGTTGCTTGTCATAGCACGCCGTAGATCACGGGTTCGAATACCGCCCAGCGTATAGATGTTTGTGATGTATTTATAAGAGTTAGGTAGAAAACAGCCCTCGGCTGAACCTCGTCCTTAACCCTAAGTAGCCATTAACGTAAAATTAAGTGAATCTATAAAAATAATATAAATTTTAGTTAATATATAATTTTGTCTTTATATTTTCATAAAATTATATATATTTTTTTTTGTTTCAGTTCATTTGTCATGTCTTTATAACGTTGATATTTAGATTTAATTTGTAGTAGAATACAATTTAATGTTATACAATTATAATTAAATGTTCTGCTTATAATTATAATTTTTCCATGACATATATTTCGGATGTGCATTTTCTATTACTTCTAGAAACTAAATTTATAAGATTGTGTAATATTTTGACATGTTATCATAAATTAACGCCTGACGAAAATGAAACAACCGAGTAACTATTTCCTTCAAGTAATTATTATTACACAATTTTTATATTTCTGCAAATAATGTAAAAGTATTACATATTGCAAATCGCTACAACTGCTAGCAGTTACAGATAGCAATGAAAGTAAAATTTAGTGGTTTAATTATAATAATAAATATTGTTCATATAAAATAAATTATGATGTTTGACATAAATAAACAACAATAAAATCACTGAATATCGAAAAGTAAAATAGGCCAATGCAATTACATTCGTGTATACGTATTAAAGCAATTTTCAAAAAAGATGTCTACTCTTTTTCACTTTCCCGTTTTATTTATAACAATATAACCTTGATTAAGAACAGTTCGTTTACATGCAGCAAAATAATTAATAAACTATAAAAAGTAAGAGAGACAATATTTCCGGTTTACAAAAAACTGAGAAACAATCGCTTGTATTCCTGAATTAGTAAAAAAATAATTCTTATAAATCACACTATTTTAGTATAATAAACATTCAAATGTGGATAAATAAATTTATTATCAGTACTGTGGGAAAAACAAAATAAATTTAAAATTATTTGCTTGATGTCAATGTCATACTATGCAACGTTATTCAATTATTATGGTTTATTGTTTCTTACAAGGTTCCAAGTTTTTGCATCAAAACATTACTATATTTGTCCTTGTGTGATAATTAATAGAAAGCAAAAATTTAATATTTCTCATTTTATGAGTCACCGAATTCAATTTCTCTGAATATAAAATTAATAATGCTCTATATACCACAATGCAATTTTACATACATATCCTGAATACTAATACTTTGTCAGTTCAAAGAAATATTATGCAAACTAAAATTCCCCTAGAAAGCAAAACTTTTGAACATTATTTAGTTATGTTCTTAGTTGTAAAAATAGATAGTATGCGCTAAAAGTACTTACACGCAAATTCTCAGAAATTGTTAAGAAATTATCCCAAAATCAATAAACATAAAGAGAGTGTTACATGTCTCATTTTAAAATCAATATAAATAATACAGAATATCTTGTTAAATACTTTGCTAATAGATCTTTCAGATATCATTTAATATGGGCAATTAAAATAAAAGATATTCTACTCTTTGTAGGTCCGAGTAAACTGAAGTATAACTTTGTTATTTGGTTATTTAAATTTATTATATTATATTTATTGTTATATAGTTAACTTTGTGTTAGTATTTTATACTAAATAAATGGAGCTATTATTATTATTATTGTGATATAAATATTACTAAAATTATTTTAATATTAATAATTATATAATTTTTATTTTCATTAATTTTATCACAATTAAATTTATTCAAGTTGTATCTCAATATGATAAGAATTCCGCTCCACAATGCATAGTATATTTTCATCTTTTTTTAGTTCATTTTTGTGTTTCACCTTTGATTATACATTATTAGTCAATCAATGGTTTCACGTAGTTTGAATATTTCTTTTGATTAATGATGGTTTAAAAATTTAGATAAAAAGTAAACTGACGTATAGATTTCGCAGAAATAAAAAGAAATATAATGGTATTTACCTACATTTAACAAAAGAGTTAATCATGCAGATAAATACTGTTTAAAAAAATTAGGAAATTCCAGTCAGACATATGCTTCTTCGGAATTCTATATATTAATTTGAAACAAATAACCCATATTATATGTTGTTAAATAATTCATCTTAAAGAATACGTACATGATAAATTAAGCAAGAGGACGCTACGTGCATTGTACATTATTAAAATAATTAAGTCTGGGACACACGATATCTGGAAAAATTATTATTTATTTGATAAAATTACGTGACGTTGAGATATAAATTCGGTCAATCTGAAGAAAAAAAAAAATTTTATATGATCGTACAAAAAAATAAGTCATTATGTACTCATTTCCAGTGCAAAAAATTATAATTTATCTATAGCGTGCGATAATAGATATTTGTGCAGTTAGCAAAGTAAAGAATATCATTACCTGACGAATACAAAATTTTACACAATAGTTAGGTTATGATTGAGTTTACTTATGTGTTACAAATAGTGTTTCTTCTACTATCATTCAAATACAATTTATTTTTTGACATATGAATTTATGACGTTTCCAAATTCGAAAATAAAAATTTTATAATCAGACTTTTAATAAATTTTTGTGTTATTATTATTTATGCGGCAACTGCCTTAATAATATTTATAATAATAAATACATACCACAGTTGTATTATTAACACACCAACCCTCAAATAATTCAAATTGCATACTACTACTGCATCTTGCCGAACACGGGACATGTGTCGACCTGTAAACAGAGGCTACACAAAGAAATTCGGCGCACGTAAACATGGGATAGTCATACGCATCTTGTTAAAATATGAAACATATTTACCGTCTGTGAACAAAGATATTCGCTTGTAAAGTTGAGTTCTTATACACGGGGCTTATGGCGATCGTCATTCAGAATCGCACATATTTGGTTCTTGTACCTCTAAAAATTTACAGTTTCATTTAAAAAACTAATATGATGTTCTAGAACTATCCACGTATATTGTATCAAAAGGAGAATGTTTTTACCGTTGAGTAATGGATATATAGCCATGTAAAGTCTTGTTTTTAACGAAAAATTAGGGATCCCAATTTATAATGGCAACACCACACGGTGGCACGGTATTTAAAAATTCGCTAAACCAACAACCTGTTAACAATTCATGATATTCAAATCATAATAGCTATAAAAAATTTATTTTATTCTATCTTTTTCTTTCCCCGAGCCTTGATGACAGTAATTTGTCAAATGTCCAGTCAAATACTAGGTCAATTGAACTAAGAGTATTTGACCAGTCAATGCCATCCCAGGTCTCATCTCAGTCTCGAGCTTGTCTCTACTATCAAAGTATGGTCTGGGTCTCGAAATAAATAATGAAATTAGACTAAACCAAATTAAAAATAAACTGAATAGATACCTACTGATAACATCTATTTTATGTTATGTAAAAAAATTGTATTAATTTTTGCATGAAATTATTATGTATTGTAAAGTTTGAGTGTGGTCAGTATTTTATTATCTGTATTAATACATTTTTGTAAGTTGTAAAAATTATGTACGGAATATATTTCTCTTTTAAAATGTATCTCACTAGAAACAAAAACGGTTAAAAGATAGTAAACATTAGAAATAAAAAAAAATTAAATAAATATATCATCATATATTATACCCATTACTGAATGTGGCATATCTCGGTAAGTGATATATCTATGCGCGTGAAGTACAGTTACCAGGCGTCAAATTACGGCCTACTAGGGTAATTTTAATATGGTGCAAATTGTTTGTTCGCTGTAGGAATCGAACTTGGGTTCTGAAATCCACAGTACGACGCGATACCACTGAGCCAGCTACCCCATAAAAAATCATATTGCGCGTAATTTACAAAAATTTTATATCGGAATTAAAAAAAAAGAAAAAAAAAGTAATCAACAATTTGTTAAAATAGTCGAGACTCACGAGAGTCTCGGAAAGAATTTGACCTCGAGACTCAACTATGATATCGTCTGTACTTTTCAAGACGAGATAAGATGAGGAGACTGAGACTGGTCTCGTGTCTCGCGGCCACACTACAGATCGTGTTGAAAGCTTCCTACTCAAGCAAAAGTGGCATTTTTAACACTAATAACATAATACAAATAAATAAAACATAACATGTTGTTATAAAAAAAATTTGCAGTAAATTGTATTGATTTATTATTGAAATAATTGACAACAAACAAATAAACAAATTTTAGGAAATAGGGAAAATAGCAGCAGTTCGTTAAATTTAAATCGTCAAGAAGAGTGAACTAAAAAAAGGACAGTAGTGACTAATTAAAAGTGCTTATTAATACGTCTAATAATTAAAAATAAATACATGTTTGATATAACCTTAGTGGCTAACTACAGTACGGAAATTTCAATGTCTGTAGCTAGAGTTAAAGGACACATGTTATGCTAAGATTCGCTTGAATGCTCCAAATCAAGTAGGCGCGTGTACAGTAGCAGTAGCCATTGGATAGCGTTGGTGGGGGTAAGGAGCCACGTATGACGTCACAATATCGAGCATAATATAACTTGGTTGTGGGAGCTCTGAAAATTTAGTTATTCCACAAAATACTCGAAAATCCGACAGTCGACAACCGTTTGCCGGCTTTGTTTTACTTATAAAACAGGTGCACACTTAGTTTTTACAATTGTTTTTATTACTTGTTCTAATAGTTTACTATTATTAAGAGTTAATGAAATTTTTCACCTCTGTTACATCATTTTTCCATTCTTGGCAGTACGTCAGAATCGGTCGAATTAAACGTATCTACTTTTTCAGACGTTCAGTGTGAAAATGAAAGAGTTAAACTCCAACGGAAACACCAACGGAGAGCAAATTATGGCTTGCAACAACGGCAACTGCAACAAGGGTGAGTGAATTCAATAAACAATCTTAACATTACTTCACCATTTTTATCATACGTACAAAATAAACAACATAAACTTACATACACAAATACAAAATAATTCAAATATTCAAATTTTAATTTTCTGAAGTGTAGTTACGAATGGTAACTTAATAATATTTACAATTTTCATAAAAATATATTTTGCAATTTATGACGTTCAAAATAAAATACGAAGCATAATCATAAATACGCATTAACAAATACCGAACAAAAAAAAAGTGACAGCAAAAAGTGTTTTTAAAAAATTAATAGAACGCGCAAACTTACCAATAATTAGTTTCGAATAATTAATTATAAGTTGAATACAAACCCGGTAGTGAAAATTAGTGCCAGTATCCAAGGATCAAACTAAATAAATTAAAATTAAACGAAGATAATCATTAATAAAATGTTTACAACAAAGCGTCGATGTTATCGAAATCATGACCTGAAAGTTATGATAACTTAATTTCACACCATAAGTGCCATTTTACGCAACTTATTGATAATTTGCTAAATTAAAAGTAAACAATATACATAATTAATAATTTCTAGAAATTTTATTTATTTTTTTTATTGTTTGCTCAGACAGACATAAATGAATGAATAATTATTATTTATTTAACTCAACAATTTATTCAAAGTATAAAAAGAAGTTATTAGACAGTAAAGGATATTTGTTTCGGATTGCAAATTTATTTTAAAAAAGTGGAGATATTCTTGTATTATTATATTGTTTTATATTAAAGGCAACTAAAATATGCGTTTTGTAATTATTTAATACAAATTTATCTTACTTAATTTTATTCAAAATCAACAATTTGACCTTCGTGTATTATAAACTTGTTGGTATTACATTATGTAAAACATTCTTATTTATTATTTATCATTATGTAATTGATTGAGTTAAAAACTATCACATCTAATTAAATAGTCTCACACATGCGTTCATACAATGAATTTTTAACATTAATTTTTATAATTCTTGATTTTTGTACAGTTGATTTTCTGCAATACGTTTACGTTTTGCTGGTGACAAAGTCGATATATTTCAATTGTTCATTCATTTGTTTTTGTTTGTTTTTTTCGGCAAATCCATATTATTTGTAAATATTACAACTTATATTTTTCCATAAATAATCAATAACTTTATGTTAGTTTACAATAGAAACAATTTGTTTATATAGCGATAGGTTATTCTACTATTAAATAATATATTTTTTGTACGACTCAAATAAAAAATAATAATAATAATTGACTAAGGCCCAGTTTTTCAATCACTGATTAATATTAATCATGATTAAATAATAATGGAAACTTCGGAGTGGCTAGCTCAGTGGTATGAAGTCGGCCTGTGGATCCTGAGAACCCTGGTTTGTTTCCTACAGACGACAAACAATTTTCATAATTGAAAAAGCTACCCCTGTGGCTCCTGCACCTCTAACATCTTTGGAGGCCGTGATTTGACGACTGGTAACCGCACTTCACGCGCAAAATATATCACTTACCGAGATCTGCTTCGGCAGAGTGCCACACCCAGTAATGGGTAGAAGGCGATTGAAAAACTAACCCAAAGTTGCAAATAATATTAACTATAACCTGTAATAAAATTAAATTTTAAATGTTTTCATTTTAAATTCATACGGTAGGTAAAAATTATGCTTTACAATTTGGTTTAGTTTTAATAATTTTTATATATTTTGATTTTTCATGTAGGACATCAGAACCCGGGTTTAATAGTACATTTTTCTGAAATATTAACTATAAAATGAATATTGTTGCTAATTTTATTAAATATTAGTTAAGAATTTGCTTTTGATTGCCAAGTTACATGATTTTAAAATATAGCCACCCTAAATATTGCCTACATTTTTAATTTTCAAGTTGAAAACAAAATTGATTGGAATACGTGGCAAATCAGTGTACAGTCTTAGTGCATCAATTGTTCGGTTATGGGCAAGTCGCGACCTTCGTGTTACCAACTTTCTAAACACATACTTAAATAATCACCTTCCACTGTTACAGTTTGCAAAAAATCATAATCATATATCGAAGTAATCGGAATCATTTGCTTGCACGTAATCACTGAGTTGACATTGGTATTTATAACCACCATTATCGAATGCATCCATATTTATTATCCTGCTTATTTACTACAACTTAGTAAGCGTAACGCTTTTTATTGCGTGTTTTTCAATCATTTAGTTTTTTATTATTGTTCGTTATTGCGTGAAGAAGACAAGGGAATTATTCGTATTTTAATGTCGTAACCTCAGGGAAAGGATTGTAGTACGTATTATTGTTTCCTGAAACAAAATCTAAATGTAAATTAAATAAATTTTTCTACTTTCGTTTGGTACAAGATACAAGATACATTAATTTAAATTAGGTAATGAATTCAATTATTTCATTCAGTGAAATAATGACGTTATTATTTCACTGTGTTTACTGAATTGAAAGTAGACATTACGAAAACATGAACAACTACAATACAATGGAAATTATATCTTATTGCAACACAATGGACTCCTACACCAATTTATTTTTAAGTTTTTTTTATGAAACTACATGAAAATCTGTGATAATCAATGAAAGCATGATTAAACTTGCTTATATTAAGCGAGATATAATTTTTTGAAGTTCTGTAAGTACTTGTGACGTCACAAGTATCTTTTAAAGTTTTTAAATAAAATAAAATAAATAATAAATAAGTGATACTAAATTTATATAATTCAATGAGAATAAATTATATACGAATTATTTATTAAAAAATAATCTTACTATGAACATGTACATACGAGCCAATGATAAACAGTTTGAAAAAATCTGGTGTGGTCACCACACGACTTTCTTATACACAGCATATTTAATATTTAGAATATATATTCATTTTGCATCCTTTTAGTTTGATTGATCGTTGTTTTAATAAATTTTGGGATTTTACTGATTTCTTTTTTAATTTTCATTACAGATAATCAACTCCCTAACAAAATTTTATATAAATAAATTTATATTAATAGAAATAGAAATATAAAATAACTTACTATTTGATCAATGAAATTGATATAACATCAAAAACGCTGAATTGAACACTTATGAGGTCCCTGGCCTGTGGGAATCGAACCAGGGACCTCATGAAGTCGGCCTGTGGATCATGAGGTCCCTGGTTCGATTCCCACAGGCGACAAATTTTCATAATTTGAAAAAGCTATCCCTGTGGCTCCTCCACCACTAACATGTTTGGGGGCCGTGATTTGACGACTGGTAACCGCACTTCACGCGCAAAATATATCACTTACCGAGATCTGCTTTAGCAGAGTGCCACACCCAGCAATGGGTAGAAGGCGTGATGATATATTTATATTTATTTGACATATAAATGTTAAACATGTTTATGTTTTTTGTTTCTATTGCTACTATAATTATTGGAATATATTATTAAATATATAAATTAGTTTTTCTCAAAATTAGACGCATATACAAAAAAATTGCAAATAACATTTTATGTTCCAAATATTTGATTCCATTTTTGAAATAAATGGAATTTATTGTTTTGGTCAACTTCCCCTTCCGGTTTTTCAATTTCATTCAAAATCAGCTCAGCTCTTCGTATTTACATGAAACTTATAATTACTAAGTTTAGTTAGCAAATCTTATCTCGTTCATGAGATATTGCACACTCGGACACACATCCATCTATCCATCCATCCATCCACATACACACACACAGATATCATTGAGAAAATGATCTAAACGGATTCAGTGGACATCAAAACACGTATTTTCGCGAAAATCTCGTCAATGATTTTCTTCACGATTCCAATACTTCGTTATACTGTGTATAAGAAAGTAAAAACAGTGCTGAGATATCACAGTTATAGTACAGCGCCAAATTCGGCTCTAGCGGCAACAGCGCGACTAAGCGACGGGAGACCTGCCGCGCGGATAGCATTACAACTGTATTGAGTTTTCGAGAAGTGATTTCTAATTATTCTATGTGAACGAGAAGAGAAATGGACTATAAAATAATGAAATGTTGATTTGGGAATATTTTTTTTATGATAAATTACCGCAATCAAGTTTAAAAAAGGCAAAAACCCTTTTGAAAGCGGTCATGTTCTGACCGTAATTAAAAATCTTAATCCGTATTAAACATTTATAACATCAAATGTAATCAGATAAAACATAAATAAATATTATTATTACATTATTTTCTCGCCACAAATATTTACGAATAATTATGAAATAATTTTAATTTAGTAAAATATTATTCTAATGATTTTTTTAGTTGAATCAAGGAAGAGTAGTAAATAATGCCATGTGTAATTGCTCGGCAGATGCTGAAGCAGTATGCAAACATATCGCAGCTTTGTTTATGTATATAAATAATGATAATTAAAATTGGGTTCAATTTTTTTATCATTTATTATGGTGTACAGTCTTTTCGTATAATTGATATCTGAAATACACATTCAATATTAGATGAATTTTCCTTCATATAAGTGCAGATAAAAGTTTTTTCAATAATTTCATTTGAAAATATTTGATCATTTATGTCATCGGTTTGACAAGCAATTTCTTTTTTATTGCACACATCATCATTGTACACATTCATATTTACACTGACAAATTATGTGCACTTCTTTGCCATTGAATATTTTGTAACTCGTGCCTCCTCTTATTTTTTTGAAATCGAGAATCATTTGCTATATTTCCATCATATTGTTAGATTGTAAAGCAGGATAATTTGAGTGCTGAGCTTTTTTCTCCAAAAAATGTTTGCTACAAATTAGTGAATGTTTTGTTGAAATCCACGGTGTACCATCTAAGTAAAAAATGCATAAATAAAAATATAAAATAAAAGTAAATTACATTATGAAGAAGTAGATATATTATTTTATTTACAACCAGTAAGTAATTTGTCATTTTTCGATTTTTAAAAAGTTGGGAAGTTAGCTATTGTTAACTTTTACTTTCCAACCGACCGGAAAGTAGCAACTTTCCGACCTGAGAAAACATAGCATCTTTGATTTAAATTATGAAATAAAACAGTCACTGTCAAAAATATTCAATTTTATTTTGATTACAAATAATTAGAAAATAACAAATAAATTTTCATATTCAGAGTCACAATTGGTCTGTTTTAATTTTTAACTTTTTAATAAAAAGATGTGACAAAAAAATAATTGTTGAAAAATGACACTCTGAAATTTGTTTCAGAATTAATTATGAAATTCATCACCTACTAAAAAAATAAATAGAAGTATTTCGTTGAAATAAGCAAACTAGTATTATTTTAAATATATATATATATATATATATATATATATATATATATATATATATATATATATATATATTAATTTTCGATGATTAATTTCTGATTATGAATAAAATAGTATACAAACCTCGGTAGAAAGTTTCATTACGCCTCGGGTTATAACTATACCTCGACTGTAATGACACTCTTTCCACCTCAGTATGTAATATATATATATATATATATATATATATATATATATATATATATATATATATATATATATATACTACGAGTATAATTTTTAATATACCTACAACTACTAAAATTTTGTAATAAAATTGAAAACAATTACTTACTTTTGGCGTTTAACAGCAGCAATGTATTGTTGACGTCAAATGTGTCCTACATTATTATTTGGTGGAAATTTATAAAAACTAATACTGCTTTGCTGAATTACCATAGGTATTGCTACACCCAACAACCCAATAATTGCTATTTTCTTTTCTCTTTATTAACTTTGGTTGCCATAATAAATACTTTACTTTCGCGAACATAATACAGTTGATTCGCGGTCTCCCGTCGTTACTTACAAAACTGCCTTTGCGCTGCGCTAGTTGTACTCGCGCACGCTTCCTATAGGATGCGGACACTCACGTGACACTGTGATGTTTTTGTGACGAAAAAACAGCTGTTCCGGGAAGATCACTGCGCCACCTACAAAAATGAACTATTTTTGTAGGTGGCGCAGTGATCTTTCCCGGAACAGCTATTTTTACTTCACAAAAACGTCACAGTGTCACGTGAGTGCCCGCATCCTATAGTTACGTTCTACTACACTATGTTATTTATTTACCACGCGAAAATACTTGTGGCCAATGATAATGCTTGTGTACTTGTGATGTCACTATGTGTTCAGTCCCTCTGAAGTAAATTAATATTTTTAACTCATTTTCTCACTAATAGTTATAATTCAATATATATTTTACTATTTATCAGTAATTTACTTTATTTCGATTATGGTACAGTAGTCCATTGTTGCATTTATATATGATTATAATAAACCTTGTTCTACGGTGTCTTTCACTAATCACTATGAGAGAAACCTAATTTAAATTTACAAAATAATTTTGTAGATACTTGCCAACATTTTAACATTTTGCTCGCTTCGAATTTATAAGTTTCATGAAAATATCAAGAATTCACAATTTCAAATGCAATTTTGTATTTATTCGAATGAAAGTAGAAAAAATATTTAATGCAACACGTAAGTAACCGTAACCGAGTTTTGCAAATTTCACATTCGTAAGATAATAACTACCGACCGGACTAAAAGGCACAAATATACAGAAAGAAGCAATTAAAAAAAAAAAAATTTGTAAAAAAAAGCACTAAAAAGGCACAAAAATTAATATAACATAATATTTTCATTTGATAAAAAAACATATATGAAAAAAAACTAACAAAAATACTATTTTAGTATTTCTGACTATGGAAAAAGATAAAACTACTAATTCCGAAAATAACTAATTATGGGATGGCTAGCACAGTGGTATGAAATCGGCCTGTGGATCCTGAGATCCCTGGTTCGATTCCCACAGGCGACAAATTTTCATAATTTGAAAAAGCTATCCCTGTGGCTCCTCCACCACTAACATGTTTGGGGGCCGTGATTTGACGACTGGTAACCGCACTTCACGCGCAAAATATATCACTTACCGAGATCTGCTTCAGCAGAGTGCCACACCCAGTAAGGGTAGAAGGCGTGATGATATATATATATATATATATATATAAAATAGAAAATAGTTTTGCATTGATTTCAAATTTTCGTTAGGTTCAGATGTAATTTGTGCTGTTACTAAGCATGAAATATTAATTTTGTATAGTGTGTTAGATGCAGAATTCTATACCCTAAAACTTTTATTTGAAGCTTTTTTTTTTAAATAATTAGGAAAAGCAGGAAATTACCAAATGATGATTTTACATGTTAAATCTCTTTGTTCGAGATTTGCGGTCACCATCCTGTATATATAATAATAATAATGATAATAAATAGCTAGCTGTAGACTTTGAATTGTATTGTATTTTTTTATTACAAAATGTAATAGAAGAGCAAATATGTATACCTATATTACAAATGGCGTACGTACTGCGGTATCTTAGTTAAAAAAGCCTATACCAATATTATTTACATTACCTACTTGATGCACTAATGTATGTACATACTATATATATTAGAAACCGTTCGTAATATAAAGTTACTTTTATCAAATAAAAATTGATAGAGCAACATAACGTTAATCATACACATATATTGTTACAACCATAGTCGTCTCATTAATAAATAATTACACTTTTCAATCGCACTTTTGGAAGTAGGTAGTTGCTAAATTATTAATTTGGTTAATCGTTATACATCATTACATTTACTTAATTTTACCTTGAGTATATTTCTTAACATCGAAATAACTTTTTTGTAATTACAGATTACAATTTGCGAAATTTGTAACTTCTTTTTCTCAATCGGAATTTTATAAGAATATTATTAAGTAGTTTTATGAAATATACTTTTATTTGTTTTTATAAATATTGAAATAAACAATTATGCAATTCTGTTACATTTTGAAGAGTAACATAAATATGACACTAAGAAATACATGTGGACATATACGAGTACTTTAATTATATCATATGAGAACTTCGGTGATATGAGTTTATTTTTTAAAAATATTTTAATTTTGTTACGTGTCTATTATAAATTAATAATCATAAATTAAAATTTCTAACGATCCGCGTATTTAATATTATAAAAATATGAAAAAATATTTTGTATTATTTATCATTTTATATTTTAAAATATTTTCCCATTATAAATAATTAATGTGAGACGAAAACAATATTAATTATAATAATTAATCCTAAAAGATTTTTACATATATTAATATTAATTATAATATATCATTGACAAAAATATTGCTATGTGGGCCTCACTACTTCATAACATTATGTAGCTGAGCAATAGGGAATTACAATATTTTATATGGTCGATGATTATTTAAAAAAAATTGTAAATGTTAGAAAATGCGGATTGATGGAACACAGATAAAACAATTATTTAATAGTAAAGTACCAGTAACAATTTTGTATTCATTATAAGTAGAATCAGTAATTGTATTTCATGTTAATTTTCCTTTTTTCGTAATTCTGTATCACTGATTTCTATTAATTTATATAAAATTTCTGTGGTAGGAAATTTAATAATATTATTAACGAAGTAATTATGTTTTGTGGTGTGGAAACGTAGAAATATCCCTGTTCTGACGTCACTGGACGAGAACAAATGCCGACCACAATTGTGGTTCTGTCGTCTGTCACAGACGTTCCCTCAGCCCTCTTTGATCTTCGTGTGAACGCAATTTCCTTACAGTTATCCACAGATATCGAATTCTAATATGATGCGTAGCAAATTCAGATATTGCAAATTGTACGAATTGTTATACCTATGGAAGTTACGCCATTATTATTACTACGAGCAATACATTATAACTGCTTTACAAAATGAGAGGTCTTGGTTTCAAATCTTGTTAACTACAACCAACCAGATTTCGCTATAAACTGAAAATTCCCTATTATACTTGAAAGTAATTTTCTATTTTGCAGCGTAGTAAATAAATAAATATCAATGTTAATAATTTCAATACATCATGTACTAGGAATACAAGTGTCAAATCAAGTTTATTTATTTGTAATACATATAAATGAATTTGTTATAATAATATTTGATATATCGTATATTCGAATTCGAGTTCGAATCCCACTGCAGTTAAAACATGTATGAACTACCACACTGCGGCTCGGTGAATGTAGGTCCTGTACTGTACTTCGGATAAGTTCCAGCTGTACAATTAATATATTAATTAATTAATTACATAATATTAATAAATTTGAAAATTTAGTTTATTTATTTGTTATTATATCTACAGAAATAATTTTAAATATTTTATATCTATCAAAACAACATAAATTCTTTGTCAATAAGTAATTAAAATATAATATATTTCTAAAGTACCTATCTTATTATTTTATTACAATTAAAATAAATAAATTAAAAAAAAACATATTCTAGTTATAGGTATAATAAAAATTAAAATAAAGATAATCACATTTATTAGATAAAAAACAAAAAAAAAATATAATTAATTTAAGTTGGTACGTAACATAAAGGAATTATTTCCTTAAAAATTATTTATTTAAATCCAGTGGCGGAGTCATGAACCCAATATTATTACGTTTTATAATTTAAATCTGAGAAATTTATTATATTATATTATATGTATTTTATATATATATATATATATATATGTAATGTTTTGTGAACTTCTAGACCTTTAAATAGTTATTAATATTATCTTTGGACGATATACAGTTGCCGGAGAGCTAGTAATTTTTTTCAGTAACAAGTATCGGAGGACAAAATATATTTTTTGCAATAATGTAATTGTTAACTACGCATGAAGGTTCAATGTCGGCTCATGTAAGCGGCTTGATTCAAATTCATTAGGTATTCGCAAAAAAAATAAGGTCGGATACTGTTCTAACAGACTTCTCTTTAAACGTCATAAAATAATACTTGAAATTGGTAAGACTGATGCATAAATTATTTTTCCTGTTGTTGACAGAGACGTTTGAAAATTTAAATGAATAAAAATCATTGTTTCCCTTACCCATAGTGATGATATATTTATTTATTTTATTTTATAAAAATGTCATGTCAAATAATATTTTCGCCTTTACCAACTGTAGAATAAAAAATCTCCAGAATATTGCCAACTGAAACATTTACTTCTGATCACTCTGTAGTATAAAGGCAGTTTACATTTTTTGCGTGGTTTAAGCACTTCGTATCAGTAGTTACGTTCATAATCTTGTTAGGTCATTGGTTACGCAACTTTTTGAACTATGTTTAAGGGACTAGTACCTATTAGAATTTTTTAAAAAATCGAGTTTTTTACATTTTTCAATTCCTTATACTTTCTAAAGTCACCTAAAATAGTATTGAGAAAATCAGTTAATCTCCGGATCTACTGAACCGATTTTAATCAATCTTGGCGCATTTTGTTTATTAAACTATTCTACACAATAATTCACCACAATTTGGCCAAAAAATAAAAAAAAAATTGGCGCAAGAAAAAAGGATTATAAAAGGGTCGATTTTTCACACTTTGTTTTAAAAGTCCTCCATTATTTGTTTTTTACCGATTTTTCATTAAGAGTGATGAATTATTGTGTAAGACACCTTCCTCTTTGTAAAGCTTTTTGAATATTTTGTTTCTGACTTGCCAATCCTAAGATTAACTGTCCACCATGGGACAAGGATTTTTAAAGGACTCAACTTTGGCGCCATCTATAAACTAGACAAGATGTTAACAAAAGAAAAATAATAATAATTTTTGTGTTCTCGAAGAACTCACTTACATTATAGAAGTTGTATGGTCATATCAAATAAAGAAGCTGCAAAAAAAATCTTGAAAATTTGCTGTTTTTAGCCTAGGTACTAGTCCTTTAAATTTAAACCTGTTTCATGCTATCGGCCCTTGATGACTTATTACATAAGGCAAATGTTTTATTTTTTATCCGCCGGAGTAAATAAAGAAGTATCCATAGGAACTATATGAGTATTCATAGCAACAGCAATCTTCAAACGTAACAGTAAGAGCCCATAGTATAGGCAGGTTTAAAAATTAAACGTAACTCAACTCAAGATTATAAACTAACTATATGGATACAAATTACTTAAACCACATTCAAAATTGGAACTGCCTTTATAAAGTCAAATATTAATGTTTGCGATTAAAAAAATAATGTATTATTCGGATTAAATGTGAGTTTGTGTGTCTTGAATGGAATTATCTAACTCATTTACTGCTAATAGTATGAATAGTATTATTACAAAAGTTGTAATCATAACTAAAATATGAATTTAAAAAAGTTGATCTTTTCTCTCCTCCGAAATAGTATTTAAGTACAGATTGATCAAAAGGAATTATTACAGTTGGCAATAAAAAAAACTACTTGAAATTGGTAAGCCTGATGCATAAATTCATTTCCTGTGGTTGACAGTGACATTTCAAATTTAAATTTGAGTACATTTATTATTACATTTATTACTAAAGTATTTCTATTACTTAAAAAGTCAAAATTCTATTAGCTGTCAGACTCCTGACATAACCTATTTGTATTTATTAGAAATGTCAAATAGCATTTCCGCCTTTACCTGACGTTGTGCCAACTGTGTAATAAAAAGATCTCTGGAATTGTATAGCCAACTATAACAATTCCTTTTGATCAGCCCTCAGACAAAACATTACTAGACGGAGAACAACGGCGTTTGTTGTGAAGTAGAATGGGTTAGAATAACTTGGTGATGAGACGGGTGCGCGGCAAAGAGCTAGTACAAGTTGGTGTAATGCAGGTTGCATTTTTGTTGATGACAGTTATCAAACGCGAGCATTTTATTCATTTAAATACAAAAGTGCGTATACAAAACACTTAATATGTCAAAAATTAACCTTTACTTTGATGTATGAAAAGTAAGTAATTGAATATAAAAATAATTACACAAATGTTTGCAACTTGCATAACATCAAAGTGTACTCGCTCCTTGCCGCGCACCCGCCTCACCCACAAGTTACTCCAACTCTTTCTCCTTCACAACACTGCATTGACTTGAATACGACAGACTTTGTCTAAGGTATGTTTTGTCTGAGGATCAGCTTGTAGTAACATACCATTAATAATTTCAATATTTTTAACATAAATCTTCATATCTTCATCTAACATTAGCTTGCATTCAATTCTATTACAATGGTTGGTAACCCATAAAAAAACTGAATGTTTAGTATATTATAATTTTCTTTTTAACATGTATTAAATAAATAAAATTAAATTTGTTTAAAATTTAAATTACAAATTAATTTTATATAAAAAATAATCAACTTTTAAAAATTATATAAAAAAAATCGAATGCCCAATAAAAGTTTGCGGAAAGATCTTAAAATTAAAGTTCCGCTACTGCTCTTATTCCAACACACATGCACTCTTCTTGTTAATAAAATTGTTATGTATTCTTTTCTACTGAATTTTCAAATTGTTTTCGTTATAAAGATAAATTCTAAAGTAAAAACTAAATGGGATGGCTAGCACAGTGGTATGAAGTCGGCCTGTGGATCCTGAGGTCCCTGGTTCGAGTCCCACAGGCGACAAATTTTCATAATTTGAAAAAAAAGCTACCCCTGTGGCTCCTCCACCATTAACATGTTTGGGGGCCGTGATTTGACGACTGGTAACCGCACTTCACGCGCAAAAATATATCACTTACCGAGATCTGCTTTAGCAGAGTGCCACACCCAGTAATGGGTAGAAGGCGTGATGATATATTTATTTATTTATTTAAAACTAAATCTTTTATAATTTTTATATAAATAATAAAGAACAATGAACTATAAGTACATGATATAAAAAAATATATCTTGAATTTTATTTATTTAACTAAATTATTACATAAGCGTACACACTCTAATTATTCTCAAGTTGCCATTATAAATTTTAAAATTGTTGTTTAAACTTTAAATTTAACTATTTTTCTTTGAAAATACTAAAAGCACGTGAACAGTTAATACAAATTATACTTCGTTTAAATATCGACAATTATTGTCACTGAATACCACATAAAAAATACAATTATCAGAGCTGTAAATCAATTACCTATATACCTACTTTTATTTTTCCTTTTAACAAATGCAACGAAAAGAGTAAACGTAAATTCCCGCCATCAATCCGTATTTTGAATATACCTTACGGCTTACGCGAATGCGTCTTTGCTGCTCGTATGACGTTGATAAATCGTAAAAAAACATATGGGTTTCTCCGCGTGAAATTACTTTACTTCTGAGTTCGCTACTCTGCACTCTAAATTTACTGCTTAGCCGATTACCTGATTGTCATTACTCATTTGTTTATTTTTGTTTAAACATTTACGTTTGCGTAGAACGTCGAAGCTAGGGATTTTGCAGGAAAGACTGTAATTAAAATGAAACACATTTTTATATCTATTTTAAATATTATTGCATTGAACGTAGAAGACGAAATTGTTGTAGAAAAGGCTTTTAATTTAAATACAAAAATATTATTATTATTCTTATTTAGGGCCAGTTTTTCAATCACTGATTAATGTTTAAAAAATTTTGAAAACTAAATTATACTTATACGTACTAGATGAATTTAATACGTTAATATGCATTTATTCAAAAAAATTTAATTATTATTATATTATATATTGACGAAGATTTTCTAAATAACATATCAATTGAACGAAAAAGTTAAACTTTTCTTTAAAAAAAAAAAACTGGCAAAACTATCACATTATAACTTGTCTATACATATATTCGTACCTAAACCAAAGCCGAATTTATTGGACATATATCTATGTACATATTTTGTAAGAAAAATGATTAAAAAATCGGCAACTGTTTCATTATTAATAATGTCTTTATATCAAAATGCTTCCATTAAAATCTATAGAAATAAAAGAAAAATCAAGTTTTAACCAACATTACTGTAAAAAATTCGATAAGATATTATCAATTTAAGGTTCAATTCAAATTGTTAATCTAAGATTTAGCTGATCTTGAATTTTACTTCAAATAAACTTATTCTAAAGTGGCAATAAAAATTAATTCAAATCATATTCTCAAAATAAAATGGTAATACGAGCAGTTTACGTACAATTTATTTCAGTCTAATATGATAGTTCTATTAGAGATTAAACCTAATCATGTTTTCAAATTCGGCTGTTAAGTTAATAATAATAATAGAATAAGTTAAGAACCACCTAAAAGTTTTATGTAAATATTTTTTTACTAGTTTTCTTGCAGAAATAGTTTCGTATTTTAACAATAGAGATCACTTTGTAAAATAATTGACATTTATGCGCAACTAAAAAATATATGCCATAAATTTGAACTACATAAGTATAAAATTAAGAGTATTTATAAAACATGTAATTATAAATAATCATAATATTTAAATCATAACCTTTCTAATAACAAATCCACAGAGACAACATTGAAAATATCATTAATTAACAAGGTTATAATCGATAGATCCTTACTCCAGTTTTTGATCTAAACCGATTGAGAACTAATTAACTAAAGGAACTATTTCCATAAAAATCGAAACTAAAACAACTTGTTTCACGTTTTTAGTGATCTATTAAGAATTAGAACGGCTCAATAATGTTTATCTTGTTAACCGGTTTGTTAAGAATGTAGTCACATATGTGATGCGATGATCGATTTTTTCAACAAATTTTTCGCATAAAGTTTTATTGATTTAATAAAAGATAATTACTACACAGTTAATTACATGATAATAAATTTTGCGTGTTTTTATGGCTTATTATTAAACTTTCATTTCACATATATAATGCAAATAGCAATTTTTATTGAAGGTAGCCGTACAATATTTCAACGTTTCGACTGTATATTAGTCTTCCTCAGGGTGTTTAGTTGGAAACATAAAAGAACGCTTTAAAGTTTCAATTATTCACGTGATCAGTTACTTGTTATGATAAAATATTGATAATTACATGTAAATTTTTTTATCAAGAGAGGTAAAATTTAATATATCACACACATGTTATCCAATAATCCTCAATATCTGGATTGTGCAATAAATATCTAATATGTAAAAGCCTAAATTGAAAACTTTTATTACTTTAATAACCATATGGCATGTAAAATCATTTAGATGTTATTCAACTTATCTTCATGTAAAAGTAAATCTAAATAATATATAAACACAAATCAACCAAAATTGGGAAAAACTTATGAATAATGCTTGGTTATCAAAATGACAACCTCAAACGAAAGCTTGGTTTTCATCTTGAGTTTTCAAAAACTGGGAATCCCGCCCCGTTAACCAAATCCTGGCTCTACGCCACTGGGCCCGGCTCTTATAAATGGACGGTTGCTTGGTTCAATTGTCAGTTCACCTTTGGTTGACGTTGCGAGCAGATCAACTGCTGTTGTGATTACATAATTCACACGTGATATTTTCATTTGATTTATACAAACATTTGTTGTTTGACAACTTATAACTATTAGGTAAATATGTGTTTCGGAATTAGGGATGTTCAGTGGGTTTTAAACATTGTAGTTGTGGAATTGTTTTATAAATTTTTATATTGTTTGTCAATTAGTATTTTAAATTGTGTATTTTTAATTTTAATTTTAAATAACCCACTGATTATATTGCCGTGTCTCAATAGTTAACATTTAAAATTTTTACATTATCTCATAAATATTTATATTTTTATTACCTTTGTAAAATTTCTGTATCTATTTTTGCAAGCTGAATAATACATAAAAATGTCAAGATTGAAAGTTGTATAACAACATTTAATTTGCAAGTAAATTGTATAATTAGATAATTAACTGTGTGAAACAACACAGGAATATTAATAAATACATCATCTTTAAACATGTGTAATTTGTTATATTAAAGAAATGGAAACAAATGGTCAAAAATGCGAATTTTCGGATAGAAGGCCAAAATTAGCGCCTCTCGTGGCCAGAACTGTAAGTTGGACGGATAATGGGGATGACATTGAAGTTCCCGGAACCCCAAAAACTCCCAGGACATCCACCACTCCAGGTAAACAATTATCATTTGTTTTATAAATAGTAATACAGCGGAACTTGAAAACCAAACAATTTAAAATTAATGGAAACTTTTAGAGGTCTGTTATAATAGACAATTAAAACAATAATAACAAAAGACGTTATTAATTTAAATTTTAGATGTAGTACTTAAAAAAGTAGTTATAAGTGCTTGTTATAGAAAATTATAAACTATATTTCGTTCAATAATCTTAAATAATAATGTTATTATGTTATATATAAAATAAATTTTAATGACGAATTAAAAAGTAAAGGCACACATGTATTACAAAAAAAGATACAATTTTCGCTTCTCTGTAAAACATATTTGTTTATACTTTTTATGTTATTGAGTAACAGTGGCAAAAACTGTAGACAAAAAACTAATTTTCAATAATATAATAGAAATTCTAGGAACTCGGTAAAATATTAATTCTGTTTGGATTTTTTTCTGACTTCTCATTATACTAATTGATTTTCTCAAAGATAATCAATAGTTAAAAAATACTCATCAAATTTAAAAAAGAAAACAGATATTATAAAAGTAATAAAAATTAAATTACTTCACACCGTAAACTTATTTGCATATGTAATATTATTTAAATACAGCATATAATTACTAGTATTTATAATTTATTTATTGATCAATGCAAAGTAAAAAATTAATTAATCACAGACCTACTCCAGTAAGGTTGATAATGATTCAAGAAGAAGTCCATAAATTACCGTCGAACCCAAATCAACTTGCTTTGTAACTACACTTCTATAGCACTCTTGATTTTCATTTCCGAAAAAATATCCTATAAACAGAATGACAGTATACACTATTACAAACTTCTTTAAAATAAGAATATTTAATTTAGCATTTCCATCAAGTCTACTTATACCTAATTTATGTTAGTTCTGTTCTTGCAGATCTATGTAGATAACATATACTATATTCACATGACCAATCTTACCATTCATAGATTTGAGTAAAGGAAGTAATTTCAAAATCTATAATAGTTATTTGTGTACTAAGAGCGTAAAGTGATTTTTTATTACTCGCGCACGATATGGTAGCGCAAGCCGAAGGCGGGAGCTGCAATAGTGCAAAAAGAATAAAGACACTTTACGCTCGTGATTCACACAAGAATTTTCCTACAACTTAAATTATCAAAACAGATTTTTTAAATTAAAAATAACTATGTTCGGTTAGTTCCATATACGTTCAACCAATTCATGTTTTACTTGTAACCATGACAATCAAAGTAAATAAACAAAAAATTCTGTTTGAGTTTATCATTTCTTTACAAATGATCATATTTTAGTCAAAAATTAGTTAAAATATCTTAAATTTGTCTATTTTAGCGCGCGATCATAATTATTTGAAACTTATGAGAAACTTATATCTAAAAATTATAATTATACATTACGCGAAAAAGATTTATTTGCTGTACCTTCATTCAAAAAATCCAAATTTAAATCTTCTTTTTCATACTTAGCTCCAACTTTGTATAATAACATTCCTTTTTTTGTGAAGTCTCTATCTATGATCTCTTTTAAAAGATATATAAACAATGTACTGTAATTTAATTTATTCTAATTGTATAAAATTTTCTATTATCTCTCTGTATAAGTTTACATCTGCATATTGTTCAATACTCAAATGAATTATCAAACATTGCCTTATAATTTCAAGTTTGTAGACATTTCAAAATATTTATTATATATTTATATTGTATGGTTAGGTGGAAGAGCAGCCTTGGGCTGAACCTCGCCATTGACTTGGTGTCAATAAAGATTATTTATTATTATTATTATTTATGTATCGGGGGTGAAACCACGCGTTTCTGGCCCGTGGCATGATAGCACGAGGCGATAATAACATACCAGGATCAAAAACTCTAATGTCACCCGTGGTACATACACTATTTTATGCACAACAAAAGAACATTTAATTTTATGTTCAAAAGAATCAAATTGGTACATTTATTTGTCAAAGTGGCATTTTGCAAAATAAAATATTCACTATGAACAAAAATTGTCAGTATGTATCGATAGAAAATATTTTATTATAGCCCTAGAGCCAAAATCAAATGTTTACATCTGCTTTCCATATAAATTTAAACCTGGTTGTGCATAAAATACATTATCTACGACCGTGCGATAAATGACACATTCTCGCACTCTTATCACTTTGAGTGAGATAAGTAATTTATTAACACACTATTGCGTTTTTTGGAAATATTAACGCACTAGTGCTTTAATAAAGAACTTATCGCATTCAAAATGATAGTTACCATGGTTTCACTTAAATTTTTTAAATGTCAAATAATTATGAGAACTGTTAATTCAAAGTTTTTGTTTGTTTCAATTTTAATTTATTTCGTGTTCTTAGATAAAATTTTGTACAATATACGTGTTAAATCATTAAGATACTTGTGTAATTTCACAATTCGGCCGTCGCCTCGTTTTGCAAATTTCACACGCATATCTTAATGATGCTCTTATTCCACTTATATCGTAAATAACTATTATCACGCGTTGCCGTGCGAGACGCGCGGTAAAATGTTTATTTGCTTGTTCCTTAGTAATCATCAACTTTACGTTGACAACTGAAAGCGTAAATGTAAACTTTTCGTATTAGTCGTAGGATAAATAAATATAACTTATTTTGAATTCAATTTATATCTATATGATTAGGAAACAATTTGTAAAATATTACTTTATTATACCATCATAATTTGTTTAAATTTTAAACATAATTTTCCTAAAGCTTATCAACATTATCATGTTGTGGTGGCAGTTGTGGTTGAATGCTTCGTTTCGTAAGCAGCCGTTAACGTATACAAATCTCACTAACAACTAATTGCAATAACAATCAAGTACAACAGTGGTTCTGAGTTAACCAAACACTATAGTATAATAACTAACAACATTTTTTTTTCTTCTGCAGGTCACGAGAAATGCACCTTCCATCATGATTTGGAGCTGGACCATCGCCCACCAACAAGGGAGGCTCTTCTTCCTGAAATGTCTCGCTCTTACCGTCTTCTTCTGGGCTCTCTAGGTGAGAATCCCGACCGTCAAGGACTGCTGAAGACTCCGGAACGTGCTGCTAAAGCCATGCTGTTCTTTACCAAAGGATATGACCAAAGTTTAGAAGGTAAGCTATTCATACTATGAAAATTTTTTTTTGCTGTTTTCGTGAACTTGATAAAGTAGTCATAATTGTTTTCATTTCTTGAATTATGAGAATGTATTTTAAAAGTTATGGCTAAAGATAAAATATGTTATTGTTATGGTTCGTAAAATTCATGAAAATATAAATTCAAATAAGTATTATTTAACATATTTTTTTGAAGAACATTTTGATTGTTGATTTATGTTTATTATATCTATTTATTGAATTTTTATGAATATATTAGCTAACTAAAAAGTTATTATTGTTACAACAAATTAATCTGACAGATGCTAAATTATTTGACTTTTAAATTAAAATATCTTTATATTAAGTTATTTTTATTTATTTTATTTACAATATATTACATTACTAGATATCTTATTAAACCCAATTGTCAAATCTATTTTACTAAGTGAGTAAACATCAAATTATTAAAATAAAATTTCGGGATTTTCTCTTTCCTGATTAGATGTTCTAAAACTACATCTGAACTCTACCAATTGAGGCACGATCTCCGTGGGATATTATCCACATATCATTTGACATTTTCATCCTATTATTTCTTTAAATATAAATAAATAAACGCTTTTTACCTATTACTGGGTGTGGCACTTTGCCAGAGCAGATTTTGTTAAGTTATGTATTTAGATGTTAGTGGTAGAGGAGCCACATGGGTAATTTTAATGTGGTAAAAATGTTTGTCGGCTGTGGGAATCGAACCAGGGTCCTCAGGATCCACAGGCCGACTTCATACCACTGAGCTAGCCGCCCCATAGATATTTAATTTAACTTTTATTAATACTTAACTTGAAATATACAAATTTAATTATATGCCTATATTTTCTTTTGGCTACAGCTCGCCCGTGAGTGATCAATAAATAAAGAAAAATAAAATAAAGGTATCATTCACGACAACCATTGTCAATGCGGTAAATTTATTTGAATGTGACAAAAACAAGTCTACTAAGCAAAAAAAGAAAATAATAAGTCAGTAGCAAAAAAATATTTTAAAAAAATAAATGCTCTGAAGATATTTCCATTTTCTTCTTAATAATTAAGATCATTTGTTAGAAATCATGAAATATATTTGACAGTTCGAATAGGTCTAATGAAAAGAACAATCTTTGAAATAAGTTAGAATATGATTGTCCAGTATGGGATTGCAATGTTCAGTGTAGTTTTTCCGTTGCCTAGCAACAGCGGATGATTGAGCGAGCGTGCGGTATCCATGACAATGTACCAGCGTTCCGCTCACGTCGGCACGGCACTCAATCTCGGCAACAGGTCTCTAATGGGAACTGGGAGTCCAATGTAGAATCTGTGTCACATTTTTTTCTCAAATGATAAAGCTGCTTAAAGCTGTAAGCGCATTTTCTTTCATCTAATTTTCAAATATGTTTTATTTGATTTTCTGAGGATTTCTTTCATACGAGCGACAAGTTTGATTATTTCAATTGGTGATTCAATCTCTTGAATCAAGTTTTGATTAAACTTTAATACTTCTATTGTTAGGTTCATTTAGTTCTCGTAAGTATAAAGAAAATGTACTATTTGATATTTCTTTCTTATTTTAAATACAAGTCTTCATTTTATACTTTCTTAAAATGACAATTTTCTATTTGGTGATAAGTAAATTCGCACTAGCACCGTATTTAATTCCATTTTTAACTGACTTTGTACAAAAAACAAATTGGTTCTAATCAAATTAACTTCAATTTAACACTGAATTTAAATAAATCTAAATTAATTATCTTTTCATATCAGTAGAATACATTGGTGCTTAACATTCGATTCGATATTGTCCATTTAAAGTTTTGTTGATACAATTATCTGTTAACCCCAAATAAAAGTACTGATTTTTAGTTCATATCAAAAACAAAGTTAATGTCGATAATTAATAAATCAGTTGCACCGCTTTCACTTAAATTGTAAGGATGCATCTCGATATGATATTGTTCATTTAAGAAAAAATTAAGTAACAGCTGTGCAACTGTTTATGAATCTAGCATTTCTGTAGCACACACTACTTGTTAAAATTTAATTGTTCTGTTAATCAAATAAGATTTAGTGTAAATCAACGAATAAATTTGAATATTCTCTTGTAACACAATACCGTCAATTTATTCTACTATGAATGAAATGAGGAACAATTGGCTCTATTGATATAAGGGGTAAAAAATCCATTGGAAAAAGCAACAGGCGGGTAGAAGTGGATGAAAGAGAGGGTGAAGGAGGCTCTTGAATTGGTCTGCGCCTTTAAAAGGATTCACTTGTTCGTGAGTAATGAAACGGAGCGCGTTTCGTATGGCCGCCGCGATTCTGTCGCCAATTACACGCGCAGATAATTGCATCACTTCAGTCTAGATTAGCTGACACTCGATTCAATTATGTACCGCCGCGTATCGCTTCACTTCTTCGACTTCGTATGCAACAATATCCTGAATGAAGATTCAATTTAATTGTTTCTTAGATTGAGTACAAAATTAGTAACTTTTGTTTGTAGTAATAGCTGTTGCACCATTAGTTGAGTTTAAAATCATCGTAAAATCAATATAATAACTATATTTTCTAATTATTCGAATTTTTGTACCTACAGTAGGCTTCATTTAAATATCAAGCAGTTGGCTCCAAATGTTTTATTGTTATTCAGGCAGATTCATAAAATGGATTAGCACTAACACCTTTTTTTAATATAATCTATAATTCTGTTTCAAATTAAAACAGATTAAAGAAATGAACTACATTTGATGCTAATTAACTCTCTTTTTAACTCAAGTTAAAATAAACTTGTTTCGTACATTGAAAAGAGAGTTAAAAACGAAATAAAAAATGGTGTTTGCGCTAATCCGCTTTATGAATCTGCCTGATTAAGTTGAAATTTTTTGTTTTACAGTTTAACATGTAATTAATTTTTAGAATGAAAGATTCTCGACTTGCATCAATAATGTTATTGCTTATTACATTAATGTAATCTCAAAATAATTGGCACCTTTTATTATTAAAATAACATTACATTTTTCATTTCCTATCTAAATTTATTGTTATCTGGAAAACTGATACGATTCTGTTAATTTCTACTGATTACTCGTAAAGGTTAATATTTGTATTCTTTTTTTATAAAATCTAATTTCCAGTTCAGCTCTGATACTTACCAAATCTTTATCCTTTTCTAATCATATATTTATTACTAATATTTGATATTTATGCTGCTATTTAATTTTTTTAAATGTCGTCAGCTTTTTAACAGTATTTTTGAGCTTATGAGTACAATTTTATGGAAAATAATTTAAATAATTTTGCATAGGTTCAATTTAGGCAATGGAATATTTAGTTAGATATCTACAATCTTCTAAAATCTAAGTTATCCTTTATTTTTGTTGTTATTATCAATTATGCATTTTACATGTCATTTAAATATATATATGACAAATCATAAGTCATTTTGGACAGCTTGTTGCCATGTTACACGCAATTTTACTTTAGGGACAATAATTGCTGATTATCTCATTAATTACATTGATAAATTAGTTGACAGGATTGTTCTGGGTAATTAACCAGTATTGTCAGTAAAGAACCCTTTAGAGTTTTAGACTGACTAGACGCTTATTAAATCTCATATAGTACACCATAAATTACATTATTATAATTTTGTTTTCGCAAATCAACAAATACTTTGTTCAAAATTATTAAAAATTCCTATTACAAAAACATGCATAGCTGGTATTCAAAGAGCGCGTCCTTGTTTAATCCAATAACATCAGCTAAGCAACCAAAACCACTGGACTGCAATAGACATACAACTACTTCTGTAATATTTATTCAATATTTCATCATTGCATTTACATATTCTTTGAATCCGGTTGACTGTTGGTACTGGCACTAGCAAGTTCCGCTAAATCAGAAATGAAAGTCTGTTCCCTTGTTTGCCTTTCTGCCTGTTGCTGTTTTGTTTCCGATCACGAAGCCGGAAGTGTAGACATGTTGACAGTTGACGTTCCTATGCGATCTAGATCTAGTTCTAAGGTCCTGGGCTCTAGGTTACATTTTTCACGGTTTTAAAATGATGCAAGGTTGACAGATTTGACATTGACTGTGAAGGGAGGCCGCACATTAAATAAGATCAAGGTGCTTGTATGAAATATGTATACCGCATTTGTTTCTACGAAATCTGATTGCAAACAATTCATTTTTTTCAATTCCTTCTATGTTAATAGAATCTACAGAACAGTCAATTCTCTTAAAATCTAGCTATCAATCAGTTATTAGTACCTATTCCATCTTCGGAGTATCAGACTAAAGTGTAATAATTTGAACTTGTACCTAACAGGCAATGGTAATTATATTATTTTTCAATCAAGAATTATTTAAAGAACATTGCTTCATAGCATTTCCCCCTTTATCAATAGAGATATCACCTTATTGACGCAGGTCTTCTTTTTCTTAGATGGTTCGCGAGACGTCTTTGAAACATATGTCAATTTCATGATAAACAGTTGAACTAAAGGTATAGAGAGTTCTAGAATTTGTTTCAAAATCTGTTTTTCTTCTCCTGTACTGTAATTTACTTATTAAATATGTATACTCATTAAAATACAGATTTTCGTTAAGATACAGATTTTCATTACGATACAGATTTTCGTTATGATATAGTTTATTGAACAATTTTGCATAGGTACTATGATTTGCTCAATAAAATAATAAGTTTTTTTTGACATTCAAGACTTACTCAATTGTGTATGCAACTCAAGTATAATGGCTATTATAAACTTATTGCATATAATGCTATTTTGCATTTATATTTTGTACAATTCACTTTCAAATAATTATTTTTAAATTGTATGAATTTGTTTAGAATTTGGTTTAATTTAAATTATATTTAATGTAATTTTTAATTGAAAGTGATAAAATATTAATCGGAATTCAGTCAATTTTTTTATTTTTTTTATTTTTTTATTTTGTCGACGTTTCGACTGCCTCTACTAGTCTTTTTAATTTTTAATATTTATAATTTTTTGATTTATTATTTATAAATTAATAATTATTTTGTACTTACTAAAGAGTAGTAAGTGTTTTGGTCCAGGTGAAAATTCATTTTAAAAATATGAGGTGCTGTATAGTTGCGAGTCTTCACCTACATTTTTACCAGTACACCACTATTCATCTTTCAGAAAACAGAAAAAATATTAATTCCAAATCACACTATACATTTTATAAATTATATATTAACTGTAATTTATTGATAAGTTACTTTTTCACTTGTCTGACAAATGAGATCTTTTTACTAAAACCGGATGCTAGGTAAGATAACTTTTAAATCAGATAAATAATTGCGTATTCAAGCTACACTTTAATATTTTAGTGATTGAAATATCAATATGTTATTGTATAATAATCAGACTTTGAAGTAAAAATTGGTCTTCACCTTCAATCTGAAATTGCATGCTCGTAATTGCCTCACCTAAAATTCAGTAAATAGTACCATGATATACAAATTTTTCCTCTTTACACTTAGAAAAAACTCTGCTCAATCTAATTCCATTTTAAATTGCATTCTAATATGAATAATGCCGCAGCATATTGATACAGTCTGGGAGAATCTGCTTTTGATGAAAATTAAAGTGGTGATAAACTGCATATCTCTATCGAAAGCCGTGCGCTACTGAATGTTAGCGTCACGAGTGTTTAGTAACTTGTTCATTGCACAAGAGAGGGACCATTAACACTCACTTTTAATTCAATTACAAGCTCTGATAGCGTGCGAGAAAGACGGCAATATCAGTCATGGCATACTAAAATCATGTTATAATTACCTTAAGATTTCTCGCTTCTAGAATTCATGCACAATGATTCACTGCAAATAAGCGCGTGTACCAATTTAGTATGAATTGAATTTAGAAATATAATTACTGACACATTAGGAGTTGATGTTTTAATTAAAAGCTTGTATGAGTATGTATAGTAACGAGCTATTGTCGTAATTTGTGCCCTATCTCAAAATCTACAACACTTCTGATAACTACTCAATTAACTTTATCTATTTATATTTTATATTTTGGTAACAATATTAATTTGAAATTTCTAATATTATGCAATATTTTTCGACATTTTGTGAAACTTATTTATTTCTGTTTCAGTAGTAATATGCTTCTTAAAATACTGAATTAATTTAAAATGAAGATAAAAAGACTGTAACCATCTTCCGGTTAAGATGGAAGAATTTTCATCCGTATTCTATTTAATTTGTGGCTGATAAAATACATGGTATGGATTTATTCATTGAATTCGGTCAAGTGGAAAAGAACTTCTCGGTCTTTTAGCGTTTCCTTAGCTTAAAAGCTCTTTCTTCCTCTGCATCCCCGGTCCACCGAAGGCGCCTACATCGCTCCGGAACTCATAGCTACCTCAGTATAATACGGCCTAATTCGCATCACTATCACGAAGTTGCGGACAATGAAATAAAGTAGATTTTTCTTGCTGTACGTCCGTACAATTAATGTTTTTGCATACTTTTCTCTGATGGTTTTGTGGTTATTAATTATTGTCGGTTTTGACATTACACAGATTTGATTTTAATGTTCATCCTTCGCATATCAACGAACATTCCAGACTACAATTTGAGAAATTTTATTACTCAACAATTTTTAGGTTTTCTGAAAGGGTTGATAATTTAGAATGGTATTACACATTTTTGAATTTTGGTTTTAAATTCAGCAAATAAATATATATATATATATGGTAATGGCTGAGTGGTATCGAGTCGGCCTGTGTATCCTGGTTCGATCCTCACAATCGACAAACATTTTCACCAAATTAAAATTACCCCTGTGGCTCCCCCACCACTAACACCTTTGAGGGCCGTGATTTTACGACTGGTAACCGCACTTGAGATCTGCTTCGGCGAAATGCCACACCCAGTGATGGGTAAAAGACGTGATGATATATTTATTTTATTTATTTAAATATATGTCAACATTTTTACACTGTTGTTGAGAACTTTTAATGTATTAATAATTTTCATATTCTCCTAAAGATTGTAGAATTAAAAATGGTTTCCTTTTGTTTTTCAGAAGTATTAAACGACGCCATATTTGATGAAGACCACGATGAAATGGTCGTCGTGAAAGATATCGAAATGTTCTCGATGTGCGAGCACCACTTAGTTCCCTTCTACGGAAAAGTGTCCATCGGATACTTGCCTTGCAAGAAGATTCTTGGATTAAGCAAACTTGCCAGGTACTATTACATTTTTTTAATAAGTCTAAGCTTGCAGATTTATATACATAAAATGAGAATATTAAGTTATACTTTGTTTCTTTTTCTTTATAGAATTGTAGAAATTTATTCTCGTCGTCTTCAAGTGCAAGAAAGACTTACAAAACAAATTGCTTTAGCAGTCACTAAAGCTGTGCAGCCAGCTGGTGTAGCTGTCATTGTTGAGGGAGTGTAAGTATTTTTTTATCTTTTCCTATTTTGTTCAAATTTCTATATAAAATTTGAATGCTTACAATTACTTTTGATTCTTATTATTATTATTTTTAATAAATACATATCAACTGATTATAGTTATTTATTATACAAGTGTTTTATATACCAATAAAACCCAAGTGTAATACAAAATTTTATCCACAACTCACAATTACAGGTGTCGAAGAAGATTGGTGGTAACGTTTAACGTTGATTCAGTTATATATAGTTTCTCAAAATACGGTAGATCATGAAGTGGTTGCTAAGTAACAAGTTGTTTACAGTATTTTATGGAATATAAAACACTAGTGTTTTATGAGCCATATAATTCAACTGAAATCAGTGTAATAATGTCTTTATTATATACGAGTTGTGGATAAAATTAATTATTATTTTAGAGAGAAAAAGGCTTTTTATCTTATGACAACCAAAGCCAGCGTAGTTTACTTAAAAACAAACATTTAACCGGATATTAAGAGTTAAAGTTAAAATTCCAGCGTTGGCCAAATTTTTCACTCTAATATAATCATTCTTTTTTTATTTAAACCTTTTTCAATTTATTATTGAACTACTCAACTGAACTCTTCATACAATAAAATTCAATATAATGGATAATAAATAATTAATTTTTGTATTTTACAGGCATATGTGCATGGTAATGAGGGGTGTTCAAAAAATCAATAGCAAAACAGTAACTTCAACGATGTTAGGAGTCTTCAGAGATGACCCTAAAACTAGAGAAGAATTCCTTAATCTGGTTCAAAGCAAGTAAAATATTTATGGCCCAATCTAGACTTAAATTATTAATATAATGCTTTTTAAACGAATTACTTAAACATAAATGTTATTCAAATTCTTGTTGCGTCAGTGGACCAATTAAAAATACGCACTTGATACCACGTTATTTGTGTAGAATGTGACGATAACAAAAATGGTATCAAAAGTGCGAAATATATTAGATTGTTAAAAATTTAAATGTTATTTTATTTTCGTAATGTTGAATAAGACAATATAAAGATAATAATGAATTGAATATATAAGTAATTTTGTGAATAATTATAATTTTTAGATTTTTCTTGAATAGAAATGCATTTGAATTTTAGAGTTTTAATGTAGTTAATTACGTATTTTTAATTTTTCTTGCCGATTTGAGTAGTTATATTTAATTAGCAAGTTAATTTTGTAGTATTCTGTGATATTCCATTATTTCATTTTAAATGGATGTACGTATAATTATTAAAACCATGTACTTTTTACAACATATTACTGATAGTTATTACAAGTCAACTTCTCAATATTTTGTAACAAAGTTAGTTTATTGTTGTAAGTATATTACTTATGTAAAGTTTATGTACAGTATTGAAAATGATACGATATTTTTAATTTTTCATAGGAGATGGATAAATATTTATTAAGACAATCAAAATAATATGGGAACAATGTTAAATTTTGAATCATTTATGAAATAAATATTATTTTTAATCTTAATTGTTGAACATTTAATTACATTTTTCTTGCAGGTACATAAAACAGATGCCTTTCCAAACATAATCAAATTTTTGTAAACTGTCGCGAAAATATTAATTTCTACATGCAGAATTGCAGACTAAAAGTACAGAAATTTGTTTTTATCCCTTTGTATCCGATTCATATAAAAATTATTAAATCTCAGATATTTTACACAGATCAGTAATAATTCTTGACTGAACTCAGGCAGCAGAAACTTTCTTTACAAAATAATATAATATTGACTTATAGGCAGCGGAATGTTATATAGGTAACCATGGGACTGTGTTTATAGTTAGATTTCCACCTAAGGAATGGCGCTAATAGTCTTCATGTGCATGGCCAACTTCATTGAATTGCGCTCCGCTTATTATGGCCGTTTCATTCCGTCGTTTTGCCATATAAAAATTTGTCGTGAGTTTTTTACAGTTTTGGTACGTCAAGTAGTGCTATCTAGTGCTTTTTATTTCTATTAAAGAAAAGTGGCAATGCTGTCAAGTTACAAAAACAACCTTAAAATATTTGAAAACTGAAGTTTATGTGATCAAAATACAAAATACATTTAATGGAACTGGGTATTTTGTTTACACATTCAATATTATTAAATATTATGACTAGTATTCTGAGCTTTCGACTAAAGTGACTAGCTACTCTAGACTAAGTGAATTTCATTTGGCAACGTAGCATTATCTGTCACTTCAGGTAAATAATGCCGCCATATTGTCTACACATTTAAAATGTTTGAAGTGTTTATAGGTCAAAAGAAGGAAGTATTATTGAATTATTGGTGGCAACGGTTAGTATTTTACTGTAAAGATCGTATGATAATAAATATATAATGACTAGGCTTGTTTTTAGGATTCAATCAATGCAAGCGACAGTATTTTCAAATTTAGTTACGATGTATCTCTTTAGAGGCGCTAATTGACGTGCCCGCTCTGTAAATTTAAAACTAGGAATTTTAATGACATATGAAACGGCCATAATAAGCGTAGCGCAATTTAATGAAGTTGGTCATGTCATGTGAAGACATCCATTTTAGATAACTACAACACCGGCAATCATTGGTTACTAGATTGTTCCTGTAGTTGTCATTTATATATATTTCAAATTTTTTTAATCTGTCAAATATCCAATTAATTTTTATTTGTGAAATAATTTCATATAAATAATGTCATCAACTAATATCAATTGTTGTGTAAAAAAACTGCAATGCTACTGGTAAGTAAGTGATCATATAATAAATAATATTTAGATGAGGAAGTCAATATATTTTGAAGTTCATAAGAGTTGGATAAAACTGCGATTTAAACAGTTCAAATTATAAATAAATTGTATACAGGAGAATATTTTAATAAATATTTATATTGTAATAACGAATTTTTATTTTGTGTAGTTTAAATAAATATAAAATAATAATAAAAATTACAAGCTGCCTAAATATGTATATCGGGTTGCCTATATACATGACTTTAATTAGACTTTCACTAATCAGATGGCGCAAAATACAGTCCCAGTGTGTAAGATGGCAGTTTCTTATCTATAGTAGTATATTATGATCTGTGCATGGGACTGTGTTTATAGTTAGACTTCCACCTAAGGAATGGCGCTAATAGTCTTTATGTGAAGACATTCATTTTAGATAACTACAATATCGGCAATCATTGGTTACTAGCAGGGCATGGACAGCTGCATTAGTTACCCTGTTACGCGATTTTTAATGCCATCTCTTGCTGCCCCAAATGAACTAAATCAATTTAAAATTAATAACAGGAATCATAGTAGGTAAAATTTAAATGGTTGACTGTGAAACAGATTACTTATTTAAATGTTTGACAAACGATGTTTTATATTTTGACTAGTAAAATTTGTAAATAATAAACATATCTGTCGTTATTATTGCAATCTATATTTAATGGTGAGTAGGTGTCTTTTATAATTTTATATTTAATTTTATACTATTTTATAATTTTAGGCTACCACATTGTAGTAGAAACAAATTATAAGAATATGTTTTTCCATGTTTTACCACGAAATAATTTATTACGTAAAACATTACTGGAAAACAATAATAATAGAAATGATTTAATTGATATGCCTTATAGTAGTACTCTTAAGCATAATGTCGTATGTAGTCTACATTTTCAAAATTGACAGTATCGATACACATCATCAAAAAAATTAAATATTGGGGCTGTTCCACATATTGACCAATGTAAGTAATTAATACAATATTGTGAAATTTGAAACTTTTATAATTATGAAAATTCTTTTTTAGTAAATATAAATTCATTTTCAACAATTTGGGATGAAAATATCTCATATTTATCAATAACAACAACATATAAGAATACGGATACTGAAGACAGTAGCTAAATGATAAATGAGAGTGTGCATTAGAAGGCGAAAATGTATATTATTCATATTCATTAGTATGTGTTTAATTAATATTTTAAATATGATTTAATAAAACTAAGCTTTTTAACAATTGTTTGTTTTTGTTGTTTTGTAATATATTTTCATTTTAATAATTTTGAAATATTTTAGTCATTATGATCATGAAAATGATAAATATGTATCCTATATTATCGGTATTTTTAATAATAATTACATGGGGCAACAAGAGATGTCACCAGCAACTGCGTAACAATCTTTTGTTATAACTGTCCCTTCTTCTATGGTTACTTGTTCGGTGGTTACTAGATTGTTCCTGTAGTTGCCATTTGTATATATTTCAAATTTTTCAATCTGTCTAATATCCAATTAATTTTTATTTGTGAAATAATTTTTTATAAATAATGTCATCAACTAATATGAATTGTTGTGTAAAAAACTGCACTGCTACTGGTAAGTAAGTGATCATATAATAAATAATATTTAGATGACGGAGTCATAATATATATTCAAGTTCACAAGGATTGGATAAAACTGCGATTGGAACAGTTCAAATTATAAATAAATTGTATACACGAGTATATTTTAATAAATGTTTATATAGTATTTATGAATTTTTATTTTATGTAGTTTAAATAAATATAAAATAATAATAAAAATTACAAGCTGAATAAATATGCATACCGGGTTGCCTATATACACGACTTTAGTTAGACTTCCACTACTCAGATGGCGCAAAATACAGTCCCAGTGCGTAACAAGGCAGTTTCTTATCTAGTAGTATATTATGATCTGTGGACTGAACTGTCGGAATGAGATTTTATTTTATTTATTTCTTATTTTCATGGCTATCTGATTTTAGATAAATATGTCACATTTAATTTTTTTAATATTTAGTACTACATACATGCTAGTATAACAAATTTAAACTTTTTGAACGAAAAATTTTATTATATAAATATTTATACTCTTGTTCTTTTGCTCTAAAATATATAATATATTTCTGAACTTTTTAGAAATCCTATGTTAAACTTTTATGTTCCACATTTCTGTACATACCATGTATGTATTTTGCAATAGGTTATTCCAACAGTACTGCATTTAAAGAAATATTTAATGTATATCAATTTTATATGTAAATGTGTTATAATAAAGCTAAAAAAAATTATCTAAAATAACGTATTATTATTATATATTGTAACGCGGCAGTTATTTAATTATTTAATAATCTAATTGAAATTAATAAATTAATAATATAATAAGCTTTGTGATCGTCAATTACATTCCTACGTTGTGTTTTATTGAATTAAACGAACTACCTTTTCTCAGGATTCGTAATTTGAAGTCGTCATTTAAGATGTGTTAAGGTTGTCATAAAATAAAATCACCAAACGAGTGTTAATTATTTATTAAACAGTCAAAAATTTTCGAAACGAGTTGGTTTAACTCAGACGAACAGTCGGTCGCTGAAACACAGTGCGCATCCACCATTTGCTCGCGGTACGCATCAATGCAATACAAGTGCCGTCACTGCTATTTGGTTAATGACAGGTATGCTAGATCAGTGGTTGGTGAAGCTATTAGATAGCCGTAACTCGCCCTCTCGTCGATCGGCTCTGAGCGGGACTATTTAACTACACCGGATCCTCAGCCGAGCGGGACTATTGAACTACTCCGGACCTCGGTGCCGAACGAGTTGAAATTAATAATGTTAGGTTTGGGCTATGGCGCTACGAATAGTTTATGTGTACTACCAACAAATTCGTAATAATGAATTAGTTGGATTTAATAATACTGAAAACTGAAGTTCTCTATTACAACACTTGGGCTAGATAATACAATTCCGACGTTAGTCAGAAATAGCTTCTGTGTTACCAATGAAATCGAAATAATGAATTCGTTGGATTTTATATTGCGGAGAACCGAAGTTCTCAATTACAACACTTTAGCTAGATAATACAATTCTGATGTCAGTCAGAAATAGCTTCCGTGTCACCAGCGAAATCAAAATAATGACTTCGTTGGATTTTAATATAACAGTAATTGGCACTTGTCGTACAGGCTCTAACGGAGTCGGCGGGCGCCTCGCCGGTTGCGTTCAGACGATACAACAAAAATATGTACACAATTACGTCTCCACAACAGCTCATATAACCAACTTCAGCACAAGGCAGAAGACAGCTGATGTGTTTAATAATACAGAGCGAATGCCAGTTACTCTAATTTCTTTCTAATGTAGGCTTCAACGGTGTCGGCGTGGCCGATCGCGATCACACACAATAAAAATAGTCAGAGACCAACACTCGGCAGGTGTTCAGACTCAAAGTCAGAACGTAATACAAAATATCTGAGTAGGCTCAACGGTGCCAGAATAAACTGGTCGCGAACACATACCCCAGGACGAAATGTTTGGAATCAAAGTTCTGCGAATAATACTAAAAGTAGGCTTCAACGGGGTCGGCGTAGCCGATCGCGATCACACACTTTTCGACAGAGCAAAGATAGCCAAACGGAACGAGATCGGAATCAAGTTCCTCGATTTGCTCTCAAACATGCATATTTAACCTAATTACCCCACCGATGTTCCTACCCTCTCCAAATTAAAACTACCACCTCTACTAAAACCAACACCCCTAACGAAATCAACAAATCGCGTATCTGTAACCAAACCAAAAGTGTCACGCTGTTACGTCACAGCCACCCACATCGTTCTTTCCTGAATATGGTTAGCGAAGATTCGTCCCTTTACTTAAGCTGGACCCCGAGTGTCCCAATCCCCGGTCAGTCTCAGTTAGAGTGAGAGCGTGCGAGCCTTCCTACCCTTAGCTAGACGGAGATAGCCAACCAACCCTCAATACTTTGCTACCTTTTTGAATTCGATTCTTTCTTGTATTAATTTATGTATTTACTCTAACTTGAATTTATTATCACTTTATAAACGTATGCGTATTTGAGGAATTTTACTCAGTAGACTTTTGTGAAACATCGTTCGTTCATTTGTGGTCTTTTAATCACCGCGCAATTATTTTTATTACAGGAATCAATTTTCAATGATTTTACTTTAATCATACTACAATTAATCGGGCTCTAAGTAATTAGAAGTTGTATCGATCTATTGATCGATTAAACACACAGATTGTTACACTACTTGGACATGAAGAATTTAGAAGAACAATGCAGCTCATTTCATATTCTTTTCCTAGAAACATGTGTTCGGTTTCTCTATTTCCCTCATTGCTCTGATCTGTTTGCATTCTCTAGTGACGTTTTATACAAAGATTTCATAATTTACAACCTTCTAGACTGCGAATTTACTTACAACGGTTTCAACAGATGGTAACGATAAATATCTCACTTGACAATTTTTTCACAATCGGTGCCCGACTCAAGTGTTTCTTCTACAAAAATGTTCCTAAAATTTTTAAAGATAGCCGGTGGCTGACGTATTTTCTCACATCCGAGTACCTGCTCCGCGTAACTTCTGACTCTAGTTTCGATACGATATTTCCGTGAAATCTCACAATATTCTTGCATTTTCTTATTTACAATTATGTATTTGAAATAGAATTAATTTATTTACAAAAAAAAATTTAAATATAATTCCGTCCCGTTACAATATAATTAAATAATGAATTATTCAAAATGATCTCCATTACTGTTTTTGTGACGTAGGTAGCGCTATTAAACTGCAACTTTACATTGTGAGGCAATGCGCATGTGCACCGGGATGAAAAATACTATTTGTAACGTGCGTACATTGTTGTGTTCAAACGAGTGTCATTTCTGGTTGGTAGATTAGAAATATAAATAACATGTAATTTGTTTATCTTACAAATTTGATTAATATAATATAGTTTATCACAAATTTCGTATAATATAACCTATAAAATCAAGTAAAAACTAATAAAAACACATGTTGACTGAAACGTTAACAAGCGTGAACTCAGCTCAGAGAGATTTTTCTCTCTAAAAAAGAAAGCCTACTTTCTTATTATTATGCTTTTAATCTCAATATTAATGCTATCTTTGTCACCAAGTGCTCTACGTCCCGATTAATTAATAAATCTTTCTTATTTTTTCTCCCTTAGTAGGAATTTTATAACAAAATAAAAAAAAAAGAACTGAAAAATTATTTTTCTACGGAGATTAAAATGAATAAATATATAATCACGCATTTTACTCATTACTGGGTGTGGCACTCTGCAATAGCAGATCTCAGTAACTGATATAATTATGCGCGTGAAGTTCGACTACCAGCCGTCAAATCATCGCCTCCAAAGATGTTAGTGGTGGTGGAGCCACAGGGGTAATTTTTAATGTGGTGAAAATTGTTAGCTCTGTTAAAATGATAAGATTATAATAATAATTTGTCGTGTTAATATTGTTTTATTTTATATTTGTCTCATTTTTTTATATGCATTTCATTCCACAATTAAGCTTTTTGTACAAATAATATTATTATTGTATTAATGTATTCTGAACCGAGAAAAAGAATTCAAGTGTATTATAAAACTACGGGTAAGTAGGTCTTCACGACGAATCTGGCATTTATAGTAGTTGAAGTGCGAAATTTATTTGGGTTTTTGACTGGGTTTTTGGAGTTGGATTAAAATATACTGTTTGTCACTGGACTTCTCGAGTATCGTTTTATTAAGATAAGTGTTATCTTTCATTTTTATAGTAGTTTAGTTTTTTATATATATATTTTCTTTCATATCGTTATTTGTTTATATTGGTTACGTGTATAGAAACGCTGAGTTATGTTTTGTTTTTAGGTGTGATTGACGTTTGACAGTTGACGTTTGACAGTTGTGTAAATGTAACTGTTTTCTTTTTCTATTTATAGTTAAGGACAAGCCTGGTAAGCTACCTTAACTTCTACTCTTCTACCGAGAGAACCCTTCTTTTATTTCTTTTGGATAAATGAAAAATAAATGGGTGAAATTTGATTAATGTAAGTTTGGTACGTGGAATGTTAGGGGTATAACTGGTAAAGAAAATGAATTGATGAATGTAATGCGTCTGTATAATGTAGATGTTTTGTGTGTCAGTGAGACTAAAAGGAAAGGATGTAGTGAGGAAGAAGTAGATGGATTGTTTTGCTTGTGGTCGGGTGTTGCTGAGAATGAACACGCGAAGCATGGTGTTGGTGTGCTTGTTAGTGAACGAATGAAACCGTTTGTGAGAGAATATGGTTGTACTTCATCGAGAATTCTTTGGCTGAGATTAAAGGTAGGCTTTCATAGAATCTTCGTTGTGTCAGTTTATGGTCCAACCGAATCCGAAAATGATCTTGAAAAAGATAGATTTTGGAATTTGTTAGATAGTGTTATTGATTCATGTGATTCAGGTGAGAAAGTTATTGTATGTGGTGATTTAAATGGTTGGGTGGGAGTTAAGAGAAGCATGTCTGGGAATGTATTGGGTAAGTTTGGTGATGCAAGAGTGAATGAAAACGGTAGGAAAATAGTTTCTTTCTGTTTGGAGCGTGATCTCTTTGTTTCCAACTCTATCTTTAAACATAAACTTGCTCATTTGTATACATGGGAGAATATTAGTGAAAATAGACGGAGTATGATTGATTTTATTTTGTATGATGAACGATTGAGAAGTTTAGTTGTAGATACGCGTGTGAAGCGTGGTGCTGAATTGGGTACGAATGACCATTATTTGGTGGTATCGCGTATACGTCTAGATAAATGTTGGAGAATGAGGGTGAAAAATACTAATAAAATGTTTCGTGTGAAATCCAGTGCACTGCAGAATGAGGATGTTAGAGATTTGTTTGTTGAGAAAATAAATGAATCTTTGCCTGTATGTGAACTTAATTTTGAATGCAGCATAAATGATGTTTGGTTCAAATTTAAGGATACAGTTCTTAAATGTGCAAAAGAAGTTTGTGGTGAATGTAGATTAGGTTCTTGTCCAAAAAATGCATGGTGGAATAAAGAAGTTAAAGAAGCGATTGAAGTGAAAAAGAGAGCATATTTGCGATTTCTAAATGTGAAAGATGTGCCTGGAAGTTTACGTGATGAATGCTTGCTGGAATACAAGAGGTTAAATAAATGTGTTAAGAGAGTAGTGAGAGAAAGCAAGGCGCGTTTTGATGATTTGATGAGTGAAAGATTAACTAATGATTTTAGTATGAATAAAAGAATGTTTTGGTTGAGAGTGAAGAGATTGAGAGGTGGTAATGTCAGGGCAGTGAAAGCGATTAAGAGTGCGGATGGTGAGTTATTGTGGAATGAATCAGATGTTACTAATAGATGGTGTGAGTACTTTAGGACTTTATATGGTAGCATTAATAGACCGAATGGTTGTAGTGAAAATGTTAGCGAAAATGTTAGTGGTGATGAATGGGATATAGATGAGAGTGATGTTAGTTTCGCATTGATGCGTCTGAAGAATGGTAAGGCTCCTGGTTTGGATGGTATATCGAATGAGATGTTGAAGTATGGAGGTGAGAGGTTATTTGACTGGTTAGTTTATTTGTTTAGATTTTGTTTAAAACGGTGTGTGGCTCCTGATGATTGGAAATGTGCTATCATTTGTCCTTTATTTAAAGGTAAAGGTAGTTCGAGTGAATGTACTAATTTTCGTGCGATAAGTTTGCTGAGTGTGGTAGGGAAGTTGTACGGGAAGATTCTTATTCATAAGGTACGAACCTTAACAATCTCCAAGTTAAGTGATATGCAAGGTGGTTTTTTGCCTAAGAGAGGATGTGTGGATCAATTGTTTTCTCTTCGTATGATTGTTGAAAAGTCACTTGCTAAGAACAAGAAGGTGTTCTGTGGCTTTCTCGATCTTAAAAAAGCATATGATAGTGTTCATCGCGAGACATTATGGAATGTACTGTTACAGTACGGTATAAATGGTAATTTGTTGGGGGCAATTCGTGCGCTGTATGAAGGTAGTGAGGCTGCGGTGAGAGTTAATGGTAGATTGAGTGATTGGTTTTGTATAGACATTGGCGTGAAACAAGGTTGTGGGATGTCTCCGTGGCTCTTTAATTTGTACATGGATGTATTCTTACGAACGGCGTTGAATGGGGTGGATGGTGTACATATTGGTGGTAGTGTTGTGCCTGCGTTAGCATATGCGGATGATGTGGTTGTTATGGGTGAATCTGAAGAGCAATTGAGACGAATGATTCTAAATATAAATGAAGTAGGAAAAGATTTAAATTTATTATTAAATGTCGATAAATGTAAAGTGTTAGTGTTTGAAAAGAGCGATTTGGTGACTGATTGTAATGTTTCGGTGAATGGTGTGAGATTGGGTCAAGTGAATGAGTTTTTATATTTGGGTAGTATGTTTTCAAGGGATGGACGTATTGATTGTGAGATTGAAAGAAGAGTATCTGCGGGACGCAAGGTATTGGGTGCTCTGGGAACCTTTGCTCGAAATGTGAATGTATCCAGAGATGCTCGATTGAGTGTGTATAATGGTGTTTTAGTGCCTACATTGATGTATGGTAGTGAATGTTGGGTGTGGATGAAGAAACATGAACGTCGTATAACTACTGTGGAAATGAGGTATTTGCGGGGTGTGTGTGGTTATACTAGAAGAGATCGTGTCCGGAATACATTGGTGTATGATGAGTGTGAAATTGAGAAGAATGTAGTTAGAAAAGTAGGTATAAGTCAGTTGAGATGGTTTGGGCATGTTGAACGTATGTCGAATGAGAGATTAGTGAAACAGGTATATGTTGGTGAAATTGAGGGTGAAAGATTGCGTGGGCGACCTATGAATAAATGGATGAATATGATAGAAGGATTGTTGCGTGAACGAAAGTTTCCGAGTACGAGGAACAAACGTGCTTGTATGAAAGGAATTATGAATGTGGATGAAGCAAAAGTGGTGTGTCAGAATAGGAACGTTTGGCGAAGATTAATTGCGGAATGAATCTGATGATTTCAGAAATGCGCAGGGTTTTAAATTTTAGTTTCGTTGTTTAGTAATTTCATTAGAGTGTTTACCTGTAATTGTGTGAAATTCACTTTCAAAAACAAGCGCAGGGACGACACTCCCATCGTTTCTTATCTTTTTTATTCTTTTCTGATCTTACATTGAGTGTTTAACTGCAATTGTGTGGAATTCACTTCCAAAAACAAGCGTAGAGCGACACTCCCTTTCTTTCTTATCTTTTTGTTTCATTTTCAGTTACTGCATTGTGTGGTCTTTTATTTCATATATAAGTGCAGACTATCGCTTTCATCTTTTCTAATCTTGTACATTCGTTGTTAGTTTCGTTATTTTTTCGTTGTTGGGAGTGAACGTGAGTAATTTGAGATTTTTTTATGCATGCGTTGTGTGCGTTGAAGAAGGAAAGTGAGTGGTAGGTGAGGGGGAGTGATGTGATTGAAGGTTTGTTGTGTGATAGTAGTTTCGAGTGTATATATGAATGAGTTTATATGGAGTGATCTTTGAGGGTGGTTGAAGTGAGGGTGGTGTGTTTGGATGAGAGTGTTTGACCATGATTGGTTGTTTGATGGGTGTGTTGAGTGAATGTTTTATGAGTGATTTTAGGGTTCGTGCTACCCCATTTGTTGGGATATGGCGTGAAGTTATGTATGTATGTATGTATGTATGTATGGAATTGATTAATTAATGCTGTTTTAAATCCCCTGAACATCTTTTATATGTACACATTTTTTTCTAAAATTAATAGGAAAAAACCTCGTCATTTGAAAATTTTACCATTCTACTCCCTATATACAGGTTGTCCAAAATGTCTGAAAACGGCTAAAAATCTCGAAAATTACGGTTTGGATCGGAGCAACAAAAAAACACACATTTTATATTTTTAAACATATCAAATAATACCAAAGTTAACCCCCCACCACTGCGGAGGGCAGATTTATATATATATATATATATATATATATATATATATATATATATATATATATATTATGGGATGGCTAGCTCAGTGGTATGAAGTCGGCCTGTGGATCCTGAAGTCCCTGGTTCGATTCCCACAGGCGACAAATTTTCATAATTTGAAAAAGCTATCCCTGTGGCTCCTCCACCACTAACATGTTTGGGGGCCGTGATTTGACGACTGGTAACCGCACTTCACGCGCAAAATATATCACTTACCGAGATCTGCTTCAGCAGAGTGCCACACCCAGTAATGGATAGAAGGCGTGATGATATATTTATTTTATTTATGAATATTTTAATTTATTTAACAATTTCTGGTGATGAAAACCACTCAGATATTTTTCTTGTACTGCGCCATAATTCATTCCGATCATATTTACGCGTTCCTCGAAATTTAAAATATTCACGATGACAGTGACAGATTAAATTATTTAAAACAAATTGCAAGCACTTTACGTCAGTAGCAATAAAAGAGTAGGCGAGAAATTAGTAATTATTTTTATTAATTCCTTAAAAATACGCTATCGAAATGGCAGTATTGTGATATAAAAATTTTTTGTCGGACACTTTTTATTTATAAAAGACATGTTACATCAATATCGACAACTAGAAGAGCTACGACGTTTTAAATTAGACAAAAGTTAGCTCAATAGGGAGCCAAATTAACCGTGTTTTTGTTTCTACGAAAAGGTCATTAGATACAATATAAAGAAAAATATAAATTTAGTATTTTTTATTATTGCTTATAACTTCTTAATTTGAATTAATACAGTATTTTAGTTTGTACATTCTTGAGGCACTTTTTCATGAGTAATGTACGGAAGTACTGTAATAATATTCGAGATATTAATACCAACTTAAATTTTTTATATGCTTATATTTATAGTAGACTATATGGAACAGTAAAACACAGCTTTTTTCTCTTTTCAACGATATAAAACAATTTTTATACATATTTTCTTCATGATTTTAACTAAAACACCCAAAAACAGTGTTTTAGTAACTTGCTCGAGGTACCAGCCAATATTTTTGACAGTAGACAATTGTTTAAATTTTTTCATGAATAGCTTTATTTTTACGAATATTACAAATGTTTAATTAACTTTTGCGCTTTGATGAAATACAGTACTGAAATGTGTTTTATATAAAAAAATTCGCAATTTTATTCTCTATAACTTTTATTTGAAGTATTTTCCTGTAAAACTAATTGGGAAGAAATGCGCACGAAAAAACTGATATCACATGTTATAAGCCTATGTTCGGATACACTGTGTATATATATATCATCACGCCTTCTACCCATTACTGGGTGTGGTACTCTGCCGGAGCAGATCTCGGTATGTGATATATTTTGCGCGTGAAGTGCGGTTACCAGTCGTAAAATCACGGCCCCCAAAGATGTTAGTGGTGGGGAACCACAGGGGTAGTTTTTAAAATGGTAAAAATTGTTTATTATTTATATATATATATATATATATATATATATATATATATATATATATATATATATATATATATATATATATATATATATATATATATTATCTAATAAGATTACACGTAATTTTATATTTCTTATGTAACTAAAAAACAACCTATAAGTTATAAGAAGTTTGAAGATTAACTATAGCCCATTTCACTTTAGCACACAAAAGGTTGAAACAAAATGTTGAATAAATTCTACTAAATCTTTAATTACTACATCATACAGAATAATTGGAAAATAATTTATATTTAAAAATTTGCAATTTTTTTATAGTATTAATAAAAATATAGTTTTTGGGTATTAAAATCAATTTTTACGCTGTCGTTGCGTCAGAAATTATTAAAAAAAAATATTTCAAATAAAAGTAGCATATTTATTTTCTGCAAAAAAAAAATAACAAAAAACTTTAAAAGATACCAAACATTTTATTTAAACTTTTTTCAGTGAAATAAATTGGGGAGACAATGACTGCGTAAAAACTCATTTCTCATAATAAATGCCTATGATCACTTCTCATGTAACATTCAGTATATAGCTTAGAATATATATTAAATAACAGATAGTACAATAATTTATAAAATTCGCTATAACTATTCCTTACTACGAAAGAAAACCTCCCTAATTAACATTGTTGTAACTGATGGTATTTGTGTGTGATCGCAGTCCTCTGGTCTATCGGATTGTGTGCGATAGTCAATAGCAACTTTTCTCGATGTCATTGTTAACATTTTTATTAAATCTTTTTCTTTATGATGCTCGCTTAGGACGTCACAAAGGCATTGAATAAACCAAGTTCCATTTTGGACATCCCGGTATGAATAGTATCCTAAAATAATTTAAATTATGTGAAATGGCGTAATTAATTTTAATATTGTTTATTGGTCAATGCTGATTCATTTTGATTGTTATCTTTTGATAACCAACTGTTATATGAACATTTAAAATATTTTTTAGACAATTAAACGTCACTCATTTCAATTATTGCCTATCATATCTTATCAAGAAATAAGTGCAACTTTACTTCACAGAGAAATTATTTCTACGAAAATAATTTAAATACACAAGTATACTGTAATCTATATTCAATTTACTGAAATCTATAAATATATATTAATCTTACCGATGATAAAACAAATCATTATTGATATTTTCTTACAAAAGAAAGATTTACCTTCAACCGTACTATTGGCAATCAAAAAATCTGCTTGACTTGGAAGTTTATAAGTAATTGGCTTATTTGAAGAATCTGTTTGAGTTCTTCCGCGAAACAATCGAATACCATGGTCTTTCTTTTTTCCTCGACAGGCACTAATAAAGAATAATTTTGGTTTTCCTGCCAAAGTAACGCATTTATCTCCAGCAAAATATTCCCAAAGTTTATCAGCAGGATAATACATATCTTTTGCGGAAAGTTCGCCACCTGGTCTCCCATGTGTCAAAACAAAAACAGCGAAACAATCACATGTGGTGTAGTCTTCATTGCTTACTGGAAATTAGCAAAAATATATAGTTTTTATTTACTAGTAAATAAATTTTATTACATCTTACATTTTGCAACTTGAGTTATAATGTCAACGTAGTCTAAATCGGTGTGTATCTCTATTTCAAAATTTAACATCTGACCAAAAACTGCTGTTATTCTTTCCACGTCCATTTTAGTACCTTCTCTAGGATCTTCTTTATCAAAATATTCATGATTAAAAATAATAGCTTTACCTCTCCGTTCATGCCCCATGAAATACTCTTCGGCATGGGGTTCTGTTACCATTAAGGCCCCTTTTGGTGCGTCACCAAAACTTCTAAAATATTTTTTTAATTGATTATATTTATTTAGTGCAAAATACTGAAAAAACTATATTACCCAACTTCATTAGTTGCAGGAAATCGTAAACCTGCATCTGCTTCCGTGTTACAATTATTTTTAGGTACATTTTGGTCACTATTTGATGAACTATCGGTAGCAGTTGTTTCTTTCTTTTTCCTTCGACTTCCAAAATTAGGTAGAAATGTACGTTTTACCTGGGTCTAAATATTGACAAATAATTGAGTAAATAATAATAATAAATATTTGAACAGTTTTTATTGATTTATTTTACTACTTGCCTCCGAACTATTTGAAGTTGTATTCTTACTCGTAACTTTGGATTTACTTCTTTTTATATTGATTTCAGTTTTTTTCTAAAAATATTTTTTATTATTAGAAAACATATTTGTAAACCCTAACTTGCAGTTTACATACTTTAGATCCTGGTGATTCATTTTTACTTTCTTTTTTATTATCCATATTAATGAATACCTACTCTTATATTTTTATATAGCGTAAGCTACTTTAAATTTAAATACAATTAACAATATCAAGTATTATAAACAAAACTACAATTATTATGCTACCAATTCCACCGCTAACTATAATATTTCAGTAATAACAATGGTTTAGTGGTAGATTTAATATTGGAAAAAGATAAGTGTTATCATTTTATCAGTTTTTCTGTTATATCAACATAAATTCAAACGATAATAGGTTGCATAAAACACACATACGATAAATCAATATAAATTTAAAGAAAACTTTTCAATAACAATGTCAATAAAGTAATTTGTTGTCTTTATTACTTGTTTTTTTGTTTTGTTTTTGTTTTTTATTTTTCATTTAATTACTTGAAATATTTAATTGAACGGTAGGAATAGACCATGATAAGTGATTACAACAAAGAGGTGTGCCTTTATCGCTGGTATATTCAGTGTCAAAAGTTGAATGTAAAAAGTGGCGGTTTATTTGAATTGGTAAAATGATGGCAGACTGTAATTATAATAAATAGCATGTAGAAAGAATAATGTTGGATTAATAACAAAATAGAACTGGAAGAATTTGTATTAGGAGTATTATAACTAGTAATGTACGAATTTGATATAATTAATAAATACGTTCCAGCAATGAAGAGTTTAGAAGAAAAACTGAAGGACATAAAACAGTAGTAGCAGAGAAACCCTACGGAAGTATTTATTTATTTATGCTACTCCGCACAACAGGAACTTAATCCTAATTACAGTACAAGCCCGGACTCACTTAACAGTAGTGTGGTAGTTTATATATTTTTAGCTTGAGTGGGATTTAAACTCAGGCTCTCCGGTTTCGAATGCCGTAATGCTACACGCACCATCTTATTGCCGGAGTATTTGTATTTGTTGCTGTTAGTAGTTCATTCCAAGAAATGTATAGACTGAAGAAAAGTACTGATAGAAATGATATTGTTGCTTAAAGAACAATTATCCAAGAGCAAGTACAGATAATGCGAAGTTAAAAGAGAACAAAAACCAATCATGAGACTATATACATTCGAGTTATGGAGTGTAGAAATGTTGACAATCTGCAAAAGAATCAGCTGTATTTTACTCAAATCGTGCAGGGTAGAGATACATAGTTATACAGGCTACTGAATCATATAGATTTGTGAGCAATACGTTGTTGATTTTTAAGTAAAAAATAAAATTCGGAGGTTACTACGACATAAATCTGAGAACTTTATTCGCTAGATTAAAGAACAACTTTTTCCTAATTTATTTGAAAATGATATTGTTATAATAGACAATTTTTGAATTTCAGCAATTAATTTCAGGATGTTGTAGTATAAATAAATAGAAAATAGTGTACTACTCTCGTTCAGTCCTCATAATTCGTTTTGTACATTACCAGGCAGATTCACAAAACGGATTAGCACTAACACCGATTTTAATATTATCTATAACTCTTGTTTCAAATTAAAACAGATTAAAGAAATAAACTAAATTTGATGCTAATTAACTCTCTTTTTAACTCAAGTTAAAATAAACTTGTTTCGTACATTGAAAAGAGAGTTAAAAACGAAATAAAATATGGAGTTAGCGCTAATCCGCTTTATGAATCTGCCTGTACATGATTAGTCCCAAGATAGTCTTATTTTATAACTGTCTGTTAATTTTTAATAATAATTAAAATGATTTCTAATTAAAATTGACGAAATTTATCATAATGAAAATGGGACCACGAGAAGTGAAGCTTGGAAAATGTTGGATGGTACGAATATAATTTCATTGCATACATCTTTATTGCACGATACGACCAGTACCAACACTCAAGTGAAAAACCTATTAAAAAACTACCAAAACCTAAAAGTTACTCACTTGTTTAGAAATATCATACAGGTTATAAATAAAATATATTACAATTTCAGTAACATATTTATGTAAAACATATAATTCCAACGATGACAAGTTTAAAGGAACCAGTAGTTGTATCTGGAAAATTAGGGGGCGGTCCACATGGTTTAGGTAATTATTGAATTTATAAATTATTGCTTAGTTTCGATTTTCAAAAGAATTCGTCAAAATAATTAAGTTGTGGTTTAATTTCAGGTGATCCTAATGATACATCATTAAGAAGAGTCGAACAGGAAGTTATGATACCAAAAATAATGAGAGACAAAGCAAAAGTTGAAAAGTGTTTCAAAGAAGTTGAAGAATTTTCGAAATGCTGTAAAGATTATAGCGTATTTATGGTAGTAACATGCAGAAAACAAAACAGCGCTCTTAGGGATTGTTTAGGAAAATGGTATGAGAATGAAACATTTCAAAACGAGTGCAAACAAATCTATTTGAACGAGCGCAGTGAATACAGGAGAACAGGTATACCAAAAAAACATAGAGATAAAAAAGAGTAATCCCTTTTATTGTATATAGTTTAATAGTAATAAATCATGGTTTTTATTCTTTAGATTTTCGTTCTTGTTTTGCTATCCATCTTTTCATTAATATGGTATTTACCGAAAACAATTTTATAATATCTGATGATTTAGTAGCTTCTTCTTTTCGTAATTCTGCAGGCCAAATTATCTGACATATGATTACTTCTTTAGCCGCTGTTTCAGTTAGACGATTTAATCCAATTAAATTTATCCATTCAAATGTTCTCTGGTTAATATTTTTATCTTGGTCGTACTTATTAGATAAAACGTTAATAATAACTAAATAAGAGGCGTGGAAGAACGGTGGGCCTTGTTTATATAAAACTGAAATTTAAAATAATATTAAGAGATATTAAATTATTAATATTTAAACTTACGAAAGTCGCCCCCAAATTTTAATCCTGATTTTACAACCCATTTTCTGGCTCGAAAATAGTGATAAGCAATATAATTTTGTATAAAGTTCGGTTGTGTTACTGCAAATAATTTCCAAAGACAATTTTTTTCTAATAATTTACTATTAAAATCATAAATATTTAAACATTTTAAGACGTTAGATAAAAAGAAAGCTTCTTCTAAACATAGATTGAGAGTTTCATGAATGGGAAGAGTTTGTTTTAATTCAGGTTTCGATAAGCTAAAGAATTCTTCGTTTTCTGAATCAGTATCATTCAAAATTATTACAGTTTCTGACAATTTTCCTTCAGAGATATTTTTGCTGAGCTGTTTTCTGTTTTCATGTTGTCTTTGTCGTATAATATTTGGTTTTTTTTGTGAATTAAAATTAGGAAAACTTCTAGATAAGTTTCCTTTTCCAAAAAATCCCATAGAATTGATAGAATTCACAGCTTTTGCATCGTGAATAGTAACACAAAATCCATTAAATCGACCTGAGTATATAGCATTGTTTTCTTCAATATTTAATGAAGGAAACGGTTTGGTTTTAATTAGTTTGCAATATTTTTTTCGTCTTGCTGCTCGTAATTTCATATTTTAGTTTTTTAACCTCAAAGACAAATGTCATTTTAGTTTAGTTACTTATGCTAATAGAGTAATATAAAAGTTACTATTTTAATCATTTCTATTTTATTATTTCTTTACAATTATATAGATATTTATATTTATTTATACATTATGTTTTTAAATAAAAAATTTTGGAAATTACTAATTTTCTATATTTATTTAAAATATATATATATATATTTTGTACCTTTATTTTTGTATGCTGCAAGTGGTACTTACAACAATACTTATCATTATTACGAACTTCATTCGAGACTGAGGAATGTTTTGTAAGACCTTAGAAAAATACAGTAAAAAATTAAAAATGCTTTGTTGATAAATATTTTTAAAATTATTTTGTAATGTGAAATTAATATGTAAACAAGTCATTATTATAGTAGCGGTATGTGTGTCCACTTTTTTATATAGGCTGGTACATGGCCGGATTTACTTGGTAAATATCTTAGAATGTTACGCCCACTTAGACATTTATATGTAAACATTACAAAATGCAATTTATTCTAATATTGTATTATAAAATTTTTAATTTATGTATCCATTCAAGACGTGTTATATAAAAGTTAACCTGTAAAATGTACAGGGTCAAATTCATTAAAGTCAGGTTATTTCCATTAAAATTTTATTAGACCAAATGGAACTATCCAATGTACACTATATGCAAATACTTATTAAAAGAAAATTGTTAAATTATGTATAATGTTTTTTTATAAAGGTATCAAAATAATGGGAACACTGTATCCTGTTCTGACGACTGCAACGGAGACAAACAAGTGCCCCTGTGTTCGCTGGCCGATGTACAGTTGCGATTTCTTTGTCCCGGTGATTTGGACGAAGTACGGGCACTATGTCAGGACTGGTTTCCCATCGACTACCCGTTATCTTGGTACGAAGATATTACCTCAAGCACTAGGTGACGAATTTTGTTTATATAACTGAACATTATAAGCATTTAATTGTGAATGTTTGTGCAGATTTTACGCTCTAGCAGCGGTTTATAACCAGATAATAATCGGCCTTATCGTGGCCGAAATTAAACCATACGTTAACCTAAACACAGAAGATCAGGGTATTTTACCCGCAGCTTATGCCAAAAATGCTGAAGTTGGTTACATTTTATCGCTCGGTGTCTCTAAACAATTTAGAAGAAACGGAATTGCATCACTGTTACTTGATTCACTTCTTGGACACCTAACAACGGTTGAGCGCAGGAAAGTGAAAGCAGTTTTTCTTCACGTTCTTACTACGAATTCTGCAGCTATTCTGTTTTACGAACATCGAAGGTTCGTGGCGTCAATTAACTATTATTTATTTTAGTGAAGATGTGCTTTGTGCAGATTCCGACTCCACTGTTTCCTGCCATACTACTATTCAATCCGAGGCCGATGTAAAGACGGGTTTACATATGTGCTGTATATAAATGGGGGACACCCACCATGGGGCATGTACGACTACATCAAGCACTGGTGCGGGTTGGCGTGGAGCGGTGGTGGCCTGTTCACGTGGTTAGTGCGCCGCCTCAGCCGCGCTGTGCACTGGCTGTGGCCCTCTGCCAACGGCGCCGTCGTCTGTACCCATACCGAGTATTGACACACCACTGTATACATGTAAGTATACGGGAATAATTATATGAATATACTAATAAACCCTCAAATCCTTCCATCGTCATTTATTCCTATCTATGTAACATATTCGAACAAATTTACCCCTTGTTCTTCACGAGTTTATATCTGACGCTATTATGTTGGTTGTTTACAGGTTGTTACAAATAAAAGAGTATATTAGGCCCCAAGAGTGAAATCACAACAAAGCGATTACAATTTGCCAAAATTTAATGTAAGTTATACGTATATCAAATTTTAATTATTTCTAGCGAATTTTGTTAGTTCAAATACCTCTTTCCCTTTAATAATTAATTAATCATAAATAAAATATGCGTTTCTGAACCCCACGAAAATTATATTTTAGAAATAATAAGATACGAAATATTTTTAATAATACTTCAAATGATATAAAGTTTTTATTAGTTCTCAGTATTGAGGGGTGACAGAAATTTGGAATTCCATAATTTTATTGAAATGCTTCAATTTTATTTCACAAACAAAACAAAAATTGAAATGATATTGATTAATTATGGCTCTTCCATTATTTACTAAAATGATTTGACCATAAGAAGTCACATTTGACAAATATAGGATAGTTTTTGCAATGCCAAAGTTTTTTGTCTGTATTTATCGTTATTTATTTACATATTTAAAAACATCTTATTTTTATACATTAAACATAGCCGTATTATTTCAGTTATTCAGTTGCAGATTCCTTTTTGTAATTTTTAGTATTTATACATATTTTAATTTTGCTGTATTTTATTTACTGCCCTTAGTTACTTTATGTCACTATTTTCGTCTCATGTTTCTATAAAACTAAGCGAAATATAACAAAATATGGGAATGTGATATATATTTACGTTGTATAACAGTTTTGTACCTTTTGCTGAAAGTATTGCTTTGTATATTATTGCTATACTGACAGCAATAAAATAAAGATAATTTCAAAGCATCTTATGAGCAATTAAATCAAACAATTCCTTCTAATCTTAATAATGCCAATTTATTTATAACTGTTCAAGAAGTCGTGTTATTTTAAATTAAAAAAAAATACACATGTCACTAAATACAATTAGAATAAATACAAAACCAGTGAAATTACTTAAATACAGGTACAATTTTAACAAATTCAAGTCAACCAACACTATCACAGTTAAATCAGATCAATTATCATTTCTATAAGTATCTAGAAATCTTCTAGAAAATATATACATGTTATTCGAGTTTCTCTCTAAATCATCTTCACTGTCACTAGTGTCTTCTCTTAATGATAGCGCCTGCATTTGTTCGATAGTAGATTGTAGAGATTCATGGATAGAGGACACATCCTGTAACTCAGATTCTGTTGGCGTTTGTGACATTTCTGCAGGCGTCACAGGAGGAGTTGGACAGATATTTGTTGGAGATTCTGCCCGATCAACATTGGTTGATTCCTCGGCTAACTTGATTCCAGCTATACCTGTGTTCATAAAACATATTAATATAAGTTCAAATATTAGTTATGACTACTATACCTTTTTTAGGTGTAGTAGATAAGTCTCTTTTTATTCTTCGGCGCCTAGCAGGATCATTTCGTCTTCTTTGAATCATGGAATCAAAATCGGCCACGTATAAAAATCCTGCGATTAATAGTTCACATGTCCTTTCTCCTGATTTATATGATACTTCTAACTCTCGACTTGTTCTTTCATCATATTGCCACCAACCTAGGGATTTGAACTGTGATATAAATAGCTGATAATATAATGTTAGCACAAATTCAATATTTTAATGGAATCGTGTGTAATTCAGTTCAATAAAACACAATGTAGATAAAATAAATTTATTCTTTTGCTACTAAATATTAATACTACATAAAAATTTATATATTTATTAAGTGTATATTTTATGTTAGTACAAGGGTACCCCAGCAACACCTTTAGCTGGTAGAGACTGAACATCTCTTTTAATAAATCTCTTTTTACCGGGATTCCGTTTAGGATATTGGTAGTTTTGTACTAAGTCTATAATATATAGTTCTCCGCAAATTAATATTTCTGTGGTCTGTAATTTATTTTTTAAAGCAGTTTCAATGTCTTCGTTTGTACGTTCGTCATATTTCCACCAACCTAAATACATACATAAAGAATTTTTCAATATTGACTTCATAAAATAGAAGTACAATTGTTTCTGATAACTGAATATTTATTTCTTTACTTGAAACGGTTTCAGTAAAGATTAGTACAAATGCAAATATGAAATATATTTACCATTTCGACCCTCGTAAAACCACTGGTAGCCTCCTTCAAATGCTTCATACACTTCTTTTAGTTCACTGGTGTTGTCAAGCAATTTTGGGTGATCTAAAAAGTCTCTGGGTATTTCCTGTCGACACATTGCACATCGTTTACTTTGATTCGCTATTCCTTTTACACAGAGGAAACAAAATATGTGACCACATGGAAGTTGAGCAGGATGAATACAAGTTTGAAGGCAAACTGCACATTCTAAAATATTCCCTGAAAAGAAATGTGTGATAGTAGTATGCTGGACAGGTAAATAAATATAGGTCATCCATAAATATATATTCTAATACCACTTACCTGTGTCTTTTCCATGTTCCACTACTTTTGAAGTACTTTCGGCCATTATATTTTAAATACTATCTATTATATTCACACATTTACATGCGCAAAACAACAATCACACCTCAAAAAATAACATAACTGTCAATTTGAGTTGACAAATTTTATACCAACGTAAGCAAAATTAAAACTTGAAAGAACTACTACAAATTACAATCTGTCAAGTCAAACTGACAGAGACAAGTAGTATAACCTAAAATTTGATCTGTATTTTTGTGAATCATCCATTGATGTTTATTTTCACATATAAAAAATGGTTGATGCAGATGAGGAAAATCTTGTAGCCCCAAGAAGATTTAGAGTAAGAATATTGTTCAATTTTTATATAAAAAAAAACAATTTATCAATTATTTCAGAATTTGGCTTCAATAAATTCTGTCAGTCAGGAGGAAGTAAACGATATTTCTCCTCCTGATGATACACCATTAATATCTTCTCTACGTAGAAGGAAGGAAATAAGTAATGATACAATTGAGCCAGGATCTTTAAATATCCTCTCTGCTAAATATGAGGTATAATCAATATATTTTTCAATTATTATATATTCATTTTTACTCATATTCTTGCAGAGTCTTGATTATGATATATGTGAGAATTATTTATTATTGGATGAAGAAAGAAAAAAGGGATACAGATTTGTGGTCCGCAAAAATATAGCACGATGGTGTATTTTTCTCTTTATTGGAATATTCACAGCTTTAATAGCTAGTGCTATAGATATATCTATTGAAGAACTTTCAAAGTTGAAGTATGGTTCTCTTGCGAAATGTATCCTTAAAAAAAAGTATAGTAATATTAGTCATAGCAAGATGATTATTTTTATAACATTTCTTTAATTGTAACGCAGATGTGGATAATTATGTGACAGAAGGCAAGTTATACATTCCTTATTTAATATGGGTGGCGTATAACATTGGGCCGGTTTTAATTGGAGCACTACTTGTTACTTACGTGGAACCAGTTGCTGCTGGGAGTGGAATACCTCAAGTAAAATGTTACTTAAACGGCGTAAACATACCACGCATTGTTCGCATTAAAACTCTTATTGTAAAAAGTGTTGGAGTAGTTTGTTCTGTGGTTGGAGGACTTGCTGGCGGCAAAGAAGGCCCTATGATTCATTCTGGGGCAGTGGTCGCAGCTGGAATTTCACAGGGTAAAAGTACGACTCTTGACAAGGATCTAAAGATATTTGAATACTTTAGAGAGGATCATGAAAAGAGAGATTATGTGTCGGGAGGTGCAGCTGCTGGAGTATCAGCAGCTTTTGGAGCACCTGTAGGAGGGGTTCTCTTTAGTTTGGAAGAAGGCTGCAGTTTCTGGAATCAAGGCTTATGTTGGCGAACTTTTTTTTCTTCTGTTGTAAGCACTTTTACATTGAACGTAGTATTATCCACTTATCATGGTGTTCCTGGCGATTTAAGTTACCCAGGATTATTAAATTTGGGTAGGTTCGATACATTTGCGTATCAAATATATGAACTTCCTATCTTTGTTCTTATTGGAGTATTTGGTGGACTTCTAGGCGCATTGTGGAACCACATTAATTACAAATTAACAGTATTCCGTATTAAAATGATTTCGAGACATCGTTGGTTGCGAGTTATTGAAGCTTGCATTGTAGCAATGACAACAGCTACAGTCGGATTTTTAATGATGTATCTTCTAAAAGACTGTAAACCTTTAGGACAAGATCCTACTAAGTATCCTGTACAACTTTATTGTGATGATGGGGAATACAACGCAGTTGCTGCCATTTGGTTTCAAACTCCTGAAGCTTCAGTCAGGTCTCTGTTTCACGATCCTGCAGGAAGTCATAAACTGGTGTCGTTATTAATATTCGTTTGTTTGTATTTCTTATTGTCAACATGGACTTTTGGTTTAGCCGTATCTGTTGGTTTATTTATTCCAACCTTACTGACAGGTGCTGCATGGGGACGACTCTTTGCTCTTTGTCTGCAGACGTTGTTTCCTAATGCGCCTGAAAGTTTGTTTGAACCAGGAAAATTCGCTCTTCTTGGAGCTGCTGCACAACTCGGCGGTATTGTAAGGATGACTATAAGTTTGACTGTTATTATAATGGAAACTACTGGAAATATTAGTTTCGCATTACCGTTAATTGTAACACTAATATCAGCCAAATGGACTGGTGACTTCTTTAATGAAGGTATTTACGACATACATATTCAGTTACAAGGAGTTCCACTATTACCTTGGGAACCACCACCACTATCACATAATATATATGCTAGTGAAGTGATGTCACATCCAGTCGTCACTCTTAAAACAGTAGAAAATGTTGGTCACATAGTTGAACTCTTACGATTAACTACATACAATGGGTTTCCTATAGTTGATCCTCCTCTTACTGATGATTCTTGCGTTACTACGTACGGAAAAATTCGTGGTCTAATTTTAAGATCGCAACTTATTGTTCTCTTAAAGAGTAAAAAGTTTAATGAAATATCTGACGAATGGGGAACTGAGAATCCAAATATGTTTCGAGATGAATATCCTCGATTCCCAAAAATTGATCAAGTTAATATTACAGATGAAGAAAAGACTTACCACATAGATTTGAGGCCTTACATGAATTCGTCACCTTATACCGTTTTACATGTAAGAATTTTTTTAATTTGTTTGTAATATTAGTTGTAATATTATTTGTTTCAGTCTACATCTTTACCGAGAATGTTCCGACTATTTAGAGCTTTAGGATTGCGACACTTGTCAATTGTAAATGACTTAAATGAGGTAATTTTTATTTATAATCGAATATAAAATATATTGATAATCTGATTTTTTAAGGTCGTTGGAATGGTAACAAGGAAGGATTTGGCTCGTTATCGTGTATGGCATCACAAAGGACGCATGGGTTTGGAAGAGTTGTTCATTTCCAAAGATTTATAATAATAATTTAAATATACAGCATATTAATTACAATAACAGTTATTTTCACATACAAATTATGTAAGTAGTCAATTATTTTTAAATAACTCCCATCCTAACCATTTCCACAGGTAGAAAAATAAATGAACTGGAAGAACTACTAGCACAAGAAGAAAGTAATAATATTCATCGGATATTTCCATTCTAAATTAACAATATTATATTAATAAGATATAAATATTAAATGCATTTTTTTTACTTACATTTATTTTTTAAATATTTTATTATGAAGATGTTTTGTTCTCTCAATGATGAATAAATATGACATGAAGCTTGGAAATATCGCGTTATTGAAAATTATAGTTATTTACAAATACTACGACTAATATTTGATTATTTTTATATTGCAAATTCCTTCAATAAGTAAATCAAATATTTAAAATGTGAGGTTAACATATTTTTTTCAGATATTACTTACTCATAGCTTGGATTCATCACAGACAAATTCATTCCGTACACCACAGACCATAAATTAATTTCGTATTATGGAAGCCATGTCTAATACACAGACCCCACAGACCAAATATCTAATACAAGTATTTTTATCAAAGAGAATAATCCGTCTCTCTCTCTCTCTTGTCCGACACTGTCATAAGGGGTGGAGTTTATATTACTTTGCTAAATGCAGTGGCGTACCAATTTAGCAAATTGTTAATTGTTTGGGTACATAAATATTTGAATAAAAGTGGTAGTTTGCTCATTACTGACGTCATGAATTTACGGTTCGCCAAAATATACTGGTTTGAACCACAGTTTTTGACATTTCTAATATGGCGTACCAACAAAAAGTATTATTGTTGCTAAAATATGCAAGGTGATCTAGAAATTGGTGCAGAATTATTAGAAATAGTAAAAAATGGTATGCTGATGAAAATCTTACACCTCTAAATAATATAATTTTGAAAGATCATGTACGATTTGACGATTTTTGTGAAAATGAAAGAATATTTGGAATATGAATTTTTAAATTTATTTCGCATGAAACGAACATTTTAATAAAATAAATAAACTACAATAACCTTAAATGCATAATCAGTAATTCAAAAACACAACGCAAAAGTCAGCGAAATACCCCTCACTTCTTTGAACCGTAGTTCGAACCAGTGTTTATCTATTAAAAACCGAACCACAACCGAACTACTATTGAAAATAATAGAACATCAAAAAACATTTTCATGTAAGGGAGGACTAGAAGATTCCAAGATGTATGATTTTTTAAATACAGTATACATAAATTACAACCATACTTGTAATGTAGTATAGTAACTATACAATTATGCAGAGGTGTCAGATTGCTAAATGATTCCAATTAAACGAACAAATTTTTGAATATATTTGATAAAAAACAAACAAAATGAAATCAAGTTGTTGTTTACATGTTTAAAAAATTGTATTTCTATAGACAAAACTATATTACAACAAATAATAATAGTAACAAAATAAGTTGTCTCACATTTAAAAAATTGTTTCAATTTACAGAAATAAAAAAAAACTTACGTATTAACAAAGAAAATAAAATATTTTGTATTTAACCAGCAATATTAAATAACATTTTGAGATCATCCAAAGACAATTTGCTACCAGCGCCAGGTCTAACACCAGACAAAAGATCACTTGCTAAGTTCAATTTGCTGTCTTGGAGAGCTTTAATTCTTTCTTCAATCGTTTCTGAAGTTACAATCCTAAAAATATAAATCTGTTAATACCATAAATTAAGCTGTAACTTTTACAAAAGTAAATAGTAATAATAGTTATCGTTAACATTTTTCTCTCTAAAATAATAATTGATTTAAGCTATATATAATTTAACATACTTGTACACATATACAGTCTTTTTCTGGCCCACTCGGTAAATTCGATCTTGAGCTTGAGACTCTAATTGTGGATTCCAGTGTAAATCTACAAGAAGTAGATGATTAGCACCAACTAGATTTAAACCAACTCCTCCAGCAGTTAGAGATAAAAGTAAAACCTGAAATAAACTCTAATCAGAACACTATAAAAATTAACACAAATAGTTATATACTTTAATTTTGTTGCTGGGATCATTAAAACCCACTACAATATCATTACGTTTATGCACAGGAACTTTTCCATCCAAAATATCACATTTAATTTTGGCTTCTTTTAAATGACACATAATTATATTGAGCATATTAGTCCATTGGGAAACAATGATAATTTTATCACCATTTGGTATCACTTTTTCTTGAATAATTTTTTGAATAACTTGAAGCTAAAATATTAATGCAATATAAATTTATTGATAAATAAGTTGAAAATATGATATTTTACTTTTCCATTAGGACGGTCTCTTGCAAATACTGGATTTGATGAACTTAAAACTTTGTTAGTTGCTGTACTAAAATTATCTGGCTCTCCAGATGATGGATTTTCATTCTCATCATCCAAATTTAAATTGTTCAATTTATCCAACATGTCGACATCAACACCATCATCTTCTATTCCTTCTGTAGCACAATCTTCTTGATCCAACATCTATATTTTAATGAAAGTTGAAATATTAAAAAAAAAATTGTATTAAATAAAAAGAATACTAACTGAAGATATAAGAGATGGATGGCAGCAAATTTGCCGCAATCGCAACAAAAGAACTAAAATTTCATGAGATTTTACGTCTGTATTACCATGCATTTGCATTACTTTTTTATGCATTTTGTTGTATTCCTCATCATCTAAAACATAAAATATGAATTAACTACAATAACATTTTTAAATAAATAAGTATACTTGTTTGCGTGAGGTCGCCTCCTTTAACATTCGTAAAATCTGGGTTCTTTTCTGCTCTTTGACGCAAAAATTCAATAAATAAAGTTCTTGAGAAAACAAGTATTTTCTGATATATTTGCTTCTCGGTTTTATCCAGGGCAACCTCAATAATTTCGAATTTTTTCTCAGGCAGACTATTTAAACTACCCTGTGTTTGAAGCTGCGCTTTCGTTCTTCTTAATAAAATTGAAGTTATAACAGTATTTAGGCGATCTTGGCCCCCTGCATTTTTATTAGCGACCCATCGTTTCCAAACCTAAATGAAATGTAAACATTTCTTTAGTGTTTAACTGTGAACATACTGAAACTTACGTTTAAATCATCGAATGGTGAACATCGTAAATATTTTAAAAGGGCGTAAAGATCTAGCTCTTTATTATGAACGGGAGTGCCGGTAAGTGCCCACCGTGATTTAGCTTTTAAGGCACAAGTTGAAACAGACGTTTGAGATTTAGGATTGCGGATAACGTGTGCTTCGTCCAAAATAATTCGTTTCCATTTTATTTTGAATAATGGACCCTACATATAAAATCGACAAATATATTAAATTTTTTAAACGATGTTTATAAACTTACATTTTTTTCATATTCGCCTTGTACCAGTTTGTATGTTGTGATGACAACATCATATTTTGCTAAACTACAAAAATAATTGGTTATTTAAAAATAATAATAATATCTATATAATTACCGTGAAGCTCTGGTTTCTCGTTTGGTTCCGTGGTACAATTCTGCAGATAATAAATTTCTTTTCAACTTGCTATTAATTTCGCATTCCCATTGCTTGATTAAGGTTGCCGGGCAAATGACAAGTGTACCTCCTTCTACTTCTGTAATTAATATAAATTATATTTTTGTATTAAGCTATTAATTTCAAGATATCATTATGGTAGTAAAAATGACCGGGACATTGAGAATGTTGAATACCAGTAAAATTAATAAACTCTAATCGAGGATCAGTTATTTTATATATTTATAAGGGGTAGATTGCTCCATGGTATCGAATCGGCCAGTGGATCCTGAAAACCCTGGTTCGATCCCACAGCCGACAAACATTTTCACCACACTAAAAATTACCCCTGTGGTTCCCTCACCACTAACATCAGTAATGGGTAAAAGGAGTGATGATATATTTATTTATATGAAATTAAACTTACTCAATTTGTTGCTTTTATCAGTCCATTTACTTGATTTTTCTTCAGATTCACTTTCGGAATCAGGATCTTCAAGTTCAGCTTCTTTTGTGACTAATATTAATGAGATCATTGTCAGCGTTTTGCCAAGACCCATATCATCCGCTATGAATTAAATTTGATTTAAACCCAATTCTAGATGTATAATAACGTACGAAATTTTGTCTATACAATATTATAACGGACTACTTTTTAAGACATTTCCCAACACTAATCGATTAGATAATAATATTAAATACAGGGTGTTGACGGTATTCTTATATATTTTAATCGGTGATACTACAGCTCAAAAGAAGACGAAAAACGTAAACACACCTTAGTAGAAGTTTTATAATAGAGATATTATTTATTTAGTTTTTATACGAGGGCGATATATTAATGTTGAAAAAATTTGTAGTAATCTGCGAACTAACAAATTTAATTTGTTTTTTCTTTATTTGATAACTAACAGTTGAAATTTGTTCTCATTGAATTGTGTACTGTCATTTCTTAATTGGTTATTAGTTATGTAAAAGGTGAACGATGAACCATCGGTATTCTAATATTAAATTAATTGGCATGATGCTTATTTATGGGAAAATGTATCAAAATGATAAACTACAACTGACATAAAACAAGAAAAATAAATGAAATTTGTTAGTTCACAGGTTTCTACAATTTTTTCCCTTATAAAAACTAAAGAAATAATATCTCTTTTATTATAAAACTTTTACTAAGATATTTTTTCGTTTTTCGCCTTCTTTTGACCTATAGTATCATCCATTAAATTTAATAAATAATAAGAGCGTAAACATATTGTAAACTGGCTTAATCTTAATGAATATTGTTTAACTGTTTAATATTACCCAAAATTCCTCCTGCAGGTTTCTGTCCTTCTCTCCACATTATCCAAGCAAGAGCTCGTTTCTGATGTTGCATCAATTCAACTTTCAACCCTTTAGGGTCTTCAGCTAAAGTATTTTCATCAGGACAAGTCGCTAATGAATCATGTAAATTTTTAAGCCGATCCATTGTCAATGTTTTTTGAGTGACAAAAGTACTCATAGCTTGTTTTCCAATAGTGTTTGGAACGACGTACGCTGAATTTGTTTGTAGTTGTTCCCATGTTGTCGTTTGAGATTTCTCCGACGCTACATAATTGACAATCATTTTTTTTAGTTTTTCATCTTCAATAACTAATTGTTGTTCTAAGTTTCTTTGCCTTCCTATTAATAAGTTTCCTTTATCTGGTAGTGCTGGTAAATGTGCGTTTCGTAATACGTTCTAAAATTATTTGATAATCTTTATAAATGTTTAAAAAAAGAAGGTGCTGGATTACTACCTTACACCTAAGAAGATCTGTTCGAAGATTTGCTACTTTTGACGACTGATTTGCATATTCTGCAGCTGAACAGTATATTGTGTTGTTTTTTGAATCATCAGCATCTCCTGATCCAGTAGAAGACATTTTCTTTACTAGTGAGTCAATAGTGGGTTTCTGTAATTTTGTTCCAATATTAGATTTCATTTTATCCGCCTGAAATTTGAATTCATATAAATTCTTGAAACTATGCTAAATTACTACATTACAGAAATAGAGTCACTTTCATCTTCGGACGGAATGCTTATTACATCATCTTCTGAAGATATGTCTTCCACATGTGATCTAAATGAATCATTAATTGATTTGTTTTCATTTTCGTTGTTCGTATTTTTTAGAGAGAAATTTGAAAAATTCACATTTTCAATCATTTTATCTGTGTTTGACAAAGACTTGTTCTTTTCTCCTTGGTCAATTAAATTTTCTGCAAAAAAAAAGAATTTTATTTGAGTTAAATTTTAGGATCATGCTTACCCTCTTTTTTTGGAGTGGGACGGTTTTTATTTTGAAGAGAAAGTGAATCATGGATGCTAGTGGATAATTCGTCAACAATTTCTTTATTTTTTGCGAAAGAATTCGATTTGTTTATAGCGTCTTTTAAATTTGATGTATCTGATTTATCTGTGAAAGATGTACTATCCACGTCGTCGTCCTACAATATTAAGATTATATAAATCCATTCTGTTATATATACATACACAGTACTTCATCTGAATCCACTGATTTGATTGAACGATGATTCGTAAAACTACAACTTTGAACAGGCGACTCTGCATGTCCAAACTCGTCTTCAGAATCACTTGCAATTCTTCGAATTCTTGTTTTTCTGGCACTCATAACTTGAAATTCTTCATCCTCGTCAGAAGATATGAAACTGGTTTGTTTTGGACTTGAAGCTTGGAATGATTTTACAGTATTAATACCATTTTGAGAATTATAAGATGTGTCAATAACGTTAGAAACAAAAGATTCTTCAACTTCAACATCTACAATTTAAGAAAAATCATTATTTAGGTACATAATATTAATAAAAAATTAAATATCTACTTGATTTTATGGAATCTTCGACACTCTTATCTGAAAAGTTGATAATAATTATTTTGACTAAAATGGTTAATGAGAAATATTTTTGTACCTGACATAGATGTAATACTATTTTCCAATACGGAATCATCGATTATATCCGATGAATTCATATTTAAATAAAAAACGTTAAATAATAAACGAAAACGAATACAAAAGAATAATACTTTTCGGCGTGTTATCAACTGTCACATTTCAAACTTACTACGAGTATATCTTGTCTATGCTTACGCGTGCGTTCTACCAACAAATTCTATTGGCTACTGCTGATCAGTGCTGCCGCGGTGAATTTTAATGTACTGCACTTGTCATTGAATACGTACTGAAATCGGCACTATAATTTTTTTTTTAGTATTTACTTTATTTAAACATATAACACATTATACATTAATAAATAATATATATAAATAAATAAATAAATAAATTATAGATTATGTGATAAATGTTTAAGTTTTCTTAAAAATTTATTAACTACTATATAGATATATATATGCAGCGCGCAGCGCTGTATCCACTGCAACGGAGCAACGGACGCGACGGATGCATGGAAACGAGCCATTTACTGTGTGGTAAAAAATAATCATTTCAAAAACTCGTATTATGTTGTCAAACACTGTCGCTCCCGAATGAATTTTTTGTTTTTTCATAAATCGAATTAATTATAATGTATAGATTTCATTACTTTAGCGATAGATGGCTCTGATAGTATCAACGGATTTTTTTTTGTTCCTGGCTTGATAGGAATGGATGGAGAATCAGATTAATTGCGGGAAATTTAAAAATTATGATCCTGTGTTTATGATTATACATTTTCAGAATTTTTTTTTGAGTATTTTTAGTTTGTACTGAAAAAAGACATTTTTGCAAATAGTTGTACTAACGTACTGAAATGGGTGATTTCATATTGAATTCAGTACAATTGTACCGAAACGGTAGCACTGCTGATCTGTTGGGGATTTTTTTCTTGTGTTGGTGAAGTGAAAGATTAGTCACAAAAATATGTAAAAAATCAAATGTCATATGTCAGAGATAATAATAAGTGTTTATTAATTAATCATTTTATATGTTGAGTATTAATCGTTACGTATAAAATATATTATTTTAAAGGGTAATTCTAAATGTAAATAGAAACATCAAAATGCTTCATACAGAAGAAGCTAAATTAAGACAGTATCTCACAAAGGTATGATTTTATTCAATCTTTTATAAAGGATATTATATTTAAATGTCCTCATTCCAGTATCAAAATCCGGAAACTGTAAAGAAAGATGTACTTAGTACACTGAATCATTATAAAGGGCTTATGATCAAACAAGATACGTATGGTAATATATTAATTTTACATGAGTCCTTAGCAGCATTTACCAGTTTTGAATGTTTTTAGTTTTCAATGATGGAACACCTATGGAATTAGTTAATTTAGATGGCACTATTCCTGTGTCATATAAAGGTATTAATTTGATCTTTTTATTATGTAGTATAAATTATTCCAAAATGATTAATGTTCCATTTTAACAGGAAATATTTATAATATCCCTATATGCATTTGGTTAATGGATACACATCCGAACAATGCTCCTCTTTGTTATGTGAAACCTACATCTGATATGAGTATCAAAGTATCTATGTTTGTTGATCAAAATGGTAAAATTTATTTACCATATTTACACGATTGGGTGCCTGTAAGTATACGTATTTATCAATCTCATTTTACAGTTATATAAACACTTTATTTTTAGAACGCATCAGATTTACTGGGCCTTATTCAAGTAATGATTTGCACGTTCGGTGAACAACCTCCTGTATATGCTAAACCACGGAATGACTCTGCAGCTCCTTATCCTACAACTTGTATGTATACGAAAATTTACTATTACTTATATGTTACACAACACAAAATCTTTTGTAGCATATATGCCACAACCAGGAATGTCTTCTGTAATGCCACCATTTTATCCTCCTAACCCCGGCTTTGGAGGATATACTCCGTATCCCCCAAGCAACAATTCTGGGTATGGCGCTGGTTTTCCTCCGTACCCGCCGTATATGCCGTTTGGGGCTGGTGGAGCACCAGGTCCAGCTCCAGGAGGTTCAGGCACTACTGGAACTATTACTGACGAACATATTAGAGCTTCGTTGTTGTCTGCAATCGAAGACAAATTAAAGAGAAGAATGCGCGAACAGTTTTCACAAAATCAAGCTGAATTGGAAACCTTGCGCAGGACTCATCAAGAGCTTGTGCAGGGTAAACAACGGTTGGATGACATCTTAAAAAGATTGGAAAAAGAACAAGTATTACTAATAACAATAATTATTTTATCTGTGACTATAACTGACGTGTTTGTTTTAGAACGAATTAGATAAAAATATTACTATTCTTCAAGATAAAGAACAAGAATTAGATAAGTCAATATCTAAATTATCAAACGAAGAAGGTATTGATGTTGATAATGCTGTAACTACTACTGCTCCTCTTTTCAAACAGTAAGAATTTATTTTATTATAGTTGAAACCATATTTATTATTTTCTTGTGTTAGGCTGCTGAATTGCTTCGCAGAAGAGGCGGCGACAGAAGATGCTATTTACTATATGGGCGAAGCACTGAGACAAGGTGTGATAGACTTGGACGTGTTCTTGAAACAGGTTCGAACTTTATCTCGCAAGCAGTTCATGTTACGTGCGACGATGCAAAAATGTCGTCAGAAGGCGGGTCTTGCTGGTTGAGATTATATATTATGTGTTTTGCACTTGAATTTTTGCAATATTTAATGAATACAATTTTAAAAATGTTTTATTTATAGTGTTATAGTAATACATGCTTATTTTTAACAGTTCCTGTTGGTTTTATTGTGGAATTCTTTACATTTTATTTTTATAGGTTAAGAACAAATCAGTTACCAAATTCTTACAAAAAAAATCTTAAAACTTATAAAATACGGTGTGCACATTTTGAGTCATTTATACATATATTCCAACCCAAAGTAATAAAAATAATATGCCAAAGCCAGAGAAAATCGCAGCTACCAGTGATAATAAAAGTTCTTTGAAAATGTCTCTAGTGAATTTGGTGCTTGTTACTTCATAAACGAAAAACCACGCTGTGAAAAATATTCCAATTCCTAGTAAGACGAATGTAAGATGAGGGAAAACAGCTGGATTTACTGGAGATACATATCGGACCATTGATTCGAGCTCCTACAAATTATAATCGTAATCATACAATCTAAATATAATTAAAACTGTTAAAGATAAAATTTTAAGCAGTTATTTACCATCTTGTTTAATATTCTTATGCACGTCAGTTAAAAAATAAATTAAATCACCGGCTTATTTTGACAACTTAAAATGTGCCATCCACAACGTCAACTCAAATGTCGACGTAAGTAAGACGCGAGCAGGATTGCCAATAGTAAAAAGTGTAATACAAAATTATTCCTGACAATGCAAACATGCGCAACATTTGAGCGGTACATTTAAATTAATTTTTCAGTTTATTATAAATCCAAATCTCCATATTTAAAACACATAAAATTAAATAAATTAAAATTTATTTTTCTGGCTGATTTCAACATCTTAAATTATAATTCAAGTAAACTTCAAACTGTAAATAAAATTTTGGAAATAAATAAATGGATGAGCAGATGGTTCGAGAAGTACGCTAAAAGCGTGTCTAGCTAATAATAGATTTAATTCAAGCTCTGTAGCTGAGCAGGTGTACAAGAAGAACGGGTGTCGCGCCAACACTAGCACACGTACTTGTATTGTCGCATGCAGGCTTGTCGCTTGTCAACTCACACTTACAATTTACAGGATCGTCTTTAGGAATTTTTTAGTCTCTATGTATTTACTTATAATGTAACCCCATTATACAGAGCTCAACCATAGTTCAACGCTAGATATAAAGCGGAATTTAATTCAACTGTGACAATTTTTTTTTATTGGATAAAAAATAATCATGTTTATTTGCATATTTGAACCAACACATATTTTTGAAGAAATAGTTTTATTCTATCAGATAACTATTATACTTTTTCTTATTTCTTTCTGTTATTGATTTATCCGAAGAAGAATTGTAATTACTTTTGAAAATAATTTACGTAATATATTAATGTCCAAAAACATGTTACCATTAGTTCATTAGCTTTCAATGAAAATAAAGTACCTACAAAAAACATTAAAAAATTAAATATATTTTCTATAGCAAAACTATAGCCAATAGTGTTTGAATTTTAATATATCAGGTAATTAAGGTAATTAAGCATATCTCCACTATTTATTGACTTAAGGTGCATTCCATTTGCCATTTGGATCAGATCTAACTTACATTTACTGAACCAGATTACTTATTTATTTCGCAAGATTACTTCGTTGACTTTATTTTCAGTACTAGAATTACTTATTCTAATTTACTTTCAAGTTATTCACTCCAATAAGTGCATTAGTTTTCTTTATTCAGTTCATTTAATTATGTCGTTTAATTTATCTGAACTGGTTTAAATGAACAAAATGGCAAATGGAATATAGCTTTAGGTGATGCGTTTAACTCTTGCTCACTTCGATTTTATCAAAAAAATGACGATTGTGTCCGAGTGGATCGGATTCCGCTATAAGGTGTAGGTTCTTTAATTGGGATTATGTGTGCAGATGCAGAGTAGCTTATAAAATAAATTCAGAGCAGCTCAGGTGGTTCCAATAAATTTAAATTCATCTCTGTCACTCATTTTCTGAATCGCCGACAACTAATTTTAAGAAACAGAGTCAGACAGAAAACTTGGCGCGGAGACGCACTGTCTCGCAGTACGAAGAAAGGAAGACACTTCTCTATTCATAACACACAACACATTCACTCAAAGAGCGCATCTTGTTACAATGACACACGTCTGAATAATAGAAACAGAAACTGTAAGCTGTCTACTTCGAAAACGTTTTCGACTAATTGTTAAAATGAGTGCTCAGCCAATATGAAATTGATTATTGTGATATTGTTTTTTGTGATTGTTCATTGTAAGTATTTATGTATTATTTCTTATTTATATACAAAAAAAAATTATAATTATTAAATATTAATATATAGCGTTACGTGTGGTGCATTTTATATTATTATACATATTTAATATTTTGATATGATTTTCATGGGCGTCCACAGACATTTTTCCAGGGGGGGGCGGGTCGCAAAAAACTCTCAGATATACATAAATTTTTAAAATATATTTTTTTTTACATAACATAAATATAAACAATAAGCACACATAACAAATAGATGAAAAAATATTTAAATTTATGAAATAAATTACTAGTCTTCATCGTCTGGGTTGACTTGAAGAGGTAGGGCAATTTTATAATAACTTTTCCATAAATTGACACCATTTCTTCAATAAATTCCGATTTAGCAGTTTTACAGTTTTTATTTTATAATATTTTGCGTCTGTATATACTTAATAAACTTAGATTGCTCAATCGTTACGATAGGAAACATGTCGCTAGCTGGCCATAAGAATAAGTACTGCTGTAAATTCAGTTTCAGCTTGAATTTATTATCTTTAAACTCATATTTTCATTTTTATATATATATATATATATATATATATATATATATATATATATATATATATATATATATTAATTTTGCATGCTTTGTATCGGCACAAATTAGATCTATAACTAAAAACTAAAATTGTCTCAAAACTATCGATAGCTATGAAATTGAAACTAAATTAAACAAATGTTTGACGTTCAATTTGTCAAAACTTCAAAATAAATTCTTTATTTATTATTTCATTTATTTTGACAAATAAAAGACAAACATTTGTTTAATTTTGTTTCAACTTCATGCCTATCAATAGTTTTGAGACAATTTTCGTCATTTTCAAATCTTATTTGTGTCGTTCCATAGTATGCAAAATTAATTTTGTTTATTGGTTCAGATGCAGAATTTTATGCCCTAAAACTTTTATTTGAAGTTTTTTTGCTTAAAATATTTAGGGAAGCAGGAAATTGCAAAATTATAGTTTTACATGTTAAAGTCCTATGTTCGAGAGTCGTAGTCACCACCCTAGTTAATATCCAAGGGGGGGCCCCCCTTGCTCCCCCTGCGGACGCCCATGATGATTTATTAAAATTTAAAATTATATAGAAAGACAATTATTGATAATGTTAAATTAAATTGAACAAACAATGATTTATTTCTTGATTAATATTCTACGAATAAAATTTTTTATTATTAAAATGGAGTAAGTGGCTATGTGGAAACTGTCTGTAAATATGAAAGCCGGAGTTCGATTTCCACAACCAACAAATAGTTTTCACCACATGAAAATTACCCCTGTGGATTCTCTACTAACATTTTTGAGGGTTGTAATTTTGCGACTGGTAACCGCACTTCAAGCGCATAAATATATCACTTACTGAGATCTGCTACGGCAGAGTGTCACGCCTAATAATGGGTAAAAGGCGTGATGAAATATTTTTGTTAATATACTTTTTAGCTCAACGACCCTCAAACAGGCGAGCTTAACTGATCAGTCCAGCGTTTGTATTATCGGCAAAAAAATTTATATTGAAATACGACTTTGGTTTAGATGGATTTTATCTCTCAAATTTTTACAATTTTCTACCGATTTAAACAATTCTTTTTTTACAAATCATCTTCAACCTGTATATGACCGAAATATATCAATATTGAAAAATATTGCAAAAATTAAAAAATATATTTTAAGGATTTATATTTTTGTTATAAATATTTACAATCATAATACAAATCTATTTTTTTTTCAAATTTTTTCGTTTATAATATATAAACAAAAGACGTAGAAGTAAAAAATATTCGACAAAAAATCACAGCTTCCTATAAAAATATCTTAAAATTATCTGTTACATATTCAGTTAAATCGACGAGGTTAATATATACATTCTTCCATGACATTGATTTGATTGTAATAATTTTTATTACTAATAACTAGAAGCAGGAGTGAAAATTAAAAACTAAAATCATTATACAGAAAGAGAAAAATGTAAAAAATTTGTCTTAATTTTATTTTGAGCAAGTTTATAAATTAATCTATTCTAACAAGGGTCTTTTTTATAACTGCTATTTATATAATTTCTATAAAAATATTTGTACGGCTCATTTCAAAGGCTTTCAAAAACTGTCATCAATTTAAAGCGGCAAAGAACAAAATAAAGAAGTCACAAAGCCATAATGATTTTTGATGTTGCCGCTAATGACAGATACAACTTAAAAAATTTAACGTTTTATACTTCTAAGATACAAACTACCTCACCTCTCTATTTTAAAAATGGTTCCAGTATCTGACTGAGATAAATTACAAGAAATAAAACAGTATAACAAGAACGGAATAATTGTTAGATCTTAAAATATTAGGTTTATATTTTTTCTTATAAGATAATACGATACACATACTCGTATATTCTTTTTATAGACGCATTTTGCTTGCAAAATGTGCGCGTAATGTTTCCTGAATCCGTCCCTGAAGGAGGCGTAGCAACTTTGTTCTGCCTCTTCGATTTACAAGGCGAACCCCTCTACTCAGTAAAATGGTATAGGGGTAATTATGAAATATTTCGATATATACCCAAAGAAAAGCCACGAATAAGAATTTTTCACTTACCTGGACTATACATAGACGTAAGTATACATATTATTAATGGAAAACACGAAAACAGATACTAAAATAAATAGTTTTGACTTGTAAGCTGAAATTAATTACCCACTATATTATTTTAAGTACTCTTATTTTTAAACCAGACGCTACGCACATGTATTGAGTCATAAAGTTTACACTTCGCAATTTAAAAATCACAACTTGCACATACGGCCAATATTTAATTCATACCTTGACTAAATTAACATCATAACTTTATAGTTTGGAAATCAGAATTAGAAACAGTTATATTTATGAATAACAATTTCGACTTCTATAAATTACTATACTCTATTTCAGCTTCGAAAATAGCGTTGACTAGGGATTGGACGATAACATCCTAGCATCTGATTGGTTGAGAAGCGAGGTGCATTAACATAGCGAAAATTATTGCAGGCATTTGTATCAGCGTACAATATCTATAATCTAAACAAAAGTACAACCAGGTGCATTCGTTTATGATGTAGCAATTTATACTTGACATTTTTTTAAATTTTAAATTTTAAATCAAAATTTAAACTATAATAGAATTGGTGGGTTAAAACGGTCTGCGTCCGCTATAGGCACGAACTATTATATTGAAGGACAGGCGAGTCTTGCGGGTAAAGCATCCGCAGAAATGTTGTAGAAAGAGAGCGACAAAAAAGTGAGTGCGACAGGAAAAAGAGTCTGGCGAATGCATGGGTGCTTACGAGTCTATTCATGTTTTCTTTACTTTTAGAACTAATAACTTAAAAAAATCTTATTTGCAATTATTTAAAATTAAAGACACACTTTTCTTTAATTATATCAGGTTTAGCTTGACAAATATAAATACGTAAAACCATATATAAACACATTTTTCTAGTAGTACATTTTTGCTATTTATTTACACCATGACAATTTACACAAGTGTAAAATTGGCATAAATATTTTAATTTTAAAATACAAAATGGTAAAATTTATATAATGTAAATAGGACATTTTATTTAGAAAATAATAAAGAAAATAGATAGAACCGAATATTTCAATTTTTTCTTAATTAATATTTTTGTACTTATACGAGTACAATATATTTTATAATTTTATAATAATAAAAACAGATCGAACTGAATATTTCAATTCTTTCTTAATTTAGATTTTTAGATCTTCCTTGCACTGAGATTTGATATTATTTTGATTCTGTTTAAAATATTGCTTCAAGCGCATTAAAATAAATTCATAGACAAAAACAGATATTATTTCTTTCTTGTGATCTCTACAAGAGAAAGAGAATGCATAATTTTCAATTGCAGAATACACTGTTTCTTCATATACACGAGGGTTATCTATATATAATATTAATTTATCTTGAATATATTTGGATAATCTAAATATGTTAATATTTGGGTGGATTAAGAAACCACGACTTTTAACATTTGTTAATTCCGCTTCTTTTATGTGACATACATTTTCTTTGTTTACAAGCAATATAATATATATATATATATATATATATATATATGGCTAGCACAGTGGTATGAAGTCGGCCTGTGGATCCTGAGGTCCCTGGTTCGATTCCCACAGGCGACAAATTTTCATAATTTGAAAAAGCTATCCCTGTGGCTCCTCCACCACTAACATATTTGGGGGCCGTGATTTGACGACTGGTAACCGCACTTCACGCGCAAAATATATCACTTACCGAGATCTGCTTTAGCAGAGTGCCACACCCAGTAATGGGTAGAAGGCGTGATGATATATTTATTTTATTTATTTATTTATATATATATATATATCTGCTCATATTACTACTTTTTTCCAAATTTTCAACTGCTCTTTTGGAGCACGAAACAAGGATATTTTGTCATGATTTGAGTCATACCCGCTGGTACAATTGGACGCAAAACACTTACGACCCATTGCAAACTAATTGTTTATAACTATTTATCACCAAACAACACTAATGATTGAAAAAAGTAACCTGCGTTCATATGGCGTTGAGTAAATGCCGGCCTCTTTAAGCTATCTCTCTCTTTCAAAGTCATGCGCGCGAATGACATAAAGCTGGATGTTTACTAACAGCGCTTATATACGAAGTTGCATAGGGCTGGCTATAGGCAAATGCAGCTAGGGTACCTTAAATAGAAAGGGTACTGCCATGATGTGGTAACGTCAATAAGGTCGAACTTCGCTTGCGGTCGTTTTAGCCGCCATTAGTCTGCCAAACAAGTGTTAGACTACATAGCGTTATATAGTGTTAGTATCATTATTTTAAACTATTTGCTTACTTTATTGTTTAATTATGTATAATTTATCTTTCAAAGACTTCTCTAAACATATTATAACATTTGCGTTAGGTAAGTTTATATAGATAAATATATTTTTATTCTACTAAATAAGAATCTTGTTTAAAGAGAGGTGTCATTTATTTCAAAAATGTGATTGTAAGATTAAATACTTCATAATATTTACACCTATAATCGGTATTTAGACTAAATGTTATCATTTGAACATTATATTATTATAATAATGATGATCAGATATATAGTAATATAAAACAACAATTTGTTAACATGGAAACGAAAAATAAGGAGTTAATTTTAAGAAATAAGATTTATAAAAATATATATATATGACCTAATAAACCTAAATAAATATATATATATATATATATATATATATATATATATATATATATATATATATATATATATATATGACCTAAAAGGTCATGGGAACCTTCTCAAATGGGTGCATTAATTTCTACTAAATCAATTTTAGATTTGCAGAATGATTTTTAAATGATAAAAACTACAAATTTTTATTAACTTCAAGAATCACACAAGATTGTCTTGAAAATTTATTTAGTACTAACAAGAAAAGCCTTCAGCCCTTCAGTTTAAAAATAATTTAAAATTAATTGCAGTACTTATCCCAATATTTAAAAGATATCTCAAAAGGAAGTTACAATGAAGATGATCGAGTATCAGAATTTTTAACTGTTGTACAACAAAAAACTACAATTCAGACTTATGATCCTATAAACATCCCTGAAATTTTAAAAATTCAAGAAATAAATTTAAATAAAAACAAAAAGTCAATTACGATGTGGAACTGTGTCTTAAATTTTTTTTTTATTTAAATTGCTGTCGTGCAGTTTGCGATTCTGTCGCTAGATGGCACCACGGGTTGCTCCTTAGCTCTCATGTCTTGTCTACCGACGTAGTTACTTTAACATCAGTCAGTTCAGCTTGTAAAAATATCACAGTTCACTAGTCCCTAGTTGCTAGTTGGTCTAGTTGGATAGTTGATCACACCATACTGATGAGTCCCTAAAGGATGAAACGCGTCTATGGTTAAAGCTGAACTGACCAGCCGTTTGATGATGACCTGATAAGTTGATTCAAACGTGCTGTAAAAATTTTGGAATTTGTGACAAGTGACGGAAATTTTGTTTTCCTATTTTCATTTTATTATAATGCCGGATATAAAATTTCTAGATTTCTTAAATATTCGAAAACATGGCATAATTATCAACTGTCCATGTTTCTTTATTATGCCGTTTAAGAGCACACAAAAAATACTTTATTTTATTGTAATATGGATACATACGTCTATTTTTGTAAAATGGAAAAAGAATTTCGGACATACTACAGTACAATCCAGCATCAAAATATAGGTTTAAAAAAAAATTATTGAAATTTTTTTTATTTCAGTTAAAATAAAATTAAAAGATACATGTCATAACATTTACAACAAAATCGTAAATAGATTTGTAGTATACAGATTAAAAATTGCTGGTAAAAAGAAAATTTACACTTGAAAACAATAAAGCAGTAAATTTATGACAAGGTAAATCAAATACTTTTTGTTTTCAGATCATTTTAGACATTGTATATAGAACAACATTTATTTTTTCTTCATTAAATTATGGTTTTATGTTAATTTAATGTATTTTAATAATGTAATAGTCAAATAGTTTATATTTATTATAAAAAAACTTAAATAAAAATATAAATTTAGTATTATTCCTATGTCTTATACATGTTCTTGACAGACTAATGGCGGCGACCTTGATCATGTCTTTACCCCTCAGACTAACCATACCTTAGACAAAGTCTGTCGTATTCAAGTCAATGCAGTGTTATGAAGTAGAGAGAGTTAAAGTAAGTTGTTGGTGAGACGGGTGCGCGGCAAGGAGCGAGTATCCTTTGATGTTATGCGAGTTGCAAACATTTGTATAGTTATTCTTATATTCAATTACTTACTGTTTATACATCAAAGTAAAGGTTAGTTTTTGACATATTAAGTGTTTTGTATACGTACTTTTGTGTTTAAATAAATAAAATGCTCGTGTCTAATAACTGTCATCAACAAAAATGCAACCCGCATAACACCAAGGGATACTAGCTCTTTGCCGCGCACCCGTCTCACCATCAACTTACTTTAACTCTTTTTACTTCACAACAAACGCCGTTGTTCTCCGTCTAAGGTATGGTTAGTCTGAGCTTTACCCTTTCTATTTGAGGTACCCTAAATGCAGCTAAGCGTTACACCACCTAGCGGTAATTTTTAGAACTACTGTATCCAGGATACATTTTGAATTGTATTATATATACAGATATTTTCAAATATTTTCGGTGTGTTGATAAAATATATAATGTAGAACGATAATTACTGCGTACCAGGGTGTAAAAAAACATCCAATTGTATCCTTTCATGTATTGCCAAAGAAAGAAATACAAAAAGCAAAATTTGAGACAATATTTGGGGTTGCCGAATTAATAGATAAACATGCAGTATGGATTATGCGATTAAAAATAGGGAAAAAAAGTTAACCCGCGTACGGTAGTATGTTCCCTACATTTCACAAAAAATTATTACATTATTATTTCAACTTTTTCAGTAGTAAAAGAATGCTATTTCAGGAATGTTTACGTTACCAGGGATACGTCTTAGGACCAAAAATAATATTTTTACTTCAATTGTCATGGTGATAAATAATAATAATAATAATCTTTATAAGTTCATACGAAAACTGGTATTTTTAGTCCTATTGAAACAAATAACTCTTTTTTTATGGTAAGTAGTTAATCAAATAATATGTAAATAGAACTGTATCCAAATAAACTTTTTCACTATACATCTCAAACGAAATGCAATACTTATTAATTTGCTAAAGTCAAAGAAAATACGATAAATAAATTCAAAATAGTGTCAGAATTTTGAGAATGATATAAAAAAATTTCGCACAATAATGTCAAAATAGAGAAATGTCACGATACAAATACAATAGAAGAGACAGAAACTGTAGATACTATAATAAATTTATTAAAAACGTTTGGAAACTCTGATGTACAAGTAAATATTTAATAAATACAGAAAGAGCACTTAACCATCTTAGGCTTAGAAAATTTTGATATACTAATTTTTATTCTAAATTCTAGAGATTTAATATATAGTGACAATCATATAAATAAATTAAATATAAAAGAGAAAGTTATTTTGTGTTTTATAATATTAAAGTGTCATATAAGTTTTGTAGTTTTAAAACGTCAAAAATCTATCCTGGATACAGTAGATCGCGCAGCGATCTTAATTTTATTTGCCTATACCGTCTCCTTCTTTTAAAAAGTGAAATGGGGTATAGTTAATCTTCAAACTTCTTATATATATGAAAATTGTTTGTCGCCTGTGGGAATCGAACCAGGCTAGCCACCCCATAAATAACAATTTTCATAATTTCATAAACTACCCCTGTGGCACCCAGTAATGGGTAGAAGGCGTGATGATATATATATATATATATATATATATATATATATATATATATATATATATATATATATATATTGACACAAATTGACAAAACACTTATAAGTAATATACTAAACTTTTATCTTTAATAATGAATATTTATCTTTGTATTATGTACTGAACAATTTATAAAACGTTAGAATATGATGAAGACTGAATAAATTTCTTTTTATTTGATATAGTTAAATTCTTCAAATGCTCACCGTCTGATCCTGTTGGATACACCGAAGCATATGGGAGGGAACTTCACTTGCGAAGTATCTGCAGATGCACCAGCCTACACAACACGATATGTCACTGAATTTTTACAGGTCAATATTTAACAAAATAGTGAAAATGAAATATACAAACTTTGTTCTCTTTATTTATAGGTTGTAAGAAATGCAAGTGAAATACCTAATGAAAGCTATACAAAACTGATTGTCAATAAAAACGATACAAACTTAAATGTGCCTAGTGGAACATTAAATATGCATGAAAAATATTACTGTAATATTTATTTATATAGTATTATTATTTTTATTTCATTTCTACTAAAATAAAATTTAATTTATAGATTATATTTTACTGCAACCAACTTGACAGAAGTGTACACACATATATACCTTTATGTATACTTTACCTTGAATGATAGAATTCTTCGGCAGCTCTGAATTTCCTGTTGAATATTGTTCTAAAATAAACATAAAATAAAAAGATTAGTATTTTCAAAAAATGTGAAAGGTAGGTACTACTAAAAACTTACATAGCTGACAAAAACATATCAATTTTATAAAAACAATGCACTTTTATTTAAACATTTTTCAATATTTTAATCATTTACGAGCTATGATTATTTATGAATTATATAAACAGAATATTTAAATTAACAATTATAAAAAAAAATAATTATATTTGCCTTTAGCAAGTGTACGAACATTTTGTATCAGTCAGTCCTAAACTAAAGGTGACTGAACAGACGGCGACGCAGCAGTAACAAAGAGCTGGATGGCAACAGCAAATGCCTGGCGCTGGCAGGTGTAATATGTGCCAAATATGGGTTGTTATTGCTGCGTCGCACCAATCAATGTTACGGGGGTAAAAGTGCACCTTTAAGTTCCGGAGTGGCTGTTAAATATCGTCAAGGTATCGTTAAATAACAACAGCGAGTCTGAAATAGGAATGTCGTATATTAATCAACATTTATAAAATATTTGAAATTGTAACAAACATGACTAGATTCATACTGACTTTCACAAATAAATCACAAGGGTTCATCCGAGCGGCCCAGCGAGACGCTTCCGTAACAGACGCGACGTTGGCGTGAGCGTTAGACGTTGACGTTCTACTCGTATCTGTACATTATTATCAGTATGATAGGTCACACTTGCAATACAAAGGTAATTGGTGTTTCGGTGTTGGATGCGATCCAAGGGCGAAGCGCCGCGGCGGGCCGGGACAATGGGGCGCAGCGAGGGCGCGCGGGGCGAGGGCAGGCGCGGCGGCCGCGGAACGCAATCTGATATATGAAATGTTGAGCAATTAATGCCTATGTACACGGTGCATCGCGGCCGGCGAGCTCACTCGGGTCCCGCGCCCCACCGTCGCGCCGCGCGCTAACGAAACGCAAACGATACACAAGTACATGTTGTAATTGTAATAGAATCTCTCGCGTTTGATCAGAACATCGGCTGCGCGGAAACGTAACAACTTGTGTGTGCGGTGGCGGTATAATATTTATATTATATATATACGGTATATAATAACTGGTATCATTGGTTGGTTGTTGACAGAGGGGAAATTAGAAATAGTAAATGTATACGCGAACGCGGAATCAACGGCTCTAGTTCTGCTCAAACCTTTCCACGAAATGTGTACGGGAAAGGACACTGCATGTCGCTCTAAATAACATCTTTACACAGCATCTTCACATGTGAACTTCGAAACAGACAAACAAACAGGGTTTATAATACAAGAACGAGAAACGAGAACGAAATACGTAAACCTATGGGGCGTCATATTAGTCAAGTCAGGTTCAGGTTATAAACATGAACATGGGGAAAACGGGTGTGTGTAGGTGTCCGGTGTTCGTGTGACGTGTCGTGTGTGACTTCCACAAACTGAACATAACAAAGCTGTCTGGAGCCATGCTTTCATAAACAGTTGCCCATTCAAAATCAACCTTTTACAACGTAATAAACAACAATAATAACATTAACATATACACAAGTATTCCGTTTTCCATATTACAAGTAAATCAAGTACATGTTCGGTATTTTGATTATTGATTATCTACACAATAATGATTATTAGTTATTTATTTTCGATTTCGTTTCGCACACGACTGATGTGCGCTATCCACTGTGCAAGAGCACGCGTCTTTGTCAACTTGCATCTCTGCTTGTTCGCAAACAGGAATTCTGATACACTGTCTTCTTTAAATCAGAGTCGGGCAGAAGACACGGCTCTGCACAGTGGGTGCGCACAACTGCATGGGTGGTTGTTGTTTGTTATTATTTCGGTAGTTTAATAGTACGTAATATGGACATATATCCGCCATGACACCGTCTTAGCCATGACCTATACAAATAATAGTTTTATTTTTTAAGTGTAACGTTTCTAACTCTCACAACCTGATTTTAATTTAATTTTATATCTAGGAGTGGGCGTGTCTGGACGATATTCGTTTCACTTTGACGTCTCAACTTAAAATCAAATTGAAAACTCGAAATTAATTGTTAAAACGTTCATAAGAATTTTGACTCCTTGACTAGTTGTAGTTGTAGAAAGAAAGTCTGCGTAATTTAGAGTGATTGTCGAAATCCGTGGAACCGATTTGAAAATAAGCGCATAGCCAGTCACATCCACTGCGAGATAGTAACATAAATTTAATCAATAATTCACAATGTATCTTTAAAAATGATCTTACATAATAATGTTTGTATATTTTATTATTATTTTCGGTTTCCTGTCTCACAAGCAAAATGGATATGTATAATTTATTACACTGATAGGATCACATGCAAGACACTGCAGATTCCAAAAGAACAAGTCAAGTTTTTGTGTTTCAATTGACAATAATTAATTACTGGCGGTTACTTGAGCAAATAAACTTACACGACAAATGGTTTCAAGGCACGGGGATTCCTCAGTTTCCGGGTTACAACGAACAAACCAAGATAGAAGTGAGTCAATCGTGTCGCGTTTATGCACTTTTTATTTATTTATTTATAAAGCGAAAGAAACTCTTCTGGTTTACAATTGACATCTGTACACGAGGAAATTACGATTGTTAAGTAACATGAAGGGTTGGATTTGAAAGTGATGCATAAACGCGAAACGGGTGTAAGAAAACAACAATCAAATAAAATCGGATAAGAGAAGAATTGAATTGTCACGATTGCTCGCAAAACTGGACGAATAAGAATATGAATAGCTGAGTCACGAAACGATGAACTGTAATGTATAACGCAATGCAACTTAATGCGGAACGCATAACGAGCAACCGATAAACCGATAACCGAAGCGACAACGCGAATGTCATGTTATTTATTTATTTTGCCAGAGTGCAGTGGGGCTCTTATGTGATCCTCTCGTATGAAACTCGTATTATGCCGGGACTCGAAAATGCGCTGGGCTAAAGCTTGACTCACCGTCTACACTGCGACCTACAGAGATACAAGACTATATGAACGAACAACTCAGCGACTATGGTACGATACGGTACTTGGCGGAGTGCTCCGGCGAGGCCCCAGGAGGATCTTTGGTTAGGTTTAGATTTGGAACAACAGAGGTGTGAGAAACATATCTTCTCTATTAGTCAGTCAAGGATCGCACGGGCCTGTTCGCTCGGCATCAGCTTTCAGCTTGAGAACTTCTAAATTGGCTTGTGCAAGATGAGCGTATTACCGTACGTTATAAGATTTTCATCATTGTCCATGTTTACAAACGATAATCAAGCGTTATTAATACAAGACTTTAAAACTTTAAATCTAGATTATCAACTATACGAATATGTTAATTTATTTCGTAACGTCACTAGATTACAATAATTATCAACTGGTTTCGTTGATCACAATAAATTCGAATATTATAAGTAGGTACACAATGATGAGAAACCTTGTCTAGCATGTTACAAAATTAATCTATGTCGATTCGTTGTGTATAAGTCAACTAGTTGTAGTTGTGTCCATTTCAAACCCACAACAAAGCAAAACCGATGAACAGAAAGTGACGAGGACTGTTCGGGACAATTTGGCAACACTGGTTTGCATTTTGCAATGCTGGAAGATTGAAATGCAACGCTTACGCTTACAAATGCGTAACTTGTAACGTACATACATACAACGTACAACGGTGAGTGAACGAGAACAGTGAACAGGCCAGCCACGTTGAGGGCTCGGTTGATTGGTAGTTGGTAGCAGGTGACGGAGGACGTTGGCAGCATTGCGGAGCACTCGGCCGGCGGCGGCGGCGGCTCTCTGGGCTGGCAAGGGGCGGCGCTGCGATCTCTCAATGCGTATGAGTTACGTTTTGCGATGAACTTGTTAATTTTGTATAAGATTTTGAACTAGGCAAAAAGCTATTCCAACCATATTTTAAAGTATAGTTAAGCTTCACACAGCCCAAAAATATATATGAGCACTTAAAACAGTGCCCCCAAGAACTAATTATTAGTTTATTATCTTCCGATGTATCAACTTATGTATTAACAAGAAATCACGCTCTCGCAATAGTATTTATCTTCATATCATTATCATTATTGATTAGATTTCATAAGCCTACTATTTTTGTTCATTGTATGTAAAGTCCATACTCCGGCGGCGGGGGCCGCGTGACACAGAGACTTAGAGAGAGAGATAGATAGATAGATAGATTGATCATTTATCATATTCATATAAATATGCACGTTATTATGTTTATGATGTATATGCACGCACGAATAAAGATGATGGTTGAAAGAAGAGAGATAGAGTAGAGAGAGAGAGACAGAGAGTAGTATAGTTTAGTTAGTGGACGGGGGCTGCTGATCGTGATCGTGTGTGAGTGTCGTGATCGTGACGTCACTCCGGGCCGCCGCCGCGCCGGCCTGGGGCCTGGGAGAGGCGCAGGCGCACTTCGCAGCTCGCACGGCGGAAACACGGTACCATGTATGTAAGAATATAAACGTGTCTAATCATTGAAACACTACGTTCGGCTAATGAGTAATTAACTTTTAGTTTTCTCAAATTTAATTATTAACAGTACTTTGTCTAGCGTAGTATTTATAACTTGGTAAAATTGCATTTCCTTCTCCTACAAGACTAGCAGCGAGACAAGAGAGAAATATTTTGTCTTTTTTAATTTATTAAAGCGTTTTTTTATATTACAATGGTTTCGACTTGCTCGATCGGAACGCCCTAAGAGTTAAAAATATCGTAGATTATTGTATCTTACTTGAAAGTGGAATATTACTTGTATAATAAAGGCCTACTTCGTTTCTGGCATCATTAATAATTTACAATAACTGTACAATAATTCATTAATTAATAATTGATTCAATAAACAATATTCTACTACCGGTATTTAATAATAAATATATCTTAGCACAGCATGGTGCTGAGCGGGGCGGATGGATACAGACAGAGCCGACGGGACTAAGTAGTTTTAGTTTTAGATAGATCGTATCGTTTTATAAACTTGTATGTTTTGTTGGCTGTGTATGTGATGTGATGTAATGCACCTCTACACGCTACTCGGCGGGTAGTCAGTAGCAATACGTTCTGTATAGTGGGTGAAATGTGGTGTCAGTGTGTACTATGTTAAGTTGGAAGAGAGATGTCGTGTGGCTTTGTTTGTTCAATGTGTATTCAATGTCTGGCGGCGGCGGTTGGGCGGTAGGCGGCGGGAGAGTTAAGGAGAAGCACGGCGCGTGCGCATGCGCAGATGCCCGCGCACCTTGCGGCCGGAGCGAGCACCACTGTCACCTCACTCAACATTCGATATGCATCTAGACGAAAACACGGCTTAAGTAATAAAAACAACCGTAATAAAAAATCTGATGGCAAAGTATGTGTTATTTGACAATATTTGATAAGTTGTTCGTTTGTTCGAGGAGTCATTGTCAGCACACGGCACGGGCACGGGCACGGGCACGGCAAGCACAGCACTGTAGCGATGGCGATGGCGGAGGTAGCGCGCCGCCCACGGCGCCCACGGCGACGGCGGTTGCGACGGCGACAGCGATGGCGCGTTCTGCTGCTGCCGCTCACGCTCCGCTCCGCCGCCGCTTCCCCTGCCCGGGCTCCGGACCTCCAGGGGACGCCACGGGCTCACCGCCTCCTTCACTGCACACAAACAAACCCAACAATCAATTCAAACAATTATCATTTCAGAAAAAGCGTGCTTCAAGACTGGTCAATAAACGTTACTGGCATGTAACGAACCATGCGGACGTTACCGCAAAAATTATTTATTACACCTGCATCCAGTGCAAAAGCGAGAAGAAAACATTTAACTTAATTATGAAAACATTTTAAATAATTATTCAAATATATCACTTAGAAGTACAACAAGACGTAAGACATTTGTGAAGGGGTTGGTAAAACAAAAACAAGGTCAAAAGGTTGGAAGGAATTAGAGAGGGTTGGGCACCGGCCCAACAGACATCGCGTCGCCGGGATAAATCATACGGCGGATGTTAAAGTGCACACTGGCTCCTCGGCTCGTCCTCGGCCGCGGCCTCGGCTGGCGCAAACAAATCGATGATCGTGTATTTTATAATACATCGCGCACTGCGAGCCGCGGGGGCTACACTTCTGCCAACCGGATAGGGAAATCTTTCTCAATTGCTGCAAGACAAATTGCTACTTTTATCGAAAAGACGAACGATATGTATAATAGAGCATTACGATAGAAATAGTTTCAGGATTATTTTCATGCAAATTCATTGGCTGTATTTATTTAAATAATAACAGCTATTACTTTAAACATTAAAAGGGGCGTGGTACTGTCATTATATTGAATTTACAATGAATATTTATATTTTTGGATAATAATTTGATATTGATTATTTTAAATTAGTGGTAGGAATTAGATACTAAAACAATTGATCTGGTAAGTGGATGAAGGTGATATATCACATATTTGCTAAATTCCAGATACTTAAATAGTCAACCTGTTTTTTTCATTAATCTATCATCATATGTAAGTTTTATGGTAAAATATTAGTTCATAGCTAATTTATTTATAGTTAAAGGTGGTATGTATATCATAAAAACATTCCATTAAACGTTAATTATACAAAATAGTTTTTGTGACATATCACCTGCATCCATTTGCTCCTTCAATTTCTTTATTCGATTGGACGAAAAATGATACCTCTGCGGTGTGTTTTCGAACCGCCAAATTAATTATTATAGTATGTTATAGTAATCAACAAGAAATACAGTACGCGATTATTTTTTACGGCTTAGTCGTTGATAGACAACTGGATATAACATATAGGAATAATTGTCAGTTACACCGTTATATCTAGTATCACTTAAGTAAAAAAATATCGAATCGAATGAATGACATTATTTTTTGATTCTATCTTGTTTTACTTAAGTTATACAAAATATTTGAGCGATAGCGGTGTGATTGACAGTAAGAGTTCAGTTCTAATTTGGTTTTAGTTAAAACCGTGTAACGAAAATGTTGATGTTACTACACTGTTCATATTAATACAAATATAATATAATAATATAATACATTCATCATATAACTTACTTTACACAAAATTCATTCAAAATAAATAAATAAATAAATAAATATATCATCACGCCTTCTACCCATCACTGGGTGTGGCACTCTGCAGAAGCAGATCTCGGTAAGTGATATATTTTGCGCGTGAAGTGCGGTTACCAGTCGTCAAATCACGGCCCCCAAACATGTTAGTGGTGGAGGAGCCACAGGGATAGCTTTTTCAAATTATGAAAATTTGTCGCCTGTGGGAATCGAACCAGGGACCTCAGGATCCACAGGCCGACTTCATACCACTGAGCTAGCCATCCCATTCAAAATATATTTTTTATTATTTATTTTTACATTAGAATTAATTAATTCTTTCTTATAGTTTTAATTTATACATATGATTGTTGACAGTTATGGGGTAGCTAGCTCAGTGGTATCAAATTGGCCTGTGGATCCTAATAACCCTGGTTCGATTCCCAAATGCGACAAATAATTTTCATCATTTTAAAAACTACCCCTGTGGCTCCCTCACCAACTAATATCTATGGAGGCCGTGATTTGACGGCTGGTAATCGCACTTCACCCGCAAAAATATATCACTTACCGAGATCTGCTTCGACAGAGTGCCACACCCAGTAATGGGTAGAAGGCGTGATGATATATTTATTTATTTATTGTTGACAGCTAATGTCAAATGACTTGCAATTTGTTCGTAACAATGTTATCATGTCAAAATTTTATGTTGCCATTTGCAGGCAAAGCATGCATTGTTCTATTGTATTTATATTACATTTTTCTTGTGTTTAAATACTTAGAAGTGTGAGATTATAGGTTACGTAACATAGATTATTGAATATATAACAGTTATTCTTCTTCTCCTTCATAATACTTATACCCATGTTGGGCATTGAATGAATATATAACACAAAAAAATGCCGTCTTTTTCTTGCTTGCAGGTACACTTTGGTGATAAAATAACTTCAATTACATAATAGTATATTACATAATAAGTCAGGAAAGTGATATTTTACTTTACGATTGGTTGAAATACGAGGCCGCAGGCCAAGTTTTTTAAAATGCTGAGTCAAGTAAAAACATTTTCCTGACGTATTATGTATACTATTTTTTCTGAAACCGTTTAAATTAATCAATAATTAATCATAAATAACTCAAAACGTTTAAATTTCTTGATATGAATTGTATTCACACAGACTATGTAACCAAGGTTACAAAAAAAAGTCAGGTAAAATACAAAATCTTTACCAGACTTTTTTGTACTTTACCAGACTGTTATTTTTGTTGTAGTGTTGGATACGTATTTTACTTGATTGTTTTTGTAAAAATCTACTTTCCATACTAAAATTGGTCTCGAAAGTAGGCAGTTCCTTGCCTTTAAAGAATTCAATTGACAACACAAATCAACTATAGAGGCCCAACTTTGGTAGAACACATGGTTTGTTAATATTAGAATACATATGTAGAGATCGTTTCGCCAATCTGGCGATGAAATTATATGTTGTGCAATTATATATTTTTTTATTCTGATTAAAGCATGTAACTATCATTATATTAGAAAATAAAAGCAGATTGTTTAAGCCAGCTTTTTAGGGCTAAAACACAATTTCGGTCCGGTTGAGCATAAAATATTTATTTAATATTTTCAGTAAATTTAAATATGTTTTTAAAACATAAATGCTTATGATACATTCAAATAAGGCGCTATTTTTGCAGGCCCAAATAGAGTTCCCAACCAGCCTTTTAGAACCTTCTATCTTTGTCCTTTTTAAGTTTAAAAAGTACATCATTTGCCCTTTTTTCAAGAAAAATATTACTTATGAATGTTTTAATTAATATTTTACTTTTACAAATGTATAAATGTACGGAAGTAAAAATCTGGAAGTTGCTTTTATATTAATCATTATGTACTTGCATGATCTATCGCATGCTGCTATTTCTTGGTACAAACCAACTTAGTTACGCAACCTAAGATAAACTACAAAATAAATGTTTCTGACATTTGAAATTATATTAGTATAGTTATTTACATAAAGCTCAATTGTAGAAACAAACAATGTATCGAACTCATGTTAAAAAATGTCTTTCATTACACTCATCACTCATGGATTTCCCATTCTGTAATAAATTGACACTTTTAACACTTGTTTCGTAAATAACTATTAATATTTTATTTATTATTTAATTAAAAATGGAAATAATATTTGTTTATGTTTTTTTGTTCTTTTGCACCAGTAGGTACTTGTAAATAAATTACATCAATTGAAATTTGTTTAGATTTTTTTCTCATAATTATTTTATTCAGTGCATATGGTGTCCTTTTTTCTAAGATTCAGGAGTTGACAATCCTGCCTGTAATTGCCGCCGTCAACAAGTATTGTATTATATTATACAGATATCAACGCATGCTATAAGCAATTTAGCAATCCAGTGTTTATGTAAAACTCCTTAACTAAAACCAAGTTAGAACCGTTAGAATCGAACTATTACTACCAGCCTATATGATTAATTAATACCTACAGATTCGTCACAAAAAGTATCATTTTAGCTCATTGTAAAATAATATAGTATTGTGTAACAGTAAGAAAAGTGTACACAATTGCCACCATCATCCGGAAATATATTACTTGTTCTACTAGTTACACAATATAGTACGTATCCTAAAATATTTATCCAATTTGAAGGTAAAATATTTTACGGTATTTAAATTATAATGATATTTAAGTAGAAAATATTTAAAATCTTACCCAGTAGTCAGACGTCAGTCTCAATGCTCATTGCATTAATGTTGTTATTGTGACGAGGGTTACAGTTCTGCTTCTTGGACAGTTGATCTCTCGTGAGAAGAATCCCTTCTTCAAGCTCCATAATATCTGATGACGACTCTGACAACGAGCTCTTCTTTATATGCTGACCTAAATATCAAATCAACTGTTAGTAATTCATCTTTATCTGAAATTTAACTTGCAACTAGCTAAATAAATAGTATGAAGGCCTAGCAATATATAGATAATTTGAGGGTGTAATACATTTGCATCTCTAGCAGGATACTGTCATTTCCAATAGGCATTTTACCTTATGTTTCGGTCTAAACCCTGGTACGGAAACGGACGTTCTATGATCTATCGAGACAAACGTATCACCCGAATGGTTTCCAGTAACGGGACAAAGTATGTAAAGTGTGAGATTTACCTAACGTTCCTGGCAGGTATGGGCAGCTGGTAACGTGGTTGAAGTTCTGCGACTGCATCTCTTCCTGATCGGTCTCGCGATGGTAGAAGTAGTTGAAGTTGGACACGATGACAGGAACGGGAAGCGCAATGGTAAGCACGCCCGCGATGGCACACAAGCTGCCGACAATCTTGCCCCACACGCCGACGGGCCTGTAACATGGGCCAGGCAGGACAGCAGGAGAGGCGGGGCGGGAGAAGGGCAGTGTTAGTCATTGTCACACCACCAGGCGGAATGCTGCATTGCTGAATGCTGTCACTCAGTCGCTAACTAACTGTGCGAGCGATGGAAAACGTGAACCCCGCTATAGGAGTATAGATTGGCAGGCGGGGGCAGGACAAGCAAGGACATACAACACTGCACTTGCATTGCACCACAAGCAAAAGTCATCAAGCTCTGATACGGATGTGTCTGTAGCGTGTAGCAAGTAGCTGATGCTGCGTTCGAGAAGCTAGTTAAGTTAGTGCAATCACATTCAACCAGACACAAAATACAAGTACTTGGCAACTTGCAGCCTTCATGCATTGTTAGTTAACGTTCTACTTTTGCTACCCGTTACTCGTCAATGGATATCATTTCATACAAGAACAACTAGATACTTGCTTACAGTAGTGTAGAAATTAACATTAAATACAAATTTCTATCTATGATAATGAATAAATCATAAAATGTATCATCAGTGTAAATTATTTTTTTTTGTTATTGATTTTCGGGTAGCAAAATGCAAAATTCATATGTAAATTCAACAGCGTTGTAAAGAATGTGTTATTTAACATTCCACTTAGAAAATTCTTTGTTCCTTTGTATTTGACCAACAACAGTCAGGACATCGAAATAACCATTCAAAGGTCTGTAATATCGAGATGTAATAATATAAATATGTACAAGCAGTAACGGCAACGGTCGACACGACACGCACATCGACAACGATATAAGAAGTGAACAGTACAAGGAGTGACCACACTGAGCTAGCTGAGTAGCAGAGCACAGGGCGATAGAGAAAACCACGACATCAAAGAGTGGCGCACACAGCAGTACACGGTTGGTTAGCGCCACTCGGGGGCGGCGGGGTAGCAGGATGGGGACGGACAGGGTGGAAGTCGCGCACGCCAACGCGGTTACGTCACACGCACCTACACGCGGCGCCCAATTCTAGCAAAACATTGAAAACACAATCAAGTGATTCGTAACCGCACCGCGCTTGCAGGGAACAGAACAGACAATAGAAAGAGATAGAGCGAAATAGTCACGGAAGATAGAGATACAGAAATAAAAGTGAAAATAGACAAAGGCAAAGGCAAAGGCAGGGGATGTATGTTGCGTGTGTGGAGGCAGGAGAAGGCAGGCAGGGTGGCACGCAGTCGCTCGCTCGCTCGCTCGAACTCGAAGGCGCGGAGTCGTGGACCTGCAAGTCGCTGGCAATGTGCAGCCCTCCCCTTATGCTTTTAGAACCCTCCCCATAAACTAAACTCAGACTCAGCGCATATCTGATGCAGTCGGTACGACGGGCACGTCGACGTCTTTGCTATCGGAAGCCGCGGTCGCGAACTCAATTACACAACAAAGAATTTTCTTCGCATCTCAAGACAGTATTTCTAGTTTTCTAATGTGTGTGAAATTTGAAATACAGGATGTCATGTTTGGCATTGCAAGCTACGGTGGGTATAAAGGTATATATGAGACGTTACAGTTCCAATGAACCAACCGAACAAAAGAATAAGAGTAGTAGACTGATAACGGAGTAACTAACAGAATAGAACAAAACAGAACGTAACAATAAAACGAAAACTCAACAAATAAAAACTGGCAACTAAATCGTTAAAGAAATTGAGTACATCATACGTCATGTCACCATAGCCCACTGTGGTCATCGTAACAACTGCCCACCAGAACGCGTCCGGAATCGACTTGAAGAACGAATTCTCCGAGCCAGCTTCGGCGAAGTAAACCGCGCTCGAGAAGAGAACCACACCTGAAAGGAAGGGACAGTGAGTAGTGGTACTCTACCTCATGTCACCATAGCCAACTGTGGTCATCGTGACCACGGCCCACCAGAAGGCGTCTGGGATGGACTTGAAGAACGACTGCTCGCTGCCTGCCTCTGCGAAGTACACCGCGCTCGAGAATAGAATAACGCCTGGAACATGATAATAAATAATATAAGGTTGCAGAGCACACTGCAGTACGGTTAATGAACAGCTGGGCCGCCAACCAACAACTTGCATCTAGAGACTCTGGACCTGTACCTATCTATGTTTACGAATGAACATAACATTGCATTCATACATTCATACATTGATATATACACAATAACAACTCTCTCTCGCGCGCGTTACAGCGAAACCGAAAAAGAGAGCGGGCTGGCAACGCAGCTTCCGCCGTTGCCATGGTTACGAGGTCGCCACATTGATTGGCCCGTGCCGCTGTGCCGCCGTGCCGTGAGCTCGTGACGTCACGCGGCCACAACGGGATTTTGATGTCGCCGAGGTCCGAAGGAATCCCTTCGTCGTCGGTGCACAGCTATCGACGATCGAGAGAGATTCGATGAGACATTTATACACACATTTACTCTATTCGTCCTTGATGTTACGTAACGTTACGTACGTTACCTGTCTATCTTGAATACCTTCTGAAAGGCAATGTGATATTATACATATATGTAGATAGATACATAAGAAACACAAGATAACAAGTTAAAAAGAAAGGCTAATAATTTGACTGATTGATAAAGCACGTAAGATGAGCACGTTTATACGCGGAATAGCACTGCACAGAACACGTACGATACGGCGCACACAATTTAACACTGGCGATGGCGTGAACAGTAACGGATACGGTTGGCACTGGTACTTACCGATAAACAAGAAAAATATGAGCAATCCCAGTTCTCGCATGGAGGCTTTCAGAGTTCGTCCGAGGATCTGGAGGCCTTTGGAGTGGCGCGACAACTTAAATATTCGGAACACTCGCACTAACCTAATCACTCTGAGTATGGCTAAAGACATTGCCTGGTTCGTGCTCTTGTCCTGCGGAGAAACAGGCGCGCGCGGCAGGTTGATCGTGTCCTCCTCCTCGGCCACCACAGTGGCCAACGTTATGAAGTACGGAATGATCGCGATGATGTCGATTATGTTCATCACGTCCCGGAAGAAGTTCAGTTTGTTTGGACACGCCAGGAAGCGCACTGATAATTCGAACGTGAACCAGATTATACAAATAGTTTCTATAAGGAAGAACGGATCCGTCATGTCTGGCACTTCATCTTCTTCGATCTTCGTGCCGTTGGTCGTGGTGTTGAACACCTTGTAGTGCTTGAACTCGGGCAGCGTCTCCAGGCAGAAGATCACGATGGACAACAGGATGACGAACACGGAGATGATCGCCACCACGCGCGCCGCCTGCGAGCTCTCCGGGTACTCGAACAGCAGCCACACCTTGCGCTGGAACTCGTGCGACGGCAGCGGTTTCTCTTCTTCCTTGATGAAGCCTTCATCCTCTCTACAGACCACAACAAAAAGAGAACATATTTAATACATTGAGTTATTCATGCCTGCCTGGCCCTGACCATAAAAACGTTTATCTCCACTTAAAACTTCAAACAGGGAGATTACTCAATTACTGCTCATCCCTATTCCTCAACATTAAACTGGCGAATGTTTTGCGCTTTCCATTAGCCAGACATTCTCAATTCATTTTTACCGCAACCGAATTTATAATGTTAAGGTCAGTAATTAGTGGGTTATAATGGGGCAAAAACTGTTGATTTAGTTGCAGCTGAACATGAGTGAGGGTGTGTTTGATGGGGCGTTGGTGGCGACGGCAGTAAGGTTATATAAGTATGCGTAAGTGTTCGTATGTGTGCGTACGCGCCATGCCGAGAAGAGCGGCGCTCGCTCTCCGTCCGGGATCAATACCGGGTTCCGTGGTTGCGCTCGGCTCGGCACGGACAGGTCACGTGTTGCGAACATCGCCGCCATCGCCGCCGCCGCTCGACCGGGGCAGGTTAACACGGTTCACGCTGGCCGACTCTGCCTGCCGAATGCCGAGTGCATCTCAGCGCCTACTTCCCGCGGACACTCGACACTGGCTTCTTTCCTTAACTAACTCGTAACTATTTTTACGTGTCTCTTCCTACGATTGTTTTTCCCGGACACGTTCTCTCATGAAAATCCGAAACTAACAATATGCAGTTCAACAACGACTTATTTATTATTTATTCACTGTTTACAATTACTGTACTATTTTTAACTCAAGTGGTGTAATAAGTTTTTAAAAATACCCAGATCCGCATCCAAAACAGAAGAAAGATTCTCTAAAAAGATGTTGCAATTTTGAAGATATTCTTGTATGGGAGTCATTTGCGCAAGCAGAGTAGTCACACAACACTTATATTTATTGTCATAAAATATTAAACAGATAGGTAGATATTATTTCTCATGGACTTTAAAAGCTGGAGTAGCCTGTCTGTTAAAACGAAGAAAGTTCAATCCATACAACATGAGTACTCATTATTCTAATGTAATAATTGTGATAGCTATGCTGCACTCAAAATATTTACAATAATATGTGGTGCACTGTTTCGACATATATAGCACGATTCTCAAAAAAGTTTCAGCAAATCCAGCTAATCTTATTCTAGTCCGATTTTAATATGTTAACCAGAATCTCTTTCCGAAAATGGTAACAAGATTATATTAGAGTTTATTTAATTTTTTTTATGAATATGGTTCAGCTTAATTTGACTAATATAAAATACAGGATTAGCAAAAACTCTTCCGAGAATTGGGTTCTTAGAGTTTATTTCACGTAAAATACCTTTCTATTGTTCTTAAACATACTATTGTTGAAGACATCGTTATGGCATTCACTGACTTATTTAGTAGTTATAGTTAGTATTTATGCTTTCAAAAACGTTTTCAATTATTTAATTATTCATTAAGCATTTCATTCGGTGCAATAATATTGATGAAGAATTGAGGTTAAAATGATTATTTTGAAATAAACAAACTGGTTCTAAAATTATGTAATGTAATAAATGAGAGAATATTATTTTATAATAATTCAACAATTACTCAATAACGTTGAATAGTACAAATGATTGCTTTATCTAAGATGTTTACATAAGTTCTCAAGCCACCTTCAACTGTCAAGAAATGCAAACTGTCATATTTCATAGAATTGGGTAGTGCGTACAGTGACTGCAATCTGAAATATTTAGTTTGATTTATGTGTGCCGAATTGATTAAAATTTTGTTTTATTTGTTTAATAAAATCTTTAAATTTTATATATTTTATTATTTGTATAGATTTTTTTGTTATCTACTGTTCTAAAGTGAAAACAACATGATATGGGTCGATAAGGGCAGCATGTTAATAAAGAATGAAGTATAGTTTACCTAAACTTATTGGTAGCTAGTTCGCCCAGCTCGTAGAACTTGATCTCTTCGGAGAAGACATCCAGCGGCACGTTGACGGGCCTCCGCAAGCGGCCGCCGCTCTGGTAGTAGTAGAGGATCGCGTCGAAGCTGGGCCGGTTCCGGTCAAAGAAGTACTCGTTCCTCAACGGATCGAAGTATCGTATCCGACGCGCTGGGTCGCCCAGCAGCGTGTCAGGGAACTGGTTCAGTGTCCGAAGTTGCGTTTCGAAGCGGAGGCCGCTCACCTAAACCAACACAGATCATTTGCAACTAGAAAGTGAGAGCCAAGAGACAAAACATAACTATTTATTTCTGGCTTCTGGAAATATGCTATTTGCATATACGTATATTACTATATGAGTACGATACTCAGAACTGAATAAGTGTTGTTATTGAGCATTTCAGATAGAAATGTATGTTAATATTCAGTATTTTCTTCTGCTTTTGTGTTCTAGTTACAAAATAAAGAATCAGAATATTGTGAAAAATATTATGCTAGTATGCTCATTATTCGATATTCGACAAAACAAATGACTACTAGTATTAACGCCAAATAAGGGCGGTTAAATAACAACAGCTGTGAAATGCTCTTAAATTATTTTTACAGAAAATGTTTTAAATAAAATGGTAAATGTTTTGTTGTGTGTATCTTTTAATTGAAGTATTTATTTATCTGTAAAATAATTTAAGAACATTTGACATTGACTTTTAAAGATAAAGAATTGCTAATTAATTACCCTTAATCAGTTGTTTATATCAGGACTGTAAAATTAGAGGAATTTCTGGTTAGTGGAGTCTAAAAAAATGTATCGATTCCAACCCCATGTTAAAATTTTAGAGAAATAAAAATTTCCGAAAAAGTTCTTTCTGTTTTTAGTTAGAGTACAAATTTTGAATCATTTGAATTTGAATTTTGACACAAATTTAGCTGCATTTATTTATATATTTCTCTCTTTTTTATTATAAATACCATAATTTAATTTAAGCAAAATCGGGCCAAAATTCATGTGTTTTAGCCATGAAAAGCGGGCTTAAACACTTGTTTTTGGCCGTAAGGCCATAATAAAATAATTTCCTATGAATATATAAACAAAATGACAATTTTAGTTTATTGTGAATACTTTATTTTGCAAAATGTCATTTTAACATATAAATATAGCTGTTTTAATGTTCTTTTGTTGTATACAAAATATTGTATGTACCACGGGTGAAATTAGCGTTTCTGACCTTGAGCATGTTATTACCCCTTAGTGCTTTGTGCCTGTGCTAATAATCATGCCACGGGTCAAAAAGGCCAATTTTCACACTGATAAATAAATAACTATTTGTCGGAGGCAAAGTCGGAGTCGAACTATAAAAATTATCGGAGTCGAATATTTTTTTACCGACTCTGCAGCTTTAATTTATATTTATTTATTTATGTTACTATGTACAACAGGAATTTAATTTCAATTACAACACAGGGTACGTATTCTCCGAGCCGTAGTGTGGTAGTTCATATATTTTTAGCTTCAGCTGATTCAAACTCGAGATCTTTAGATTCGGTTACCGCAACACTAACCACAAAGCAGTTATCCAAAAACAAAAACTGTTGTTAACTTTATCTAATAAAATCATATGACAATTTTTACTGTTCATTCCATCACGACGATGCATTTAAATCACTGTGTCACAGACAGCGTAATTTATTTCTGATTCATTCAACATTAAGCAGCATCATACAGATGTAATAAGTTTAGTATTTCAAATGTAGATGCTTTACTCTTCGAGCTGAAATGCAACAGCTCGACAATTAATTTACATCGTATAGCTTACTGGGAAATAACATTTGACGGTGTAAAAGCAATTTTATTTTGAAATGAATACTTTCTCTACTAGCGGTGATTAATATTTTATTATTATGCATTGTAATCAGTGATGAGCAGTAATGGGTTCGCGCGAGCCCATTGTTAAATTTTCTTTCTTAGAATTTGCGAGCCCATTGTTAAATATTTATTTTAACCCAAAAACAATATTGCAGTTTTATAATTACCCAATATTTATACCGAGTGTATCCCGAAAAGCGAGCCATAGCGTTTAACATGGGAAAACAGTTTTTCCATGCGCATTAAATTCAAAATTATTTTAGACAAAAATATTTTAAATAAATATTGCAGAGTTTAAAAATCTACATCTAAATCATAAAACCAAATTTATTTTGTTTGTTTTGTAACGGTGGAAATTTAATATGAAAATTTATAAAATTACAATTTAATTAGTGTTAACCAAGGAATTAATACAAAATAACAAACATGCATTAAATCTTTCTGTCAAACTTTTCTCAAAATAATGTCATTGAATTATTTGTAATTTTTCTTCATGTAAATAATTTTCCATTTTTAATAAATTTACAGATTAAAAACTTACTTTTAAACAATGCAAAACTGTTAAAATATTTGATCGCGCATTTGTTTGTTACTTGGTTTAATACTATTCGAATATAATTTTGTAAATTTTCATATTTTATTTCTGCCGTTACAAAATACAGGAAATACATTTAGTTTATTGATTTAAATGCAGAATTTCAAGCTCTCCAACTTTTATTTGAAGTATTTCTGTTTAAAATAATTTGGGTTAATTAAGTTGAACATTTATATCCCGTTTTTCGCGATACACCCGGTATACACATAAACATCAAGTAATAAGGAAATACTGTGTGGTAGTTTTTGACAAAGTTTTTTTTGTGAATAATGGTCAGTTGAATCAACAAAACTTAAAATATAAATTTATTTTAATTAAATAAAATATAATTGAAATTATTTAAGTGCCATATGGAATAAATACCCTTCGGATTAAATTTTATTGATCATACATCCCTTTTTAGTGAAAAAATAGCGAACCCATTGTTAAAATTTTCATAGCTCACCACTGATGATAATTATAAATATTAGTGCATCGTCACGCCCTTTGCCTGTTTCTAGATATCTATCATAGTGGCGGAGGTCAGCCACAAAGGTGATTTTAATTTTAATTGTTTATAGTGTTATGTGGTAGATTTACATGTTATTTGATGAAATATAAAGAACATTTTGTCAACGGCCATGGCTGCGCTCGTTGGTACTGATCTAAGCGATAACGCGAGTTAAGCAACGTTGCGCGCGGGTTTGGATGAGTGACCGTCCAGAGAAAACTCGCGTTGCTGTTGACAATAACAACTAAAACGCAGATCAGGGCGTAATGGCGGCATATGACCTGAGTAGATGGTCCGCCAAAGAAGCCAGGAAAAAAAAAGAACATTTTACGGAATATTCATAAATAAATGTAAATTACTACCGGTATAATTTTCTCATTACTAACCTAAAAATTATTTTATGAAATATATATACAGAGGGTGTTTAATTTAGTTGTGCCACCATTGCTATCTCGAGAACTATAAGAGATACAAGATTGGTAAAACTAAAGAAATACCATTTTCCAAGTGTATCACAAAACTGTTAACAATTTTTGTTTTCAACTAGTGGTTCTTAAAATACGGGGTGCAACTTTCTTATTTTAAATGGGAACCGTATTTTGAGAAGCACAGATTTTTGTTAATAGTTTAGAGTTAGAAAATGATATTTCTTTGCTAATTTAACCAATCTTGTAGTACTTATAGTTCTCGAGATAGCAATGGTGGCCCAACTAAATTGAACATATATATATATATATATTCTATTTTTTTTTGCTTTTCAATACCTCAAAATAGATCGAATTATACCTGTTTCACAAAAAACTGCATTAAATTTTGTATGACAGGATAGAGGTTCGGACCTTTACACACAGTGTTTTTATACTTCAGGAAAAAAAATTTAAAGTATACGAGTATATTATAAGACATACTGATTATAGACGAAAAAGTCACAAAATGAAGAACAAGGTTATTGAAGTGTGCATTTTTACTGGCTCTGACGTACTCTACAGTCATTTATCTGATGTTATATAATTTGTAGTATTTATAATTATAATTTAATTATGAATATATTAGAAATAACTATCAAACCAGTGATACTAACAATATTTTCTTAAGATAATACATCCTGCATTTTGCGAATTTTGATAAAAATTATTTTTGTTCTATAATCAGTACGATAATAGAGTAGAACAACATCCTGTATGTATCATCCATATAATACGAGTACAGTGAATATAAGTATAAGTATTTTAACGTGAAAAATGGGATTTGCCATATCTATGGTTACTAATATGGTAGGAATGTATAAGAGCGTTCATTTTAAAGTAAAACATTAAAGTATCTGAATTCAGTTACTCTATGAAACAGGCTAATGATTGTATTAATTAGTGTCGCATTGTTATTAACGATTTGCCACCTTTATTTGAAGAACATGTTTAAATGTTTGATTCAACTATTCTAACAATAATTTAATTTATTTTTTCCTACGATCATATCTGCAAATGAGCATTATTGTTCAATCCACATATTGGGTAAGCTTCTTATACACAGCCGTGCGATCGTACGATGTTACTTACGACTGTGCACAAAGATACTTACAGAGTATGTATACGAATATAATGTTATAAATTATTAAATGTTAAATAGTAATTAACTTACAATAAAATACAAATTTCTATAGGGCCCAAAATTTAACCTGCACCAAGGCGTAATATATGTTAATCCAGTCGTGGATACTGGCAACCTCGGCGGTATAGTTTTGGCCTGTGGAAAAGAGAACCGGAGTTCGATTCCCACAGCCGATAACTGATTTCATCACAATAAAATTACTCTTATACTCTCCTATTGCTTTCCCTTAATAATAAGTTTGAGGTTATGTGGCTCAGTGGTATCGAGCCGGCCTGTGGATTTAAGAACCCTGGTTTGATTTTCACAGCCGACAAACAATTTTGTCGACGTTAAAACTACCCCTGTGGCTTCCCCTTCATTAACATCTTTGGAAGCCGTGATTTTACGGCTGGTAACCGCACTTCATGCGCATAAATCACTTAACGAGATCTGCTACGACAGAATGCCACACCCCGAAATGGGTAGAAGGCGTGATGATATATTATTATTATTATTATTATTTAGGATGCGTAATTTAATGGCTAGTAACCGCAAAAATATATCACTTACCGAGATCTGCTACGGCAAAGTGCCATACCAACTAATGTGTAAAATGGTGTGAATATGTGTTTATTAATTTTTTATTTTGTAAAATAATATTTTTTCCTGAACTTTAATAGTAAATAATAATTTAATTGTAACCATATACAAAAGGTTTACTTTTGTTTACACCAATAATAAAATTTGAATAATAAATAAGAAAAATAAAAACATTACAGCATGGCATGCTGTTGCCGGAGTATCGTATAATATTAACGGAAAGTGATCGTAACATGTGAGTTTCGTGTCGGTCAAGATACGGTAGGTAATCGACTTTCTAACCAGGGGGCATTCCTTACATGCATATTACTGACACGAAGTTAGGCTTGACTCGCCGTTACACGTCAACACAAGTGCGTTCACAACCTGTTGAGCTCGAACTCTTTCCCCACAACCACTGTTTGATATGTGATTTAGGAACTAGTAATTATATCAAAATTAAGCGTATTTGTAGGTTATGTTATGTTACCGTATACACAGTAACGCAGTGTGGGCTGTATGTTGTTTCCTTGATTCACAAATTTAATTTTAATTTTCCAGTATTTTATCGAATAAAGTATGAGCAAAGATATATATTTTTAGCAATGTAGAGGTCGAATATGTGTATTGTGAATGACTTAGCAATTTGTACATACTCGTATAATCAATCTCAGAAAAAAACTCCAAGGTGAAATGTACCTAATGATTTTAATGAATTGAATAAAGTTATTATATCTTTTCTGCAACGATTAATCTTTTCCATGGTTCACGGAAATGTCAAGGGTAACTAAAAATACGTTACATGCTTGTAATTTATCGCCAAAATTGGTGCGTTGCGAAATAATTAAAATAGTATTTATATAATATCTTCATATATAAGACTTTCTCTTCCGTTTCATACAAAATTTACTGTTAAATACTAGGAAATTTATTACGTTTTGGTTCACTTCTTGACTAATTACTTAAGAAAAACAAGATTACATTTACTACATCATAAAATACAAGTTAAACAAAGGCTCTAGCCGGGTAAGGAGGTTCTCCGGCCCCCGAATCCGATTCGCTTGAGATTTTGTCCACGTATTCGTATTGAAAAAGGAAAATTTCCACCAAATATGAGCTCAAAATACTAACCTCACAAATAGTTATTGCGAAAAAACCGTTTTTTTGATGTTTAAATTCAAAATTCTCATAAAATAACATTTTTCCTATTCTCCGTAAATCTCAGGCGAATCGGAGTCGGGGGCCAGCGAACCCCTTACCCGGCTAGAGCCTTTAAATTTAACTTTTTAATACCAATTTCTAAATATTTAATACTAGAATTTATAGATTTTAAATGAATGAGTGAATTATAGAAAAAAAAGTCAGTTAGATGAATTTATTGAAGTATATAAAATAATGAGTGATTGTTGCACGAATCACAAATCTTACGCTGGTATGCATAGTCGTTCGCCCGGCGACGCGCTGAGGAAGCGCCCATAAGCGATACACTTGGCGAAACGCTGGCGAACCGCTGGCGAACGACTATGAATACTAGTGTATAAGTTTTACTCGTATATATCTGGAAATCGTAAAGTAATATCCCATGTGTAATTCTCCTAAGCGTTAGTACTTTACTATTATATAAATAAAGTCTTCATTTTCTGATATAAATAAAATTATTAAATATATCATCACGCCTTTTACCCCTATAGGGCAAGGTTCGCAAACTGGCGGACAGCGGGCAGTGTTCGGCTCTTTACGCGTTTCAAAAATTTCACTTGTAGCTATTTGATTTTTATAAATATAATTTTATGAATGAGATATAGCATCACTAGAATATGATATCAACGTTAATATATTATTGAAAATAATACGACAGTTGAAGAGGTTATAACAACAGTACCAAGAATAGAAGGCAAGCGTCGCTGCCAGCGGGTTTTAATAAAAATGTTGTAATAGTTCATCAAAATCTTGCTACATTCTTTGCAATACAAACTACAAAGTCAATACAATAATACAATATTTAGAAAAAAGGTCGCTATTATCAACAAAATTATATATATTTATTGGGATTAATTGTGTACAAGTCAAATATATACAGCAATTATACAACAAGGTGTTGTCTTCCCAATCTCAACCTCCATTCCTCTCTATCATACACCATATTTTCTTCTAGGTCTCGGTCTCTCATTGCTTGCCGTATTCCCTCTTTCCATGATTTACGAGGTCGTCCTCTCTTGTTTCTTCCGGGTGGTTAATATTTCTGCGACTTTTGCAAACATACTTCGTACGTTCCAAGTTCCCAGTTTCAGTATCCTTTTCAAAGCTAATCGTCGTCGTAAATTATTATTATTTCCATCTTCTTTCCGAGGCTGGTTGTTGAGGTTTTTAGCAGTGAAATTTTTTTTCCAAGTGGTGAGTTGCTGGCCCACCGCCTTGACCTCCATACTTGGAGGACCAGGATTTTTTGTTAGGGTTTTCTCCCTTAGCTAAGAAGTTCAATTTTTAAGGCTCAGGAGTTTCGCCTTTCACCCCCTCACGACTAACAAGTAATCTCAAATTATATGACGTGATATCTGTCATTCGTCAGTTTGACAGACAAGCATTGATAAAAATAAAAAAGAAGAACAAAACGAGAAGTTTTAAACTGTGTCTTGACCTATATCAATTAATACTGAATCTTTCATTTAAAAACATTAAACTTCACTTGAAAATACAATATAATTATAAAACTATATGTTTGACATATTTAAAATTTTGACAGTTACGATTTTGTTTTTATATTAAAAATTAACATTATTTTTCCAAATTTTGTTTAATATTCGAAATTTAATTATTATATTTTAATTTGTTTGAATATATTTTAATTTGTTTATATTTATTTTAGTTAAAAAAAGTAATATTGATTACGGCCCGCGTCAGTTATACATCTAATCTACTGAACATTTGCTGCATTTAAGTTTGCGACTCCTGCTATAAAGGTGTGGCAGTCTGCCGCAGCAGATCTCAGTAAGTGATTTATGCGCATAAAGTCAAATCACGGCTCCCAAAGATGTTGGAGGAGGAGCCACAGGCTACTTTTAATGTAGTGAAAATTGCTTGTGGGCTATAGCAACCGAACCCGGGTTCTCAAATCCACAGTTCGACTGACACTGAGCACCTGATATTATTAAATGTAAAAATAAAACTACACATTTATGACAGCTAGTTTTAAAAAATAGTTATTTTTATAACAAGTGCCGAAAAAGGCTCGTTACGTGCAAGTGCAGAATATAAGTGCGGAAATCTGCACGAGCATGTAACCTTTTTCGGCACGTGTTATAAACAACATTTTTCCTACAATTGTGCGATTTAGTAAATCACTAAAATATTATTAAAATTTATAAAATTTATAAAATTTTAATGATATTACATGAGAACAATGTTTTACGGCGTTGCTATGGTTTGTTTGTTGATTGCTTGCACATTGTTCTACGTTATTTAAAAATATTTCACTAACGTCAAAATAATTTCTTCAAAATCATCTTGATTGGAATAGTACAGTGAGTGATTCTTCTTTATCATTAACACCTCCAAAGATAATTGAAGCTCCGGATCATACTATGTTGGTTCTATTTTCGACAATGACAATCAACCTGCTGCTGGTACTTCTGAAGCTTCCGAAATTGTTACCAATAATATTACTGGTAATAATATGAACAGGTACGGAAGAAATCAATGTTTCTTTAGACACAAAAGTTTCCACTTTACATTATGTCAATATAAGCAACTATAACAACTGTATTAATAATATACACAAACAATAAATATGAAGTATTTCACTTACTCTTTAAATAAAACCATTTATCGATATACTTTACTTTGTTCGGTTCTTTTTATTAATTGTCTACAGATTAGATATACTGCAAATTAAGGTTACGTTTATAAACGTCAAAATATACTACTGCATATTTACTAGCGCTGGTTCACCGTATCTTCTTCTTCCATAAGCGTCTGTGGTCAAAATATGAATTCCGCGCTCGGCGCGAAATTTAAATCGCTGTCCAAACAATATTCTTTTGACAGTCACGTAATGAAGCACTTTCCGCACTAGTGTTTCTTTGCTTTCGGAAACGCACTTGGTCTGCATTCATCTACTTTCCATACGTAACCAAGGCAATTATAGTTACGTAATAACAAAGAAATCGCACAGTTGTAGGAAAAAATATTTTAATTACATCTAATAATTTTACTTTATTAGCCTTTAGCTTTTAAATATAATTGGGCATTATACGAGCTGATGTAAGTACATTAATATAATGGGGCAATGGCTCAGTGGTATCAAGCTTGTGGATCTTGAGAACCCCGGTTCGATTCCCAAAGCCGACAAACAATTTTCACCAAAATAAAATTACCCCTTTGGCACCCCCACCACTAACATCTTTGGAGGTCGTGATTTGACGGCTGGTAACCGCATTTCACCGCATATATCACTTACCGAGATCTGCTTTGGCAGAGTGCCACACCCAATGATGGGTAAAAGGCGTGACGATATATTTATATATATTAGTTTGATATAATTCAAGTCGAAAATCTTGCCAATAGCTTATTTAAATCTAAGTTTTACTATTGATTATTTTATTTAGCTTCATAAACCAATTACTTTTAATCAATCCTATTATTATATTATTATGTTTAATTCCTAGTATAATCATAGTAACTTTCGATTGTTTGACAAATATTAGATAATTATTTAGAATTATCAGATAAAGTAAAATTCCTGTTTAAAATAAATTTGTGAGTAAAAAGTAATCTACAAAAATATGACTCAAGTTGTTGCCATTTGACAATAATCACTGCGAGTCCTATGGACTCGCCTGGCACAAAGTTTTCGATTCAAAATCTGATGAATTATTTTCAATTTATTATCACTCTATTGTTATATTGTTACTGACGATTATCTTCATATATAAATTAACCAATCACATTAGATATTTTTCCATTTTCACCAATCAAATCAATATTATAGCAAGAATACAATTCTTAACAAAATCGGCCAATCACAATGTTTGAAAATGCCGTACTAATAAGTGACAATATTGCAAGTATCCCATAACAGCGTTGTATAGCCGCGATAATATCGAATATCGAAAACATCAACCAACATCGCGCCCCCCAAAGATGTTAGTGGTGAGGGAGCCACATTCTTAGACAAGAATAATTTATCCTGGAATTTTTATGTTGTATTCATGCATTTTATTTACTAATATACGAATATATATATATATATATATATATATATATATATATATATATATATATATATATATATATATATATATATATATATATATATATATAACAGCTAAGTCAAAAAATAATCTAATTAAATATAACTCGAGAGTTCGATAAATTAGAAAATAATTCTCCAGAATCTTTCTCAAACTTGTTGCCATTTGGCAATAGCCACTCAAGCCCTACGGGCTTTCGTGACTATTGCCTGGAAACAAATTTTCGAAAGATCTGTCAAATTATTTTCAATTTATTCTCACTCTCTTGTTATATTATTACTGACAATTTTGACAGATAGCACTCTTACTTACTTTCTATCTGACAAATTTTCTAAAAATTACCAGCCCTTAGGACATTACTGTTAATAATTTGAGAATAATTTTTGATCTGTTATATTTTTTAGTCTCAGCCTCTACTATTAACATTTTTGCAAAACTAGTTTATATACATAATTTTACGGTGTTAATATACTTATGAAGAAATTTGATGCAATTTGTGTTTTTGTAATAGATTTTCAGATATAGTATACGAGTATTTATGGATTCGCAGAAAGTAAACATAAAATGTGTAGCAAATTTACAGTAGAGTACTGTAATGACATATTAAAAAGATATTTTGCAGAGAAATATACCATCAGTCACTATATTGAAAGAGCAAAGCGCTTTTATTTTATTACAAACTCAACAATAGTAAACAAAGCAACAAATAATTTAATATTAATTGTCTCTATGAAACAAGTTGTATACAATTTTGTGTATTTTTGTTGAAGTTTATTTCTCTTCTTTAGATGAGCAACGTTAAATATTACATCTATATGTACATGATTCTGTCATACGTGTTACTGTCATTGAAATTAAGAATAATATTTTCATAGATATACAATTTGGCATGTAGAATTAGACATCTATTGATAAATTTAGAAGCAACTGTTTTAATTTTACATGTTTTGCGAGCGAAGCGCTGCTATTTTTCGTATGAGATGAGTCGGCACATTTCTTTTTCATATAATAGAATCCAGGGCTGAGTAAACGAGCGAGGTAGAGGAGCGGTCGCCTCAGGGCGCCACTGTTCAGAGGCGCCTTTCGCTGATTCCCTTTTCTATTTATTACGATTTTTGTTTACTTTCAAGCACTCTTACACTAGTATTCATAGTCGTTCGCCAGCGGTTCGCCAGCGTTTCGCCAAGTGTATCGCTTATGGGCGCTTCCTCAGCGCGTCGCTGGGCGAACGACTATGCATACCAGTGTAAGTCTACAGAAATATAATTTATTTAAACTAGAATTTATTCGTACAATGTACTCAGTAAATGTTCCAACGAAATAATTATAACTAATATAACAGGTGATACGATAATTATTGCCGATAATATTTTGATATGAATTATGAGTGTGTATTTCCTATTTCCGTAACAACGAATTTAAATTCATGTCAAAATATTATCTGACAATTATCATACGAGTATTATTATATTTGCGTGAGAATTTAACAAGCAAAATCTTTGGATTTTTTGGTAATTTTAGGAACGTTCTTTTCAATTTTAATAAAAATTTCTGCTGTTGTAGCAGATCCCAATAGAGAATTTGACATGTCGATAGATTATTTTCAGTAATAATAGAACAAGAGAGTGAGAATTAATCGAAAATAATTTGACAGATCTTGCGAAAACTTCTTGCCAATAAATGGCAAGAAGTTTGAGAAAGATACTGGAGAATTATTTTCTAATTTATGGAATCAAAAATTATTCTCAAATTATTAACAGTAATGTCCTAAGGGCTGGTAATTTTTAGAAAATTTGTCAGATAGAAAGAAAGTACGAGTGCTAACAGTCAAAATTGTCAGTAATAATATAACAAGAGAGTGAGAATAAATTGAAAATAATTTGACAGATCTTTCGAAAATTTGTTGCCAGGCAATAGTCACGAAAGCACTACGGGCTTTCGTAACTATTACCAAATGGCAACAAGTTTGAGAAAGATTCTGGAGTTATATTTCGAGTTATATTAAATTAGATTATTTTTTGACTTAGTTGTTGATGTCGATTCATCCAACTTAAAAGATTTTGAACTGGATCAATATCGACTGATTACTTATTAATGTATTCTTGGAAATTATTTCCAAAATTTTTTGGTATATTTCTGTATCTGAAATGGAAATAAATAGATTTTAATCATACATTTTACTTGACGCGTTGACAGTTTTAAATAATTATTTGACACAACCACATATGATTTGTCAACAAAAACAAGAGTTACAGAGATTATTCCCGGGAATAATCACAAGAGCTTTATTCTCCGTATAATAATGACAGGATTGGTTAATACGCAGACACGTGACATACAATGAAGCATTTTATTGGTTTTGAGAAACGTTAAAAAATAATTAAATGCATTTATTTTATTGGTAACCAAAGAAATTTAATTATAGCGAAAAATTCTCGCATATTAATTTCACTACTAACTATTAAAATAGCTCTCATTTCATTGGTTTATTTTCTAAAAAAAATTCGTGATTCTATTGGTTCTCACATATACGTGATAAATTCTCATAACTAATATAACATGTGATATGATAAATGCCGATAATACTTTGATATGAATTATGAGTTGTTATGGAAATGGAAATCCTATTTCCGTAACATCAAATTTAACTTCAAGTCCAAATATTATCTGACAATTATCATATTACGAATCATATTTTTATGGGGTAATGGCTCAGTGGTATCAAGTCGGCCTATGGATCCTAAGAACACTGGTTCGATCCCCACAGCCGACAAAACATTTTCACCAATTTAAAATTACCCCTGTGGCTTCCCCGCCACCAAAATCTTTGGGGGCCGTGATTTGACGGGTGGTAACCGCACTTCACGCGCATAAATATATCACTTACCGAGATCTGATTCGGCAAGTGCCACGCCCAGTAATCGGTAAAAGGCGTGATGATATATTTTTTTGATTTTTATATTTTGCGTGAGAATTTAAGAAGTATAATTTGTTCATTTTTTGATATTTTTTGAATTTTTTAATAAAAATTTGTTTTGTAGAAGTGGTTCCCAATCGAGAATTTGATATTTCGATAAATTATTTTCAATTGACATTTATGAAAATTGCATTTATTTTATTCGTAACCAACGAGATCTAATTACAGTGAAGAATTATCACTTCTTTGGTTCAGTAATTCGTGATTCTATTGGTTCTCACATATATGTGGTAAATTCTCACTAATATATTCCTTTCTTTTTCGTTACAATATATAACATTATTATAATAACGAAATGTATTCACCGCGCGCCTCAGCGAACTTTTACCTACTTGAGCCGAGCCAGCGAGCCACGTGCGCTGATTATCTGCTTGCTGCTGTATAAATGCAAGGATTTAATTTATATTGAAATAATTCACGTGTTTATTTACATACAAGGAAACAACATATTTTAGTTAATTTTCAAAACGAATGAGTTTAAAAAAAATTAATTAAATTAATTTTAAAAACGATTTATAAAATTTTTTTTTCATTTTTTTTTCCTTATAATAAGATATTATTTCTACTTTTTAAAATGAATTTGAGTTTTAATGAAATTCGTATGTACAATTTCATATTTTTATTAATACTAATAAAGTAAATTTAAAAATAAATATTTAATTTTTAATCTTTGTCAGGATATTATAATTAAAAAAAAAAGATGGCTCGATTACAAGAAAATAAAACGTAATCATCAATAAGAGAAATTATTATTATTATTTTTATTTTATCATTTTCTTATAAAATTTTATTTATATTTTGTGTCGCAATTTTTAAAGCTCGTCTCAGGCGCCAAATGAGCTTGACACGGCCCTGATAGAATCTTACACAAGGTACTTCTTAAACATAAAGTAAAACTTCAAATTTCAAAGTGTAATTACTTGGGTTATTTTCTGAATATTTATATCTTTGATGATTCTTCGAAAATCGATTCGTTTCGAAGATACAGGGCGCTAAAAAATTTCAATAAATGTCTACATCATTTATTCTATATGGTCATCTGAAATCATGATGCCACTCCAGTTACAAATGTAGAAAATTTAAGAAATCGGATGTAATTTAAAACGGAATACTGGTGTATTCGAAAGAGTTCGTCAATCAATGAGAAGAAGAGTGACTCCATGTATTCTATCTGATGGTAGTCATTTTGCACAGTTTTTATGAACAATTTGTAGAAACGAATTTTGAAAACTCATGAAAGGTATAAATATTAATAAGATGACCCTAGGAATCACACCTTGACTGTTTGCTATATGTTTAAGAAACAGCCAAAAGTAAAAGTCACTCTAAATATTTTGAGATAGTCCACTAATCTATACTAGAAAACTTTTTTACCTTTAAGATGAATATAATAATTTTATGTCTAGTAATGAATCAAATCGCCTAAAAGTCGGATCACCGGATCCCTGCATTCCGGCCTCGAAAAAAGCTAGATCGCCGGAATTCCGACCACCGGATCATTCGATAATTTTCGGTAAAAATAGTACTAATTCGTCATATGTGCAAATAACTTAGTTACAGTTGCATGTTGTATCGTATTTACAGGGCACGACGAGTAATGCTGCAAAAATGAACTCAAGAAATAGTATAGTTTGACTTTATTTTGATGTACTTAGTAATAATGAAACAAAAGTTAGTTGTGAATTGTGTAAAAATTTGATTTCTCGGAGAGGGACCGGAAAGACAGCCCCGACAAGGTCATTAATTCTGGCTACATTGAAAAAGACACCACGCAAGTGAATTTAAACTAAAAAATACGCAATAGGGTATAAATAACCAGCGGGCCAAAATAATTCATTACAAAATTGCTCAAATGATATGCCTGGACAATTAGTCATATTCAGTAGTAGAAAATTTTAGGTTTTCTCACTTTCTATCAACTGTACCACAAAATTATTATTTTTTCACCCACTTAAATATGACACTATTATTTTAAATTTTTCAATAGTAAAAGAACGCTATTGCAGGGATGTTTACGTGACTATGGACACGTCATCGATTTTTGATCTTAAGTGATAAAATTAATTTGAACAAATCTGCGAAATTTTTTAAATAAGTGGGTAAAACAAAATAATATGTTTCAAATAAATAAATAAATAAATAAATATATCATCACGCCATCTACCCATTACTGGGTGTGGCACGCTGCTGAAGCAGATCTCGGTAAGTGATATATTTTGCGCGTGAAGTGCGGTTACCAGTCGTCAAATCACGGCCTCCAAACATGTTAGCGGTGGAGGAGCCACAGGGATAGCTTTTTCAAATTATGAAAATTTGTCGCCTGTGGGAATCGAACCAGGGACCTAAGGATCCACAGGCCGACTTCATACCACTGAGCTAGCCATCCCATTATATGTTTCAATCGAACTAAAAATACTAATTCGTGTCATAATACTATTTCGTGTCATAATACTATTATATACTATATACTCGACCCGAAAACTTGTATTTTTGTCCTAATGAAACAAATGACTATTTATTACCATAACAACGGTAGTTGACGTATCCATAGTAACGTAAATATTCTAGAAAAATTGAAATAATAGTGTCACATTCAAGTAGCGAAAAGAGTATTTTTGAAATATATTTATATTTATTTTGTTTTATCATTACAAAGTATTAATTTTTATCATGATTCGTCCAGATCCTTTATACGATCTGTCCGGAATCGGAATTCCAGCCAAGCGGCCGAACCGGTCGGATTCAGGATCATGGCCAGATTTTCGTGCCACTATTTAAGTCAATACATACATTACTTAATTAGAATAAAATAGATAAGAATAAAATTATACACATTTAAATAATTTTTAATATTGATATTTAGGTTTGACTGCAAAAATTTAAAAGGAAATATTGTCCAAATAGTAATACTTTGTGTGAAACACAATGCAAAATAAAATATGGTAAATGCACTTTTGTAGTAGATGACCGTTGATTAAAGCTAATATTATTTCGTTGTCAACATTAGGTGACAGAAAGTGAACAATTGCAGATCTAGGTTCTTTGCAAATCATTACTACTGAGCTCTTTGCAGACAACAAATGCCATTTCTTTTACATTTTTATTTTATTTTTATTGTTTTTCTGATTATCCACATTCAGAATTTGTATTAATTGCAATTAAAAATTGATTTTTTTAAGGTGAAGTGTTTGCTTGAGGTAAACATGTATTTTTACTTGCTTATTCCAAATATAGTTCAGGTGTTATATAGGTGTACGGTGTAAACGTAGCCAATGAGTCTGTTTTATGCATATTTCACAAAAAAATATTCTAAATATGTAAACAAAATATAATTATCTTGTTTTCCTTGTATGTCAACAAATAAAGTAACTTTGGAGTGATGGTAGGTTTACTAAATGCGAAATTTTAAAATTTACACTATAGTTATAAAAGAAATGCTGATATCCATTATTTTGCAGCAACATTTCTGAATTTTAAATGCCTCCCTAGTTGATAATAATATTTTTACAATGAGTTACCGGAGAATGACAAAATTTAAACACAGTAACTTTACGTCCACCGTGGACAGTAAGTAAATATTATAGATCAAGGTCCTGTTTATTTTGACAACAATTTAACTCCTGCTAATTTTGAAACTTACTTTTCTTTTCTTTCTATTTGTGCAAGTATAGAAAAAAATTGCTTACTTAATGTCGAATTGTAAGTGATTTTTTAGGTAGCGAAAAATAAAAACTGCCACTTACAGTTCATGCTACGTAATATACTATTAATAGGGAAAAGAAATCAATTGCCGAATGTATTAAGATAGTACTAGTGTGACGGTGGTGCCATCGGTTGTCGAGTGGCGAAACTGACGCTAAAAAAATTATAAAAATTTAATAAAATAAGTGTTTTATACCTATTATGATTTGAATATCATGAATTGTTAACAGGTTGTTGGTCTAGAGAATTTTCAAATACTATACCATCGTGTGGTGTTGTCATTATAAATTGGGATTCTTAATTTTTCGTTAAAAACAAGGCTTCGCATGACTATATATCCATTACCAAACGATAAAAAACTTTCTCCTTTTGAAACAATATACATGGATAGTTCTTGAAAATCATAATAGTTTTTCAAATGAAACTGCAAAATTTTAGAGGTATACAAACCAAATATGTGCGATTCTGAGTGACGATCGCCATAAGCCTCGTGTATAAAAACTCAACTTTACAAGCGAATATATTTGTTCACAGACGATGAATGTGTTTCATATTTGAACAGGCTGCGTATGACTATCCAGTGTTTACGTGCCCGAAATTTCATTCAGATCTGCAACTTTTTTTTTCACGCTAGTACTACCTTAAAAGTGACAACACTACCTTTACTGTTTTAAAGATAATTCAAAGTGTACTTACATTGATGACGACCCTCTCGCAAAAGTCGTGATCATGCGGTATTGGTTCGAAGTGTGCTACTCCGGTGAACTGGGAGTGGGGGGTCGGCCCATCCTCGTCCTGGCTGCTCAGCTTGGGCAGCGACCTGCAACAGAAGCGGCAGCAGCGCCGAGTCTTACACGTTCAGAGCCTTGGAGGATGGGGTGCGTAGCGTCGTCGTCAGAGCGAATTCTTCCAGCCCAAAATCAAATCAGCCAGGCCAGCGGCAGCGCGCACAGCACAGCAGCAACAGCAGCGTGTATATTTGGTTGGTGTTGTTTAATAACAGAAATAAACACAGCGAACGCAGACAGAAACAACTCTGGAGGGAAGTCATGTCCATGTTAATTTGTTTATGTTTTACAATCTAGTGAAATCAAGTTATTGCGATGTCATATTATTAATTAATTTTTAACAAAACTTTAATAACTGTAATATCAATCTCAAAAGAGAAAGCAGTTGCGTCAGAAAATGTGATTGTAGTATGTATTCGTTTTATTTCTGGCATTCACATTTTCAATATACCTATTATTCAGGCATCTTTTAAAAAGTACTTCAACTATAACTGCATAATCATGATTTTTATGAAAAATAAGACATAATTTTTTTAATCAAATTTTCAAAACATCCTCAATAGTTATTTGTATACCTAAGCCGCATAAAATGAGTACCTATTTAATTAATTAACTTATCAGTCGAGGCGATAGACAAAGCAGATGACATACTGAGAACGCCAAACATATTTTATGTTATTATACACGATGATCGTCTAAAGTCTAGCACCAATAATATTTCGTTTATTTTTAAATACAAAAAAATAAAAGCTAAACTAGACAAAGGTGTTCATACGACGATCGAAGTAAGAACTTTGTATCATTTCTGGTTTTAGCAGTATTGGACACATGTTTAAATCTAGCCATCGGTATTTTTTTTCCAGAATGTACATAAAATTGACTTCATACCGATCACAAAACATAATAATTTTACTTCAATCATTTCAAAATGGCGACCATTTATTTTCAAAATATGAATTAATAGAAATTTATTAAAAAAATATATAGCAAACTATGAAAATAATTTCATTACCTGAAAACAAAAGGAAAATGTATATATATATATATATATATATATATATTAGTTTTGTTATTTAATGTAGTGTCAGTCAACTATTTACTATAATAAAATGAAGAATTGGTTAATGTGAATTTTTTTTATGAGTTATTTGAAAGATAGCCTATATTAAACACCTTCAACAACTTTGAAACATTTAGAAAGTCAAAGCTACTATTAGAGAAAGTCAAGAGAATATCTTGCAAAATATGATGGAAGATTTGACTGAGATGAGAAAATAACTGCAGCCATATTGAGCATTTATTGTATTTCATCTCGTTTTTCATAGTTTTGTTTTCAGGTAATAAAATTATTTTTATAGCTTGCTATTTTCTTTTTAATGGATTTTTATTAATACGAATTTTGTTAATAAATGGTCGCTATTTTGAAATGCTCGAAATAAAACTATAACATTTTGGTATTATCGCGAAGGTAATTTTATGGGCATTTTGAAAAAAAGATTTCCTTACTATTACTACCTTAGCCTTACCCTTACTATTATTACTTTAGATTTAAAGTTGTACCCACATCCGCTAAAACCGGATTTGATACAAAATTCTTGTTATGTCTAGCTTAACTTATTTTTTTTTCTGAATCTCTCAAAACAAATGAAATATTTTTGGTGCCGGACTTTTGACGATTACCTTATAAATATACCGGGTGTCTGTCTTAGGGCTAGGTTTTCAATCACCGATTAATGTTAATCATGATTAAATAATAATAGAAACTATGGTTTCCATTTCTATTTAATCATGATTAACTTTAATCGAGAGTAAACCGGTGATTGAAAAACTGGCCCTTGAAGGTGTACATAGGAGGATAACATAGGAAATCAGTTTTTTACTTGCTGTTGCTCCGTATTCTACCCGACATCAATCGAAAGATATCATTTTTGTGAACCCAAGGGTGTAAAATGCATTTAAATTTAGTAGTAATTTGACTCCATAAATTAATTTCAAAATTTTACAAATTCACCGATTTATTAAATTTTTGTCGAAAATAAATAACGTTACCAAAGCCAAACGGTCATAGGTAGCGATATTTATTTTCGATAAAAATTGAATAAATCGCTGAATTTTCAAAACTTAAGAATTAATATACAGGACCAAATAGCTACTAAATTAAAATGAAATCTTTCGATGCATACCATAATCTATGTTATCCGGTAGAACACCAAACAACAGCAAGCAAAAAACTGATTTCCCATGTTAATCTCCTATGTACACCTTTAAGACAGACATCTGGTATATATAGATATATATATATATATATATATATGTGTGTGTGTGTGTGTGTGTGTGTGTGTGTAAAAAAACTGCGATAATCCTTACACAAATTTTTATAAAAATCTGTATCTTACATTAACTTCTTTTGATGTACTTTATATAATCGCTTTCAGTGACTAAAAACACCTTTATTCACATATGACTAAAATGTTTAATTCCATGACGACCATATACTGGATGACTATACATGATTGAAATTGTTTTTTAGTGATAGGTACCTACATATTTTAAGTTTTATGTTGGTATACCTGATTGTCAAATTCAAATATGTCAAATAAAATACAATTGCAATTTGATTACTTGTCATTGTCAAACTTTATTTCATCTTTATTTATAAAAATGGATATTTACAATAACATCAAATTTGAAAAACTTTAACCAAAAGGTAAAATTAACAATTTATACTAATGCAGCAGGATGACAACAGTGATATTTCACTTATTTGATAGAATTTAATTCAATTTGAACCTTTTTCGAATCGGATTGCACAAAAGACGCTATTGTAAGATAAAACGTTGTATATCACTCGTGAGTTAAATGCTCATAAGAATTATCACACTCGCGCTATAGAAGTCGGCCCTAGGGCCATAAAAAAATCATTCCTATGGATACATAAATAAAATGACAATTTTTGTTTATTGTGAATACTTGATTCTGCAAAATATCATTTTGACATATAACCTATGTACATATTTTAATCTTTTGAACATATAATTAAATGTAATTTGTTCTGCCTAAAATATTGTATGTACCATGGGTGAAATTAGCGTTTCTGACCCTAAACATGTTATTAGCCCTCGGCACTTTGGTACATAAATAACTATTATCTGATATGTAGCTTTGATGAAATTTATTATCTTAATCTCAACTTAAAATTTAAGTTTTGTTGGTGCAATTAATCAATTATAAATTTCCAAATTAAATGTTTGCTTATTAATTTACCAATTCATCTTAACACTATAGTCATTTTAAAAATAATTTAAAATTTTTGGCAGTGTTATAACTGGCTTTATGAAAGATAAATGAAAAGGATTTTCCAAAAAAAATCGCGACATTTTCAGCATCATCCGTTGTTAAACGCTTCTAAATTACTTTAAAAAAATATGTAATAAGGACGCTAGAAACTTTACTTCACCACATCTTTTATATGAATTATTTATCTTTAGAATCGTGTTAAGATGTTTTGAAAATATCTTAAACTTTATATATAAGATATTTAACAAATAATTAACAGTTGTACTGCTTTTTGAACTAAATTTTATTATTAAAAATTAGTGGTTTTGATTAAAACTAATAGCGTGTGCAAAAACACTAGTCTAAGTACTATTCTTAACAGTGCTCGATTGCCTTTTGTTTCTAATTTGTACTAAATTGATATTTACTGTGAAACATGCTAAAAAATACTTCATAACTTACTTGCCAGTTAAGAAAATGAATACATGAACTACAAATGTGAAATTAATTTTCACAAAATGATTTGAATTTATTTTCTAATTATATTGTACAGAATAATAGTTCCGCTAATTTGTTCCAGCTCCAGTGTTGTTTCTAAACAAAATCGTTTGTTTTCTTTGTATTGTTTTGCAAAATTGAACAAAATATTAAAAAAAAATAAACTAAAAGATGTAGGTATAGGTATGTTGTGTGACGTCAGATTTTATTTTGTACATTAAAAGACAAAATATTGCATACGTGTTCATATCGACAATATATATTTTAATGTGGTAAATATTTATTAAAACTGTTATTTACGATATTTGTGTTTTAATTCTGCTGTTATAAATTATTTACAGTTTTCCTTCATTTAATATAATGAATATAATTGAAGACAACAATAAACTACACAACTGGTAGACACCGCCAAAAGTGAAATAGAATGAAGAAAACAAACCCTACTGGTTATTTCGCCGATTTTTTGGTCCTTCTGGACATGGAAAGCACAGAGAAAGACACTCAAAACACTCTGTCATTATCCAAAATTCCACAAAACACACCGAAGAGCAACTAAACACAACTAAAAATAAGTTCAACTAGAATAATACTGAGTAAACTGTTTGTTTAACATAAGTATATACTTTCACGAAGACTAACACTGACAGAATCAAGGTAGCTACGGGGTACGCCGTTATTTATTACACAAATGACAAACCGGAAGCAGTGTTAGTGACAAATCCAGTGGCGCAGCTAAGGCTTTTAGGTTCCTAGACAAAAATTACTAATAAACTCTCTTCAACTCTATATTTTTTATACCTAATTTGTTTAGAGTTTGTTATAAAAGATTTATTTTCTGTATAATTGTTTTCGTCAAATTGTATTCTAGTATTTTTTTCTTCTGAATTATCGAATTCGATTCATATGTTGATAATTAAGTAGCCAAGAGATTTTGGAGTTACAAAGAAAAAGAAAGAAAAGTTTAGTTTAAGCTTCGAAATTCGAAAAACCTATCAAAAATTGACTTTATATTGTTTTGATTGAAAATAAACATTTTTTAGTTTTGCTTAAGACTCTGCTGTTGTTGTTTTGTCATAATTTTGAATAATTATGGAAGCTCCCTTTCTTGATGAGTCTTACTATGCATATTCTTACTAAATGGTGACTATGCTCCTGTTTAAACTGATCTTAATTGATCAAAATATTTATACTAACGAAAAGGCAGTTTAATGACAGTTTCTGCAACATATTTTTAAATTCCTGTAATTTATGTAATAATTTTAGAATCATACATCATATATTGTATAACATTTGAATTACAAAAATGAGAATTTGAATTCTTCGACTACAGACAATTGTAATTTTCATCATTTAAAAATTACAACTTTCGTGAATATGATTTGGCGACTGGTAATTATACTTCATACGTAAAATATTGTAAATGTAGAACGCCATAGCCATAGTCCGGCAGTAAGGTGGTTGTGGACAGTGTCACGGCATTCGAATCCGAGAATTCAGAGTTTGAATATCATTCAAAGTTAAAAATATATTTAAATCGAGATTTGAACTACCAAACGGCGGAAAATCCGGATTCTGTATTGAAAGTAGGTACAGTTCTAATAAAATTAATTGTTATCTTTTGTAATAATATAATTATTTATTCGATAGTATTGAAGCTAGAATTTTAAAAGAACTTTTTATTGTTTACATTCGTTTACATCTGGCAAGTTCATGCCAACCAGCTAATGGGATATATTACATCTTGACATACATATTAGAAATTTTAGAGAAAATTCATCTATTATTTGAAAAATGTTTATGATACAAATAAAATTAATTAATGTACTTCATCTATTAAATTTCATATGGAAGATTTGAAATTAATTTATATAAGGTTTTTATATTTATTGCTAGAAGAATTTCAAAGCCGAAATTTGTAAATGAGGATACCAAAATATATAGAATTAACCTTCAAATAAATTTGTGAACTGTCAGTATCAATGATCGCTTATCAAATCTTTTAATAGTAATAGTTATTCAATTTATTTTTAAATTGCCAACACTGAATTTTATACTATGTGTTTGTTTACAAAGAATTTTAGTCGTTAAACTGTAACGTTATAATTTAAAATAAAAAATAACTATTAAAAAATACAAATTCTCACATTTGAAGAAAGTCTGTTTTGTATTTCGAAAATTTAGAGTTATTATATACTCGTATACGCGAAGGAAAAGAATTAATTTTATTCTATAGCTGTTATTTGATTGTAATAATTTAAAATAAACATTTGTAAATTAAGTTTGGCACTGGTTTAGCACTCCCGATTTTTGTGGTACTTCTTACGAAATACATTATGGATTATGTCAAACTTCTTAACAAGAATTTGATTGAATTTATATATAGTACAAGACTTTTCTTTCTGTCATTAACATTTTTAATATTGCTCAATAAAACAAGAAGATATTTTATTTTTGTTGTTTTGTTATAATTGTCAAGTGGCGGAACTACGGCGTACCGAGCCTTGTAGAGAAGGGTGGACAAACTGGTTGGCGGCCCAAAATCCATATTGTTTTTTAAAGTACATTAATTCAATTATTGAGAAAATTAAATACTTCGCTTATTTTTTCCGACAAACAATTTTCACAACAAAATCACCCAGTAGTGGTAAAAGGCATTATTATATATATTTAATTATATTTTTTCTAATACTAATTTAAAAAAAAAATTGTTACATTGTTAAATGACATTATTACTTTATGATTTTTAATCTAGTGCGTATGTTGTAGCAACAAATTATTGAACAATCATTGGTTTATGTTTATTGAATGTGTCTATGCCTAGTATTTTTGTGCATATTTACAAATAATCGTTAGTAATGTAGTGTTTAGCATTAGTTTTCTGAAGATATACAAATATAAATAGTTTTTATATTATTAATAATTATCATATTTTATTTTTATTTTAGGTAGGAATGGGGGGAGGGCATAATATATTTTAAAAAATTTTAAATTCCGCCACTGCATTTGACATAGAGTATACTTAACCATAAGTTTTATTAGCGACAAACCGGTTGTGGGAAAGTTGTTAATGAGGATAGTGTCATATTTCTAAAATAATTAAACAATGTGTTTATATTTTTCCATATTAACGGTTTCATTTGTACTTTAATTATTATATTTTATGCAGTAGTTATAAAATTTCTGCAAATATTGTTACTCTGAGAAAAACTAACTATTGTTCTGAATTTAGAACAAATAACAACATTAATAGTTAATAATTTAGTTATAAAAAAAACTCTCCTAGTGAAGAAAGAATATTGTGTTGTTTACAAATAACAACATACAAAATTTAAACTCTGTAAAAATAAAGTTAAAAATAATCGAAGTAATTATCCTCTTGCTAATAAATAAGTATATATTTTTTAATAATAAATAAACTTATTACTTTATGTATGTGCTAAATTTTAATATGTAGGTACGTAGGTAGATATTTATTCTTTAACAAGCCTAGCAACATATCATTATTTACTTCGTTTTGAACCATGATTTTGTTTTTCACTACCGCTTGCTTGGAAACGATTAATAATGGATTATTATTTTCCAAGGTTACTAATGCAAAATGTCACCTTATAAAGAAACTTAAGCCTCAATTGGATGCAATTTTCCGTACTCCACATTTTCTGAATCACTTTCACTAGACACTATTACAAAAAATCAAAAGAAACATCAGATAAAAAAAAATAAGAAATCGTTAATTATGCATCTAGTGTTTAAAGTTTTAAGTAATTATACTAATTTTAGTTAGTGTATTTCAAACGTTAAAAACATTTATTTTATAGGTTGCTTAGTTAAGTATACTTCATAACAATTATTTTATTGCACGGTTAATAAACAATCACTGGTTCTATTGAAAATTAGTGCATAATGATTTTTTGCACAATCGTAGAAAACAGAGTAATATAATACTAGTATATAAGTACGTTTTTAAAGAAAGTGTAACGAGTTTAAGAGCACGACGCGAAGCGGAGTGTTTTTAACGCCACTAATGCTTTAAAGGCACTTATACACATATAATATACACATATAATGCTATTTTATTATACCTGCATCATAATCTGGAAAATTTCAAAATTTTATGTGTGATTTGAAGTAATTTCATTCAAATGGAGATAGGTTAGCATTTGTTGTTTACGTTACTATGTAGTTTCGTTGTTTTACAATTTGTTGTGATAAATATGGATGGATTTAAAGAGCAAAATAATCAAGGACGTTGAAAAGAGGGGATACGGCATTAAAGTCAAGACTGTGAGGCTCGGCAGATTGATAGAGACAGAAGTATTATTTCCTGCATCGTGCTTAGCCCCTGCTATTGCGCATGTGTCATAAAGAGATTTGAAATTTAAACAGGACAGAACAGAATGATTCTCCCTAAAAGATGATAATTTTTTACAAGGAAACTGTAATTATCAACGTTTATTATTAGTGTGATCTATCAATTAAAATAAATATTTGTAATTGTAATTGCTAAACAATATTTACTATTAATAATAAATATAAAACCTGTTAAGATGAAGAGGAAGTTTGAGAATAAATATCAAATTTATGTTTTTAAACAAATCAAAAATACAATTACTTCAGCAAACATAAGTGTACAAACTAAACACTTAAGTTATCATCTTATCCACAAAAAAATATGTCCAATTCCACACAGCGCAACGCTTGAAACACAAATGAACACCTCGTGGTTATATTCACATTCAACAACGCCCCCTGACAACGCCTAAACGCCACTTTTCTTACACAAAAATTCAAAATATTTGGAAGAAGAAGAGATTTGGCTAAGCACGGTGCAGAAAAACCATTGTTGTCTCTTTCCAAGCCTCGCTTCAAGCAATGCTACAGTATCGTAAAGGCATATTCCCCTCTTTCAACTTCCTTGAAAATAATGCTGTTGTTGCTTAGCAACTTTAAAACACGGCATGTTTTAATCTTGTGTTACGCTTTTTAGTTTGTGCAGGTATAATAAAAAAGAATTTAATATTCTGCCTACTCAGTTTTATGGGTATTAATAAACAAGTAAATATTCATGTCAACATGTTTATATTATTATCACTATAAAAAAATCGTTAATTAGATTTTAAATGCTAACAGTGAAAAAACGAATATAAGTATACACCTCATCTTTTTTTCCTTGGTGTATAATATACTATTATTGTGCCATTTATTCAAATCTGATAAACAATAGTGTTACTTATTTTATAAAAAAAATATTTGGCTATTGGTTGTATTTTTAAATAAATGTACTTTCTGACCTTATTGAAAAAATGGAATATTGTGATAATAACCAGATTTTTTATAATTTTCTTACTACTCTTCTTTTTTGTAAAATGGTCAGTTTGAAAAGTTCGTTGTACTGAAATAAATTAGTGCGAGAAAGAGATATTCATGTTCTAAAATTATAAATATTAGTAATTGTTTTATGAAATTGATGACACAAGTGTTATAAAATTTTTGTAGTGTGAACATGAATTGAATATTAAAATGTATTAATCCCAGAAAAATAATTATATATTATTACGTCATACGCATGAGAAAATTGTGTGGGGCTGATAATAATTCCAGATTTTATTACTTTACTTAGTATTGATGAAGTAATTACAATTTCTATTAAATAATATTTATTACCTATTGTCATATCTAATTTGATAGTTACTATATTTAGACTTTTTTTGCAAATAAATTAATAGCTTGTATGAGTTAATTTAATATTTATAAATATAATGTATAGTATAGGTAACATTTCACTAATTTCTGAAAAAAAAAGTGTTAACTAAAATTATTTACTGGATTACTTAAAAAAATCACTTGAACGTAGACGTTTTAAAAGTACAACATATCTATTATGTATTGTACATATTTTAAAATTCCGGTATATTTATAAATAAAGTGACCTATACTCCAATAAATTTTTAATTTCACTTAAACTCGTCAATTTGGAGAAAAAAACATTCAAAAAAGTACGTTTATGACATATTTTATTGGTACCGGTACAACAATCTCTTCGTAAAGTAAACTAAAAATATCGCATTGACATCATAATATTGTATTAACTGTATTTTGTGTATGTTGTTTTTAAGTTATTTGACAGATAAATTTCGTCTGCCACGACAGCACCCTTAGGTCTTAGTAAATAAATAAAAAAAAAGAAATAAATATACTTAATCTTTTATGTGCTTTCAGCTTTATTTGAACGTATTCTTCATTCTTCGATGTCCAAACAAATTGTAACCACTTAACTCGTGGCATACGTAGGAATGCACTACATATGTTCCATATCAGCAGCGTGACGTAATGAACCGATTTATTTAAGCCCTACCGTTCCAGTTCTATTTGTATTTAAACAAACTGATCCCGGTCAAGGCAACACACAACATTCAAGGATATTTATTTTGGAAGCAGTCACGTGCATTACTTTGACAACTTACTTTTGTTGGTAAAAATAGTACGCAATGTTGGTTTGACTTTAAATGTGTCCTATTTATTTCTGACTTCATTCAGACTACGATCTTTGTTTGAGTACTTGAATTCTTTTAATTATGAAAGTGAATGATTTTTGGATTATTGTTTTAATCTAAATTATTTATGCTATTAACAACAAGTTTATGTATAAATCAAAATGAAGTATCTGCAAATATTTATTTTAATGTGGTGATGAAATCTAGGAATAATAAAAAGAAGAATACATTTTCCTTCAAACTAAGAATAAGAACCAAATATTATTAATACAAAATAATCTTAATTTTGTTTAAATGCTTATGTACATATTTATTTATACATATGAAAGTCTTTTTCAAATAACTTCTAGATTAACTTAAACTGCATTAAACGAAATCCTATTAAGTTACTTAATTCCTAAATGGTTTTACATGATAGGAAACAAAATAACGCTATTGCTATGGTTTCAAGTTTCAAATCACAAAGTAATTTTAATATCAAACAAATTAGTAACTGTAACCATTGATTATCCTGGTTAATGGTTGGTAAGCAACTAACCGTGAATAACCCGTAACCTTTTCGCGGAGAATGTCAGCTCTGTTTAACTGTTCAATCAATGTTGAAGCAACCAAAATGTTCGAAGTAATAGTTGAGATTAACTGTAAGTAATTTTCCATAACGTAATTAGCATTCTAAGGGACAGTTATTCAATGACCGATTAATGTTTATCATGATTAAATAATAATGGAAACTATGGTTTCTATTATTATTTAATCATGATTACCACTAACCGAGAGTAAACCGGCGATTGAAAAATTGGCCCTAAAAGTATAATTTAATATGTATTTAGATACCTCGAATTTTCAGTCATTATTAAAGTTAATATTTTAATTGTAGAAAATAGAAATCGTCAACATAATTTTTTGGTTCAAACTCAATTTGTTCTTATAATTCTTGCATTTTTTTGACCGAATTCTTGTTATTCAAACTAGGGTTGAGAATAAATCAGGGACTTGAAACGAATTTTTAAGAAATCTGATCCGGTGATTAATCCTTAAATGAATCTAAATTGAACCTGTTTGCGAATCGAACCAAATGAAATCTATCGAAACAGTACAAAGTAACTGAACCAAAATATAAGTAGAAGCAAAATTGAATCGTATTTTTTTGTGGATTTGTTTTTGTTTTTTCCCAATTCTGTATAAGATATTATTCTTTCGATTACTATCCGACAAATCACGTAACAAACAAATGATCTTAGTGAAAGGTTTATTTCTTTGTCTGGTCGCATAACAAGAATTAAATTTGTGTTATTTGTGTAAATTTATTAGTAATTTATCAGCATTATTATCGATGGCAATTATTTGAAGAATATACATATAGTGTATAGTTAAAAGTATTCTGTGCTCGTAAAGTGGGCGTGCTTCACGTTATATGAAATGATGTAATCCTGAATTATATGAAATTAGAGAATTATTGTTGATTATTATGTTTCCACAGATACTATATTATTCATTTATGTGGTAGTTTAATTAATTATTTATTTATTAAACTATGCGATAATATGTTACAACAGAAATGAGTTCATATTACTATATAGCAGAGATATTTATTTGCACCAAAGTGAAGGTGGTTGTCAACCTAGATTTATTTTATAGTAAACTTTGAACTATTCGGGCTTAGTTGTAATTTGAAATTAAGTTGTTCAACCCTGACACTATGATTTCAACTTACAGTAAAATGGACAAGTGCCTCTGAATTCCACTATAATTTATCGATCTTTATACTGCAATTGGTTATAACTTTCTGCAAGACCACAAGTTAAGCGTCAACTCTACCTGGTGACTTTATTTTTTTTCTTGTAGTTAAATATTTACACCTTCCGATTAAGTCATAATAATGTTAAGGGCGGTATTAATAGTCATAACTTTAACGTCTTAGTTATGTCATATCTATATCCGTACTGAATACAAAAATTCATAGAGATAAGATGATCTTCAAATCTGAATATATATAGAGTCGTAGGATTCAGTAATGAATATAATTGCATTTGCGAGTATAATTATTCAAAATTCATGGCACTATACTAAAACCACTAAATTTTCTAGTCAATTAAGGAGACAATATTCTGAAAGAGCAACTGATTAGCATCTATTTCTGATGAAATCAGCGGAGGGACCAGACGATTAGACGGTCGGGACTTGAATTGATCAAGTCTGATTAGAGTCCAGCCACGAGGCTCGTTCAGTAGCCACGTTAAGATACGGTTACGCTACTTGGCTACGTTGTGCTACGTCGACGTGAGATCGACTAAGTTTTACGAGTGCTCGACTTCGGACCTTATTGAATTCGATGCTCGATAGCTTGATGGTTTCCACTGAACAGGGTTATATTACAATCTGAAGTCGGGTCTCATCATTGCCTTGTTGGAAATTTTAGCTTATATTAGGAACATTCAAACACATATTGAAAGAATACATCATTCCTTTTTGTCTTATTAGATTTTGCAAAAGGGTTTTTAACATTATTAGATGCATTACAAAAGAATAATTCTAATATCTCACAAATAAATTGCCTATTTTAAAAGAAAGGATAACTAATTTTTAATTCATAAACTATTTTCTGTTATCACACATTAGGCGTCGCCAGAATTTGTTAAAGAAGATGAAAATGTTACGATATAAATGTGTTTCAATTTTGGGGAATAATTTAAACCCCTTTTCTAAAGACGACAAAATGATACTCGTTCATCTTAGGCTCTTATTAAAATCTATAGTTCTAGTATCTATATACTTTTCTAATGATTTGAATCAATTGATCTAAGCGAAAACAAAATATTTCAACATTTTATTTTAGTCACTATATTGTTGTATGATAATGATTGTTGTAATCAATATTACGTATTGTTGTAATTAATGTACTGTGTTCCATGAACTAAGCAAGTGTTATCAAACGTTGATAATTAATTTAAAGAAGCGTACTGCAAATTAAAGATATGACAAATTAAATGCTCGACGAAATTTTATTTTAAATATTTGATTGTAAACTAATTTGAAACCGTTGAACTATTAGCAAGTTAGTTACTTAGTAATTATCAAATTATCCAGAATCAATCTTCATATTAGCGGTCAATGAAATCAAACAAAAATGTTATAAAAAAGACTGGGGAAATGTATTTCAATAACTTTTTAGTTGTCAGATGAAACTTCATTTTAGTTCTTCAAGAAAATTTATGTTGCATAACAATTTTCTTCCGGGCGGATACAATCTGCATAAAACGTTTATGAAGTTTCCTTTAAAACATTTAGTATTTACTCAATGTTATAGTTCCAATGCAACAGTAAATCGTAAGTATTTATGGATATTATGACTACACGTGAAATATTTCACAATAGTTCAGAAAGTATTGCTAGTATTTCCTCAATGTTATTATTGACACATTGCCATGAATGATGCTATTTACATCGTTGCTACAATTATCTCATACGTTCTACCGACGAAAATCAAAATATAAATCACAAGCAACCCCATTGTAAACAACATAAACCACTCTCTAGACGATGTTATTCAACATCAGCAACAACTTCCAGCGCACATCTCGCCAAGAAGTCCAACGAAGAAGAAACTCGTCGTTCGTCGCTTGTCGCTGTCACAGGCAACTTCGCATCAATCGATCGCGATTCGCGATGTTCCGGTGTTGGAAATGAGCATCACGCGATAGCATTCTCGCCAGCGTTGCTCGCGGAAACTGTTGGAACTATCTATCTTCCCATTACTGCCGAGCTACGACGACGACGACGAGGACATTCATTGATACTGGGAGACAGATGTCAGAACCCAGCGGCTATGTTGACACACTGCAAGTGCCAGCGGGGGAGGGTGTTATTTTAAGAACGTGTACACTTCACGCGACGAAGTATAAGGATGTGTGCTCTCTGTTCGACGAGGAAGGAGATGTTTCCGCTGTGCGCTGCAGGAGCAGATGTGGAACACTATGAAATGACAACAGTTTTATTCGTGCAGGAAATTTTTACTACTTTCTTTTTTTCCCTGCTAACGCAATTTTCTTTTGCTGAAATTATACTCTTTTCTTTAATTCTGAAAGTGTCTCTACTACCATAAATATCTAGATTACAAAAGGTTGGTTCTAAGGTAAAAACTCAAATTATAAAAAATTGTTTCCAAACTACGGTGACTTCAGTTTGTAAATAATGATATTATAATGATGTAATGTAACCTGAAAATCTAGTAGATAATTTTAGTAAGCCAATAGTAATATTGTAAGGTAGTAATGGACAAAAGGCTTAAAGTTGTATTTAAATTTATTGAAGAATTACAACAACGTTTCGGCCAAGGTTATGGCCATCTTCAGGTCACAAACGTTAAATAAAACGAAAAACAACAATAAAAGTTACGTTACAAGTACTTATTTAGGGCGAACATATAACAAAAAATTAAAAAATAAGTACGAAGTTACATTGGCAAAAAACTACGACTTTAAATTTATATGTTCGCCCTAAAGAGTCTGATAATCGATCCTAAATAAGTACTTGTTACGTAACTTTTATTGTTGTTTTTCGTTTTATTTAACGTTTGTGACCTGAAGATGGCCATAACCTTGGCCGAAACGTCGTTGTAATTCTTCAATAAATTTAAATACAACTTTAAGTCTTTTGTCCATTACTACCTTACAGTAACCTGAAAATCTATTTAACAATAACCTTTAGTTTAATGTTCTTGCGTAATTACAAAATTTGCGTCCCTAAGCAAAATATATCTAAGTTCCTTTCAATCTGTCATTTATTTATTTATTTATATTACTCTGTACAACAGGAACTTAATCCCAATTGCAGTACAGAGTCCGGTCTCACCGAGCCGCAGTGTGGTAGTTCAAATATTTTTAACATCAGGGGGATTCCAACTCGGAATCTCCGGATTCGAATGGCGTAACGTAAATCTCAGCACCGTACTGCTGAATATCTCGAACTTCAAATTTAATACTTTGTAAAATTTGCCACAGTTATATTCCACAATATTAAAAATAAGATACAACGCATATGTTTATTTTGATTATGTTTAGAATGTGCAAATTATAATTTTTATTTGATTTCCATGATCTCTGGGCTTTAATATATTTCTTCCTCCTGCTTAATATAACTAATATAAGTTACGTATTTAGTATATGGATTATTATATTTTGTTCGTTTTGTGCTAGGTACTTTAGTTACCATATTTTTTGAGAAGGATGTTGATAATTTTTTTCCAAATCATTAAGGTGTCAATCAGATACAAACAAACAGCCATATGCAAAACTTTTATAAGAAGTAATTATATTTAGTATTGCTAAAAATATGTTTTGTTTTTGTCCAAGAGCTTTTGTCATTTGAATATTTACCCGGTCACAGAAAATGTCAAATTTAAATTGGCGCGAGAGTTTGTGAGTAAACAAATTGAGTAAAATTGGATCCAGTTTGCGGTACATATTTAATTAAGCAGTAAGTTTGGCATTAACCGACTGTTACATTTTCAATTTAAATCTGTTTAATGAACACATCTAAACATAAACAACATGTGTTTAGGATATATTTTTCCTGAATGATAATTACTCCAAAACATAAAATATTGTTGTATTTGTAATTATATTTCTTTGAATTACTATTTATATATAATGAAAAATATTAAAATATGCATCATAAAAACAAGAGTTTAGAAAAATCGTAGAACTATAGATCGTTTTGACAAAGTGTAAACTTTGAAAGTAAGAAAATGTCTTCAAGTTAAAGTTAGTTCACACTAGTTTCCAACCAAGTACCGTGCTTTCTGCAAAATTAAAAAAGTTGACGATAGTCCGGAACTAGACTACGAGAAGATAGAATCATTGTAAACGTTTTTTAGCAACAATACACACTTTTGTTTCTTTTTTAAAATAAAATATTTTTTTTGATAATATAGTTCAAAATATCATGAATTAAGGCTATTTTTACTTGAACATATAAAAAAATCACACAACATCGAAACATCAAATAATACCATCTTAGATTTTGGAATATATGTACAGGGTTTTTATTTTTATATTACACATACGAGAAACAATGTTAAATTTTTACATGATCAAAGTGGCGAAGTATATTGACATTGAAGTTTGTAATGAGTGGATTAAATGCATATATTTTTATATATTTCCGATTTTTACTCAATTAATTTTGTAGAGAAATAAACGGTTTATTCGATCCGATATCGTTTAATTACGAAAATTAAATAAAAGCACAAGCAATGCAAGTACTGATAAGTAACCAGAATACAAAAAGTACAAAATTTGATGAAAGTATGTTATTGATTTACTGTGAGTAAATTCTTGTTCTGAAAATGACGATACAGCCAAGTAGAGGAATGATGTTCTCTTCTCGCGACACTACGTTCTAAATCCACTCCACCTTCTCATTTTCCGAATAAATTACCTGACGTAACGAACAGCGTAACGAAATTCTAATTTCTTAATTATTTTCATTCTACACACTTGAATATCGCACGCGAAGCGCTTCTAAAAATAGATGCGATTATTGTACGGTGGCGCGGCGCGTATTTTTAACCTGGGCGGATTTTGTGACATTAGCAGAACGTGTCGAATCTGCCATGCTGGCGACGAATATCCGCAAAGTGGCATCCTCAGCGCACATCACTCAAGTGCCACTCTGACATGTAGATTCAATTCTACGGACACGTATCTGAGAAGATGTCATCGACAATATTTTGAAGTTAGGCTTGTCATTCGACAAGTTAAATACAATACATTTTGGAGAATATTGAGATTTTCAGTAGTATTGCTGTAAACTAATTTACAAAATATCATTCTATTGTAATGTTTAACTTCTTTTCTACGTCACAAAAATAACTAGTATTATTATTATTAACTACTAAAACAGTAAATGTAGTATCTAAATTGATCTTCAGTGAACTAACCTTAATTCTGTTTTATGAATAACTTTAATTTTCTAATATTAATCATTTCAATCCTGATTTAAAATTTAAAGTTAGTTATTCAAAATTGAATTTCCATAAATCTGTTAGCTAAATAAATAAATAAATAAATATATCATCACGCCTTCTACCCATTACTGGGTGTGGCACTCTGCCGAAGCAGATCTCGGTAAGTGATATATTTTGCGCGTGAAGTGCGGTTACCAGTCGTCAAATCACGGCCCCCAAAGATGTAAGTGGTGGGTAGCTTTTAAAATTATGAAAATTGTTTGTCGCCTGTTAGCTAAATAATCCAGTTAAATAATTTTGTTGATTATTTATAAACTAGAAAATCCGTCTTTACCGATCTAGGTCGAAAAATACAGCCAGAGACATCGGTAAACCTTTCAGGTTCATTCACAAATGAAAATTAGAGTTAGTTTTATGTTTTCCGTTTTTGTTTTAACAACCTTATACACATGTCATCTCATGCAGCCATTCACAAATCAGTATTTAGTTTTGGTTTGTATTCAAACTTTTTTTTTAGTTTTATGTTTTAAACTTAGAAATCGACCAATATGAAGAAACTTAGAATGATGTAGCGATATATAGTTATCCTTGTTTAGAATTATCAAATGTGTTTTTTTTTTGGGATAAGATAATAAGAAACTGCAGTTTTATTAATAAAATTATCCAATAACAAGAAAAAGAAAAATAGATGGTGGGTATGCCCAATAAATAAAATACGAGAATAACAAGAGGACTGACGAAATTTGCTATAAGAGATGAGATTTAACTATTTGATAAATTACTATTATTGGTTGAACTGGTAATAAAAAAATATGATCACGATTTTAGATGGTTTTCTGTGTTACCGGTCTCCTTATATTTGTTTCTCACATTTGTCAATAGGTGTCACTACAAATTAAAACCCCAATTAAAACATTATTTCTGAATTTTGAACAAAAATGGTAGAAAACTAACATTAATTTGTGAATGAGCCTTTAGCGGTCCCAATTTACAAGAAGAGATCAGAAAAATTTATGTTTCCATGGGGTCAGCTTATTTATTTGCTTCAAGAATAATTCATCAATGCTGGTCACAAAAAATTGTACGTAACACATCGTGAAAGTGTTTCTATTGGGCTGTCAAGCTTTCAAAGTTGCCTCGCTGTGGAATATGCTTGCTCGCCCAGTAAAGCAATACTTTCAAGTTTTGTAAATAATTTTTATTTCATACTATGTTGTATTTCCATATTTACAGAAGTGATTTAAGCCCGGAAAGTGAGACTTTACAATACTATATAGAAATCGTAATAAATATTACAGGACTTTTATCGTGAGCTTGCGAAGTAACTAGCAGTGTTTCACATTTAATTATAATTATATTAACGTGACACTTTCGAGGTTAGAATATGAAAATAATGTTTAATAATTAAGTGCGACACCGTATGTTATAAACCGTTTTACAGCATACGTCCGTTAATAACTTTTATTCTGAAACCGGCAGGAAAGTGCCAACTTTCTTCACCAATTTTAGTATGGAAAGTAGATTTTTAGTAAAACAATCAAATAAAGTACATATTCACGGTTACAACAAAAATAACAGTCTGATAAAGTAAAAAACATTCTGGTGAAGACTTTACCTGACTGTTTTTTTGTTGTAACCTTGGATACGTAGTCCGCTGTCAATACGATTCATATAAAAAAATTAACACATTTTGAATGATTTATGATTAATTATTGATTAAATTAAATAGTTTAAGAAGAAATAGTATATGTTACATAATGCGTCAGGACTCAGGAAAGTGTTTTTACTTGGCGAACCTGGTGTTTGAAATACGAGGCCGCAAGCCGAGTATTTTAATCCGTTGAGTCTATTTGCAGTGTGTTTTGTTCATTCTCAAAAAGAAGAAAGTGAATTATAAAATTAGGGCTGTTTTTTCCATCTCCTGATAAAGTTGCCAATAACTATAAGCGGGATAAATGAAAAATATCGCATAAAAATGGTAATAAAATTTGAAAAAATCAACTTGCCTCCGCCAGGATTTGAACCCGGACCTTCCACTAGGGCCGCGAACGTCCTACCACTTAGACCACAGAGGTGTGTCTAAATGCTGGCACTGACAAGCGATTTTTTCTATGTGTCGAGTAGAAAAAATCGCTTGTCAGTGCCAGCATTTAGACACACCTCTGTGGTCTAAGTGGTAGGACGTTCGCGGCCCTAGTGGAAGGTCCGGGTTCAAATCCTGGCGGAGGCAAGTTGATTTTTTCAAATTTAATTAACATTCACCTGACTTTAAGTCATTTACAATTATATATAGAAATGGTAATAATTATGTCATTTTCTGATGTAATACTTTTACAATTATCCTGCTGATAGTTCTCGGAAATGTTTTCAGAGATGGACAAACCGGCCCTTAGCGACTTTGAGCACATAGCATGATTTATACTGTAATATAAGTAGGTACTATAAAACAGTAGCGGATGTAAATTCTTAACACTACTTCCGAATTTCAAGTGATGAATATCAACTTTGAAATTTCAAATAGAAAATACGAGTTCTATACTTATTAATAATTTTGAAATCTACATCAAATTTGCTTTACAATACTGATAAATAAACTATATGTTTATTTAGTATGCAGTAATAAATTTGTTACAATAAGTACAATAATTATTCTTATTCCTATTTAAGAGTATGAAACAGACAAAAGAATTTAGTTTTTAATTTTATTTTCCTATTTTTGAATATTTATTCCTTTGTTCAACAAATGTGAAAATAGTATTCTAAGTGTTTTATTGCGGAGCTTACTATTTTTGCATGAATTTTAACATAATTTCGTATAATTCAAATAACTGCCATTTTATTTTTTCATAATATATTCGTAATTCAACTAAGGTAAATAAAATTTGATGTACATTTCAAATTTGCAAACAAATATAATATGTTTCATTCGAAATTTTGAAGTTGACATCAATTTATCGAAACTTGGAATTGATATCAATTTATATCCGCTATTATTTGCAGAATGTAACATAATATAAAATTATGTTATGTGACTGAAATTGCTAAATTAATAAATAAGCGAACCTATAGGAGCGTATACACATTTTTAAACAGACTGTACTATATTACATAGTTGTAGAATAATTTACGGCTGTTCTCCAACAAATATTTTTTTTTACAATTACCTAACTACAAAACTGATACTATAGACACACAAGGTATGTTGTTCCTATGAACTAAAGAATTTTACCTGTAATAAATAAGAAAAATAGGAAAAAAATTTCCATCACTTGTCTCATAATTCCACAGAGGTTTTACAGCACGTTTGCATCAACTTCTCAGGTCATCAACAAACGGCTGGTCAGTTCAGCTTTAACCATAGACGCGTTTCGTCCTTCCGGACTCATCAGTATGGTGCGATCATTTATCCAACTAGATCGCACCATACTGATGAGTCCGGAAGGACGAAACGCGTCTATGGTTAAAGCTGAACTGACCAGCCGTTTGTTGATGACCTGAGAAGTTGATGCAAACGTGCTGTAAAACCTCTGTGGAATTATGAGACAAGTGATGGAAATTTTTTTCCTATTTTTCTTATTTATTAAGACTCAATTCCACATCGCAATAGACATTTTGTCTTTTGTTTTAATTTTACCTGTAATTTGAGTAAAATATTAATCGTTTTTATAGCTATATAAAATAAATATCTAGTTTTAAAAGCTAAAATGAATTTTACATAGAGTAATTTGGCACAAGTTTATCGTTAGAAATAAAATAATTCAAATCAAGTATTGTACGATTTCCTGAAATTCATTGTAGAAGAATAATGTGTTGTTCGTTTTAAGAATGTGAACTTATTTAATTTATGTATTCATAAATTTTATTGAATATTTTGTTCATTCATAAAATGAATACTTACATATTGTGCAGGATACATTTATGTCTTAATAAATTAATTTGGTTTCCGTTCCCACTACGTAATTATAGATTTTAGTGTTCTGCGTCTTCACCAAATGTTTCAATTTTTACACAAGTGTGTCTGTTTGCTTAATCATTAATGATGTTTTGAAAATAAATGAAATCTAAGTATTTTCTGAGGATCAATTAGTTTTACTACGTTTACACTAGTAATTCACTACCTAAATCAACTTATACGTGTTGCTATTCCTCTTAAATTTAAACTATTTCTTTGAAGTTGTCTATTTTTCACTTCGATCTTGTGTTGATATTTACATACAGTGTGTCAGTTGGTTCATAAGTGTCGTGTATACATTAGACACAACCGTTAAATAAATTCGCCAGACCTTGATCTGAAAATATTGCGTATTATTTTAATCAAAGTTAGTAAATACACTAAGCAATAAGCTTGCAATTCAAAATTACGGAATATTCATTCGTGGAATGAGGAAAAATAATTTTGCTAAAATATAGAAACAATTTTATTGAGATTGTATAAATATTTTACACGCATTTTATTTAATAAAGAACAAGTAAAAAACATAACAGATTCATTGTTGAAATTTAGAAAAACATTCGAGAAATTTTAAAAATATATGCGGTAAATTTTTAATGTATAAATATTTATTTTATGCTTGATCTTCGCCGATTGAAAAAGAAAAAAGTTTTAGATGAAATTGACTGTTCAGGCACTGTTTAACTTTCGTTTATTAGCTCGTAACTTCTCTATAATTTCACACAAGAAATAAATTTACACTAACCTCAGTTTCCAATGATTATACAAAAAATCTTTAAAACAAAACCATTATTCACATAATCAGAAATCTTAAAATAAATTTATGAAAACATTTTGTGGTAAATATTTGTCAATTCATGCGACTAAAACGCATTTGCCAAATATGCACGGGAGCGGAAATGGAACAAAAACGATCGTTAAAAATCAACCACTTATTTCCTCTTATAATTTCAGGGTCATAAAGTAAAAATAGACCACTTCAAAACATTTTCATTTGCATGACCGGTATAATTTCAATCAGTAGTTTCACGTACATTTCTGACACATAAACACATACCAAGAACGAACTGCTTTCACACGAAAATAAATAAATTCCGCTGAGCTCTTTTTGCGAACTTGGTAGCACAACACATTATATGTCAAAATGTTAAAATCAAGCTTTTAATAAACCTTATTTCGATTAACTTTACCTAGAAAAAACAAACACGAAACGTTTTTTCATTAACAAGTTTGTTGAAATGTAATAATATTCATTTGATTGTTATCTTATAATTTTTGTTGCTAGTTTATTTAATAGTGGATACGGCAAACATGTTTAAAAATGTTAAAATTGAACGTTATAATATAACATCATTTTGAGGGACTAATATATATGTGACCTCTCTTTTAAGTTTTAAGTAGTTCGCATTTTTAAGTGTAGCGGCTCTGTTATAACAGAATTTTGTACATGATAATTTTTATGCGTAAAGTGTGGTTACCAGCCATAAAATCATAGTTTCTTGGCTCTCAAAGTTGTTGAACAAGGTTTTAAATAAATATTGTAATATTTATACAACTAAAAAATCTTTGACTCAAATATTTTAATAATAAAATAGAATTTGACAAGGATCTTTCTAGAAAGTGAGTGTAAATACGAAATTATTAAAGCGGAACACTGAATAAGACCAAGACTTGTATACTACTGAATATAACTGAATAGAATATTTTGTTAGAATAAATAGGACGATCATAATTCTTAGGTCAAAAAGGGATGTAAAACTAATGCTGGGTAGCATGAAAGTTTTATCGGTTCATTAGCAACTAACGGTTCAATAAGTTTCAGAAAATCGCTATGATACTGTTGCTAGATAAACAGTTCTTTAACTAAAGAGCTCTTTATTTTTTTCTTGCAACCCAGCTAAGAATAGTTATTTATATACCGAGATCAGGTAATGAGTATTGGGTGTATTACAAAATAAACTTATAGGCCGAGGCGGGCGACATTCTTAAAACGTAGCACACATTTCATGCTTTATTAACATTAAAATACTGCAAATTTCTTTAGAAATTTTAATTTAAAACCGTGTTATACCTATAAATAAGATTCTGTGTCCAAGGAAACATTAACCTAGACATTGAAATTATGAAATTTTAGCATTTTTGGAGGACCTTGCGTCCTTTGGCGGCCGTTAACGGCCGGCACTAGTAGCAACATAAATGTACAAAAAAGATTAACGTTGTGGACAGTATCTACTTTATTCTTTTTTTATGTTATATTGGAATTTAAATGGTCAATTTTTCACATGGCAATAATTTCTTAGCTAATAATTTTAGAATGCATTATTGTATTTGTAACTAAATTCTAAATTAATAAGGCAGAATCTAACATTATACAAAATTAAGAAAGCATATACTCTCCCAATAAATTCATTTGTTATAAAATATTGAGGTTAAATTGGATCCATAAATCTCGTAAAATTTTATAATGGCCATAGGGATCCTCAAATATGGATGGAAAAAGAATAAATACTCGTATTTATTTTATAACTATCATCCTAATATATATGTTATGAAATATTCATTCATTTTCCATTCATATTTGAGGATCCCTAAGGTCATTATCAAATTTTGTTATAAAATAGTATATATTTAGTCTAACAATAGTTTTTTGCTCGAAGTGATTCAACCATTCAAAAATAACCCCCTGAATGATTATTTATTTACATAGTTTACTGAAGTGTCTTTCGCATAAATAAGAAGCTTCGCAGTTCAGTTCGGGGTCAGGAATAATGCAAACAAGGCGATATTGCCACAGTTGTATTTTCATCACAAGTTTGTTAATCTTGCAAGAGTTCATATACACAGAGTTGGAGTAAAAATACTCCACAGAGCAGACACTTCGTAGTTTGAATATGTTGCCTGCGTTTGTAAATATTTTTATGTTTTTATGACCTCAAACAAATAATGCGTTGTGTACAACCGCCAAGAGCAAAAATGTAGCAGTTGGCATCATTGAGAAACAAGTACAATTTTAGTTATGAGGACTAAAAAAATTCAGAAGTGGAAAACTACATTCTTCCATTTATACATACTTGCGCAATAAATTTTTTATGTGGTCTTATATTTTACGGATACTTTTATCTATTTTTCATTTTATACCTAAACGTATTCCCATATCGTTATACCCTAATGTTATTTTTGTTATTATTAGCTGTAAAGTCTGCATTTCAATTTATCATCATTTACAGAAATTCTGAAGTATGTTTTTTTCACTGGACATAAATTGATTTACTTAATGAATAATTGCATGTTTGTTTTAATGACTTTTAGCTTTATATTTAACTATGTTAAAGACAGAAAAATATTGAATTTCTTTATTAAATTGGAGCATTGATTGAAATGAGCTTCTTGCATTCAGAATATCAAGAAAGAGTTTATATTTTATAGAAAGCATATTTTATAGAAAAATGAAACCAAACAAGACATTCATGCTATTTAGGTATGATTTAAATAAATAAAAGTAAATCGAAGTAAAATACCATTTGAAGACATTTACATTGCTATAAGCACTGTATTCACAGTCAGATCAGATTAGTAAATCTAATGGGGTGGCTAGCTCAGTGGTATGAAGTCGGCCTGTGGATCCTGAGAACCCTGGTTCGATTCCCACAGGCGACAAACCATTTTCATAATTTCAAAAGCTACGCCTGTGGCTCCTCCATCACTAACATCTTTGGGGGACGTGATTTGAAGACCGGTAACCGCACTTCACGCGCAAAATATATCACTTACCGAGATCTGCTTCGGCAGAGTGCCACACCCAATAATGGGTAGAAGGCGTGATGGTATATATATATATATATATATATATATATATATATATATATATATATATATATATATTTATTTTTTTTTTATTTAGTAATAGTCAATTGATTTTTCGAGCCTCCGTCCAGAAATTTGTTTTCATGACTGAAAATCGTCCAAAAAAAGTCTGCCGACAAAAATTGAGACCTTTGGTAAGGTTAAAATTGGAATCAACTGGCTATCAGTGTCCATGATATCGACATAAAAAATTTCTAGTATTTAATATTGGCAAATAAATCAATAATTTCATTTAAATCGGCTCGAAAAATCTTGTCTATTACACATTCAGAAACTGTTTTACCAGTACTTGTAATTTGCAAGCTTCGCCTTCGGCTCGGTCTGTCAAAATATGCTCGCACGCGCAAAAGTACAGTTACCTAGTGAAACAAATAATTATTACGTATGCTAAGTAACGTAGGTCGTATCGGATGAGAATATAATGTTTCGTTATTAAATTTGCTCGTGATAAATATGCGTTATTAATTTAGTTTATTTCTTCTGCCATTTACAATTTCAATATATCTCAAGAAAACAAAAGCGTATTTCGTTTGTAGTTGTTCTGACAGGAATTGAGTTTGAAATAATTTATACAAATTTCGGACTACACGTTTGTGATTAACCCATGTACCAATCAGCAATAAATTCATATTAATGAATTATCTTATAATGCAGACATCTTTAAGTGAAAAATTTTCTTTGCGCGTTAGTAATCAATGCATTTAAAAAGAGAGAGTTATTTCGTTTTGCGGTCTTTGTTAAACATGCAGGAATGCAGATATTTCGACAATTTTTAAAAATATATCTGTTTATTAAACAAATAATATATTATAAATTTTATATGTCTATGGCAGATATGTCTACTAATTTTAACGTGAAACAAGTATTAGAAGGTTATATACATATGTTGTTAGAAAAACAGATATACATATTGTGTACGTTACATGAAGTTTATATTGTAGCTACAATTTTTGATATAGATACTTTTGCGAGAATCGATCCTCCTTCCAACGCTAATATTCTTTCGGTTTTACAATTCTTCAAAATTTATGAAAACATGTAATTAATATTATATATTTATAGTTCTTAACAGAACAGAAGGGGACCCGTAATGTTACTAATATTGTAGAAAAAACTGACGTTATTTTCGTTTAATTAAAAGTAAAACCAACATTCTATAAACATACGAGTAAGGTATACTCGTACATGTACATGATATTTTAATACATTCAGATTTTGAAAACTGTATTAAATTAAACAAAATTAGTCATATTAGTAGCCTATTTTAATGATGATCTTAACATGAATGATACATTTTTTCGCCGCCATTACGCGCCAAAGTTTTGAGAGAAAGGTGCTTCAAATAACAATTGTAGACAGTAAAAATTTTTGTCAAACAGCCAATCAACGGATTTAATTTTATTGATTTAATAACCGCGAATTCATGTTTAAATAAATACATATATCATCACGCCTATAGGATGTGGCACTGTACCGGAGCAGATCTCGATAAGTATTATATTTATTGGTGTTAAGAGCGGTTATTAGCCGTCAAATCACAGCCCCAAAGATGTTAGCTACAGGGGTAATTATAATGCAGTGAAAATTGTTCATCGGTTGTGGGTTCTCAAATCCACTGGCCGACTTAAGGGGTAAGGCCACTCTAGGCAAGGAAAAAAAGGGTAATTTTCTTGATTTTTTTTAACGAAATCTAAACGTGCTGCTTAAGAACTGTTTTTGGATATTTATTTAGTGCTCTTTAAACTTGATTTCAAAATTTTTTTTAAAGAAAATATCCGAATTGTCGTCTGAAATTAAAAAAAATGGCGACTCCTCTCGGCGCTTAGGACTAATCGGGCGAAAACATTCCGGGAACAGCAATGGACATGGAACAAAAAGGGATATGTTTTCTTAATCTCTGATGTATACTCTAAAAAACTACGGGCTGGATTTTGAAAATTTTGATTTTTAACAAAATGGCGCACGTTTGAAAAAAAAGTTCATTATTCGGGACTAAATTTCTGTATAAAAACGACCATAAAAAACGAATGAAGCACTTTTAAAAAAAAGCACCCGTAGTTTTTGAGTATTTTATATCTACAATAAGAAATAAAAAGATTTCGAAAAAAACGCGTTTAAAGTTTCGAGTCATATTTTTCATGGGGATATTGCCACTGCGCAATAATTCCCTCCACCGTTAACAGATTGTAAATATTAAAATCAAATTAATATATATATATATATATATATATATATTTCATAGAAATATTGTATTTACCTCTAATCTGCAAGCTTGCGCCATAAAATTGTCGCTTAGCGCGCGGCCTTTTTCCCCTCTGAAATACTTCCGCGCGGCATTTAAATTAATTGTCCCTTATTCCTAAGGGTTTAAACTATAATTTAAGCAACAACAAAAAAATGCATTTTTTGAAAATTCTAGAGTGGCCTTACCCCTTAATAACCACTGAACTACCTACCCCATTTCGTTTTTATAACGGAAAATCATGAAAAATGTTAGTATCTTCAAAACACTTTTGCATAAAATAAATTGGAGAGAAAATAGGGGTAGGTAGCACAATGGCATCGAGCCTGCCTGTGGATTTGAGAATTCGGATTTGATTCCCGCAGGCGACAAACAATTTTCACCACATTAAAACTACCTCTGTGTGACTCCTCCACTAACATATTTGGGACCGTTATTTGACGGCTAATAACCGCATTTCTCGCGCAAAATATATCATTTACCGAGATCTGCTACACACCCAGTAATGATTAGAAGGCGTGATGATATATTTATATATTTATTTTAAATTATATTACCTATATCGTGTCGGCCTGTGGATCCTAAGAACCCTGGTTCGATCCCCACAAACGACAAACATTTTCACCAATTTAAAAAAAAATACTCCTGTGACTCCCCCACCACTAACATCTTTGGGGGCCGTAATTTGATGACTGTAACCGCACTTCATGCGCATAAATATATCACTTACTGAGATCTGCTTCGGCAAAATTCCACACCCAATAATTGATAAAAGGCGTGATAATATATTTATATTTATTTTTATTTATATGGCAACATTTGACTAATTTAACCGTAGTTGTTGCACGTATAATTCTCAAAATCCAAATGGTAGCATGGAAGATCCAAGTTAAACTCCTAAGGCCTGCGTTTCGTGTTATTGCAATAGATATATAATGATCATTCAAAGAGAGGTAGGAAGAGATTTTTAAAATTTTGCATTCGGCTTATTATTTTTAGATACGCTGTTTTATAATGCAAAAGAAAAACACAAGAAAACAGATAATAACTTTGAAAGAAAATATTGAAATTTTTTAATGATATAATTCTTTTTAATTACGCAACCAATAATAAGGGATTTCTCTGTAAACTATAGTGATATCTAGAATTATTTTGAAACCTCCATCTTTAAAAAATGTTTCTTCTTTACAATCGCATTTCATTTTCAAGAGACTATACTTTCCATTGGTAGTGCATTGTACCAGTGACCTAGCGCAGGGTGTGTGTGTGTGTGTGTGTGTGGCGTGTGCCGCACCCTCGCGTCGCCGCCGCCGCGTCTGCAGAGCGGCATGCTGCGGATGTTCAGATTGCAAAAGGATCGATACGCGCCGCACGCCGCACGCAGACGAACACAACACGCGGTTAGGACGCGAACCCACGATACCACCGTCACTGGAGGCGACGTCACAGGACTGGAGCCGGGGTGACGTGCGCTTGTGTCATTCATCGTGGAAGTTGGAGGTGTTGTGCAATAGTCAAAAGGTTACACTATTTATACACTTTCTTCATTTTTAAAATACTTAAATAGTTATTTGTATACCAAGGGTTCAAAGTAGCTGTTTGCAGACCGAGGCTAGAGATTGAAGCAAGCGAGCTGCAATTAGTCGAAATCTGAAAAGATACTTCCAACCAGATATATACACACTTTTTTTTTGCTATCCGAATGTAAGAATGTAGGTAAATAGGAAAACAGTAAAATAACATTTGTAATTTGCAAAGAGCTCCATTTCCAATAGCAACGGTCTGCAAGGAGCCTCGTTGCCAATAACAACGGTCTACAAAAAACCTTGTTCTGCAATTGAACACTTTCTTTCACCAAATGAGGTTCGAAAAGCCTAATCTTTTTACCGGTCGAAGAAAAAAAGGTATCACCTACTTTACAAACTGCTTTATACATTGAGTTGTACAAAAAACCTGCTTGTCTCAGTAACATGAATAAATCTATGTTGTGAGGCAACGTAGTATTTTTAAAACAACTTGAACATTAGGGACAAGGGTTCTACAGCTCAGCTGACTGTAACGTTTGATCGAAGTTCAAAAGGTACTAAGTTCAAATCTCGGTGGTATCCAAATTTTTCTTTCTATAATACAATTTGATTTAAACATTTAGTTTAATACTTCATTTTTCTTTGAAAAAGGTTTTTAAATTAATTTAAATGAAAACTATTCAAATATTAGATATGGAAAACTAAACTGTTAATTGAAGCATTTTCTCTAAAACAAGTTAAAAATATTTAGCAACGAATTTAAAGTTTTTTTTTGCAATATAACAGTGTAATGGATTTTCTTCATGTAACTTAGGTGTTAATATATTTGTTTTAACTTTTTCATTATTTTATTTTATCTTGAATCTACTAACTGTAGCTTAATAATTAAAAAATATTATACTCCATTTACATATTTTAAATGTAGTTATAACTATACCATAAAGGGGTCGGTACGTACACTGATTATAGAAAAATATAGATCACATTCTTCAGAATTTTCTTAGATCTTTTTATAAATTAGATCTAAGTAAGAAAAGAAATCTGTTATGTATAGTACATAATTTATCTACATATTATATGAAACTAATGAACTCTGACGACGCATCAACAAACGAAATATGTTGTTTTTTTGAGGTATGTTGAAAATGACATGACAGAAACAATAAGAGTAACATAGTGAGGTTAAGTTGGATCCAAAAATCTCGTAAAATTTGATAATGGCCTTAGGGATCCTCAAATATGGATGGAATCGACAACTCTTATTATATCGAAATTTTACGTTGAATATCTGCATTTAAATTTTACTATGCTGATGATGAATCGCGTTGTCAATTCTAAACGTCCAAATATATATGTTATGAAATAAATACGAGTATTTCTTCACTTTCCATCCATATTTGAGGATCCCTAAGGCCATTATCAAATTTTAATAAGAGTAACACGTAAGTCTTTTATCAAAAACAATTTCAATGACGCAATTGTCTATCCAGCAGTAGTTATATTTATTTTTCTTTTCTATGATTAATTTAATATTTACAATAGCTGTCGAAAGAGATAAACTAAAAATTTACAATGGGTCCAAACTCAAGTTCAACATGACGAAAACGGAATTTATGTTATTTTCTGCCATGTAATGTGCGTAAATGTCGACTGTCGATCACTAGAAGTCTGAACAGTTTAAGAGGTTCCCGGCCTCTGAAAGTAATCTGATCTACGACCCTAAAGGAGGCGTGCCTTATGATATAAGGTAGGTATAAACAGGGTTCGAAATGGAAAATTTCATGAACCGGAACGCGAATTATGATGCAACGAAAAAAAAAACCATGGCCAAGAAAATGATTCTCAGTTCGAAGACTATTTTCGTTGCAGATGACAAATAATTGTTAATTTTTGTCGGTCTGTTATCAAATAAAAATTATATATTTACAGTATTTATCGAACAATAATGTTAATAATTTCACGAACCGGAACAATATTTACCACAATTTCACGAACTGGAATATTGTTCCAGTTTGCTCCGGTATAATTAAGGATAAGAAATGCCGTAGTACGGAATTTCAATACAAGGTTAACGCCTAGTAAATCTAAAAATAATATTTTCTATTATTTATTTATTTATAAAACTATAAAAGATACTACCTACTCGACATTCATTTATTGGTTATATTAAGAAAATACAGTTCAAGTACGATGAAAATACATATAATAAGAACAGCACTAAATGTAACTTTCATGCAAGATTAGTACAATAAAATTTTGTAATAACAGATCATGCGGAAACACATGGCCTTCTAACAGATAGTAAACTATACTATTCGTATTACGGGAAGAATGATTCATATTTGTTATTTTGATAGAGATGAAATTGTATGTAATAACATACTTAACGTTTAGTTATGGGTAAATGGCAAACATTCTTATTTTATAAAAGGGAATTTGTGGATTCAAATCTCGCTAATTTCAATTAATAACAGCAAAGAAAATCATAAATAATACATATCTTCGATGTTGGGATTTTGATAATCATATTACTTCTGTGTAAGTAAATATTTAAGAACATTCACTATTAAGTTGGTTTTACACATGCTGGTAGTTCGGGCGAGGGCGAGTAACTTGGCCAAGTGGCCAACTCGAATGTTTCAACACCTACTCGGCCATATGTTCACTCAATAGCCAAATTACTAGGTCGAGCAGACTACTTGCTGCAGACTTCCCCACCAGTTATTTGCATATGTAAACGTACACTTGATTGTTTCAGTTGATTGTTAGGGAATGTATATGATGATCAAGATAAATATAATACTGGTCAAACAAATTATTTCATGCATACTGTGAGATAACTAGATTACTCCTACTAGCTAGGGCATATTTGCTACCAGTGGAAACATTCACATGCTTTGTTTAGAATAAGTACCTAGAATGTATAAGCAAGTAAGTTGCTACTTGGACAAGTAATTCATCTGGCTTTATTTTAAAATAATTTTAGCATATAATTAGAGAACGTTCCATTCAAATCTACAGGCCAACAATTACTATTTTTAGGAACGAATTATTTACAATACACATAATTGTAGGTACTATGTGTATCATACTAGCAATTATACGCAAAATGAGAGTAATACCTATTGTATTTAAACATTATGAACTACTTTATTGTAACGATTACTAAAAATAATAAGTACTTATTATATTATTGTAACTAAATACATTCTTTCTTTAGGAGGAGGCATTTCCTTTCGAGATATAATACAAAATTTAAAACTAGGCAAGATTCGTGAACGGGCATCATTTGTTGTGGTTCAATCGGTAATATATTTCAATAAACTTATAAAATTAATCAATATTGGAATATAGCATTATCGAAATATTAATAGTAAATGTGTTTTATGGTGTTATTAAGTAGGTCCATTATTAGATACAAGAGAATAACAATGTAATTCTAGAGTACTGCAGATCAATCTATCAGATATCAGATGTTAATCTGTATCATGTAGTAATGCTAATAACAACACCGATGTTCGATACTACGTAATGAGTAACAACTGTAACAATTGAAATGTGGACAACAATACTGAAAGCTAAATAGTTAACAGTTACCTAGACTTTAAGCTAAATATATTGGTAGATACGAGTATTCAGCACCGAAATGAGTAAATTTGGATTCCTAAGTAAAGTACTTAATACGAGTTTTGTCACGCTGATTAGAGAAATATTAATCGTAGACTTGGACTCCACATGATTAGTATTATCAGGACTCGAAATAAAAACGAACCGAATCGCCAATTTGAATTTAGTAATTATGGTGCGATTTAAATTATAAGATCAGTTTCGCTGTATGCTTCAATAATTTTTATAAATAAGTTACTTAATTTTACCGACCTGTAAAAATTGTTTCTTTTAAAAAATATTGTATTATTTTTTGGATAAACCGGAACGGAGTAATCTGAATGTATTTTAGGAACCCGAATAATAAATTTAATAATATCATGAACCGAAACAATACTTTTAATTGAACGAACCAAAATACAATTCCAGTTTGCTCCAGTACATTTCGAGTACTGAATATTATAAAGTACATACCTCTAATTGTGTAGTTTGGATAGAAATATATACATTTGTTCATGCTTCTACAAAATTGTCGCAGTTAATTTTTACTTTAAAAGCACGTCAATATTTTCATTTATGAACATGTTTCAGATTGTCAGAAAGTGTGTAGCTTATAAGAAATAATTGGTATGGTTCTAGAAATTAACTTCATTTTATATAATCAAAATTGAATAAGTCCTAGTTTCCTTTGTAATATATTTGAGCACGATACCATCTATTTCGTTTCTCATATTTATTACTGTTGGTAATATTCATAATAAATTTTACTAGAAAATTTTGTCATTAGTCAGGAAGGAGAGAATGAGTAAGAAACTCTGATTCATATTTATTTAGCTAACAGGATATTATCTCTTATCACAAAGTTTCACAAATTAAAACATTTACTTATAAAGTATTTCTCAAAGAACTTTAACATTTGCCGTCGAATATTTTATATTGACAAATATTCCTACTCGTATATTATTTCAGAGAGAAATATTTTAATTAAAAAATTAAGTAGGTGATAATTTAAATCATAGTACGAGTATCTATCTTTTATTGGTGCTTCCTCGAAATCAAGTTAAAAATCATAATTTTAAAGTTCAAACGCACTCACCCCTGTATGAGAAACGGCCTCATTGTGACCGAAACACAGCAATGATTTTTTCGCCAATATACGTGTATTTTTTTTTGTAAAAACAAAAATGTTCATTTACACCAATGAAACATAAATTTTATGTCTGAATTAAATAAATAAAAGTACTGTATCTTTTGTATTCAATCAGTAACATGTTATTTTTTGTCAGTCGTTTCGTCGACTCTTCAGAGTCAGCATTGCAACTTAGAGTCTTGTTTTTTGCTTCGTTAACTTCATATTAAGTTTTTTTTATTTTTCGCATTGCTGACTTTGAACTTCGAATTAGAATTTTTTTATAAAAGAAATATTTCTTTATATTGTTATCTTATTCCAACAATTTTTTCTGGTGAGTTTACTGTTCAAGTTGTATTGACCAACAATTATCTAATTGTTGTATTATTTTATATCTAGACCTGAAGATGGTTACACCCGTAACCGAAACGTTGTCAAAAATCTTCAATAAAAGACTACAACTTAAGCCTAAGTCCTTTAATTTTATTCCTAAAATATCATATGAAGACATTTACATTGCTGTCAAACATTTGATGCGATATTGTCAGTTTATGTTCAATTTAAAATTTAAGTTTCAACGGGCATTATAATTCTTGTGATCTCCATGTATCTGAAGCACATATATGATAGTCCTATGCCATATCAAATTTGGATTTGCTTTAATAATTTTCTTACATTTATGATATAATTAATTATTGTAGAGTATTAAGTCAATGTAAAATGACTAGGATTATGTAAAACGAAGAGCGGTAATCGAGCGTTAGAGTGTAGACCGCTGCTTGTTGTACTTCTAAGATACCTGTGCAGTCTTAGGTTCCAAAATACTGCCGGCAAGTGTATATACAGCTAATATGCCGGATTACCTGTGATTTAATCACACACTCTTAACTATAATTGAAATTAAGTTCCTGTTGTGTAGAGTAAAAATAAAATAAAATAACTATTTTCAAACACTTTTTCACAAGGGAAAACTGACACAATGTGTATGTAATAGTTATTTTTATAACAAGTGCCGAAAAAGGCTCGTTATGTGCAAGTGCAGAATTTAACGCACGAGGCTTGCCGAGTGCGGAAATCTGCACGAGCATGTAACCTTTTTCGGCATGTGTTGTAAACAACATTTTTCCTACAACTGTGCGATTTAGTAAATCACTAAAATATTATTAAAATGATATTACATGAGAACGATGTTTTACGGCGTTGCTATGGTTTGTTTGTTGATTGCTTGCACATTGTTCTACGTTATTTAAAAATATTTCACTAACGTCAAAATAATTTCTTCAAAATCATCTTGATTGGAATAGTACAGTGAGTGATTCTTCTTTATCATTAACACCTCCAAAGATAATTGAAGCTCCGGATCATGCTATATTGGATCTATTTTCGACAATGACAATCAACCTGCTGCTGGTACTTCTGAAGCTTCCGAAATTGTTACCAATAATATTACTGGTAATAATATGAACAGGTACGGAAGAAATCAATGTTTCTTTAGACACAAAAGTTTCCACTTTACATTATGTCAATATAAGCAACTGTAACAACTGTATTAATAATATACACAAACAATAAATATGAAGTATTTCACTTACTCTTTAAATAAAACCATTTATCGATATATTTTACTTTGTTCGGTTCTTTTTATTAATTGTCTACAGATTATACTGCAAATTAAGGTTACATTTATAAACGTCAAAATATACTACTGCATATTTACTAGCGCTGGTTCACCGTATCTTCTTCTTCCATAAGCGTCTGTGGTCAAAATATGAATTCCGCGCTCGGCGCGAAATTTAAATCGCTGTCAAAACAATATTCTTTTGACAGTTACGTAATGAAGCACTTTCCGCACTAGTGTTTCTTTGCTTTCGGAAACGCACTTGGTCTGCATTCATCTACTTTCCATACGTAACCAAGGCAATTATAGTTACGTAATAACAAAGAAATCGCACAGTTTTAGGAAAACATATTTATAAACGATTGTTTCTCATAGAACACGTAAAATATCATTATAAATTATTTTTCTATTATTAGTTTTTAAAGGGCTTTAAATTAACATAGCGCTTGGAGCCTATAAATGTCACAATGCGCCATTTTAGTAGACCTCAAAACTAATTAGCTCTAGTATTATTTATGTTATTTTACAATTAACTTGTTTAAGAACCGACAATGTTAATTATTAGTTCGCAATAAAACTAGTATTTATCTAAGTTAGATCAAATTTGGAAAATGAAAGAGTTTTAGAAAATATCGTAGTTCTATACTTTCAAAACAAACATTAACAAAAGTTCACACACAATCCATTAAATGCAAAAATTATTTTTACCTGTAACAGAATTCACAAGTACATTATTCATATCAAATATTGATTCTCAAGTCTAAAAATAAAATTTCATTTCAATACTGCATTCATTTCATTATCTTCATCAAAAATAATCGAAAACAATCATGAAATGACAATTCGGCATACGATCATGTCAATGGCAGTACTTGGAATGACATTTGGAATAGTGGCGCCAAGCTGGCGAAATTGCGAACTACAGGGAGATTTCGTCAGACGAAGATGGCTTTCTATTCACGTGGCCATCCAAAGTGAAATTAATCAGGATGAAACTAAGGGTTTGTACATTCCATAGAGTTGAGACGCTGCTTCTTTTAGAACGGAAATGCCGGAAAGTTACACTTTGAACGTTCCCGGAGAAATTCAATTTTCAATTGAGTTATAACAGATTATTTTAGTTACTCAAATTTACGTTAATATTTTACACTACTCTCACATGTATTAAGTTTGGTTCTGAAGTATTTCTTTTATACGAACCGTTCAATTTGAACGTAAATGTTAATAAATAAATAAATATATCATCACGCCTTCTACCCATTACTGGGCGTGGCACTCTGCCGAAGCAGATCTCGAGAAGTGATATATTTTGCGCGTGAAGTGCGGTTACCAGTCGTCAAATCACGGCCCCCAAAGATGTTAGTGGTGGAGGAGCCACAGGGGTAGTTTTAGAAATTATGAAAATAGTTTGTCGTCTGTGGGAATCAAACCAGGGTTCTCAGGATCCACAGGCCGACTTCATACCACTGAGTTAGCCACCCCATATGTTAATAATTTTATTTATTTATTTATTACTGCGCACAACGTGAACTTGATTTCAATTACAGCATACGATTGAATTATTGCAACATTTTACTCATTTGCCGGCCGGTAAAGTCGAACCCACGACTACATGGGTGTCTTACGTCAACAACAAGCTCGCACCCACTTTCCCACCGTATCTTAGGCTTTAAATGATGACGTAATTGTCTTGGAGGCTGAATAAACTGTACATATCAACAAAGGAATGAAGCCAGGTGAGATCGGACGCATGCAGTCAATTTTGCCTATTGTATTAGGAATATAGCATAGACAATGCACATACAAAACTAAATAAGTTTGCACAAAAGCGTAAAACTTTACCTATAGAAGCAGTAGGGGTAAATGAATTCCATCAGCAACGTTAGATATGCTTTCTTATATTTCTTATCTTCATATGTCAACGCATACAATCTTTCGTTAAACATGTTTCGCTGACATGCTAAGTAATAATGTACATTTATTTTAGCTATTATAATTATCAAATTTAAACGTATTTTGTTAAAATGATAAGATAATAGGTTTCTATGTTTGATAACTGTCTGATAGCATGTAAAACCAATTAATATTGATTCGATTTTATTTAATTTGACGTATGTACAAACGTACTTATAGTGATAGGAAATGTAAATTAATCTAATATTTTGTTATTGTATTAGTATTTTTCAGAAAAGAAATTTTGTAATACCTGCAAAGTATATTTTTAGTTATGTATTAAGCTATACATGTATTTCTCAGCTGTTCGTTATTTTCATTTCTATTTAATTAGAAATTATTGAATAATAAAAACTTACTCGTATAGGTCATGGTATAAATAAATTTAACTGCACATAAAATATCATTCAGAAATAGTTGTTCTTGAATGGAGTTCCGCTTTGAAATAAATTTGAATAATATTACATATTTTTCTCAATTCTGGAAGGGGAAAATCAGAATATGCAGATCCTGTAAAGTACTGCGAGACGAATTCTTGCACTACATTTTTTTGGCTATACCTGTACAGGATATTTTTATACCTCGGGAAGAAATTAACGGGTATATATTTTATGATGTATTGATCTCAGAAGAAACAGATTTTTTTAATAAAAATAAATATAAATAAATATATCATCACGCCTTTTACCCATTACTAGGTGTGGCACTCTGCCGAAGCAGATCTCGGTAAGTGATATATTTATTCGCGTGAAGTGCGGTTACCAGCCGTCAAATCACGGTCCCCAAAGATGTTAGTTGTGGGGGAGCCACAGGGGTAAATTTAAATTGGTGAAAATGTTTTGTTGGCTGTGGGGATCAAACTAGGGTTCTTAGGATCCACAAACCGACTTGATACCACTGAGCCATTACTCCATTTTTTTTAATATTCACAAAACTAAGAACATGATTCTTGTAGTGTATATTTTTAATTCCTTTGGCCAACACTACAAACATTCATTTATTTGATGTTGAATAATCATTAAATTGACTACTGTAGTATTAATAAATATAATTGTATTATAAATATATTAGAATTAACTATCAAACTAAAAATGTTTACTTAAGATAAACCATTCTTAATTTTGTAAATTTTGAATAAAATTTCTTTTATTTCCTTATGATTAGTACGTCATATAATATATACCTTTTTTTTTCCCCGAAGTATAAAAAGAGCCTATATATTGAGAGGGTGAGATCAAATCTGGGATTTATCTGGTCAGGAAGTTGAAAGTTTTTGTTTAAAGCTCAGCAAATACTTTGATTTTAGCCCAAATTTAAAATCCAAAATAGGTATAATATTAATTCCAATTCTATACAGTTTAACTCAGAGCAGCAGATCTGGAGCATTACATCGAAGCAATAAGAGTATACTGCTTACAGTCTACAGTGCGATCGTGATCTGGGGCGGTGGCGCTGTAGACGGAGGCGGTACACAACGCAAACGAAGAACGACCTTCAAGCAGTAACCAAGACAACGTCCAACGAGATCCATCCAACGACGCCATGCGGCAAATATTGAATTTAGTTTCCCGAGATCTAATGAAGGCATATGGGTTTACAATGATTATTTTTGATTAAAGAAATAAATATATCATCATTCCTTTTACACATTAATAGGTGTGGCACTCTGTCACAACAGATCTCGGTAAATGGTGTATTTTTGCGCGTTACTACTCATTAAACCACGACCCAGAAAAATTTTAGTGAAGCGGATGCCACAGCGTTTTTATGTAGTAAAAATCAGTTATTGGCTCTGTGAATTGAACCTGCAATTCTAATGCTGGGTTGCATGAAAGTTTTATCGGTTCATTAGCAACTAACGGTTCAATCAATTTCAGAAATTCGCTATTGATACTGTTGCTAAATAAACAATTCTTTAACTAAAGAGTTCTTTATTTTTTTTGCAACCCACCGTTAGAGTTGCCACTGATCTTGTCATTGAGTTATAACGAAATTTGTAAATAAATAAATAAATATCTCATCATGTCTTCTACCCATTACTGGGCGTAGCACTCTACCGTAGCAGATTTCGGTAAGTGATACATTTTGCGCGTGCAGTGCGGTTATCAGCCGACAAATCACGGCACCCAACGATATTAGTGGTAGGGGAACCACAGGAGTAGTTTAATTGTGGTGAAAATTGTTTGTCGGCTGTGGAAATCGAATTCTTAAATCCATAGGACGACTCGATACCACTGAGCCCCCTACCCTATCATATAACGTCATTTAATAAACAAAAATAGAATATGGTCAAATATAAGCTGTTTGTCGTTCATACTATAGTTTAAATTAATATTCTGTTATGCAGTGAAGTAAATAAATAAATAAAATGTTGCGATACGTCCTTTTATAATGGACGCCCATTAGGAAGGTCGAAAGGGGTTGAGGAATCTGTCTTCCTTTGATATTTACTTTCTTTTTTTATGAAATAAAGTTCTTTCAGTTCAATAATTTTTTTATTAAATACGATATATTTCTTGTACTCAATCAAAATGTGTTACTTATAGCGTAATTTTTTTTTTTGAGAATTATTTATGAGTAGTATTATTACAATATTAAAATAGTTTCGTAGGTAGCAAGTGCGAAAAATGCCTGTTTAGTATATCGAGAATAAATTTACTAGAGGGCGCCAAATATATTTCGCATACGACTAGCATACAATATTTTTATACCATTGAATTTCATTATTTAAAATACTCAAAATAATTATTTTTTTTATTCAACTTACAAAAATTATTAATAACTTATGGTTACCATAGTAGCGCGAGCGAAGTAGACACATCGTGCACCAAGAGGAGTTTTGCCATTTGTATTAGAATCTAACTTACATTTACTGAACCAGATCACTTATTTTTTTCGCTGGATTACTTTGCTGACTTTATTTCCAGTACTAGAATTACAGATTCTTATTTACTTTGATATAATTCACCCCAATAAGTGCATCATTTTGCTTCATTCAGTTCATTTAGTCATTTGTCGAATTTATCTGAACTGATTTAAGTGAACCTAGTGGCAAATGGAAGGTAAGAAAGTATCTACTTTGTGCACGTTGCAATATAAGTTGTCATGAAAACGTAAACAATCAAAAATTTATCTACTCACTCATATTAGTGAAAAAAAACGGAATATTTTTTTATAGTTGTAAAATAAAAATAAATAAATATATCATCACGCCTTTTTACCCATTACTGAGTATTGTTTCTGTTTTATTTATACACGTGAATATATATATATATATATATATATATATATATATATATATATATATATATATATAAGTTATTTGTACAACTAGTAATGAAAGCAATACATTTTTTCACGTATTAAATGTTGGACAACTTGAAAATAACTAGCTGTACTGAAATATAGTTTAAAAATTGATTTATTAAATATTATATGTATCCAGATAGTATTCTTTGGTGGCAGCATCCAGAAATTCTGAATCTAATTTCAAGACGGATTAAATCGCAAAACTAGTAAAATAATCATAACAATAAAAATATATGCAATAAAGAATACAATATGTATCAGATTTTATATTTTAAATTGAACAATATTACTAAATTGTAATTTTTCAGGATTTGAAGAGCAGTTCAATTGAATACAGTATTAACGTATGTATTTTATTTGAAAATATAAAATTTTATGTAAATCTTATAGATGAGTTATTCCAATTTCAAATAGAGCTAAATTTAATTCTATGTTCTGTGTTTACAAATATTGCCTATTTTTGTATAATACATAAAATATGTATGACCACATACTACCTCTATTTATACTGACCAAAATCAACTCAATAAACAGTACTTAATATTTATAGACGGCAGCTTCAATAATCACAAAATAATGTTACATTTATTATAATTTTGAAATATGTTCTAAATAACTAAATTGTCTTATCAGTTTTGAACACTTCAGTATTTGAAATAAAAGGATAATGATAAGTGAAAAATTAAACCAATAGAGTTTAAGTACATAATGAGAATATGATGCTGCTGCACGTACTACTTACCTAAACAGAAATTGAGTCTAAGATACTATATGTATTATAGTATAATATCATAAAAATGTAATAGGTTTAGGTAAATTTCGTTTAAGAAACAATGATTTAGCGAAGCTTTAATAGTATTTCAGCACGATTTTGTATAAAGTTGCTATGTTAAAAACATTTCTAAAAAAATAAAGTTAATAGCTATCTTCCTACCGCAACTATTGTTGTTCAGTTATTATACTAATTTATTTTTATATTAACTTTCGTCCGAATTGGTTTAAATATGATTAATATATTTGGTTTTTGAAAATTAAATAATTTTCCGAGATATTCGTAATCAATTTCATTAAGCGAGGTTTATCGGTTTATCATGAAATAATTTTAACTATTCAATGGCACGCGGAATAAGAATCATCCCAGTTAAAGAATACAATCAAAATTATAAAATGACGATTTCATGCTATGATTTTCATTTATGATGAAATAAGACAACGATAATACTATTACGTATCTATGTATAACTAGAACGCAGAGAAATGTACAATATGCATATGAAATGCATGTTAACATTTTACATGACAGCATCAGGAATTCATACGAGTATTTAATGAAAAGATAAGCTATATGTATGTGAAGTCATATATTTAAAATACGACATTCGAATACCTACAAATAAGGTTTCCTTAAAAAGAAAACTATATATTTATATTTGAAGGTTAAATAGGCAATAAAATATAAGTGATGTTATCATAACAAGCAAATTACACCTTACACTTGCTCACTACAAATTCATGCACCGTAAATGAAAATATCACTCAATGATCGTATCGCGTTAGCAATATCATTTTCCTGTGATTGTTTTTCGTGTCAACAGCATTTGTTTACATTAATTACTGTGCATCAAGTTTTGATCATGTAATCCAGCTTAAAATAGACAGGATAATTACATAGTTACTGCATTTCCTAGAACTCAGGAAATATAACTTGCTTTGTTGTATGTGTTGGTAACACTTTCGTGCAGAAAATTTGGCGAGACTACACATAAAAATGACATTCGGAGTTACTAGAAACATATAACGTCTTTATTTTATGAAAAAGCAAGATAATATATCTTCTGGAGTTGCCAAATTTTATATTGTTTCTTTTGTGGAAGTTTTGTACTGAATCCAGGTCACTTCTTTTTTCTTTAATTTCGACCTGCAGTGGGATCTGCATGGTCCGATTTTGGGAGACAAGAAAATCAATACATTAAAAATGTATCGAAAACAAACGTTTCTTGCGTAGAAGATATAAAAGATGGTGAAACATACGTTGAAATTTGTTTCAATATTTTGACATACAATTCTGTTCTGGTATTAAAAATAAATCAGGCTATTTGTAATGCGTCTGTTTGATTTCGATTGCTATTTCAAAATATACAAGCCGTCTTGATTTTACACAGATTTATTATACATTTGTAAGTGGAAAACTCCTATACTCTTTCTATTAATATTAAACTTGAATTTACGAATGCAAAATCATTACCTATTGCTATTTCACTTTTGCACACTAATAACAAACAACAATTTTCAACCGCGATTAGAATAATGTCTTTTTCTAAGTAATTTTACGTTCCTAGTCACATTAGATAGATTAGCCTTGAAAATTATAATAATGTATTGAGTTGTATACAGAAGATGTGCAGATTGTATGACAAATTTCACAAGACTTAAGAGGAAAGATATATGTAATTAAGATTTAGCAATATATTTAAAGTAGTTTTAATAACAATTCAGGAGATATTGTAGCATGAGTACCTTTCACATATGGCTATATAAATGTCAAGTCAAGATAACCTTCATTCAACCATGTCCTATTTGAAAACAATTTCTCAGTTTTGTATATCGAAAATGTCAATTTTGACAGTATTCTGAACTTGTGTGATCGCGAATAATTAGTGCGTTGGCTTGTTGCCAAACTGTGCTGAACACTTCTCCATTGAATAGACAGATGTAGAATTTCCCATGGGTGAAATTTCAATTCTTCCACTTCCGAAATGTATTAATTAATTAGTGAAACGTGCAGTTGTGTAATCAGCGTTACATCAACTGAAACAGAGGCTTCTTGACGACAGCAGAGCTCGAAGACTGAGCATCATTCACCTGGAATTGGCAAGAAGAAGAACTGGGAATTCCTGCCAGAAAAATAAGGGATGATATTTTAAATGGTGATCAATAAATGTATTGACTGCATTAATTCCGGCCAGAATGGCAAGAAAGATTTGTAGCAATCGAAGATGCTATCGCTCGAGCGTGGAGCAGGAAACTATGCGATGGTGGTAGTGACAGCGCTGCCATCTTCCTGGGGGAGCCGGAGTCGCGCGAATGTTGACAGACAATGCTGGTGGTGGTTGGGTGGTTTGTTGGAGATGATGGTAGCAGTCGGGATGGGTAAGCAGGATAAAAGAAGAAGCAGCAGAAGATGATGGTAAGAGAGAGTTGAAGGGAACATACATGTACGAATACCTGGTGTCGCCGTGGTCCTCCGCACCATCCCGCCGGGGGCGTGGGTCCTGCCTCGGCTTGAGGACAGGGGTCAGCCCCCATTTCTCGACGAACTCGATGCGGGAAATCTTGGCGTGTGCTGTCGATTACGAGAGGGGGCGCGTGCTCCCCCTCCCGGGCCCCATGGCCTAATGACAAGATGGCTGTCACTTTGAGCACGCCTATCGTGAACGTCCGTGCATGCAGGCACGCGGTGGTGGCGGTGGCGGCGGCACGCACTGCACTAGGCACGGTTGGCACCTCGCTGTGCGCTGGGCGCGGGGTCGCGCACCAAGGCTCGCGCTCGCTGCTGGCGCTGTCGGCCTCCACAGGACATGCGGCTCGCGTTGCACAGTTGCCTCACCACCGTGCTCCGATGCGCCAACGACTGACTGGGACGCGAATCTGCCGCGCCGCGCCACACGGCCGGCGCCACCGGCGCTCGGCGTCCCTCGCTGTAAATCGGCGCCGGTCGGCATTTCAGCATTGCCAACATATTTCGCAATAGCACGTCGCCACGTGACACCAACAGTCCTAACCCCACAATTAAATTGCAATAAACAGCCTCACACATACCATACGTCAGACCCATCACTATTCCACGACAGATATTACTAATGAAATTGAAAGAAACTACAATAAACGTATTTGTAAACAGCATCGTTCTCAAAATAACGTGATCATTGCAGGAATTTTACATACGATAGTCGAATCATTTGTGACGTAGAGTGATCTATCTTATATTCTATCATGTAGTCTCATCGAAGTAAGATGAAATATATAAGAATATTTCAGTTTTGTTTGTCATCTTCAGGACTATAAATTTGAATATTCCCGCTCAGGGTGTATCTGGTGACATTTAGCGATGCTGGAGTGGCAGACGTGCGTGCGCGGAGGTAGGGCGGCAAGAGATCATCATTGATCACGGCACGAACACGAGGCGGCTTGGCGGCGTGTCGGGCGAGGCTCGGCCGACGCCGGCAATCAATATCGACCAGCGCGGCGCCGGCAGCAAGTGCGGGCCGCATCCGCGCGAGTCCGCCAGCGTGCCGTGCAGCGAGCCGGTTTACTCGCTCAGCTGATAGCTTTCCAAACCACCATCAACAACCACTGACACAATGACCGTCATGTACTATGATTCAAATGCTGATATTGTAACGTCATCGTCAGTAAGAATGACACACCTTGTTATGTAATTTTCTTATTTAGTAGTAAACATTCTTCCCGTTTAATAATCATCTGCGATAATCTAATATCTACTATATTAGAAATAAATCGAATAAACTTTAAGCCAATCTTAACCGGCGATGATAGAATGTAAAAAATAACGCACATTTATTTCTATTTTGATTAGCAGGACTAATCTGAGAAAATTATCTACATCCAATAATATAATCGATATCATTAGCAGAAATAAAGAAAATTTGTATCTATGAGCATGCACTAAATGTAGGACAATATTTATACGAATATATTTTTCACAACAATATTATCACCAGTAAAAAACTAACCAAACAGCATAATACAATTCTCCATAAAAGAAATAACTGCAAATATTAGTTATAATAATATTCAGTATTTGTACTATGCCAGGGGTCGGCAAACTTTAGAGGCAGAAGAGCCAAATGATTATAAAAATATCAAGAGTCATAAATATATTTTTATAAATAAGTTTCACCTATGTTTTGTTTTCTATTTTTATTTTTTTTTCGTAGCCACGACGAAAAGCACGTTAAACAATATCTAAAATATAACAAGACGAATATTATTTTTATATGAAATTAAAATAATTGAATCAATACCTGGGATATAAAATAACTTAAGCTCGAGAAACAGTAAGAAGACAGGGAATATTCGTTCTTATAACAGCATAAACTATATGTTCGCATTTCGACTCTAGCGCAGATTTATCACGCACCGTGTTCTGCTCTGTTGTAGGCACTGCAGACAAGGTGCGCGAAAATGTTGTATTTTGTAATATAAATAGAAATTAAATAAATTTTTCTGTGAATAGTTAAATCGCTTTAAATTTTTATAAGTGAAAATATAGTACTTTTATCTTCATTTTCAACTTTATTTAAAAGTCGGACACAACTATCTAAAGAGCTGCATGCGGCTCACGAGCAGCGGTTTTCCGACCCCTGTACTATGCTATACCCTATTGTAGATCCTGTAAGCAATCGTTTAGTGGTTTTCATGGTTATGTAGTATATGAGAAAATTTCTATTTTGGACCCACTGTAAAAAAATGGAAATGTTTTAAATCTTTTGTCCAGGAAAATTGATTGTAAAGAGTTATAGGGATGCCGGAAAGTTCACCGAAAATAATTCACCGAATACAATTCACCGAATATAATTTACCGAAAAACTATTCAACGAAATAACAATTCACCAAAATAACAATTCACCGAACAAACAAATCACCGAAATACAGTTTATCGAAATATATTATTCACCGAAATGATAATTAAATTGTAATATTATTAACGTTCCTTAGGATTGGCAGAAAAATGCAGGCATTTAGAAAAGGATACTTTACCGTAAATTCCGAATCTTGAAATAAATAAAAAATAAATATATCATTACGCCTTCTACCCATTACTGAGTGTGGCACTCTGCCGAAGCAGATCTCGGTAAGTTGTATATTTTGCGCGTGAAGTGCAGTTACCAGGCGTCAAATCACGGCCCCCAAAGATGTTAGTGGTGGGGGAGCCACAGGGGTAGTTTGGAAATTATGAAAATTGTTTGTCACCTGTAGGAATCGAAACAGGGTTCTCAGGATCCACAGGCCGACTTGATACCACTGAGCTAGCTATCTTGATTGATGATAATATTGTGAGAATAAGCGACTTGCATAATCATGTGGCTGATACAGCACTTGCAGAAGCTGCTCAAGTTATGAACACTATACAGAGACTGTGCTATGAAAATAGAGTATCTAGTTCAAAATTACAACAAGGATAACATACATGAGTAGTTACGGGGTATAGCAAATCATTTATGTTATTAATGTAAAACATATAGTTTTATAAAATTCAAATGAGATACGACAAAGGAATCAATATCCTACTTTTAAATACGCTTGTATATTGCTGCCAGTCGTAAGCCTGGATAAAGTGTGAAGAAAAGTTAATTAGCATTTCGGTGAATTGTATTCGGTGAATTGTTTTCGGTGAACTTTCCTAGATCCTAGTTCTAGTACACTGAAGCTTACAGAGACTACATAGATACAGCATTACAGATGAAAGTTACAGATTAACGTTAGTAGTAACAATAGCGAACTAACGTATTTATTACGTATAACGTACAATACAACAATATTAATAAATCTTATGACTTATTTATTATGAACTTCTTGTAACCAACGTAACTGTAACGTATCGAAATATGGATACGACACAATTAACCATTTGGCTCTGTCTTCTATTAATATCTTTAGAAGACGCAAGTTGACGGGCTGGTAATTTGTTATTTCACGCGTAAAATATATCATATACTAATCTACCTATACCTCAACAAGGAATGGATAAAATAAAGTGATTATAGCTCGAGTTGCTCTAAACCGTACACATTCCATTGCTAATTAATATTTTTGATATACACTATAATAACAACAAGAAATTATTAAAATGCAAATTTTACCTACTTAAAACATAATCAATTGTGTACATTTGACAGAAGAAAGATACCAATATTTAATACAACATTTTATCACAAGATATTGTATTGTATTGTAAAAAACTAAAGTTCCTAGATTATTAATCTAGTAATCTAGGGATTTTATTTACATAAGTAATAATTCCTTGACTGACACCAAAATGTATAAAGGCTTTAGATTAAGCAAGCGTAGTGAAATATTGAACATTGTTTAAACATATATGAACTACCACACTGCGGTTGGGTGAGTCCGGGCCCAGTACTGTAATTGGGATTAAGTACCTGTTGTACAGAGGACAGTAGCATAAATAAATAAATAAATAAATAACTTTTTAACATAAAATCGCGAACTATTGCAGCAAGTGAATTTATTAAAATTAGATCCTATTAAGAATTATACAGATCTAAAAGACTCTATTTCAAAGGAACTACCAAATTATACACAATTAGCATCTTGTATCAAGTTTTTTTTATATGAGGTGGCTAGCTCAGTGGTATGAAATGGGTATGTGGATCCTGAGAACCATGGTTCGATTCCCACAGGCGACAAACAATTTTCATAATTTCAAAAGTTACTCCTGTGGCTCCTCCACCACTAACATCTTTGGGGGCCGTGATTTGACGACTGGTAACCGCACTTCACGCGCAAAATATATCACTTACCGAGAACTGCTTCGGCAGAGTGCCACACCCAGTAATGGATAGAAGGCGTGATGAGATATATATATATATATATATATAAATATATTTGTATTAAGTTTTCAGAATAGTAGTAAAGATGTTCCAAAATAATAAAAATGTAAGTAAGTTTAGAAGTTCGTGTTATTTCATTATTCTCTTTGAAACAAGACTATTCGAAAAGTAAATTTATTAGTTTATTTACTGTGAAGAACTAATTGTAGGGAAATCATAAATCATTGACGCAAATACGAGTACCTTGAATTGGTAATTAAGAAGATATGATTTATTGTTTGAAGACATATAACAAAGATAATAAAACTATGGTAAACATCTTTAATAATACTATAAGCAATAAGAAAAGGGCTGAGTTTACGATTCCGAAATGTTTTACCGAAATACGTCGTCTATAATTATGATATTAAAACAACGAAATATTTAATTTAATAAATATATTGAACATTTAATAGCGAGATTAAACGCACATTTTATGGATACAAATATTATAATTTTTAAATATAGTCTAGTTTACGTATTGGAGTGCTTTTTTTTTCAATGTTTAAAGGAAATTGTTTTGTAGAATTATGTAACACAGAAATTGTCTTATTTTAAATATAGTAAATTTAAAATAAAATAAATAAATATATCATCACGCCTTTTACTCTATAGGGTGTGGCACTCTGCCGTTGAAAATTTCTGTAAGTGATATATTTAAGCACGTGCAGTGCGGTTACCAGCCGTCCAAACACGCCTCCCAAAAATGTTAGTAAATAGAAGACAGGAGTAATTTTTTGCATAAAAATAATATTCGTCATAAATTATAACGTTTCACTTTTAAATAAATACTAATATAATAATAAAATGGGATGGCTAGCACAGTGGTATGAAGTCGACCTGTGGATCCTGAGAACCCTGGTTCGATTCCCACAGGCGACAAACAACATCTTTGGGGTCGTGATTTGACGACTGGCAACCGCGCTTCATGCGCATAAATATATCACTTACCGAGATCTGCTTCGGCAGAGTGTGATGATATATTTTTTTATATATTTTTAATATAATAATAAATGACTTTATTGCCGTATTGACTAATCAGTTTTACCTAATCCTCACATAAGCAACCTTTTTAGGATAGTTTTAGTTTTTCGATAATGTGAGTAAAAGAAATGCACTAAATCGATTCAAGGTCAATAGGTAGTTAGTAAGATAGCTAATTTGCAGGGAGCCAAACAGCAAAGTGCTTTTTCTTGTTCGTTCAACATCTGCCATTTCAGGGCTACATTTCACCCAACGAATGGAAGCAACCTGAAAATTAATTGATATAGACATGCAATTAATCTTAAACTGTCTTTAAATTTTTACTAAAACTATCCTGTATTTTCTGATTTCTCCTCATGTCGAATTTATTCCCGGTAATATAAAAACCGAACTGTATAATTACTAACTACTGGAATATTATGTACTTAAGAACTCATCAATCATTTGTTTTCGCAGCCGTTTCGTGGCACACTTGATGTCAACAAGAAGAAATCATAAAAAGTAAAAACTTTTTCACGTCAAAACTCTCTGACGCAATGTAAAAACAAACAGAAAAACTTAACTACTTAACATTGAAGTTGGATAAAAAGAATTTTAATTTTAGTATCAATAACCGATTATTCGGATGCCAGAAATAATTTTTTCATAAAGAATTTTTTACAGATAGTTGAAGACAGACTTGAAAATTAATGAATTGTCAAAATATAAATTAAATTTAAATGATGCATCACTTAAAATGACCAAGTCAATTTTGCCTAACGATCCAGAAAACAATTTTTGGCAGAATACTGCATACTTCATCTTTATTGTCCAACCCACTTTTTAAATTTCCCAGTCAAATATAAGTAAACAGAAATTCTTTCCTTTGTTAAATCAAACTGAAAAATAAGGTATTGATTTTTTTTGCATATTATTAAGTAAATCATTTGTTATTTTATTATGCTATGTTTGATGAATAAAGACCAAAATTATCACACTATTTAGAATTTAGCTTTTATTTTATAAAAATAGCAACCTTTTGGAATAGGTTTTTCTTTATTTAGTCTATTACAAGAAATCACACTACATATCGAAAACAACGGAGTACAGAAGTTTTAATTAAAATATTACAATAGTTTTGAAAAAAATATATATATATATACAGGGTGGTCCATTTAAAGTGTTATCAGGAAATATCTCGGAAACTATAATTTTTACGCAAAAATGACCTAGACGAAAAACAATCGTACAAAAGGGGGCCATAATAACGAAATATTGGTTTTGTCCTAGATGGCGCTGTTGTCGCTAAATCATGGTCAACTCAATTTTTTTAAATGAAAACCCCTATTTTTTATTAAAGAATCAGATTCCTCGTTAAAAAAAAGAAGAATTTATTTAGTTCACTTTTTCGTCAGCATGATAGATGACGCTGTAATCGCAAAAAATGATGTTGCTTTCGGACGTTCCTGTATTAGAGCTTATGCGCGCGGCTGTGTGTGTGTATGTATTATTTGAGTTTGTGTGCGTGTGAGTTTGTTAGTTTTTGTTTGTGTGCGTGCAAGCGCATCCACTAACACGCACATGTAAAATCATAAATAGTCTCATTACATTCAATTGCCATTTTTATAAAATATGGTTCATCTGATTGTTTACATTCTGTCTAAAATCATATGGTGTAAATTTAAATTGCTTTTTATTTTAGATTTTAATTAAATTAAGCATAAGCTCTAATACAGGAACGTCCGAAAGCTTCTTCTTTTTTTTTAACGAGGAATCTGATTCTTAAATAAAAAATAGGGGTTTTCATTTAAAAAAATTTAGTTGACCATGATTTAGCGACAACAGCGCCATCTAGGACAAAACCAATATTTCGTTATTATGGCCCCCTTTTGTACGATTGTTTTTCATCTAGGTCATTTTTGCGTAAAATTTATAGTTTCCGAGATATTTCCTGATAACACTTTAAATGGACCACCCTGTATATCATCACGCCTTCTGCCCATTATTGGGTGTGGCACTCTGTCGAAGCAGATCTCGGTAAGTGATATATTTTGCGCGTGAAGTACGGTTACCAGTCGTCAAATCACGGAGCCGAAAGATGTTAGTGGTGGAGTAGCCACAGGGGTAGTTTTTTAGAAATTCTGAAAATTGTTTGTCGCCTGTGGGAATCAAGCCAGGGTTCTCAGGATCCACGGCCGACTTCATACCACTGAGCTAGCCACCCCATAAATTTACAGAAATTGAATATTCTACAAAAAAACTAAATAGAGAAATCATTCAGTACTTCATATTACCACGCCTTGAATTTATAACGATTCAATTTCTTTGCCTAATGATTCGAATAAAATTTGTATTACCCTGCATAAAAATTAAATTTGATCCAATCAACAGAGCGGAAAGCATAATATGATCATGTATCACCTCTTTCAAGTAGCTCTATGCATATATGGATCTTCCACGAAGCACCAGTAATTCTGTGGAGCCTTCAAGGCAAATGCTTCCCTAAAACATAACATGACCAATAAAGAAGGACCTTCCTGGAACAGTTGCATTGAGCAAATTGTTCTCCAGGTTTGCTCTAAATGCGATCCCTTCCATCTGATGATTGCAAATTGATTCTGGTCTCATCAAACTTGGTTTCAATAGACCAGATTTCAAAATGTGTTTCCTCGCAAATTATAAGCGAGTTACTGTACTCAACAAGTTCTAGAAAAACATGATCCTATCACCAGGTGTTTGCTTGATTATCCTGCTTCCTCTAGTTTTCTTCTTACCCTACGGTTAGATATAGATGTAGCTAAGACTTCCATTATATCATTTTTTTTTTGGCTTTTCATATGTAGTTAGTAAATTTCACAATGTTTTTATACTTAAAAATCTATAATCATGTTCTGTCTTAATCTCGAACAACCATGTCCATGTTTGCTAGAGTTAGAAGCAGTCTCTTCATGTGTAGGATATGCATACTCTAGATAAGCTAGAAGACGCTGCTGAAGAAGAAAAGGAAAACATACCCCAAACTTAGATTCAAAAAATAATTTGAAACTTGGAGCGAAGATTTCAAGGCGTTATAAATACGGAGCATGGAAGACGAGTTTCAATTTTCTGCATGTATGCAAGGAGTACAGTTACAGAATTGATAAAAAAAAGTTGGCAGAAATATCATGGAACAATTAGAAGAGACGTACTCATACTTGTTATTATTTAAACGGTACACTAAATAACTAGGTATCGACATAGAGTATATAAGTTAGAAAATTGTCAATTTGACATATAATTCTACGACAGTTATGACAAGTTGTTACTTACGGTCTCATTTATCAACGTAAAGTTGACGTTTCTGTGAAACAATCGTAAAATAACGTTTTCGCGCGTTGTTAAAGAAGACAAGTGACAAAGAACTTTACGCTCGGTTAATACACAAATAACATACGCCTTACTTTGTTTGTATTTATCTTATTCATCAGCTGTTTAAGCAATATCCAACGCATATAACCTGTTTTCATGATAGTGGGCAAAATTTTTGCTTCCTTATTAATGTGTGTTTTACTGCCGTAAATTAAAAAAAAATCTTTCAGGTAGTATTAATTCGAATGGTACGTACAAATTTTTTTTTTTTTTAGTTCAGATATTAACATTTTTTATTATTGAATTAACTTTCTGATGCAACTTAAAAATTCGATCGAAATTACTTTCATTTCTCATTACATTGACACTTTAATATTATTTACTTTCAAAAACAAGCGCAGGGATGACACTCCCTTCATTTCTGATCTTTTTTATTCGTTTTCTGATCTTACATTGAGTGTTTAACTGCAATTGTGTGGAATTTACTTTCAAAAACAAGCGTAGAGCGATACTCCCTTCCTTTCTTATCTTTTAATTTGTTTTCAATTCTTACGTAGAGTGTTTAACTGCAATTGTGTGGAATTTACTTCCAAAAACAAGCGCAGGGCGACACTCCCTTCCTTTCTTCTATTTTTGTTTCATTTTCAGTTACTGCATTGTGTTGCCTTTTCTTTCATATACAATTGCAGGCTATCACTTTTATCTTTTCTAATCTTTGTAGATTCGATGTTAGATTCGTTATTAGATTCGTTGTTAGGAGTAAGCGTGGATAATTTGAAATGTTTTATGCATGTATTATGTACGTTGAAGAAAGAAGATAAATGATAAGTGAATAGGAGTGGTTGGATGGATGTGATTGAGGGTAAAAGAATAATTTCGAGTGTGAATGATAATGTTTGACGGGGGCTGATTATTTGATTATGTTACGAGTGAATTTTTATGAGTGATTTTAGGGTTCGTGCTACCTCATTTGATGGGATATAGCGTGAAGATATGTATGTATGTATGTATGTATGTTTAATATAGTACTGTTTTAAAATATCTTTTGCAAGGGTGCAATGCACCAGTTTATTCAACTTGTATGACTGCATTAGCCCCGCTACCTCCTATAAGACGTCACCCCTGGTATGAAGTATTAAATGATTACTCAATGCAAATGTTTAAATTTTGTATATATTTTGTGTGTCAGTTTTATAAAATATTGTAGTTTTTCAATTAAAATATATGTGTTCTAACGTTGTCTAAATATTTTTTATTCCCTGTAAAAGATTGATTATCAAAATTATAAAACTACAGTAAAAACTAGATATTTGAATTAAATAAAATCAAAACTCCAAGTAGTGCGATAATTTTGTTCAGCATTTGAGACAATCATTTATTTACTTACTATTCTACAGAAAAGGAAATTAATCACAATTACAATAAAGACGATTGCAGCTTATAATGGAATCCGAAATAAATAAAAATACTCCAAGTGAATATTTAGTTAACCGACTGATAATAGTTTAGGAAATTGAAAAAAATATTCAAAGTATATTATTGGATAATTGTCTTTTTTAATTAAATAGGAAAAATTTCGACGGTTCAGCTTATTGTTTAAGCCATTTTCAATCTAAAAATAATTACAAATAATTTTTTTTTTACAGTACTGATACATAATTAATGTATAAAATGGCAATACAAAAGTAATGAAAAACTAATATATATTACATTATTTTTAAAAATAACCTCAAAAGGTTCACAAGAAAACAAAACAATTGCAGTGAATACTGCACGAGTCAAAACAGGACTGGTGAATTAAGTGTTTGTCAAAGAAAATTATATTAATTAGAAATAAAAAATTAACATACAACGCCATCTACATGGCACAGCAAAAACAATGGAAGAAGACAAAACTTGTCAAAATCATAAAATATAAACAAGAAGAACTTTTTAAATCCATCAGTTGATAAATATTTTTGTAATAAGCACTAGATGTTGAAAAAACTGATGTATTAACAAAAGTATGGGCTTTGAATATTTGTCAATTTCCTAAATAAAAATCTGGTGTGGTCACCACACGACTTTCTTATACACAGCATATTTAATATTTAGAATATATAATATTATTAAACATGTAATTTAGATATTCAGTAATTCAGCATTTATCTGTTTGAAACATATAAAATATCAAATTTGTTTACGTATAATTTTTTAGTAATGTTGACTACTTTATGTCTAACTTTACTGATGAGGCATATACAGGATTTCCTTTTTTCAAGCCTAACCCTTGGTATCTCAAGAACTGTGAGATACGAAGTCGAATAAATTGAGATAAAGTTGCCAAATTACTTGACCATTTTAATGATGTATTTGTTTTTCCGAAAAAAGACATAGATAACTTAGATAAAGCGAAAATTAAAATCTATATTTTTTGTTTCTATTGCTACTATGATTATTGAAATATATGATTAAATATAAAAATTAGTTTTTCTCAAAATTAGACGCATATACAGAAAAATTGCAAATAACATTTTATGTTCCAAATATTTTTGCTAACATCTTTTATTTGAAACATTTTGCGTAACTGATTTCATTTTTGAAATAAATGGAATTTATTGTTTTGTGTGTCCAGTAAACTCCTCTTACGGTTTTTCAATTTCATTCAAAATCAACTCAGCTCTTCGTATTTTCATGAAACTTATAATTACCAAGTTTCGTTAACAAATCTTATCTCGTTCATGAGATATTGCACACTCTGATACATATCCATCCACACACACACACACACACACACACACACACACACAGCCATCATTGAGAAAATGATCATAACAGATTCAGTGGACCTCAAAACACGTATTTCCGTAAAAATCTCGTCAACGATTTTTTCCCTATTCCAATACTTCCTTATACTGCATATAAGAAAGTAAAAATAAATCAAAAATAAATATGTACATATATCATCACGCTTTCTATCCATTACTAGTAGTAGCACTCTGCCGTAACAGATCTCAATAAGTGATATATTTTGTGCTTGAAGTGTGGTTACCAGCCATCAAATCACGTCCTCTAAAGATATTAGTAGTGGAGGAGTTACAAGAATAATTTTAATGTAGAGTAAAGTTTATAGGCTGTGGGAATTGAGCTCGAATTCTCAAATCCACAGGCCGACACCAAACCACTGAGCTATTTACCCCGAACTACCCTGTCGTAATTTATTTTTTAAGTCAGCTAGATCAGCTTTTAAAGAATGAGCTACATTTACGTAACCACGACTCTTAATGCAAGTACTTCTTGACACATAATTTTTTTTTCGATAGTTCGTTAATGAAATCCCTGTGGGGCGCCAATAATAGTGAAAGACGAGTAGAATTCGACAAAGATGGAATTTTAAATATATCTATGAATAAAGTTATGTTTCTAATTATTGATTATGACCTACTATTGATCTTAACCTCAGTTTTTTGATTATACAATTTAGTTCCAAAATTTCAACACATATTTGAGAAGTGTATACAGATTGATTCAACCGACCGAATAGGGTGTAAAATATTAACCAATATCTCGGCTGAAGAAGTAAAAAAATGCTTCAATGAAAAGTTATAAATAATTTTGTAAATATTTATTATTATTTGTTACATAATTTAGGAATATTAGTCAAGAAAATATAATAAAGTTGATCAACATTTAGTTAATCAATATTCAAACTTGCGGTCATTGAGTTTACATATGTTTCAGCTTCAATTACTTATTATTATGTTCCGAAACAAATTTATTTGCGGTAGCGTATTATTGTTAGTAAAAGCACATAAATATGATTGTTTTGTGAGGCATAAAATGCTATTTTTCTAACCTCCATTGCACAACCTGTTCGGACACTCCACTGCCATTTGTTCTAAATGTGGAGCAAGCGCGACTATTTATACAACGGATGTGTGTGCATTTGCTATTAATAGACGTTATAAAAACTAGATCACTTCTGACCCACACTTTTGTACCATTTACATACTGACATACATGATGACTTTCATTTCTTTTTATCGCTATTTTTGAACGAAGACGTGAGAATCAAAAAGGGTTAAATCGATGTTTGATTTATCACTATACACTTCAAGCACGTATACAAAGGGGAGTATGAGGTTCAACACCTCCAGCCCTCCATTCAAAATAAACAATATAGTTTTATCGACAAATAAAAAAAGAAAAAAGAAAATTTTATTGAGATTTATATTACTTTTCGTTTCGAGTGTAACTATTTAAATTCTTACTACACTTTGATAAGCGAATTTAATAGCTCACTATTGTTAAATTTTTTATTTGAAGAGTTAGAGAAAGAGAGATGGAAAATAGGAAAACTAGATCCATTTACCGGCAAATTTAATGGTGTAAAATTATTTACACTTTTTTTAAATGGAACGCTATATTGAAATGAATACCATCCAGTAGCTATTGGATGTATTATTTTTTTTATTATAAATATTGCCATGTTGGTTTTAACTCACTTATTTGACATACTATTGTTTTTAATTGTACACCATTAAATTTGTCCGATAAAATGACACTACTTCGACTATTTAACGGTCTTTGTATCTCTTCAACAAAAAAAGTTTACAATGATGGGCTTCTTATGGTCTTCTACAGCGTGTATCATAACCTCTAAAGAAATTTAGTGATTATTCTTCTAAAATTCTAAATCCTTTCCCTCCCATTTGAAGTTTCTGGGTACGCCACTTATTCGCTTGAATATATTTTGCGTTTTACTTTTCTAAACACAATTGGATTTATTTATAATGTATTATTTGTAAAAGAGATTACTCCTAATTTTTAGTAGAAAATACACGAGAATTTTTTAAGGAAAAAAATAATTAAAGAAGGTATTTAATATATTCAATCAATTCAGTATGAAATTACTTATTTTATAATAAAATACATTTCATTCTAAACATTTTAGAAGAAATGTTATGTTTTAGTATCTGAGATGTTTCAGTCCACAAAAATTAGTTCTCTCTTGAGGCTCACCCTCCATTAATATGTTAGGTTTTATTATTAGATATCAGCTAGTAGAATTTATGATCTACCAAAATCTGCAATTGCCGAAATGACACACTCAAGGATGCGTAAGTATAAGCAATAATGATATATATATATATATATATATATATATATATATATATATATATATATATATATATATATATATATATATATATCCTCTATACTATTTGGATAAGGTATATTTGTTTATATATATATTTATATATATATATGGATTCATCACGTCCATTTGTAAATCGCTACAGCCTAAACGGTTTATCCGATTTATTTCAAACTTTTTTTATTTGATAGACGTCAATCATGGGGAGTGCCTTTTGATAGTCTCAGATTTTTCGTGCACATGATGTGCGAGAAAACTTAAAAATACATGCGTTTTTGGGGCAAATTCAACTAAGAGTGTGGAGGCTTTGAAATTTTTAAGAAGAACATCTAACGTCATTTTGACATTTGTCAGTGTACATGTCGCATTTTTAATTATAAATTACTTCAAAATGAAACATTTGTGAGTAGTTTTGAAATACTTTACGCATATTGTGGAAATGAGGGGACGTTTTTATTATAATTATACATTTCAAATATGCGTATTTAAAAAGTAAATTTTTGACACTTCACTATGAAGTTGGTTTTAAAGCAAAACGTCAAATTGTCAAGTTTTATAAAGTATAAATAATATGGAGGCTTTGGAATTTTAAGAACATCTACTGTCATTTTGACATTTGTCAGTGGATATGTCGCATTTTTAATTATAAATTACTTAAATATTAAATTTTTTTGAGTAGATTTGAAATACTTTACGCATATTGTGGAAATGAGTGGACGTTTTTATTATAATTACACATTTCAAATACGTGTATTTAAAAAGTAAATTTTTGACGGTCCACAATAAATTTGGTTTCAAAACAAAACGTCAAATTGACAAGTTTTATAATTTATACAGGTGAACTCAACCAAATTTGAACTCGATAATAATATACAGTAAAACGAAGCAAATTTTATCTACGGAAAAGTACAATTTAGAAAAACCAGTTAACTCGAATTGGTATCAAATAAATGGTCTTTTGAAAGGCTGATGTACAGAATTGGAATTTTTTGTTCGGCAATTGTTTTAGTGAAAGTGCTTCAAAACCTATCGTGTTTCGTATCAAATGAAAGGTCTTTTGAAGGGCTTGCGTACAAAATTTCATCATTTTCGATCGTCAATTGTTTTAGTGAAAGAGCTTAAAAACATATTGTGTTTGGTATCAAATGAAAGGTATTCTGAAGGTTTCGCACTCCTAAATTTTCTATCGATAATTGTTTAATTGAAAGTACTTCAAAACCAGTCGTATTTGGTATATTATGAAAGTTATTTTAAAGGATACGTGTGCAAAACTAAAATATTTTCGATCGGCAATAGTTTTAGTGAAAGTAATTCAAAACATATTGCGTTTGATATGAAAAGAAAGGTCTCTTAACGGGCTTGCATGAAAAATTGAAATATTTTCGTTCGTTTATTGTTTTAGTGAAAGTTAATGAAAACCTATCGTGTTTGATAGGACTCGCTTGCAGCATTAAATTTTATTCCATCGACAATTGTTTTATTGAAAGTGATTCAAAACCTATCGTGTTTGCTATTAAATGAAAGGTCTTTTCAAGGGCTCGCGTACAAAACTTAATACATTTCAATCGTCAATTGTTTTATTAAAAGTATTTCAAATCCCATCATGTTTGGTTTCAAATGAAAGGTATTTTATAGGGCACGCGTGTTAAATGAATTATTATTTTTTGATCGTCTATTGTTTTAGTAATGGTGTTCAAAAGCTATCACATTTGATATTAAATGACATGCCTTTTGAAGGGTTTCAGTGAAAGTACTTTAAAACCAATCATATTTGATATAAAATGAAAGGTCTTTTGAAGAGCTCGCGTACAAAATAAAAAAATTTAGATCGGCAATTGTTTTAGTGGAAGTGATTCAAACCCTATTATGTATGTTTACAAATGAAAGGTCTTTTAAAGAGCACGCATGTTAAATTAATTATTTTTTTTATCGTCCATTGTTTTAGTAAAGGTGTTTCAAAACGTATCTTATTTGGTATTAAATTACAGGCCTTTGAAGGACTCGAATATAAAATTGGTATTTTTTTCGACCGAGAATTGTCTCAGTGAAAGTACTTTAAAACCAGTCATGTTTGATTAAAATGAAAGGTCTTTTGAAGAGCTCGCGTACAAAATTAAATACTTTCAGATCTTCAATTGTTTTCGTGAAAGTATTTTAAAACTTATCGTGTTTAGTATCAAATGAAATATCTTTTAAATGGCACGCGGATTAAATTGATTTTTTTGAGCGGCAATTGTTTTAGTGATACAGATTTAAAACCTATTGTGTTTGGCATCAATTAATAGGTCTTTGCATGAATAAACGTACAGAATTGAAATGGTTTAGATTGGAATGAATTCAGTTTATATTTTGTTAATTGTCATAAAGAAGTGAATATTACTTCAGTGTCCGCGAAGCCTAGCGTGAGGCCTGGCAAAGCCAGGCCGACCGCTAGTATATATCTATATATATAAAAATTAATGTTTGTTTGTCTGTTTGTTTGTTTGTCCCTTATGCGTTCTTATACCATTCATCCGATTGCGATGAAATTTTGCTAAGTTGTTGAGTGCACGCCCGCGAAGGTTTCTAACTTAGCACACGTCCAATCCGCCATCTTGAAACAAAATGGCGGCTAGCTATCTTGAAAAGTACTGCACTGATTCGATTCAAATTTGGTATTGACATAGACGAGAACCAATCTTAACATATAGGTCTAATAAAACTTCAGTCCGCCATCTTGAAACAAAATGGCGGCTAGCTATCTTGAAAAGTACTGCACTGATTCGATTCAAATTTGGTACAGACATAGACGAGAACCAATCTTAATATATAGGTATAATGAAGATTCAGTCCGCCATCTTAAAACAAAATGGCCGCTTGCTATCCTGAAAAGTACTACACTGATTCGATTCAAATTTAGTATAGACATAGACGGGAACCAATCTTAACATATAGGTCTAATAAAACTTCAGTCCGCCGTCTTGAAACAAAATGGCTGCTAGCTATTCTGAAAACTACTGCACTGATTGGATTCACATTTGATATAGACATAGACGGGAACCAATCTTAACATACTGGTATAATAAAGCTTTAGTCTACCATCTTGAAACAAAATGGCCGCTAGCTATTCTGAAAACTACTGCACTGATTGGATTCAAATTTGGTATAGACATAGACGGGAACCAATCTTAACATTTTGGTATAATAAAGCTTCAGTCTACCATCTTGAAACAAAATGGCCGCTAGCTATTCTGAAAACTACTGCACTGATTGGATTCAAATTTGGTATAGACATAGACGGGAACCAATCTTAACATATTAGTATAATAAAGCTTCAGTCTACCATCTTGAAACAAAATGGCCGCTAGCTATTCTGAAAACTACTGCACTGATTGGATTCAAATTTGGTATAGACATAGACGGGAACCAATCTTAACATATTGGTATAATAAAGCTTCAGTCTACCATCTTGAAACAAAATGGCCGCTAGCTATTCTGAAAACTACGGCACTGATTGGATTCAAATTTGGTATAGACATAGACGGGAACCAATCTTAACATATTGTAATAATAAAGCTTCAGTCCGCCATCTTGAAACAATATGGCCACTAGCTATCCTGAAAAGTACTGCACTGATTCGATTCAAATTTGGTATAGACATAGAATGAAACCAATCTTAACATATTGTTATAATAAAGCTTTATTTCGCCATCTTTAAACAAAATGGCCGCTAGCTATCTTGAAAAGTACTGCACTGATTCGATTCTTATTTTGTACGGACATAGACGGGAACCAATCTTAATATATAGGTATAATAAAACTTCAGTCCGCCATCTTAAAACAAAATGGGCCACTAGCTATCCTGAAAAGTACTATACTGATTCGATTCAAATTTGGTGTAAGCATAGACGGGAACCAATCTTAACATATAGGTATAATAAAGCTTCAATCCGCCGTCTTGAAACAAAATGGCTGCTAGCTATCCTAAAAAGTACTGTACTGATTCGATTCTTATTTTGTACAGACATAGACAGGAACCAATCTTAATATATAGGTATAATAAAACTTCAGTTCGCCATCTTAAAACAAAATTGGCCACTAGCTATCCTGAAAAGTACTATACTGATTCGATTCAAATTTGGTGTAAGCATAGAGGAAAACTAATCTTAACATATAGGTATAATAAAGCTTCAGTCCTATGCCATTCGAATTCAGACGTTTGCAGTTTCCGGTACGACTCGCATTTGCAATGACCGTCAACAAAGCACTGGGACAGTCGCTACAAGTGTGTGGACTAAACTTGGAAAATCCATGCTTCTCACATGGACAGCTGAACACAAACACTTTCTTTGAGTTGCAATGAAACGCATGCGGGATACTCGCATTAAATTGTAGACCACGCGAACGAAGTCGCGGGTAATAGCTAGTATATATATATATATATCCATAACCATATGGTTGGTTGTACGATATACAGTAAATTATATAATGGCGAATGAGTTCAATATAAATTTATCATCGACCACATCAAGATTCAAAAAAACGCAAGAGACGTCATTTTAAGAGATTATTCGTAAACAAATAAAATGAATTTAATTAAAAAAAAAAATGTATTTAATTTTAAGTCAAACTAATATGTATAAAATGTATATTCAATTGGGCGATTGCCTGTAATAATAATAATAATTGTAGACAATAAAATAAATATAAATATATTATTGCATGTGCTTACCTCTATATACAATTCTAGATTTTAAAATTTTAATGCATGACATATTTTGTTCTGAAATACGATTATAATTATCAGTTGTCAAAGCTATGATATTAGTAAAGTAAATGACAAGTATTACCACGATTATATTTTGTTTCTGTCACTTCATTGTTTAATATCTCTAAGAAAAACAACGTATTCCCTTTGTTCTATCGTTAGCAGTACGATGTTAGTTCAAACTGATGATAAAGATAAATAAAACTAAAACAGAAAATATTAGAACAGGTTGCTGTGCACTGTAAAGAGGAATCTCCACTGCCTTGAAAAACTAAATGTCTTATTTTTTTTCTTTTTTTCGGGTACCGTGACTGGAAACTTGTTCTCTCGTCTGAATCAAGTGATAGTTATGATTTTAGCTTTGAATGTACCAATGATTATGGAGCAGTTACCTAAATAGACCTAGTGTTGGTTTCCTTACATCCAAACTCCTCCGTAAAAACAGTAGGAATGCCTCTTAATTTTAAAATTTTAAACAGTTTAACATGATGCAACCAGCACATTGCAATTGTACAGCGGGTTAGCCGAGTTAAGATTCCTTTCTATTTCAATCAAGATCGGCACTTATTTTTGTAACCATAAACAAAGAGTAGCAAAAATCTGTTGCTTAAAAGCTTGTGCATGTAGCTGAGTCGGTTATGGAAATACGCGTAACAAGGTTAGTGTTACAGTGGCGTAGAAGCGAGGTAGGGGACAGGGGTAGAATGCAGGAGTCCAGTCGCGTGGGGCTTCGCCAGGCAGGAAGTGACGTATTCAAGGTCACGTCATGCGCCACTAGAAGATTTACACAGGTAACACCGGCAAACTATACTAGCGGAACGGCTGTCTGTCGGAAATTATGGCAGGGGTTAAATGTTTTTGATGCCAAAAATTAAATATATGCACGAGATTTTTATCTACTGAAAGGAACGAATTTTATAGGGTACATTAACTATTTATTATTTATATCTAATATAAAGTATTTATTATTTTATGTTTGTTTTTCTTTTCATTGGTATTTTTCGGTCTGTAGATTTAAGAATCCGAGTTCAATTCCCACAGCCGACAAACTCTACATTAAAATTCCCTCTGTGGCAAATCCGCTACTCATATCTTTACGGGCCATGATTTTATGGCTAGTAACTTGTCTTTATGCGCAAAATATATCCCCTACCTAAATCTGCTATGGCAGAATGCCACGTCCAGTAATGGATAAAAGGCGTTATAATATGTTTATTAATTTTACGTTTGAAATTTAATTTTTGAAAATAAGTGCAACTATATATTTATGTAAATTAGATTCTCAACAAATTTAGTATTTCACATGTTAAAAGAACAAATTATTTCTGATTAAACTGTTATTTTAAGAGACAAAGTTTACCACATTTATTTTTAGATTAATTAAAAATGTATGTGCATTATTGCAAAAATACTGTAAATATATAAATAAAAAATTAAATCGCATAAAGTTTTTATGTTACATGGAATGTTGTAATCAAGAAAAAATAGATTATTTTAATTAATATTATTTAACGATATTTGACGTTTTATAGTTTCTACAGTAGAACAAAATGTAAATCATTAGCCTTTGATCGAATTTTTTTTTTGTACGTTCAGTGTAGAGTAGTATAATTTTCGTCGTACTGTATTTTTAGTACTCCAAAATAATAAAGATAAAATACTGATAGGCACAACAAAGAAGCTAGTAGAGAAAATGAAAGGGATACCGGAATACACACTAACTGATTTTGTAGTATTATTTTACTTACTGCTAATATTTCTCAATCAATACTAAACGTAATATTTATTCAAATACTTTTATTTTATATAGTTAATTACAATGGTTTCTCATCAAGGTACAAGTAGTTAATACAGGAGACAAACACTATATGCAATAGTTTTTGCTAAATATTTGTAGATTTCAGAATACTATGTTTTAACCAAGTTCTTAATTTCCTAGTTAACAATTTAACAGATATTTTACGTTTGAAGATAGATCGGTAAAACAAACTTAGTTCATACTTTTCTCGAGATTCAATTTAGTTATTTCTTAATATATTTTAAAATGGGAAATCTGTACTTAGTTGGTTATTAATATTTCAATAACCGAAAGTCCTAATATTTTTACCTAATTCAGTAGATATATCTTAACAAAAGTATCAACCACATTCTTTGTTTTCATCTGACGTTAGTTCCGCGTGCGGCCACCGCTGGCGTCGCGACTGTCTTTGTTACAGCGAGCGCGACCTACAGCACACTCTGGTGGACACATCGATTCATTAGACGTAACCGCGTCACTGGAGTCGAGCCACCCCCGCCCTAGGCTTGTTGCCGGTCACCAGACAATTTACCCAAAACCACGACAGTTGTTACGCGTGGTGAACAGGTAAAAGACTGTTATTTTCTATAACACACGTTTCGCTTCATTGGTAGTACAGGTCTGTAATCAGGAGGTGGAATTATACTTATCCTTGAACTGATTTTGCCCTAGTTTCGGAAAATTTATGTGGTAGAAAATAGGAAAAGTTTAGTTACATTTCGTTAGTATTTTACAGCGATGCTAGTACGTTTGAAATGAGATATGTGACTGAAATTGAATTTGAGGAAAGCAATAAAATTAGTTTTAGAAAGAAAGGGTAAAGTGGATTTTCCAATAAGCATTCGTATTATCTGAAATGTACGAGTATGATAAAAATTACTGAAATTTAAAAATAATTTAAATGTATGCCAAACATGTAATTGATATTATTAATATATTTCTTTTAATTTTTAAGGCACACTTCATCATTTTAGCTTGCCATTATTAAAATATATGTTTCTAAGATTTACGACTTCAAATTAAAGATATGGGAATTGAAATATTTTTCAAAAATATATACGAAAAATAGTATATTATATAATAAGTCAGGACAGTGATATTTTACTTGACGAAGCGATTGTTTGAATACGAAACCGCTTAAGTTAATCAATAATTAACCATAAATATTTTAAATGTTTAAATTTTTCTATATGAATAGTATTGACAGCTGGCTACTTATCCAAGGTTACAATAATAAAAAAGCAGCCAGGTAAAATCTTTACCAGACTGAAGTAAAAAGTAAAAATCTAAGGCTAAGATATAACTAAAAATAAAATTAACCCCTAAGCCTTAATCAATATAAAAGAAAAATCTAAATACATATTTCGAGAACTAAGTTCTCATCATCAGTAGACAAAACAAGGGGAAAAAACCAATATTACACGACTTGTGAACCAAGCTAGTGGTCAAGGTTGAATCCATCTTGCTTCGTTTTAGTATAAATTGGTATGTATCTGTTCAGGAAGATGGATTTAACCTTGACCACTAGTTGGGTTTCTCCTTATTTTGTCTACTGATTATGAGAACTTAGTTCTCGAAATACGTATTTAGATTTTTCTTTATATTGATTAAGGGTTAATTTTATTTTTAGTTTTACTAGACTGTTTTGTACTTTACCAGACTATTATTTTTGTTGTAGCGTTGGATACGTACTTTATTTGACTTTTTTGGTAAAAATCTACTTTCTATACTAGAGTTGGTCAGGAAAGTAGGCATTTTCTTCTCGGTTTCAGAAAAAATATTTTTAAAAGTAGAAGATAATGAGTTACTTCTTATTGTTAATGCTTTATATTGACTTTCAATTATCTTGTTTATTAATAAAATTACAATTAATAATAATTAAATATTATAATACAGATTACAACTAAAAATTATAACAGTATCAGTTCACCTAATGACGACAGCAGATCATAGCAATAGAAACATTGTGTTATCATTTTTAATTTTTTAATTGGAATTTGTGTTATAATTTTTGTTTTCATTTTATCAACAAGATAAGGAAAGTCTAATATGAAGCACTATCAATAAAAAATATATGATTGAACAATGATATAAATATACCATCATGTCATTTCAACCAGTTTTCAATGTGACAAACTGATATTGTAGACATCGATAAGTAGTATATTTTAACATGTAAAGTGTAGTTACCAATCGTTAAATCAAAGTTTCTCAAACTGTTAACGGAGGAATTTTAATTCGATGAAAATTAGTTATCAGTAAAGGATAAACGCGAGGAAAGGCAAAGCGACATATAAGAATTATTGTAGTCTAGCATTTCTCATATTCCATATTACTTTCGATTCACTCGGATCTTAATCACCGGTCTTATAGGGAGCAAGGGGAGACGCGATGGTAATTTTAATGTGGCGAAAATCAGTTATCGGCTGTGGTAATCGAACTAAAGTTCTCGTTGTCACAGTACATAAATAATGTAAAAATAAATATCGTACTCGTATATATTGCCCATATAAATTATGCTGCTCGTTAATACTTTTGCGTTGATAATTCCTCAATTAATAAATCTTATCTTGAGTTTTGACGAATCTGTCTTAGTCATTATAAATTATCGAAGTTCAGTGTTTCGAAACAATATTTAATTAAAAACTTTAACCTTTCACATTTCACTGCACATTCACCTGTGGCTTAAGCTATTACGCAAGAAACTGGTAAAATATATTACCTACTTTCAACTCTTACAATTAGGGAAAAAAAACTTAATTTCATTGCCATTAAAGTGAAGAAATACTGTATTCAATTTTGTCAAGTAGTCTAGCAGGAATAACGGACAAAAGATCTTAAAAGGCAATTTGCAATATAAATAAATTCTACCTAAGCTTGAACGTTAATTTTTTTATAATAAATGTAGCATATGTTCTAGTAAAACAGAATTTAATAATTAGTAATACCTAGCCCTTTTATTAAAGCTGAGTTTACTGCTACCCAATTAGTAATTACGATAGTAATTACAATTATCAATTACTTTCATTTTGAGAGACTATCGAACTCTTGAAATATAAAAAAATCTTGAAATTTGCGATCTAAATTTCAATTAATAGCATCATGGTTGGCTCAGTGGTATGAAGTCGGCCTGTGGATCCTGAGAACCCTGTTTAGATTCCCACAGGCGACAAACAATTTTCATAATTTCAAAAAACTACCCCTGTGGCTTCTCCACCACTAACAACTTTGAGGGCCGTGATTTGACGACTGGTAACCGCACTTCACGCGCAAAATATATCACTTACTGAGATCTGCTTCGGTAGAGTGCCACACCCAGTAATGGGTAAAAGGCGTGATGATATATTTATTTATTTATATATGGTTAGTGGGAAATGACATTTGTAGAAAACTTTGAAATGGAACATAAATAAACAAAAAATATTTATCTAATAATAGCATAACGCAGTTCTGCGTCTTTTTCTTTGAATTTTTTAAATTATTATAACCTCCATATTATTTAAATCCGGAAGTACGGTGGTATGGGTAGCGTTACGGAATTAGAATTCGGAGATCCCGAGTTCGAATACAATATTGGGTAAAAGGTGCGATGATATATTTATTGTCTTCATTTTTTCGGTGTGGAAGCTAGCATTATTTGACGTATGTTCAACAGAGACTTTCAATTGTAATTACTAATTGGTAGCAGTAAACGCAGCTTTAAGATCCAAAAAATAATTTTATCTGAAATTATATTACTCCAAAACTAAGTAATAATTATAAATAACATTAAGCCTTTTATTCATTAGAGGGTATCGCACTCTGCCGTTGCGGGTTTTGGTAAATGATATATTCTACGCATGAAATAGCAGATAACCAGCTGTCAAATAACATATTCTTAATGTATTAGTGGAAGGGTAATTTTAATATGGTGAAAATCAGTTGACGGCCGTGGGAATTGAACTCGCAAATTTACAATTCACAGTTTGACGCGTAAAAAAATTGATATGGTTAGTAGTAATATTTCTTTTTACTAAACTCTTAAACACCCTATCTTACAGCGACAATCAATGAAATATGGAAATAATAATCTTAATATGGGGAATAAACTTTATTCATCTTCAATACTCCATAAGTCATATTGACCAAAACTAATAACATTTATTGCCAAATTGTGAAAATATATATATATATATATATATACCGTGTGTAAATGTTGGCATAGACAGTTAACATGTAAAATCATTCTTTTGTAAATAAAAAGTGTCCGGCAAAAAATTGTGGCACCAAATTTTGTATCACAATACTGCCAATATGCCTACCTCTTATTTAATACAAATTATTCGATTTTGGTAGCGTAATTTAATGATATTAATAAAAAAAAATCTTATATATATACCGGATGACCCATTTTAAATAATCCACTGGAATATCTCGAAAAATATGCATCAGACAAAAAAATATTTCAAACAAAAGTGTATTGGTTTTGAGGGAGCCACCCGATGCTGTAATAATTTCTCCTCCCCTCACTCCCACGGGGTCGGGGAGGGGTGTAACTTTGAAATTTTAAATACGAACCCCCACTTTTTGTTTCATATTTGGATTTTACGCATAAAAATAAGTAAGTTTTGTTTGAACATTTTTTTCGATTTGCGATAGATAGCGCTGCAAATGGTGAAATTCGATTTTTTCTCGATAAGTTATTTTTTTCTGGTATTTTAAGGAGGAGGATTGAAACCAATGATTTTTTACCATTGACGTAAAGAAACATCATTTTACCGCCGGCATTAACGTTACCCGTTATACATCATGAGGAGGTTCCACGGTCGGATTTGAAAATTATTGGTATAAACTTTAGAATTGAAATCGGCCAGTAAAACCTAATATCGGTCTACATTTTAAACCGATAATACTAGCCGATTTCAATTGTAGTTAAACTGTTTAACTTCGTTTCAAAAGATACAAATAGCTTTCGACAGTATTCCTCGTGCAACTCTTTTAACAACCGTGAACAACTTCAAACGCCGAATTCATCTGTGTTAACAGGAAAATGGGGCGACTGTACAACCTCCTCGTGTACATCGGGTAACGCTAATGCCGGCGGTAAAATGATGTTCCTTTACGTCAATGGTAAAAAATTACAGGTTTCAATCCTCCGCCATCTATCGCAAATCGAAAAAAATGTTCAGACAAAACTTACTTATTTTTTTGCGTAGAATCCAAATCTGAAATAAAAAGTGGGGGGCCGTATTTAAAATTTCAAAGTTACCCCCCTCCCCGACCCCGTGGGGGTGGGGGGAGGAGAAATTATTACAGCTTCGGGTGACCCCCTCAAAACCAATACACTTTTGTTTGAAATATTTTTTTGTCTGATGCATATTTTTCGAGATATTCCAGTGGATTATTTAAAATGGGTCACCTGTGTATATATAAGATTTTTTTTTTATTAATATCATTAAATTACGCTATCAAAATCGAATAATTTGTATTAAATAAGAGGTAGGCATATTGGCAGTATTGTGATACAAAATTTGGTGCCACAATTTTTTGCCGGACACTTTTTATTTACAAAAGAAAGAATTTTAATTTTGTTTATTCATTCCTGTAATTTGTCTTGTGATTTTTCTGTGAATTTATGTAGTAATTGCGATTTTTTTCGGTATATATTTGGTTCAGAATTGTATTTTTTGAATTTATAGAATATAATCTTTATTTACATAGATCAATGCCTATATTTCATAAGTATATATTATTATAATAGTTGTTGTATTGATTTAATTTATTATTTGGTACGATAAATGTATATACATACGAAATTAAGTGTATTATTTATGTATTTTTCTTGTGAATTACATTTAACACCTAGCACGTTGATTGCCGCATCGATTTTCATGAAAGGGTCCCTGGAACCAAGACTTTTTAATATAATTTTAAAAATTAATAAAGCGTGTACCTATATCTTTTTAAATTTCAAGTTTATGTACATTTAATTACAGGCCACAACAAATGATATCTCTATTGAAAACCATGTTAAACGAGTTTCATTCACATGCACGCGGCTGGGAAGAATCGAATATGTACACGTGACGCCTGGGATACACTATTGTTGTGTACTTACGTATATCCAAATGGCAACCAACGTGATAATTGTTCATAAATGTCATATATGTAATTTTCTTTTGTTTTATTGAAATTTTATCTAAAGTCCTTATTTACTTTTTTGTTTTACATGGACAATACTTATTGAAACCACGAGAGACCTCTTAATATCCCTCAAAATCCACTCTAAAAAGTCTGGATTCAATATTGTACATGGGTCTCCCAATTAAAATATGCCTAATGTCCCATAAAGATTGTACATGGCCTATCCAAATTTTTATTATAAGGGATTCTAGCTATGATCATTGCAGTAATTTGTTGCCTATTCTAAATCAACCATGATTATTCCAGTTCAAAGCTTTTATTCATATTAGTGATACCAAAGTACCCACAACTTCACAATTTTAACTATTTTCTGCACAATACAATTAAAACTGAAAACATGAAAACAGCGTTGGCTGAATTTTTCTCTCTAAATAAATAATTTCTTAAAGCAGCTAATAAGTATTATTGACTAAATAAATTGAGAAAATATCCCTGGGTACGGTCCTGCCAACGTCATAACACCTCTGCGTGACGCATATGTAGCAGTATCTCTGCCCGAGTGCACGCCACTGGGCTGCCGACACGTTTGAGCGCGGTAACAGCAGCAGCTTTAGCTATAGAAATCAATAGAACAGACCAAGTCATGTGTTGTTGAGTGCTTGAATTATTAATTAGTTCAAATGCGACAGCAGCGGCCAGCGATGCGGTGCTGCGCTAGTGACAGGCTCCTTGCCGGGAAAGTGTTTTAGCGTCCCGTTAAATGACAGATAAAGTTGTATTGCCTGCCTGGGATTGCAGGAAGATTTTTTTCCAGGAAATCAAATATTTAATGCATTTTATATATTTATTTATTTTTACACAGTATGGCAGGATGTCGTTGCAAGTGACCTTCACCCCTACAACTCAGAGTAGACTTAAAATCATTTGGATGTATTTATTTTTTGTTTTTAGCTGTAATGAGCGAGATTTATACGTGTTAACAGTCACTTATGAAAGCATTGCAGGAAGTGTTCATGTTTTAAGCTCATCAATTAGCTGAGAAGAACAAAGAAACAGGTTTGGGTATTTTTCCGGGCTATAAACCGTTGAAAAAATTTTGTCGGTTTCGTTTTTGTTGCAGTTGAAACAAATTAAATTTTGGAACGGTTAATGAACCAGTTCACAAGATCGGTTCGGGTCAAAGAAATTTTATACAAATATGTTTTTTTTAATTTAATTTTTTTTTTCAATTTTAATATACAGATACATGTATTTATGCGTAACTATGTCCTCTATATAATAGCTATGGCAATATTTTAGAAAAATATAAAATTCTATTTTATTTTGTATTAGATGATTATTTTTTATCAAAACTACAAATAAAAATTACAGTTTATTTTAAAATTTAAATTAAACAACTAACTACTTATTCTAAAACTTGAACAAATTAAATAATTGGAAAACATTTTTGTCACGCTTAAAAGAAACTTAGTTATGCGTAATTCAATCGGTTCACGTGTACCGTTTTTTTTTTAATTTACAGTTTGGATTCGTGGTTCAAGAAAAAAGGAGACGGTTTGGTTTGATTCAGGTTTAATTTCCAGTTTAGTTTGCAGCCCTGAAATTTTTGTTGGTGAAAAAATAAAAAAAAACAAATGTTTCGAACATTCATAGGTCGAATTTACTATAAAAAAAATTGGTTTAATGAGTTTGAAGAAGGACAATAAAAAAGCGAGAGATCTACTACCTGAGTGACCAAGTGAAACAGAAATCGGATTCTTCATCTAAAGACTCTATCTAGGGTTTCTATATACAAATTTTTAATTTTACTTCGTCTCTTTGAAAGTCGATGAGCTAAAAAATAGTTACTTCTGTATTAAGAGCGTAAAGTGATCCTTTGTTATTTGAGCACGGTAATAGGGACTTATAATCTTGACGTCACATGCAGCAGACCCGAAGCAGATTCCCCCTCCACACAATTTTGTGTGAAACAACAAATTTGTAGAATGAGCGAGGTGACACCATGCCGAGTCGATCCACTGCGTTCTCCTTTCAACACTTCCCCCCTCAGATCCACACTTTTGTTTGACGTTTAATGTTTGGATCACGTGATAAACGTCACTACATAACAAATTAATAAATTCTGTTTTACTCACTAGATGGCAACCGAAAAAATTGAACTGTATAAATTTCTATTGCAGCGAGAGCTGAAGGCGGGAGCTGCAATAGTACAAGAAGAACAAAGACACTTTACGCTCGTGCTACATAAATAATTATTTCCACGATTGCATCTTAAATTATTATGAAATGTATACGAACTGAAAATAAATTCGTTCTGCCAATATGACAAGTTTCTGTTTTGTTTGTATCGCTGGTAATTATTGAAATATCTTTTTCGCGCGTTCCCATTGAAAACGCAAACAAAAATAACTATTGATGTACCATTGGAAACGCGTAACAAAGATATTTGTCGATTGTTTCACAGAAAACGTCAACTTTACGTTGACAGATGGGAGTGTAATTGTCAATTTTTCATAGCAACCGTAGAAAAAGTATAATCTTTATTCAGTTACTGCTACTTGTAAAGGAGAATGTCTAGAACTTTGCTGAGAATAAAAGTATATAGCGTAATATATTATTTAAAGCTTAATAGAGATTAGGAATTCGGATAAAATTCCAAATTAACTTTTTTTTCTTCTTTGAAACTGTAAAATTACTTAATATAGTCTTTATCTTCCGAAAAAACTTCAGGAACACTTTACTTTACCCCAAATAAAGGAAATTTAATTATACTTGAACATTTGGAGTCAGGTAAATACCAAATTAAAATATCATCATTAATGGTGAATTACACCAACAAAATTAATTTTTAATTTAAGATACATTAATTTAAGTTTTGTAACATTGAGAAACAAACTTGAAAATTGAATAAATCCTGAGAATCTCTTCTTCTTTTCGTTACTTAGTAGCAGATTGCTCTCATTATTATGACAAAGTCAACCATCGTCAATTTAAAGATGCCGACTATTTGCAATTCAAATAAAATGTTCGCCAACTAGCGGTCAGCTAGTGAAACTGTATAATGTGACATACATCAAGGAAATTGCATCTGTCAACTGAATAGTTAGATATTTTATTTTATTTGTGTATATGAAGTATTGTCAATTTTGTGTTATTCACTAATTGTCCGTTTTGTATCTTTCAATTTGTTTATATCATTGTTGTAATATTTGAACCGCCAATTTTATTTATTTATTTATTTGATACTCCGCACAACAAGATGTTAATCCCAATTACAATACAGGGGGTCTACAGCTTATAGTGGAATCCGAACCACTCAGACACAGTTGTATTTTTTTGTAGTACTCGTAGAAGTCAACGAGATTTGAACGCACGTCCCCTTGCTTTTTACAATAAAAGAATAAACGTAAGATTTAACTATGTCTCATCCTCCGAGCTGCAATAGTCTATGTAAAACAGGGGTCGTAAACTGGCGGTCGGCGGGCTGTACTCGGCCCATGGACAGCCAATTTGCTCTTTACTCGGCTCGTGGCCTTAATATATATATATATATATATATATATATATATATATATATATATATATATATATATATATATATATATATATAACCCTGGTTCGATTCCCACTGGCGACAAACATTTTCACCACATTAATACTACTCCTGTGGCTTCCCCTCCACTAACATCTTTGGGGGCCGTGATTTGACGACTGGTAACCGCACTTCACGCGCAAAAATATATCACTTACCGAGATCTGCTTCAGCAGAGTGCCACACCCAGTATTGGGTAGAAGGCGTGATGATATATTTATTTTTTATTTTATTTATTTATATATATATATATTAAAAAAAATATATGGGGTGGCTAGCTCAGTGGTATGAAGCCGGCCTGTGGATCCTGAGAATCCTGGTTCGATTCGCACAGGCGACAAACAATTTTCATAATTTCTAAAACTACCCCTGTGGCTCCTCCTCCACTAACATCTTTGGAGGCCGTGATTTGACGACTGGTAACCGCACTTCACGCGCAAAATATATCTCTTACCGGGATCTGCTTCGGCAGAGTGCCACATCCAGTATTGGGTAGAAGGCGTGATGATATATTTATTTTTTGAATGAGATATAGCATGAACCCAGGTTCGATTTCCACAACCAACAAACATTTTCAGCACATTGAAATTACCCCTGTGGCTCCCCAACCACTAACATCTTTGGGAGCCGTAATTAGACGGCTGGTAACCGCACTTCACTCGCATAAATGCTTACTTACCGAGATCTGCTTCGGCAGAGTGCCACACCTAATAATGAGTAAAAGGCGTGATGATATATTTATTTATATTTATATTCAATTGATAAAATAGTTATTTTGAAAGAAAATTCAAACGATGTCTGAGCTTAAACCAAGAATATGCAGTAAAACGCTTTAAAATTTTACTGATAAAATAATAAAATGTGCAAAAATAAAATACATATATCTAAAAATAGGTCTGTATCTATGATTTTGTTTTTTATTCAGTATAAAGATATGAAATATATTGCATAGACATGTTTACTGAACATGCTTATGTTTTTATATTATTTTTGTGTTCAAATACTTTAGATTGAATATCGAAATTTTAGTTTTGTTACACTTACAAACATATGAATAATATTAAAAGCATTTCTAAATAAATAATAATTGTATAGCAATATAGATATGTATTGAACAGTATATAACTCTAAAATTATTGTACTGTCAAATTATGGATTGCACTAGTAGATTAATTAATTGCAACTAGCATATAGATATCACAGGCTGTTGTATGGAATCCGGGAAATATTACCCGAAGGTTGTTTGGGATTAAAATGAAATATTTTAGGTTCAATATTCGACACACCGATTTAGGTTTATAGATTTTATTCGAATTTAATAAGAAGGATAAAGATGTAGGTACCTAACTTTTGTTCTATGAAATAATATTCATTTATCATATTCTAATATTGTACACGTATTAATGTTCCGCAAATAACAATGAATATGACACATACGTATTTATCAGCTTAAGAGTGTTTGCAGCATGTCTAAAAATCACAACTACGTTCAATTCAGGATACCATCATTAATATAATAACATCAGGTTATTAACTTCCATATTGTGATATAGGAGATGATAGTTAATAGTTTCTCTTAAAGTTTTCATCATTAGCAACTGTAAATTGAGCGGAATTAAAAGGGGGAACTGTATATTGCGCTGGTAAGACAATATGGCGTGAAGAGTTTGCGAAGTATTACAACTTGGAAGGTTAAAATTTTTCTTGCATTGTTGAATTTGCTTTAAGTGGAAACTTAATATCCTTCCAGTGTAACAGAGCAGACTCAATGTTTACACTATACACATTAATAAACAAATTACCTTTCTATTCTGTAACTCAATCATTATTCGTTACCGATAGGTAAGTTAATGACAACTCTTATATTTCATGATTACCGTAAAGATAATAATAATTTCGACATTCTGTGACAAAAATTATTTATTCCGTTATTCTTATTTTTATTTTATATATTTTGTTCTTCTACGACGCTGCCAATAGTAAAATAAAATACTTTTAACCACTTTTTAGAAGCTGTCAGTAAGCTATCATTATATTCTTTTTTCTGTTTCGGCATTAGAATAACACATTCTAGCACACTTATTGCTGCTACAATGAGTTTAATTGTTAAACGATTTTTGGTGGCATATTGTTATCATAAATTAGTATAACTGTATTAATTACACAAAATATCTAGATAACGGACAAATTAAAAAATACAGTTTATACAAATATCTAGGCAACAGACAAAATCAATCACAAATCATTGTCACCAATTTAAATATTCTACCAAAAATTTCCCTTAATGGAAAATATCAACTATTTTTATTAAGAAATGATATAAAGGAAAATCAAAACAGAGAATATAGGATAAAACACTCGTTACAGAAGGCAATTCCAGCCCTAGTTCGTTCGTCCCCTCGCAAGTGCCCGCCCGGCTCGTGTCCGAATTTTTAACTCATGCTAGAGTCAGAGAAATAGAATATTGGGAGAAGACTTTTGGACGAGTGCGCATCCAATTTTCAAGGAACGCTATGGGTTCGGCCATTTTTAAGGATGTCATGCCAAAAGTGAACATCTCGAGAAACATTAGGTACTGTAGACTTTATTCTGTTCGTTGCAATAGTAGCAGGTTTAAATCGAAAGATATTCCTTTTAATACGTGTCTCATTCCATAATAAAATATATCTATAACATTAAGGTTACAAATTAAAATCATATTAAAATATACTATTTTTGTTCGACACATTTATTTCATAATACCATTACTTTTCAAACTAGTGGAACCGAGTAATTTCAAACTGTCAACCAGTGCTTTAAGCGCTATCAAAAATTGGTAAAATAAATGTACAACAAGATCGTTAAAATTACAAACAATATTTATAATCAAAACAAAGTATAATTATTTTTGAAAATAATAGTTTTTATAAATAAAATAATGTTGATATTTTGTTGCATAATAGTTATTTTTATAACAAGTGCCGAAAAAGGCTCGTTACGTGCAAGTGCAGAATTTAACGCACGAGGCTTGCCGAGTGCGGAAATCTGCATGAGCATGTAACCTTTTTCGGCACGTGTTATAAACAAAATTTTTCCTACAACTGTGCGATTTAGTAAATCACTAAAATATTATTAAAATTTATAAAATTTTAATATCGTATTACATGAGAATGATGTTTTACGGCGTTGCTATGGTTTGTTTGTTGATTGCTTGCACATTGTTCTACGTTATTTAAAAATATTTCACTAACGTCAAAATAATTTCTTCAAAATCATCTTGATTGGAATAGTACAGTGAGTGATTCTTCTTTATCATTAACACCTCCAAAGATAATTGAAGCTCCGGATCATACTATGTTGGATCTATTTTCGACAATGACAATCAATCTGCTGCTGGTACTTCTGAAGCTTCCGAAATTGTTACCAATAATATTACTGGTAATAATATGAGCAGGTACGGAAGAAATCAATGTTTCTTTAGTCACAAAAGTTTCCACTTTACACTATGTCAATATAAGCAACTGTAACAACTGTATTAATAATATACACAAACAATAAATATGAAGTATTTCACTTACTCTTTAAATAAAACCATTTATCGATATATTTTACTTTGTTCGGTTCTTTTTATTAATTGTCTACAGATTAGATATACTGCAAATTAAGGTTACGTTTATAAACGTCAAAATATACTACTGCATATTTACTAGCGCTGGTTCACCGTATCTTCTTCTTCCATAAGCGTCTGTGGTCAAAATATGAATTCCGCGCTCGGCGCGAAATTTAAATCGCTGTCAAAACAATATTCTTTTGACAGTTACGTAATGAAGCACTTTCCGCACTAGTGTTTCTTTGCTTTCGGAAACGCACTTGGTCTGCATTCATCTACTTTCCATACGTAACCAAGGCAATTATAGTTACGTAATAACAAAGAAATCGCACAGTTGTAGGAAAAAGTTATTTATTATTTCATTATCTACAACTTTTTTTCTACAACCTCTAACTTTAGAGATATGAACAACCACCTTTAAAGTGAAATATTTTCCAATATTGGCATGGTTATATTAAGTAAAATTTGCTATTTTATGTATTTATTAATAATATATTACGTAATAACTTTAGAAAAGTTATTTGTTATTTAGTTAGAATATTTCTCGCATCAACCAACCTTAAAAATGGCGGTCTTTAATTTCAAAAGGTTCCCGCAGCTTCAAGCGTCTTCCCCCACTACTCTATTTCTCTGGCTAAAATATGTTCCCTTCGTAACTTGTATTTTAATATACTATTTTATAGTACATATGTAGCCAAATATCATGAAAATAACGTTAAAATATTCTGGTCATAGAATACCGAAATTAATTTGTTTAAGAATATTTAACCTTCGGTCACATACGTAAACACAAGGCATATGAAAAACAATGATTCATGTCATATCCAGTGACGTAATTACTATTCAGCACGGACAAATGAACTGTAGGTTAAAAATTCGTACGCCAATCTTATCGTGAAATTATAGATATTTGTTCATAATCAACAATATCAATTCCAAACAAGGTCAAATAATGATAATTAGAGCAATTTTATCAACTTACAAATGTCTTCTCATTTAACATACCTATGCCTATATCTTATTCAATAGGTAGATCCACAAAGAGGTATAGGTTTGCAGTTAAATCTATTTTTATTCGAGGTTGAAATGATTGGTATTTACAGAAGTAAAACAAATTTAAGATGTCTTCTTAGGGCTTCAATAACAAATCGGATATAATTTACACTTTGACATATAAAATATTTAAAGATAATACTGCTGATACAATTACAGATTTACATTACGATTAGGCTGTTTTGTGTTTAACTACTTATAGTCTGAAAGAACAAATGTTTAGCTATCCAATAAAGTATGAATACGGAAGATAATTTATTATGGTCTGCTATAAGCAATAAGTTTTAAAAATAATATAATAATATTTTGGAGAAGTAAGGGCAGCAAAATGATATTGCGCGAATGGGTATATTTTAAACAAGTGCCATATATCTATTTCTACATGGCTATTTGATATTAATTTTTCACCAAAATATACAATAAATATAAATAAATTTAAAATATCATCTCTCCTTTTACCCATTACTGGATGTGGCACTCTGCCGAAGCAGATCTCGGTAAGTTATATATTTATGCGCGTGAAGTGCGGTTACCAGCCGTTAAATCACGGTCCCCAAAGATATTAGTGGTGGGGGAGCCACAGGGGTAATTTTAAATTGGTGAAAATGTTTTGTCGGCTGTGGGAATCCGCAGGCCGACTTAATACCACTGAGCCATTACCCCATATACAATAGATATGATGGGGAAAAACATTTAGGAATGTGACCTATATATATATTTTAATTTGCAAAATTCGTAATTGGTATCTGTCAAACATTTAATGTTCTGGCATCATATTTGAGCTTATAATAAAGTATGACACAGTTACTGATAATTGACATTAAAAGAAAATATGAGATACAATTAAAAACCCTAAAACCACGAAATTAATTAACATTACGATTTAAAAACTACAAAATATAATTAAAACTTTATCAATTAAGTATAGTTTCTGTGCATAATTCTGCTGCAAATTTCGCGTTGTCATTTTCATCACAGTTATGCTGCTGTGCTGCTCTCATATTTCGACAGAAATTGTCAGTGCGCCAAACGCCATGTTTCTCCGGCGACGAAGTGGCGGCACTACATAATTTAGGAGCGAATTTTCTGCTCTATTTTTAATTTCAAATAGTAGCGAACCGACCTAGACCGAACATGGAAAAACATACTTTGGCTTCAAGCCCTGGTATTGTGTTTTTTGTCGCCTGTTGGCCGGAACTTGTACTTTTTTCTGTTTATAACTTTGTCGTTTGTCGTTTGTAATAGCTTACGACATATTCGACACTCTTTTGTCTTCTAACGAACATGTTCTTGTAATTGTTTTATTTTACAACTGTCAAAATATATAGATTATAGATAGATTCATAAAATAAATAAATATATCATCACGCCTTTTACCAATTACTAGGTGTGGCACTCTGCCGAAACACATCTCGGTAAGTGATATATTTATGCGCGTGAAGTGCGGTATACCAGTCGACAAATCACGGCTTCCGAAAATCTTAGTAGAGGGGGAGTCACAATTAGTTATAATTTTAAATTATTAAGAGAAGGTGTAAATGCAAAAACACGAATTGTGTTTAATATTGTTATATTGTTGGAAATTTTAATCTTTTTACTAATCAATGAAAAGTACAAAAAAAATATTAATTTTTATATGCGACTGGATAAATAATTTGATTTAAAAAATTCTATTTCTTCACTCCCTGCTATTGATAAAAACTATTTTAAGTTATATAATATCATCTGTAATAATTTTTTAATTAAATTATTGTACGTACGTAAATTATATCGTCTGATCAATATTTTATTGTTTTTAGGTACTTATTTGTATTATTATTATTTAATTAAGTATTGAACATATTTCAGTTTTTTTACCGGATTAAGTTACTTTAAAGCCTAAGGCGCCAACAATATTCGGACGGTTACCAGCCGTCAAATCACGGCCCTGTGGTGGGGGAGGCACAGGGGTAATTATAAATTTGTAAAAATGTTTGTCGGCTGTGGAATCGAACCAGGGTTCTTAGGATCCACAGGCGGACTCGATACCACTCAGCCACTACCCCATTAGTTTCATAAAATGGGTTAAATTTGTAGTTAACTAATCCTATTTTCATTTCGGATTTGAATAAATGATTTAACATTGTACTTTTGTACAAGTACATTTGGAGGTATCAATAGTTTATCAAATGTTACATCAGAAGTTTGCTTTGTTTGTGGTTTTATGTTTGTTCATATTGCAGTTTGCATTTAGTACCGAGACAATTAAATTCAATTAGGTATAACATTTAAATTTAGTTGTATTCACATTAGCAAATAGAAATCTTAAGAACCCTAGACTTTTATAAACAAAACTGTTTGTAGTGGATAATAACAATTTAAATAAACTCATCGCAAAACTTAACTATCATAATAGTTACTTGCGTATTAAGCGTGTAAAGTGATTCTTTGTTACTCGAACACGGTCATTGTAGCGCGAGCCGAAGGAGAGAGCTGCAATTGGCTAGGTGCGCGACGACGACATCTGACGGCCACATTAAATCATGCGCTATAACCATTGATTCACACGAGATTTTGTTTAACTTTGATATAAACAAGATTTAAAAAAAATTCAAATGTGTACAATTTAAGTTTTTAAGAACTGAAAATATTACAAAATGTATTATTTAAGTTTATATATCAAGTGATATTGTAAAAGTCACACAAAATGCTGGCGAAATGTAAGAATTGTGTTTATTAAAATGATAAATTTTCTCATTTTTGTTATTCTTTATAAGGGTAAAAGTGATGTAAATGATTATAAATGAATGATGAATAATAATAATAAATAAATGAGATGTTTGAACTTTTGCAGTTCTTTTTCATTGTCTCATTGGTTCAAGGTTCTCGACCATAACAGAAATAAATACTTGTAACATGGAAAGCAAAGTAAATGTTTTAAATATTATTTATTACTTTCATGGATTAAATAGTACTTAGCAGTTACCATATTATCTATAAAATTAGTCATTTTTCAAAAATGGCTCCTAAATTAACTCAGAAAAATTGTAATTTTTTTCAAAATGTCTCCCATGTCGTCTTTAATACAGTCATTTTTCCAAGCCGTCTCTTCCAACACAATATCTCCAAAAATGTCAAATCGTCTCTAGGACAGTCATTTTTCTAAAATGTCTCCCAAATTATCTTTAAAATAGTCATTTTTCCAAAAGTCTCCTATATCGTCCCTATGACAGTTAATTTCCAACAAGATGTCTATCAAATCGTTTTTAAAACAATCATTTTCCAATAAAATTAAGTGAATATAATCATGTTTTTGGAAATTGATACTTATATAAACATCAAACATTTGATTAATTTTGTTTCAATTCCAAGGCAATTTTCGTCATTTTAAAACCTAATTTGTGCCGTTACGCAGCATATAAAATTAATTTTGTTTAATGGTTTACATAAAGAATTTTATGCCCTAAAACTTTTATTTGAAGCTTTTTTGCTTAAAATAATTAGGGAAGCAGAAAATTACAAAATTATCATTTTACATGTTAAAATCCTGTTTGAGTCGCGTGAGCATGATTTAACGCTTATTTTGTCCACAGCGATCGCTGCAGTCGATTCGGTTGTCCCCACCATGACTCTGCACCTAGCGATATTCGCTGGGTGCAGTCATGCAAGGGGAAGAAAGACACTTTACGATCGTAATACACACATATTTTTTTCTACGACGGCATCTTAAATTATTAAAAACATATTCATACGGAGAATAAATTCGTTCTGTCAATATGATAATTTCTGTTTTGTTTTTGTCTCTGGTAAGTATTGAAATAGCTTTTTCGCGCGTTGCCATTGGAAACGCGAACAAAAATAACTATTGATATATCACCTAACATTTGGTGGTATAATATCAGCATATTTTTGTGATTCAGGAAGGAATTAAAATTGGGATGAAATGGTATTACTGGTTAAGCTGTTTTATGAATCTACATAACAATGGCGTGTGCGGCTTTAAAAACATCAATAACTTTTAATAAAATGTATGAATATTTTATAGAACTGAACTGATTAAAATTGAAAGGATAATCCTTTTGTTTTCTATCCGAATCATTTAAGCCAGTTTAGTTTTAAACAGATACTCCAATTCGCAAAGTGAACACTACAGTAAAATGAAAGCGGAACAAAGATTAGAGCACTTTATGCTACAATTTAGTCAAGTGTGCATAAACACAAGATGAAAATCTCCTTGAGTACTGCTGCATATTGTGAAATGAGTATCTGCGTTCTCGTACTCGTACACAACACCCACAGAGACTTAAGCAACTCTGACACGATCAATTTTTATGTACATTTTAATATCAATTTTTTGTGTTAAATTTTTTAGTACATTTTCCATGTACATTTTCATTGAAGACAAAAATTCCTGTATGCAACATCAATTTTCTGCTAGATGCGCACGCGCATTTCGATCCGTTTTGATAATATGTTGGTATTGAATTAAGGTCTTTCTGTCAGAATCAAAATTATAATTTCTATATGGCAGTTTTAGTGGCATACAAGCAAAGCTTATTTTTGTACTTCTCTATTAAAACGGACACCGGTTGCCGAGATTACGACATTTTGATTAAATAATGATGCAAATAGAAAAAATGTGGTTCATGGTTTCAACAGATTCAACACAGTTTGACGTTTTAACACTACACTATGCCATGCGCTGAGCGCAGCTTATTTGCGCATTTAATTGAAGGAAACATTGAAGAAGATAGGACCGGTTCTATTTTTTCATTGACATTCAATTTGAAGGAAACATTGAAGTTTCGAGCATATATGATATGATATGTGACATTGAAAATTTACATAAAAATTGATCGTGTCAGACGGGTTTTAATCGTCAGTAGTGCAATTTTGCAAATATTAAAGACACTTTTTATCGACAAATATCAAAGAGTAATGCAACTTACTAGATATTCAGTTAAGTAAATCATATTAATTAAAAAATAAATAAATAAATATATCATCACGCCTTCTACTCATTACTGGGTATGACAATCTGCCGGAATAGATCTTGATAAATGATATATTTATGCGCCTGAAGTACGATTACCAGTCGTTAAATAACGGGCCCCAATGATGTTAGTGATGGGAGAGCAACGGGATTAATTTTTAATGTGGTGAAAATTGTCTCGACTGTGGGAATTGAACCCAAGTTCACAAATCTACAGTTCGACTTGATACCGAGCTTGATCCCACTGTACTACCTAACCCATTATTATTATCATATTATTAGAAACATTCCTTTGTTTGTTTTTATCTAGTAATTAATTTCTCGAAATAATAATGAATATGATTATTTTTTGGCGTTTCTCAAAACCAATAAAATGCTTCATTGTATGTCCCGCGTCTGCGTTTTAACCAATCCTGTCATTATTATACTGAGAATAAAGCTCTAGTGATTATTCTCGGGAATAATCTGCTGTACTGAAAATATGCTGTCTGTAGGTACATTCTGTTCAACCTCTGAGGCTCAGTTGATATTACACCTCAGATTTGGTTTGTTTGATCTCCCGTTTTTATGTTTTATAAGTTGTTTACATATCTGAGTAGTACAGAATTAGTTTATTCTAAACTCCGATAGAATAAGTAAGTAAGTATCTCCATAAAGCTGTGATCAAACACATTATTTTTTTCCATGTCCAAATTTGTTTTATTGAATTATTTAAGGCTTGTATTTAATCGATAAGTATTTTTGTTTTACTTTAACCAGTAAAATATATACAGTTTAAAATTATTTTTTGACTGGTAAAAAATATTTATTAATAAATAATTTGTGCTAAGCTAAAATAATATTTTCCCAACATAAAATATTTTTGCTCTGTTATTTTTGCATAGTAAAACTAATTGTTATTACCAATGTAAAACTATTTTTAACCAGTAGAAACCACCAGAAAATATAATTAGTCGATGAGAAAATATAATAACTAGCCCAGTAAAATAATAATTTTCTCAGTATATCTTATACAATACTAGTGAAATATTAACTTGCATAGCAAAAATCCCAAATCGCTCATAAAATATAACTCTGGCAATAAATATAATAACTCTACAGTTACACGCAGGTAAATATGATATTATATATATATATATATATATATATATATATATATATATATATATATATATATATATATATATATATGTATATATATATATATATATATATATATATATTATATATATATATATATTATATATATATATATATATATATATATATATATATTTATATATATATATATATATTATATATATATATATATATATATATATATATATATATATATATATATATATATGTGTATATATATATATAAATATATATATATATATATATAAATATATATATAAATATATATATATATATATATATATATATATATATATATATATATATATATATATATATATACGAGTATATACAGTATGGTGACCGCGATTCTCGAACATAGGGATTTAACATGTAAAATTATAATTTTGTAATTTCCTGCTACAAATAAGAGTTTTAGGGCATAACATTCTACATATTTTTTTATTTTATTTTAAATTTTATTAAATCTCTATGTTCGAGTGTCGCGGTCACCACAATTTATGTATATATATATATATATATATATATATATATATATAATATTTCATAAAATTTGAATATTGATCATGTTCTTGGCAAGAGTTTCGCTAGTGTTTGAAAGTCCGTAGAACGCATGCTTCCCACAAGCAAACCCTGATACTTGCTATTGACAATTGTTGGTGAACGAGGAGTAATTATTTTAATGACCATATCATGATATTATACTGATCGAGTTGTAATTATTTACTGATCGAGTCATTACTTCTTCTTGATAGAGACATTATTTGTTTTTGGTTGAGTAATTTTTTTATTAGTAGAGTTATTATATTTACGGAGGGATTTTGTTCTGAAATAGTTTAGATTTTTTACTTATTAAAAAAAATAATATTTTATACTGACTAAATATTATTGTGCAAAATATTTTGCTCTTAACAAAAACTTTATTATTGGTGAAAATGTTATTTACTGCTCAAATATATTTATTACTGAGAATGAGATTTTTTACTGTTAAATAATGTTTCTTTACTGATCATATAAATTGTTTTCGTTATTAATTAAATAAAAAATATTTTATGATTGTTAATAGTACTGGTACGTGCTTTATTTAACATATTAACATCAAATTTCTTAATTGTATTTCTACATTCAAATGCGATTATCTCAATTACATTTTGGACTTTAAACAAACTAAGTCTCGGAAGGCAAAAATTGACCCAGCCACTAAGCTGACCAGTCCGCCCCTGTGCAAAATTATAAAAAAAATAAATATAGTAGTACTTGTAAACATGTAAACAATGTATTACAACTGCGCACATGAAAAATCGATAGCTACAATAGTTAGTTCTCATCAGATAAAAAAATAAAATTTTCGTTTTCTCACCGTACGTGGTATCGTACATTAGAGATTTGTTAGCTGATGAATTTTCAATATCAAGGTCATTAAGCTTGATATATGAAAGTGCAGTTCGTAGAGGATTGACTTTGAAAAAATAAGATCTATATTTTGTTAAATCGAGAAATTACTTTAGTTAGTTAACTATGATTTACATGTACACTACATATTTAGCAAATAAATAGTGTTGTATCTAATTTGTAAATGTTAACATACTTCTGAAACACCTAATTAAGATCTAAACTAGTAAGGTACTATATTAACTATAAATTAATATTTATAATGTTTTGTGAAAAATGTTTCCAAATATAACAGAAAAATTTAAAAACATTTTGAAATAAATTCATAAAGTGGATTAATCGGTAACACTATTTTTAAAATCCGTTTCAAATTTAAGTATATCCATGAAATGAGTTAAATTAATTTTATTTCAAAAGAAAAGGAATGATCCACTTAAAAGTAAAAGTCATAAATTTTTACATAAATAAATGTAAAAATGTATAACTTTTTATCCCTTAATATTTCTTTAACTAATTCAACTCATAGTCAATAGCAATTCCTCTCATACGTCTTATTTCTTCCTCTTGGAAAGCAAATCACTCATCATATCCATCCATTTAAACGTCAATTGTTTTATGTTAACACATTCGTTCTTCTTTAACAGGCAGATTCATAGAGCGGATTAGCGCTAACACCATTTTTTATTTCGTTTTTAACTGTCTTTTCAATGTATGAAACAAGTTTATTTTAACTTGAGTTAAAGAGAGTAATAATTAGCATCAAATTTAATTCATGTCTTGAATCTGTTTTAATTTGAAACAGAGTTATACATAATATTAAAAACGGTGTTAGCGCTAATCCGTTTTATGAATCTGCCTGTAATTATTCAACTTCATCTTTTACATTTTTTAACTGATATTTATATATTTTCACATAATTTGAAAAGCAAACACAATTAAAATAGATGTTGGCAATATAGTTAATGACCATTTTCCCGCTAATATTTAAATTGTTTTTCTTAAATTAATAACATCGAATCGAAACGAAATGTGATATATATATATATATATATATATATATATATATATATATATATATATATATATATATATATATATATTCAAATCGATATTTTTTATTGAAGAAAAACTTATAATTTAAGTAACTGCGATGCAAAATTGATCACTGATCAGAAGAAACAAAGAAGTTAAAGACGTCAAGAATATTGTAAACAAATCTATGAAATCGCACAGTGCTAAACAAATATTCCTTTCTTAAAGATACAGTGCACGTTCTAGAGAAAGACAGTAGTCGTTTGAGTAAGAGAGAGAAAGAAAAAGTGGTGATCTCTACAATGAGTGAGTGAGTGGTTAATTGCATCCGATATATAAAACTCACGTAGTATTTTGGCGGTATCTCGTGTAGGGCCTGCTGTCATCTCCCAGCCCATACAGGCCCGCCACTGCAGCCATGGCGCCCTAGGATCCTGTGCTACGTCACCGCTCGCATGCTGACGTAAGCGGAGTCGGAACAGCCGCACATCACACACCACAGCGCGAAATTCGAACGCACTTACAACTTACGGATTGTTTATAAAAAGCTACAGTACATTTGAATTTGTTTAGTAGTTCAGCTTCGTTTTGAATTGTATTAAAATTATATTTGGTGTTATGTAGAAATTTCACGTTTGATAATTGACATGTAGTTAATACTCATTTTTGACACTTTGGTTGAATTATTGTTGGTTACAGCCGTGCCATAACAATTTCTTGGTCCTCCGTTTCTGTAAAAACTCTTCAATGTTACTAATCAAAGCTATAAGAAGAATGTATAAAAGTGTCTAAAACTTAAGAACAATTCCAGACTTTACATTTTTATTTAAATTAGTAACTTATGCAGAACACTCGTTTATAAAAAAATGTTGTAGTAAATATTTTCTCTTCTCTGGTTATTTTTATTATAAACTATAACAATAAGAAATAAAAAATAGATTCCAATATGTAGTACCATATTTCAATCTGTTAAACGCGAATCATATTTTTAAATTATATGAAATAAATTATCTTTTGTCGCTATAGGATGTGGGCACTCACGTGAGAATGTGACGTTTTGAGACGTAAAAACTGCTGTTTGGGCTGCGATCACTGCGCCACCTACAAAATGAACTATTTTTTGTGACGAGATTTGAAAAGAACCGTTCTTTTCAAATTTCGTCACAAAAAATAGTTCATTTTGTAGGTGGCGTAGTGATCGCAGCCCAACAAGATTTGAAAACAACCGTTCTTTTCAAATCTCATCCCAAAAAAATTGTTCACGTGAGTGCCCGCATCCTATTAAATGTCTATAAATTATTTTGAAGAGAAATGCTGCAAATAAAATGGTAGAAAATTGAGTTCTCTGTAAATTAATTAATTTATGTCTACATATATTTGTTTGGGAACTTTGGGTTCAACCCTAAACTGACCTAGAACTAACTCGTGTTACTTCCAAATAAATGAAGTATCTCAAGTGTCAGTTGTAAATGTTAGCGGCAAATTTAAAATCTGGATGAATGTTCGAAGCGATATCTCTTTAGTTTTGTTTGTGTGTTAAATTGCGCTTTTAATTGGATGTTTTAAGTCATCTTTATATTTTTTATATGTAGTCAAAAAGCAAATAACGTCAGCGTCTGTCCATTTTTTAATAATTTTGTTATCAGCAGTATCAAAATAATTTATTTCATAGTCGCAATTATCTGTCATAATATTATCCTCTGTGACTACTATATTGCAAGAAACACATACTGCATATTGCTCCTCCATCAGCTGCATAAATAATAGTTTTGTATATTTTTTCAGAAAATTATTATAAAATTACTTACGTTTTTCATAAAAATAGCTTCTAACCTCTCTATACTATTACAAATCGCGATGCCGTCACGGATAACAAGAAACACAAGTTGATTAGAAAGGGATAGCAAATGGGTTCAACCTGCCAACCCGCTAAAATAGCTGGGGCAGTAGAGTCAGTTCAAGATCAGTTCTGGGTTACTTAAAGCGTGCCAATTAAACAAAAGTAACCTACCGGGTTACTTTAAAAATCCCAAATAAATACGGCCATTGTCATCCAGTAACTTAGATATTCTTTATTCGGAAAAATAAAAATAGTTAAATTGGCCTACTAGCGCGTCAAATTTTGTCTAAATAAATTCAAGTTCTCGAGATTCCAATAGTGTGAATGCTATTTGTGGAGAATATTATTGTCCGGTTGTCAGGTATTAACATTTCAGGAATTTGTGAATGGGGATACGAATCAGCTAGACTGAAACTAGTGATCATGAAGAGACTTATTTGTTTACATCTATAAAAATATTTTCAAATTTACATTTTTTAAACTGAAATTTTTAACCGTGGACGCTTTTTTCATTATATTCATGTTCGTCCTCTATATATTACGAAAGTGTTTATATAATATGTATATTTGGCTTTAACTGAACAATTCAAGTCGGAATATTTTGAATAATCTTTTTAGGAAATGTTTGGCGGCGAATTTGGGCGATTTATTTCATTCCTTCTTCTCTGGGTGCTTTAAAGACGAATACAGACAGATAACATTTGTTTCGAGCCAAGTTACCACAAAAACAATTAGTTTTGATTTATAACAACAATGGTAAACAATCATGTTCGCGGGATATAATGCTATTATAGGAGGGTTTATTCCTTGGTATGCCTAAACATCGTAGTAGCGTTTTATTTTCCACGCATTTGTAACTTTCAGAACTTGTGTTGGTTGACGCATTTGTCAACGGAATGGTGCCTCACAAATTTTGTTTTTCTTTGCTGCTTTATTCAGACTAACGTAAAGCTCAATAAAACTTAACTTTAAAATTTTAGTTCGCCTTTCTGCTACCGTTACTGCAACATTTTGAAAGAATTCCTATTGACGTATTGCAGTTGGAAATATTTGAAAATGGGTTTTTCGTTTTTATTCTTTAAATAAATATATCATGTCATTTATCCAACTCTCAATTATGGAACCTATACATAACAGTTTTTGATATATAATATGTGCAACGAAATAGGAATCAGTTTAACATGTAATTTTAAATGTATTCGGAAATTGATTCTCTTGTACAATTTAGAGTAAAAGTATAATAATAAAACATTGTTTAAAATGTAAGTATACTTCTAAAATGATTAAATTTAATATAATAGCAAGTTTGTAACTGTAATATTAGATATATGAAAAGTAAAATATGATATATCGTAAAAAACTATATTTGATTATTTTTTGACGTTTCTCAAAATCAATGAAATGTTTCATTGTATGTCACGTGTCTGCGTTTTAACCAATTCTGTCATTATTATACTGAGAATAAAGCTCTTGTGATTATTCCCGGAAATAATCTCTGTAGGTGCTTTTTTGTTTGTGACAAATGATAGGTAGTTGTCAAATAATTATTTAAAATTGTCAACGCGTCAAGTAAAATGTGTAAAAAAAATCGATTTAGTTGTATTTCAGATACAGAAATACACCAACAAATTTTGGAAACAACTTCCAAGAATACATTAATAAATAATCAATCTATACGAACCCAGTTCAAAATCTTTTAAGTTGGATGAATCGACCTCAACAGCTAAGTCAAAAAATAATCTAATTAAATATAACTCAAGAGTTAGATAAATTAGAAAAAAAATCTTCAGTATCTTTCTCAAAATAGTTGCTATTTGGCAATAGCCACTCAAGCCCTACGGGCTTTCGTGACTATTACCTGGCAACAAGTTTTCGAAAGATCTGTCAAATTATTTTCAATTTATTTTCACTCTCCTGTTATATTATTACTGAAAATTTAATTTAATATTTAATTCTGCCTCATATCAATGTAGAAACAATAGACGTATTTCAATGCCCATTTGGATCAGATCTAACTTACATTTACTGAACCACTTATTTATTTCACTGGAATAATTCGCTCAACACGAGATTCATTGATTTTGATTCAACTTAAAATAATCCATCCCAATAAGCGCATTAGTATGCTTAGTTCAGTTTATTTAGTAATGTTGCCTAATTTATCCGGCGGCGGATCCAGCTAATTTTTTCTGAAGGGGCATTAAGTTTGGCTATGTTACAAACTGAAACGTAAAAATCAATTTTATTATAGGAGTTATATATTACGACGGTTTTTTTCAATTATTGCCGCAGGAGTTGCAAGAAGATGTATGCGCCTTCGTGCTCGCGTCCTACAAGACATTGTATGATTTAAATAAACCGTTATTCCCTATATTTTTCCTTACATTTTATATATAATCTCATTCTGATGTACCAGATCAAAAATAATTTCAAACTAAATTATGCTTTATTTATTTATTAAAATTTGAATACAAAGAGCGGATTAGAAAATAACTACTATGTGAATTTAAAAAGACAAAAAAAAAAGAAACAAATTTATATTTAAAAACATTAATTCTCAGGAGAGGCAATTACTCCCTGTTCTCACCGCTGGATCCTCCAATGAATTTATCTAAACTGATTTAAGTTTACCAAGTAGCAAATGGAATATAGCTAATGATTACAACAATTAAGATCAATAAAACTGATCTGAGCTGTCACATTAAAATATTGTTTTAATTTTTAATGAAAATGTAACACTTTACTTTTTAAATGTTCCTATTTAATACTACAGATATGTTATAACGTTAAATATTTTAGAAATATAGATGACATGGGCATCCGCAGGGGGGCGCGCCTTCCCCTGGGTTTTAACTAGGGTGGTGACCACGACTCCCGAACATAAGACTTTAACATGTAAAATTATAATTTTGTAATTTCCTGCTTCCCTAAATATTTTAAGCAAAAAAGCTTGAAATAAAAGTTTTAGGGCTTAAAATTCTGCACCTGAACCAATGAACAAAATTAATTTCACATACTTTGTAAATTGTAACGACACAAATTAGATTTGAAAATGACGAAAATTGCCTCAAAACTATCGATAGGTATGTAATTGAAACAAAATTAAACAAATGTTTGACGTTTTATCTGTCAAAATAAATGAAATAATAAATAACGAATTTATTTTGTCAGTTTTGACAGATTGAACGTCAAACATTTGTTTAATTTTGTTTCAATTTCATATCTATCGATAGTTTTGAGACAATTTTTGTCATTTTTAGTTCTAATTTGTGCCGTTATAAAGCATGCAAAATTAATTTCGTATTTTATTCCCTAAAACTTTTAGTTGAAGCTTTTTTGTTTTAAATAATTTTGAAGCTGGAAATTAAATCAATATGATTTTACATGTTAAAATCCTATGTCGCGGTCACCATCGTGTATATGTATATATAGAAATTAAATAAAAATTAAATTAAAAGTTTAAAGATAATTAATTCAAGCTGAAACCTTCCAGCAGTATTCTTATGGCCAGCTAGCGACAAGTTCCCTATCGTAACGATTGAGTAATCTAAATTTATTAAGTATACACGGACACAAAATATTAGAAAATAAAAACTGTAAATCGGAATTTATTGAAGAAATGGTGTCAATTTATGGAAGTTATTCGAAGATTGTCCTTCAATTCAAACCCAGACGACAAAGACTAGTAATTTATTTCACAAATTTAAATATTTTTTTGTCTATTTGTTATGTGTATTTGTATTTATATTATGTAAAAAAAAATATTTTAGAAATATATGTCTATCTGAGAGTTAATAATAGAAAAACTACTATTGATTATGGATCTTCCAAAACTTTAGATTTATGATGACAGAATCTTGAGTCTTGGTTTCGATTTTGCATCATTGTCTTGTCTCAAGTATATTAGAAATAATTTGATTAATAATGAAATCAAGACTAATCTTAGCATGGTTTGAAACTTTATAAATTATTTTAGAGAAAAATGGTTTGAACTGAAGAAAGTGACAATTTAAATATGTTTATAGGAAGATGGATACAGTTGTTTCAAATCCAAATGGATATGTCTTTAATAATAAAAGCAATACAAGGTGTTAATAAAATGTAGCTATATGAACTGACTAAAGAAACATGTCATATTATATAAAACTCAATCAATAGCAGCATGTTAAAATGGAAGTCCAACAATAAAAGTGAATCATGATTCTTATCTCCATAGTAATGGTGTTTTTTTTAATGTAATAATATAATACAGAGCAAAGCAACAACATACATATACAATTTCAGATATTGATTAATATTTAAAACGTAATTTTAATCAAATATAATTCAATCCAAAATTAGTATCTATTATAGTCAAGAATTAATGAGAAAGGTAAATATACATACACGCATTGTCACGCATTATTAGTTTTGTTACTAACATAACGGACAGAAGGCTTTTTACTCCCGTAGGTATTGTCAACATTTTTGTTTTCTTTAGCTTGTGTTACATGTATATAGTACCTTAGTACCTATTATTAATTTGTTGAAATCTGGACTTTGATTTAATTATTATTTTCTTTTTCTCGTGGAATAAATCAACAGTCACGTATTGCTCATTGCTTTTTTTAATATAATAAATCTTACGTTTCCTTTTCAAAATATCGTCAGAGCACAAAATATAATATTGATTTTTAATTTCTCTGTGTTATTTTAGTTTAAGCCTAGATAACCCGACTCTTTTGGCTTGAACATGAGTTATGTGAATTTAAGTTTAGATTTACTCGACTATCCTAAGTCAAAGCAAAATGAAATATCTACTTTATGTTGTGATTATTAATTTGTATAACTCCTATAATGTATAAATAAAAAACCTAATTTAGAAATTTTTAAGTACCGATTTTGAGTTGGTTATTAATGCGATCTTTAGGTTTCAAAACTGGTTTTTTAAAAAGGCAAAAGAAATAACAAATGAGCTTGAAGAAAGCATTGATTTTATTTGCTATTCATTCCTAGGTGGATATTATCATATATAAATAATATTCAGTGTTAAGTTTTCTCATAAACAAGTGATGGATGTTTTCATATCTTAACCTCGATGATTATCTCAGTAAGTAAATAATTTTGGGTACTGTGGAAATGTATTTGTTTTACTGTAAATTGGCAATATTTAAAAAATATAAAATACCTCGGTGATTTAGACTATCTAGAGAGCTAACTAGTAAACAAAATTTGGTAGAAATCGGTTGAAAACTGCTGTAATTTTTTAGACGAACGATCGAGTATCCGATTGAACGACATACCTATCCATAAACATAGGATGTCTCCTGTACCAGGGCCATCATTACGATCTCGATAACTGTAAGAGCTACGATTTCGGTTAAATTAGTTGTCGTCCATATAAGCGACATTTGTTTAAAACATGTTTGCGACATGTCCTTTCATTTCCCAATGTGTATTATTAAATGGGGGCTCGTAGATTAGTTAGAGTTGTCGCGAACAAGCTGCCATGAGTCGACGACAAGTTTTATGTGACACTGTATGCTCCAATTTCAAGCGACTTGTATGAAAATTGACGGGGGTCTTCTATAATTTCTATAATTGGCTTCTTTTTAATTGATGACTGCGATGCTTATTTACTATTAAATACGGATGTTTCCAAAATCTTTGCTCTTTACCTATAATATAAAGACAAATTGTCAATGAATAAATAAAACAACGACAAATTGTCAATTGCGATGTGGAACTAAGTCTTAATAAAATAAGAAAAAAAAGGAAAAAAAAAATTTCCAACACTTGTCAAAGTTCCACAAAATTACATCACATTTGAATCAACTTATTAGGTCATCATCAAAGGCTGGTCAGTTCAGCTTTAACGCGTCTCTGGTTAAAGCTGAACTGACCAGCCTTTGATGATGACCTAATAAGTTGATTCAAATGTGCTATAATTTTGTGGAACTTTGACCAGTGTTGGAAATTTGTTTTTCCTTTTTTTCTTATTTTATTCTTTACCTATACTTTTTCTCCAACAAAAGTAGCATTATTGCATCGTCTTTGTTGAACGACGTTATTCACTCGATGTTTGTTTGCGACATTTGTCTATTGAAAATTATTGTCGACGAGTTGTACCAAAGATGTTGCAGACATGTAGCGTGTATGGACGACCGGCCTAATATGACAATTTAAGAATGAATTATTAAAAAAAATAAATGCGTAGAGTGTCATCTGGAGCTGTATCTAGGATTTCTAAATAAGAAATTTTTACAAAAATTACTTAAACTGGCCTTTTTCAAAGACGACGTTAAACACAAATTGAATGAATAATATTCTATTTGTAAGTATTGATCTGATAAAAACACAGTCCATGAAAGTTTACTTGCATAGAAAACAATGCAAGCAATAAATAAGAAAACAAAATAAACTGAAACAAATGCAGCATGCACTGTCACTGGTTTTAGTACATCAGGCAATGAAATGTGCAAATAAATTCGGTATTCCGTATTCAAAATCTTACGAAATGTACGACGTATGCTTTAGCTGCATGGAATATATTTGTCCTGCGCGAGAGAGATAGTAATATAACAAACTCCTCGCTTGGGAGAGCACATCATAGTAGTAAACGGGTTTCAAATGATTATTCATTTAGTTACATGAAGTTGTGCGCATGCCCCTTTGAATATTCTACGCCACTGCGTGTTCATCAACGTAACTGCTTTGCAGCGAAAAAAGTTAGAATATACAAGCGGCTAATTTCGACGTCACGGGATAATTATTGTTTAAAATGATTAATTAGCTAATTTTGTATGTAATATTTTTTATTAATTGAGACTCGTATTTCGAATTGATAAACCCTAAGATGACGTTCTAAACTAGAGCCATTTTTGTGAAGTACATCTTGAGTTTTAAACAGTTATGTTGACAAAATCTGCTCAGTTGTTTTAGAACTCGCAGGAATAATGTAAGAAGTTGGTAATACAAACAAGAGAATACGTTAGAACATCCATTATGCAGCACGGATATGAATCTTGCTCAAATATACTTAACATTATTTTCATTAACTAATTTATTTTAATTTTATTTCAAGATATATAAATGTTGATGCATACTTTCTTGAAAGTACTTACACTGGAACGGATATTATAGGAGTTATTTCGTAGGGAAATTATAGAGCATTCAAAATGAAACAGATAATTTGGTTTGTTTTGTAGATTAATTAACGGAAGTTGAGAAATAATAACTAGAAAATTAGAAATTACAATATTGCATGTTGGCAAAGCTCCATTTCAAGTTTTTGATGAGCCTGCTGTTAAAATAGTATAAACGATTAAGTAATTAATATACAGGAAATTAAATTCTTCTGCTTCGATTCACTTTGCCTAAATTTTCTGAATTTGAGACTCGGATGTATACACGTTGCATACGCCTAAAAATATTTTAACATGTAAACTTATTTATATTTTGTCATTTATAATTGTAAAATAACCACGTAGTGGCTAAGTGTTAACCTGAAGATTGTTCGAAACGTTAAGTTCATCCAAGAACCCTGGATCTTTATGATTCCTTTTTTAAATCAATTTTACATTTTAATAATTAAAACTAGAACGAAAAAGTTTCACATATTAGAGTCGTAAAATTTTAGTGAATTTAATGTGAAATCCAGTAAACAATATTCCTTCCTATTTTGTAAGTCGATCATTTTCTAATATCGATAGATATGTTAACGATAACCATTTATCTTTCATGAATACTTATAAAACAATCGCCTTTCTGAATTATGTGGTCAAAATAATTAACATTGGCATTTTTATCTACTTTTCATGTTAACAGCAAATTGTGTTTTTACTTTCAGTTTCGCACGAAACAGTATATATATATATTAACAGCAAATTGTGTTTTTACTTTCAGTTTCGCACGAAACAGTATATATGTATATATATATATATATATATATATATATATATACAGGGTGGTGAACGGAACTCTCGAACATGTAAAATCACAATTTTGTAATTTCCTGCTTCCCTAATTATTTTCAGTAAAAAAGCTTCAAATAAAAGTTTTAGGGAATAAAATTCTGCAACTAATGCAATAAACAAAATTAATTTTACATGCTTCGTAACGGCACAAATTTGATCTGAAAATAACGAAAATAGCCTGAAAACTATTGATAGCCATGGAACTAAAACAAAATTAAACAAATGTTTGTCGTTTTATCTGTCAGAATAAATGACATAATAAATAAAGAAATTATTTTGACAGATTATACGTCAAACATTTGTTTAATTTTGTTTCAATTCCATGGCTATCGATAGTTTTGAGGCTATTTTTGTCATTTTCAGCTCTAATTTGTGCCGTTACGAAGCATGCAAAGTTTATTTTGTTTATTGGCTTAGATGCAGAATTTTATGCCCTAAAACTTTAATTCGAAGCTTTTTTGCTTAAAATAATTAGGGAAGCAGGAAATTACAAAATTGTGATTTTACATGTTTAATCCCTATGTTCGAGAGTTCCGTTCACCAGCCTGTATATATATATATATATATATTTATTTATATGAATATGAAGAACAACAACATAAACTGAGTAATTAGAATATGTCAATTAATGATTATTGTATTTAATTACTTGAAGGACTTAATTCCTGTTCAATATCTTTTATTTATATAGGAACAGTCCGAAAAAAACGGTTTTAAAGTAAATAATAGTTATAACAGTACTGTTAGTGTTTCTTTATTATTATTTAGGCAGATTCATGAAACGGATTAGTGATAATATTATTTTTTATTTCATTTTTAACTCTCTTTTCAATACATGAAATAAGTTTATTTTAACTTGTGTTAAAAATTGTGTTAATTAACATCAAATTTAATTCATTTCTTCAATCTCTTTTAATTTGAAACAGAGTTATAGATAATATCCGTTTTATGAATCTGCCTAATTATTATTATTATTATTATTTTATTAGTTTTTCGCCTATAATAGTTGTACAAATAATTTTCAAGAAATAAAACAACTAATTTTGCATGCTTTACTATCCATTGAAAATAACAATTTGTGTATAGTACCGATACTGCATTGAAATGACTATAAACAGCATTCATCATAATTTTAGTACCCTCCACTAAACGTCAAATGAGAAATTCTAATCTACAAAAATGTAGTAAATTCGGATTTATTTAAATTGTCAACGGAAAAGTATATAACTTGTCCTGAATTGAATATTTTACACTCGGCTGATTGAGACAGTCCCTCATATAAAATATTAAATTTTTAGCACATGTTATACAATATACTATTGTACAACATTAACAATAAACTGCCATTATTATGTAATATAATAGAATGTAACTTCATTGTGTTTCAGTGAATTTATATTAACAAATATCCGCTGAATTCATTCCTCCATAAATAATTTAAAATTCTCACGTGGTTGTTTACAAATGATTACGTATTATGTCTACGAGTTTATATGCAATTAGGAATCTAAATTAAGATTTGGACGTGAGGAGTTGATTGCTTAATCTTAATTTACGGCTTGGGGAAGTTTCGCTAACGTTACTGAGATACAGTTGTCGCGGTTTGCACGATTCAGTTTCATATCTGTCCTGTAAACCGACGCCGCGCCTTCAGCCTTCAGATTCAGTTACACTCTGTCACAACTATTAATCCAGAGTTATATTGTCAACCCGAACAAAGATACAGAATAAATGAATCTTAACGCTAAAGCAAGCACATCTAAGTCATTTTTAAAAAGAATTTTTTTTTTTTTACGAAACTTAAGAGAAAATTTAAAGATCCATTTTGACAAATTTAAATGAAAGCAGAATAGACATATAATATTAAGAACCTCGGATGCAAAGATTTTGCGGATCCCATTTTCCACTTATTATGTTTATCATAATGTAAATAAATAAATAAATAAATAAATATATCATCACGCCTTCTACCCATTACTGGGTGTGGCACTCTGCTAAAGCAGATCTCGGTAAGTGATATATTTTGCGCGTGAAGTGCGGTTACCAGTCGTCAAATCACGGCCCCCAAACATGTTAGTGGTGGAGGAGCCACAGGGATAGCTTTTTCAAATTATGAAAATTTGTCGCCTGTGGGAATCGAACCAGGGACCTCAGGATCCACAGGCCGACTTCATACCACTGTGCTAGCCATCCCATATGTTTATCATAATGTATAGATACCTAATCAGATACTGTCGTAGTAGATTTTGGTAAGTGATATATTTTGTGCGTGAAGTATGGTTACCAGCTGTCAAATTACAGACCGAAAAGATATAAATTGAGGGAGCTACATGGATAATTTTAATATGGCGAAAATCAATTTATCGGATGTGAGAATCGAACTCGGATTATCAAATTCACAGTTCGACGTATTACCACTGATCTATCTATCTTGTTATTTCACATACAGATCTATAAAGAGCGAAGTTTTATCAGTAGCTAGCTTTGGAAGAGGAATAAAATGCGAACAAATGTAGGCAGCACAAATATTTTTTATTTCAAAAGAATTCATTGTATTGCATTTCAATAGATCTTTGTAGTATTTATTAATATTCCATTCATAATATTTACAAATATAAGAATTTTTTTAAATAAAGTATTGTTTAACAGATACCCATTATAAAAACTGAATATTTGTTATTTTTTAAAGTATTTTTAAAAGCTAATAAATGAGTAAAGTGGTATTTGTTCATTAATTCATACACATAATTTATATCGCTACAGCTTTTATTTGAAACATTCCTAAAATTATTTGGGAAGTACTCTGTGGCTGCGTAAAAAATGATTTCACATGTTAAAAAGTCTATAGGGTGTTTTTTGATTATTCGATATGTAGTTCTTTAAGGGAACAGTGAATTTTTAATGCTCAGTTAAAAAGAAAAATATTAACTAATAAAAATATATACCTACGTCAAATAAAATTTTCATAGCAGCAATTGCTCATTTTTGTCATTGATAAAAAAATTTAACGGGCTGTTAAAAGTTAACTGGTATGTTGCAAAATATGCTTATTAATATGCTATGAACAAAAATACATAAATTCAATATTATTTTTTCATTAATAAACCCATATTTGCAAATGAAGCATTTTAGCAGAAGAACAAGAAGAAGAAATGTCAAAAGAATAATATTTTGCGATTTTTTGATTTGATTGGTAAGTATATTATTTGAATTTACAATAACTGTGCAAAATGGCCGAAATATTCTTTAATACATAGATTGCACCAATCGATTTATAGATTCCCGGATCCTGCGGAAGATTCTTAGAATAGCTTGTATCTGCGCTCAAGCGGCCATGACTCTTGTAAAAAGATCTTCCTCGTACAGGGATCTCCTACACCAAAGATTGCACAAAACTACAAAGGAAAAAAATATACTATTAACTGTTTGACAATTGGCAACAATTGAAATTTGAAAATAATTTTTCTTGCTCTACTGCTAGCTCGGCTCATTTGCGGATATGAGTTTATTAATGAAAAGTGATTATTTTGATGTCCTCTACAGATTCTGATTATAGGTAAATTTTTGTAACATCCTTATAATATTGCAGATAATGTTATTTAAGAGATAGTTGATAAGAATTTTTTCTCTGCTGGAATACCGTTTGAAAAACACTGGTGTAAAACAATGATAAATTCAGTAAATCGGAATATCAGAAGACATCAAGATTGAAATAAAGACAAAAAGTCAATTACGATGTGGAACTGTGTCTTAAAAAATAAGAAAAATAGGAAAACAAAATTTCCGTCACTTGTCACAAATTCCAAAATTTTTTACAGCACGTTTGAATCAACTTATCAGGTCATCATCAAACGGCTGGTCAGTTCAGCTTTAACCATAGACGCGTTTCGTCCTTTAGGGACTCATCAGTATGGTGTGATCAACTATCCAGCTAGCCCAACTAGGGACTAGTGAACTGTGATATTTTTACAAGCTGAACTGACTGATGTTAAAGTAACTACGTCGGTAGACAAGACATGAGAGCTAACGAATCAAGATTGCTTGAAACGTTAAAACTGATTAAAATTTTGAATTCGTAACTGCCATCTGTATCCAGTTTTTAATTCCTTTAATGAAATTTTAGTATTAATGTAATTATTGTTTGGACAGTTCAAGTCATGAAATTGTCATATTCTCGACGATAAGAACAATTACTGCAATTTTTATTTCCTACGAGATATACAAGTATAAATATTAAAAAAATATATATCATCACGCCTTCTACCCATTACTGGGTGTAGCATTCTGCCGAAGCAGATCTCGGTAAGTGATATATTTTGCGCGTGAAGTGCAGTTACTAGTCGTCAAATCACGGCCCTCAAAGTATACAAGTATATTTACAGAAAAATAAAATTTAGACAATAATAGATAAGTATAATTATCGTTTTATCTTTTTCTTAAATGATTTTCGAAATAGATCTTAATATGATTAACTATAAGAGTAAATTAGTATTAAAATAATGTCCATACTTTCCATTAAACTTATTTTATAAAGTTATGGTAGATTTCTGTGCAAAAAAGTAATTGCTTTAACGACTTGTAAATTCATAAATAATAGACAAAATTGCTGAGAATATTGTTTTCTTATTTCTATTATATATTTTTCAGCAAAATTGGAGCAATTTAGTTTATTATTATTATTATTATTATTTATCGATTTACTCATTTGTTCATTATAGTTAACGCTACAAAATGTAAACAAAACTCTATCATCAACCTTTAGAATGTCATATTCACAATTCTTAAGATTCTGGTATTTAGGCTTTACTTGATAGTGTAGTATAATACATGTTACATTTCTGTTCTATATTTGAACCATCTGTATAGACGATAGACACAAGGAACACGGAATAGACATGATTGTCAAAATAATTCATAAATTTTTGTTAATGCTTTAAAAAAATATATATTTTGACTCACCTGGCGCGTTTTCGTACATTAACCATTTACGTCTTGTACCTTATCATTATTTAAAGATGGCTTAAATTTATAAGTAGGATTACAACGTAACATGTTTATGTTTACATAAAGCCTAGGAATAAAATTTCAGAATTTTTAATATATATAGGTTGTCCAACGTAAACTGTACTACAGGGAATTAACATGGTAAAAATTCTTTGTTCCCATTCTTCTCCTAGTTATCTTAGAGAAAAAAGAATCAAACAATATTTGTAAACGATTAAACATACTGCATCTAAATATGTTTATACACCAGAGCTGGGCAAGCTACTTAAAAAAGTAACTAAGCTACAATTAAGCTACAACTACAGCTATTCTTTAAAAACGTAGCTGAGCTTAAAGCTACATTTTGTAAAATATAGCTAAGCTACAGCTAAAAGCTTTCGTTAAAGTAGCTGATAAATTTTAAGGCTACTTTTTTCAATTATTGTGAATTCATTAAATTTGTCATTATCATATGATCAGTTGACCAGTCTTTTGTTATAATGACTGTTAATTTACTATTATGTACATAAATATCAAAAATCGCAAATGGACAAATGTACTGTTAATTTTTGATGCTATAATTTTTATTTATATCGGAATAAATTAACAGTCACATTAACAGAAGACTCCTTAACAGTCAATATTTAATTCATCTAATATTTAATGCAAAAGTGGGATAGGTTAAGAACAAGTGAAAAATAAAATATGTTAATAGATTTTAAACTATATAATAACTTGTCATCCTACAGTTATAGAAAACAATAAAGAAGGTACAATTCAAATACAAAACAAAAATAAATAGGTATTTCTTAATGAACAGTGGTAGCTTGAAGCTACAAAAAGTAGCTTTAAAAGTAGCTTTAAAAGTAGCTTCAGTTGTTATAACAATATTTTTATACTAATAGAAAAAAATATATAGTTCGCTACAAGCTACAGCTATATTTTTGCACATTTAGCTAAGCTACAGCTACAGCTAAGGTAAACCGTAGCTAAGTTAGTAGCTAAGCTACAAAAAAAGCTAGCTATTGCTCAGCTCTGATATACATATTGTAATTTTTTTATTTAGTTTAAAATATTTATCTGGAAGTTCTTTAAATTTATTTCATTTCCGTTACAACAAATAATATAAGTTTCTATCAATTATTAAACATGAGTTTAATAGTAATTAAATATATAAATTGAAACTGTAAACTGATTTAAATGTAGAATTTATCTCTATCTATTTTCGCTTAAATTAGGAATCTTGAGAGTAAAAATGTAAATGTAAGATAATTAGAAAAATATTTGAGTATATCTCCTTATTTCAAAGAGAGCATAATTTTTCTACATTTAATTTTAATCAATAGAAATGTTATTACACAACTAAAATCCCGGAAAAGATCACATAATAAAGTCAGGGTTGAAGCGGCAAGTATCGGTTCCGGTCGTCTAGTGGACAAACTATCCTCGGCGCCAGAGTAAACTAATTTCGCCCTTATGTACCAGTAACATAACACCCCTCTCGTTCGTTCATTTGATCGAGGGTACAATGTATGTAAATCTGAGGAATGCTCAGAGTAGCATGGCACGCTGCTACCCACTCCTTGAAAATATAAAACTCGAGTCCATTGGACGCATTTGAATTTTATGTGGACGCATTACCATACGCGTATGTCATGTAAACTGCTTGGTGTTTTAGTCTGATCGGAAAGTCGATATTTCGACGGAAATAAACTCTTTTAAATTTTTAATATTTTTTTGGTGAAATATGCCGCAAGACTACTGCTCGATATTTCACTCGCAGTTAGCGCAATGCATAGCCGTCTTAACCCTGACCTCAAATAAATATCTTTTGTTTGTAAACATTTTCAGCCCAATTCTCAAAAGAGTTTTAGCTAGAATCTTGGTTTGTCAAATTAAGCTAAACCATATTCCCAAAAAAGTTTAAATAAACTTTAATATAATCTTCTTACCATTCCGTTTTCAGAATGTGAATTGACTTAACTTTTTTAAGTCAGACTGGCATAAGATTAGCTAATTTAAAATTCAGGATTAGCTAAAACTTTTTTAAGAATCTAGCTGTTTATTCTTGAAGATTTCTGCTGTTCATTTTAAAGTACTAATTTGCCAACATTACAGGTATTTGTTTGTTTGATTTGACAGTAAAAGAATGTGTTATTTTATAATTCGTTAAAAACTGATTTATAACATTGATCGTTATAAAGTATTATTTTATCGAATATGTTTATGATTATATTATCGCGACTCACTTCAACCCTCAACCGGTGAAGACTGTCACACATAGAACAGTGACTGACATTCGAAATATTGGCTTTTTTATATATATGTCGGCAGCTTTATTAAAGTTTGGTAATATTTGGTGAGATGGAAAGAAGAATGTTTGAAGAGTAGAAGTGTCAGTTGAGATGGTTCGGGCATTTGAAATGTATGCTGAATGAAACATTGGTGAAACAGGTATATTGGTGAAATTGAGGCTGAAAAATTGCTTGGGTGATCTAGAAATTGATATGATTGGAAGTTTGTTATGATTCTGAGTAAATAAATGGACTAATTAAATTATATATGAATATGAATGAAACAAATTTGTTGTAGCAGGATAGGAATGCTGGAGAATGAACCTAATACATAAACGTGGAGTGATTGTTTAAAGGATTTGTGCAACCCTATATGATATCTTTGGCCGTATTTATTTGGGATTTTTAAAGTAACCTGGCAGGTTACTTGGCACACTTTAAGTAACCTAGAACTAACCTTAAACTGACCCTACTGCCCCAGCTATTTTAGCGGGTTGGTAGATTCAACCCGTTTACTATCTCTATCTAATCAACTTGTGTTCCTTGTTATTCGTGGCGGCATCGCGATTTGTAATAGTATAGAGAGGTTAGAAGTTATTTTTATGAAAAACGTAAGTAATTTTATAATAATATTTTGAAATATATACTAAACTATTATTTATGCAGATGATGGAAGAGCAATATGCATTATGTGCTTCTTGCAATATAAGTCACAGAGGATAATATTACGACACATTATTACGACTCAGAAATTCATTATTTTGATAGTGCTGATGACAAAATTATAAAAAAAAACAGATCCTGACGTTATTTGCTTATAAGCGCAATTTAACACACAAACAAAACTAAGCAGATGTCGCTTTGAACATGCATTCAGATTTTAAATTTACCGCTAATATTTACAACTGATACTTGAGATGCATCATTTATTTGGAAGTAACACGAGTTAGTTCTAGGTCAGTTCAGGGTTGGATCAAAATTTTCCAAACAAATACAGCCTTTGTAAGATTTATATACTACACAGTATATGATTTCATTTATATATAATATTTTGTCCTACACTCTCTTGTAGACAAAGTGAAAAAGTACTGGTCATAATAACCCGAAAGTTGCTCTTTTAAAATATATACGAACAAAATGATAGGATTAAGATCTTCTTAAATCCCTAAATCCAAAGCAAATAGTTTTTGGTAGATCCTTTTTTAGAATATGTTTTAGAAATTATATAAAATTTGTATAGTTTTTTTTACTTTTCTAACTACCACTTGTGTTCTGATAAATGTCAGATCGTTGCAATTTATATCGGTAAAAATATTTTTTTTAATTTAAAAACATATTTTAGGATGTTTATAAAAAATAAATTATAATCATATGTAAATACTGAAAATAATTAAATTTATTTCTTGTCGAAACTACTGAGAAGGAATATTGACGTGACGAAATATATTTTATTCAAACTCTTTTTGAAATGATAATGAAACTTTTAGCATTTATTGTAAAAACTAGTTTCTATAAAAAGAAAACTTTTTCTAAATTACTTAAAGTTCACTATGCTTACACAGAGAACTCATTCTCGTTTGCATTTTAGTTAATGAGTATTGACATTGTTTAATGAATTTTACAATTAAAATTTTATAAAACTGAAAAATAAAAAAGTCTCACAGATTTGGACCAGCGTGTAATTTTATTACGAAAAAAGTTTTTTTTTTTAAATTACCCTACATGTACTAGCTATAAAAATTTAAAATAACTGTCTTAAACAGTCCCTAATGTTAACAATGGACCGCCAATTTAAAATAGTTTGATTAATTATAATTAATCAAGTATAAATGTTTTCTTACTTTCATACACATTGGTTCGTTAAAAGCTTGAATATTGCTCGGTGATTTGGTCTTGTGACACCAAAATGTATTGTGATATGATTGAACAATTACAAAAGAAATTCATAAAATTTTTATATTATAAATGTTTCGGTTTTTATCCCAATTTCATGTCATATAGTATTCTGAATGCATATTTCAATGTTTGTAATTTACAACAACGAAGATTATATCTTGATATACTATAAAATACTCAACTGTGTGATTTATTTGCCATATATTTTACAAATAATTGATATTTGTGTTCCGAAACTGGGATTAAGATATTTGAATAATGGATTTCTAAATTGTAGTCTTGTTTATATGAAATCTCCTATTTACAGAATCATATCTCTGTATCGTCACTATGTGCATTCTCTAATTGATATTTTTAATTGTAATATTCTTATCTTAAGAAATGCTATACTTCATGTATCGTAATTTTAGTTTTTTTTGTCCACAAACTGTAAATAGGTGTAACCTGTAGTTTGTTGTGTTTAAATAAATAAAAAAATAAATAAATAATTTACATCGTTAATGTTAATTATTATTAGTACAAGTAAATGGATATTAAATTTTTAATAGTTCGAAACATTTAATATTTGATAGACGCGTTTTGTAAATGTAACAAAGTTTGTATTTCAATTATTAACTTTGTGTTAGAACAACTAGCTTTCACACAATCCATCTTAGGTTTGTATTTCAATTGTTAACTCTGGGTTTGTATAAATACCTTTCACGAAATTCACTAAAAGAGAATCATATTCCAATTTATGTGTGACTGGGCTTGCATTTGGTGTGTATGTAAATGTATTTTTAGAGGAAATTTTAATACCTATATGAACGCGGTACAGATACACTCTGCCACACAGTTCTCTATCCCACAGTCAATTAACACGTTTCAGTGTCTATAAATAAATTAAAGTGAGTGATGGCGTTAACATGGTTATACGCTTTATAGTTTAAGCGATAGCTCAGATTTAGACCAATACGAATATAGCTTCAATTGTTACATGAATAAATATAATCATTCATCCACAGTGGCATCAGAACATTTTTCATGTTTTTTAAAAATAATAAAAAACAAATTTAAAAAACTTGAAGTGAAATTCCGCATTGTTTTTCTAGTAATTTGTTGACCCAACGGCAGAAACACGAACTAAAGTGTTGTTCTGAAGCAATGTAATTGAAAATTGTTTACAGTTTTCACTTTGCTAACAACATAAGATATTTTGTATAGATTTTCCGGTTTCTGTGATTCTGAGTTTCACAACATTTTGTAAAGGATATTAATTTTAATGGCTGTAGTTTTCTGGTGATAAATAACAAGATCTTGTATTGTAGAAACATTTTGTGATGTCAAATTAAATGTAATCTACACAAGAAACACTGGCAACGAATTCACTTCTCATTTCGCGTGCCAGCTTCAAAATTTCAACGCTGACCGTCACTGCAGTTTGACATTTAAATAATCTCCGTTTTAGTTCCATTAAAATATCAATCCAACATACAATTCACATTAAATTTAATTCCCTTAGTGTACAATTTAGAATTACAATTTCAGTAGTCGGCAAATAGCTGGGAAAATAAATATTGCATTTGTATGGTGAGCAATTTGTCATTTGGCCCAAATACTGGCGCGTCTTGTATCAAAGTCTCGTTAGGAACGTTGAAAAATCATTATAAAGTTTCTTCTTCAAATCGATTACGACACTATAAATCAAATTTCATTCTTTGCTGAGGTGGACATGTCATCTAGTAAAAATCGTGCTCATTCTTCAAACGCCCAGCACTTCCTAAATCTCAAACTTATCACTGACACTGAAGACTGGCCGAATTTACTTCTTGATAGTTGCTTCCAAATATATGACACAAATATTTTCATTTTTTAATTATACACGCAGATCCATCAAGTAGATTATCAGCTAATTAACACTTTAACTCTTTATAATTCACAAAAATAGTATTATGCCATAGAATATTAGGCGAAAAAATACTCATTAATATGGTGATTAAATAACTAACTTTGATCAAAAATAATCTTAATCCGAAATGAAAATGGAATTCGTTAATTCCAAATTTAATTCTATTTATAAATCTGCTTGATAATATATTCTTGCCAATTTTGTTACAATGGAAATGAACAAAAGCAATGTGCTTCTATAAAGCACGTTTTACTAGCATTTAACAACTAATTCAAGCACAATATTAATATATTTGGTATGAATAACAAACACAAAATTGAAATATATTTTAGAAATAATAATTTGTTTATAAATGAGCGGGATAGTTATAAAGTCAGTCTTACACTTAAAACTTTTTCTAATAATTTAAAGGTACGTTTCCAAAGGAAACTCTTTTTATATAACTTTGAGGAAATATTGGTTACATTTTCAGATCAATAAGTGCGCGAATTCCTTTATTACGTTTTCAGCAAGTTGAGTTCACTTAAACACTTAAGTATGGGTATCACCCAAAATTATAGATGACATAAAATGCCGAAAACTTAGCTTGACTTACGATATTGTATTACAATCAATAGATTGCTTCTTACATAAAAGTTTACGTTTTAACCTTTCGATAAAGTAACCAGAATTTACGATTGGTTCAATACATAAATTAACGGATATTCCGCTGAACATCAATACAATACAATGCGACTAGTGGGCCATTTAGAATTATCTGGTCTCCTTACACTAAACCACAATGATTAACTGACTGGACGGATGCATTGGATAAAAAGAATAAGTCTGTTATTAATCATTCTTCAAGGCGGTACTTCACCCGAAGAAGCAAAAAATGGATATAATGCCCGCTATCCGAACTGGAAATTGAAGCATTTCCCGCAAAAAATTGATAGAAGTTTGGAAATTAGTTTTATTCCTGGATTTCTATTGCTATGGAATGTTACATTGTTAATACTTTAAAATGAATAAAATATTGTTGGAAATCTGCATAAAGTGTAAATATGAATATTTATGAACTAAATTTGCATAAATAAATATTTAAGTATTTTTGCAAATAATGATTAAAATATAACCACGTTAGCTACTGGCAGAATAAACTGATAAATTACTAAAATTTCTTTTGCAAGATATCATGAACTAACTTAACTGCAAGAAGGCAATTGGCCAATATTCTGAAATATTACGAATGAATCATTTTACAAATGGAACATAAAGTAACATTGAAAGTATGACTGCAAGTAAACGAAATTAGGTTAAAAGAAAAATGAATAAGTGATGGGTGGAGTGCTGTTTACAACGATATTTCTGTTCTATTTCTGATGGTTGTCAACTAGTTCTTTGCAGGTTAATTATTGCAAAATAAAAAATGCCTAATGCAATTTGCATATAAATTGTATTTCTTTGTTTTAGAACACTTTTACACACATTTCACAGTTGGCAATTTGAAGTGAAATTTAGGTCCGTTGAAATATACATACTTCAAACAGAGAGCAACAGTAAAATTTTAATCCCTGGCAGTTTGTAACAATATTTTGATTATGATTTATAGAGAATATAGGACCAGAGATTAAATTAAAATCATGTTTGGAAAAAATCAACGGTGGTGTCATTATTCTACTTTTCAAAAAGTTTAACAAGTTGTATTATAATTCATTTTAAATACATGTTTTCTACGTTCACGTTACCTGTATCGTATTGATTAAATAATATTCTCACATTGTCCTTTGGACAAAAGCAATCAGTAAATAAAATATAAAAACAGTTAACAATTTAAACATGATTTCAGGCATCCGTGCAATCGTGAAATAAATTGACAAGTAGTGTATAATATAATGAAATTATTTTCGAATAAGTTATTGATGTTTCTATGAACCAATCAAATAAGTAAAAACGTGAAATTTCTTTTTAAAACGTTGCACTCACACACGCACATACCGCACCACGCGCGCACAAACTTCTCGGGAACTTTGCAAAACTTGCGCAAAATTTAAACCCTGTTCCAGGAGCGCGTAATCCAAGGCACTCACGCACTCACGCCGCGGCTACGCACTGCAGACTTCCTCCGTCCACCTGCGTGCTAGCAATCACGCGGCTAATATTTGAAAAGTAGACAAGCATTGTCGACACATACGCGATACACAATGCAAGCTTCGAAGTAGACCGCATGCTAGACGATCAGGGTGGCCATGGCAGGGGGTGAATGCCGACGCCGGCGGCGCCCGAGTCCTGCCGAAAGATTCCGAGCGCGACTCACGTGCTCCGACCTCCCTCCGATAGCGCGTGGCCGTGGCTATTCAGCTGTGATAGTTTTTACCTTTTGTACACCTACGGCTTGGAATATCCCGAATATGCCGACACCTGCCTTCTACTTGCTAATCCCTTCACACCGCGGCCACACTTCACTGAATACTCGTATTGATCATGCTTTTTCTGCTTCTTCCTAACTAATCATAATTATACATTCCAAGTACTCTTTCTACTGTTCTTTCAAAACCGATCAACTTTGTTATACCTGTATCTTTATTCTCTATCGATCGTTTGACATGACAAGTAGATTTCAGTTCGTTCCATTACATAAACAAGCTGAAATTATGATTGATTTTATAAACTATTGTATCACGCACTGAAAGAAGACACAATCCCTCGAATCTAAAGTGCATAGGTAATGCAAAGAAAACAATGTGAGGCCGGCCGTTAGAAATGTCAATCTTTGATGAAAGATATAATTTTTCTTGTGGTAAGACATTGAACTCAACTCGATATCTATTTTTGAACTGATGACACTGAAGTATAAATCAAACTCGATGAATGCGGGACATTTCAAGGATATTCAAATACTTGCAAAATACGACATTCTCAACTTTTGTTAGTCATTTTTGTTTGAAGAAATCAATGATTGAATATTAATTAGCAATGTTACACAGTATGTCCCAAAAATAACGAAACTCTTTAGATATAGAATAAACTTAATATTTATTCGAAATAGGTTCCATTTTAACCAATACACTTTTTAGAACGATCAACTAGAGCATGCATAGATTTTTTTTATGCCATCTAAAGGAACGTTCTTTAACACCTGTGTCACGGCTGCTTGAATGGCTGGAACGCTCCTTTCATGGCAATTTTCAGTTTTGGGAAAAGATAATAGTCACATGGTGATAGATCAGGCGAATGACACAAATATGTTTTGTCATCAAAAATTCGTTGACTTTTTAGCGACTTTTTGGTCTTCATTTAATTCATGTGAAACAAAACGTGAACAAACCTTTCTTTTACCCAAATCTTCAGTTAGAATTCTCCAAATAGTATTTTTACTCGTATTTAATTCTTCACCCAATATTCTAACAGTAAAATTCGCATAGACAGCAATGATTTCACGCACTTTTTCGACTAATTCAGCACAATTTCCGGCTTTGGGACGTCCAGATCTTTCATCATCATTTAAATCTTCACGACCAGTTTAAAATTTTGCAAACCACTTATAAACTTGTGAACGAGATAAATAATCATCACCATAAACTTTTTTCATGAATTCGTATGTCTCAGCAAATTTTTTTCCAAGTTTAACACAAAATTTAATATTTGCTCGTTGTTCCATTTTATTTTTATAACATAAACACAAAAACTACTGTCATTAAAATGCGCGTAAATTTTTCAACTATCACCTGATTGCATGAAGTTGCGTGCGTCCGAAAGAGGAAAGATGTATCTTTCTAACAATGTGTATGTTCAATAGATTGCGCTAGGTGTTCTATGATTTACATGAAAAGTTTCGTTATTTTTGGGACATACTGTGTATGTGTAGAAAGAATAGCATAGGGGTTTTCTAATGATTTTATCGACTATCTGATACCAATCAAAAGTTAAAATAGAACTTCCACACATTTTCAACAAAAGAGGGAAACGTATCAAAAATCGCAGGTTGTTATTTCCAGCTGAACTTTCGTAAATTTCGTTACACAAAGTTTCTAAAATTAATTGCCCTTATAATTAATAACTGTTACAATATTCCATTAATGTGCTTCACCTTTTGCAGAAAATCAATACATCTTACTGGCTTATACGTTACAACTACTTGAAAAAGAAATAAATAAATACAAAACCGCCTAGAGAAATTACAAAATTTTAGAGTATGTTGTAACTTATTTTAATATCATAATAAAAACGAAAACACGGTAATGCAGTAAAGCTAATAAAGCAGTTTTGGACCTAAACAAACTTTCATATATTTTAGGCTGAACTAAATTACTATTCTGTTGTTTTTCCTCCCTTTGTACATATACCTCGTTAGCCTTGACCATGTGTATTTGATACAAGTGAAATAAATTTTGATTTCAGTTCTAGAAACTGAAGAAAATAAGATGAATATTTAGTTTAACAATAAAACGTGTTTATGACAGGATATCCTAAAATGGATATCATCAATTATTTGAGTATCTATTTCTGAACTACTCGGTGATTTTCCGAACAAATTCCTAGCTATAAAATGTTTATTGAAAATAAATCAAGAACGCAATCTTTCAGAAACATTTTCTTCGATTCCATTTTCTAAAACAGAATGAAGTTACTGTACTTGAAAGCAGTGAATAAACCACAAAATTAATTTTATACATGTATATATTTACAATTTGCATTTATTTAAATTTGATACATAAACATTATCCTCACCCATATGAGGCAAAATTATAAATATTGTCTATAAATACCTCTTCTAATAACACAGGTAATTACGAGTCAGTTGGTTGGGTTGCAGAATAATTATGAATGAAAACAATTCTCTACCTTCAAGTTTAATTTAGTAATACATATTCACCAAGTACCAGATGAAAATAGAAAAAGAAACTGTAAGATTTTTAATTTCAAAGAAAATGCCGATCAAATAATCAATATCCGATTTTACTCGTTCTACTTCTTCCTGTGGCACTACAATCCATTGGGGATCTGGGCCTACGAGGCTCACCGAGCCGCAGTTTTTATACTGCCGCACTGCCGGTTCCCATAGTCACATAGTTATATTATTTAAGGCGTATGTATAAGTGACTAGCCTACAGCACCCGAGTGTGATTAATACATGTAACTGTATTTTATATTTTACGACAGATCACACTTTATCGACAGGTGGATTCGAACTGACGAACCTTGGTTCGGGTGACGTCACAGTATGTTAAGAGATATGCCTTAACACGTTCGACAACCGCGCCTGTGATTTCACTCGTTAATGTCACAAAATATGAATGCAATTCGGATTGATAGAGTCGACTTGAAAAAGAATTCTGGTATGATCATATTTGTATAATCAGCTCATTTATTGTACAGAAGTACCTACCTTCTTCATTTCGCGGTACAATAGGGGCTTGTGCATACACCGTATTGGTCCATATCCATACGATCCTATTTATTTATGAAAACTTAAATAGACTTTCAATTATATTTTATTCGAAGAGATAAATCGTCAAAAAATCCATACAATACCTACAGATTGTAATATTCAATATACTTGTTCGAGATATTTTTAATTATAGAATTAGTTTTAAGATATAGAGACGATTGGATGTGTATTAGTTTGAGTATATTTGTCGCATGTAAGACTGACGAAATAGATGTATGTAGGTAAATTTGAAGTTGAACGATAATTCCGAGTAATAGTTATTTACGGACTGAACTTACTACTCTAAACATGGAAATAGAATAGAATTGTTTAGAGAAGAGTTATTGCAGGATAAATTTAATGAATAAATGTTCATTGAATATTTCAAATAAATAAAAAAAATAAATACATCATCACGTCTTTTTACCCATTACTGGGTGTGGCAGTCTGCCGAAGCAGATCTCGGTAAGTGATATTTTTATGCGCGTGAAGTGCGGTTACCAGCTATCAAATCACGGCCTCCAAAGATGTTATTGGTGGGGTAGCCACAGGGGTAATTTTAAATTGGTGAAAATGTTTTGTCGGCTGTGGGCATTAAACCAGGGTTCTCAGGATCCACAGGCAGACACGATAACCACTGTGCCACCTACTCCATAAAAATAAAAATGCATATGTAAGATAGAAAAATATTTGAGTATTAATTTTTATTCAATTATTGATTAAGATAATTTCAATTGAAGAATCAAGCCGTCAATACGAGATCATGTTTAGTTATCAAACTTTACAACCCTACAAAATTTAAATGCAATGTATATTACAATTGTTGGAAAGATTTTTAATTATAAAGTTGATTTGAAGGTCAATAAATTTCGGAAGTTTTCCGAGAAACCCGACCCAATTGTCAATCCCCGAATTCTCTTTCGTGAAGTCTCTCCACGTAAGTAGTATCGTCTCTACAGTTGAACCGCTTCACAGAACATTCCCTCGAACGCACGAGGTACGAGGAAGGCACACAAGAGAGGTAAAGCTTCGTATTAAGCTCAATAAGTCAGCTCGAAGACCCGTCCGACGAGCAAGTGGACCGAGGCGCACTTGGCACGAGTCCAGCAGTAAAAAGACCAAATTAATGTCTGTCGTTACGCTTTCCGCCTAACAACAATCCGTTAAACATTGCTGAGAAACCTGGAAAAAATGCACGAGGACACGCGTGGAAATACTTGCCGTGACGGCCGCACTCGTATTTATCAGATGCGATGTATCATCATATTGATATTTATGATTCACGACCGGACCTTGAAATTGTAGTGCCGATATCTGCTATCATTTCCGAATACGCAATTCGTGCCAGCGCTAAGATAACAACGATGTTAAACAAATGCATTTTATGAGTATTGTTCAGTTTCTAGCGCTGTTGCCAAGTTACATTTCATTGTAGATGTACTTGCATGTTTTCAATTACTATAAAATCTTCTATTTAATAGGTACCTACTATTGCAGTGATCATATATCAGTAACAACATTATGTACAATATGTCTACAATAGTGACTGATATTTTTTTATCTACTTCCATGTGTAAAATTGACTTTTAGTTGACTGTTTTCAGTTCGTAATATGACTATTAGCTAATCATTTCAATAGTTCGGGCTTTCCAGTAACGAGTGTACAACTACTTTACAGAGTGTTTACTATGATAACCAAAATTAGCTCAATAGAATGAGAATTTATATTTTAGTATTCGAGGATGTCATCTATGTTAATAATTTGAATATTTTTGCTGATGTTACCGGTCGTACATAAAATAATATAGAATACACATATATTAAGCATATGTAGTCACTTGCGTGTTTTTAAACATTCGCAACGCTCAACTTTTAATTCTAATCTGCTCGTGACTAAGGACTACCTATAGTATCGTGAATAACTATTATACGACCATGATAAAAATTAGGCTTTTTTAAATTAATTTCACGTACAGAAAGTAGATATTTGCCGCCTACTCGTGTAGAAAGTGAGTTTTTCTGATTTTCTCATTTGTTTTTGGCTCACTGTACCCGTTGGTTATGGATCTAAGTAGTAAAACTCCCTATTCCATGTATATAGTAGCCTCACCTGAAGAAGTGACGAACTTTTTTATATTGAAGCAAAATAACTGAAATAAATTCTTGCCTTCAAAATTGTAAATGTGGCCCTGCATGCATGCATGTGTGTGTATGTGTGTAATTTATTATTTTATCTACTATCGTTATATAATATCAACATTTTCTAAATATAGTGAGTATCGTAATAACACATATTTTTGCAGTAGTGCGGTAAAGTGAATAAATTAGTTTAACATCAGAATCAGTATCACCGTTATGTCTAGCGCCCCCTTGTAGAATTCAAACGCTCCCTATGAGGCGATATCGTCCACTTTCAGAAGTACTGGTGTAGATCATTGTATCCATGGATACATGAAAATGATCATCGCGAATTTAAAACAAGAACAACTGTTATATACAATTTTGAAATAAATTTTAAGCGATTTTAAACTATATAATAAAATACTGTATATACCACGAGCAGAATGTGTCTTTATCGCTGTAAAATGATTGTTACTTTTGGTTGTGTTTCGATCAACAATGTCCACGCGCAAGCGGCAATAGATTACTTTCTAATAGAGGTACACAAATAACTGGCTTTCACGACCCAAACAGAAAGTAACATTTTCTTTCTTAAACTAAGAGAAGAAAGTGATATTTTTCATCCCTAGGGAAGGAAAGTAAAACCATACCCATGGCAACTAGAAAACTGCGATATAATTTGACAATAGTGACATTCAGATGACATCTGTCAAGAGAATAATAAATCTTATCTAAATTTATAATTTATTTCTGAAAATTTTACTTTATGATAGGAGAGTAGAAAAAATGTTCATATGTACTAATTATATTTACACGAATTCATATTCATGAAATACATTCGAATTCAAGAAAATTCGAATGCGTAAATCGGTTAAATTTATAAAAACCGTCATTTACTGCAATAGTTATTGATTATGTGGTTCTCATGATCTTATCTATATATTACAGGCAACCCTCTCTGACGGATATTGAAACCGAAAGTGAGTAGAATAAATTGTTTAATTAATTATTCCAGTAATTTTTCTGTTTCTTTTTTTAAACCTATTCAAAAATTCTTATCGATTATTTAGATCGATTTCAGTTGAAATAGGTAAGTGATGGTTTAAGAAGAATGAAACTCTTGTGCGCATAGAAGGTTTATTAAATATAAACATTATTATTAAATGCAGATTTAGTAAATTGTATAAAATGTAATTTATAATGTTTAGGTTTAGTTAAAGTTAGTATAGTAAAACTCCGATTAGTTGAGGCTAAATTATTCGTGAATTGGACAACCGTGGTCCTTTGTTATACAATTTTTCTAATAATGCTACAAAAAGGCATACAAAAATTACGAACTTTCTATGTAAATAATTATAAATATACTTAGTTTGATAGTTAAATTTTAATGATTGTTTTATGTTTTTATACGTATTTTTGTATGTTTCATGTGGATTATCCGCGTTATTCATTTATCCGGATTCGAGTATCCTTCCTTCATTATAAGGATAATTGGCGTTTTATTGTATCTAATAATACTCATTAGATATTATTAAATAGTCGAACATTTAAAAGACGATTGATGTTTGAACGCGATTAAAACCTAATTTAAAAGTCGGTGGATGCCAGGAATTGAACCTAAAGTCTTTGATTCTAGCAAAACGTCTTTCCATCTGGAGTACGATGTTCTCGGATTGTCACTCAGACGTCATTTGATTTTTACTCTTCATTTTTTGAATGGCTCAGTGGTATCAAGTCGGCCTGTGGATCCTAAGAACCCTGGTTAGATCCCCACAGCCGACAAAACATTTTCCCCAATTTAAAATTACCCCTGTGGCTCTCCCACCACTAACATCTTTGGGGGCCGTGATTCGACGGCTGGTAACCGCACTTCATAAATATATCACTTACCGAGATCTGCCTCGGCAGAGTGCCCACCCAGTAATGGGTAAAAGGTGTGATGATATATTTATTTATAAATTTATTATGTTTTTAAACGTCGGAGGTATATTATATATTTAAAAAATTAATAGTAATTTAATTATAATTAATTTGTAATTAAATATTTACTACAGGATTAGCTGAAAAATATTAGGTAATATATTCTGTATATCTAATAAATATTTTAACTGATTATTATTTATTGAGTTAATATAAAATTGGTTTAATTTTGACATTTATTTTATAAACGAATTTAAATCAGAATAACATAAACGAATGACGTTTCTCGCATTTCTGTCTATCAAATTAATTCAGCAATTAATTGTTAATCAACAACTATTTAACAGATAAAATTGTTTATTTTTGTATCGCATAAAAATAAATTAGTTTGTAAATGATCTCAGTAAAACTAAAACGAACTAATAAATTTGTCATCCATGTAATAAAGATAAGGATTATGTTTAAATGAGCTAACTTGAAAAACCTCCATAAAAATGGAAAAAAAATAGCAGCTATTAACTTCTCTACTCAACTATTTAAACTATGCAAATAGCTTCAGAAACGACAAAAACTTCTTAGTGTAGTACGCGAAAGTGCGGCTTTCATATTTGTTTGGATATAAAATGTTTTGGCAGCGAGTTGCGCATCGCATAAATTCCTGCTAAACTTACAATGTATGTCACGTGACTTCTTGAGTGTAAAAAATTTATAGCTTTACATTTGAATGTTTCATTGTTTTGTATCTACAAAGACAAGTCACTATTTTTTACCAACTATTGCGAAATAAGGAACCATAAATTTCTCGTTTATTGCATTTATTTCAACGAGGAAGAAAATACATCGAATTTATAGTTCGGAATATATTATCATAATAACCAAATTCAGAAATTGTCTTCTTTCACTTAAAGATTATCTTTATAAGTTTACATAAAAAAATCTTTCGTTTAAAATCAATAATTAATTACACTAAAACAAATTGGTATGTCACTTCGAGTCCTGTTGTTGATTTTTTTTCCTATTCTTACTGCGACATTAACATTTGTAGACCGCAACTAGTTTTAAAAATTCAGAAATACTATACAGTGTATTTATGGAGGACCCAAACATAGGCCTATTATATGTGATATCAATTTTTAAACTTTAGAAAAATTAAACTGTTTGGGAATTGTAAAGAAAAAATTATGGATTTCACATTTCATTTGCGCCTTTTGAGCAAAAATTTATTATAAGTTTGTAATATTAATAGAAACATACCTGTAGACAGCTATGAAAAAGTTAGATTTAAGTATGTATCCAAATTAAAATTTTGAATTATATACACATTTGTTTTGATATTTTAATATAAAATCTGTCGAATTATGCAATAAATAGCTTCGATGAGAAAAAGAAAATTTATAGTTTAACTAATAATTTATTTTTTAAATTTATTTTTGTGTTCATTTAAATAAACAAATGAAATATGTTTCACATATTTTTTTTGTCTAGAATCCTATACAATTTTATTTCTAAAGTTTAACGGGAAGTATTGGGAACCAAAAAACTTATATCAGCAAGATAGCAAAATAGCATATTTTGTCCGAATTAAAACTATAATTTTTTCTACTCACCCATCTATCAAATTCCACTCATCAACTTAAATTAAAATGAAACAAATTGGCATGAGATATACATCACTATAGATACGTCATTTCTTGGAGATGGACTTCTTGCTACATTTCTTTATATTTACCATAGTGATACATAACAATCCTAAAGTTGTGTACTTTTTAATCAGAAAATAATGGAATAATAATGTATTTATATTGATGATACCTAGGTTCTCAATAATTCAGAACATTCAGTATTTTACATTAACATGAAAGGCCAGTATATCAATTTCATAAAAAAGTTTTTAATAAATTAATTTGTCAAACAAACAAAAAATATCACATCGCAATTATAGTTTAAATTATGAAAATTACATTACTTGTAATTTTTTGTATGTGCTATTTTTTATTTGTGGGTTAGATAAATTTATTAGGAACTTCATTAAGTTATTGAAATGCCACGCTGAAATCAAATTCAATATACATAATAATTTAAAAATAAATTTCCATATTTGTAAAGTAAATAAATAAAATAAATAAATATATCATCACGCCTTCTACCCATTACTGGGTGTGGCACTCTGCCGAAGCAGATCTCGGTAAGTGATATATTTTGCGCGTGAAGTGCGGTTACCAGTCGTCAAGTCACGGCCCCAAAGATGTTAGTGGTGGAGGAGCCGCCGGGGTAGTTTTTGAAAATATGAAAATTGTTTGCCGCCTGTGGGAATCGAACCAGGATTCTCAGGATCCACAGGCCGACTTCATACCACTGAGCTAGCCACCCCATATTTGTAAAGTAAATTAATTTATCCATTGTACTAAAAATAATAAAATCTCAAATGATATTTGTATACGCAGTAATTAATATAAAATAAATTATAGGCTTCAGGAATCTAATAATTAAAAAAAATATATTCATGAACGTCTCAAGCAATAGTAATGAAAAAATATACTTTCATTACGTGTTGTACACGTATGTTTTTGCATATTGTTATTAGGTTGATTTTACGGAGATAAAAATAAAAATTATTTTTCCCCATGACAAAATTTTGATAGCATGTTGTAAATTTTAAATGATCTACTAGAAGATAAATAACTAAAAACAATGATAAGAAAATTAAACCAATGAAAGTATATTTACTTTTATTATTATTCACGATTTTTAAAATACCTGAAAAAGTGTCACTTTCTACACGATGATTCGTTAAAAACTTTCATAATCAATATGCAAAAAAAATATTATTCCCCTAATCGTTGACTGTTGACCTCCATGAAAGTAAAAATGTTTGCGGTTGGCTGAAGATTAGTAAAAGTTTCGTTTTCCTGGTTCGATCGTAACGCCGCGTTGCGGGCTAATAGAAAATTATAACGTCAACGTTTGCCTGGTACCGCATGGTGCTACACTTCATTGCGGCACGGACCGACGTTGCCCCATTATTTTTATGGGTAATGAATGGCAAATGCTACTACATGCCGAGCAAACATCGCAAACTTGGGTGGGAGATACAAATTTGTTGATCATTTATTTAGCAAGTACAGCTTCATAGCTTTATGATTGCTACGAGTAGGCGAAAATCTTAATTTATTTTAGGTTATACGTACTATTAAAATCAATCTTTAACGGCCTATTTATCAATGTGGGGATAAAGAGATAGAATAATCATATTTAACTTATCCTGACAGATGAGTTATTTGTCACTTTATCCTAGTTTTGATATACATTAATAATTATAACACTAATATATAAATTTATTTGAAAAGTCAGTTAAGCCGGATGATTAATTTGGAAAATTGATGGAAATCAATGCAATTATTGGATTGCATACGAGTAATTGTATAATTGTATAATAATTATACTAAAATTTGTTTACAATTAAACAATAAAAGAATATTCGTATATAAATGACATTTTTCCTAGTGGTAGTATTATGTAGTAGATTTAAATTTTAAAACTAAATTATTTATTCTGTTTACTAATACATATTTATCAGTATTATCATAACTAATATAATAAGTGCTATGATAATTACCGATAATAGGCGTATTCCATTTGCCATTTGGATCAGATCTAACTTACATTTACTGCACTTATTTATTTCGCTGGATTACTTCACTGATTTTATTTCTGGTACTATAATTACCGATTCTAATTTAGCTTGAAGTAATTCACCCCAATAAGTGCATCAGTTTGCTTAATTCAGTTCATTTAGTTATGAGTTGAATTTATCTGAACTGATTTCAGTGAACCAAGTGACAAATGGAATACAGCTATTATTGTGACTTGAATTATGAGTAGTTTTGGAAATGGAAACATAGCGAGTGCCCAGCACAAGCTGTATTTCCTATTTCTATAACAACGAATTTAAATTAATGTCAAAATATTATCTGATAATTATCATATTACGAGTTATATTTTGTGTGAGAATTTAACAAGCATATTTTTTGAATTTTTTGGTATTTTTTAGAACGTCTTCTTCAATTGTAATAAAAATTTCTTTTGTAGAAGCAGTTCTCAACCGAGAATTTGACATTTCGATGGATTATTTTGAAAATTGTATTTATTTTGTTGGTAACCAAGAAGATTTAATTACAATAGGCGCATTCTATTTCCCATTTGGATCAGATCTAACTTATATTAACTGATCCAGATCAATTATATATTTTGCTGGATTACTTTGCTGACTTTATTTTCAATACTAGAATTACTGATTCTAATTAAATTTGAAGTAATTCACCCCAATTAGAGTCCAGCGCGGGTCCACTATATACCCGACCCGCTACCCGCATGTTTAAAGAGTATTAGACCCGCACCCGACCCGCTACCCGCATGTTTCAAGTGCATTAGACCCGCACCCGACCCGCTACCCGCAACCCTAGGCGGGATATTTATAATTGTCTACAATAGTACTATAAGTACAAGTACATTTTTAAATAATACAACAATGGTATTTAATTAGAATAATTAATTATTGTATACATTGCCTAGGTATTTCATAGAATGGCGGCATTATACATTTTAACGATAACATTTTTGATAGGAACGTTTGGCGAAGATTAGTTGCGGTATGAATTTGATGATTTAAGAAGTGTGCAGGATTTTAGATTTTAGTTTTGTTATTTAGTAATTTCATTAGAGTGTTTACCAGCAATTGTGTGAAATTCACTTTCAAAGCAAGCGCAGGAACGACACTCCCTTCGTTTCTTATCTTTTTTATTCGTTTTCTGATGTTACATTGAGTGTTTAACTGCAACTGGAATTCACTTTCAAAAACAAGCGTAGGAACGACAATCCTTTCCTTTCTTATCTTTTAATTCGTTTTTAGTTTTAATATAGAGTGTTTAACTGCAATTGTGTGGAATTCACTTTCAAAAACAAGCGCAGGGCGACTCTCCCTTGCTTTATTATCTTTTTGTTTCATTTTCACTTACTGTATTGCGTGGACTTTTCTTTCATATATAAGTACAGGCTATTGCTTTCATCTTTTCTAATCTTTGTAGATTCGTTGTTAGATTCGGTATTAGATTCGTTGTTAGGAGTAAGCGTGAGTAATTTGAGATGTTTTACGCATATGTTATGTACGTCGAAGAAAGAAGATGAATGACCAGAGGATAGAAGTGATTGAATAGATGTGATTGAAGGTTTGTTGTGTGATAAATGTTTTCGAGTGTAATAAATAAATTAGTTTATATGGAGTGATCTATGAATGTGGTTTAAGTGAGAGTGGTGTGTTTGGATGAGAATGTTTGACGAGGACTGATTATTTGATGAATGTAATGAGTGAATATTTATGAATGATTTTAGGGTTCGTGCTACCCCATTTGATGGGATATAGCGTGACGATATGTATGTATATATGTATGTATTTTGGAACTAGGTATTTGTCAAAAAATCATAAATTGATTTTTAAAAAAGGAGTAATTAAAAATAAATCCCAAGCTATATAAATCTGTCAAGAAATAGTAAATGAAACTAACAAGAAGCACATTTTTGATAAGATCACATCAATCGTACTTTCATTCATTACGGTACTGTTTTTCAATAACCGGTTTACGTTTGATTAATGTTAATCATGATTAAATAATAATGGTAACCATAGTTCCCATTATTATTTAATCATGATTAACCGGTGATTGGAAAACTGGCCCTAAATGTGAATGCCTGTAATCAATGTTATTCGTTAACTCTTTGTTACAGAGACACACAATTATAGATCCTTGTTCTATGGTTTTATGTAATTATGTTGTTATAATTTAACGAATCGATACCTTCCAATTGATTCGTTGCATAGTTTTATGAATATAGGCATAAGCATGCATACAGCAATTTATTTTTACTGTGCATTTAAATATTTTACAGCTTATAATTAATATTTAGCAATTTATCTAACTAATTCATCAAAAAGTTAATTTACTCTTTAAGTTACTATTTGCAAAGTGAGACTATTTTAGATTAAATGTGTTGCTAAAAATAAAAAATATAAATGACAAAACTTATTAACAAACTGCGTTGAATATTAAACCCAGAAAGATATTAATTGTTCTGAATTATAATACACGCCATTCTAAAAACAAGAATTAATCGAGATTTTTATCAGAAACTCACATACGGTTAACAACATTTCTCGACTTCTAGCATAATTAATTTACTTTAATTATTCAATCTGTATTTACAAGAATACAACAATCAATAAATGAAACGAGTGAATTGTTATCTAGCGACTTCGACACAATAAAAAAAAACCGTTGTATGAGAACGTGAAACAATGCAATTCAGAAATTACAAAACTGGATAAAAATTACAGTATAATAATTTCTACTTCCTACAATGCCATTGCATATAAAAGTGGCCAGGCAAACAACATAGTAATACATTACTACACTACAATACAGTCTATGTAACATGCAAAAATGCACTATTATTCACTTTGATGTAAATTATTTAGTGATTACAATTTTTCCATGCAGTGTAATTATGGCTGTCAAAAACTGGAAAATAATAGTAACCAAATAATAATCATTTAATCGTAACCGGATAAATTGGCATTAATGAAAGGGTTAACCGATTTACAGTATATTTTAATCGGTTGCAATTTAAATTAACCGAATAATTAATAGTTATTTGTATTCCTAGGTCGAGAATGAGGATTTGGCGTATTGAAGAATGAACTTATCAGCCGAGACGAAATCCGAGGTAGACAATATTCTGAAAACGAGAAACACATTTCACGGACGAAGTGTACACAATATTTTTTTTACATAACTGCATTCTCTATCGTAAAAATGTGCAAAATTAATTACAATTCTTAATTTAAAATGATTCTGTAACAAAGGAAACAGTAACCTTATTCAAAATTTATTACTCACAAATACTTGATATTTTAGCAAGTTTTAGTGGACGTTACAAATAGCAGCATCAATAAAACCGTTTTAATAGCCGTCGCTAGTAGTATATTGTACAAAAAAATTAACTTCGTGGATAGAAACGCGTATATATATATATATATGTTATCATTTTTAGACAGTTGCATACAAAATGTATTTAATACTTTGGTAATACAAATTTTGAGAAATAACCGTTAACTGAAAGAATTTATTTTAATTTTCCAAAGTTTGAATTAGACTTTAAACAGCAAAACTTAAAACGTTCCTACTTACATTCTTCAACAATATAAAATAACAAAAACAGAAACTTAACAAAAAAATAGTAAATAAAAACACTTGGTACCCATCGTCGTTTCTGACGATGGTGTAAAAACCGAAATGCGCATCAAGTATTAAATATAAATATTTTCTTTGAAACAACCAAGTGTTTTTATTTACTATTTTTTTATCAAACATGTTTCAACAAGTGCCAACAGCTTACTCAATTAATTAGAAACTTAACAATTAGTGTAGTTTAATTTTTATTTATTCTTATTTAGAAATATGTTTAGCTTGTAGTCCGGTCCTGGTGTGATGCTATGAGCCAACTAAGATTGCAGGACAAGGGGAGGAGAGGATGCTGTGCTCTAAAAATTCATTGCAGTTGCACCAAGTGAAAACAAATGCTGGAGCTATTAGCAAAATTCCATAATTTCAAGCTTCTCATTGTAAATGAAGATTTGTTTTTAAATTCAAAATCATATGAAACCAAAAAAAAACTAAGGTTACTTTTTTCTGCAAGAGAGAGTGCTACTACATCCTAAATAGTCTCCCTTCTGAATACGCCATTGTAGTTTTTCTTAACGATTCTAATCTCTGAAATAATGAAAATATGATTTGTGGTTCACAATTTACAAACACTTGTGATTTGACGATTGGTAACCAGAAATAGCCAGTAAAATATTCTACGAAGAACAACTCAGATTTTGTAATTATAGACCTGATCTGTTCAAAATTGTATCAAATACATATTTATTTCATTTATTTCCTTAAGGTAGTTTTAGCGTGAATTTTTTTTTACAGATTTGAATGAATCTCTGCACACGTAAACATGGGATAGTCATACGCATCCTGTTAAAATATGAAACACATTCATCGTCTGTGAACAAATATATTCGCTTGTAAAGTTGAGTTCTTATACACGGGGCTTATGGCGATTGTCATTCAGAATCGCACATATTTTGTTGTCTACCTCTAAAAATTTGCAGTTTCATTTGAAATACTAATATGACGTTCTAGAACTATCCATGTATATAGTATCAAAAGGAAAAAGATTTTTGTCGTTTAGTAATGGATATATAGCCATGCAAAGCCTTGTTTTTAAAGAAATATTAAGGATCCTAATTTATAATGGCAACACCACACGTTGATACGGTATTTGAAAATTCACTAGACCAACAACCTATTAACAATTCATGATATTCAAATCATAATTGGTATAAAACATTTATTTTATTCTGTATTTTTCTTTCCCTGAGCGTCAGTTTCGCCACTCGACGACCGATGGCGCCACCGTCACGCTAAAACTACCTTAATACTTAATTTTAAATCAATTTATTGTATACCAATAAAGTATAAATCCATATCATATTCTTTAGCCTTTAGTCATACTTTATTAATTCCTCACTCCTGCTGTAACAGATGCAGGCAAGCATTGATGTCAGACACGAGCCACCAGAACCACGTGTGACTAGCAGCAGGAGTAGGAAGAGATCAGTAGACCGCAACAAGACCTGCGCGGGTGCGTGAACACGTGACATAGCTTCACCGCGTAATATTATGCGCCACGTGCACGTGAGACAATGAGCCCAATGCCGTATAATGAGCAAATATTTATCGCACAAATAGTTTGGTTATTGTTGACTGATGTTTTTTTATGAACTAATATCAACTGTTTTACGCTTCACTAATAATAATTCTTGGTCGATACTAACCCGGAGGTTTTTAATTATAAAAAATCGTATGTTTATGTTGTTGTAAAAAGGCAATATATTTTCTTTTATTATTTAATATAAGAATACATAAAAAACAATTTTGAATAAATGAGACAAAAAAAAATTTAAAAATTACTAATTATAAAAATGATTGATAATTGTATGTAAAAATGTATGAAAATAAATCTTTTCTATTATTAACTAGCATATTGTATTACTATACTTTTTGTTAGAATTCATATAATTTAATTTCTAAGAATCTTCAACCTTTCCTAAACTCACTTTTATATTATTATTTATCATTTGCAAAAATAAATAATTTAACCTGAAGATCTTTCTTATAAAATCGGAGCCCGAAGATTTTTACTAAAAAGTGAGATGGCAACCGTGGATATGATGTAGAGGTAGAAAAATTATATTCAATTTGTTGTCATTATCATATTCAATTAGGCCTGGTTGTACCACAGATAACTAAAAATTTTGTAAAGTTTAATTCATTCGTTCTTAAAATTAAACTTAGAATATTCATTAATTAAAAATAACGCTAACTTATTTTGTTATGTTGCTAAGAAATAACTTCCAACTTCAGTCGCAATTTTCTAACAGTGAAAATAATAATTATATTTCTTACAGTTTGCACTATAGGTGCCAGCTCTAAGGGTGCGAGTATCTTTGAGCCTTTCCAATAATTTTGAAATACTGAAAATTTTAATAAAGTTTCTGTTTATAAATACAAAATAGTTCACATAATATAAACAAAGTTTTTATCTCTATTATTATTATATCATTGCGATTTATAAATATATGTTTATATTAATAGAATTCAAAACGAAATATTAGGTTAGTTGTATTCTGTCCTTATTCAAGATGAGCAATTTATTATTAGTACAACGAATAATATTGACGATTTGGAAATATTTTATAAGAACGAAATTGATTCTCGACAAAACATTAACAGTTTTAATAGATTAGAAGACGTTATTAAACTATTCAAAGAACAGAAACTCTATGGTGGTACAATTTAAGAAATTTAGCAAATTTGTTAAAATATACATCAAATAAATGAAGACCTGGAGTGGAACTACATCGACTCGACCTTGACATCGACGTCACTATCATAATGTAATTATGCATAAGGAACCTATGCAACGAGTATTTATCATGTCAATGCGTATCCGGTTCTACCCCTAACATGATAAAGTATAAGTAGATACCACAAGGACTATTTTGCAGGAAACATAAAAACTTAATTGTTTAAATGTTAACAAATTATATGAAGCAGTAAACATAAATTTTCATGAAATAAGATCACAGTAACGTATATATATATTAGGGTGTCCGTTATTTTGGCAAAGTCGGAAATTTGTTCTCTCCACCAATAAAACTAATCAGAAAAAATAAAAAAAAATTTGAGTCATCATCGCAGGTCCGAAAAATGACGTTAACACGTGCCTGTAGAGGGGTCAAAATTTACATGTAGTTTAAATGGCGAAAATGTCATTTTTGATACTTTTATGTATAACTTTTTATATGTTCAAGCTAAAAATATTTCAAGATAACTACCGGAAAGCTAATCAAGTAAGCCTTCAAACAGACTAATATGCAAGTCATTTGAATAAAAATTATTTATTTATTTTTTCTGATTAGTTTTAGGGGGGAGAGCAACAAATTTCCGACTTTGCCAAAATAACGGACACTCTTATATATATATATATATATATATATATATATATATATATATATATATATATTTTCGAAAAAATATATTGTTTATATAAAAAATATATATATTTCCATTAAAAAGAATATAAATATAAGATAAAAAGAAAAAAAAATTCACCAAAGATTTTCATAAAACAAGCGAAATTCTGATTTCATATTTCAATATGGCTACCAGATTTAATTTGTTTCTTCATTTATCTTGCTAGGAAGAATTACTACTTTTTTCTAGTTTATAGACTCTTTCCTTTTAAAAATATATTACATATATTTTACTCTTTTAAATAATTCCTCGCCCTTGAATCTAATATTTCGGCACTGAATACGAATCTTCGATAATAAATTTAGGGGTTGTTTGACAGCATAAGGATGTTGAAACAAGTAAAATTTTAATAAAATAAATGATTATATTTAACCAATGGTACTTATATCCTCACTCAGCGCCCGATCTAGCTTTTGCTTCGTCTCGGACAAAAAGACAAATTGCCGCTGCGTTAAACACAAATTTTTTAAAAACATATTTAATGCTGTTATAAACATTTTATAACTGCACAATCAAACAAGCGAAACTTATATCATATAAAAACTAAACAAACGTAACATCAACTACGCTAAAATCACAAGTAACAAACATAATAAAAAAAAAAGTACTTGCACCAAGGTATTAACAAAAATAATACTATTGTGAACGAAACCGTCCTTTTATAATTACAAGTAATAAACAAGTTAATGCATGATATTCCTTCCTATTCCTGTTCAAGTTAAAGTTCACGCATGCGTGTTGTTCTATGCGGTGTGCGACAGCATTTTTTGTTATTTAATTAAACAGGCCGCTCTTTTATGGTTATTTTCTTCAGAATTACGGATTACAAATACTTTTTTAGCTCTTAGGCAAAAACAGTAAATAAGGAATGTAAATTGCATAGTGATTTTAGTCAAAGAAAAACATCGAGAAATATAAATTTCGATTAATTGGGTATTTAACTTATCAATATTTTATTATATGGGATGGCTAGCACAGTGGTATGAAGTCGGCCTGTGGATCCTGAGGTCCCTGGTTCGATTCCCACAGGCGACAAATTTTCATAATTTGAAACAGCTATCCCTGTGGCTCCTCCATCACTAACATGTTTGGGGGCCGTGATTTGACGACTGGTAACCGCACTTCACGCGCAAAATATATCACTTACCGAGATCTGCTTTAGCAGAGTGCCACACCCAGTAATGGGTAGGAGGCGTGATTATATATATATATATATATTTTATTACATTCACAGTCAAAATATCGTCCTTTAGATATGCCGCTCCAGACAAATTTCCGGGTTATCTGCCCCTAGAGTAGACCCTGCCGTAACCTCTTAAAGGAAAGATCGCTGAAACTTATATCTTTTACTAGGTCATTAGTCCAGAAATATAAATTACATTTCATACTTATATCCTTGGTCATGACTTTCAAATAATGCAATAAAGCTAGTATTAAAAAATAAATATAAGAATGTATAACATAGGCAAATTTTATTGTTCAATTAATTTGTTAAATAATTCGTTTTAAATTTATTTTGAGCTCACCTCATTTTAACAATTCTGTTTTAGATTAATTAAATTTTTGACCTATGTTGCCGATTTATCTAAATGATAAATCGGCAATCACAATGTGAACGGTATTGAGTAGAAAATATAAGAATTAAATATTCATATATTTGCTACTCGATATTGTTCACATTATGACAGAAAAGCTTAAGTACGATTTAGTTGAGGAGTACGCATACTTGTCTAGAGAAAGATTAACAAACAGGTAAACTGTTTGTCTGTGATTAACATACAAGGAGAGAGAAAGATAGATACAACTGTTACATATGCTGTGTCTTTCCGATGCGCAATTTAATTTCAAATTAAAAATATAATATAATTATATGTAATTTTTATTATTATTATGATTATTTTTTTATGTTTCTCAAAACCAATGAAATGCTTCATTATATTTCACGTGCCTGCGTTTCAACCAACCCTGTCATACTGTTATACTGAGAATAAAGATCTTGTGAAATGCACCTACAGAGATTATTCCCGGGAATAATCTCTGTAGGTGCATTTGTTTGTGACAAAAGATAGGTAGTTGTCAAATAATTATTTAAAACTGTCAACGCGTCAAGTAAAATGTGTGAAAAATTTGTTTCATTTTAGATACAGAAATACACCAATAAATTTTGGAAACAACTTCCAAGAATATATTAATAAGTAATCAATCAATATGGATCTAGTTCAAAATCTTTTAAGTTGGATGAATCGATCTCAACAGCTAATTCAAAAACTAATCTAATTAAATGTAACTCGAGAGTTCGATAAATTAGAAAATAATTCTTCAGTATATTTCTCAAACTTGTTGCCATTTGGCAATAGCCATCAAGCCCTATGGGATTTCGTGACTATTGCCTGGCAACAAGTATTCGAAAGATCTGTCAAATTATTTTCAATTTATTCTCATTCTCTTGTTATATTACTACAGAGAAAACACAATGCTTCATTTCCTAATTTTATAATTTGCTTCTTTAAATTAAATTACGGAAGAATTTAATTCTCCACAACTTTTATCTTAAAGTAATTAGAAAAGGACTGATTGTGAAAAACTTGTCATATTATATATATTTATTATACTACTCTGTACAACAGGAATTTAATCCCAATTACAGTATAGGATCCGAACTCACCGAGCCGTAGTGTGGTAGTTCATATAGTTTTAGCTGGAGTGAGATTCGAACTCGGGATCTCCGAATTCGAATACCGTAACGCTGTCCATGCCACTGTCCTGCCGAGATATTCGATATAATAATAGTTTAATTTTATTATAGATTGTTAACCAGATAACGTCTTTTTATGGTTTACTTGATCTTTATGTTCAACATATTTTCTACTGTATGTGTATAATTTAAGTAGAATATATAGTTTTTCTAATCATACAATTTTTTTTTTTTTTCTGGCTTCTTTGGCGCACCAACTACTCAGGTCATATGCCGCCATTACGCCCTGATCTGCGTTTTAGTTGTTATTGTCAACAGCAACGCGAGTTTTCTCTGGACGGTCACCCATCCAAATACTACCCGCGCGCAACGTTGCTTAACTCGCGTTATCGCTTAGATCAGTATCAACGAGCGCAGCCATGGCCGTTGACTATACAATTTTAGTTGCACAAGTAGTTTATTTCATTTATATAGAATTTAGTGTTAAAATAAGTTTATAGATTAGTTGGGTAGAATATTCCAGTTTTTAAATAATATAAATTCATTTGCCATAGAATTAGTAAATAGATACCTAATAAGCTTAGGTACAGAAATTCCCGTATATATTTCATTAATTAATATTTATACTTCTTTTTCTTCGTTTTTGGGCAACTTATGGATTTACTCGTAATGGCACAGTGTTTATTCGCGGTAGATTTACGAGCGTGCAAAATATAAATTTTCCTTTTTTTATCGATTTTTGGGCGAAAATTTCATTCTGTAAAAAATTTTGCAAAGTGATTTCTAAATCGTTCGATTAAATAAAAAAAAATCAGTATATACTGTTAATTTTAATACCTACTTATGTAAAAAAAAATAACTTAAATATCAGATCAGATATAATAATTTTACTTTGCAAAACATATATAGGCTGTAATACAATATGTCCGACATACGCATTTAACATAAGAAAACAGTTTTTTCGTGCACTTTGCTTCCAAAATTATTTCAGACAAAAATGTTTGAAATAAAAGTATATAATTTTCTCTCCAATTGGCAATATAAAAAATTGCACACAAAACAATTTTAACATTTTTTAGTTAGTTTTTGGTTTCTTCATAATTACTTTCTTATATGCAGTATAAGGAAGTATTGGAATCGTGAAAAAAATCGTTGACGAGATTTTCGCGGAAATACGTGTGTGTCCGTATGTGCAATATCTCATGAACGAGATAAGATTTGTTAACGAAACTTGGTAATTATAAGTTTAATGAAAATAGGAAGAGCTGTGTTGATTTTGAATGAAATTGAATAGCCGGAAGCGGAAGTTTACTGGACACACAAAACAATAAATTTCATTTATTTCAAAAATGGAATCAGTTACGAAGAAAAGTTTCAAATAAAAGATGTTAGCAAAAATATTTGGAACATAAAATTATATTTGCAATTTTTCCTGTATATCTAGTTATCTATGTCTTCTTACGGAAATAAACTAAATTACATGTTTAATAACATATATTCTAAATATTATATATGCTGTGTATAAGAAAGTCGTGTGGCGCACACCAATTTTTTTAAAAAGTAATTGCTACATTTTTCTTACATAGTAGGTAATAGCAAGAATTTTTCATGACAAATGTGTTAAATATTATTTAAAAACATATTGTAAAGAAACGAAAAACTTAATAAAACATGAAAAAATAGTTTTGTGTGCAATTTTTAATTCTAAACAATTTTGCACTCTGCAATGTTTGCCGTAAAGTGAACAGGAGAGCAAGAAATTACATAAGATTAATATCACATTTTAAACCTTCATGTTCATCCCTTACCGGTACACCCGGTATAAAAATCTAATAACAACCAAATAAATCCAAAGTAATCAGATTAGTTATTAGTACTAGTTAGCATACTTGTAATTAAAAGCCTCAATAAATGAGGAATAATTATGAAGCGCTTTTTCAAAACAAATATTTTCAAGTTAAACTTAAACATTATCGTCTTTTTGCTGTATAGATACATGTAATAATATTTATTTGCATTGGCAAAATCCAATAGTAAAGTTCACAATTCTGAATTTTTCTTTATTCTGTAATATTATTCTTCATAAGTGTCAATATAATAATACCAATAATTTTTGTAATACATGAAACTATTTTAGTTATATTTATATAAATGCTGGCCTCATTTCTTTCTGAAGTGTTATTGATATTTTATTTTTTATTTGAACTATTCTCATTTTATGTTGATTCATTTGCATTCATGTCACATGAGGGATACAAAACAATTATTTTTAAAACATTTTTAACCTAATTACATTAAACACGGAATTAATTAAATTGCATTCATTCTAAGAGTATTTTCACAGGTAGGGAATATCAATAAGTATATTTTTACATTTCTCGCATTTTATACATCTTGCATGTTTTTGATTTTAATATTAAAATTGGTACCTAGACCTCCAAATTCATATAATAACTATATTATAAATATTTTCGCATGTTTTACGGGCGCATCAATAAAATATTACAAAACAAAGAGTCTTTATGAAGAACAAAGCAGGTAATCGATAAAAACGCTAATAAATTATTTAAAACGATGACCTATTTAATGTGGTGCAAATAAATATTTTAGTGCAACTACCATGACAAAAAAATTAGCATTAACTAAAACATATTTTCAAATTATTATGAATTTTTAATTTTGTCATATTATCAATATATTCTAGTTTATTATAATGAATTATAGATATATATTTTGAGTATAATTGTAATAATAATAAAAATAATCAATATAACTGAAAAAAATAAAGCGGTCAACCAATTTTACCGTCGTGGTGCGCGGTTTGCCAACTAACGAGCTTTCAGGAGTAATTGGTTTTGGAACTGATTATATTTTTACTTTGTTTATTTTTATACTTTATATCTTTATGATACTCAACTCTCCAATTTTTATCGTAAAAGTGTTTATTTTTAAATAAATATAAATAAATATATCATCACGCCTTCTACTCATTACTGGGTGTGGCATTCTGCCGACGCAGATCTCGGTAAGTGATATATTTATGCGCGTGAAATGCTGTTACCAACCGACAAATCACGGCCCTCAATGATGTAAATGGTGGGGAAGCCACAGGGGTAATTTTAAATTGTTGGAAATGTTTTGTCGGCTGTAGGGATCGAACCTAGGTTATTAGGATCTACAGGCCGACTTGATACCACTGAGACATTACCCCATATACAGCAACATTTTCATTTAATCCATATTCAGCTTGTGATTTTACAAATAATTAATAATTTTTTATATTAGCTTCTAGTCCTTTAAAATATCTTCTTTACAGCTGAAGTCTTCTTTGCATACACGGACAGCATTTCGATGTTTTTTAATATAAATCACGAACATATAGGTTTCTCTTCGTTAGAAAAATTCGTGTTTTAGATTATTAGTGGTGAAGGAGCCACAGGGGTAGTTTTAGAAATTATGAAAATTGTTTGTCGCCTGTGGGAATCGAACCAGAATCCACTGGCCGACTTCATACCATTGAGCTAGCCAATAAATAAATAAATAACTTAATTTTGTATCTCTGTCATAAAATTTACATATAGTTTATTATTTTCGGATTTAAAATCGTTGTTAGGAAGTTTTTTTTTTTAAAGCCTACTAAATCCTGTAAATGAATATAAATAACCTTTGGATAAGTTTAAATGTATGAAAAAATCTGTAGATATTTGCTTGTCTTAGAAGGAACGCAGATTTTAATCATTTGGATGAAATAAATGTACTTGGAATTTTATTAATTTGATTCATAAAGTATTTAATTTAATGCCTAAAAATTTATACATTTTTTAAAGCGTATACCATTTAGAATGCTTAACTATATTTTTTCTACTTGTAATGAACATTCTGTTGATAAAATTAAATATCGAAATAAATTATTATTACTCATATATTTTAACAGATAATAGATTGTGTTTCAAGGAATAGAAATTAAAGTTTTAGGAAAAAATATGACGTAGAATATGAGAACATGCTTTCTGATCAAATATATCATGTTCATTTTATGAAATTATTATGAAATGTGTTCTTTAGTGTGAAGTTGTGTGTTTGTTTGTTTATGTATCTGTTTGTATGTGATTCGTTTGATCGATAGGAACAGATATATTTTTATTATGTCACAAAATATTTATTTACTTATTTATTTATTTATTTATGCTACTCTGTATAACAGAATCTTAATTTCAATTAGAGTCCGAACTCACCGAACCGCAGTGCGGTAGTTAATCTATTTTTAGCTTGATTCTGATTCGAACTCGAAATTTTCGGATTCGAATTCCGTGACACTATCTACACCAGCATACTGCCGAACAATATACAATTATTAAGTGCCGTGGAAATGAAACAAAATTTTAATGTGACAGTTAGTTTAGTGTTTTTTATCTTAATTGTTATAATTATTGTTTCTAATTAAATATTTATGTATTATTGATCGGAATTGAGATTGAAATTTTATTTTTTATGTTTAAAATCCATGGCCATTATATTTTATTTTTAAAATATATAATATAGCACATAAGCTTCCACGTTTAATTTGAAGTAAAATTTCTTTTTCAACAACTTCTTATTCTTGTACTTTTGTTCTACAAAACCAATTGCGGCATAACAATTTTTTACAGTAACAGTAAGACAAAACCTAACCACACGAAGTGGCTATTTTTGGTATATACATTTCATTATTTGTTAAATCATTAAATTTATAGTATGGTGGTTCGATTTGTGACAGCATTCTAATCAGAAGATCTCAAGTTCGAATCATACTCAAGCTAAAAATATATGAACTACTCTACGGCTCCGTGAATTCGGACCCTGTAAGGTAATTGGGATTAAGTTATTGTCTTACAAATTAGCATAAATAAATAAATAAACTAAGTTAATTAAAATTAGGTAAAAGTAGGTAATAAAATAGATATGTATTATTACAATTATTTCTCTCGTTTCCATTTTCAATATAATTATGCATGTCACAAAAATAAGAACATACTAAAATTAAAGACATAAAAATGTTGCGAATACAGCCACTAGTTACACCTATTCAACTAGACTAGGTTATTGGATTTCATATAACATATAATAGGTATAATGATAAGAAGTAAACATAAATATAAATATATCATCACGCCTTTTACCTATTACTGGGTGTGGCACTCTGACGAAGGAGATTTCGGTAAGTGATATATTTATGCGCGTGAAGTGCGGTAACAAGCCGTCAAATCACAGCCCCCAAAGATGTTAGTGGTGGGAGAGCCACTCGGGTAATTTTAAATTGGTGAAAATGTTTTGTCCGCTGTTGGGATCAAACCTGGGTTCTTAGGATCCACAGGTCGATTTGATACCACTGAGCCATTACCCCACGAGAACTAAAGTATTGAAATCTATTGTTTGTTACATTTACAGTGACTGTAAGAGTGTCAAGAAGCAATAAACAAAAATGCGATAAAAGCTCCAAAATAAAAAGTCCTGAATGTAACAGATCCCTGTTTAATAATTTATACGCCTTTAGAATATCATGATATGAAACAAAACAAAAACGAAATAAAAGAAGAACTAATTTAAAAGTTCGATATGCAAAAGAGCGCGTCGGAGTAAAACCTAACCAATCATCAGAAACATGCAAAGCTAGACAAGGTATGGGGCACGGATCCAAGAGTGCCGTGCTTTCACGGCCATCTTTCCGGAGACGCATTGCGGCGCTTGGTGCTGTGGCAAGGCGAGGCAAGGCACACTGCGATATGTGCGCCCGATAAGGAGTCGCTGAAAAAAGCCGGAAGTGGCGCTGTAGATGACGCGGTCGCGTGCAAGGCGCAGGATGCGGATAAAGGAAGGATTCTACCTACGAAATTCGTATGGGAAATCAGTAGAGGCGGCTGAGGAACTTTCAGTAAGCACATTAAAGATTTATTTATATTTTTCAAAATATTTGATACAAGACGATTTGATGCTGATAGTATTTTAGTTTTATTGATGACTTGAAACGCTCAGGATGTCTTTTATTATACATGTATTCCATTTGCCGCATGGTTTATTTTAAATCAATTCAGATTATTTCGACGCCATGATTAAATGGAGTGAACTAAACAAACTGATGCACTTATTGGGGCGTATTACTTTAACCTAAATCCGAATTAGTAAATCTAGCATTAGGAGTAAAGTGAGCGAAGTAATCCAGTGGAATAAATAAGTGATCTGATTCAGTAAGCCTGTGGATCCTGAGAACCCTGGTTCGATTCCCACAGGCGACAAACAATTTTCATAATTTCAAAAAACCTACCCCTGTGGCTCCTCCACATCTTTGGTAACCATACTTCACGTGCAAAAATATATCCCTTACCGAGATCTGCTTCGGTAGAGTGCCACGCCCAGTAATGGGTAGAAGGCGTGATGATATATTTATATTTATTTATTTTTATATTCAGTAAGTGTAAATTAGATCTGATCCAAATGGCAAGTAGAATACGCCTGTTATATTTTAGGTATTAAAATTTTATTGAAATCATTTAAAATGCTGTTTATTGGCTGAACAGTGTTCAGCTTCATTAGAACTTGTAATGCAACTTTAACTAGATAGGCTTTACATTTTTTATTTTGATTCTAAATAACTTGATTCAATAGCTTGACTATTATTTTTCTGATTACATATCATCAATAAAATGTAAAAGCAATCAAGTGAAAATTAATTATAACTGCAGTTTATCTATCATTAAATTTTTATTTCACGATAACTTGAATCTCTCTTGTTTACATTATTTTAGATTATTTAATTGCTCCTTTATGTCCAGTATTATAAAGGATAGAAAGAATTGATTTCCATTTTCATTTAATCAACAAATTCGAATCAATATAATTTATTTTATGGCATACATAAAATTACAAATCATTTTCACAGCATTAAAACTATCCCTGTGGCTTCCCTATTACTAACATCTTCAGGGGCCGTGATTCAACGGCTGGTAACCGCATTTCACATAACGAGATCTGCTACGGCATAGTGCCAGACCCAGTAATGGGTAGAAGGCGTGATGATATATAACATTACTATCAAAAGTTCGACTCTCACTTGAATAAATAAAATTTATTTACTTTGGGAGTAAATTTATTTGTTGTTTATAATACGGAACATAAGTCACATAAAAGTTAAGCAGTATACAAATTTTCTTGAACTTACTTGAACTGTAAATTACTCTATAAGAACTGAAATATTCACCGTCTAATAAATCATTCTATAAATACATAAAAAATAGGTCGAATAGGTGTTTTAGCCTAATTTGTTATTAAGAATAATTTGTTATTTTTGTTATTTTATTATAATAGTTCCGTGGAATCGCGTTAGAATGTGGAATTAAGAATCCGAGTTTGTATCATCACCATTAACATCTTTGGGAGGCGTGATGTGACGGATATTAACTGCACTTAACGCACAAAATACATCACTTACCATAATCTGTTACTGTATATTACCACACCCAGTTATGGGTAAAAGTAAAAAAGAATAAAATATTAATACAAATGAAATAAACAAACGGTATGTCTTATTCTAATCATGAAGAACTCGACGTTACTATAGATTCGCTTCTTATCAAAGACATAATGTTATTTATATTGTTTTTGTCATTAGCTTGCTAAATAATTTATAACAATCATTTACTTATGTCAAATCGCAAAGGACAATTAAATTTTCATCTTTATCTGTGTCATTGATTTTGGATTAAGGAAGGTATGTCATGTTGCACGCAACAAAGTCAATTACTGTGTTTATATTTGCGATTTCTAAGTTCTTAGTTGTTAAAGTTACTAGCTTTTTTTGTAAGTTGTTCCTTAATTTTGTATATAATTAGCATGCTACTTATTTTTGTGTTTGCAGCATGATTTACACCGTGAATAGTTAACATTTTTTGGTACACTTAACATTAATATTCATATTATTAAATTATTTTTATTTTATCAAGTTAAATAATAAATAATTTAACACTAAGAACAGGATACTCCAAATATAGTAATATTATTTGTTTTAATCTATTTTCTTGAATCATCTAATTTCTGAGAATGTGAAATTAGAATCCTTTACATCGAATAGATATTTCATAGTTAAAATTTAATGGGAAATTTTATTGTAAATGCATTAATTTTTGTCACTCTACTCTGACGAATGTGCATGTGATATAGAAATGACGGCCGTGTAACAATAAAAATTTTGAAGATAGATGTCCTGATGAATTATTATATCACATTAATTATGTATTGATTAACTGTAATATTATAAAAGCCAAAGAAAGGTCGCACAAACAACGACCAAAGTTCACCAGATATAAGAAAATTCAAACTCATAAATCAAAGGAAGATTAATAAACACTAAAACTAAAAAAAAACTTAATTACGAGAATTTTCGTAGATAATCTTAAAAATAAAGTTCTAACTAACAAACTCTCATGAAATATTATTTGATTATTTGCGTTCATGAACTGCAGAAGTATTTTTTATTTTTGGCGACATTTGAACTTGATCCAAATACGAAGACAATTTTCTAAGTAATTTTTCAGCTAAACTACTTCAATATATAAATGAGTTCCGTCTGGTATATTCAAGAGCACCCAATAAAATTTATGATCCTCTACGCCACTGGTAAATAGAGGCGTTGGTTGGATGAATGGCTTAGAATATTTGGCAGTTCTCAGGCCCATTCGACATACAAATGCTATATAATAAACGTCAAAGTTACTTTTGTGACGTCAGCAACCATATAGATTTTTTATTTTGGTTTCTATATAGACATTTTATAACAACGCCTGCTCGTAAGATTCATTTGTTTTATTAAATAAATGTGTCAATATGTCATAAATATTTGATATCTATTTAGAGTTAAGATTTAGGATGGCGATAATTGCTGGACATTTTGTGAACACACCATGATAAAATGGTGGTTACATTCCAAATGTGACGCACATTCATGTTAATAAATCAAAGAATTACAACACGCATTACCCGGAAATAATATTTCATTGGAAAACATTACTCATTGCATGAGAACATTTCACATGCCCGGTTAGACAGATATTATTGTCTGAAAATGAAATACTATTTTTATATAAAAAAATGTATTGTAAAAGTTTGAAAACTTTTATATTTTATATCAAATAAAATGCTGTGAAGTCTAAAAATAGTTTGAAATGTGTTGGGGTGCCCCAAATACAACAGCTGATGTCAAAAGAACACAAATAAATTTTAAATATATCCACAAACTTACTTTACTAATTTATCACGCTATTTTCACAGGTTCGTTCGTTTCGTCGGTTGATAACTTTTCGCGACAATCGAATTTCAGGAAATAATTCATTCTGCTTGTTTGCCCTCATTTCAAGATATTTCAAATACATAATAATAATCTATACCGACCGGTACGAATTTTGATAATTTAAATTCAACTTGTAATAATTAACAAATTAATGTGTTGAGAACATTTTTGTTTAACCATCCCTGTTACGTTTCATATAAGTTTTACTAATACAAATATTTATTTTCTTGCTGAAGTACTACTACAAAATGTGAAGAATAAACTAATTTTGTTAAAAACTTAATATTTACAAAATAATATTTCTTGCTCTTTTCTTACTTATTGGACAGTTTTTCATATACTTTAGTTTAAAACGTCTTACTAATTTGAAACTTTTATTTAACAAAAATGTATGGGGTAATGGTTCAGTGGTATCAAGTCGGCCTGTGGATCCAAAGAACCCTGGTTAGATCCCCACAGCCGACAAACATTTTCACCAATTTAAAATTACCTCTGTGGCTCCTCCACCACTAATATCTTTGGGGCCCGTGATCTGTCGGCTGGTAACCGCACTTCACGCGTATAAATATATCACTTATATATGTTTATTTTTTTTATATTTAACAAAAATTACGCAATAGTATTAAAAAGTTAATATAACTTTTTATTTAAATGATGTTTTAAGGTCAAACATAAGGCCTTTTACTTAACGCCCATGGTACAAATGAAATTGTTTTTATCAACAGCGAAATATAAATTAAAATATCTTCAATATTTTTAAAAATATCTACCAAGTGTGACGATTAATATATTGTCACCGCCCTAAGTTAGTAAATGCCTCAAATCCTTAATAAGAGGGATGTAATTATATATTTACTGTACTAGTGAAAGAAAATATTTATTTATCTATCAACAGAGTAAGTTATGTTTTAAGGACGAATATTTTGTTTGGGACAAGAGATAAAGTCGAGGAATCTGGAAAACCTAAGACAGATCGTGGTACTTACAATTTATTTTACGCCATTATATCCTTGTTGTCAAGGATGTAATAATATGCTTACTAACATGGTAGACAAAATACTTTTCATTTTGATATTTTAAGAAATAGCGGTCATAAATAAATATTTAAATAAACATTTCTTTTTTACTAAGAAATTATAGTAAGTACTAATGGATTGGAAATTGTTTAAAATAAATCATTTTTATACTACGAACAATATACTGGTTACAAAAATTTACTGATATGTACATACTTTAAATGAAAATGCATTTGCGCATGACGGTTGCAAACAATTTGTGGTTTCTGATGTACTTAGGGTCACCTCAATACTAAGTCTCGCCCGGAGAGGATGACTATTTTTTTTAAAGAAGATCCTGTAATTATATTATTATTACCATATTTGATAAAAAAAAGGGTTACATTGTTTTGTCAAAGACAAGTGTTTTTGTTATCATGGTAAAATAATTACTTATAAAATAAAGTAAAACAAGATTGGTGCTGGGTTACATGAAAGTTTTATCGGTTCATTAGCAACTAACGGTTCAATAAATTTCAGAAAGTCGCTATTGATACTATTGCTAGATAAACAATTCTTTAACTAAAGAACTCTTTATTTTTTTCTTGCAATCCAGCATGGAAGTGATAAATCTACTGTAACAATAAAATTAGTGTAGTCAACGTCATATATACGATTAAACTGTAACAATATTGACAAAATTGAAGACAATCATATGCAACAGAAGACATAACATCATAAAATAAGCCTATTTCTAAAAAAAATTGATCTGATACAAGATGATATATGTAATATTAGAACCGAAATTAATTGTATAAATTCTTTCTTAAATAATCATGAGGACAGAATCAAGAAATTGGAGGACTTAGTGAACGAAATAAAACTAGATAACAGTAAGATATACAAGGTCAAAGAAAAAAATTTAATAATCTAGCAGCGTAGAAGATTCCGATTGTGAGACAGATTTGTCCCGGACAACTACATAGCACGCTGCACGCAGCCAACACTGCGCCTTCACCAGTTGTATACGTTCGATCACCAACCACCGCGCTAGCTATTCCGTTCACAGTACAAGAAGATACACGCGACAGTCTGCATATAATTTTGTACATATTCAATTTTACTTACGCAACCCGGTGAAATAACAATTAAACCTGGAGCCCGGAGATAACTCACTGAAACCAGAAGTCTTCGGGTCAAACCCGGAGAGGTGGTAAGCCTAGATGTACTAAAAGCAAACTCAATAAATGAAGCAATACTAAAATATTTACTCGAAAAATAAAATGCTTATCTGTTGCTAACATTGCAGAGTTGTATCAGCGCTAATCAAATTAAAATCAAAGCAATCATGTACGTAGTTATAGAGGGAAATAATAAATGCAAATCAATTAATTTTTGCTCTAAATGCAGTCGTTTTCCGTCCGAGCGCAGCTATTCACTCGCCGATAGACGCATTCGGTATTCGGACATTCAACACTGGCTAACGAGGGCCAAATGATCATAATACATTTAAACCGAATGAATATAGATTCGTGTTCGCCATTCGTTAATTTGTTTAGGCACTTATAAATGGATTGATGATTAATATTGCGCGTTGTGTGGCCATTGTTCCCTGCGCCATTATTACATATTTGCAGATTCGACGCAGAATGCAGTCATATTCTTCGAAATGAAAATCTCTTTATAGTTTAACTAGTTAAATTAATTTTCAGCCGACCACGTATGAAAGTAACTATAACAACATCATAAACTACTACGGAAAGTTGAAAATAGCATACACTGATATGTTAGCATAACGTACACTTCTAACATATCAGGTGAAGTTCCACTGATTGACAACAGATGGCGAAACGATGAAAGAAAATAATAAAATAAATGAAAAGAATTTGTATTATTATTTGGATTGAAGTTTTTGGCAGATTATTCAACACATTTGCACAGATAAATCTTATTTTTTTAAATTAAGAATTACTTACTTACTAATATTTTAGCATTATTTAATATTTTGATATTATGGTTAGTACCAAGGACGTTGAAAGGAGGGGATATGGCATTCAAGTCAAGACTGTGAGGCTCGGCAGATTGACAGAGACAGAAGTATTATTTTCTGTACCGTGCTTAGCCTGCTATTGATTGACATGTGTCATAAAGAGATTTGAAATTTAAATAGGTCAGAATCATTCTCTCTAAAAGATTATAAATTTTTACAAGAAAACTGAAATTATAAACACTTTGTTAGCATTGTATCCACAAAAAAATATGTCCAATTCCATACAACACAAAAATTGAAACACAAATGACACTTCGTGGTTATGTTGACATAAAACAACGCTCCCTGACAACGTCTAAACGTCACTTTTCTTACATAAAAATTCAAAATATTTGAAAGAAGAAGAGATTTGGCTAAGCACGGTGCAGAAAAACTATTGTTGTCTCTTTCCCTTGCCCAAGCCTCACTTCAAACAATGCTACAGTATCGTCATGCCATATCCCCTCCTTTCAACGTCCTTGGTTAATACAGTTGCACAATACCTAACCTCAAACGTCAAACGTCAACGCTCGTCTACAAAAACGCATCAGCTGTCAAAGTGTAACAACATTGCTCTTGTAAACTTTTTTTAGAAATATTTTGTGCTCGTCTGAAAAATAATGTACATAACTCGCTCTAAAGTGTGATAACTGTGCTCGTGTACTTAAATCACTCGGCGCTGCGCGCTTCGTTTTTCAATTTGTACACTCGCACGTTATCTTACACTTTCGATGCTTGTTACGTAAAATACTATTTTGTACTCGCATCATTCAAAATAAGGTTTACATTAGTCTGGATAATGAAGTAAAGTTTGATTTTGCGCTCTAGTGCTTCAAAGTAATTGAAAAAACACCCATTTTTATGGTTCTTAATTTTGACTATTAAATCGCTAATTGTACTTATATACACACAAATAAACAATTTGTTTTTAAATAATAAATGTCAACTCATGGCCAACGAAACTGTCAATATAAATTCATGTTTCAAATTCAATAACTTTTCTCACCATCGGTTATATCATTTTGGTCGTTATAAAAAGCAGTGTAGAAAAGTCGTGCACGAAGATGTTATTTGCACCATTTGCGCAAATTAAAGCACTCATGTGCAAAATATGTTTTCGCACACTAGTTATGTAAATAGCTATTACTGATTTAAAGTTGAAGCATTTATGCGAGTATAAATTAATTCTGGTTAGGTATCATAGACTATCTTTATTGTTGTATGGTCTCATTCAAAAGCGCTCAGCTCAGCCCCGTCACAGCGGTATTCCATTAAGCTGATTGGTGCATAGGTGCAATTTGGCAATGCGTCTGTGACATCGCGCCAATATTATGGCACCACGATAATTTTCCACTAGCAGCGATGTTATAGCAGCCGCATAGATGTTTATAGCAACCAGAGTAATATTGTCAAATTACAGCTATACAATCAGCGTAAAGTTGTTGTCAGAAGAAATTTTAGAAAGCTATTATGGGTATTTCGTTTTGAATTTACAATTTTAATTTCAACTAATATAAGCCATTTGTTATGTACTTGGATGGGAGAAGTTTATGAATATTCTTGCCGCAGTTTGATTCTTTTGCGAAGCTTTATAAATATGATATACGGGATGATAACTTTCTTTGGCACGTAGGAACAGGGGCGCTCTAAGGCTGCTTTTGTGCAACAGAAAAATGGCCGCCCCATAAAATAATTATAATAATAGTAGACATACCTAATATTAATGTTTAATTGTAAAAGTTAATAAAATCTACATTAAAGATTAGATATATTATTTAAAATAATAACGTATATATTATATTTTATATGCTTCCGTATTATAACAACAATATTATAATTCTCAATTTGAGTACTATAATGACATTTATTATAGTCCAAGGACTATAATGAGATTATCAACACATTACCATAGCTTGTTCCCAGATAAACATTGATAATTATCAATAGGATACCTTATTTTTATAATAATTGTTTTTTGTTAAACGTCAAATAATTTATTTTATATTTTTCACTAATTTACGACAGCATATAAAATTTTGTATATATTGAGGATCGTAATCAATCAATATGGTACTACGAGTAGTCGTGAAGATTATCAAAAAATATGAAATCAAAATAAGCTAGCGAAATGTCATCTTTCTTTAGATGAGGTCGAAAATTACTCGACGTACTAGTATAGGTACCTAGTATACAACCGTAGATCTAAGAAAAGAAATCTAAGGAAGGCGACACTTGTATATGGACCGATGGCTTTAAATTTTCATTTCATTTCATTTTATGATCTTGAAGTATTGTAAAATTAATTATAAAATGTGTTCCAATTTAGGGCGTTCTTGTTATTATAACTTATTTATTTTTAACGGTCGCCTTTTAGTTTTGGCCGCCTTTGTTCGGGGCACAACTCGCACATCTAGTCAGGGCGGTCCTGCGTAGGAAATAGAAAAAGCTATTTTCTTATAGTAGCGACAGTTCGTGCTCTAAAAATGTAGAGTAATAGTGTATTTGGAATAGTTATTTAAAATTAAAATCTGCTGTGATATAAACTAATTATATATTAATCTTATTTTGTAATGAGAAATGATAATAATGAAATTTAAATGATAAAATAATTACTGGAAAATTTATTTATAGTTACTATTATCTAAATGTTTATGTTGAATAAATTTATTACAGTACTAAGAAATTTGCGTTCCAAATGATTTTATTTTCAAGAAACTGCCGAGATTAATTATTTATTGTTTTATTTCCATGCACTCCAATAATTTTACAATTTCTCGTCAAAAATAAGATTTAACAAACATGTGGTTTATTATTCGACAAAGATTTTAATAATAAACAACTTTTTCATTTACATTTTTAAGTTTAAAAGTCATGAAGCCTGAACTGTCACTAATATAAGTTAATAAATCATATTTACTGTGTAACATAAAAAAAATCAAATTGCTTATACGAATTATATTTATTATTTTGTTAATATTGTTAAAATACCTACAGCATTATTTATTTAAATTCTTGTGTACTGCATAACATTTGGTGTATTTGTATGTATTTTAGTTAATTAATTTATTCAAGATTTTTCCTATAATTGTTAGTAATTTGTTGCAAGTTTCTGTTCAAAAATAAAATAACGTCTATAATGAAACCGCGAAACTAATATAAATATTTCCTTAATTTAGCCTATTATGAATTGAATGAACTAATAATTAGTTAACAAGTATATTATTGTCAATATGATAACTTCTGCATAACATAGTAACTTAATGAAAACAAACATATACACAGTCACGCGGAGGAGATACGCGAAATTTCTGTATAAATGTTAAGGAACTTGAGCATGAAATCTCTTTGAACTTACCGACGTTCACTACCGTATGCAAATTAATTTGTTACACGCTCTGTTTGGGGTAAACTTCAGCAGTTGATCACTTACCTGAAACAAAACAGAAATAGAATTAGTGGGTAACTAAGGTAGTGTATTTTATACGTTGATGAAACTATTTAGAAAAGAAGTTGAAAAAGTTCATGAAATTTTTATAACACGTAGGTAAATAACATTTTGAGAGTTTCATTTATTTAACACGTGCATTTTGTTCGAGACGGACGAGATTTCGATGTCACGAGAAGAGAAATATCTTCGAGAAAACTAAAAACTAAATATATATTTATTAGAAGCAACAAAATCTACGATTATGACAAAAAATCGTAAGATTGAATATGAACGGCTAGTGAAACATTTCAAAAAGATTCGTTATGTGGTGGAATGCTTCCATTTTATTTACAGTAACATTTTTATGTATTATAAAAGATTAAAAGTAAAAAATAAAATAAATAAATATATCATCACGCCTTTTACCCATTACTGTGAAGAAGATCTCGGTAAGTGATATATTTTGCGCGTGAAGTGCGGTTACCAGTCGTCAAATCACGGCCCCCAAAGATGTTAGTGGTGGAGGAGCCACAGGGGTAGTTTTTGAAATTATGAAAATTGTTTGTCGCCTGTGGGAATCGAACCAGGATCCACAGGCCGACTTCATACCACTGAGCTAGCCACCCCGTTAAGATTAAAAGTAATGTAGTGTATTCTACATAGCAGCTGCTTTTGCTTATTAAACTAAGTTTAAAATTTTATTTTTGTGGGCATTAAATAGTTGTATTAATATATGCTTAAAAATCTAATATATAAGAAATTGAAAATATTATATTCTCAATATTAACTATCTTTATCATTGAAATAGGCAATTGAGAAATTTTTACAACAAACATGGCCAAAAAGTTGCTATAAATGATAAACTAGTCACTTTTCAAGTGAGCTTGGTATTTTCTTGGGAGGTTACTCCCTAACAACGAGCCTGATGATTCCTGTGTGTTGCAAAAGTTTTCATGAACCGGGAAGCGTTATCGAAGATGTCAATGTCGAGGTTGAAAAATGATTGTACTACTTGGCAAAGTACTTTAAACTTAGTGCTTCGTATTCGACTATGTTGTTAAATGTTAAATAAATAGGGACTCCAACTTGCAAAAAATATAAAATGTAGGTATTAGGTATATTTTTTCATAAAATTTGTAAGAAATATGCGACCGCCTTAGTACATTTTATGCAATTTGCTTTTATACAATACAAGGTGTGGTTATTAAATAACAAGACACCAAAATAGAATGATTTTTCGGCAGTTTATTTTATATTTACATAAAATTAACATAATTACAAAAAGAAAAAAACTAAATTTTAATAAGACAATGCTAATTATGTTACAAATAAAAGAAAAAAGAACTAAACTGTTAAATTAAACTTCTCCTAGTATTTTTATGATTAATAGCAAATTCATTTACAATGGAGGATTCAAGTGATAGAGCTTTTTAATACATATTTATTACAATAAATGTTTGACCGTACATCTTATTTAATACAATATAAAACCATACCATAAATGATATCTTTATTGCTGAAATATGAAAGTTAAAGTTGAATAATTCAAAACACTCATTTAAATTTTGGACTGCCATATTGCAATTACGTAGTTGCATTAAGCCAATCACAGAGCTTTGTCTGAAACGTTTGTCGGTGCTCAACTTTACTGAGAAGAAGACGAAGAAGAAACAAGCATTCAGCATTCTACGATTCTCCTGACAACGACACACGTTACGTGAAGTTACGAGTCTTATCTGTCTCTCTTTAATCCAAGATGCAACTACGTCATATTCGTTTGTTTCGAAAGTTTAAATATTTTTATCATGCTTAATACAAGTTAAATAAAAAATAAAAAAAATTGGGTATAATAATTTTATTACGTAGATTAATATATACAAATTTCAAAAAAGTCTTGGAAGGCCCATTATCTAATTCTAATGATTTTGCAATTTTCTTTTCAATATTAATAATAATAATAAAAAAAAACTGAACGAAAATTATGTACAACACCAATTTATAAATTATATTTTATTAATAATAAAACATAGTTATTAGCAACATTCACTTATATTACAATTAATCAAAATTTAAAGCCAATAGGTATAGAATAAGAACAATTTTTATTTTAAGAAATGCAAGAATTAACGAAAAATATAGTAAATAAGCAATTAACACATTCGATTACAGCGGGAAATTCTGCTTTTCTATAAAATTTTTGTCTAGATTTTGCTAAATTGTCCAATTTGATGCAATGAAAATGTGATATCAGAACCACATGGGTACATATTTCTTATAATTTGAATACATTTTGTAACATTATTCTAAAATACATAGTTGAATGGGCACATGATAGGTTACAGGACGTAACAGGGTGGGCCCGCGCCTACTCTGGCGCCACCCTGGCGCCGCCACTGGTATAGGAGTGATTGGATGGTGTGTCAGGACTGATTATTATATGAGTCTGATATGTGATCAATTTGATAAACAAACTATCACTTTATTAACGCTAAATTAACTGAGAATAAATTTGAATGTACATTTTTGTACGTAATACATGTTCCCAAAAATTGAATCTACAGTTGAAGAAACCCAGTCTTTTTATTCAATTGTTACACAAAATGCTTATTTGTTTTGTTATATATAATTTTGTTAATAGGTTGTGATAAGAATAATATTGCTTTGAAATAAATATAAGAGCAAAGCAAATTGAAATTCATCATATTGATTCAACAACAACCGAACCACGAATAATAGTTTTAATTAAATATGTAGAAATAATATTTCCTTTATTGCATGCATAAATATTACAATTTCTTTTCCAAATGTCAGTTTTGTAATGTCCTGTGCTTAAACCAAACACGCTCTGCCATCTGACAAAAGTTGCAGGAACTAGGACGAAAAAATGGAGGGGATGAAATCAAGCTTCGATCATCCACTACGCAGACTCAGGATTTAACCCTGAACTGAATTTATTTATACTTTGGTGAACTGTTTTCATTATTAGTTCTTTTGTGGAAACGATAATATATAGCTTGCTTCCTCTATTGTCAAGCTAGATTATGTTATAAAAGGGTCAGAGAATAATGTTGATCGAAAATAGGTGTTAATATCTTACTCAGCAATATTTTCTGCTAACAATATAAGAACGTAGGTACTAACTAATGTAACATTACTTTGTTCATGTGTCTAATAATAAGAGTTCAGTTTCAGTGTACATCATTTATATCGCATTTGTTTAATGCAGAAATGACTAAATTACAATATCACATATTTTTGAGAGAATATGTTTGGACCTGTTTTATATATTTTGAGATTTGTGGAGGCAATATTTTCTGTTCATATAAATTCTACAGAATGCCGAAATTAATAAATGTAAACTTAAAGTTAACACAAATCATTCATCTAAACATTTGTTACTACTCGATTTATCAAAATTGGGGTTCGTGTATAATTTGTTCGTGGACATTAATTGAATTTATTCATTTTGATTCAAGCTCCTTGAGCTTTTTCAGCCTAAGTGCGAGGTGTAACGAGCTTTTAGTGCATTCGTCGCATTTCATTGTTAATATTATTATAAAATTAAAAAATCAACACTAGGTAGGTTTCAAAAAAGTAAATAAGTTTATTCACTATACGTATTTCGGTCGACTAGACCATCATCAAGTAATGATTACAGAAGAATAATGAGTTTGTACATTTGTGTGAGTCTTATAAATAGTAGAAACAAGTAATTCGGTGTGACACTATTTAATAAGCACTCTTTATTAAACCATAAATGGTTGTTAATTATTTTAAATTTGTACAAAGTTCTTCTGTACATGACAGCTAATTTGGCTTCACTTGCCTGTTTAATAAATTCAATAGATTTCACTGTCGGTTCTCGTTGAAACATTATATATATATATATATATATATATATATATATATATATATATAAAAATGTTTCAACGAGAACCGACAGTGAAATATATTGAAGTTAATATTATTGCAGAAACGAGTTTTGCTATTTTGTGATTTGATTGTATAAAGTTTAATGAGGATCAAAGAGATATAAGCAAAAAATGGATTGCATGTATAATTAGTTTTTCCCTAATTTCATATTTATTTACTTATCTGTTACTTTGTACAACAGGAACTTAATCCCAATTACAGTACAGGGGGCCTACAGCTTATAGTAGAATTTGAATATCTCAGACACAATCGTATTCTTTTGGATATAAGTAGAAGTCAGTCAGATTTGAACGCACGACCTCTTGCTAATTAAGAAATGCAAGTGTTACCTCGGTTTTATCCACTGGGCTACAGTTGCCTGACATGATATGACAAATAGAGATATTTTTTTTTCTTATTATGTCATAAATTTTACTCACTTTTGCCGTTCTTTGAAGTTTCTGAATTTTTTTACGGTTTGAAGTGTCCGTTTATTCTCTTTTTGATACGAGTAAAACTGGCACTGAAGATGAGTTCAATTTAATTAAATATTTATTTCACGATGAAGTACTCAACGGTTTATTACTTTTGGAATGGTTTGAAGATGTGCATCAATATATGTATTTGAGCTAAAAATATTTATTTATGATGCTGTAACACTTACCGACGGCAAAGCACGTCTATTTTAATGATTTCGTGAAATTGCAAATAAACATTTTATGTGGAAGAAACGCTCAGACTTGTCAATATTTTGAATGAATTCATTTCAGTTCAAGTACAAAATATATTTATGTTTTTTAATTTTACACGAATTTGATATTGTTGACTTAACAAATATTTATAGTCATGTACTTACGTATATCAACATAAACATGCAAACATGTTTTATAAAGAGTGTATGATTCGCATGAATTTGAATTTGAATTAGATTGAAATGAAACAATGAAATAACCATAATTTCCACGTTCAGCATATTAGCCAAGCATTGAAATTTGATCCTTTATACGAGTATAATAATATTATCTTTAGAACGTTATTGTTTGAATTTTAATGAAAACATTACTGCAGTGGTTGGAAATTTTGAAAAGAGCGAGTCCAGCGCCGGCAGGAACTGTTATGAAATTATAATTCCTGCATCAAATCTGTAGATATAATTTTTTTTATAAATTAGATTGTTCATTGTGTTAATATACGCAACCCATCATCACTAATCTATTTTTGTTTGAAGAGATAGAGAAACAGTTAAAAGGAAAAAATAGTGCTACTTTTCGACAACTTTATTGGTGTAAAATTAAAAACAATGAACATTAAATAAGCGAGTTATAAAAAAAAATTACATTTTTTATTGTAAGACCATATTGAAGTATATTCGTTGCTTAAATTAATAATAACCGAGATATTTAATATTACATTTAACAAAGGGATAATGGCTCAGTGGTATCAAGTCGGCCTGTAGATCTTAAGAACCCTGGTTCGATCCCCACAGCCGACAAAACATTTTCACCAATTAAAAAAAAAATACCCTTGTGGCTCTCCCACCAGTTCAACTTTGTGGGCCGTGATTTGACGGCTGGTAACCGCACGTCACGCGCATAAATATATCACCGAGATCTGCTTCGGCAGAGTGCCACACCCAGCAAGGGGTAAAACGCTTGATGATATATTTATATTTATAGATTTTTTACATTTTATAAAAGGATAAATAATAATTTTAATATAACTATAAACAAAATAAACTGTGGAAAGACATTGAATTTGTTTACGATATAAATATGTAACGTTAATCAGTTTGTTTCTAACGTTTAAATTTTCTATATATATATATCTGGTCTATTCTCCAGATTTAATATGCTAATACAGTGTTATGTAAATATATATTTTAACATGTATTATCTCGATTATTGTTACCTTTAGCTCTATGCTAAAATTTCTATTTGTATTTATGCTTTTTACTTTCTTATACGCAGTATAAGGAAGTATTGGAATCGTGAAAAAAATCGTTGACGAGATTTTCGCGGAAATACGTGTTTTGAGGTCCACTGAATCCGTTTTCATCATTTTCCCAATGATGTCTGTGTGTGTGTGTGTGGATGGGTGGATGGATGGATGGATGTGTGTCCGAGTGTGCAATATCTCATAAACGAGATAAGATTTGTTAACGAAACTTGGTAATTATAAGTTTCATGAAAATACGAAGAGCTGAGTAGATTTTGAATGAAATTGAAAAACCGGAAGAGGAAGTTTACTGGACACACAAAACAATAAATTCCATTTATTTCAAAAATGGAATCAGTTACGAAAAAATTTTTCAAATAAAAGATGTTGGTAAAAATAGTTGGAACATAAAATGTTATTTGCAATTTTTCTGTATATGCGTCTAATTTTGAGAAAAACTAATTTTTATATTTAATAATATATTTCAATTATCATAGTAGCAATAGAAACAAAAAACATAAATTTTAATTTTCGCTTTATCTAGTTATCTATGTCTTTTTTCGGAAAAACAAATACATCATTAAAATGGTCAACTAATTTGTCAACTTTGCCTCAATTTAATCGACTTCGTATCTCACGGTTCTTGAGATACCAAGGGTTAGGCTCGAAAAACGGACAGCCTGTATATGCCTCATCAGTAAAGTTAGTCATAAAGTAGTCAACATTACTAAAAAATTATACGTAAACAAATTTGATATTTTATGTTTCAAACAGATAAATGCTGAATTACTGAAAAACTAAATTACACGTTTAATAATATTACATAACATTCACATATTCTAAATATTAAATATGCTGTGTATAAGAAAGTCGTGTGGTGACCACACCAGATTTTTTATTTATATAAATAATACTCGTAGTCAGTAGAGATCGGTATCTGATCCAACATCCGATCTAATATCCGTTCTGAAATTCATTTCGAGGTACGATCCGATCCAAAATTTAATCGATCCGTGATTCGATTTGACATTAGATCTGTACAGTTTTTCCTATTTATATACGAGCCAATTGTAAAGTTATACATTCGGAAGAAAAATAATCGTTATAGATGAAATTAATTCATAATTTTGTTGTGAAAACTTAAAGAGACATATTTTGTTGTAACGTTATTTAATTATTTTGAAGCCTAGTACATAAATACCCATAAATTGTATGCACCGTTATTGTTTCTATTGAGTAGAAATGGAATTTATATGGTTTTTAATAAGAGTGGATATCTAAAAGCCGTGAATGTAGATTTGAAAACGGATGGTTTAGCTGAATTTCAGATCGGATTCTTCATCCGATTTTCGGATCGGATATTTTATCCGACTATCGCACAGTGGTCCAGAATCCCGAAAAGCTGGCCAAAAGTAATAAAAACAAATTACTATCTACGGATTTTGACGTTACTAATTCGATAGATTGGTATTAGCTCTATCAAATTCTTTAGGCAGTTACCATTTACATCTTAAACATAAGCATAGAGAACATTTCAAAGATGACTCTCGAGCGGTGCAAATCTGGCGAGCACAATAGCCGGATTTGTACGTCTTTTGTATTTGTAAATAATTAGGCGTGTAATCAACGGAATTTCGATCTGTAAAATGGACTCATCTCCTGAACATAAGTAGAATTAGAGATTGTATAATAAAAATTGTTTACCTAATTTGTTAGTATAATAATTAACAATCTTTGCTAATGAAAATTAACATAAAAATAAAAACAAATATTATTTTAAACAAGGAAAAAGTTATTTTTACCGCCGTGTTCTGTCGAAAGCTTAACGTCACCTTATTTCTTATATTATTGTAAAAATAAACAGCAAAAAATTAGCTGCTACTAGGTGCTATTTCGTTTGTAGTGCAGCTTTTTATATTAATAATAAAAACTGGCAGATTTAGTCGATAAATAAAATTAAGAACTTTTGAGGTTAATATTATTATAAATACTAAAATTTACCTCAATTTAGAATTAAAATCGGATTATCAGGCATATGAATCAATCCATGTCATATATAATTAAATTTATTTTGTGCATTCCAGAAGCTGTTGGTCATAAAAGTATAGAAATTTCCAGACAAGAAATTTTTTCTGCCATTTTGCTTTTTAAATTTTAAAGTCGTATTCTAAATCAGCATGCTCAAAAACACGGATGTACCGCTTTAATTTTTTTTTAAACATAAAAAAAATTACCGCCATATTTGGTCCGCCATTTTGTTTCTTTAAAATTTTAAAGTCAAATTCTAAATCAGCATGCTCAAAATAATTGATATATGCAATTTCACATAAATCGCATAATACCTTCATATTATGGCCAGCTTTTCGGGATTCTGGACCACTGTGTGTCGGATCAAACGTTTTATCCGATTCTAGGATCGGATGCTTTATCCGACTTTTGGATCGGATGTTTTAACGGATTTTCGAATCGGATGTTTTATTCGACATTGGGATCAGATATTTTATTCGTTTGGATCGGATCGGATTCGTATATCGGATATTTTTATTGACCCCTAGTAGACAGATCACTTGATTTATTTGCTAATTTATGTAATATTACGATGGGTTTACTTTAATTACTTTGGTTGCTACCGATATTGTTTTCAATATTTTTATTTATAACTTGTTTGTTAAAAGTTTAATTGTTTAATATTACCCCATTAAAAATACCGGAAAAAAATACGTAGCACTATATACTCATTTTATTGTTTCTCTACTCCTTGTTTACAGTAAACACTTGTATATTGTGTAAATATTTGTTGACTGAATTTTTTTAATTTGATTTTTATTTGTTACTCTCCACAATAGGAATTTAATCTCAATTAAAATTATGATATACACAATATACTAGCTTATTCTCGAGGGTGTTTTCGAGAACAGGGGACGTCAGGGGATACTTTCTCAACACTGGAAAATACCAAATTCTAAAAAGTTTTTTGAAACAAATAATAAATACTTGTAATACTCTCACTGGTAAAAATACTACCAATATTCATATTCTAATTTCCGATAATTATAAAACTATTTTAATAAATATAAATAAATAAATAAATATATCATCACGCCTTCTACCCAGTACTGGTTGTGCCACTCTGCCGAAGCAGATCTCGATAAGTGATATATTTTGCGTGTGAAGTGCGGTTACCAGCCGTCAAATCACGACCCCCTAAAGATGTTAATAGTGGGAGAGCCACAGGGGTAGTTTTGAAATTATGAAAATTGTTTGTCGCCTGTGGGAATCGAACCAGGGTTCTCAGGCCGACTTGATACCACTGAGCTAGCGACCCCATAAACATTAATTTTGATTATAACTTAGTCTTATTTCAGAAATAATTGCGAACTTAACTCCGTCAATTTGATATTAAATGATTGTCAGCGTGATTGTTACGTTGGTGAAAATAGTGCTAAATTATTATTATTATACGTATAGATTAAAAAATTTTAAGAATTCATCTGTGTATCCATGGATGCCAATATCTTTTAAACTTTAACGAAGTATTTGGATCGTTTTATGAAATTTTGAAGTTTTAAATTCATTTATTAAGTTTGATGATTTAATCTGAAACTCTGAAATGTGGATTCAAGCATTGAATGAAATATATACACCTTTAATATATTTTTGTTTGTTTTGTTTTCGTTGAAAACTAACACACGGTTTTAAAGTCATTATTGTACGATAAGAGTCAGCATCAACATGTAAAAATGGAAACAAAATATTTAAGTTGTAGACAGTGGCGTACGTAGCATTCTGTTATGAGGGAGAGGGTTACAAAGAGAACTGAAAATATACCCTGAAAACTATTTTTATTATAAAAAAAAAATCATTTTATGAAGAAATTGTTAATTTTCTTTTTTCTTCTGCCATAATTGCATTAAAATTATTATAGTGGTAAAAACATAAAAACCAGTAAGAATATAATGGTAAATACGTATATTCGCAACTAAAATTAAATTGAATCCACCTGGCGGCAGAAATGTGTAACTATTGTGAGAGGTACTTAAATAATTCGGTTATTGTAAGATAGCTTATATTTTATCCTTTGACGTTCAGGTAAATTACTTTGTTAATATACTTATTACAAGCAGTTTTAATACTGATACACAACTATACAGGTCTGCTGTTCAAGATGAACAAGAAACAAAAAACATTGCTAACGTAAAGTACGGATGCCATTTTCGAAGAAGTAAAAATATGCCTATTAGATTGCTTGCATTTCCGAAAGCCGGTGTAAGAAATGTTTGTATTGGAAATAAATTTGATAATAAGGAGTCAAAAGATCCAGGGTTCTTGGATAAAGGCTTGAAGAATATGGTATAATAAATAAATAATTTATTTAATTGAAAAAGACGACGTTTCGAACACTTATTCGTGTTCATCTTCAGGTTAAAAACTTAACCACGACGTGTTTATTAACAAGTCAAGTCGCCGTCTTGACTCGGACGTGTGCAAACATGCATACTCCTTAAAAAAATGTAATTAATTTTTTTTTGTTAAAAACATGTAATTTATTAAACAAAATTTTTGTCATTTTAAATTGTTAATAACCACGTCGTGGTTAAGTTTTTGACCTGAAGATGAACACGAATAAGTGTCCGAAACGTCGTCTTTTTTAATTAAATAAATAATTAATTTATTATACTAAATTCTTCAAGCTTTTATCCAAGAACCCTGGATCTTTTGACTCCTTATTATAAAATTCAACTTTTACGGCTTAATAATCAAAACTTCAACAGGAAATAAATTTGGTCAAATGCATTATATTGAAAAAAAAGCAGCTTAGATAAGAAAAACAAGTACTGAAAATGAAATAAAGAAGGTATATGTTTTTTATATTTTACTACAGATAATCCAGATTTGATCAATTCCTCTTCTTTTAAAATATGCTCGAGTATGAGAAACAAACATGCTTGTATGAAAGGAATTATTAATGTGGATGAAGATAAAGTGATGTGCCAGGATAGGAACATTTGGCGAAGATTAATTAAGAAAAGTGCAGGATTTTTAGTTTTAATTTTGTTGTTTAGTAATTACATTAAAGTGTTTATCTGCAATTGTGTGAAATTCACTTTCAAAAACAAGCGCAAGGACGACATTATCTTCGTTTCTTATATTTTTATTCGTTTTCTGATCTTACATTGAGTGTTTAACTGCAATTGTGTGGAATTCACTTTCAAAAACAAGCGTAAAGCGATACTTCCTTCCTTTCTTATCTTTTAATTCGTTTTCAGTTCTTACGTAGAGTGTTTAACTGCAATTATGTGGAATTCACTTTCAAAAACAAGCGGTGAGCGATACTTCCTTCCTTTCTTATCATTTAATTCGTTTTCAGTTCTTACGTAGAGTGTTTAACTGCAATTGTGTGGAATTTACTTTCAATAACAAGCGTTTCATTTTCAGTTACTGCATTGTGTGGACTTTTCTTTCATATACAAGTGCAGGCTATCGCTTTCATCTTTTTTAATCTTTGTAGATTCGTTGTTAGTTTCGTTATTAGATTCGTTGTTAGGAATAAGCGTGAGTAATTTGAGATGTTCTATGCATATGTTATGTACGTCGAAGAAAGAAGATGAATGATAAGTGAATATGAATGATTGGATAGATGTGATTGAAGGTTTGTTCTGTGATAAATTATTTAGAGTGTAATAAATAAATGAGTTTATGTGGACAGATCTATGAATGTGGTTAAAGTGAGGGTGGTGTGATTGGATGATAATATTTGACGAGAGCTGATTATTTGATGAATATAATAAGTGAATATTTTATGAGTGATTTTAGAGTTCGTGCTACCCCATTTGATGGGATATAGCGTGAAGATATGTATGTTATGTATGTATATATACGACGCGTCACGAATTATTAATAAAACAAAGTATTTAAAAAAATATAATATATTTTCTCAACCTATGTAAATGAACAATACCTCTTTCAGAGCACATGCACACATAACACTAGCGCCGCCATCGGTAACTTTAGTTGCGAATATGTCTGAAAGCTACACGAGCACCGCCGTCGCCGGTAATAAGTAACAAGAGATTTTAAAGGAACTACAAATTAAGGTGGTACTATCATGGAAGCCTTTAACCCGGATTATAATGAAATGTAAATATGTTATTTTTCATGTGTTTCTACACTAGCATGCAATTTTTTAAAAAAAGTTTACCGTTGTTGTGCTGAGTAATGTAAAGTTAAAGTCGACCAAAAAAACTAACACACAGTACAACATATAAAGATAAAGGTATGAGAATTAAGAAATCCATGCCTTACCGGATTAGTTTAAAAGAAATTGGCGATGAAAGTTGAATATTCTATGCTAATCAATAGAACTGTCAGAAATGCTTGGCAACGTTGCACAGCACAGGTAGACACTAGACAGAGATGGCCGCACGAATAACAAAGCAAGTACTATGAATGTTATTATTTCGATCAGTAAAATATATTAATTTTAATACAAAAAAAAATATTACAGCATTTTATATTTATTTATTTGTTGTTACAGTTGATAATAATTGCTTTGGTGCATTTTTCCCATTTTTCTTATGAACTGTCAACAGGATGTATCGATAATACAGTTACGTTTCGTACCGACTGGCCGTTTGTGGTTCTAACCTTGTTGTCATAGCTTCTGCTGTGTAAAATCTTACACTGCTATTGGTTGGCATGAAACATTCACTTCCAAAAATTTTGGTATGTTACTGAATATCATAAACTAGTTAAATAGTTTTATTTAATATATTCAATGTTATTATTAATTATACGATATTTGCAGCGAAATATTAATTCTGTTAATAACCTATACCATACAAAAATGTAATAATTATTTTTGTAAACTTTTTAGGTCACGTATACTTTTGTATGAGACTGTCATGATAGAACCACCTTAAATGTTGCAATTTGCAATATAATATAGAATACTGGAATTTAATAGTTTCGTTGGGAATTATATCAATATTGATTAAAATAATCACAAATGTAATGGGGGGAAGTTTTGATCCTCCCCCACATACGCCACTGGTTGTAGAAAAATGGAAGCATATATGTAAATAAACATCTAGAAGTAGGATCTCTTTACATTGACAAATAGATTAATTTAGTGCATGTTCTTTAGACAAAATCTTTAGTGCATGTGACCTGTATCTAAATAAAGAAGATAATTCGTTGGTAGCAAATTCTAATATCCTTAAAGCATATTCAATCCATTTAACGCGCCATTAAGAAAATAAAACTTTCCGATATTGACTGGACGCACCCTCAAGCTAACTAGTCCAACTCACCGTCGCAAATTAGCACTCTGCCGAAAACTTTTTTAATACAATTTTTCAATCAGCTCTGAAAAAAACAATTTCCAAACAAACAAAACAGAGTGAAAAATGTCATAAACGGAAGATCACGAACAGAATGATGAAACCTAGACAATTAATTTCAAAGTTATAATTAACGCCCTCGCAATGAATTCGTGAATGAGTGTAAGAACAATGCGAGACAAGGACGAAATATGTCCGCGATAGCTAACGCAGTTACATACTTTGCATTGTTGTCCGACATTAATCATGAGGTCGCAGTAGGCGGGGTGGGAAGTCGCAGTGACGTCATCGAGCCCAATTCACACTCGGCAAATACAGTGCGTTGGACGTTGGAGTGTATGTTACAGTGTAGTTGTAATTTGCGCTGATTGGTGATTTAATGGGTTCGATTAACGACCCTGCATGACGCTAATATCAGTCACAGAGAATATTGTTGGCAGACCTGGTGTCGCTGATGTTATCGAAGGGGTTGAATTTGTCAATGAATTAAGGATTTGGATTATTGGTTTGACACATTAAGGGTTCAGCTGAATATTGAACTTCTCATCATTTAAAGGGAAGTATTATAAGCGACGTCGGAACACATTTAGTATCTAATAAAAAAAATCGATTTATGGCCTTTAGAAGACGAAAAAAGTGATTTACTCACTTAAATCCATCGATCTGTCGGTCAGTCGGTCTGTCGGTCTGTCGGTCTGTCGGTCTGTCGGTCTGTCGATCTGTCGGTCCGTCGATCTGTCGGTCCGTCGATCTGTTGATCTGGCAGTTTGTCAGAATTTCTTGAATCCAATCTACTTCTACAATTAAAGTAAGAGATTGTGTAGTCGGTTCTTGGTGGAACATTTTATAATAATAAAATTAGAAATAAAAACACTTGATTTGTCCACAAATATAATATTTATTAAATATACTACGATCGTTTCGACTTTGCAGTCATCATCAGATACAGTGGTGTACAAGCGAGAAGACATTTTATATAAGTTTACTTATGTTGAGTAGGGGTGAGTTACAGACATCTAATTGGTCATTTACAATATGTTTCTTAGAATTAATCGCTTTCCTTATTTCTAAACTTTCCAAAAGATTTAGCCTTAGTCCTTTTTCATTTATATGTATGGCTTCAAAATTACCGTTAAAATTATGTTTATTTGTAATGCAGTGTTCAGAAAAACCCGTCGTACATATCTGTTTCTTAATTGCATTTTGATGTTCTTTAATCCTATTATTGAAGCTGCGTCCTGTTTGGCCGATGTATATTGCGTCGCAGTCATCACATGTAATTTTGTAAACACCGTTAAGTTCTAATTTTGAAATCTTGTCTTTATTATTTGATAATATTGAACCTAAATTATTTTTATTAGCCGAAATAGTTTTTATGTGGTATCTATTCAAAGTATGCAGAATTTTGTTATTTAGCTCAGGAATGAAATTTATAAAATACCATTTAGGATTAGGCTCAATCTTTTTGGAATCACAATATATTTTAGAAGTTATTATCTTGTTGTTTTTCCTCTTAATTAATTTGTCAATAATATTTGAATTATATCCATTATTTGTAGCTATAGTTTTAATTGTAGCTACTTCTGTTTTATAATCAGTGTTACTCAGCGGAATTGAAGTCAATCTATGTATCATACTATGGAATGCTGACATTTTAATAGAGAATGATTGATTTGAACTATATGGAATTATTGAGTCAGTAAATGTGGGTTTCCTGTAAATTTTATAACTAAGTTTATTATTATTATTCTCACAACCAAAACTACACAAGACAGACTGCCCGATGAGACCTATTGTATCCTATATTAACGCACCAGCGTATAAAATTTGTAAGTTTTTAAACAGAGTCTTACCAGATGTACTAAAGTTCGAGTCAAAATTTAGCGTTAAAAACTCCATTGAGTTTGTCAATAAAGCTAACAATGTAGGTGTTAACGCTAATCAAAAACTTATATCCTTTGATGTAAGTAGTTTATTCACCTCTGTCCCGACCGGTGAACTTAAATCTATTTTGAGGAATCTACTAAATGACAATAACAGTCTTAATGAAATTCAAAGACAAGATTACATGGAAATTATAGAAGTCTGCCTTAGTCAGAATTATTTCAAATTTAAAAATAAGTTCTACAAAATGAATTCAGGTCTACCTATGGGATCACCGCTTTCACCGCTATTTGCTAATATCTATATGAATTATTTTGAAAATATTGTCATGAGTAATACCAAATTTAGCAAACTTATCAGTTTTTGGTGTAGATATGTTGATGACATTTTTTGTGTTTGGAAAGGAACCGATAGACAACTGAGCATGTTCCTCGAATTTATAAATAATATCAATAACAATATAAAGTTCACAATGGAAAAAGAACAAAATAATTCTATAAATTTTCTAGATCTAACTATAAGCAAATGTAATAATAAACTTAGTTATAAAATTTACAGGAAACCCACATTTACTGACTCAATAATTCCATATAGTTCAAATCAATCATTCTCTATTAAAATGTCAGCATTCCATAGTATGATACATAGATTGACTTCAATTCCGCTGAGTAACACTGATTATAAAACAGAAGTAGCTACAATTAAAACTATAGCTACAAATAATGGATATAATTCAAATATTATTGACAAATTAATTAAGAGGAAAAACAACAAGATAATAACTTCTAAAATATATTGTGATTCCAAAAAGATTGAGCCTAATCCTAAATGGTATTTTATAAATTTCATTCCTGAGCTAAATAACAAAATTCTGCATACTTTGAATAGATACCACATAAAAACTATTTCGGCTAATAAAAATAATTTAGGTTCAATATTATCAAATAATAAAGACAAGATTTCAAAATTAGAACTTAACGGTGTTTACAAAATTACATGTGATGACTGCGACGCAATATACATCGGCCAAACAGGACGCAGCTTCAATAATAGGATTAAAGAACATCAAAATGCAATTAAGAAACAGATATGTACGACGGGTTTTTCTGAACACTGCATTACAAATAAACATAATTTTAACGGTAATTTTGAAGCCATACATATAAATGAAAAAGGACTAAGGCTAAATCTTTTGGAAAGTTTAGAAATAAGGAAAGCGATTAATTCTAAGAAACATATTGTAAATGACCAATTAGATGTCTGTAACTCACCCCTACTCAACATAAGTAAACTTATATAAAATGTCTTCTCGCTTGTACACCACTGTATCTGATGATGACTGCAAAGTCGAAACGATCGTAGTATATTTAATAAATATTATATTTGTGGACAAATCAAGTGTTTTTATTTCTAATTTTATTACTTCTACAATATTTTACATTTTTCTAGATAAAGATAAAGATAACTACTCTTTTTAAATCTAAATAGGTAACAGATAAAAATAAAAGATCTAAATAATAGATACAAGATACAATGTAATTATCTAGATATTGATTAAGGTAATACTAGCGTGATTTTTTTTTTGCAGACTGAATGAAATTTGGCGCTCGTAAGCATTTGATAGTTATACGCATTATGTTAAAATATAAAACACATTCATCGCCTGTAAACAAATATATTCGTTTGTAAAGTCGAGTTCTTATACACGGAGCTTATGGCGATCATCACTCAGAAGCGCACATACTTGGTTTGTGTACCTCTAAAATTTTGCAGTTTCATTTGAAAAACTAGTATGATGTTCTAGAACTATCCATGTATATTGTATCAGAAGGAGAAAGTTTTTTATCGTTTAGTAATAGATATATAGCCATGCAAAGCCTTGTTTTTAACAAAAAATTAAAAATCCCAATTTATAATGGCAACACCACACGGTGGTATGGTATTCAAAAATTCACTAGACCAACAACCTGTTAATAATTCATGATATTCAAATCATAATAGATATAAACACTTATTTTTACAATTTTTATATTTTTTTGAGCGTCAGTTTCGCCACTCGACAACCGATGCCGCCACCGTCACACTAGTACTACCTTAAATCAAAGATAGACAAATAAAAACAAAATACCATATGTATCTTTGCTTTATAGGTGAATTGCATGCGAGCTCAGATAATAGCATTTGTAATGCTAAAAAAAATGGGTTTTTATCTTAGATGAAATTCATAAAATAGAAAAGGATAATTTGTATTCTATTTCGATCATAGATCATAGACAGTTAGATTAGTTATTGACAAAATGAAAATTTTGTGAATGAATTAATCAGTTGTATGAAACTCTCATTTATTGATTTAATATAAACAGGAACATGAAATTCAGATTTGAATGAAATTTGAAAGTAAAATCTAAATGATTCTGGCGTACAAATTTTAAACGGACTATAAAGATAACTGAAAATTTTGAACTACACTCATTTAAAACCTCATTTTAGCAACGGCTATGGCGGGATACATTTGTTTCAGTTCACTTGGTAATACAAGTTGAGCAAATTGTGCGCGTTAGTACATAGTTGGATAGGTCAACGATTCACGAATGTTTATACCATGTGTCGTTGTCACACTACCAACAAGGGTGAGTGTTAATTCCTGTCATAATGGTTAGTAAACTTATTCGGATTTATAATAAATATTTACTAGAATTCTATATTCAGGAAAGTATTCCCACAAATTTGTAAGATCAGAGTGATTATTTGTTCATTTAATTTCATTTACTTAATATTTGAATTAAATTTGTTAATTTAAAAAAAAAAAATGTGTAATTTGTATTAAATTTACACGTATCATTTAATAGTATATTACGAGCCGTGAACTGCAAGTAACAGTTTCTAGGTCAAGAATGTAGTTTGGGAAATCAAAGGCCCGTAGGGTCGAGATTTCCTAAACAATCGCGACCTAAAATATCACTTATAGCTATTTTTAAATTACCTGCACAAATATACGGAGAAGAAAAATCGGTTTTAAAATTAACAGCAATCAAATTGTTGCCAAAATAGACAGGACTTTGATCTATAATATTATCGAGTACTTATTGTGCACGGTGGATGGTAAGTAAATATTATAGTCCTGATGTAACCATGGAAACAACTGTGCAATAAAAGTTACATTTACTGTAATTTTGTCATTAATGGGTAGCTTACAGTACAGGCATTGTAAAAAGTATCTTTTTCGGAACAATTTTTAGACCGAAAAATCAATCTTTATTGATCTATACCGAAAAGTAGGACCAAAACTTTACCAATCCGTAAACTGTAAAAAAAGAGACCAGAGAATGAATGTTTCTATGATGATCAGCTTATGTATTTGGTGCAAATATTTTTTATTCATGTGTCAAATATGTTGAATAATTTGTCACTGATGGTCACAAAAAATATGATACATAGCACACCCTACATAAATCTATCTATACTGGACTCTCAAGCTTTCAAAGCTTTGCAAGCTTTGGAATATGTTTGCTCACTCAATAAAGTATTACTTTCATGTCTTTTTATGTTAATAACTATTGTATTTTATTTCAATATTTTAGTACATGATTAGTTTTTTACACGTCAAACTATCGGAATACATTTTTTTGTAGGAAACATAATATGCCAACTTCGAGTACGAAATCAGGTATCCAGAACTCAAACGCCAGATATAGAGATAGAACTTTGTGTTAAGGACGAACCAGCATGATACGAATCAACACGACACCGTCGATAATGAGGAATCGAGGCAACATACATATATATCATGAATCCGCTTGAAACGAAAAACCTTATTTTTGAAATAATAATGTTCTATTTAGCAAGTAAAAGAAAGAGTTAAATTTTAATAAGCAATTAATAGCGGATTTTTGTTGTCACTTCAATAGTAAACCCTGGGAAATTTGAGACAAATGAATGTATTGCTAACATTGTCAAGCTGCTTGTGATAATATTGACGACGTGAGGGGCTATTTAGCTTGTCCTACATTTGCAATTGGTAGGAGAATAAATTAATCAGTAATTATTGTCTTCATTAATTTATAAATTTCCATTTTCTGTAGACGTATCAAAATTGCAATATTCGTATGTGAGTAAAAATATGCGTTTCAAAATTATATGTTTATTTTATTTAAAACATTAAAAAAAAAACACTCAGGTATGTTTTATCTATGCTAACAAATTTGTTTGCATAACGGAACTGCAGAAAGTAATAATGCATTCAGTGGCGTACCCAGGCAATTATTTTAACATGAATTTTCGATTTATTAATTGGTAAACAATCTGTTTTTAATGACAAAATCAATCACTTATTAATCTTTCCCTGAGATACGCCACTGCATTTAACATGCTTTAAAAGCTGCGAAATATTCATGCTGAAATTTATGTCTCTTTCAAATCAAAATTCAGACGTGCAATATGCGCAATTTATACAGAAATTAACAAAATATACGCTATCATTAAAAGCATTTATAATAAAACGGTCTCGGTCAGCAAACATCAAAATTTATCGTTTTGCATTTTATATATGATATTTGTTTTTAATATACTTAAAATTAGAGTAATAAAAATTCAACATACTTTACCAATTGGGTTAAACTTAGTAGTTTAAAGTTGAAATGTTGATAATTTCATTACAATTTACAATTTTTATAGTGCAGGTTGTAATACAAAAAACCAGCAAATATCACGCTTATTTATCACCTTAGCAATTTATTTCAAAGAACATGATTTATACAGCATTTGTAATGACAATTCCATCATAGCCAATGATGATCTCTATCACTTCATTAATTTTATTTCTTTTACATAGTTCTCTTTCTACTTCCTTCATAGGGCGAGATGAAGTGGTGATGTCTGGCGTGTCTTCCCTTATTCCTGACAGCATCATACTAGCTAATTGATGATGGATGTGCGAGTATATTCATGATATTAATTCCGGTTTACTAGTAATAAATATTAACTTTGAAATTTCAAATGGAACATACCTCATTTTTTTACAAATTTGAGAAGTACGTCCACTATTTTTGTTTAACTATTTAATATATTTTTATGATATATTAAAACACAAAACAAACATAATGAACATTTAATAACAATTTATTAAAATAAGAATGATTTTATAAATATTAAAAATGAGTTCCAGTCTCACCAAAATATTTTTTTGTGCATCTGTCGAAATACATGAATTTTGATACCTCCAAATAGTCCAGAAACAGTCTGTTTCTGGTCTAGGCCGGCAAAAGTTTGCTATTAACTCTATTTGGTCGGAGGCATAAAAATGTATTGATGAGGACGGAAGTCATTTTGAATATATATCAAGTCATTTAAATTTAAATATTTGGTTAAATAATAATGTCTTAGTCTGATGCTGGGTTGCATGAAAGTTTTATCGGTTCATTAGCAACTAACGGTTCAATAAATTTCTGAAAATCGCTATTGATACTGTTGCTAGATAAACAATTCTTTAACTAAAGAGCTCTTTATTTTTTTCTTGCAACCCAGCATGAGTTAAATACTTAATTATTATTTTTCCGATTACGGCATAATTAAAGTGCCCGCCATTTTATTTTTTAATAATGTAACATATCAATTATTCAATATTATTGTAAGGTAAGTTTGAGATACTTTTAAAATTTATAAAAAAAAAAAATAATATGTTCGATTTGAAATTTCAAAGTAGATATTAATTGCTACTTACATGTTGCTGCATAAATCATGTTATATGAAATAAATTGCAAAGTTGGTAAATAAGCGAGATATTCGCTAGTGCTTTTAAAATATAACAACTTGTATATTCTTTAATAATTCATTATTAAATATAAATGTTGCATAACACAAACTACAAACGAGAGTTGCACTAAAAACATGGATATACAACAAAGAAGTAGAAGGCGCTGTTCCATTTACTCATTGATTTTTTTAGGTGCTGCATATCATTATTATTATATTATTATATATTTGCTATGTAAATATTAAATTATATTTGTCGACTAACGCACGGTGAATCGTATAGTAGTAGGAATGTCCGTGAATGAATGTAGAACAATTACTGTCTCATAGATGTCAGGCCGTGTTTATTTCTCTAATCCCAAAAACACACAATTTCGTTGACATAATCCGTAACTCTGCATCTTTAATAGCTAGAAAAGTTAAAATATGTTAAATATTAAGTTTAGTGCTTATTTTTAAATAATGATAATTTTTGAATGACTTGTTTATTTTTAACTTTAATAAACCTGAATAAATTTATTGTATCTAAAGTACTAGCTCGGATATATGATTTGACCTATTTTTATAGGGGCATAAGTGGGACCTTGCATCGGACTCCAAATTAGGTTACAAAGGCATTGCGCAAAGTTAAAAAAAATTCTTGAAATACAAAGTGATCAAAAATAAGTGTTTCTGTTGGCAATCCAATCTTGGGGACTTTTTTATTCCACAGTTGACACAGCGCCATGTAAAGGCGGAAATACTATTTGACATGTAATTTTTATAATAAATACAAATAGGTTGAGTGATAGATATACTTTATATTATTGCTTTACGAGTAATGTTAAGAAATAAGAGGAAGTGGGTAAGAAAAACAACCATTTTTATTCAATTAAATTTTCGAATGTCACTGTCAACAACAGGAATGTATGATCAGTCTTACCAATTTCAAGTAGTTTTTTTTTAAAGCCACCTGAAACATTTACTTCTGATTACTCTATTTTTTCATAACTGCAATATACATTTATTATATTTATACTGGCAGTCAGATAAAATCTTAAAGCAACTGAAACATTAGCAAATATATCCTGTACATCATTTTAAAATTAAAATAAAATAAATATATCATCACGCCTTTTACCCATTACTGGGTGTGGCACTCTGCCGAAGCAGATCTCGGAGATATATTTATGCGCGTGAAGTGTGGATACCAGCCGTCAAATCACGGCCCCCAAAGTTGTAGCGAGCCACAGGAGTATTTTTTTTTAAATTGGTGAAAATGTTTTGTCGGCTGTGGGGATCGAACCAGGGTTCTTAAGATCTACAGGCCGACTTCATACCACTGAGCCTTTATCCCTTTGTTAAATGTAATGTTAAATATCTCGGTTATTATTAATTTAAGCAACGAATATACTTCAATATGGTCTTACAATAAAAAATGTAAATTTTGTTTATAACTCGCTTATTTAATGGTCAATTGTTTTTAATTTTACACCAATAAAATTGTCGAAAAGTAGCACTTTTTCCTTTTAACTATTTCTCTATCTCTTCAAACAAAAATAGCAGATCTCAGTAAGTGATATATTTATGCGCGTGAAGTGCGATTACCAGCATGTACAAAATTTCATAAATTGTCAGAAGATATTTTTTACATCACGATCATTGGGATATTTGTCGTTGATCAATTTAAAGAAAAATATTTGCACTATTTTAATATGTTTTAAGTTATAAAAAAGAAAAACATGGCAAAACAAACAAGCTATCAAGTATTATGATTATATTATTATTACACTATTTTGAAATTTACAATTTAAAAAAAGTAAAATTACATAGCTCTTCGTATCATTATTAATCACTTCACACAAAAAGCCGCTGTTTTGTTTGACCAGCCTTGTGCGGTGAACAACTTGCATGCTTGCAAACGGAAGCACTGGCATTAAGGGTTAGAATCCGAAAATATATTTTATAAATTTTAACGTTGCAATTTATCCTATTTGTTGAGTCTACCAACCAAGTACCATATTCAAATTTCCAACTCTTTCTTTGAAGGAAAATAAGTTGTTAATAGGTACAATATTAAGAAAAATTTATTTGTTTGAATTGTTAAATACTTATTTTGTTTTTCAAACTATAGAAGAGACATAGACCCAATAATTTTATAGAATGCTTTTGGATTATATGGTTATCTCATGTTCGGTAAAAATTGTATTTGTTTTTTTAATTTGATTATTTAAACTAAAATTGATACTTATATTTTACACTAAAGACCGTTCGGTGCGGGATTACAGTATGGTTTCATAGGATGTATTCTGATTGGCTGAAATAATGTGGAACAATAAAACTGGTAAAGCGCTGTCACGGTCATAATTTCTTTATGTTATGTGAACATGTCTTCATTTTGACGTTTTAGTCAGTCAGTCAAAATCAAAATAAAATATGTCCTATACTATAACACTGTAATCGCTCATTGATCGGACTTTATAACATCTTCTTTCTTTTCTTATTGATTTAAAAAAAATTGATATTAGAAGTAAGGAACTTCTCGCATCAAGTTCAAATGCTGACCAACAAAATTTTGTGACATATCTCTCATGGTTATTTATTTATCGTATGGCAATATACAGTGTGGGACACAAATGTTGGTATAGGCAGTAAAAATGTAAAATCAGTTTTCTGTAAATAAAAATTGTCCGACAAAAAATCTTGGGACCAAATGTTATATCACAATATTGTCAATATCCGTAAATCTTATTTAATACAGATTATTCCATTTGGCTAGAGTGCAATATCACTGACCAATTTAAAAAAATGTAATTTTAGGTTGATAAAATTTTGTGAATTTCAAAACTCCCTAAAAATTACTAGATAAACCAGTGCTTCTGAACTGTTATTTGAAAAATATTTTCTAGCTTTAAACCTCAAGCATGATGTAACGTATTATTATCAGGAAAAAAAAAATTCTTTGAAACCAAATCAAACCTTATCTCAGTCTTTGCCATTTTGATACATTTATGACATTTATACTCCTTTGCAAAGAGCTTCAAATCTCTGAAAAGTTTTAGGATCATTGATAAGTAAATGTCAATATAGTGGCGCAGGAAATTTTAAAAATTGGTCAGTGATGCTGCACTTTAGCCTTCCATTTTGATAGCATAATATAATGAAATTAACAAAAATAGCTTCTAAGTTTTTGTCTATTGTTTTATTGCTACTGGCGTAAAGTGCTTGCAATTTGTTTTAAATATTTTAAATCGTCAATGTCATCATGAATATTTTAAATGTCGAACTCTGCGTAAATATAATGAGAATGTATTATGGGGGGCATAGTACAAGACAAATATCTGAGTTCTGAGTACATCACAGGAATGAACGCGAATGGTTTCCGTAACCAGAAACTCTTAGACAAATTAAAATATTCATGATGACAGTGACAGATTGCAAGCACTTTACGACAGTAGCAATAAAAGAGTAGCCGAAAAATTAGGAATTATTTTACGCTATCAAAATGGTATCATCTGTAAACTCTTTGCGGCATACGGGATTAAAATTTAAACCACCAAATTCTAGCCAGTTGTGACACATTGGTCCACAAAATGAACCACTTACAAAATTGTTTATGTGAAGTTGCACATCGACGCAAATCGTGAACCACCTATCCCCATTTTCTTCTTATAGTCCTAGCGTCAAAGTGAAGTTGCCACATGAATCAGTTTTCAAATTCAAGTGCGTTACAATAATATTTCAAAAACATGCGCAGGGCCAACACTCCCTTCGTTTCTGATCTTTTTTATTCGTTTTCTGATCTTACATTGAGTGTTTAACTGCAACTGTGTGGAATTCACTTTTAAAAACAAGCGTAGAGCGACACTCCCTTCCTTTCTTATCTTTCAATTTGTTTTCTGTTTTTACGTAGAGTGTTTAACTGCATTTGTGTGGAATTCACTTCCAAAAACAAGCACAGGCCGACACTCTCTTCCTTTCTTATATTTTTGTTTCATTTTCAGTTACTGCATTGTGTGGACATTTCTTTCATATACAATTGCAGGCTATCACTTTCATCTTTTCTAATCTTTGTAGATTCGTTGTTAAGCTACATTCACAAATCGAAATTAGTTTTTGTTTTATGTTTTTCATTTTTATTTTAATAACCTTGTAGACATGTTATCTTATGCAGCCATTCACAATTCAGTATTTAGTTTTGGTTTTAACACAAAAGTTTGCAAACTCCAAACTTATGTTTTAGTTTTACGTTTTATACTTAGGAATAGACCAATAGGACGAAGCGTAGGATGATGTAGTGATATATACTTGTCTCTTTCTATCATCCTTCGCATTGACGATAACCTAAGTTTGTTTTTATTCGAGTGTCAAAATGAATCAAAATAAAAACAAGATTTTAATACATTTTCTTATTATGATAATATTTACCTTGCTCTTCCAAAAAATACGAAAGTAAACAAACAGCATATGACAGCATGTGTAACTTAGCACATCTGACAGTTGCATTTACTGCATTACCGATCTTCTAAAATTTATGATAGATGTCACTACTAACTAAAATCGACAAAAGCAAAACTATTTGTGAATGGCACCTAAAAACACACTAAAACATAAAGCATAAAACAAAAACTAATTTCGATTTGTGAATGTAGCTTTAGATTCGTTATTAGATTCGTTGTTAGGAGTAAGCGCGGGTAATTTTATATGTTTTATGCATGTGTTATGTACGTTGAAGAAATAAGATGAATGATGGGTGAATAGGAGTGATTGGATGGATGTGAATGAGGGTTTGTTATGCAAGAATGATTTCGATTGTGACAAATGAATGAGTTTATATGGAGGGATCTATGAATGTGATTGAAGTGAGGGTGGTGTGTTTGGATGATAATGTTTGATGGGGGTAGATTGTTTGATGAATGTTATGAGTGAATGTTTTATGAGTGTTTTTAGGATTCGTGCTACCTCATTTGATGGGATATAGCGTGAAAATATGTATGTATGTATGTATGTATGTACAATAATATTCTGTAATTTTTTTTAACTTTTTTTATTTGAATTTTTCGTGCAGCAAAGGTCTAGAAAATCTGTGAAATACCGTTCAGCAAAGAGTTAAATAAGATATAGGGATATTGGCAGTATTGTGATATAAAATTTGATCCTATATCTTTTTTGCCGGACCCTGTTTATTTACAAAAGACTGATTTTACATGTTAACTGTCTATGCCACCATTTACGTGGGATACATGACATAAGACACGTAATATTTTACAAATTTTGATAATAACATAACAAAAAAAGTGGGGTGCAAAGCTAGTTCGCTCCTTGTTAACGCTAAATGAACTAACAAATTTTGGCGGTCAGGTGGTGGGATCTAAGAGTGAGTAGATGTGAGTCACTTGTCAAGTGATCATGTAAAAGTGAATAGTGAAAACGATTTCGTTTTATAGGGATGTAAACGTGAAATATATTCACCTTGTTTAATTTTAGTGAAAACGAAATTCACTGTTTTTATCTTTGTCAATCTCATATTCATACTAGTATAAGTTTATCTTCGTTTAAATTTTTATAAAATATTAAACATCTGAATTATTATATTGACATTGAATGACATATTGTGACATGTGTGACAGTTTCAACATAATATATTATATTTATGATTTATTTAATGTCTTTCTAATTAAAAAGATATTAAATAGATGTTATTAAAATTAATATTCCAGAAAATTTATAAAAAAAACCGACATATACTTAATTAAGTAAGTAATTTGTTAATTAGTATGTAACATATAAACATCATAAAAATAATTTTGAAGATGGAAATGATATTTAAAATATCCAAAATGTATTTCAACACAAAGTCTAATTACAACAAAGAAAAAAGGCACAACAATCAAAATTGTTTGTAATAATGCAAAAATTTTTATTACTATGAAAATTTATGCATATTATATAAGTTTTCCTTATATAACGATAAAAACTGTACTAAAATTATTCCTAAAATTCTAAATTAATAAATAAAATAAATATGCGTTAACAATTTAAACACATTTCCCGAAAATTAAATGTCGTTCAAGTAAGTGGCACTTTTTAAAACCATATAAACACAAATTTACTAAATAAACGATATCGTTTTTTGAAAAACGCAGTGACTTTACGGAAATAGCCGAAGATGAAAACGAAACGAGTGACTTATTTTATATGATCACTACAGTAACGAATATCGTTTTCACTTAAGTGAAAACGTAATAACGTTTTCATATTTATATGATCTCACTCCTGATAATCACCCGATCTCCTGACCACTAATTTGAGACACAATTAAATATATTCTCTCGTAGTAAAATCCTCTGTTCACCACTGTGTATTCACGGTCCCAATTAGTCCTTCTATATGGACGTCTATGGTACTTACGTAAAAGTAAAATACTGCAGAAATACGATTTTCATTATTTATCTGCATTTTGAAACAAAATGTCTTAAGAGAAGCTTTCACAAAAAGTAAAAATAAAACAGTAGAAATGATTTATATGTTTCATTCATCTTGCGTATGGACTAAACCGGAGCTAGAAACAGAGCAGGACTATAAAACATCCTTGCGGAGATCCTATCCTTCAGACAGACTCTGCCACCACCACCGCACAAATCGAACAAGGCCGTTGGCGAAGTCTGCAAGTCAAGCTAAAAGCGGCTGTATTCAAATCGATAGTTCCCAAATATTTTTGTATGAACTGCAGAGTTTTTTTGTGAGAAAACACGCCCACTGAACGTGTTTTGTATTTATCTAACCTAAAATGTCTGCGAGAGCTTTGTAGTTCACTTCTCTGCCACTGTGTGGCGGCTTTGTCAGTAACTATACTACTGCACACGTTGAAATGAAAACAAATACGTAACATATCGACAGATTTATCATCATTTACAGAAAATTTTATATTATGCAAGAAAAATAACGAAGTAAGATCACTATCATAACCTTTTGTGCTATTCAAGATTCAAATGACATGAAATGATAAATAAACTTTTTGTTATAGATTGAATTATTTGCAGTCATAGATATTATAAATATTTGAGGTATTTTCCTTAATTAAAAATGGTAAAATTTTTGCTACACATAGTAAATATTTTTTTGGGAATGAAACGAATAAAAAATATGTCCATTTTGTTTCATTCTATTTGAAATAATTCCATGCAAATAGCGCACAAGGAAATACTTAAACAGAAATAAGCGAAACAGCACGAAAGAGAATGGAAGACTATAAACGGTAACCGGGACGCATATTTTGAAACATACTAACCACCACTGTTATACTCAAAGAATGTACAGTTGTATGAACATGCTTGAAATAATTCCGTGCGATACTATATTTTACTATAACGTGAATACAATATGTATTAGAGAAATACAGCTTTGTTATTATTTATATTCTTATGACCTTTCAGCAAGAAGGTGTTACCTTCATTCAAATTATGAATTTGTTGTACGTTAGTTTGTACTATTATCTAAATTATATTTTCTGTTCTTAATTAATGACAACTAACTTGTAGTCAAATAAATATAATTACATTTTCAGACGACCACTTATGAAAGTAACCATAACAACATCATAAACTACTATGAAAAGTTGAACATAACATACAACTTAGCTGTATACCATTTGCCACTTGATTCACTTAAATCAGTTCAGATAAATTTGACACATGACTAAATGACCTGAATTAAGCAAACTGATGCACTTATTGGGGTGAATTACTTCAAAGTAAATTATAATCTGTAATTTTAGTACTGGTAATAAAGTGAGCGAAGTAATTCAGCGAAATAAATAAATGATTTGGTTCAGTAAATGTTAGATCTGATCCAAATGGCAAATGGCAAATGGCATACGTCTCTTGTATGTTAGTATAACGTACACTTCTAACATATCAGGTGAAGTTCCACTATTTGACAACAGATGGCGTTACGATGAAAGAAAATAATAAAGTTTTAACAGATTTTTCAACACATTTGCACAAGTAAATCTTATTTTTTTAAATAAATAATTACATATTTACTTACATTTTTACATTATTCAATATTTTGACATTACGGTTAGTACAGTTGGTATCACAATATCTAACCTCAAACGTCAAACGTCAACGCTTACCTACAAAAACGCATCAGCTGTCAAAGTGCAACAACATTGCTCTTGTAGACTTTTTTTAGAAATATTTTGTGGTCGTCTGAAAAATAGTGTACATAACTTGCTCGAAAGTGTGATAACTGTGCTCGTGTACTTAAATCACTCGGCGCTGTGCGCCTCGTTTTTCAATTTGTACACTCGCACGTTACCTTACACTTTCGATGCTTGTTATGTAATATACTATTTTCGCTCCTGTTGAATTTTCATATATGTAGTATGAGAACTTAACGAATAATAAAAACCTTGAGTAAGAAGATAATATGTTTATTTGTTACTCACTTATAAACGCAATTTAAACAAATTGTTTATTCACTATGGAAATGAATTTTTACAAGTTACTAACTTGTAAACATTATACAGGTCAACTGTAAATTTTACACGTCAGTAAACAAGCGCGTTGCCACAGTAGTATTTATGAGATATCATTTATAGTATAGCCGTATTCCATTTACCATTTGGATCAGATCTAACTTACATTTACTGAACCAGATTACTGATTTATTTCGCTGACTTTATTTCCAGTGCTAGAATTATAGATTCTAATTAACTTTGAAGTAATTTACCAGAATAAGTGCATCTGTTTGCTTAATTTAGTTCATTTAGTCATGTGTCGAATTTATCTGAACTGATTTAAGTGAACCAAGTGGCACATGGAATACAGCTTATATAACGTACCATGATCTGTAAGTGACAGTTTTTAGATCAAGAATGTAATTTGGGAAATCGAGGCATGTAAGGTCGGGATTCGCGACTTAAAAAAATCACTTACAGTTCGAAGTTACTAAACAGGACCTCGCTCTCATCTCTCATTTTTGTTGTGTGACGAGGCGAGATGCGAGGGTATTCTCGCCTCGTGTATTAATAACAATGAACTTTCTGATATTGTTTACATTTATTTATTCATTTCTTTATTAATTTATTTATTTATATACAATCTCCCTACAGGATATCAAGTATTTAAATTACAGGGAGGTTGAAATGTATGAAATACAAAGATGCAATTCGGCACATATATTTGAATTTTGACGGTACTGATATTATTTACAAAAATAAAAAGAGATATTAATTTTCAGTATAATAATGATAACACGTTTCTATATAACACATTTTTAAGCATGCAATTTGTCCAGTGAAATATATTTATATCATTAATTTTACATTCAAAGTCATTGTAAATGAAACAGTCTTTTAAAATGATAATATGCAACATGGCTTTATAAGTGGAAGATCTACAACAACAAATCTTATTAATTTCACAGAATTTACTCTTAACTCTCTATATGAGAACACTCATACACGTTTATATACGGACTTTTCAAAAGCATTTGACCGTATTAATCATAAGATTCTCTTGCACAAGCTTGATACACATTTCCAATTTTCAGCTAACCTTCTCAATTTGTTGTCTTCGTATTTATGTCATCGTGAATTATATGTGCATTTTAATAATTATAAATCTAAACCTTACTTTCCCACTTCTGGGGTACCTCAAGGCTCAAATCTAGGTCCTTTACTTTCATTACTCTTCATTAATGACATTGTTGACTCAGTTAAACACTCGAAAGTATTACTTTATGCTGACGATTTGAAAATTTTCAAAACAATCAATTCAATTCATGATACGGAATTACTCAATCCTCAATCCTCTAAATTGTTTTTCAATTGCAGTAAACGCAAAATAATGAGTTACTTCGTAAAAAAATTTGTGTATACTTGTTCCTATAAGATGGATAAAATTGTCCTAGAAAGAGTAAATCAGATTAAAGATCTTGGCGTTTTGTTTGATAATAAATTAACTTTTAATGATCATATAAACTTAATTGTGAAATCATCATATACAAATTTAGGATTTGTAATTCGTAATACACATTGTTTTCGTAAATTAACTACACTAAAAAGTTTGTATTTTGCTTTTGTTAGGTCAAAACTGGAGTACTGTCTTCAAGTTTGGAATTCTATTTATTCTAAATCTTATTGAATCTATACAAAAAAAAGTTTGCTAAGTACTGTTTTTACAAAATTTATAGACAGTACCCCAGTTATGATTATGAATATGATGACCTTTTGCAGGAACTGTGTATTTCTTCACTTTTGTCTCGTAGGGAAATTATGTCTTGCGTTTATTTATATAAAATCTTACATGGTACTATAGATGATTCATCATCTCTTGCACTATTACACATATATGTCCCTCGCCAAAATTCGAGGAATCACTTAACTTTTTACTGTACTTCATCACGAACCAATTATGAACTAAAGTCACCTATTAGGCAACTCACCAACATTTGTAATGAAATATCGCCTTTCACAGATTTATTTGACGACCCGCTATGTAAATTAAAACGATCACTGTGTAATTTCTTTGTACCTTGAAATCAGCTGTTACTTAGTTATTTAATTTTTGTTACATTAATATTTGTATAAGTCTGTCATTATGTACCATTCTTAAATTTGTACTATTATGCATCATTCAATTTTATATAACTGTTTTTGTTATAATCGTCCTGTAATTGGGATTTTATATCCTGCTGGATTGATTTACAATAAATAAATAAATAAATAAATAAATATGTGGAATAATAAAAGTCTTTAGAAATCTAGAAGGTACATGTGGAATATGTAAATAAATATTATTTTAACCAGTAACATCGTCTACGTAGTTTTGGACTAATTTATGCAAACATAATACTGAATTAAATTAAAGATGCAATATAGCTCTATATCATTTCGTTGAAATAGCAAGATGTATTTCTTCGCATAATAGTTATCTGACAAATTTTCTCTGTACCAATTCAAGTAAGTACTATATGTATCATAAATTGAATTCCAAACAAAGGTAGAATACTGCATAGAAGAGGAAATTATTTCAAAACAACCACTCTCAGATATGTAAATTTATTTGTACGAGACAAAAACAAGACCGTTAAATCTGAAAAAATGAATCGATAACGCAAAAAAGAAAATAAAAATATAATAACATGCAATCGTAGGTCCGTGGATAAAATCGAGATAAAACTTATCAAGTAAAAAGCAAGAGATTCTGCGTTCAAACCTTGCTGATTTCGACTTATATTTAAAAAAAAATGTGATTGTGCTTAGTGGCTTGGATTCCACTAAAACCTGTACCTTAACTGGGATTAAGTTTCTGTTGTGGAGAGTAAGAAACAAATAAATACCTAATAAATAAGTAAACAGAAAAAAATTGGCGATCTACCTTTATATTTAAATAAAATATTATATACAACAAACTATTAATTCTCGTAAATCTATTCAATTACTCCTCGGATAAACATATAATCGCTTATTCCATTTTACCAGGCCAAAAAATTTTTAAAAATCGCTCATGCATGTCTTGTTTTTATAACTTTTTCTCATCCTCTTATGAGGCATTTATCGAACCTATATTGTAATACTTATACTATATTAGTAATTGTACTTTTTAAGTAAATACTGGTTACATAAATTATTATTTCTAAGATAATAATTGAATGACAAGATTAAAATCGTTTTTCATTTATATTTATATATTTTTAAGTGTAATTACTTGAAATTATTAGGCGTTATTTAATTATTTTATTTTCAGTAAGCGATCAAAGCGAGCCACTTCAAAATAGAACAAAATTTTGAATTAACTGGAAAATGTAAACGACATATTAATGCTGGGTTGCAAGAAAAAAATAAAGAGCTCTTTAGGTAAAGAATTGTTTATCTAACAACAGTATCAATAACGATTTTCTGAAACTTATTGAAACGTTAGTTGCTAATGAACCGATAAAACTTTCATGCAACCCAGCATAATTATGCTATTGTGCGTAATATTACAATATTAACTGTAAATGTAGGTTTATATATTCAAATAATTTGTGCAAATTTACTTGTACATAAATATTTGTGCAAGCAAATCGTTGCATTTAAATAGAAGTTTGAAGGTTGCGCAAGGCGCAAGTTTAACTTGAGTTAAATAAATTCTTTCAGATATTTTACATGAGCTTGGTATATTTGTTTGAACATGTGAATGATGCTTACCTAGGGCGTGTGTATTATACTAATAAACAATAGCTTTCAAACATGTGCTTTCTAGGTAAGTTGGTCCCAAGCAAATACTTGCGGAAATCATCAGGTTCACTATGTAATTTGAATAAGAAAACGAGCCCCTTCTCAGCAAACAAGGTTTGGAACATCTTATATTTTTCTTCAATTGAAGATCCATTTTAATAATACGAGAGTATATTGATAAGTTCTTAGCCTAACATAGTAAATGTTACTGTATTTCAACTAATTTTTATTTATACAATGTCATAATTTTTTAACTTTATACACTCAACACGACATAAAGTAGTTTTAAACCTTTCAATAAAAAAATTGTTTTTGTCTGCAAATCACTCCTCTACAGCACTTATTACTGCTTCAATCAGCGTATTTCCATACCTTTGATTGTTCTTATATTTCTGGATCTTAGTAATGGATTTATATTTCGTCTATACGATATAATGTATTTGAAGAATTCCCTTCAAAACGGTAGCAAAGTAACTTGGAAGTTGACACTCTCAGGAGTCCGATTTTAATTCGTAGCAACCAAATATTTAGTTGAATGACGTATTTTTGATGACGTCAGGCGATTTAGTTAATATTCTAGGGAATTTATTTTGTACTGTTGGTAACAAAGATCAGACTATATATTTTGGTGCGGTATTTTTGAAAAACTTATTGCCGCTTTTTGTGACTGTTTATTATTAACAAGTTCACTTTGTTGGTTGAAATAGTAACTACGTTTTTATATTTAGTATTATTTATTAAAATAACCAAACTTTTCAAAACACAACACTGTAAAACATACGAATAGGACGTAGCGACTGAGTTAGCGACTGGTTCAAAGCAGTTGTTAGCAGTAAGGCGCTAGAAAATGTCTAGTCGCCAATAATGACGTCAAACCTAAGTTACACTTTACCCCGGAAGGTAGAGATGGCAAAAAAAATAAATTAATCGATTAATTGATCATTTGATTAATCGAAACGTTATAATCGATTTTCGATTAAATTGGTAGGGAAATAATCGATTAATCGATTAATTAATTTTATTAGTATATATGTATTTGAGAAGGATTTGCTGTTGATAATTAAATTTTCACTCGATTTTATTAAATTCATTTTTTACTTCCATTTATTGTATTTGCTGCAGTATTAATTAATTAACTATTTTTACATTAAACTGGATCTAATAATCCATTAGGATTAAATAATATTGACTAAATTTCATTTATCCCTATTTTTCTTAGTTAAAATTGAAAGGGTTAATATTATAATAATATATCATATAATATCATTATAAGAAAAATAGGGATGAAATGTAAAAATATACTGATCGATTAATAATAAATTAATCGATTAAATATTAATTAATCGAAACAAAAAATATCAAATGATTAATCGATTAATTGAAACGAATTAATCGATTATTTCAATCATTCGATTAATCGTTGCCATCTCTACCGGAAGGTGGCTACGTAGCGATAAAAAATGACGTTAAGCCAGTGGCTACAGCTGATTACTACGAATTAGAATCGGTCTCCAGACGTTTTTGATCAGCATTTGGGGATCCATTTTGCAGATAATTTTCTCATACACAATGATGAACAATGTGAAAGATACGTTCGTACGAAATGTTTAAAGTTTCTGCTATACATTTGAGTCCAATTCGTCGATCCTTCGAAATCATCTCATGTACGAGTTCAACATTTTCAGAAGTGGACTGCGAAACGGACCTCCCAATGGTTTCAATTTGACCCTTGTTTTTCCTTTCTTAAATTCAACAACTCATATTTTATGGTGGCGTATGAAGGGCAATGATCATTAAATTTATCCAACAAATTTCTAATACATTCAAAAAATTCCTTTCAAAATGGTAGCAAATTGAATTGAAAGTTGACACTCTCAGACGTTTTTGATCGGCATATGGGGATACATTTTTCTGATAATTTTCTCATATCCAAATCATGATGAACGATGTGAAATATACGTTCGTACGAAATGATTAAAGTCTCTGCTATACACATAAGTCAATTTCGTCGATCCTCCAAAATCATGTCATGTACGAGTTTAACATTTTCAGAAGTAGACACCGAAACGGATCTCCCAACAAGGTGTTCATCTTCGACCACTATTCTTCCTGTCTTAAATTTAACAACCCAATTTTTACAGTGGCGTATGAAGGGAAATGATCCTTAAATGTATTCAACAAATTTGAGTAAATTTCTTTGCCGGACAACCCTTTCAAAAATAGGTATTTAATCACCGATCGATACTCAATTTTGTCTAAATTGAGATTTTTATCTGACATGTTATCTTTAAAAATCACACTGTGGGACTTTTTATCACCAAAATTGGAAAATCTATTTGATAGACAAGGTATGTGTTAATGAAATTGCAAAAATTAAAAAAAAAATTAATTTCATTTCATTATTCCAAGCAATTTAAAGAATTAATAAATAATCTTTACATTTTAAATATTAAGTAACAACAGTAAAATAAAACCACGGTTCAAAGATACTGTTCTTACTTAATTACAAAAATTTCGAGATTATTTTATAACAATATTATTTTATTTTGTGAATTTCAAAGTATATAAAGTCATGAGTGTAGGATGGGAAATAAATGGATTAAATCATTGAAGTTTGGTTTATATTTCGGTATTGGTTAATATTTATCATCTTCAGCTATAATAATAATAAACACGAATAGTACAAAATTGGGCACAAAAGTAAAATAATAAATAATAAGTTACACGATTTTTATAATTGACTAATTTTGAAAGTGGTCCATTTGCAGCATATATATTATTTTAGTGAAATTCGCCTATAACAAATTTATATAATTAAATTACATATTAATAACTAAGTAGAAACATTGCCAGACTTGATATAATTAACCTATATTTTTTTTATACAAATATGCTAACCTTTAATTTTCTCGAAACAAGAGAAAATGGACTTACACCACTTTCAAAATAAACGGTCCATATATTTATGTTTGTCATGAAACCTTGTTACCTAGCAAATTGACAAGAAAAACTGTTTCAATAAAATGACAAAAATGTAGATGGTGTGATTTTATTTTAAAACAGTTTCTCGAATGAAATTTCTGTCAGGTAACAAGATTGAATTGTCAAACAGAAATTAGTTTCTATCGGGTTGCTAAGAGAAAGGTAAATAAGATTTTATCTGTTGCAAACAGTTACTTTTCTAATTATTCGCTGTCAAAATAACAAAATTGTTTTTTGCTTATAGCTTATTAAAGTGCAATGATCACTTATGATATTGCATTGAATATTACCGATATTTTTTTTAACTCACGAGTGCTTTTATTGCTATGGAAATATGGACAAGTCAAAGACCAATTCAGATGTCCTAAGAGTAACTAAAGCCCGAGTGAACAGCGAAAAATATTTTTCTGGGTATATTCAATGCACGTGTTATATTCCAAAACAATTGAAATTTAAAAAATATATTATTATTAACTAGTGCAAATTACCGCTGTAATAGCATTAGTGCAAATTATCACTTACTAATTCACTCATTTCCATGATGTGGTAAAATAATGAAACGCTATTAGTTGTTTAAAATCGTGCGGCAGTATTGAATAAAATCACATTGTTAAATCAACCGACAAAAAAAAAATCAGTATATAATAATAATTGCTAGACAACAGCAAATACAGTAATACTCGTAGTATCATTTTTTCAGCTTAGTCGTTGGTAGATAATAAGAAATAACAATACGACAATTACTTTTCCGACCTACTGCAGGAAAAGATGATTAATTATGACGTTTATAAGTAAAAAAAAATTAATTAATTATAATTCGATTGGATACAAAAATTATATGTTTAACAATTAGGAAAAGTGAACTTGTCGGACTCCTGTGACTGCAGGATTTGTTCAGTCCCACTATTGCCACCATCGTCCAAAAATATATCACTTCTCCTTCTAGTTACACAATTTAATATTTTCTGCAATAAGTAAAAAAAGTAGGCTTTTAAAACGAAAATCGTATAGAGAGGGACAATTTTTCAAGTATTTAAAAAGTTATAGAAACAAAATTCTTGAAAAAACTATAGCTTTCATTACTAGTTATACAAATAACTATTACAGACCACAAATGTCAATTATTTTTAACATTTCTGTTTTGTTTGTCATTTTCTTTGTTAATTACAATTAAAAATAAATTTGTCTTAATTTTTGATCGTATAAAAAAGGTCAGTATCTATTTGAAAATATATTTGCAGACTTAGTCGCATTCTCTCTATGCTCGTGCTATAATCTCCTCGGTCAGCAAACCGTTTAATCCGTGGAATATAAATAACTATTTCTGGTTACAATTTTAAGGTTCGGGTTCAATTGCGAGTCCCTGGTTAAATTTAACATTAGGCAAACATTTTTCGCGATTGTGCTATTGCGCAATTATTATTAAATCTTTTAGGACCATTTTTCTGCAGCTTTATATTCAGTTGATTATGCACGTCAGAGGTTTCTGTTTTAATCGTGTCCACAGGCAGATATATAATCTAGCCTTATGGTAGCTATCTCGTCACTGGATCTCGAAAATTATACGAGGTACGACATCTGTTAAATGTAATTAATATGCGCTTAATGCGACGAAAAACTATTTTTGGTGCCTCCGTCTATAAACACTAGTTTTGCATAACTCAACATCGTCCAAAAACCTCCTGTTTCCAGCCTAGCGCTGTGTTCGGAGTTGCACTTTTATCACCCTAACATACCAAATCCTAAATTTGTGTGCCCTAAATGACGTTATAATTTAGGGTTTTAGCAATTAGATTTTAGGATTTGTAAGCACTAAATTAAAAATCATGCGCGTTACGGCCAATCAAGAATAATTTTTTGACGTTTATAGGCTGTCAAATTTTCTGTTGGATTTTTGAAGAAAAAAAATGGCTTCGTATTTTGTGTGTAAGTATAAAAAGTGTTAAAAATATTATTATTAATACCTAAACGTGTAAATGTCAAACAATTCAATCTAAAAACTGCAGATGACGTTAGTAGTATACTATCGAAGTTGTACTTGTGAATTCCTAATTTCTTTCCCCAATTCCGAAACCCTAAATGTCAAAAGGTTACATCGCACACGGCCCAAGTCGGCTAAAAGTCGGGATTTTGGTTAGTATTGAAATCAATTGGCTGTTAGTGTTAGCTTTATGTGTTGATTTTTTAGAAGTTAGCAATTTTTTACCAATTTTAGAGCTAAATTTTTAATTGAAAACACAAAAGTAAGTAATTATAATTGAATTTGTACTAACAAAACAAATGAATTGTTTATATTTATTTGCCTCTTGTATCCTTGTTTACGAATGTCCTGATGTTGTCAACATAAAAATCCCTAGTATTTAATATTTGACAAATAAACCTATAATTTCATTTAAATCGGCCCGACAAAATCTTGTGTATCAAACATCCAGAAACTGTTTTGCCAGTACTCGTAAAAATACAGTTACTGGCCTGGTGATACAACTATTGGTTGAGGTTATCTTTTCTAAATAGATCCTAAATATGTACTTGCCAATACAAAAGTTTATCTAGTAGTATAGACGAATACTTTTTGTGTCCCCATAAATATTAGTGGGGGGGGGGGGGGAGCTGAGATAATTTTAGTCACTGTGATAATTGAACTTGGATTTCTGTTCTGGAGTGATGTAGAGTTCAAAACAAAGTCTCCGGGTTAACGCGAACGCAAGTTTATCAGCGGGCCACACTCGTTTCCCCTTCCCTTGTAACTAACAACCACCCTCACCTATCGAGTAACCCTACAATACGAGAGAAATGGATATCTGCTTTAAGCCTGTATAACGTCAAACAAGCCATGACTGACATCGCAAATCTTTGTGGTTTGTTATAAAAAATTATGAAAGGACCAGCGACTCACCAATGCTATGAAAAGCAGCGCTAGAAATTCCGCTGAAATTACTACTAGAGCTCTATAGAATTCTGGAATTATGCAACTAAATACGGCGATGGTGAAAATCGCAATTTTCAACTTATGAAATAAGAGTTGAGAATTAAACTTTTCTGGAAATGTTGAACACAATAAATATAAATATACGTTAATTAAGAATTATAAGGAAAATTGAAATGAAAAAACGTTTTCATGCACGTTTCATGCTAGTGTTTATTGAATTTTAGCAAAAAAAATAATGGTAAAAAGTCTTTTAATTAAAAATATTTGACGTCATTTTATTTGTTTGCAGCAAGTTTTTGTTCAATATTTGGTACATCATATTTTTTTTTAGTTATTTAGTTCATTATGTTCACAGTTCTTTACTTAAGGTGGTCTGAACTTTTTTAAACAAGATAGTATTGTTAATATAAGTGAATCACATTTTAGTAGAGTATTTAATAAGCCAAATATAATATGGGGATGTAATAATGGACGTAGGATTAAGTTGTAATAATTTAATGAAGATTCAATGACAACGTTTCGACAAAGGTTATGGCCATCTTCAGGTCAACATGTATAACGTAAAACAACAATTAAACTTAATTAAAGTTGAAGGTTGATTATTCAGGACAAACAAATAGAAAATGAAAAAAATTTATATGATTCTAAATAAAAGCAAAAGGAATTATTCTAAATATTTTATGTTTGTCCTGAAGAGTCGAGTATGTGACACAAACTCGACTTGTTCACATACGGATCCAGATCACTTATTTATTTCGTTGGATTACTTCGCTGACTAGAATTAGGTACAGATTCTAATTTACTTTGAAGTCATTCACTCCAATAAGTGCATCAGTTTGCTTAACTCATTTAGTCATGTTGTCTAATTTATCTGAACCTTAATTAAAAATGATAACCATTATAAAGTATGTATTTTTTATCCTTTTTTCGCATATTTTATTTTCTTTATTTCAAATTTATCTAGTTAAACTGGAATAAAAATTTACTGAGGCATAGATCATTATATTAATGAACACACTGAATTTTTTATTACATTTCATCCGACTGTTTTAAGGAAGTTAAAACTAAATTTTGAAATAATTTTACCATTTGCACATAAATTTAGAGCCAGTTTTGAAACACTGGCCCTTAATGTTTTCAAATTTATTACAATAGTTTAAAAATATGCACTATTGCGTTATATACATTTTATTGTTTCAAATATTTTTTTCTCGTAGGTATCCAATTTGTATAAACTGACTTTATATTTAATAATGTACTTCTAATTGTTTTATTTCATCCAAGTGTTTAGTGTCTTTTGCATGCAACTTGTGACTAATAACTGTCTTCATAAGCATTCAAAATATTTAAAACTACTAAAGGCCAACGATATTATTTTTGTAATAAAATTAAGGTTATAGATTCAATGTGAGTTCTTAGTCTTTTAATTTTAATAAATTTCATAAAAATATGTAGGCACGTGGAAAAATTGAATCGTGCGTAGGTATGCATCACAATAAATACATCATGTGATAAAAATAGTACTCAAGAAATATTTGATTAAAAATGTAATTACATCTTGTCTTCAGGTAAACATTTCAGGAAATATTTATTTCGGTTCTGCGATTTCAATCAAAATTTAATCTGGTCCTCTTTATAAAAAAATATAAATGTGATATTAAAAGTAAATAATATATATAAGATGAAATTACATTCTGATTCTAGAATCTAAATAATACATATAATTTTTACTTCTACATTTTTGAGTTTCCAATATGAATGAAATCATTATGAAAATAACCAATACCAACTTTTCAATTTTATTTTAATTGTAAATATAAAGTAGTAAATTGTATTCCTGTAATTTATCTTAAACTTAATCATATATTCTAGTATAAGCCGAACACAGTACTCGTTTTTAAGTTACAGATCGTTTCTAGTAACCATTGAAATATATCTTGCATCTTTTTGTTTTTAAATTATATATTTTATCTTCCTTATTTGAAACTTTGGTTGATAGTTAGCCGGAAGTTGAAATAGTAGAAAAAAAATTAAGTAAATTTCGAGAGATTTTCCTGCATGTTGGATTTCATGGATTTATATTTGAAAAATTAATTCGACGATTTTTCGGACTCAAAATTTTAATCTATATTCAGGATGATTTTTAAAAAATATACTTTAAAAAATGTTTAATTAAAATTTAAATATCTAATCATTTTGTTGTAAATACTTCAAAAAAGAAGAGACCACTCCTTGAGTCAAACTGTGATTTGTGTCCAAAACGACGTCGAATTAATTTTTCAAATATAAAGCCATGAAATACAATATCCAGGCAAAACTATAAACTTATTTATTTTTTTTTCCTATTGCTAGTTCAGTATTGTTTATTAATACCATGGATGCAAGGTACATTATTTAGTTCATTATGCTCTAGGGCATTTTATGATTTTAATAGGCCCCCCGGGAGTGACGTTATTATGTTTATGTAATTGGAATGTTAGGCCTTCAAAATCCAGAAAGTGGTAAGAAATACACAGAAAAAACAATTGATCTATGTATTCATCAATAAAAGTGGACGTTTCGGTTGTAGAACACAACCATCTTCAGCAATACAAAATTTACAATTTTTAATATTGCTTCATAACATAAAATAAATATCTTAAGACAAAATAAACCAAAACAACTCACCATCAGTAAAGTACAAAACGTCAAATTTAATAAATTTTGAACTATAAAAAGTAGAACAAAAAAGCCAGAAAACGTAAATTGTTCATTACAATCTTTGAACAAAAAAGTTTTTATAGGTGTGAACCAACTATAAGTTGGAGCAATTCTGAAGGAAAAAAATTTAAAACAACCAAACTGTCAAAACCTCAACATACAAAATAACCCCAATATCATCGAACCAAACATAAAATCCCTAAACTTAGGTTTTTTTCCAAAAAATAATCTATTTAAATCTTTCAATAAAATTATTAATATATTGCATATTATTTTTAAAATCTGTTTGTGAGTTAATATTTGTTGATTTATTTAAATTTATGTAAACTTATTATAGTAATAAGGTTCGGAATCTAAAATATTTAGCTCATTGAAATTAAATTTATGTCGTTTTTCTATAGAATGCTTTGTAAGTGCACTATGGTCAGGATTAAGTCTTCGACAATGATAATTGTGCTGATAAAATCGGTTTTTTAAAGGTTGGGTGGTTTCACCAATATATGATTTCCCACATTCACTACAATCAATCTTGTAAATGACATTCCTAAGATTTGAAGTTGGAGTTTTATCTTTTAAATTTGAGAACAGATCTTTGGTAGTCGACACAGAATTATTAGCAATTTTAACATTTGAATCTCTTAATATTTTATGTAAGTAAGCATTTAATTCGAACTCATATGGTATTTTAGCATATATTGTATTATTGTTTTCTAATCTATTTTCTTGGTATTGGTTGTTGTTATGACTACGCCGCCAATTACAGTTGTCATGACTATGTTGAGTAACTATGTTTTGTTCGTTAAAAAAGTTGTTGTTATTGATAAATATTTTTGAATTGAAAATAAAATACATTTTTTGACTTCTAATTTTTAATAAAACTTAATCTTAAATTTGGTCTTTCGAGCCAGGATATATTTTATAATAATATTTGACGTTAAAGGTAACATTACAGTTGTTATTTATACTATTTTGTTTTTCTATTAAATTATTAATTCTAATATTGAAATATTTATTGATAAATTGTACAGGATAACCGTTTTTATGTAAAAGTTCAAAAATGATGTTACATTTTTTTCGGTGAAAGTTTTTATGTGAAAGTAAAAAAGCTCTGTCTAACAAGGAATTGATTACGCTAATTTTATATTTTTTATTTGTGTAAGAGTGAAAATTAAGATATCTACCACTGGCAGTGTCTTTTCTATACCAATCTGTGATCAAAATATTCTGGTTCCTGATTAATGTTATGTCAAGATAATTGATTTTATTATCTACCTCTTTTTCTATGGTGGATCTTATTCTTGGGTGGAAATTATTAAATTTGGAAAATATAAGGTCAATTTTATCTATTGTTGTTTTGGTTTATTTTGTCTTAAGTTGTTTATTTTATGTTATGACGCAATTTAAAAAATTGTAAATTTTGTAGTGCTGAAGATGGTTGCGTTGTACAACCGAAACGTCCACTTTTATTGATGAATACATAGATCAATTGCTTTTTCTGTGTATTTCTTACCACTTTCTGGATTTTGAAGGCCTAACATTCCAATTACATAAATATATTATAAAGGATCCTATATAACCTCAAAATTTATGACGTTTTTATGGTAACACTGTCAAAAAACTGACATTTCTTCTATTCAGTGCTGACAGGTTATCCATGATTTATTATTGAGGTTATTAAAAAATACTAGTAAGACATAAAATATTGTATACATCATTTATATACATCATTACTTGATGTTTATACCTCTCGGGAGGCTATAATCCATGGACCACAGGCCCTTAGTCTTGTAAGCATCGCCATTGGAGGGCATAAACATTTTCATAATACCTTAGATACGTAGATAACTATTATGTATTTTGTTGCTTTTAGGAAAGATTCTTTAGTTAAAGATGAGTGTTAAATTCGATTCTTTGCAGATGCAGCGGGTTTTAATTTTTTGCATAGGTATCAAGGGTTCAGACATTGAATTAAAAAAATAAATATATATATTAAAAATTAAATAAATAAAAATTATGACATCTTCTTATAACATATACGGAAAATGAAGGAGTAGATATGTACCCGTACTTGTTACAACGAAAAAAGTATATTTATTATTTAAGCAGGGAACTAAATAAATCGGTATCAATATAGAGGTCTATAAGTTAGAAAACTTTGTTCATTAGAAACTAAAAACATGTTATTCCTTACTTAATTTTATTCCTATTTATAAATTCATGAAGTATTGAAGCAAAATCCAAAACATGCATCCTGTCTTTATGACAGTTGACAGTGTTTACGACCTTGTTGATGTCAAGTATATTTGAATAATTTAAATGGCACATGAAATTAAAAAAAAATCTGCTAATAATATTTTTAGTTTCCTAAATTGACTTTCTTAAGTAACATCAAAATTTCTTTGAAAGTACTTTCATTTCTCAATATATTGACACCAATATTGTTTTTAAATTTTCTATTGGGGTCTATAGCCCTTGACAGTGCACCGAGCACGGTCTTAAATAAAATAAATATTTTTTATCCACAACTCATATATAATAAAAACATTATTACACTGATTTCAGTTGAATTATATGGCTAATAAAACACTAGTGTTTTATATTCCATAAAACACTGTAAACAACTTGTTACTTAGCAACCACTTCATGATCTACCGTATTTTGAGAAACTATATTTAACTGAATCAACGTTACGACCAATCTTCTTCAATACCTATAATTATGAGTTGTGGAGTTTAGTATTACACTTGTGTTTTATTGGTATATAAAACACTTAAGAATATTAAACATTCGACCTTCGGTCTCGTGTTTAAACTTTTCTTGCGTGTTTTATACACCTAATAAAACACTTGTATAATAAATAACTATTATATTTGCTCAAAAATAAATAACTACACAAAAATAAAAATTTGAAATGAAGCAAATGATTACAATAGATGTATGTCGAAAAATAACTGAATCTAGTGTTATTTTCTTGTTTCTAAAACGTTGCAGAGCTTTTTTTAAAGAATTTTTATTTTGTTTTATATTTTCTTATTCGTTATGATTTTGTTAGAAAAATATGGTTTATGATCCACTTTTATTCTTAGTAGACTTTATATACCCTTTATAATATAAAACAGTTTGATGTTGGAAAAACGATTTTTTCTTTGTCAAGAATGGCGGATTTTGAAACATAGCTCCGAGTGGCAATATGTTTAAAGGCGGCACTGACTGCATCCGTTTATTCAACCTGCCTTGGTCCCACAGCCTCTTATAAGTCACCATCCCTGGTCCTTTGTTATTAGTAGATATGTGTAAATTTACAAAAGCTTTCAAAAATCTTGTTATTTTGCTAAGTTTATGATCATTACATATTTGTCACAGTTTTAATAATTGCATGTAATTTTAAAAGTAATCGCCTATAAGGCTGTAATAAATATAATAGTGGTGAAAGTCTTGCGTGTACAACGTTAAGAGAAAAATTTATCAAAATTAAATTCAATTTTAGATTACATCGCAAAACTAAACATTAATATTATGAAAAATACTGAGTGTACTCACATTCTATTAAATTTATCCTATTATAAAATCGGCCATATTTCATCATGCACTTAGAATATTGCCACTAAATATTTGTGTTGAAACACAGAATTAAAACTGTATAAAGTTTTATTGTTTCTGCAACAACATTCCGAAAGAAACTGAACGTCAACACGAATAAGTAAATCTTATCAGTCTTACGATTATACCAGCAAAAACAAGAAGATTATACAACTATCGGCATATAATTTATTAAATATCTACATTTAGTCAGCGAGTTATTGAAACTCAAAATGTTTATGATAAAATTTGTTTATTGCATTTATAATTAACATATTAATCAAATATGCAGTAAAATACGTTTAATTAGATTAAGTAGAACAAGTAGGCATAATATGAAGAATTATTTTCTAATTAATAATTCTTTTTATAGCATAAATTATTCTGAACTACCTAAATACAACTGAATTAATGATTTTGTTTCTTAATTTGAAATTTTTTTCTGAACATAAACAAACGTATTTTTATTGCTTTTATGCTATACTTAATTTTACGTGTAGTAGCTCAGGAATTGCAGGACTTGTTAAATGGCATATTATTACAGTTTTAGAATGCCAGTGGTTACCAGACGTCAAATTATAGCACCAACATATACGAGGTGTAACTATTAAATAACGAGACTGACGCGACTACAGAAAAAGTGCATATGCGCCAAAAGCCAGCGGACATAATCTTTGTAGCGTGAAGCTTTCTCTTTCGAATGCAGTACCTCTCGCTTCTGTAAACAAATCCGTATAGACGTAGCTTTCGTTCTCATTAAAGTTGTTTTTTTGTTTCGCCGGAATAATGCTAAGTGCAACATTAGAGCAACGAATTGTTGTGAAATTTCACATGAAACTTGGCAAAACTGCTACTGAACCTTATAATTTATTGAAGGAAGTTCCCGAATTTTGGAAGAACAAGTCACGGGTTTTCCATCAAGACAATGCTCTGGCTCATTCCGCAATGTCTGTCAAGAGGTTTCTAGCCAAGTACAGCATTCCAGTGTTGAACCATCCGCCTTATTCCCGGATCTTGCACCGAGCGACTTCTATCTGTTTCCGAAGGTGGAATTTGCCTTAAAAGGAATAAGATTTGAGTTGTGACGCACGCGTCCCGAAAGAGCTGACAGACGAAGACTTCCAGCACTGTTTCGAACAAAGGAAGATTCGCATGGAGCGTTGTACGGATAGAGGAGGGGTAAATCAAAATAAAATGTTAAAACAGCGTCAATCTCGTTATTTAATAGCCACATCTCGTATTAGTGATATGTAGGTACTAGTAAGAATCACAAAGCTTTTTATAGGTGGTTTATATAGATGGTTTATCGAGAAGGTTTATCGAGATTTGAATCTGCAAAGGTTCGTTTATAAACGAACGAAGCAAATATATTTACTATTCAATCAGAACTTATAAATATATCATCGAATTTTACAATTTTATATGTTTCAAATTCTAATTCTGAGTAAGACAGTAAACTGTAGTTGCATATTTTAATAAAAGATGTCTTTACCGGTTACCGGTTATTAGCCACAGTGGCGTATTCAGCGGGGGACAGAGGAGGAAAATGCCTCCCCCTAACTACTAAAGATATAATATAAAATATAACTAAATAATTAAATAAACTTACCGTTTATCTCTGAAACATAATTCATAGATATCAAATTTTTTTTTTATTTGAATTTGTTGTCATGAACTGTTGAATTTCACGCATTTTCAAGTCACCTCATTCCTGATGTCCCCCCTAACGCTGATATCTGGATACGCCACTGATCAGCCATAAAATATGGCACTCACAGATGTTAGTGGAGGGCGTGATTTTCAGCATTTTTAGGCTAGTTTTTGTCAATGTAATATAAATTTATAAAACGCGTATTATTAAAAATGTTTGAAAGGTTATCTACTAACATAGTAGAGTAGGTATAACCTATCCAGAAATCATATTAGGAATGATAATAATAGTTATAGTAGAGATACAATTTCCTATAGCAACAAATTGTATGAAACGTTTAAATAGTAAGTAAACAGAGTTACCTTGTAAACCCCGATACAGTATCAGATGTTTCACTATACAAAGTGTCCCATTAAAAAAGAAGTAATAAATATTTCTTTTTTTAAATAAATTTTACGACTTTGTTTAATATTACAATATTTAATGCATAGTGAGGGCGTTTTGTTCCACACAGCCACTGAGCTGCGAGAATAAACAGCTTAGTAACTCAATATCTTTTTATAGATATGTGTTATAATTTACTTGCCATTTTTATGAGATGCCATAAATTTGAGAAATTTATTGCACTGTATTTATGTCTAATAAATAAATAATGATTGCGAATGTGTACCTCAAATACTAATTAATATTGAATCCGCAATAAATGAAATATGTATACATCAAATTTAATATCACATTTTGCACAAAGCTACAAAAAACAAAAAATAAAACAATTTTTAAATTTAATCTTTTTACTTACTGTTATAGCATTAAAGAATATATATTATTTTCATCTACTTACTTTTTTTGTAATGCAATTGTTTTTTTTTTTGAGGACACAATAATTGCAAATAAATTGTATATAAAAAATATACAACTTTTAATAATTATTTACAAAAATGTGTGGTTATTGGAGGCAGGCAATAAAAAGTTTATTGTGGGACGGCTAAGAATTAAGGGATGTAAATTTTTGATATCCCAGTTTCTGAATAATTAATGACTACTTTAAAAAATAGAACATTGATAAAACACAGAATATTTAAAATTATTGCAAAAAAAATATCAAGGGTATTTGACGTATCGACGCATAAAAAATTGTATCACTAGACTGATAGGTTACAATGATGAATAAAAATGATTAAATATTAAAATTTATTAAATTGAATTGAAGTTATGTAACAATAATTTTAAAATTTCTTGCATATTTTTGTAAATTTAATATCCTCGTAAAATTTGTTTTACAACGGTGTTAAGTAACCTATATGTTATTATTTTTTAAAAAACGTAAGTTAAAAATAGTAGGCTTAGCAGCAAACGAGTTGTTCAAATCAGTACACCATTTTTAACTCCACTTAAACTATTATAACATAACGGTTTTTTGTTTATTTAACCTGTTTGTAAAATAAATTTTTGGTTTTGAATAAATATTCTTCATAGATTATTAAAAATATTTCACTTTACGTCAATTGCTAAATTATTTATTATTATTACAATTTTATATGTTACATTTTGATTAGATTATTTTGAATTCAAAGAATGTATGTTGCTCTATAAATTTTCGAAATGGCTGATTTATAGACTTATGATATAAAAATTGCATATTCAAGTATATTTATAAAAACTCGAAAAAATCTAATTACTACCCAGGATAGTGTTAAGAAGAATTCAGCCAGTTATAAATACAGTGAGATATTGAACATTTGTTTTTTAACCATTTTAATGTTAGTTATAATTTACGGTTTTAGAAAATTACTCCCTTGGTACGTAATTAACATTTTCTATATGATATCTGGATAGGGTACACACTGTCTACAGATTCTTATTGCAAATAAAATCAAAAGAGTGAGAATGTTTCGGGTCAGAATAAGACATCAGTTGAATGTGTGCTGGTCGCGTGAATGCGCGAAATAACAGTGTAGAATTGTAAAGACATACTTACCCTCCAGCTACTAGTATCATCTGCATATTTCATGAGGGTGAGCAGAGTCCACTGTCAAAGAGTTAGTTCCACACTCGCTCACGAGGGTCGACAGCGCTGGCGACTGGTGTTCGACGTTCTACTCATGTCTTCAACTAAATATTTCAGCTGCAGCTTCTCGTTGCCATACTTAATGCATATGCTTGGGCCGCAATAAGAATTCTTGTAAAATGTGTTATTGTCAACGGACGCAATAGAAGTTTAGAAATGTGTTCAAGGTACTGCAAGCAGTCTTTTATGTAGTGGTGACACTCGGTTTTTGTTTATTGTCGCCCGTTATTCTTGTGTTTTCGATGTGTATTGCTTTTATCACAGAGCTTCTGATGTTTGTCAGATATTGTTTTGTGAATGGCGGTACACTTTTTCGTTGTTTTTAGGCTTTGTTCTAAAACTGGAGTTCGAATTCATTTACAAATCAGTTGGCGCAGTGATGGTTCACATTAAACTTACATTCCAGTGTGATCAAATAATGGAGTAAATAACTTTATATTGCATTAGTTTTTGTAGTTCGCACATATGTTATTTTATAGTTCGTTCTAAAATCGCGTAATATATAAAATATTGTAAATTTATCTTGAACAAACGAGGTTTCAAAGCACTTTATGTCAATTGGCGAAATTTATTGAATCCGTAAAATTTATCTCTTGTTTCTTACAAATTGGCACAAGATCAAAAACAATAACTATTGTACAACATACGACGAAGTGTATAAGGCTGAAGTATATTTACGCAAAATACTTAATTTTAGCTGATATTACAGTCTAGCAAGGAAACTCATCATATCTCCAACAAAAATAGTTCATTACATTGCCAGATGCAGCAGACGTTGGCAAACAAAAAATATGTATAAACGCAGTGTGAAAGTTTCGAAAATTGAATTTTGTATAATACCCTACAGAATGTATGCCAATGCAGAATTCAACATGTCTATTAAAGTAAGTGACAGCTCTCGGAGAGCTAAAAATATTTTGATGAGGGTATCACAAATTTCTGCCGCGAAATTATAATTCAAGCACGTTCTAATGTTAGGTTAGGAGGTCAATCATAATATGTTTACAGTTTGCGAACAATATAAGTAGAATATGTTGGAAAAGATCATCATAAAATAAATAGACTTGCTATGATTCTATTTGAAATTTAATGTATTTTAAGTATTTACATTAAAATTTATAAATAATGTTTATTTATAACATACCGAGTATCTATAGTTTTATGTTGCATAGGAAATACACTGTAAAAATCATCACGCTTTCTATCCATTACCTACCAGAGGCGTGTTTCTTTGGACTGTGATTCGTAATCAAAGTGATCAAACTTAACATGATCATGAAGAATCATGTTTCTTCGTTCGTTATTCGTTATCCCTACTCTTCCATTTTGTGATCACGAAACGACAATCCCCCTACCCTTCTGAATCATACTTTTTCTATGATTCATGTTGACTGATTCACATCGAAGGTTTAAAAATGGCGTCTGATGATAAATTTATGTGCTCTATTTGTGGAATAAGGGAAATTAGCTGCTTCTAGAAGAATTTTTAAATGGCTTACATGGACACTCATTTATGAAATTTTAAAATAGGTTAGTTTGTGTATTTGACATTTGCAGTTATTTTAACGTTCATACTATAGAATCGAGTCGATCGGGTTGGATTTGAATCATTATTCTTGTTCGATGTTTTCTTCAGTATCATATTTAATCAAGATTCAACGCAATCACGATCAAAGGAATCATGATTTAGAAAATCACAATCACAATCCAAAGAAACACGCCTTAGGTATGCACTCTGCCGTAGCAGATCCCGGTAAGTGATATATTTTGCGGTTACCAGCCGTCAAATCACGCCCCTAAGCTTGTTATTAGAGGGAGAGCCACAGGAGTAGTTTTTAGTGTGGTGAAAATCGTTTGTCGACTGTGGGAATCCAACCCGGTTTCTCAAATTCATAGGCCGATAAAATTGTAAGTACAAAAAAATGTTTAAAGATAAACAATACATTTAAGAAGCCAATTTTATTTTTTAAATAAATCATGTTTTATTCTTGGAATAAAATTGACATTGACACTATTTACATTTGCCATATAACTTAAAAATTGTGTAATTGTCCTAAATTTGAATGAAATTTTCTCAGTTTTTTATTCCTAATGCTTTTTGTATTAATAACATTTTTTTAAATAAAAAAAATAATAGGAAAATATATCCTAACATTTGTCTAAGTTCCACAATAATACAGCAACTGAGGCAGCCTACTAACTCATCGTCAGTTGCTGGTCAGTTCAACTCTAAACCATAGACGCGTTTCGCTCTCTAGGAGCTCATCAGTATGGAGCCACCCACTATTCAACTAGACCAACTAGGGACTAGTGAACAGTGGTAACGACAGAGTTGAACTGACAAAGTTAAAAACTTCTAAATTTGGTATGGTGGCCTGAAAGGTACGGAGATCCATGCAGTGCCATCTACCACTGTTCACTAGTCCCTAGTTGGTCTAGCTGAATAGTGGGTGGCACCATACTAATGAGTTCCACTAGAGCGAAACGCGTCTATAGTTAAGGGTTGAACTGACCAGAAACTGACGATGACTTAGTAGGCTGACTCAGTTGCTGTATTATTGTGGAACTTAGACAAATGTTAGGATATGCTTTCCTATTATTTTTCTTATTTAAAGATTTGTTTCGTTTCGCAATTGACATATTTTGTCGTTGTTAATAAAAAAATTTAAATTGATATGGCAGAACACATTAATAAATATAAATTTTACTATTATATATATTTCCCATGTATCACAAATAAAGTAGACACCCAGTACCTAGAGTAGATCAAATAATGGTAGTGTTTTTAATCTCTTGTTTATATATGTGTTTCATTATTATTTATTATTTAAGCTACTTTGTACAACAGGAACTTAATTCCAATTACAGTACAGGATCCAGTTTTAAAGAACCGCAGTGTGGTAGTTCATATATTTTTGGCTTGAGTAGGATTCAAACTCGGGATCTTCGGATTCGAATGCCATAACGCTAACCACATTACCGTACTGGTGGATAACTAGAGAAGTGTATATACCTACTAGTTTATTATTGATAGGGTTTAAAGAATTTAAAAATTATTTTTTTTTTCATATTATCACGCCTTTTATCTATTACTGAGTGTAGCACTTTGCCGAAGCAGATCTCGGTAAGTGATATATTTATGGGCGTGAAGTGCGCTTACTAGCCGCCAAATTACGGCCCTCAAAGACGTTAGTGATAGAGGAGCCACAGGAGTAATTTTAATACGGTGAAAATGTTGTCAGCTGTGGGAATCGAAACAGGTTTTTCAGATCCACAGATCGACTCGATACCACTGAGCCATCTACCCCATGTTTAATGAATCTTTACATTTTAAATAGTGACACTAGTCAGCCCTGGCTTCACCTTTCACTCAATTTTAAAATATCTGTCTTTATTTGAATTTGTTATTTTCGAATGAAACATAGTCGTACATTAGCAACTGAATTTTTATTTTTTTATCCTCAAGTCATATATAATAAAGACATTAGTACACTGATTTCAGTTGAATTATATGGCTCAGAAAACACTAGTGTTTTATATTCCATAAAACACTGTAAACAATTTGTTTCTAAGCAACCACTTCATGATCTACCGTATTTTGAGAAACTATATATAACTGAATCGACGTTAAACGTTACAACCAATCTTCTTCGATACCTATAATTATGAGTTGTGGATAAAATTTAGTATTACACTTGTGTTTTGTTGGCAGAGCTGGGCAAGCTACTTAAAAAAAGTAGCTAAGCTACAGCTACAGCTATTCTTTAAAAAAGTAGCTGAGCTACAGCTATAAGCTACATTTTGTAAAATATAGCTAAGCTACAGCTAAAAGCTTTCATTAAAGTAGCTGTTAAATTTTAAAGCTACTTTTTCAATTATTGTGAATTATTAAATTTGTCATTGTCATATGATCAGTTAATCAGTCTTTTGTTATAATGATTGTTAATTTACTATTTTGTACATAAATATAAAAAATCGCAAATGGACAAATGTACTGTTAATTTTTGATGGTATAATTTTTATTTATATCGTAATAAATTAACAGTCACATTAACAGAAGACTCCTAAACAGTCAATATTTAGTTCATCTAATATTTAATACAAAAGTAGGATAGGTTAAGAACAAGTGAAAAATTAAATATGTTAATAGATTTTAAACTATATAACAACCTGTTATCCTACAGTTATAGAAAACAATAAAGAAGGTACAATTCAAATACAAAACAAAAATTAATAGGTATTTCTTAATGAACAGTGCTAGCTTTAAGCTACAAAAAGTATCTTTGGGCTACAAAAAGTAGCTTCCAGTTACAAAAAGTAGCTTTAAGCTATAAAAAGCAGCTTTAAAAGTAGCTTCAGTTGTTATAACAATATTTTTAAGCTAATAGAAAAAAAACATAGCTAGCTACAATCTACAGCTATATTTTTTCACATTTAGCTAAGCTACAGCTACAGCTAAGGTAAAAGTAGCTAAGCTAGTATCTAAGCTACAAAAGTAGCTAGATACTGCCCAGCTCTGTTTGTTGGTATGTAAAACACTTAAGAATATTAAACACTTGACATTCGGTCTCGTTTTTAAACTTTTCTTGCATGTTCGATATACCTAATAAAACACTTGCATAATAAATAACTGTTATTTAGTGGCGTCTATTATTATTAGTTCAAATCAGTCGGTTTATTTTAACAACTGTATTGACCAATTTCACCAACAATATTATATTACAGTACGAATGAAGGAACTATATTTTTTACTCATGCGTATGACAGTTTTGCAGACGAGGCGCTAGTCGAGTGAGCAAGCCCACAAGTGAGCGAATTAGTTTCTTCACAAATGCTGTAGAGAGCTGGGCAAGCTACTTAAAAAAAAGTAGCTAAGCTACAGCTACAGCTATTCTTTAAAAAAGTAGCTAAGCTACAGCTATAAGCTATATTTTGTAAAATATAGCTAAGCTAGAGCTAAAAGCTTTCGTTAAAGTAGCTGTTAAATTTTAAAGCAACTTTTTTAAATTATTGTGAAATAATTAAATTTGCTGTTGTCATATGATCAGTCTTTTGTTATAATGACTGTTAATTTACTATTATGTACATAAATATCAAAAATAGCAAATACCATCTGGCACCTACTGTGTATTTTTGCGTATTAGAGCCAGTTAGAACCGGCAACAAATTATTATTTTGTGTGGGTTTAGCTTGTACGCATGCGTACTTTGTTGACCTTCTGCTTAAAAAATAGCTTTAAGCTATAAAAAGTAGCTTTAAGCTACAAAAAGTAGCTTCAAAAGTAGCTTCAGTTGTTATTTTTAAGCTAATAGAAAAAAAAGTAGCTAGCTACAAGCTACAGCTATATTTTTTCACAGTTAGCTCAGCTACAGCTACAGCTAAGGTAAATGTAGCTAAGCTAGTAGCTAAGCTACAAAAGTAGCTAGCTACTGCCCAGCTCTGATGCTGTATAGCGTTTTGTTTAGTCCTGCTATTGAAATAGGTATTACAAAAAAATATACAAATTTTCACTATTAGGTTTATTATCAACATAGACGGTGGGATACGTTGCAATTATTCATGTTTATAAAGAGTGGCAATTTTATAAAATCTGCTGCCGAGGAGATTTTTTTACTTGTGTAGGTTTTTGTTTTAATGGGAGTTATAGCCATTTGTCGATTCGATGAGCTAATAAATTTTAAAATAACAGACATTAATGATAAAAGGTCTATATTGGTTGTTAAAAGACCAAAAAATAAAAATTTCAAGCCTCTTTCTTTTGTGGTGACTGATGCTGAAGAAATGGGTTTCATTGGTATGCAGATCTATCGAAAGTATGCAGCGTTTCGCACTTCAGCTCATAGTGACGGAAGATTATTTTTGGTGTTATCATTCAGGAAAATATACAGTGTAACCAGCAGGCATAAAAATCTTGTCAAAGATCCTTAGACTAGTGGCGAACTACCTTAAGAGCAATGATGCTCATTTATGCCCCGGACATTATTTTTACGAACGTCGGAAACACTTTTGGCCAATGTTTCTGCAGATATTTTGATGTTTAAACGAGATGGAGATTGGTTTTTGTCGTCAGGTATAAAGAGTTATATAGAAGAGCCGGTGACCAATCAGATAGAAATTGACAGAAAAATAATTAACAGTGAACAGTAACAAAATTCGCGTGCAAATAGAGGCAACACAAGTTATGCAGAAGACAATGAAATAAAAAAAATAAAAAATTAATGTATCATCACGCCTTCTACCCATTATTGGGTGTGGCACTCTGCCCTAGCAGAACTCGGTAAGTAATACATTTTACGCGTGAAGAGCGGTTACCAGACGTCAAATCGCGGCCAACAAGAAAGCAACAGGGGTAGTTTTTAATGTGATGAAGGCAATGAGGCAGATCAAATATCACTTGCTGGCATGTTTAATTTAAGTCACTCTCTTTATATTAAGGTAAATATAAATAAAAATGTTCCTTTATTACTTAATTAAAAATAGGTGCAGTTAATAATTATGTAAGTTAATAATGTTATGAATTTTATTGTAGTTTATTCCTATTTATGAAAACAAGCGAATGGGCGAAAGTACTCTCGCTCACTACTTTTACTCATACGTCACCATAGAAGTAACTTGAGTGGACAAAACAAATGGTTTCAAGATTTCTATCCAAGTAAGAAACAATATGTTTCAATAGTGGGATTGAACAAAACTTAAATTTTAAGTGTAAGATAAATTGACGGTATTGAATCGAAGATTTTACAACAATGTAAACTAGTCTACGTGATATTTACTACGTGATAAGTATAAAATTTAAGTTATATCGATAAAACTGAACAATTATATATCCAAAATGTGTGCGAATATTACTAAAAAAAAATTATGTTTTCACAGTCATAATTTTTGTTAGTTGTCATAGTCTTACACAGTTAGGCAGTGGCGTAGCAAGACCTTTGTGGGCCGGTGTGCCACTGGGATTAAGGGGCGCCTCTTTATTCCTTGTATTATTTAAAATTTTAATGTTCTTTTGGTTCATTTTAAGTTCTGAATGTCATTTTAATTTTTATTTAAATTATGTCTGTTTTTGCCTTATTCGAAAAAAAATTTCAAATAAAAGTTGTTTTATTTTTATGATAATCAAAATTAATTAATAGTTATTTTTATAACAAGTGCCGAAACAGGCTCGTTACGTGAAAGTGCAGTGCCGAGTGCGGAAATCTGCACGAGCATGTAACCTTTTTCGACACGTGTTATAAACAACATTTTTCCTACAACTGTGCGATTAGTAAATCACTAAAATATTATTAAAATTTATAAAATTTATAAAATTTTAATCATATTACATGAGAACGATGTTTTACGGCGTTGCTATGGTTTGTTTGTTGATTGCTTGCACATTGTTCTACGTTATTTAAAAATATTTCACTAACGTCAAAATAATTTCTTCAAAATCATCTTGATTGGAATACGAGTAGTACAGTGAGTGATTCTTCTTTATCATTAACACCTCCAAAGATAATTGAAGCTCCGGATCATACTATGTTGGATCTATTTTCGACAATGACAATCAACCTGCTGCTGGTACTTCTGAAGCTTCCGAAATTGTTACCAGTAATATTACTGGTAATAATATGAACAGGTACGGAAGAAATCAATGTTTCTTTAGACACAAAAGTTTCCACTTTACATTATGTCAATATAAGCAACTGTAACAACTGTATTAATAATATACACAAACAATAAATATGCAGTATTTCACTTACTCTTTAAATAAAACCATTTATCGATATATTTTACTTTGTTCGGTTCTTTTTATTAATTGTCTACAGATTAGATATACTGCAAATTAAGGTTACGTTTATAAACGTCAAAATATACTACTGCATATTTACTAGCGCTGGTTCACCGTATCTTCTTCTTCCATAAGCGTCTGTGATCAAAATATGAATTCCGCGCTCGGCGCGAAATTTAAATCGCTGTCAAAATAATATTCTTTTGACAGTTACGTAATGAAGCACTTTCCGCACTAGTGTTTCTTTGCTTTCGGAAACGCACTTGGTCTGCATTCATCTACTTTCCATACGTAACCAAGGCAATTATAGTTACGTAATAACAAAGAAATCGCACAGTTGTAGGAAAAATGATTTTTTGTTAAAATGCAATCTATATTTTCAAAATTAATAAATTAAAGTGAAATGTCTAAAGAAACAATTTGCCAGGAAATATTGGCACTTTGACTCGTGAGCCCGTGTGCATCGCACTCCTTGCACTCCCGGTTGCTACGCCCCTGCAGTTTGGTACACCAAATTGCGTGTAACCATTCTCAGTATTTGTTATAGTCTTTGTTTTCAAACGAAAATTATAAACACAATCAAAAAAATATGCAAACTCCAATCTTTTGTTATAATCATAGTCTTTATTTTATGATATGGTTTTATTTAATGTCAAAAAATTGTATATAATTTAATGTTTTAGAAAAAATATATCAAGGTAAATATAAATAAAAATGTTTCTTCATTACTTAATTAAAAATAGAATTCATCTTTAAATTATGATTATGATATTTTGAATGAACTCTCATGTCATAAGCATAATTTTGTAGTGCACTAGAAACGATATAGGCGCGATGGCCGAGCGTGTTAATGCACATCTCTTAACATACTGTGACGTCATCCGAACCAAGGTTCGTCAGTTCGAATCCGCCTGTCGACAAAGTATGATTTGTCGTTAAATAAAAAAATACAGTTACTTGTATTAATCATACTCGGGCGCTATAAGCTAGTCACTTATACATATGCCTTAAAAGTAAGTAACATCGACTCAGAAAACCGGCAGTACGGCAGCGTAAAAACTGCGGCTCGGTGTGCCCGGTAGGCCCAGGCCCGACTCGGGCTGTAGCGCCAGTAAAGAAGAAGAAGAAGAAACGATCTGCGCATGTTTATGATTATGACATAAACTTACGACAAAAACTATGAGTATCGTAACCAGTGGGATGAACGTTAAATCGTAAACTACTGCTTGTTGTGGCGTAAGTCTTGGGTTCAAGTATACCTGCGAGCCTTTAAAATACCGCGACATCTGGCATTTGATCAGAGACTCTTTACTAAAAATCTGGTGTGGTCACCACACGACTTTCTTATACGTTGTGTATAACAGCGTATTTAATATTTAAAATATATGAATGTTATATAATATTCTTAAACATAAAAATTAGATTTTCAGTAATTCAGCATTTATCTGTTTGAAACATATAAAATATCAAATTTGTTTATGTATGTACCTATAATTTTTTTAGTAATGCTCGTTTGTCCTTTTTTCGAGCCTAACCCTTGGTATCTCAAGAACGGTGAGTTACGAAGTCGAATAAATTGAGGTAAAGTTGCCAAATTATTTGACCATTTTAATGATGTATTTGTTTTTCCGAAAAACGACATACGTAACTAGATAAAACGAAAATTAAAATCTATGTTTTTTGTTTCTATTGCTACTATGATTATTGAAATATATTATTAAATATAAAAATTAGTTTTTCTCAAAATTAGACGCATATACAGAAAAATTGCAAATAACATTTTATGTTTCAAATATTTTACCAACATCTTTTATTTGAAACTTTTTTTCGTAACTAATTTCATTTTTTTTAAAAAAGGAATTTATTGTTTTGTGTGTCCAGTAAACTTCCTCTTCCGGTTTTTCAATTTCATTCAAAATCAACTCAGCTCTTCGTATTTTCATGAAACTTATAATTACCAAGTTTCGTTAACAAATCTTATCTCGTTCATGAGATATTGCACACTCGGACACACATCCATCCATCCATTCATCCTTCCACACACACATACAGACATCATTGAGAAAATGATCAAAACGGATTCAGTGGACCTCAAAACACGTATTTCCGCGAAAATCTCGTCAACGATTTTTTTCGCGATTCCAATACTTCCTTATACTGCGTATAAGAAAGTAAAAATTGAATCCATTTGCGGTTGTGCATAGTAACCAATAAAATATTGCCAAAATATCAATGTTAAGTTTATTTTATTTGTAGACAAGAATACAAACAGCTTTTTTCTACTAAGTTAACGATTATGTTAATATCTGAAACATGAAATGAAATATTGATATGAAGTTTTATATTAAAGTAAATAGCCTAAAAATTAAATTCAAGATTGATAAACGATAAATATATCACTTTAATCTATACTTGCGATGGAATTGACAACAAGAAGAGATTTACAAAAAAAATTAAAGGTGAAAGACAAATAAGATAAAAAGAAGGACGATCCGGTAAAATCAAGAAACTTCTGACAGGAAAATGTCACACGAGAAGACTGACGCACCATGGGGAGGTCTTTGCCCAGAAGTGAGACATCTAGGCTATTTTATTCATTCAAATGAACCATATTTATCCCAACATAATACGAGTAATAACACTTTTGGGAGCAAAATATTAATGCGATAAGTAAATAAAAATAAATGAAAATATACGTTAAGAACTACATCAAAAAGAAAATAAAACTTTAACACCTGATTCTATTAAATTTATTTGGTATGGATTTGTGAGAGTCTATAAAAATTTAGTATTACTTTATTACTACATAGTCACTATGTGCACGAGGATTCTGTTTCGTATGAAGGTATACTAAACTTGCAAAAATAAAGCTTAAATAAAAGAAATAGTAAAGTATCTACGTTTTACTTCAGATTATATCCATGAACATTTTATTCGTTACTAACAATAAAACATTATAAAATAAAATGGGTTTCCTATGGGCCTATATTTTGAATCACAACAAAAATCGTTGACGCAATTCTTGTTGCAATTAAAATAATTTTATATTTTGGGTTTTTATATACTTATTAAGAGTCTGTTTATGAATGCTGAAACGTGACTTGTGATGCCGCGGGACGGGACGCGAAATAATTATTTTTCTTCTTGTCTCGAAAATTCGAGACGATATCGAAAATTTGAGGACGTCATCATAATATTTGTGACCTGCAGCGAAGCAGACATGAGTAAACGTATCTAATCTTGCAGATAGCAAAGTAAAGCTACATTCACAGCTACTTTTTTTATTCGTAGTTGCAATGCGTAATGCATAATTTTATTATATAGTGTTAATGCGTAAAAATAAGGTTAGTGTTGCATTTTCTGCGACAAAATTTAATGGATAAGCATAGTGAAAATGAAAGTAGTGACATCTGTACACAAATATCAGAATTGTGAATAAAAGAAAAAATACGTATAGAATATTTTATAAATAATGATAATAATAATGTTAAACTATTCTTTAAAAATACTTTTCCTACAACTGTGCGATTTCTTTGTTATTACGTAACTATAATTGCCTTGGTTACGTATGGAAAGTAGATGAATGCAGACCAAGTGCGTTTCCGAAAGCAAAGAAACACTAGTGCGGAAAGTGCTTCATTACGTAACTGTCAAAAGAATATTGTTTTGACAGCGATTTAAATTTCGCGCCGAGCGCGGAATTCATATTTTGACCACAGACGCTTATGGAAGAAGAAGATACGGTGAACCAGCGCTAGTAAATATGCAGTAGTATATTTTGACGTTTATAAACGTAACCTTAATTTGCAGTATATCTAATCTGTAGACAATTAATAAAAAGAACCGAACAAAGTAAAATATATCGATAAATGGTTTTATTTAAAGAATAAGTGAAATACTGCATATTTATTGTTTGTGTATATTATTAATACAGTTGTTACAGTTGCTTATATTGACATAATGTAAAGTGGAAACTTTTGTGTCTAAAGAAACATTGATTTCTCCGTACCTGTTCATATTATTACCAGTAATATTATTGGTAACAATTTCGGAAGCTTCAGAAGTACCAGCAGCAGGTTGATTGTCATTGTCGAAAATAGATCCAACATAGTATGATCCGGAGCTTCAATTATCTTTGGAGGTGTTAATGATAAAGAAGAATCACTCACTGTACTATTCCAATCAAGATGATTTTGAAGAAATTATTTTGACGTTAGTGAAATATTTTTAAATAACGTAGAACAATGTGCAAGCAATCAACAAACAAACCATAGCAACGCCGTAAAACATCGTTCTCATGTAATGTGATTAAAATTTTATAAATTTTATAAATTTTAATAATATTTTAGTGATTTACTAAATCGCACAGTTGTAGGAAAAATGTTGTTTATAACACGTGCCGAAAAAGGTTACATGCTCGTGCAGATTTCCGCACTCGGCAAGCCTCGTGCGTTAAATTCTGCACTTGCACGTAACGAGCCTTTTTCGGCACTTGTTATAAAAATAACTATAATAATATTTGTGAACAAAATTTTTATTTTTTTATTTTACGCATGCGTAGGTGTGAATCACATGAAGTTTACTTGCCGAACAGCCGAATTATCATTATCATTGTCATTGGTTAGATTGCTGTGTAACACTAGCTGTAGCTACTAATTTTCTTCTATGTTGTAAATGTAAAATTTCTTGGTTATTGCCATTCATATTGACAGGTGTCATTGAAAAATTTTGCTTAGTGCATAAGCGTAAGCGCAAAAGTTTGGAGTTTACAAATTTTTTTGCTTATGCATTGCGCTTATGTACTACGCATTAGCATTAAACTTTCTTACGCATTGTGTGTTAACTTTACATGTTAGTGTTACGCATTAAAACAGTAACTGTGAATAAAGCTTAATACTACATTTTTATGAATAAATTAATTAGTCAATAGAAAACTAATCTAGTTATTAATATATTTTTTTAATTAATAAATTTGTCTATCGCTAAGTAACGAGGTGTACTTTTTGTATCTCGTACGTCCAAAATTTAACGTGAAAGAGACTGAAGAAAGGAGCGGTATGAATGGACTTCACGGTAACCCTGTCGATAAAGTGGTACTTTTGAAAATACAATGTAGGTGTAGTTATTTGGTAGTTTATTCGATTTCCTTTTTTTCCATTTTGATGGAGCGATAAGGGCCAATAAGTGCTTTAATTCAACATTCAATATGCCCTGACGCACTTAGAACTTTTCCAACGCCTAATCAGTATTTATTATACATTGCAAAATAATGATTAAATAATTTTTTGTTGCTGTGAAAATAAACATACAAAAGAATATCATCGCATTCAATCGTAATGCTCTTATATACAGTATGGTTATAAAACGCAGGCTTCCGTTTTTATATCTCACTATTAAATATCTGATGTACCATTTCATAGCCAGTAGTGTCTTGCTCTGTTCGTGTTATATTTATTATACTCCGTGATTATCGTTCCATTGTAGTTTGTTTTTTGTTTGAGAATATTTATTTATGTACCAAGAGCGGTAAATGATGTTTTAACGTCGAACGTTTTGTTTAAACATTAGCGCTAATGAAAAAACATTAATTATTGCTAACAGATATTTCACAATATGTAAGACAAAATTTATTTTAAACTGTTAAGTGAAATTGTAAGTCTTAGGTTTTTTGAGAAACAAAATCTTCGACCTTAAGATCTCACTTATCGTTCTTGGTACATAATAGCTATCTGTGTACCTATAGCAGAAAGTAGTTTATTGCCGCTAGTACCCTGCAAGAGCGGTAAAGATACTTTCTATAAGAGGTGTGCATACTAATTTATAGGATTATTGAGAAACGATCGAAAAAAAATTGTAAATCATTTTTGATAGTTTTTCTCGTTTGAAATTTGAAACGTTGACAGTTTCCTTGTATCCTTGGATACTCGATCAGAAAAACTTATTTCCCGCAAATGTGCGAAATGTAGTACTTTACACATGAGAAGGCAGCAAATGTCTACTTTCCATACATGAAATAAATGCAGAAAATTTCTTCATGGTCGTATAGTAATAACTATTACGTTTACTATAAAAATATTATATGTTTAGCAACTGTGTGTTATATGCAAAAAAATAAAAAATAACTTGTATTTATAAATAAATAAATAAATATATCATCATGCCTTTTACCCATTACTGGGTGTGGCACTCTGCCGAAGCAGATCTCGGTAAGTGATATATTTATGCGCGTGAAGTGCAGTTACCAGTCGTAAAATCACGGTCCACAAAGATGTTAGTGGTGGGGAAGCCACAGGGGTAATTTTAAATTGGTGAAAATGTTTTGTCAGCTGTGGGGATCGAACCAGGGTTTTTAGGAACCACAGGCCGACTTGATACCACTGAGTCAGTACCCCATTACTTGTATTTATAATGAACACAAATTATTATTATTATTTTAGTTATTTTTGATTGCAGTAACCACTAAAGAGGAAATATTGTGGTCTTTATCCTGACTGAGGATCATCTGTAGAAGTGACTGGTTTCGTGGTCTGCATAATCTCTCAGAATATTGTGTTTGTGTTTCAATCATAATAAACTATAACGTGTAGATATTTAAATATTTCTCATCTGCATATAGCAATTACGGTAGATTTGTGATCAGCCCAGCGGCTGATTAACTTATGTATGCACATCATATGCTAGACATGATATATACATATATGGTTTGTGTTTAGAGTTAAGCGAGAGGTAAAGTAGAAGAATGTTCCTCGATAGAAGGATAAATTAAATTAAATAAATAGTTATTTTCCTGTAACCGACCAGAAAGTAGACTTTTCGGCATTTGTTGAATGTATCTGCTGCACGATGAGCAGAAAGTAAGTACCTACTATTCGCTATAGTAAGTGAATTTTTATGCGAGGGTTTCTCATTGTAACCATGGATATGCAATAACTATCAGCAATTTCAAGAGAATTTAGAAACAAGAAAACTTTCATAACTAATTTTTGAACTATTTTTAAAGAGATGTAAAATAATAATAGAAAAAATATGGTGTGCATTTTGAATAGAAAACATCTTGGTCGCTTCTGCATGGTTGCTGCTCTTCGCTGCGCCTTGACCATGAATGTTCACGCGAGAGGCAATAGACACTTTCTGCTCTAGACTACAATAGCAATTTATTTACTAAAATTGAAAGTAGCCTGAGGAAAAAAATTGTAGCAGGACCGTAGCAAGAACTTCAAACTATAACTGACAGAAGTCTGAAAAGATATTTTCAACCAGAGTTACACAATATTATTTTTACGATCGAAAATTTGGATCAATAATTTTCTATTACCGTTGTTAATAGTAATGATCTGCAAAAAGTTTTGGTTCAATTCTTACTAGAATCCGTATTTATGAAATGGGACGATAATAGCAATATTACTCATTTTGTATTGGCCATTTTTCAAGAAACAACAATTGACTTTTGAGCAGAAATAGTACGAATGAAAGATTAAAACAAAATCAATTATTTGAAAGATCCAAGAGATCTTTGAAGGATCAGATCTTCAACCATAAACCAAACTAACCTATAACTTGGCGTAACTTGCGTCAGAGGATCACAGATTACATCTGAACGCTATTAAGCCAAACAACATGAAAATCCAATTCACAAAGAAATTACGACTGACGGAAAGAAAAAGAAACGGAACGAAAGACGCTTTCAGCTCTCACTGCTCTCACTGATCGCCAAATGTTTCATCAAAGGTAGCCATCTTTCCTCACATCCATCATCAGTGCGGCAAACTACGAATCGACTGTCAATTGTTGAATTTAATTAACGACCACGCCACTGTAATAGATACTCAACGAGGGGTAAAGGGCGAGCGATTGATTTGTGTTGCCAATGTTCGTGTTCCTCTCACACCCCGTGGTTGTGTGACTGTGTTTGTATGCTGATGTAGAGATGTAAACACAAAACAAATTGTAGACCCTTTGTGGAATGCAGCGGTGACATCACAACTATTATTAATTAAATTAGTACGATGCAGTTACTTGACGCAGGATGTAACTTATAATTGGACTATGATGCCAATTATGTTTATTAAGTAGTTTGTTGGCAGTAATTAACTGATTACTGAACAGGAAAAGGACTATCAGAAATAGATTATCAAAACATTAAAAATTTATTACTCTCATATCAAATGAACTTATCGTAGGACCGAAATTAGTATTAAAATTGATAATTAGACTCGAGACAGGCCAGACAACATTCTCTCATGGTCCCGCTATGTTTGTATCAAAACGCATTTATTATTTATTGAATTATTTTATGGGGTAATGGCTCAGTGGTATGAAGTCGGCCTGTGGATCCTAAGAAACCTGGTTCGATCTCCACAGCCGACAAAACATTTTCACCAATTTAAAAGTACCCCTGTGGCTCCCCCACCACTAACAGCTTCGGGGTCCGTGATTTGACGGCTGGTAACCGCACTTCACGCGCATAAATATATCAGTTACCGAGATCTACGTCGGCAAAGTGCCACACCCAGTAATAAGTAAAAGGCGTGATGATAAATTTATTTTATTTATTTATTTATTTTATATATGGGGTGGCTAGCTCAGTGGTATGAAGTCGGCCTGTGGATCCTGAGAACCCTGGTTCGATTCCCACAGGCGACAAACAATTTTCATAATTTCAAAAAAAAAACTACCTCTGTGGCTCCTCCACCACTAACATCTTTGGGGCCGTGATTTGACGACTGGTAACCGCACTTCACGCGCAAAATATATCACTTGCCGAGATCTGCTTCGGCAGAGTGCCACACCCAGTAATGGGTAGAAGGGCGTGATGATATATTTATTTTATATTTTCAGTTATCAAGTTACAAGAATTATATATTAAACGTCATGTAGCAATATTTATGTAAATATTTACAATTTAGGTTATTATTGTTAAAATTATGTATGTTTCTTTTAATATCAATTAATGTATAGTCCTTGGTTTAGAAAATATTAAGTTCTGGTATGAGAAGGATTGCTTGGGGTTAGGTTTGTGTTTTTAAATCAATAAATTATAGTCAATTGTGCCTGGGTCCATCTGAATGTCGTCAAAATGAGATCAAGATGGAACGGGTCGTGGCATTGCCGTCTATATGTAGAGGCATGGAACAGCGTTTCTGTGACGTTACTGTGTGAGGCCCACAAACGCGTCTGTCTGCCATTAGCACTCGTGTTAAAATACTGTTCGTAATATATAAACTAGCTTCTATCTCGTTAAAGATCAAAGATATTGTAATTATGTACATGACATAAAATGTGCTTCTTGTAAAGGCGAATCAAATGGCTATTTTAATTTTCAAAATCTAGTCTAGCTTGCGGAGAAACATTACTGTTTCCTCTTTTGTACTTTGTAATATACATTTTTAAAAGTATATAACTCGTACTAGAAAATTTTCACCAGTCATATATATAGTATCCATAAATTAGTACAAAATAATGAAATAAAAACAAGCAGTATTCTATAATTAAATATTTGATATATTTATTTTACACAGCACACAACCAGGTACAAAATAAAAAGTCACTCTTAAAATAAGAAAAAAGAAAAAATATAAACTTTTTAATTAATAAAAATAATGTATATTTAAAAAAATTAACACAATCACTTATTTTGACTGAGACATTCTAACTTACGGTTTCTTTTGGTAATATTTTCCAAATTATTATTTTTTATTTGTGTATAATTATTTAGTAAAATATTGCACATAGGTACTATTGCTTCATTACTGAAGTTATCATTACTTTTACCACATTTGCAAATAAAAATTTCTATTGAAGTATACTTTCCTAATTTTTCTATACATATTTCTTTCAAAAATTACCTCTGAATTTTAACTGATAACAAAAATTTTTTATAATCTCTATTGCTAATTATTATTTTAAATATTTGATATATATTTGAAACTATATTAACTAGAAAATCTTTAGGCCATTTAAGTTCACCTCTATCAATTATTTTTAAGTACTCATTTGTGGAGCTGCCACATTCTGTTATCATTTCACGATTGTGTACAAGAAACTTCTGAGAGTCCGTACATTTTGACAATGAAGTGAACCGTCAAGGTAAAGCCTTATATAGTTTTTAAAATATATGTTAGAAAGTACAAAAGAAGAAACAAGTCATGTTTCTCCGTGAGACAAACTAGATTTTGAAAATAGGAAATATCGAATTGATTCGTCTTTATGAGGAGCACATTTTATACGTTAGGGTCAGAATTTTAACATGGTAGTATATGGAAGACAGACGCGTTCGTGGGCCACACGCTATGACGTCACAGCCGTTTGCGCTTCGCTGTTCCAGGCCTCTACATATAGACGGCAATGGTAGTGGATGAGGAGACGTATGCATGGCTAAGGGCGCATGTGACTTTATAGATAGTGTGTATCCGGCGATAGACGAGAAAGGGTTAAAGTATTTATTTGTAAATATTTAAATAAAGTTGATTCCCTGTACTTCGTCTATTATTATCCTTACAAATACCTGAATAGAGAAGTATAAGAAGAACAGCATTAATCCAGAAAAAGTTTACGTTTTATACAGCTGACAAACAATTTTTCCCATATTAAAATTATTCTTGTAGTTCCCCCTGCACGGACATGTTTGGAGACCGTAAATGTGACGGCTGGTAACTACCCTTCACGCGCATAAATATATCAGTTACCGAGATCTGCTGTGGCAGAGTGCCACACCCACTAATTGGCAAAAGGCGTGATGATATATGTATTTATTTAATTTTTACATTATTTACTCTATTTGAGACGAGGCACATAATTTTTCGCCCTCATTACTAGGTCGCTTTTTGAACCCTTTTCCTTCGTGTTATCCTTTGCTTTATTATTCTAATCGAGTATTTTTTTCTCCGTCAGTAAATCAAATTTAAAAATAAATTAATAAGATAAATTACGGGTATATATCAATTTTGAGGTAAAAACAAATAACCTCACTGAACTGTATGAAATATAAACATAAATTGTATCTCTATGGGTTTATTTTAAAAGTTGTGCGTTGAAATTTTAACGGGATGATGTTCATTAATTTCTAATATAAATATTTGAGTGAGATTGAACCCTGTCATAAAATATTTCATAAATAATTAAACATTTTTGCTGATAAATTATGAACTAAATTTAAAGACAGGAATGCAGCTGGTGTTTTTTGTTTTGCGAAAAAGTTAAATTTATACCTACGTTGCCTTTTGCTCGTTAGCATTCAGTGATTTTATTTGATTAAAGTAGTTTAATTCGGGAAAGGTTAAATGTTCCGGGTCCTAATTACACTATTCACAAATGACTTTTAATTAAACGATTGTTAAAAACAACTGCAAATGAAGAGCAATTGCAGTTTTATTTGTATTATTTTCCATTTTTATTTAACTAATGATAAAGTTATTACTTTTCATTTGTTGGATAATTCATAAAATGTAACACAATTTTAATGAAAGTTTTAAGAGGTAAGTTTTTAATGTTTCAGTGAATATTTCACGGGTTAAATGTAATTTTTCAACAATAAATTGTACGAGAATTAATTGTGGTTTTACAAAAAACCCTAACAATAAAAATTTTCCAGTCATAAAACTTGAAAATAAAAATGCATAAAAAGCTCTTCCAACCCAAATACATATCATTAACTGCGTAAAAGGTCGCTATTTCGGAATAAGCCAGAAGATCTCTCCCTAAAACTACTAAAAAAGTTCTGAGTCAGGTTTCGCTTTCGCGGGCCTATTTTATTTTGAATCGATTTTTTCACTTCATCAGTTGCTGATTATAGATTATATTGCGCATTCATTTAGAACTGATTTGAATTTCGTTTAATGACTCTGCAAAGTTATCTCAGGAGAAAACAAAGCGAAAAATACGACCAGAACGAGGAGTTTTTCAACAGCTGAATACCTTATTTAACTGACATTTAGAAGTGATTCATTGTTTCATTATTAATGTAGATGTTCAGCTTACTTGTTTGCAAACAAGTTAAATATATGATTAGATGGTATCGATTCAAGATATTATTCAAGTGGAATCATCACCAGAAATTGATATATTACAGAAAAGATGATCTGTCAAATTTGTCGATAATTTAATTTTCTGAAAGTCTGAAAAGGGCTATTCAGCAGTGGACAGTATTGTTAAAAGATTCTTTGATAAAAAGGAGCCAGCTTATATGATTTGATAAAGGAGTTTATCCTTCTACTGCAGCAATTTTCCGCCCTTTTTATGATATTTTACAATTATTATCAATCGACAACCAAGTATCACTTAAGTGATTGATTAAGGACCGTAATACATAGGTCTGAAACTATGTTATCCTCAAAAAAGCAACATTTTTCTTATCAAATTAGAAGTGGTAAAGGAATGGACAGAATAACGAAAATATGGAAATTACAGTCAAAAAGTAATTTATTTACTAATTACCAACGTTTCGACGCCAGTTACAGCTTCTTCAGAGGTAAAATAAAATAAAATAAATAAATATATCATCACGCCTTCTACCCATTACTGGGTGTGGCACTCTGCTAAAGCAGATCTCGGTAAGTGATATATTTTGCGCGTGAGGTGCGGTTACCAGTCGTCAAATCACGGCCCCCAAACATGTTAGTGGTGGAGGAGCCACAGGGACAGCTTTTTCAAATTATGAAAATTTTTCGCTTGTGGGAATCGAACCAGGGACCTCAGGATCTACAGGCCGACTTCATACCACTGTGCTAGCCATCCCATTCTTCAGAGGTGAAAAGTAATAATTTAAATACAGTCGAACCTCTATAATTCGAATATCAAGGGACTGCAAATTTAACATAGAACTAGAGACATTTCGAGTTAAAGAAAAAAACCTATCTATAGCACAATGTTTTATTGCGTACAAAAATATATAATTTTAAAACATTCTAAAATGGGGCGGCGATATTTTGTCAACACTGTACATATTGTACTAAAGACCTTGTCGGTCTTCTGGAATTTCCAAAAATCTACGCAGTTTGAAACAAAACTTGACGAATCTTTGCGACTGAACACGAAGAAAACATGCAAATATTGTACCGAAGAGTTAATTTTTACCATGAAAATTCTACTTATAAAGAATATTGTGTTATTGGGACGTGTTATTGGCTTTGAATTACAGAGATTTTTGAGTTACGGAAATTTAAATTAGAAAGATAAAAATACATGGCAATTATATAAAATGTATAGGGAACAACAGTAATCTTTGACTTACGGAAAATTTTGAGTTGTAAAGGTTCGAGTTATAGAGGTTCGACTGTACATAGTAACATTTGTGTATATAAAATTCATTTTATAATAAAACAGAAGTTGTGTCAAAACATAAAAAAAGTTCGACCACGTGTTAGTTGCTATGTATGATGCCATTTGTTGTTTTTACAACAGTTTCTTAAGTTTTGACACAACTTCTGTTTTACGTATGAATTTTTTAATTTTTCTTGTAAAATATACACACAATTGTTACTATGTATTTAAGTTATTACCTTTCACCTCTAAAGAAATTATAACTGGCAGGAAAACGTTGGTAAACAGTAAATAAATTATAATTTAACTAAAATCCTGTATATTTCCAAAAACTTATGAATTATTTATTTGTGAACATGGTTAGGGCAATAAAAACATTTTTGTTTAGAGACTTAAAAATTGTAGGTAAAACAGAATGGAAGTTCCAAATATAATTGTAATGGAAAATGGGGTCTTCATTCTATTAATTATATATAAACCATATTTAATATCATTTTGCTTTTTCACATCTATTAATACTACATTTTAAATAATTTCGGCTAGAAAATCAGTTGTCTTTAATTTGTTTTATTGTGTGTAAATATTTGGATAATAACAATAATAAAACAGATAGGTGAAGAATTTATAAATTTGATAAAAATGAATGATGAATGTTCGTGAATGTTTCCTCTAAATAAACACTTAATGTTAAAAGCGTATAAAATAAATTCCCTAGACGACTGATATTTGGTGCTTAAAGCGATGTATTACCCCAGACATTTTGAAAAGGGAATAAAAAGGCAAAGAGCACGAACAAAGGGTTGTGCGAAACCACATCACTTGAGGTTCTAATAAACACAGAGTTATAAAATTGTTTTTGATATCACCCCTCCGCAAATCCAATTTCTACACCCACCCAAACGTCCTTGATTCTAGGTCATCCGCACATCTGCTATCTCTGTCGCGCGTGCACCCACGTATTGACGCCTTCTCTCTTCCTTTACGTGTTACGTTTTGATCGATTACATTTTACTGCTTATTTTCATTCTAAAAGTGATAAGGCGGCCGTACATCCTTCACTTAACCCAGATAAAATTTTACACAAATTAGATTAATTGCGCGGCCAGCATTTGGCATTTCGCGAGCAGACGAGGATGGCGAGTTTAAGCTCCACGGCACTCTTGGATATTACGGTTTGACATGAACAGAGTGATTTTGTTTCAATCTGGTAATTAATTGTTCTGCGCTGATCGAAGATGTCAGGTTTAGTTGGCATTAAGTTCGCTCCGCTTTGGAATTGTTACAATTTAAATTGGGAAGTTCAACTCGGATAACTGGAGCGTCATCAGCCCTCAGGATATTATACAAACTTTCCTTGTATCAAAAACTGATTGACATTCTACTAATTGAAAATATGGAGATTTTAACTACATTATAATAGTTTTGTTTTAATTTATGTATAATGTAAATTAATTGTCGTAATAATTCAATTGGACATAAATATTAAAATTAAAATTAAAGCCACTGAAGAAGAACAATAATTGAAAAAGAGAGAAATAATATACCAATTTATTTATGTTATTTATTCCATCTGTTTCCAGTGCAACATACGAATAGAGACAATTAGCTCACTGCGCACAAAATATTGTTCATTTTAGATGTGATTAGGGAATATAATACCGGTCAAAAATTTCAATACCGGTATCTCGGTATTTTCGTTTTGAGAACCGGGATACCGGTATTAATACCGGTATTGATAAATTTTTAGAAATTGAACCAATTTATCATTATTTTACAGTAGGATGTGGTGTGTGCGTGTGGTATATAGATTAAATGAATGTCAAATTTAATCATTTAATTTTAAGAATTATAAAATATAAATAAAACATCAAAAAATAAAGATAGGTAACTCGACGAGTATATATGTAAAATAAATAATATGAACTTTTACTTTTTTGCTTCAATGGAATTAAAATAAGCTTTTAGTAAACAAATATGATCGAGTTTGTCATCATTTAATCTGGATCTTATTCTTGTGCATATTAGAGATGCGGCTGAAAATGCCCTCCCCGATTCTACACTTGTTGGTGCCACTGTAAATAATCGTATGTTAATTGTAAATTCACGCCCTTATTACCTTTCTCTTCCAAAATATCATTTCCTTAGTGATTAATTGCTCAATTTCTTACTTTTTTTCTTTAGGAATATTGGGAGCAGTTGACAACATTTTACTTATGGCATATTGTAATTTATGTAATAATAGCTAATACTTGACAAATACACAACGCTCCACTGTTCCATTATTTGGGATTCCCCGCAACAAGCTTGCCAACTCTTTAATAACATAATTTTAAAATGGAGTTAAACGTTAAAATAATAAATAATAACACACCGTTAAATTGTATCTTATACTTCAATTGAAAAAATACCGAAAAACCGGTATTTTTATGAATATCGGATAAATTATGCCCGGGATCCCGGGATCCCGGTATTATATTCCCTAGATGTGATGATGTTTACGTACGGTTTAAATAAATATATATCATCACGCCTTCTACCCATTTCTGGGTGTGGCACTCTGCTGAAGCAGATCTCGGTAAGTGATATATTTTGCGCGTGAAGTGCGGTTACCAGTCGTTAAATCACGGCCCCCAAACATGTAATTGGTGGAGGAGCCACAGGGATAGCTTTTTCAAATTATGAAAATTTGTCGCCTGTGGGAATCGAACCAGGGACCTCAGGATCCACAGGCCGACTTCATACCACTGAGCTAGCCATCCCATAAAAAAAAAAAAAAGAATAAAAGAAAGGGATAATGTTATACAATTGTAACATGTACACTATAAAAAACAAAAACAAAATACTTACCGCGAACAATATTTAATACAAACTGCACATACATTTTTTATACTGGACTGAGTTCTATTATTTAGTTTAATAGTAATTTAAGAGATTTACAACTGAAAATGCTTTCAGAAATACTGAATAGTAAGCGGGTAAAACATAGGTCCACAATGGGCCGTGAACTATAGATACATTTAAAATTTAAAATATAGCTAACGTCAGTTTATAGATCAAATAGATATGATTGCGAATATCTCAATCTTGATGAATCAAATTATTTATATCTCATGAATGAATCGGTGCGTATCGATAGAGTTTATTTGAAATAATCACAAAATATACAAATTCACTTTGGCAATAAAACAAAACCGGTATTTCACAGTATGAGTCCAAAGTATAAAATTGGTTGAATAGATAAGACATAATTCTCAGCGTGCTCTAGAATTTCTCTTTCTCATCTACATCCGTAACACATTTCACGCACGACCTCCAATTTCTCAAACTCAGCGCCATGACGGCCGAAATGCGACCACCCCCTACAACTACCCCTTGGCACAACCCCCGCATAGTTTGTACAGGGGCGTATCCGGAATATTTTTAAACGGTGGGTCAATCTAATTTAGACCAACAAGTGCTTTAAATAGATATAAATACTAATTCTTCTACAGGACCTTAGTAAGATAAAAACATTCAAAAAAATCTGGTGTGGGCAACACGCGAATTACTTATACACAGCATATTTAATATCAAAAACTCTGAATTGAACACTTATGACTTGCTCCTCGCGTTTGACAATTATTATTTGACATATAAATGTTAAACATGTTTATTTTTTTTGTTTCTATTGCTACTATGATTCTTGGAATATATTATTAAATATATAAATTAGTTTTTCTCAAAATTAGACGCATATACAGGAAAATTGCAAATAACATTTTATGTACATTTTTGCTTTTTATTTCAAACTTTTTCTCGTACCTGATTCCATTTTTTAAATAAATTGAAATTATTGTTTTGTGTGTCCAGTAAATTCCCTCTTCCGGTTTTTCAATTTCATTCAAAATCAACTCAACTCTTCGTATTTTCATGAAACTTATAATTTACAAGTTTCGTTAACAAATCTTATCTCGTTCATGAGATATTGCACACTCGGACACATATCCATCCACACACACACACACACACAAACACACAGACATCATTGAGAAAATGATCAAAACGGATTCAGTGGACCTCAAACTCGTAACTGATTCCATTTTTTAAATAAATTGAATTTATTGTTTTGTGTGTCCAGTAAATTCCCTCTTCCGGTTTTTCAATTTCATTCAAAATCAACTCAACTCTTCGTATTTTCATGAAACTTATAATTTACAAGTTTCGTTAACAAATCTTATCTCGTTCATGAGATATTGCACACTCGGACACATATCCATCCACACACACACACACAGACATCATTGAGAAAATGATCAAAACGGATTCAGTGGACCTCAAACTCGTAACTGATTCCATTTTTTAAATAAATTGAATTTATTGTTTTGTGTGTCCAGTAAATTCCCTCTTCCGGTTTTTCAATTTCATTCAAAATCAACTCAACTCTTCGTATTTTCATGAAACTTATAATTTACAAGTTTCGTTAACAAATCTTATCTCGTTCATGAGATATTGCATACTCGGACACATATCCATCCATCCATCCTTCCATCCACACACACACACACACACACACACAAACACTCAGACATCATTGAGAAAATGATCAAAACGGATTCAGTGGACCTCAAACTCGTAACTGATTCCATTTTTTAAATAAATTGAATTTATTGTTTTGTGTGTCCAGTAAATTCCCTCTTCCGGTTTTTCAATTTCATTCAAAATCAACTCAACTCTTCGTATTTTCATGAAACTTATAATTTACAAGTTTCGTTAACAAATCTTATCTCGTTCATGAGATATTGCACACTCGGACACATATCCATCCACACACACACACACACACAAACACACAGACATCATTGAGAAAATGATCAAAACGGATTCAGTGGACCTCAAACTCGTAACTGATTCCATTTTTTAAATAAATTGAATTTATTGTTTTGTGTGTCCAGTAAATTCCCTCTTCCGGTTTTTCAATTTCATTCAAAATCAACTCAACTCTTCGTATTTTCATGAAACTTATAATTTACAAGTTTCGTTAACAAATCTTATCTCGTTCATGAGATATTGCACACTCGGACACATATCCATCCACACACACACACACACACAAACACACAGACATCATTGAGAAAATGATCAAAACGGATTCAGTGGACCTCAAACTCGTAACTGATTCCATTTTTTAAATAAATTGAATTTATTGTTTTGTGTGTCCAGTAAATTCCCTCTTCCGGTTTTTCAATTTCATTCAAAATCAACTCAACTCTTCGTATTTTCATGAAACTTATAATTTACAAGTTTCGTTAACAAATCTTATCTCGTTCATGAGATATTGCACACTCGGACACATATCCATCCACACACACACACACACACAAACACACAGACATCATTGAGAAAATGATCAAAACGGATTCAGTGGACCTCAAACTCGTAACTGATTCCATTTTTTAAATAAATTGAATTTATTGTTTTGTGTGTCCAGTAAATTCCCTCTTCCGGTTTTTCAATTTCATTCAAAATCAACTCAACTCTTCGTATTTTCATGAAACTTATAATTTACAAGTTTCGTTAACAAATCTTATCTCGTTCATGAGATATTGCACACTCGGACACATATCCATCCACACACACACACACACACAAACACACAGACATCATTGAGAAAATGATCAAAACGGATTCAGTGGACCTCAAACTCGTAACTGATTCCATTTTTTAAATAAATTGAATTTATTGTTTTGTGTGTCCAGTAAATTCCCTCTTCCGGTTTTTCAATTTCATTCAAAATCAACTCAACTCTTCGTATTTTCATGAAACTTATAATTTACAAGTTTCGTTAACAAATCTTATCTCGTTCATGAGATATTGCACACTCGGACACATATCCATCCACACACACACACACACACAAACACACAGACATCATTGAGAAAATGATCAAAACGGATTCAGTGGACCTCAAACTCGTAACTGATTCCATTTTTTAAATAAATTGAATTTATTGTTTTGTGTGTCCAGTAAATTCCCTCTTCCGGTTTTTCAATTTCATTCAAAATCAACTCAACTCTTCGTATTTTCATGAAACTTATAATTTACAAGTTTCGTTAACAAATCTTATCTCGTTCATGAGATATTGCACACTCGGACACATATCCATCCACACACACACACACACACAAACACGCAGACATCATTGAGAAAATGATCAAAACGGATTCAGTGGACCTCAAACTCGTAACTGATTCCATTTTTTAAATAAATTGAATTTATTGTTTTGTGTGTCCAGTAAATTCCCTCTTCCGGTTTTTCAATTTCATTCAAAATCAACTCAACTCTTCGTATTTTCATGAAACTTATAATTTACAAGTTTCGTTAACAAATCTTATCTCGTTCATGAGATATTGCATACTCGGACACATATCCATCCATCCATCCTTCCATCCACACACACACACGCACACACACAAACACTCAGACATCATTGAGAAAATGATCAAAACGGATTCAGTGGACCTCAAACTCGTAACTGATTCCATTTTTTAAATAAATTGAATTTATTGTTTTGTGTGTCCAGTAAATTCCCTCTTCCGGTTTTTCAATTTCATTCAAAATCAACTCAACTCTTCGTATTTTCATGAAACTTATAATTTACAAGTTTCGTTAACAAATCTTATCTCGTTCATGAGATATTGCATACTCGGACACATATCCATCCATCCATCCTTCCATCCACACACACACACACACACACAAACACTCAGACATCATTGAGAAAATGATCAAAACGGATTCAGTGGACCTCAAACTCGTAACTGATTCCATTTTTTAAATAAATTGAATTTATTGTTTTGTGTGTCCAGTAAATTCCCTCTTTCGGTTTTTCAATTTCATTCAAAATCAACTCAACTCTTCGTATTTTCATGAAACTTATAATTTACAAGTTTCGTTAACAAATCTTATCTCGTTCATGAGATATTGCATACTCGGACACATATCCATCCATCCATCCTTCCATCCACACACACACACACACACACACAAACACTCAGACATCATTGAGAAAATGATCAAAACGGATTCAGTGGACCTCAAACTCGTAACTGATTCCATTTTTTAAATAAATTGAATTTATTGTTTTGTGTGTCCAGTAAATTCCCTCTTCCGGTTTTTCAATTTCATTCAAAATCAACTCAACTCTTCGTATTTTCATGAAACTTATAATTTACAAGTTTCGTTAACAAATCTTATCTCGTTCATGAGATATTGCATACTCGGACACATATCCATCCATCCATCCTTCCATCCACACACACACACACACACACACACAAACACTCAGACATCATTGAGAAAATGATCAAAACGGATTCAGTGGACCTCAAACTCGTAACTGATTCCATTTTTTAAATAAATTGAATTTATTGTTTTGTGTGTCCAGTAAATTCCCTCTTCCGGTTTTTCAATTTCATTCAAAATCAACTCAACTCTTCGTATTTTCATGAAACTTATAATTTACAAGTTTCGTTAACAAATCTTATCTCGTTCATGAGATATTGCACACTCGGACACATATCCATCCACACACACACACACACACACACAAACACACAGACATCATTGAGAAAATGATCAAAACGGATTCAGTGGACCTCAAACTCGTAACTGATTCCATTTTTTAAATAAATTGAATTTATAGTTTTGTGTGTCCAGTAAATTCCCTCTTCCGGTTTTTCAATTTCATTCAAAATCAACTCAACTCTTCGTATTTTCATGAAACTTATAATTTACAAGTTTCGTTAACAAATCTTATCTCGTTCATGAGATATTGCACACTCGGACACATATCCATCCACACACACACACACACACAAACACACAGACATCATTGAGAAAATGATCAAAACGGATTCAGTGGACCTCAAACTCGTAACTGATTCCATTTTTTAAATAAATTGAATTTATTGTTTTGTGTGTCCAGTAAATTCCCTCTTCCGGTTTTTCAATTTCATTCAAAATCAACTCAACTCTTCGTATTTTCATGAAACTTATAATTTACAAGTTTCGTTAACAAATCTTATCTCGTTCATGAGATATTGCACACTCGGACACATATCCATCCACACACACACACACACACACAAACACACAGACATCATTGAGAAAATGATCAAAACGGATTCAGTGGACCTCAAACTCGTAACTGATTCCATTTTTTAAATAAATTGAATTTATTGTTTTGTGTGTCCAGTAAATTCCCTCTTCCGGTTTTTCAATTTCATTCAAAATCAACTCAACTCTTCGTATTTTCATGAAACTTATAATTTACAAGTTTCGTTAACAAATCTTATCTCGTTCATGAGATATTGCACACTCGGACACATATCCATCCACACACACACACACACACACAAACACACAGACATCATTGAGAAAATGATCAAAACGGATTCAGTGGACCTCAAACTCGTAACTGATTCCATTTTTTAAATAAATTGAATTTATAGTTTTGTGTGTCCAGTAAATTCCCTCTTCCGGTTTTTCAATTTCATTCAAAATCAACTCAACTCTTCGTATTTTCATGAAACTTATAATTTACAAGTTTCGTTAACAAATCTTATCTCGTTCATGAGATATTGCACACTCGGACACATATCCATCCACACACACACACACACACAAACACACAGACATCATTGAGAAAATGATCAAAACGGATTCAGTGGACCTCAAACTCGTAACTGATTCCATTTTTTAAATAAATTGAATTTATTGTTTTGTGTGTCCAGTAAATTCCCTCTTCCGGTTTTTCAATTTCATTCAAAATCAACTCAACTCTTCGTATTTTCATGAAACTTATAATTTACAAGTTTCGTTAACAAATCTTATCTCGTTCATGAGATATTGCACACTCGGACACATATCCATCCACACACACACACACACACACAAACACTCAGACATCATTGAGAAAATGATCAAAACGGATTCAGTGGACCTCAAACTCGTAACTGATTCCATTTTTTAAATAAATTGAATTTATTGTTTTGTGTGTCCAGTAAATTCCCTCTTCCGGTTTTTCAATTTCATTCAAAATCAACTCAACTCTTCGTATTTTCATGAAACTTATAATTTACAAGTTTCGTTAACAAATCTTATCTCGTTCATGAGATATTGCATACTCGGACACATATCCATCCATCCATCCTTCCATCCACACACACACACACACACACACACAAACACTCAGACATCATTGAGAAAATGATCAAAACGGATTCAGTGGACCTCAAACTCGTAACTGATTCCATTTTTTAAATAAATTGAATTTATTGTTTTGTGTGTCCAGTAAATTCCCTCTTCCGGTTTTTCAATTTCATTCAAAATCAACTCAACTCTTCGTATTTTCATGAAACTTATAATTTACAAGTTTCGTTAACAAATCTTATCTCGTTCATGAGATATTGCACACTCGGACACATATCCATCCACACACACACACACACACAAACACACAGACATCATTGAGAAAATGATCAAAACGGATTCAGTGGACCTCAAACTCGTAACTGATTCCATTTTTTAAATAAATTGAATTTATAGTTTTGTGTGTCCAGTAAATTCCCTCTTCCGGTTTTTCAATTTCATTCAAAATCAACTCAACTCTTCGTATTTTCATGAAACTTATAATTTACAAGTTTCGTTAACAAATCTTATCTCGTTCATGAGATATTGCACACTCGGACACATATCCATCCACACACACACACACACACAAACACACAGACATCATTGAGAAAATGATCAAAACGGATTCAGTGGACCTCAAACTCGTAACTGATTCCATTTTTTAAATAAATTGAATTTATTGTTTTGTGTGTCCAGTAAATTCCCTCTTCCGGTTTTTCAATTTCATTCAAAATCAACTCAACTCTTCGTATTTTCATGAAACTTATAATTTACAAGTTTCGTTAACAAATCTTATCTCGTTCATGAGATATTGCACACTCGGACACATATCCATCCACACACACACACACACACACACAAACACACAGACATCATTGAGAAAATGATCAAAACGGATTCAGTGGACCTCAAACTCGTAACTGATTCCATTTTTTAAATAAATTGAATTTATTGTTTTGTGTGTCCAGTAAATTCCCTCTTCCGGTTTTTCAATTTCATTCAAAATCAACTCAACTCTTCGTATTTTCATGAAACTTATAATTTACAAGTTTCGTTAACAAATCTTATCTCGTTCATGAGATATTGCATACTCGGACACATATCCATCCATCCATCCTTCCATCCACACACACACACACACACACACAAACACACAGACATCATTGAGAAAATGATCAAAACGGATTCAGTGGACCTCAAACACGTATTTCCGCGAAAATCTCGTCAACGATTTTTTTCACGATTCCAATACTTCCTTATACTGCGTATAAGAAAGTAAAAATATATGTTCAAGTATATTTCAGAACGTTTTCGTCGTTGTAATTAAATTATTACGATCGGTATATAATAAATTATATGAACATTTTTTTAATAACCCTGTAGTATTTTCTCATGGTTTGTCACCCTACTTGTTAAATTGATATAAATCAAAATCTGGTAATTACATTGTTGTATAGATACAATTTAATTCCCGTACTGATGCCGACTGGAAATTTATTGGTATTAATAATTCACAGCTGAAAGCTTAAAAAGTTTAAGCTAATCCTGCATTTTGGTTTAGTTAAACATACCTTTACCCGGTGTTATATAAATTATCTACATCATGTTTAAATTCGATGATCCTAATTCTGTTCCGAATACTCAGCTGCTATTAGTTCCATTCGTAAAATGAGAATTAATATATAAAGCCTTGTTTTCACCTCTTAACATAGTGTTAGTTTCAGTTTTTAGACATAACCTTGAGAGTTTGTCATATGTGAATGCAGCTGAGCGTTTCTAACTACTGTTTTAGTCTTAGGCTTTGTCTTTGTCGCTGCGCATAAACACAAAGTTTGCAGACTTCATACTTTCGACATAGTCTTTCGTTGCTGTTCTGTAAGAGAGAGTTAGCTGCTGTAATGCTATCTCTTGTTATGCTGTCAATTCTATGCCGTATTTACCAAATGTCATTAGGTTTGTGTTGAAAATACGATAAATATAGACAATAGAATAAAAATAGTAACAATTTCAACTGTGAAAAAAATAAAAATTACTAGATTAATAGCAACAACAAAACTAACATGTTTAAAAGAAATTATTTGGTCGCTGTCATTTTAAAATTTATTCCTTTCTTTGATTTTATAAGTATAATTGCAATTTAATCATATTTTAATAATATAAAAATAAATTTTGAAATTTAAATTACTATATTTGAAATATTCTGTTTTATTCACTACAAAAATGTCTCCATTGCTTCAAATTGTTTTGGAATTGTATAATTTAATTAAACTAGTGCTAAATTTTAATAGTAATTACTATTCCTTATCAATAATTTTATATAATTTTTAAAGTATTCCAAATAGTTTGATACAATTATTTTCTCATTTAAATGAACAAACGTTTACTGGAATATTGAATTAAGGTTATGTTTACGTTAAGAGCTGGAAATGGCTGGAATGTTTCCGACATAAACAGAAACAAAAAACCAAAAACAAAGACTAAAACAGAGACTATGTTAAGTTGTTGAAACGTAGCTTAACTGTACGATGGACTATCCTAATACTGTGCAAACGAGCAAATCATAATTACAACTTGTAATTCATAAGAAACAACCTATAAATCATTTGTTATTTTATTTAAAATGGATGCTTGCAATAATATTCATTTCTAGTTATTGCGTGTACTACTATATACAAAATGTATATTCACTTGAACTGAATGTGTCATTAAATCAATATCAAATATTTTAAGTTTCTTTGTATTCAAAATACGTAAATTGGAATATTATAGAGAACAAATAAAATAAAATAAATAAATATATCATCACGCCTTCTATCCATTACTGGGTGTGGCACTCTGCTGAAGCAGAACAAATAATACATATAAATACACATAAATCATAAATTTTAATGAAAATATCATAAGTTACATGTTTTTGTGTAGACAATAATAATTCTGCAGATTTGAAAATCAATTATTTTTCACTATGAACAACGTACTAAAATTACAGAATTATTTTGTATGAATACATGAAATAAACCTGCATTGTGCATTGCGTCTAATAGTAGGAAATAAAAAAGATCATTATTTCAAAACTACCCCTGTGGCTCCTCCAGCGGGCCGTGATCTGACGGCTGGTAACCGCATTTCACGCGCAAAATATATCACTTACCGAGATCTGCTTCGGCAGAGTGCCACACCCAGTAATGGGTAGAAGGCGTGATAATATATTTATTTTATTTATTTAAGAAAGACCTTTTAATCAAATTATTGTAAAAGTTCTAAAATAATGAAAAAATACCGGTAGATTGTAAAAACATCATCATAAATTTAATGAATCATTGTTAACGATAATGGCAATGTACAAATTCCTAAATGCAAATCTTTTAACATACAAATCCCAAGCTCGAACACGTGCTTCGTACACCCAAGCAGTTATATTTAATTTTAGCTCAAATTATTCTAAGTTTTTCTTTGTTGTTCTTCACGTTTGTTTCACACACGCAAGCGTTTACACTTGTTTTTGACATTTAATTATGCATTTTGTCGTTGTTTCAAGCAACAATGAAATTAAGATATAGAATTTATTTAATTTTTAAGAGATAATTGTGTGGTAATATTTCAGGTTGTCACATGTAAATAATGTATTATAAACAAAAAGTGAAACTAGTGACTGTGTTGTGTTTAAAGTTAAGTATCGTTATTAATTGCTAGGCTATTATTTTTAAAATTATATATGTTTCGTCTAGTGTTAGCTATTTTGTAGCCCTTGGTTTAGAAAATATTAAGTACCGTGAGAATGATATGTTTGGGGTTGTGTTTGTGTTTCTAAACCAATAAATTAAGTCAAGTGTGCCTGAGTCCGTCTGAGTGACGCCGAATGTGGAAATATGTTGGGGTGGATGAGGGATGAAGAGACGTGTGTGATTGGTTTAGGGTGCATGAGGCTTTGTAAATAGTTTTTAAGATAGTGTGTATCCGACGATCGACGAGAGAAGTTGAAATTTATTATCATTGTAAATCTTGATCTTAATAAAACTGATGTACATATTCCCTGTACTTCGTTTGTTATTTATCCTGACGAATATATGAACAGGAAGTGCAGAAGGAGCAGCATTAATCACAGAAAAATTATATCATTTATAGACAATTATCAGAAGAGGATAGATTGTTTTATATTGGGATTGCGACAATTGTGTTTCTGAGTTAACATGCTGCGCTTTCTAAAAATATTCTTAAATTTTAAATTGAAGTCAGGTCGATATCTTATGTATTTGAATAACCTCTCCCATTTAACTCTCCCTTTGGCTACGTCCCTGCGTTCATATCAATCCGTTTACATTTGCGATGTGACCTATTTCATGACATCGGGACGACACCAAGCTATCGACTCGACTTCATTCACTGTGGGTATCTTTTAGTTCTCTGACGACTGTCTGTTTGTTTGACTATCTCTGCTGACTTCGGCACTTGCCACTCACTCGGCGTGTCGGCGTAATTTTATCGATCGCAAGATTTTAATGAATTGTTAGTGAAACTGCGAAGATGAAGAGAGTACTTTAAAGCTTTTAAAGTATTTTAAAAAGATTGTATTCATTGAAAAATGTAATGAACTGTCATGTTTTAGATTTGTTACTTCTAGTTTCCTTGAGATATTGCTGTTTAATTTTGTAACTATACTTTTTTTATTGTAAACGTTCTGAACATGAAAGATGATAGTTTTATGAAGCATGCAGCAAGTAAAAAGAAATTATCTTCACATGTTACTTTAAAAACTGAAGTTTAAAGAATAGTGCAACGTGTTTCAGAATATTTTACGCTGAAAAATACCTTAAAAATGCAGGAAATTTAAGAGAGAAAAGAGAAAAAGCTTATTCTTATACATAATACCACATTCTTCAAAATTTAATTTGAATTTGCTTCAACAAAATTATTTCTAGATATCAAATTCAAGGTAAAAATCTATTTATATTAGATAACTGGATTTATATAAATAACTAATGAGCTAGGAGTTCATAAATAACATATTAAACTACTACATCAAAAATTAGAGCATTACTTACAGAACAAAATTTAATCATTGTTAAAATGATCTTAAAAGTATCAACTATTTGAGTATGTAGACACGATTTTAAAATAAGGCTTTGTATATCTTTGTAGACAAATTTATTTATAATTTTATAAAACAGTGTATATATTCAAGATTAATTTATTAGGTCTTATATTTTTACAGACATTACTAGAAATTTAATTTTGTTAGGTAATGGCTCAGTGGTATTAAGTCGGCCTGTGGATCCTGAGAACCCTTGTTCGATTTCCATAGGCAACAAACAAATTTCACAATTTAAAAAAAAAACTACTCCTGTGGCTCCCCCACTACTAACAACTTTGGGGGCCGTGATTTGACGACTGGTAACCGCACTTCACGCGCAAAATATATCATTTACCGAGATCTGCTTCGGCAGAGTGCCACACCCAGTAATGGGTAAAAGGCGTGATAATATATTTATTATTATTTCTATACTGACACACTACTTTCGCTTGGACTACATTCATAATTCCTTTCATATCTACTAACTCGTTTATTTCTGTCTCGAAATCTTTCGTTCAAGCAACAATTCTTTAATAATATTTATCCATTTATTCCTAGTAACGCAAAATCAATAAATCATTTAGATTATACTAAAAAACCTACGTGGTACTGTGGAATTAAAATCATACAGTACGACATTCATAGTCAGATATTAAAATAATCTTCAAGAAGCCTGTTACCATTATTTTAATCATTATTGTTATAGTATGGGATAATGGCTCAGTGGTATCAAGTCGGCCTGTGGATCCTAAGAACTCTGGTTTGATTCCCATAGCCAACAAAACATTTTTACCAATTTAAAATTACCTCTGTGACTCTCCTACCACTAACATCTTTGGAGGCCGTGATTTGACGACTGGTAACCGCACTTCACACGCAAAATATATCACTTACTGAGATCTGCTTCGGCAGAGTGCCACACCCAGTAATGGGTAGAAGGCGTGATGATATATATATATATATATATATATATTTAAATATCAAATATCCACTTCCATTTTATTTTATATTTTTTGATTTTATCAGTAAATATAAGAAATTGAGCCAGTGATGTTGAGTTGGCCTGTGGATCCTGAGAACCCTGATTCAATTCCCACAGCTGAAAATATTTTTACCGCATTAAAATTACCCCTGTAGCTCCCTTATCACTAACATCTTTAAGGGCCGTGATTTGACGGCTGGTAACTTCACGCGCATAAATATATCACTTACTGAGATCTGCTATGCAGAGGCCACACCCAGTAAGGGGTGAAAGGCATGTTGATATATTTATTTTATTTTTATTTAATATAAGAAACTAAATAGCGCAAATCATTTTGAAAATGTTCAATCAGAACAATAAGATAAAGACAATCAGCAGCTATGATCATTAACATAATTTTTTGTTTACATTATACTGCAATTAACACCGTGCGTCCGGATTAAAGCGATGAAGAATGATAACGTCAACATCCTGGATACAACAACGCTCCGTTACCAAGCAACACCAGCAATAGCAACCCCGTAACAGTAGCCACTCGACACTTGACTTCAAGAGGGAAAGAAGCCGCACCGACACAGATAAGCACCACAATTTGCACTTGAAATTGCAGTAGGAGCACTGCGCACCACACAAAAAGGCTATTGTATGCCTGTGAACACTGTTTTTACATTTTCACGTTCGTTTTACTACATCAGAAGCGACCGAGTGATGTGGGATGTTAGTGTATTGTTTGCCACAAATCGATGGTAATGCGATTTTATTTGATCAGGTGAAAATTTAGAAATGGATACAGGATTTTGATGAAGAACTGTTATTGTGATCAGAGGTATTTCATGATTTATTTATTTTACCTAGAACAATTACTAAATATTTGTTTTTATAAATATTTTTAAACATAAACATAAAGCGGATTAGCGCTAACACCATTTTTTATTTCGTTTTTAACTCTTTTCAATGCATGAAACAAGTTTATTTTAACTTGAGTTAAAAAGACTGTTAATTAGCATTAAATTTATTTCATTTCTTGAATCTATCTTAATTTTAAACAGAGTTATAGATAATATTAAAAACGGTGTTAGCGCTAATCCGTTTTATGAATCTGCCTGTAAGTGATCGTTAATAAAAGCTAGGATAAAGTGATAGATAACTCATCTGTTAGATAAGTTCAAAGTTGAACTGAACATAGCATAAATTGAACAAATTATATTAACTATATTTCAGTATTCATTAGTCTTTTAAATAAAATACGATATGTTAAAACTTCCACAGGTAAGTTACTAGTAAAATTACAAATTATATCATAACCCAATTTGAACTCTCCTTCTAGTTAACAAATATTTTTGGTACAAATCGTAAGAAGTGTTAAAGGTGTCAAAAAATTAGGCATTTAAACGATAACACCAAATTAACTAACATTATTTTGTTTTGTAAATAGGTCTAATATAAACAATTTGAATCAACAATAAAAATAGAGTTAGTTAACTCAAAATTAAGTCTTCCCTCGCTGATACACACTTTAGTGGTTTGATTACTTATTTAAAATATTTTCTTTCAATAACTTAAAAAGAATATTGTAAATGAAGACCAAAATGTTTCAGTATGTAAATAAAAAAGCTTTTGACAAGAAAAAGGATAATTTTCATAATGAATATCTGCGCAATATGAGCTGATATTGATACTTTTAGTAAAAATTTAGTTTATATACTCGTATGACTATAAAATTCCGCACGATAAAATAAATTATCAAATTCTGCACATTTTTAGGAATATCCATTAAAACAGTTGATGCTAAATATATGTGTAAAATATATATACAAATTATATAAAGGAATTTCAAAAATGACTACCTATTGTTATGGTAGGAGTACTTAATGACAATTAATATTAAATAAATGTAAACTGTGAACTTTGTTTCATTACATATTAATGTAGGAAAATCAATCTGTTTCAATACGGTATGAAAATAATATATAATTAAAATTGAAAATTGTTATATTAAATCGATAAATATCTAGTTTTATGTATACAGTCGCGACTATAAAATTGATCGAAAAGTATCAACTGCATTATTTATTATTGTTGATATATTTGTGTCTAGTTTATCATACTTTGAAACTAATATATGCCAGGATATCAGCTGTCAAATTAAGAACTGTTAAAAATTCGTCATTGCGAAGTGTCAAAATGTTTAAATAAATATTATTTGTAAGAATTTGTTTTCTGTCAAACTTTATCTTCTAAAATTATGCTTAAAATATATAATGGAGTTCTTATAATCCCATCAGAAATAAATTGCGTTAATTGATTTCATTAATTATCTGAAGAGCGAACAAAAAATAAAAATATGTTGAACTAAACTTTGTTTCATTAACGCTTCTTTCTTTGTTAACAATTCCAATAAAAGAATTTAAAATGCCTGCGGCAATTAGCATGAAAACTTTGTTTTATTTTCTTGCCAAACAGCAAACTCCACATCACATAATCAGCAACTTATTTCAAAAGTGAAAGCGGTAAGCAACGTAAGCACTGCACCATAACATGTGTCCGTCTTGCACAAGAAGCCCTAACGCATCACGAAATAAATTTCCGTTGACGCCACACGAAATCCCGGTTACATCAAGTTGACAAATGCGAAGAACGTGCAGCGCAGTGCGGGGATCGACGCCACATGTAAACTGGCTGATGCTGCTCGCTTCTATGAACCACGGAATGGAATATAATTGAATCAAGAAATGAGAATCACCGCTCAAAGCTTTTTAGATATTCTATCAAGTTAAAGGGTTGAATTAAACTTTAACTACTGAAAATTGTGTTTGTATTGAACTGGTTTTCACCCCATGATTGGAATCTAACCGAGATATAATGGTTTCCTTTGCTGCTTAATCCATTATTTGATCACGAGGCGTATAATTCGCTTTCATGTTTCTTGTTTTCATAGTCTCTACTCAAATTTTATGTAATTCAGGTTAAAACATTCTGTCAAATTATACTGGAATACTATTTATTCATTAGTCAATATTAAAAAAAAAATAAACATTGGATTGTTGGATTGTTTATAAACCAGAAGATACTTTGTGGTTATGTAAAATAACAAAATTTGAAATAATCTAAATTTGGATAAACAAATATAACGAAAATGTAGCAATATATTTTCAAAAAAGAATTTGGAAGACATAAAATAATGATTTTTAAATTCTATGAACTTTTTCTGGAAAACACGATATGTCAAGTTTTGTGGTTATGTAACATCAGAATTCTTGTAAAAGTTCAAATTTGTTTAAATTTACTTAAATAATATTTAGCACACCTTTCTGTAGAAGATATTAATTAATTAATTTATTTGATAATTTGTAAACCCTTTATAGAAAATATAGGTCTTTGACAAGTTTTGTGGTTATGTAACATCACAACTCTTGGAACAGTTCAAATCTAAATGAATGAATTTAAACAGGATTTCATGGTTCATTGGAAGAATCTCACAATGCATATGTGTGTAATTTAATAAAGGAAAGAAGATAAAAAACAAGAAGCGATCTAAGTTTTGTTGTGTGCCATCACTGCTCACTGCACACGCGGTTGTGGTTTGAGGTTAGGTCGGGTGTTGGTTGAGGTTATGTTGTTACCGTAGAACGCACACGGTTGACACGACACAAAGAGACGACTGCAACGACAACGGCGAAGACGGCGACACGTGACGATGAGATTGGTTATGAAGAGGACGGCGAGGTTGGCATGCTCGCTCGGAGCCAGCACCGGTACCGGCGCGACGCGGCTGCACCACTGACGCTGCGGAGCGCGCTCGAGTCGAGCCGCTAGGCGCCGGCGCCAGGCCGCCATCCGCCGCCAACGCCGCCGCCCGACACAGCCCAACGACTACAATCTCCACTATATTTACTCAACAACTAAATATATCCAAGCACCACTTCCCCTATTTCGGGGTGACGGAGCTGTTGTTTGTACAGAGCAGTTTATTTGCACAGCATCGATTGATTTGTTCCTGCACAATTTAAATCCAAAAGGAATCTACAGCATCTTTGTTCATGTAAACATTCTTATTTATATTTTCGCATAAAAGTTTTTTTAATAACAAACAATGTGTGCTATTAAGTGGGCTATTGGACCCATTGTACCCCTCTGCAGGCGCCCATGGTATTAACTAATACTGTTAATGTAATACTTACAACAGAGTATTTCACTGTTTCTATGATATCATTGCGTAGAACCCAGAAAATAGAACCCAATATCTTTATTTATTTAAGCTACGCTGCACAACAGGAACTGAATCACAATTACAGTGCAGATTCAGGGCTCACCGACCGCAGTGTGGTAGTTCATATATTTTTAGATTGTGTAATTAAAACTAATTGTATAAAATAAAATAAATAAATATATCATCACGCTTTCTACCCATTACTGGGTGTGGCACTCTGCCAAAGCAGATCTCGGTAAGTGATATATTTATGCGCGTGAAGTGCGGTTACCAGTCGTCAAATCACGGCTTCCAAAGATGTTAGTGGTGGAGGAGCCACAGGGGTAGTTTTTGAAATTATGAAAATTGTTATAAATAAATATAAATAGGTATTTCGTTAATATCGTTAATATGATTCAAGAGTGTATTGCAAATAATTTTCGAGCAGATTTGTAAAGCGCCAAACTGGGCTAGTCACGAACACCATTTACCATTTTTAATGTTATCTTCTGTAACCTTGTTTCTAATTCAAGAAGATTTATGTTATGAACTGAAATACATTTGGTGTTATTTATTATTGATTAGTAGGTTTCACAAGTGTTGAAATTATACTAAAAATTGTGTTTGTGATCAAATAAATCTTACGGAAAATGTCTAACTTGCCTTGGATTCTGTTGAGCAGGAGAACAGCACCTCAGAATTATATTCCTCATAATATTTCACATTTAATAGGTACCTATCACACCGAGAATGAAACTGGAACTAACCTACCCGTATCATAAATCTGAATAAATGTTTAAAATGGTTACTCAGTTCTAGTTCTAAGAGCTGATGATTAATATATTTAATATTGAAAGGTAGGTGCAGGTAAGCTACAGGTATAACATGAATATTTCAATATTTTCGATCACTATCAACCAACAAAGAAATCCACTATGGAATGTTTTTACTTCTCTGGAAAAGGATAATGGATTTCTCAAGTGAATCACTGTAAAAGCCCACAGTTAGTACTACAGTGTAAAATTGACTTTTAGTTCAAAGAACGATTGGAAGAAGAGTTCATTTTAAAGTACTATAATTATCTTGGTAAACAACATTTAGGTTAACTTCGCTTTAAGAAAGTATTAGTCACAAAGATTATAAATCTCTTTCAACCAATTTGCAATGTGACATGCATTTGAAGGAAAATTGGAAATATTAGTATATTTAAAATAAATATATCATCACGCCTTCTACCCATTACTGGGTATGGCACTCTGCTAAAGCAGATCTCGGTAAGTGATATATTTTGCGCGTGAAGTGCGGTTACCAGTCGTCAAATCACGCCCCCCAAACATGTTAGTGGTGAAGGAGCCACAGGGATAGCTTTTTTTCAAATTATGAAAATTTGTCGCCTGTGGGAATCGAACCAGGGACCTCAGGATCCACAGGCCGACTTCATTGGTATATTTAAAATCTCTATTTTTAGTATCAAGTTTTGGGAAGGAAAAAACTTTAAAATAGAGATGCGAATGATGTACTTTTTAGTAATTAGTAAAACAGAATGTTTGGTATCGCTGCGTTAATGAAAGAGAGCGGATGTAGTGTCGATAATGGAGGGATGAATTTTTGGTGGAGGCGCCAAGAGCCAAGTAATAATTGGTAAAATTCAGTTCAGATCTCGTGGTGCGTGCGTCACGACGCTTCACAGCGGCAGCACATGTGTCAGTGTCGGCAACCCTGTACGTCGAGCGGCGGCGGAAATGCACGAGCAGAGCCGATCGGTGGCAGCCTAGCCCACTGTGCACATGGCGGGCCCGGGTCAGCGTCATCAGTCGATAACAAGTGGAGCGGCGGCGGCGTTGGCGTGGGGGCGGTATGGCGGCGCGGCGCGGCGCTGGAAGGCGGCATGGTGGCGGCACGCAACGCTCCTGCCGCCAGACGTGCTGTCTGCACTGCATGCATCGTGCACGTGCACGTGGTCGCGCGTACATCAGATGCAACGGAATTGGCGAGTAGCCTTCACCACAAGGACAAGTTCTCACGACCCACTATCGTATCCTACTTTGTACATTCATATACTCGTTCACAAACTGTACAGAATCGGATTTCAAAACATTCATCTCATATCTTGCTATACTAAAGTAGTCACCTTTTCAGTGTGACAATGCGGAACATCTTAGGGTTGAAGTAATGAGTGAAAACAAAAACAAATATAAGAAAAGTTTAGTTAATAATATAAATAATATACATAAAATATATTTACATATATTTTCAAGGACAGGTATATTTTATCGTTTATTTATCTTATTTGCAGTTAATAGAGACAAATATTTTTTTCTAAAAAGTAGGGCATTTTGAAAACTTCGAGAACACGCTGGACAAACTTAAAAAACGGGCCGTGTGATCACCTTATTTATACCTAATGAATTATAGCATAACAGGAAAGCCGATAGAAAATTCTCTGCAAAAAAATATCTGTTGGGTTCCTTACTATGCTACAGATAGATAATAAGTTTAATCAGTAGCGTGTGGTAAATTTTCAAGTTGAGTGTGCATTTTTTAAATTTTTTAATAGGGCGTCATCATTTTAGGATTGTTCGAGTGGCAATCCAAAACTATCAGAAGCATGTGCAGTTAGATTTTAGTGTACAAGCAGCACAAAATCCGTATCACTGATAAGTGGTCAAAATTAGTTAGAAACTTGGTTCAAACTGTTAGAATAATCCATGGACTTTTTGTGTATTATCACTCAGTGAGATGCGCATTAGTGTTTCACTTAATATTTGAAATTTGTGTTCGCTGGAGCTTCTTAAAAATTGTCATAAGTATTGTCACGTATATATTTGGAGATGCATATATTTCCAAACAAAAATTTTTGTGGCTTCTTGGCGGATCAACAATTTACATCAAATGTCGCCATTACGCTCTGATCCACGTTTTTAGGTCTTTTTCCGTCAACAGCAACGCGGGTTTCCCTGGATGGTCACCCATCAAAATACTCCCCGTGCGTTACTTTACTCGCGTTATCGCTTGGATCAGTACCAACGAGGTGTGCTGTGGCCGTTGAAATTTCGATAATTAAAAAAATAAATACCTAATACAAATTAAAAATTTACGAAATAACTATCTGCCATCAATGTTGTACATAAATATTAAAAAAGAAAACGTATTTGGGTTCATATGATTAATTTTGCATCTGGTGAAGGGAATATAATTTTAGCTGGAGAGTAATTCATCCCTGGTAACCACTCTGGATTGAATACTGTAGCGAACCAACCAACGTGGCGAACTCCCTGCAGAACACCTAAGTTATAATGAATCAGAGTTTCCTACTTTTAGTTTAGTGGCTATACCCCACCTGCAGGAAATGAATAAACTATTGCCCTGTACAACAAATGTTATGTGGTACATACTATCTTTGAATGCCAGCTGCAAGGATAAACATGTTAATAGATTTACATTCCATACCACTAATTGCTCAAAATTATTGCATTTGAGTATGAACTCTACAATAATCTACATACCTGTATAATTTTGTAATTTTGTTAGTTGGTGGGGCTGAAAATTTATTTTTCCTACAACTGTGCGATTTCTTTGTTATTACGTAACTATAATTGCCTTGGTTACGTATGGAAAGTAGATGAATGCAGACCAAGTGCGTTTCCGAAAGCAAAGAAACACTAGTGCGGAAAGTGCTTCATTACGTAACTGTCAAAAGAATATTGTTTTGACAGCGATTTAAATTTCGCGCCGAGCGCGGAATTCATATTTTGATCCCAGACGCTTATGGAAGAAGAAGATACGGTAAACCAGCGCTAGTAAATATGCAGTAGTATATTTTGACGTTTATAAACGTAACCTTAATTTGCAGTATATCTAATCTGTAGACAATTAATAAAAAGAACCGAACAAAGTAAAATATATCGATAAATGATTTTATTTAAAGAGTAAGTGAAATACTGCATATTTATTGTTTGTGTATATTATTAATACAGTTGTTACAGTTGCTTATATTGACATAATGTAAAGTGGAAACTTTTGTGTCTAAAGAAACATTGATTTCTTCCGTACCTGTTCATATTATTACCAGTAATATTATTGGTAACAATTTCGGAAGCTTCAGAAGTACCAGCAGCAGGTTGATTGTCATTGTCGAAAATAGATCCAACATAGTATGATCCGGAGCTTCAATTATCTTTGGAGGTGTTAATGATAAAGAGGAATCACTCACTGTACTATTCCAATCAAGATGATTTTGAAGAAATTATTTTGACGTTAGTGAAATATTTTTAAATAACGTAGAACAATGTGCAAGCAATCAACAAACAAACCATAGCAACGCCGTAAAACATCGTTGTCAAGTAATATCATTAAAATTTTATAAATTTTATAAATTTTAATAATATTTTAGTGATGTACTAAATCGCACAGTTGTAGGAAAAATGTTGTTTATAACACGTGCCGAAAAAGGTTACATGCTCGTGCAGATTTCCGCACTCGGCAAGCCTCGTGCGTTAAATTCTGCACTTGCACGTAACGAGCCTTTTTCGGCACTTGTTATAAAAATAACTCTTACTTATTATTGAAGATTTTTTTAATCTTTTAATTTTTCTATATCAAAAACTCAAAAATATCAATTTTTGAATTGTCGCCAATGAGCAAACCATAACAAATATATTTTTCTTCGGACATGTTGAAAAGGCATCATATCAATATACAAAATGAGTGTGGAAAGTATATCTTTGCAACACTTATGCTAGGTTGCAAGAAAAAAATAAAGAGCTCTTTAGTTAAAGAATTGTTTAACTAGGAACAGTATTAATAGCGATTTTCTGAAACTTATTGAACCGTTAGTTGCTAATGAACCGATAAAACTTTCATGTAACCCAGCATCAGTGCGGCATTCAGTGATGCAATAAATCGTTTATGATGTTGTTTCTAAGACAACCATTGTGGAACAATCTTTGTATTTGTATTAAAGTGAAATATAACAGTAAATTACGGATGTAATGTATTAGTTTTAAGAAATAAATACGACCGTAGAAAAAATAGTATGTAACATACGTATGACAACGGCAATTACAAAACTCTTATGTTTGGGAAGACTCGCTGACACCCAACTTTCATATTCGTTTTGTATTGAAAGCCTTGATTGCAATGTACTGTTTCATACAGTAATACATTACTTGATGTATAGTGAGAGAATTTTATTTTTACGATTATCATACATACATACATATCTTCACGCTATATCCCAACAAATGGGGTAGCACAAACACTAAAATCACTCATAAAACATTCACCCATCACAGTCATCAAACAATCAGCCCTCGTCAAACATTTTCATCTAAACAAACCATAGATTACTCCATATAAACTCATTCATCTATTACACTCGATTATCTACTTTAGGAAATAAATAAATACCTACCAAAAGGAATAAACAAGAAATTCGATCAAATGAATTAAACAGGTATAGTTTTAATGGATGCATTCTATTTGTAGTTTGACTTACATCTAACTTACCCTTGCTGACCTAGCAAATAAACTCACTTATTTGTGATGTCATTTGACTAATTTATTTCGCTCACTATTCTCACTAATATATTACTCATTCAATTTAAACGCAGCTACCACCCTAAGTGAATCAGTTTGTTCATTGCAGTTAGCAGGGTCATAGCTAGAGCAATTGGCAGCAGGGGCAAACTGAAATATGACGCCTTTTGGATAAGCATTAGACTATTACAAATCTAAAAATCATAAAAATAACTTTTTAATCATATAAAGCATATTACATTTCAATACATCGAAAAAAGTACAAAAATATTATTAAAAATTACAGGAATGTTTGATTTGTTTCAGTTTCATTAAAAATATAATAGCTATATATGCACTAAGGGAGTTAAGTAGATGATAATGCACAGAAGGTGATGGTATTCAGTTCGAGGGATGGATGTTGCCCGAGGACATTATCATCTAGTAAAGTCTCTGGTGTATACTAGATTTGATTTTTCACTTGAATATGTAGAATTATTTTGAATTTATAATAATTATGAATACAGTATGGGGTAGCTAGCTCAGTAGTATCAAGTTGGCCAATGGATCCTGAGAACCCTGGTTCGATTCCCACAAGCGACAAACAATTTTCACCATTTAAAAAAAACTACCCCTGTGGCTCTCCCACCACTAACATCTTTGGGGGCCGTGATTTGACGACTGGTAACCGCACTTCACGCGCAAAATATATCACTTACCGAAATCTGCTACGGCAGAGTGCCACGCCCAGTAATGGGTAGAAGGCGTGATGATATATTTATATTTATTTATTTATGAATATAAGAGTATTAATCAACTGTGGCGTTACATGAACGGAGCGGGCGTTATAAGCGGAAGTTGTGAGCGGAGCGAGCGTTATAAATCATAATTCCAGCATATACATAATTCCCTAGTTGTTCAGGAGTTGTTTATTTACTTCGTATCATAACAACAATAAACAATAAATGATGTACAAGTGAAAAAATAATTTGTAAATGTATATATATATATATATATATATATATATATATATAAACATATTATATTTTATTGAAAAAAATATTTTGTTGCGATATAATTTAAAGACTTTTTAATTAAAGTTATGGAATTTTAGTGTCATACTAGTAAAGTAAGCTGAGAGTAACGAAACTCTATCGTTCGAGGTAATAGTACGATTAAGATAATTTGCAAGGTGGTGGCAAGCACGGCGCATATGTAACACATTAATAATGCATTTCTGAAAAAACTTCATAGAAAAATGTACTAGTACACGTGATAATATATATATTTAATTTTTCATTTGAGTATTAGTTGTTGTTTATAAGTATACAGCGTGTCATATGAAAACCTGGTCATAGGCGTTAAATATATGAAATGTTCTATTTAATATAAGAAAGTTGATGCCGTTTCCGGTTAAACCGAAAGTGATATGTTTATTATTTATATACATATAGCATGTTAAGTTTACTCATATAAATTTTTAATTGGATAGCTTTAAAAATAAAGAAGTTAATATCGGGACTTCGCTTTCTGTAGATATCTGGTATATCTAGAATAAAGAGTCTCATGATTGTTGAAATGAGTGTCCTTTATTTGACTATGTACACATATGTTAGCAACCTAATGGCCAATTGCACCAACAACAAATTGAATTTTAAAATTAGTTTTAATAAATAAAACTATATTGAAACTTTAACAGCAATATCAGTGGATCTAAATAATATGTAATGACGATATGCTTTTATTAATTTAAACCAAGTTTAAAATTCAAGTTTTGTTGGTGCAACAGTCCATAAGCATTGTTGAAATAAGAAAAAAAATTAATTTTTTAAAAGTATTTTAATTATTAGTTGCATATTTTAAAATTGTGAGTTTAATTTATATTTCGAAGACATGAAAAAATATCAATATCTCTCGATAGATATTAAAAGTATCTTCCTTACTCATTTTAAACATGTTTCCTGGTATACAATTACTGAAGAATTATTTGAGAAAGGAAAAAAAAATACCAAATTCAGGTTTTTACCTATAGAATTATTTTTAAATACAGGAACATACCTGAGTTACATCCTCAAAAGAACACCTAACTCGTTGCTCTATAGATTTAAGAATTAAATGATGGCCTGCGAAATATGAACATATAAAATATGTGTTATTATAAATACATAAGTAACAATTTATTAATAATATAATGAGTATCGAGTAATTGCCTTATCTGGAGACGTAACAATATTAATTGGAGACGAAATTTGGCACCATCACAAATTCTATTTCGTACAGATACTTGTCATGACGACAGGCTGATGAAAATAAAATAAAAATGCAGTGTTACAATTGTAACATTGATTGAAAAATAGTCCGTGCAGAGTAAAATTCCAATTTTACGATAGTGTCGACAATTTCAACGATGCGGTCCTGTCCTGCTCGGAAGCATCATTCCATCTTGACCCCATTATTTTTTCCAGTATCGAAAAGCGAAGTTCCGAGCGATAACTGTCATACATATTACATATACGTCGAATGGTTAAGACCATCGAACCTTTATCAAACGGTAGGAATACGCTGGCAACTTGAGACATTTCACCTGCATTCAAGGGTTTAAAGTCGCGCCTCTTTCCCGAGATTACTCGAGGCGAAATCTCACTACAGGAACGGTTCTCACAGCTTCGAAATCAGGAAATTGAAGAGAATAAAATTGCTTTGAACCCTCTTTTCTCAGGTCTTTGCCCTGAAAACGCTGCCACGAAATGTTAAACAAATTCTTGAATATTGGAAAATGAGACGTACCACCCTCAAGCAATAAGCAATGATAAAGATTTTCTAGACTGGCCTTGAAATGAATTTTAATAATGTGAAATCAATAACTGCATTTCAAATGATGGAACAAATTATATGCAAATTATCCTCAAACATTTTGCATATAAAGTGAGCTATGCAGTGCACAAAGCAAAAACTCTTATATAGAATATTTAATTAATGTTCTAAATTGTACAGCAAAATTATCATTGTCCCTATTGTCGACGGTAATATATCACAAATTTGGAGTCCAGAAACTCTTAAACACACGTCAATAATGTTGAAAAGTTTACAAACTTTGCTTTAAGAATTACCACATACTTAGACATTTAGAAGTCATTTATCAACGGGAGAAAATAGAACAAATTTACTCGTGTTTTTCGATAGTTTAAATACACATTAGCTGACTCAAATTATGCTATATCGCATAAATCTAAATTATTGTCGTTAATTTCTATTATACATTTCTGGACTCGAGAGTTATAGAAAATTTACTTTGAGAAGTAATGTAGCCAGAATTTATAAATGTACAGCTTTATATTTCGCTATACGTATACGAAAAACTAGATCGAACATGTATCCATTAATTTTCCAAACTGTTCTGCGAACTACTAAAAGAGAAAGTGAAGGAAAATATTATTGATTTTAAGAATCTAAGTTTTATAATTCAATTTTTAATTTGATTTTTCAGACGACCACTTATGAAAGTAACCATAACATCATAAACTACTACGGAAAGTTAAACATAGCATACACTGATATGTTATTATAATGCACACTTGTAACATACCAGGTGAAGTTTCACTGATTGACAACAGATGGCGTTACAATGAAAGAAAATAATAAAATAAATGAAAAGTACTTGTATTATTATTTAAAACGAAGTTTTGGCTGAGTTTTCAACACATTTGCACAGATAAATCTTATTTTTTTAAATTAATAATTGCTTATTTACTAATATTTTAGCGTTATTTAATATTTTTATATTACGGTTAGTACAGTTGGTATCACCACACCTAACCTCAAACGTCAACGATTACCTTCAAAAACGCATCCTGTTGTGGGATCGCGCCATATAGAATTCTATAATAGAATTCTGGCGATAATTTTCAAATCGTCAAATTAGTATTCCATTCTAAATAATTTTGCAGTAGAAATGTAGTTAACATAATTTGTGCACTATATGATGCAAAAAGCACCGATTATTTTATGCTATATTACGGAAAATCATAATTTTTACTTGACAGATGACAGCGATTCTATTGTTCGAAATATAATTCTATATGGCGTGATCCGGGGGCAGCTGTCAAAGTGTAACAACATTGCTCTTGTAAACTTTTTTTTAGAAATATTTTGTGATCGTCTGAAAAATAGTGTACATAACTCACCCGGAAGTGTGATAACTGAGCTCGTGTACTTAAATCACTTGGCGCTACGCGCCTCGATTTTAAATTTATACACTCGCACGTTATCTTATACTTTCGATGCTTGTTATGTAATATACTATAACGTTACAATTACGCAGATAAGTTTAGTGATTGAAGCATTGTGGAAGTGAAAATAAAAATTAATAAAGTTTAATTTGGCCTAATTATTATAACATAAAAGAAATGAAAAAATAAAAAAGAAAATTAAAATCTAACTTGACTACGTCATCTGGTACTAAAAACTAAACCGCATCATTTCATCCCGAACTTCAAAACAAACATCATTACATTCCGCTAGCGATATCCTTCTCTTCTTAATTACATTTAGCCTTAAGTAACATCAACAATTTATGAAATCCATTCACGGGAAGATGGCCTGGAGGAACACAGCAACGCACAGAAAGCAGAGGGCGAGCCTAATGTGAGCATCTGTCAGGGGGAGGAAGGCAACGAACGCAAATGTCCTTGACGATTACACCCTGAAAAGAGACCGGATAGTTTCATCCTCTTCCGCCACAATCCTGCCGCAAGCATACCACAATCCCATACGCTTTTTGATGTTAAATTAACCTATAACCATACAAAATTGTTTGATGCAACATCCGAATTAAAAAGTCTTTCTTTTCTCATTTGTAATAATTTAATATCCAATTCATCACATGTACAAACCGAATAATTATAAAAGAAAATAATGAAATATGTCGGTGGCGAATAAAGAAATTGAAAAGTAATTGTAGAAAAAATTGCAGTGTCTTCAGGGGAAGGAAAAGCAGCAAAAAATGTGCAGACAGGTACAATTTCTCTATTGGAATATAAATATCCTGGGTGACACTTTAGAGCAATAAATTCTTCTCAAAATACAAAGTGTCGACATTAAAAAATAATATTGTCTAGGCAGGCGTGGTGAAGTCTTTGGACGCTAATTTTGAAGGGAAATTAATTTCCCGCGTGTCACCGTGCCCCCCATGGGGTACATGAGGAGCAGGCAGCAGCAAGGGAACAGACTGCAAGCCTGCTGCAATATATCTTATTGGTCACTCCTTACGCTCCAACTGGGCTTGACGAAATTCACTCGACACAACTTCGCCGCTAAGCCACGGCGCTCACAAAGGGTTATCGATTTTTCTCCGCGCTGGCAACTTTTCGTTCCGCATCCGCAGAATCTATTTATCCTTCACCCCCTTCGTTGTGATGAATTTTAAATCAGAAGGGTAATTTTTATGTATTGTTTCGGTTTCAAATGAGGTTTATTATTTACAATTTTCTGACATTTCACCGAAATGCCAAAACGTGATTATGACACCGTTTAGAATTAATCAGGCCTGCAGTGGTTTTTGCGGATGTTTTAATTTACGTCAATTATATTATTATTTACTTAATTAACACACTGCATAACCGGAAATTAATCCTAATTATAACATATCCAACCTACAGCACAGCTTATAGAAATGTGATATACTTGAATTTAGATATGGCTTCTTACTAAATCGACGGACATGGGTCAGTTAAATGCCGATTATTTAAGTGTAATGAAATTACTTACAAAACGATCGTTCATAGAATTGTAACTTTATCCCATTTAATAGAGAGATTCATTTTTAAATTACTTTTTCCTACAACTGTGCGATTTCTTTGTTATTACGTAACTATTATTGGTTACGAGTGGAAAGTAGATAAATGCAGACCAAGTGCGTTTCTGTAAGCAAAGAAACACTAGTACGGAAAGTAATTCATTACGCAACTACAAAAAAAAGTTGAGCGATTTAAAATTCGCGCCGAGCGCGGAATTCATATTTTGGCCACAGACGCTTATGGAAGAAGAAGATGCAATGAGGCAGCGCTAGTAAATATGCAGTAGTATATTTTGACGTTTATAAACATAACCTTAAATTGCAATATATCTAATCTGTACACAATTAATAAAAACAAAGTAAAATATATCGATAAATGGTTTTATTTTAAGAGTAAGTGAAATACATAATATATATTGTTTGTGTATATTATTAACACAGTTGTTACAGTTGCTTATACTGACAATGTGAAGTGGAAACTTTTGTACTGTCTAAAGAAACATTGATTTCTTTCGTACCTGTTCATATTATTAACAGTAATATTATTTACAACAATTTCGGAGGCTTAGAAGTACCAGCAGCAGGTTGATTGCCAATGTCGAAAATAGAAACAACATAGCATGATCTGGGGCTTCAGTTATCTTTGGAGGTTTTTATGATAAAGAAGAATAACTCACTGTAGTATTCCAATCTAGACGATTTTGAAGAAATTGTCTTGAAATTAGTGTAATATTTTTAAATAACGTAGAACAATCTGCAAACAATCAACAAACAAACCATAGCAACGCCGTAAAACATCATACTCGTGATTTTATAAATTTTGACAATATTTTCTATTTCGTACAGTTGTAGGAAAAATGTTGTTTATAACACGTGCCGAAAAAGGTTACGTGCTCGTGCAATTCTGCACTTGCACGTAACAAGCCTTTTTCGGCACTTGTTATAAAAATAAATATTTCTTTCAAGCAATTTAAAAAGCGATTACTTGTTTTTTACTCTTTTCTAAAAATGAACTTGCTAGTTACTCAATATAACGAACAAAACCATCTGCTTTTCAAACAAAAATGTACCTATAAGCACCTAATTAAAATGTATTTGAAAAGCGCTTCTTTTGCGTTAAAATTTGTAAACATAAGTTAGTATAAAAGTTTGAAAACCTGCATCGAAGAAAATTTGTCAAAATTGAAGAAATTCTATGTAAGCAAACATAAGATAGAGAGTTCATTTTACTAAAAGACAGTCTACGTATATCGATTCCGATTCATGCCAAAAAATATATCTGCCTAACAGAGAGATACGCCCGAAAATGAAATTGCCAACTAGGTTTTTTTAATCAGGAGATTTTAAATTCAGGATCTTTTCTGAAGTTTCCGAATTAGAAACTCCTTTCTCCAGGACATCTATTTTTTTAAATAAATATTTGTCACTAATTACATAATTGTTAAATATAGATTGTCCACACACTAGAGATTAATTTTAATAAAATAAAATAAATATAAATAAATATACCATCACGCATTTTACCCATTACTGGATGTGGCACTCTGCCGAGGCAGATTTCGGTAAGTGATATATTTATGCGTGTGAAGTGCGGTTACCAGCCGTCAATTAATTTTAATAACCATTAAATATCAAAATTCACACTTCCAAAACAGTTTATAACTTGTACATTGTTTTAAAGAAATGTATAGGCATGTGTATTTTTTGCCATATATTATTTTTAGAATTTGCTCAAGAGGTTTGCACACAATGGTAGAAATTCATGATAATTATAAATAAAAAATAAATATACCATTACGCATTTTATCCATTACTGGGTGTGGCACTCTGCCTAGTATATCTCGACCAGGGTTCTTAAAATCCACAGGCCGACTCGAAACCACTGAAAATTATCTGATTATGAAATTACAGAACGAATTTTCTTGACGAATCTTCGGGTAAGCTTGAACCTTATTTGGCAACCCTATTTGAAAGTTTGAAAGAGGTATCTGCAATGAGTGATATCACTGTACATTTGAAGGTAGATGGTGCATCGAGTTTCAATCAACTAAACTACAAAAAGTTAATTTCAATATAAATACATATATATCATCACACTGTATCCCATCAATTTTGTAGCATGATCACCAATTCACCAGATTCTTTATATAATCAGTTTTCGTCAAACATGCTCACCCTAACACACAATTCTTGCATCAACCACATTAATTGTTCCTTCTACGAGGGCATGTGACATTTGTGATGTACCATCTTTAACTAGAACGCATTAAAATTTTCAGACTGATATGTCATTCTGTTCTGTTTTGAAGATTTTTGAAAACATGGAAAAAAGTGAATTTCGCGTCTTGAACATTATTTCTTGCGTGGAAAAAACATTACGCAAACCAAAGCATCGCTTGTTAAACATTATGAGGACTCCTCACCATCGATTAAATCGATTCACAAGTGGTTTACTGATTTTCGTTGTGGTAGTATGACCACAAAGGACGCCGAACGTTCTGGTCGTCCAATTGAGGTTACAACGCCAAAAATCTTCGATAAAATCCATGGTATGATATTGGACGATCGGCGAGTTAAAGTGCAAGAGATAGCTGAGGCTACGAGCATCTCAACCGAACGGGTACGGAACATTTTGCATACATTTTTGGATATGAGAAAGCTATCTGCCAGATGGGTGCCGCAAGGAGATTATGTTGAGAAATAAAATATGTTTTGACCAAATAAATCATTTCTTGTTTCATTTTGCAGGGACTTTTCAACCTGCCCTCGTATACAAATTCATTTCTTCTTCACAATCAAAATCTTTCATCACGCAATAACCCTTCAATCACAGCCATTAGATTGCTCCTATACACTTGTTATTAATTTTTCATTCGACATATATAGTTAATCACGTCCACTTCTCTAACAACGAATCTAAAAAGATGAGAAAAAATGATAGCGTCGGCCTGCATTTGTGTTTGAAAGTAAATTCCACACAATTGCAGTTAAAACTCTATTGTAAAAACTAAAATCGAATCGAATAGACAAGAAAAGAAGATAATGTCGTCCTATGTTTGATTTTGAAAGTGACTTCCACACAATTGCATGTTGACACTTTTTTATGAGGGACGAAAAAATTAAACAACAAATCTAAAATCAAGAATCCTATGCTTGCCTTAATTCATCAGCTTCATCCTGCAATTAATCCTCGCCAAATATTTCTATACTGACAAACTACTTTCGCTTCGACTACATTCATAATTCCTTTCATATCTAGTAACTCGTTTATTCCTCAGTCGCGAAATCTTTCGTTCAAGCAACAATTTTTCAATCATATTTATCCATTTATTTCTAAAAAAAATATCATCACGCCTTCTACTTATTACTGGGTGTGGCACTCTGCCGGAGCAGATCTCGGTAAGTGATATATTTTTCGCGTGAAGTGCAGTTACCAGCCGTCAAATCACGGCCCCCATAGATGTTAGTGGTAGGGGAGCCACAGGGGTAGTTTTAAAATGGTGAAAATTGTTTGTCCTAGTAACGCAAAATCAATAAATCATTTAGAATATAATAATAAACCTACGTGGTACTGTGGAATTAAAATCACACAATACAACATTCATAGTAAGATATTAAAATAATCTTCAAGAAACGTGTTACCATTATTGTTATAGTACAAATAAGATGATTTTAAGAATCGTGTTTGACAGAGAGTATCAATACCGCCCTCGAACAGAGTTGAATTTTATTTTTTTTAACTCACAAACTCCAGCTTGTCAGACAAGCACACTATAGATTATGTCTAAAGAATTTAAGTCATATGGATGACTTTGAAGTTTGTTAAATTTAAAGTTTATGACAGAAAAATTCGAGAGACGCCCGGACTCGAACCGAGGATCTTCAGCTTGCCGGGCTGATGCTTTAACCACTAAGCCACGGCTTACAAACTTCAAAGTCATCCATATGACTTAAATTCTTTAAATTTACTTTGTGGTATGATTTCCTTAAAAAATCAGATTGTGTCGCTACAGACGAAACCCGTTGTCAATTCCTGTGAGACATAGGAGTCTTGGGATCGATGCTGTGTTAGACACTATGACAGATAAATTCGGTTGACGCCTATTCGTTCAGGGGAGCCGTGGCTTAGTGGTTAAAGCATCAGCCCGGCATGCTGAAGGTCCTCGGTTCGAGTCCGGGCGTCTCTCGAATTTTTCTGTCATAAACTTTAAATTTAAGATTATGTCTGTTTGTAATTACATTATCAGAATTAGATTTCGTGGAATTATATGACATCTTGAATATTATATGTCAATGAAAATTAAATTGGCTAATGAAATGATAAAAATTCAAATCTGAAAATAAAGCAATTTATATCTGTCTTCTAACCGGTATAATGGAAATCTGACTAAAATGAGTTATAGAAAAATGCGAATGGAGTATTCTAATCCCATATTTTCCATCGGAGTAAATTCACAAACTCCTAAGCATTGAGTTGTCCTTGCACTGTTTCACAAGCCAAAGTTACTTGAAGTCGATTTCATGTCCGCGAATGCCACCGGACTCAATCGTAACATTAGATTACATTGTTAAATAGACCGGAAAGGTATTGTACGCAAGCGCGGGCCATATTTTATGATAACTAGGGCGGTCCTACACTCCGCATAGATTTCTATATCGAGCCGTATATCTAGATTTGCTGGAAATAGACTTCGTTTCTAGCTAGTGTTAGATGCATATGGAAAATTTACTATTACATTTTCTGTCTAGTGCTTGTAGATGGGCTATTGTTATGTAAATGCAGAAAATATTCACAAAATCTAACATTTCTGAACCAATATTTGAATTTGTAAAATTGCTGTTTGTTTACATCTATTAGGAAAATAATTCCTTCAAAGAAGTTTATTAAAAATAGTCGACATTGCGTTTCTTATGTTATGTAACATTTGATCGTTACCTGTCATATCAAATAAGAAGACAATTAAGTTATTAATAAAACCTAAAAAATGCGGCGACAACCGAAGTATGTTGTTTCCTTGAGCTTTTTTACTTTCTTATACGCAGTATAAGGAAGTATTGGAAACGTGAAAAAAATCGTTGACGAGATTTTCGCGTAAATACATGTTTTGAGGTCCACTGAATCCGTTTTGATCATTTTCTCAATTATGTGTGTGTGTGTGTGTGTGTGTGGATGGATGGATGGATGGATGTGTGTCCGAGTATGCAATATCTCATGAACGAGATAAGATTTGTTAACGAAACTTGGTAATTATAAGTTTCTTGAAAATACGAAGAGCTGAGTTGATTTTGAATGAAATTAAAAAACCTGAAGGGGAAGTTTACTCGACACAGAAAACAATAAATTCTATGTATTTCAAAAATGGAATCAGTTACGAAAAAAAAATTCAAATAAAAGATGTTGGCAAAAATATTTGGAACATAAAATGTTATTTGCAATTTTCCTGTATATGCGTCTAATTTTGAGGAAAACTAATTTTTATGTTTAATAATATATTTCAATAATCATAGTAGTAATAGAAACAAAAAAACTAATTTTAAGTTTCGCTTTATCTAGTTATCTATGTCTTTTTTGAAAAAATATATTCACCATTAAAATGGTCAACTAATTTGGCAACTTTGTCTCAATTTATTCGACTTCGTACCTCACGGTTCTTGAGATACCCAAGGGTTAGGCTCGAAAAAAGGACACCTGTATATGCCTCATCAGTAAAGTTACACATAAAGTAGTCAACATTACTAAAAAATTATACGTAAACAAATTTGATATTTTATATGTTTTAAACAGATAAATGCTGAATTACTGAAAATCTAAATTGCATGTTTAATAATATTATATATTTTGAATATTAAATATGCTGTGAAAGTCGTGTGGTGCCCACACCAGATTTTTTAATGTTGCTATTCCAAAATTGTTGTCTTACGTTTGTAAAATATCTAAAATATGAAGAAAAAAAATAGATATTATATTCAATCAATAACTTCTGTATAAAGTTAGGTCTAAAGAAATAAATTCAAAAATACGAATACATATTTTACATGAGTGTCAACTATTTGGCAGGGTGATATTATCTTGATCGCAAATTATTGACAATATTAGGATATCTAATTTATAGCTTACCTTAATTTACCAATAGAATTAAAAATATTTTGACAATTTAAAAAAATATTGTTTGATTACCTAACAATTTTTACATTTAGAGCCAGTTTTAATCACATGTTAACTCCTGATTAAACTAATCAATAATGAGTACTATAGGTTTTATTATTGTTTAACACTAATAGAGCATAAATCGGTGATAGAAAAACTTGTCCTGAATCAAATTGAATAAGAAAAAAAATACCGCCGGGATTTAAACGCTTCATAATTCAATTTCATTTCTTCATTGTTAAGTCTTTATTTAAAAAGAAAGAAAGAAAGTGAGTTTGTCATCATTTCAATGGATACATGAAAACTGGCAACTTCTTTAAGCGAATTTCTATCCAAAACAAACTATATATTTTTTTTAATTTCAATGGAATTTTTATTTTCGTCAAAAATTTAGTGTGTACCTACAAAAAATTTAATTCAATATATTCCTAGTGACTACAATTTAGTAATTAGATCAATTATTCATAATAGTAGAGTGTTTTAATAAGCCAAATGCAATATGATAAGGTAATAATGGATAAAGGCTTAAAGTTGTAGTTAATTTATTGAAGATTTAATGACAACGTTTCAGCCAAGGTTATGGCCATCTTCAGGTCAAACGTTAAATATAAACGAAGTTACGAAATTAAATATTTCGGGCAAACATATATCAAAAATGAAAAAATTAATTAAGAGTCTAAACGTTGCAAAAAGGATGAATCTAAATTTATATGTTTGCCCTAAAGTGGATAAAAGCGAGGTAAAACTTACGTTTCTTAATTAGCAAGCAAGAGGTCGTGCGTTCAAATCTCACTGACTCCTACTTATATCCAAAAATACGATTGTGTCTGAGTGGTTCGGATTCCACTATAAGCTGTAGGCCCTCTGTACTGTAATTGGGATTTACTTCCTGTTGTGCAGAGTAACAAATAAATAAAGAGTCTGATCATCGACGATGGCCATAACCTTGGCTGATACGTTGTCATAAAATCTTCAATAAATTAACTACAACTTTAAGCTTTTGTGCATTATTACCTTATTAAATTATTCATAATAGTAGTATTTTATATTATTTACGAATCTTTACTGACTTAGTACATTAATAATCAGATATATTTATTTGTTTATGCCACTTTGTAGAACAGGAATTTTATCCCAATTACTGTACCGAGTCCGAATTCACCGAGCCGCAGTGCGTTAGTTCATTTTAGCTTGAGTGGGATTCGAACTCGATAACGCTACCCATACTATCGTAGTCAGATATAGAAAGTAATAATTAGTCAATCGAGTTGTTAATTTTAATATGTACCGTATTTTTCGGACTATAAAACGTACCGGGCGATAAGACGCACCTCAAATTTGTAAGATGATTTTTAGAAAAATATATTTTAATGTTACTTTCGGATGATAATTTTTATTTATTGTTAACATAACTCGTACTAGCAATATTCAGTTCATCTTCACTCTCGGTACTATCACTCGTCTCGTTAATGTCACCGTTCGTATTACTTTCGTCTGAACTATTGTTGTCACTCCTTTCAAAAATCTTCAGTACCATCTATAGCATTACTTATTCCACATTTTTTAAATGACTTTATAATCGTCTCTTCTTTCACAGCTTCCCATTAATATTTCACCCAGGTACAAAGTTCTGAAATTGTTGGCCGTTTCATACATCCTGTTGCGGTGACATCATGATTTGGCACCGCCATCCATTTATTTCATTCTTCTCGCATAAAATTTTTAAATGAATTTAGAGACGATTTATTGAAAAAAATTTAATGTTACCTTCGGATCATAAGATGCACCCAAAATTTGAGTCCATTTTTCTATGTAAAAAGGCGCGTCTTATAATAGTCCGCAAAATACGGTAAATATTAATTAGAGACGTCAATCATACAGCGCAGGCTTCTTACTAGTCTTGTTCATTTCTTTGGTTCTAGTGAAAAAAATAAAATTTATAATTGCTAATTATCTCTTTAAAAAGGGGAAGGTTGCACATCTGGAGCAGAAAGCATCCATGCCGGTCTTGTATCGTTGTTGCTTTTGACTGCGCCTCGGTCATCATTGTTCTTTAGCAAGCTACAATAGACATTCTACCTTAGACGTACAATAGTATATTACAATATAAGATAGGTAAGTGCCTTATAATGGAAAAAGTGTTAAACATACGAGATCCGCAGGAGCGAGTTCTTTTAATTTTAGAGTCTTGATAAAGCAAGTAACGATCGAGTGTTAAAATAATATGTTAACTAAACGAAAATAATGACAGTGTCCAAAATGAATAAGAACCGTTATGAATCAAAACAAGCTTGTTTTGCATTATTACCACAACCGCACTGTCAATAAATTAATTTGAACATGACAAGGTTAGTAAGTACATAATAAAGCTTATGAGGATAGCTCAGTGGTATGAAGTCGGCCTGTGGATCCTGAGGTCCCTGGTTCGATTCCCACAGGCGACAAATTTTCATAATTTGAAACAGCTATCCCTGTGGCTCCTCCACCACTAACATGTTTGGGGGCCGTGATTTGACGACTGGTAACCGCACTTCACGCGCAAAATATATCACTTACCGAGATCTGCTTCAGCAGAGTGCCACACCCAGTAATGGGTAGAAGGCGTGATGATATATTTATTTTATTTATTTATGAGGATACAAATATTACTTGACAATTATAAGTAAACATATTACATGAGAACAATTAATTATGCCAATAAAATATCTAATTACACCTTAGATATCAAAACCGATACGAGGTTTATATTTAGGGTCTAATTTTCGTTGCGCAATATTGGTTTTTTGGTACCATTCATCACTGATTCAATTTATTGGTTCTGCTTCTGGCTATTCGAACATGAAACCAAATGATTATTTTTTTTTGTTTAGTAGTGTAATGAATGTACATGTAATTATTAAAAATTCAATTAAAACTTCATTCTATATCAACATGCAGCTACTCGTACAATATTTATTTCACGTGTAAGATAATATTTGGAATTTAACAGAATTTAATGCATAAGAATTCACTTTAAATTTTAAGTAGTTGTATCGATTTTCAGTCATACAAATCACTGAAGTAATTTTGTCTCGGTAAATTTACCGCAAACTTTAGTGGCGTTATTAAATATGAAAATGTGAGATTAAAATTTAATCTCATCAAAACTGACCGAAGAAGTTTCGGAATTTATTACAGTGTTCTTGCCAATATTGAAATATTTTTAATGGAAATTTGTTGCACAGTTTCCAAGTAAAAATGCGTGATTTTTAATGTCGTGTCGCTTATAATATCTGTTGATAGTGCATTTTATTCTTGTCGCACGAATCCATTTGAGTAATTGCACAACAAGTTTATTTACATGTAACAAAGCTCTTTGTGTACGTTTATCGCCATCATGGGCGCGAAGTGGTATCAGGGATAGGGGTTATAGCACCACAACAACGATGTCCACTGGGAAGCTTTTGTCCGGCGCCGTCAGCCGGTAATCAGCCAATGTGGCCGAATCCTATCACAGATCAGCCGGGATATTCGGTTTCAGTTTTAGTTTCAGCACGGTCTAGTTGGCTGCGATCGCGACCGCGCCCAGTGGCGCCTCGTCAACGCCCATCACCAGCAAATGGAAACGAAAACCTCCGTGAACAAATAACAGAAATTTTTCTTATCCGCTTGAAATGAAACAGAGAATATTTCTGTATCAAATAAATGGAAAAAGAATAACACATTTCTGGTAGATGACCTTGTTGATATTTTATTAAGGTCAATTTTCTAGAATTATTTTAGTCATTGTGTTCATAGAGATGTATAATAAAATTTTATTTATTTAATATTAGTATATTTAAAAACTTTTTTACTCAAGGCAGACAACGATGAAAAACAAAACAATAAAATGATATATGTCGATGTTGAGTCCATGGACACAGATGCTACTAAAACTTTACAAGGATGTGACATGTCACATACACGGATGAAAAGGACGTTTTTCGCTCAATAGCGGCTATAACTGTTATGTTGTCTTAAAATTGTAACTCTTTCCAATTCAATCATGAAACAAACGAAGCTAATAAAATGAACAATAACTACCTAATTTAATATATCAAGTAGGTATATAATATCATTCAATAAATAAATAATGAATAAGTACTTCATTTTATTAAATTACGGCTGTAACATGAACTTGGTAGGTTTAATTAGAATATGTTATCTTTTAATTCGTTTTCAGTTCTTACGTAGAGTGTTTAACTGCAATTGTGTGAAATTCACTTTCAATAACAAGCGCAGGAACGACACTCCCTTCGTTTCTTATCTTTTTTATTCGTTTTCTAATCTTACATTGAGTGTTTAACTGCAATTGTGATTGTGTGGAATTCACTTTCAAAAACAAGCGTAGAGCGACACTCCCTTCCTTTCTTATCTTTCAATTCGTTTTCAGTTCTTACGTAGAGTATTTAACTGCAATTGTGTGCAATTCACTTTCAAAAACCAGCGCAGGGCGACACTCCCTCCCTTTCTTATCTTTTTGTTTCATTTTCAGTTACTGCATTGTGTGGACTTTTCTTTCATCTTTTCTAATTTTTGTAGATTCGTTGTTAGTTTCGTTATTAGATTCGTTGTTAGGAGTAAGCGTGAGTAATTTGAGATGTTTTATGCATATGTTATGTACGTTAAAGAAAGAAGATGAATGATAAGTGAATAGGAATGATGTGATTGAAGGTTTGTTGTGTAATAAATTATTTCGAGTGTAATAAATAAATGAGTTTATATGAAGTGATCTATGAATGTGGTTGAAGTGAGGGTGGTGTGTTTCGATGATAATGTTTGACGAGGGCTGATTTTGTTTGATGAGTGTGATGAGTGACTGTTTTATGAGTGATTTTAGGGTTTGTGCTACCCCATTTGTTGGGATATAGCGTGAAGGTATGTATGTAAGTATGTATGTTATGCTCGTTTGCACCAACGAAACTTTAATTACGAGTATATCTCTGATTTAAATAAATACAAGCAAATCGAAGCAAATATTTGATGTGATACTGTTAGTTTATGTCAAACTTAAATTTAAGGTTCGTTGGAATCAATTTACGTCAAACTTAATTTAAGTTTAGTGCAAACGGACATTAGAGTTACAGAATAAAATTTGGAGTGAATAACTGAAATTCCATTTTATTTTGGAAATATTCATCTGTGTATTCGCTTGGTCAGAATTCAGGCCTTCATGAATAAGATATTCAGTACTGGAGAAACGTTATTGGTGCTCATTTGAAACACAAATATCAGTTTTGTTTTGTTGTGTTTTATTCAGTGTTCTGCCATATTGGATTTATATACCTAAATATAGGTTCAGCTTAGCAATTGCAGATCTCTATATGTAACTTTTTTACTTACTTTTTTCCCATAATATACTAGCGTTCTGTTGTTATTTGGGAAATATTCCATTGTTTCCTGATGCGCTTAGCCATCTCACCAATTTTGTTTTTAATATGAATCAATAATTTAATAACTTTAGATATGTTGTAAAATAAGTGTAAAATAAGTAAATACATCATCAAGTCATTATTGGGATAATGTCTCAGTGGTATCAAGTTGGCCTGTGGATTCAAAGAACCCTGGTTAGATCCCCACAGCCGACAAAACATTTTCACCAATTTAAAATTACCCCTGTGGTTCCCCCACCACTAACATCTTTGGGGTTCATGATTTGACGGCTGGTAACCGCAATTCACGAACATAAATATATCACTTACCGGAGTGCCACACCCAGTAATGGGTAGAAGGCGTGATGATATATTTATTTTTATTATATTTATGTCATATCCACTTCTGAGTGTGGTACTTTAGAGTCTAGAGAAGTCAGCAAAAATATGCCGATGCGATCCGATCCAATCCGACGTCAGATTTCGGATCGAATGTAATTAAAACATCCGATCTGAAGTTTGAATAAAACATCGAATCTCGGACCGGAAGTCGAATTGGCTTTTGGATCGATATCAGATCGGATTTTGGAACAGATGTTGAATCAGATTTCAGATCAGATGTCAAATCAAATTTCAGATTGAATTTGGGATCGGATCTCAGTTGAATGACGGATCAGATCGGATCAGATCTTGAATCAAATCGGATTGAATATAAAAATGTTCGAAAATATCTATTTCTAGTACTGTGCTAACTCTAGTGGTAAAAGTAGGCCGATACAGTCCGGTACACCGTATCGGAAAGAAAAATAGAGCCGGTACGGAGTAGCAACAAGAATATTTTAGAAATAAGTTTATTTTAAACTATACTTATAATTAATATTACATAATTTTATATTCGAAAATTTTCAACACCATTTTAAAATTTTTGGTATGGTAACATGTAAACTGAACGATCTGAATTCCGAGGTTTACATGACAAATTATGTTCTGTTACTTTTATGAATATGCGCTCTGTACTTACAGTTTCGCATATTTAACAATTAATATTTATTTCAACTGTTGGTCTTCCGACTACGATGTTAAATCCTCAGCCATATGTTAAATCGTGGTTAGGGAAAAGATGATTAGCGAACTCGTGAGAAGAAATGACAAGAAAAGAAGTATAGTATGGAAAATACGAGTACTATAAATATTCGAAAGTATTGTACCTGAACCTATCTGAAATGTATAAATTTTAATATTATCTAGTATTGTATATAGAACACGACAAACCAAAGTAAAACCGTGGCTGGAATGCGCTTTAACTCCACCTATTCATGTATATATTGAATCGCGTAGTTCTACTTTGGTGTGAAAGTGTGAAAGTCTTAGTGAAAACACTTGGCCGCCGCACCATAAACAATATACGCATATTAATGATATATTTATATAATTATTATTCTTTTGACATACTATTTTTACAAATAGAAAGAATTACCTATAATAAATTCAAATAATCAGTGTTTTGTAAAACCAACTTTTGACACTGAATGTACCGATGATAGTAGCGACCTCCGAAGATATTCCTCTCAGGGTTGTAAATTACTTTGACCAATTCATATACAAAATATAAAACCTTTTTTCTCTTAGCATACCCCCTCCCCCAATCTCTTTAAAAGTAGTGTACCGGTAAGAAAATCAATCTACTTTCACCCCTGGCTTACTCTACTGTAACAGATCTCGTTTAGTAAGTATATTTTTGCGCATGAAATGCAGTTTCCGTTCTCCAAAAGTGTTAGTAGAGAACGAAGAATCGAACTCGAGTTCTAAAATCCACAGATCGACGAGTTTCCACTGACCTATCTATGTAATAAATATTTGACTATGACGGAATTGCATTTCATCAAAATATATTATAGACAGAAAAAAATAGGATACCGTCATTCTTAATTTATTGCGCTACGGTCGACATGTGATTCGTATCTGATGTTATTCCACTTTTTCTGCCTATAATTCATTTTGATATCATCAAATATTAACCATTTACTAATAAAAAATACTAATAAAATGTCAAATTATTTGTTTACACAAATTAAATATAAAGTATCTATCCAAAATTTGAAGCAGAGTGTGTTTTAATAATATTTCAGAACCATTTCAGTAGTTTTCAGACCTTAAATTTTATTATGAGCTGAGTAAAATTATATTTAATATCGCGTGAGAGGTACTAATAATCATTTCAGAATTATATCAATCTACAAGTCAACACCATTAAGTCTACTATAAAACAAGTAACGTTTAAATTACACGAAATTATCCACCGAGACGAACATAAAATGTGCGAATAACAAAGTAGAGTGTTGGGTGGGCCTCCCGTGGGCTCACGAGGATCGTAGAGGGCCGCGGAGGAATTCCGGAGGCGAGGTGAAGCTGAGGAAACGAAATCCGTAGCCAGCGAGTTGTGAAATAACTGCACGAGTCCCATGCGATGTGCAAATTGTGTATGATCTATATTTCCACCTACAGATTCAGATATTCAAACGTAGATTTTGGGGAATGAGGAATAATGTACAGCGTGTAGAATATTCATTTGGAAGACGGTTTAAATCTGAGTGGAAATTATGTTATAAGATATGATAGCATTAATTCTAAAATGGATGTATTCGTATGTGATGGTTTTAAAATAGATTTAGTAAATATACTATGCAGAGCCGATCGAAGATATACGAGGTATGTTAAAAAAAATGATGACTTTTCAAATTTCGCGGGCTACGTATATTAGATTATCGATTTTTTGTTTATTACGTTGGTACACATGTTCCCAACATATGTTGACATCTCAGACAAAACATAAGTAGACAAAGTCTGCCGTATTCAAGTCAATGCAGTGTTGTGAAGTAGAAAGAGTTGGAGTAACTGGTGGGTGAGGCGGGTGCGCGGCAAGGAGCGAGTACACTTTGATGTTATGCAAGTTGCAAACATTTGTGTAGTTATTTTTATATTCAATTACTTACTTTTCATACATCAAAGTAAAGGTTAGTTTTTGACATATTAAGTGTTTTGTATACGCACGTTTGTATTTAAATAAATAAAATGCTCGCGTCTGATAACTGTCATCAACAAAAATGCAACCCGCATAATTTCTACTTCACAACAAACGCCGTTGTTCTCCGTCTACTAATGTTTTGTCTGAGGTTGACATGATCAGCCATTTTGCATTTGTAGTTCGTTTTTGACAGATATAAAGGTTAGTCGTATTTTAGTGTGCTTGGTGATTTTTTGCAATCGAAAAAAATGGATCAAAGGATCTGTATTAAATTTTGTGTGAAAAATAAAATTAAGTGCTCCAACGCACTTTAAATGTTGACTCTGGCATTTGACGAGTCTACTTTGAGCAAAAAAACTGTTTATAAGTGGTACAAGCTCTTCATAGAAGACCGAAAAGATGTTAATGACGATGCCCGTCCTGGACACCCCAGCATGTCAACAACCGATGAAAACGTTGAAGCGGTGAAGAAAATTGTTATGGAGAATCGTCGAATCACTATTAGAGAAGTTGCTGAGGATATCGGTTGGCTCATACCATGCAATTTTTTTTCCGATGTTTTGAGCATGAAACGTGTGGCAGTGAAGTTTGTTCCGAAATTGCTAAATTTTGACCAAAAGAACGTGATTTTTGGCGAAAAACAACACCGTAATCACGCCTCAGCCACCGTATTCACCGGACTTGGCCCCCTGCGATTTTTTTCTGTTCCCAAAACTGAAAAGACACATGAAATGACGGCGTTTTGCTACGATTGAGGAGATAAAGACTGCATTGCTGGAAGAGCTTAAGGCCATACCAAAAAGCGCATATCAAAACTGCTTCGAGGATTGAAAAAAGCGCTGGCACAAGTATATTATATTTGAGGGAGATTACTTTGAAGGGGACAAAATAAATATTGATGAATAAATAAATATTTTTCAAGAAAAATAAAAAGTCACCTTTTGTTTGACTCACATCTTTGAAAAATATACGAAATTGCCTCATCATTAACAATTTTTTTTGTTCGAAGCGATAAGAAGGTAGTTTAACTTTATAAAAGTACAATTCTTTTTAATTTAAATACATAAAATCATAAAACAAATGTAGACAAATGATAAGACAAGCCACTTGATATATTGTAAAATTAATAGTACTATTGCTTCTTATTTAAATTTTTACGTCATGTATTTATCTGGATTATTATTAAATTTAGTGAATTTTTATATTGAATTAATTTTAATAATAAATAATTGTATGTTACAGAGAAATTAGAACATCATTAACAACGTATTTCCTATATTGCATAAATCAATTCACCATCCTGTATACAGGAATAAGCAAAATTAAGTTAAAATCGATTAAAAACTGCAGGATTGCAAAAAAATCCTTTTTTTTGTCGCTGAGAACAATTGAAATATTTCGGATATCTTCAGGCCGAACTTTACCTGTGAAATCAAATTTGATTAAAATCGACTGAAAACTGCAGGAGGAGTTTGAGAGACAAGAAAAAGCGAACGACTGACGACCAACAACTAAGTAAACGACAAACATACATACATCCACCTAAATCAAAGTGGGATTCGTCTTCTTGGTACTCTATCCAGGATTTCTGTATAAATTTTTAATTTTTGCCGATGATAGATACTGAACGAATTACTTCAAGTTGTTTCTTTGAGAGTCGACGAGCTAATTAGGAATAGCCAATATTTATCAAATCTAATAAGTTACACTACTTTTAAAATTTCAAATTTAGAATACTTATATAAATAAAAGAGATGAAGGGCAGATTACCTATAATCTCTATAAATATGAAACCTAAAAATTAAAAACCCATTTATTATGACCAAATTTTATTTCAAATCGAATTCTCATACAATACTCCTTACATAACATTGAGGTTAGCGCATTCATAAAAACATCATCATCACCACTACCACTAGCACTGCTTTGCAATGTTGCCATATTGAACGGGGCAACTCTGACACAATGTGCTCGAACTTCTCCATTCAGAGTTGGGGAACAACGATGGCGACGGCGATGGAGAGTATTTATGGGCCAGGAGCATGCACGCAGTGCTGACAATAAAAGCAATTATTAGCGAACTAAATAAAGAAGCGAGTAATGACTTTGCGGAATGAGAATATTTTAGGTCATTCCAAACCGATGCGATGAATTATAAGGAAGTGGAACCAAGCTTTGTTCGGGGGTTTGATTACAGATTTTGAGTAGGGTTATTAATAGATGAAGAATTATTTGCACCTATAGCATTATTGGGGTTAGTTAATATGGTAATTCAAGAATATTGACCGCTAGTGTGACCGGTGATTAAGGGTGATTATTTACCTCATGATAGAAACTCTATATAGAAACGTCACTCTGTCAGTTTGACATCGGATAAACAAGTAGGTATACGCCAAGCAGAAATGGCTTTACAGTTACGTCATGTCATTGCAACAAACGAAGCACGTTGATGTTTTCTTGAAAAATATTGAAAAATAAATCAAGAATTTGTAAAATAAACCGATTAAATAACGTAATTGTCATTTTATATATGAGTGAATGTACGAATATGATTATTAAATTTTTAAGCCTAATAAAATCGTAGTACAGTACAGTATAAATATAAGAGTGAGTATAATACGTCACTGTAATTTTAGACCGATATAAATTACTTCATTTGACCAATTATCTAGAAAAATACATTAGAAGTTTAATTTTTCTTAGGCCAAACTTTTATTTTCTTCATTCAAACTCGATTACTTTGAATTAAAACTACTTGATTGCTCAAGTCTCATAATTAAAATTTTATCCTGTAGTGGTATTACTCTGGTTACCTTTAAAGCTACATTCACAAATCAAAATTAGTTTTTGTTTTATGCTTTCCATTTTTGTTTTAATAACCTTGTAAACATGTTATCTTATGCAGCCATTCACAAATCAGTATTTAGTTTTGGTTTTAACACATAAGTTTGCAAACTCCAAACTTATGTTTTAGTTTTATGTTTTATACTTAGGAATAGACCAATAGGACGAAACGTAGAATGATGCAGTGATATATACTTGTCTCTTTCTATCATCCTTCGCATTGATGATAACCTAAGTTTGTTTTTATTCGAGTGTCAAAACGAATGAAAATAAATTAATACCTACTTTCTTATTATGATAATATTTACTTTGCTCTTCCAAAAAATATGAAAGTAAATAAACAACATATGACAGCAAGTGTAACTTCTGACACATCTGACAGTTACATTTACTGTATTACCGATCTTCTGAGTATAGTGGATTTTCTAAAATTTGTGATAGATGTCACTACTAACTAAAATCGACAAAATCAAAACTATTTGTAAATGGCACCTAAAAACACACTAAAACATAAAGCATAAAACAAAAACTAATTTCGATTTGTGAATGTAGCTTAAGTCGACTAAATATTTTTTTTAGCTGTCAAACGTTATTTTTGATAAATATGCTTTGAACATAAATGATAGAATATTTAGTTCTGTATACTTTTAATTTTTATTTGATATATTTTTCTCGAAAATAATTGATTGTTTATATAACCGGCCACAGTGATGAAATTTTGCACAATTATAAACAATTAAATTTGCGAGAGTGAAACTCGAAAACTTAAAATTACGGTTACCACAGTATAGAATTACTCGTACTGTAATTAATGATTAACTAAATTAATTGTGTTGCCTGGATTTTCAAAAATGTAATTTACCCCTTGCTTATTAGTCGATAAATGAATTTTTATGATAATATTCATTCCTGCCGACCTGTATTTTTGCGCTTTGAATTCTTCGGTAAAATTCCGGCATTTCGTATTTATGTAGCCATAGCTCATCAAAAGTTAAATATTCATTTAATATTTCTTGAGTTATATCTTTATACAGACAGATTTTAAATATTTTATTTCTGCTTTAAGTAGATAGTTAAATTAATACAAATATTTAACTACTTCTATTCAATGTTGCTAGAGGAAAGTCTGTAGAAAAGTATAACAACTATCCGTATTTTAATTGAATATACTCGTATATCCGGAGATTTTTTAATTTCTTGACGAGTAAAGTATTCAACAAGAAAATAATAAAATATAATTCAGCAGATTCAAAATACAGCCACCATTTTTGATTATATGTGTTGTATTTATTATTATTAGTGACAATAGGTTCTTTAGAAGTTACCATTTACGTATGTATGTAGAAATTACATCTTATAAAAAATGCGTAATAGGAAATAAGTTTTCTGCTGCCGTGAGTACTGTAGCAACCTATTCACATAATAATAATTGTAGATGATTAAATTCAGCATGGGATGGCTAGCTCAGTGGTATGAAGTCGGCCTGTGGATCCTGAGAACCCTGGTTCGATTCCCACAGGCGACAAACTATTTTCATAATTTCAAAAGCTATCCCTGTGGCTCCTCCACCACTAACATCTTTGAGGGGGCGTGATTTGACGACTGGTAACCGCACTTCACGCGCAAAATATATCACTTACTGAGATCTGCTTCGGCAGAGTGCCACACCCAGTAATGGGTAGAAGGCGTGATGATATATTTATTTTATTTTTTTTAAATTCAGCATCCAAATCAGTCTACACATCTCATTTTTCTTATTTAGTTGCAATTAAAATCAGCTTTAAAATTTTTGCATGACAGTTACATGTTACACATTTATTTGACATATTCTAGTTTTGTAAATAATTACGTAAAAACATCTAATTATGACAACTTTTTATTTAATTTTAACAGAAATTATATAAAAAAATTAAACTGTGTAGACAGATTTGACTACAGAATTTGATTCTCTTTAAATTTTATTTGAAACATTTTCTGAGAAGGACTGATACTCGTTTCTCATCATCTATATATGTTAATAGGAAACCTAGGTAATTCTGGGAATACTATGTATTACCCTTTTTCCTACTTCTATATTATTTGTGGTGTAACAAATACGAACCTACATAAACTTACTTATTTCCCTGAAATGCATTAGAATATGCAACAGATATTTGGTAAATTCAGAGTACTAAGAAAGTTTCTAGAAATGATAAATCAAACCTATAATGTAATTAAATATACGTAATTCTCTTATAATGCAACATTCGCCTATAAGGCTCTCATTACGAAAACACTTGCGCGAAACCATCTGCCTTCTAAGAACTCTTGTATCGTTGATCGACTGGAGAAGCCTCCAAGAAGCTGGCGACGCCTCCAAGAAACTGGAGACTGGAAATTTCCAGACAGTGTCCGCAACAATTCGTGACAAAACTTCCAAATTCGGTTCTAAGAATCAACGGGCGCGGTTGATATTTCCGGAATAAGTAGACCAATTGATCTTCCAGTTTGTAAATTTGTACCTATATGTTCGCACATGTCCGACCGAGATTTTTCAGTGCCGCGATAAATTTATATTTTTGCATAGCTACGTGCCCCAATATATTGACAATTTTTCAGCACTCAATTTCTATATGATATATTCTTTGTACGTTGTATATCATTTCTTGAATTTGATGTGCTTTTCTTTGCGCTTCCACTACTGTGAGTAGAGGATGTGATGCAAAGATTTTATAGTTTTTCCTACAATATACACTTTTCAGATTGATATAGATAAATACATAACAAAAAAAACTTATAGAAAGAAATAAGAAATATCAATACAGAAAGCATATTTTCTGCGCGCCATCTGTTTACTTTATTTCGAACTACTTTGCTATAAAGAAAAATTGTTCTTAGTAGATACTTCATTATTAAACTTATGAAAACTTTTAAATAAATATTTTAGAACAAAATTATACACATGAAAAGTGAAATATTTTATAAAGCATCATAAATATCAAAATACAAGTGACAGCATTTTCCAAGCTGCGAACGATTTGTTTATATTTTTATCGTCTGCCGCTTTTTATAATATAATACTGTCAAAACTGAGAATTTTGTTAAAAATAGATGACACATATTAAGTCGATGACAGTCAGAAATATATATATATATATATATATATATATATATATATATATATATATATATATATATATATATATATATATATCTTAATTTATTATTTATTTTCTTATTTACTTTTATTTTATGGGGTAATGGCTCAGTGGTATCAAGTCGGCCTGTGAATCGAAAGAACCCTGGTTCGATCCCCACAGCCGACAAAACATTTTCACCAATTTAAAATTACCTCTGTGGCTCCCCCTCCACTAACATCTTTGGGAGCCGTGATTTGACGGCTGGTAACCGCACTTCACGCGCATCAATATATCACTTACCATGATCTGCTTCGGCAGAGTGCCACACCCAGTAATGGGTAAAAGGCGTCTTAATTTCTCCTCCCTTCCTTTCTTATATTTTTGATTCGTTTTCTGATCTTACAGAGAGTGTTTAACTGCAATTGTATAGAATTCACTTTCAAAAACAAACGCAGACCTACACTCCCATCTCTTCTTATCATTTTTAGTTCTTACAATAGAGAGGCTAACTGCAATTTTGTATAATAAAAGATACCGAAAAATCTGATTGCTGCAAAAAGCGGAATTTCTATATATCAGTCAAAAGTAGACTCGCTGTTTAAACAGTATATGTTTCACAGGCGTTATAAATGAAACATATAATACATTGTATATATTTTTTGAATTAAAGTATTATAATAAATTTGAAAACATTAAATTTAATGTAAACAGGGCCGGCAGAAGTCGTGTCCTTGGTGTGTAGTACTCGACACCTACACGAAATTTTTAAAAGATTTTTCTAATTTTCATGTAGTTTTTCCGCTCTAGATCCATACATGTCTAGATAAAAGAAAAAGAAATTTAAACGTAAGCACTGCGTCATTATAGTGAAACTGTCCAATGACAGTAGGGATCTTGGGTTCTGTCAACTCCCGTGTTAATAAGTGTGTGCTGAACATCAGCAACGAAACAAATTGTTTCTAAAACAGTAAACAAAATACAAACAAAATGAGAACGCAAAAAAGCATTTGCTCAGTACAGCTCTAGTATCAGCACAAGCACCAGCACCAGCATCAGCACCAGCACCATCATAGCAGCAACAGCAGCAGCAGCAGTATAGCCCAATTAGATGTTCAGTAAGCTCTAAGCTGGTGATTTTCTTTGGGCCGTTTCGCCTACTAGATTCGTAAACCCGTTTGAGAACTCGTTCAACGGACTCGCGTTATCGATTTTTACCCAGAGGCATAAAGTTTAATTTCCTGTAGCAGGAAACGAAAATTGTTTCTTTCTCAAAATGTTTTGACGAACAGAAGAAGACTGATGTTATTTATACTTTAAGATGGATAACACTGACTTACTCGATACTTCACGACGGAAAATTTTGGTTCTTAACCACTTTCAACTTCCTTCGGCACGCAAACGATAATGACACTATTTTCCGAGTTACTAATGTTAAATAATTAAAATAACTTGCAGAAATAGTAACTGATAGCGACGACAATTTCCTTTACAAGGGACACCTTATCACCATAGATTTTCGATTAATTACTATGATTGATGATGTGAAATAAGAAATAAGGAAATCTATATGAAAATGATCTAGAGATCTGATTACTACCGTATTACTTATAGTTTCAATTTTAAGTGTATGTAAAATTGAAATATGGAATCAAATATTTGACAGTAATTTTTTTTATTCATCTAAACCAAACCTTAAGTTCTGTTGATGCAACTGACAATACTTACGCTGGGTTGCATGAAAGTTTTATCGGTTCATTAGCAACTAACGGTTCAATAAATTTCAGAAAATCGTCAATGATACTGCTGCTAGATAAACAATTCTTTAACTAAAGAGCTCTTTTTTACTTTCTTATACACTGAATCCGTTTTGATCATTTTCTCAATGATGTCTCTGTGTGTGTGTGTGTGTGTGTGTGTGTGTGTGTGTGTGTGTGTGTGTGTGTGTGTGTGTGTGTGTGTGTGTGTGTGTGTGCGTTTGTACTGGCCGCAATATGAAGACCTGAACAGGTCGAACGACTACAGAAGAGAGGTCCGCTGCCGACATATGAGGTCGGACCTCATGTTCAGCGTTTGTACTGGCCGCAATATGAGGACAAGAACAGATCGAACGACCGCAGACGAGAGGACCGTTGTCGACATATGAGGTTCAGCTTTGGTTTTTCATTAATTAATAATGTACACAAAGCTATTTCCAGCTACTAACTATCCCAGCGGTAAAAAGTGATTATAGTATACATATATATATTTTTTTATATTTCTTATTCTGTCTCTATACAGTGAATTTTGCAAAGACCTCATATTAGGGTGACTAAACCCTCGGACCTACCTTTTCTTACAAGTGAAATTTTCCACATTCTAGTCATCAACAGATGGAGTTGTTACAGCACCCTGACTTATCGATGTACCATATTGATTTCCTGAATTATTGGACATGTTTTTATCTCATTGCTATTAATGATAATAATTCAAGTAAAATAATACTGCACATTCATGTAATACATTTTATTTTATTAAATAAATTATAATTATAAATAAATAAATAAAATAAAATTATAATTATAATTACAGATAATTAAAGAATGAGTAAAAAAACCAAGTTTTATACTACAGAGTATAAATTTGTAAAATAATTTCCAATTATAGATTATTACAAAATAAACAATAAATGGAAAATAATCCCCACGAACCATTTGAAAAAATATAAATTTGAACATATTTCAATTAAAATAACTCGAAATCTGGTGCATTTAACAACCTTTCGACTAAAACATCATACTAATTGAACTTTATAATTTTAAGATAATAATATAACAAACAAATATTTTTTTATGCTTTTTCTGACATTTTGTCCTAATCTCAGAACACTATTTATTATAAAAATATATGAATACTTTGATAAAAAAATTATAAATATATATATATATATATATTTATTATGTTCTAGATGTTTTATGTTGTTTCTTCATTTTTTGTTTGTTTTTTGTTTATTTACGCTGCTATCGGTATCACTTTCTTCTGTATTCACATGATAACTATCACTAGATGGTGAATATGGTTCTGGTTCACTAATATCACTATTATGAGACATTACTGTACAGCTCGAATTAACAGAACTACTTTTAAAATGTCAAATACGCACTAGTAAAGAACAACGCGTAATAACGTACGCAATTACTCTCTGCTTTGTCACATTCACGTTTCTTCTCTCACTCACTGAATTGCCGCGATGCCGCGGTCTGCAAGGCTGTGCTGGGGATTCAGTGGCGGTTCGTTAGGTAATATATAAAATTCACGATATATTTATTAATTCACATAAAGTATACATAACCAAATATTGAATAATTATTCATAAGTAAAATTGTTACATTTTTTAACTAAAATTTCAAATCAATAGGAAAATATGTGCAGACATTTAGCTAATATATTTGATATTTTAGCTCATATAGAATATACATTAATAAATATGAGATAAATGTTCATGAGAAAATTAATTAAATTGTGTAACTAAAGTAACGTGAATAATTTCAAATCATTCGAACAATACGCACAGACATTTAGCTAATATATTTAACTTTTTAACAATAAAATTAATAAAATCTAAGATTTTTCAATCAATTCTCGTTTAATATACACAAACAAATGTGCATTAAGTATTCATAAGTAAATAAATTATATTGTTTAACTAAAATATCACGATTCACTTCAACTTAGTTTTAAAATATGCACTGATATTTAGCAAATTTTTTAGATAATAGTATGATCAAAAACTATCTTAAAAACTGATTAAATTGTCAGAATGAGATTTTATTTTAATTGTTTTTATCTTCATGACTATCAGGTTTTAGATATCATTTCACATTTCATTTTTCAAATAGTTAGTACTACAGACATGATAGTATAACAACTTTAAACTTTTGAACGTAAAATTCAATTCTATACAACATTTTATTCTTAATCTTTTACTCTCAAAATTACACGAAAACTATTTTTCGCATATTTTAAAAAACGCATTTCTGGGCACATGCTGCATATCCTATGTGAACTCATAAAAAAATGTTCGATTTTAATAATAATATTACTAAATAATCAAATATATACACTGGTGAGAAAAAAAAAGAAACACTTTAAAATAGTGATATTTTCCCAATTTTCAACCCGTCATAACTGTTCAAATTTGTCCTTGAAAGAAACAAATCAAGGAATTAATCATGTTCATAGTTACTGTTGTTTTCAACAACTGTTTTGTACGCCTTCATTTATTATATTTATTCATACATGTTGCAGTATAAATAATGTAATTTGACTAATATCGATTAATCAATAAATAGGTCAGATATTTGCTAGTTGAAATAAAAGGTGATGCTTTATTTAAATATTGGTAAACATAAATAGCGCGGTAGTCCTGCATCGATATTTTATGTTTATTTTAACACCAATAATCGAATTTTTTTATTTTAAACATGTAAAACATATACTTCGAACAATGTAATACAGAAGTAAATGATTAAATATTTAATATTTCGAATAATACTGTTGTAAATAATTAGAACATTAATAAATAATAATTGAAATTTGTTAATTAAATGAATAAATATATCATCACGTCTTTTACTCATTACTGGGTGTGGCACTCTGCCGAAGCAGATCTCGATAAGTGATATATTTATGCGCGTGAAGTGCTGTTACCAGTCGTCAAGTCACGGCCCCCAAAGATGTTAGTGGAGGGAGAGCCACAAAAGTAGTATTAATGTGGTGAAAATGTTTGTCGGCAGTGGGAATCGAATCAGGGTTCACAGGATCCACAGGCCGATACGATAACCACTGTGCCATCTACTCCATTACTGGTTTTGAATAAGTCTATAATTATAACATCTATAAATAATGCAGTATATGGCATTCGATATACGTTTGAGAAATAACAAATAATACAATTTACTGTGCACCGATATCGCATTAATATACGAGTACGTACCAGAATATATGGTGTAGACGGCTCAGTGGTATCGATTCGGCCTGTGAATTTGAGAATTTCGATTTGAACCCCACAGATGACAAACAATTTTCACCACATTAAAATTACCCCTGGGCTCACCCTCCACCACTGCAGGCCACACTTCTACTGCGCGTCTCAATTTTAAAATGCATATTTGAAAGTCATGAACTGTCAAATTACTAATATGTTTAGTAATTTCAGTAGTGCAAAGTATGAAAAATGTGAGTTAGTAATTATTTTTCTATTCAAACTTAGTAAACTAGGAAAAATGGTTATTTATAACTGCCGGCCTCACTTCTACTGCGCGCGTCAACTTTAAAATGTTTATTTGAAAGATATGAACAATCAAATTACTAATATGTTTACTAATTACAGTAGTGCAAAGTATGAAAAATGTGAGTTAGTAATTGTTTTTCTATTCAATCTTAGTAAACTAGGAAAAAATGGTTATTTATAACTGCAGGCTTCACTTCAACTGCGCGCGTCAACTTTAAAATGTTTATTTGAAAGATATGAACAATCAAATTACTAATATCTTTATTAATTACAGTAGTGCAAAGTATGAAAAATGTGAGTTAGTAATTGTTTTTCTATTCAAACTTAGTAAACTAGGAAATTTTTTTTATTTATAACAGTAGGCCTCACTTCTACTGCGCGCGTCAACTTTAAAATGTTTATTTGAAAGATATGAACAATCAAATTACTAATATCTTTATTAATTACAGTAGTGCAAAGTATGAAAAATGTGAGTTAGTAATTGTTTTTCTATTCAATCTTAGTAAACTAGGAAATTTTTTTTATTTATAACAGTAGGCCTCACTTCTACTGCGCGCGTCAACATTAAAATGTTTATTTGAAAGATATGAACTATCAAATTACTAATATGTTTATTAATTACAGTAGTGCAAAGTATGAAAAATGTGAGTTAGTACTTGTTTTTCTATTCAAACTTAGTAAACTAGGAAAAAATGGTTATTTATAATTGCTGGCCTCACTTCTACTGCGCGCGTCAACTTTAAAATGTTTATTTGAAAGATATGAACAATCAAATTACTAATATGTTTATTAATTACAGTAGTGCAAAGTATGAAAAATGTGAGTTAGTAATTGTTTTTCTATTCAAACTTAGTAAACTAGGAAAAAATGGTTATTTATAACTGCAGGCTTCACTTCTACTGCGCGCGTCAACATTAAAATGTTTATTTGAAAGATATGAACTATCAAATTACTAATATCTTTATTAATTACAGTAGTGCAAAGTATGAAAAATGTGAGTTAGTACTTGTTTTTCTATTCAAACTTAGTAAACTAGGAAAAAATGGTTATTTATAATTGCAGGCCTCACTTCTACTGCGCGCGTCAACTTTAAAATGTTTATTTGAAAGATATGAATAATCAAATTACTAATATGTTTATTAATTACAGTAGTGCAAAGTATGAAAAATGTGAGTTAGTAATTGTTTTTCTATTCAATCTTAGTAAACTAGGAAATTTTTTTTATTTATAACAGTAGGCCTCACTTCTACTGCGCGCGTCAACATTAAAATGTTTATTTGAAAGATATGAACAATCAAATTACTAATATCTTTATTAATTACAGTAGTGCAAAGTATGAAAAATGTGAGTTAGTAATTGTTTTTCTATTCAATCTTAGTAAACTAGGAAATTTTTTTTATTTATAACAGTAGGCCTCACTTCTACTGCGCGCGTCAACATTAAAATGTTTATTTGAAAGATATGAACAATCAAATTACTAATATCTTTATTAATTACAGTAGTGCAAAGTATGAAAAATGTGAGTTAGTAATTGTTTTTCTATTCAATCTTAGTAAACTAGGAAATTTTTTTTATTTATAACAGTAGGCCTCACTTCTACTGCGCGCGTCAACATTAAAATGTTTATTTGAAAGATATGAACAATCAAATTACTAATATCTTTATTAATTACAGTAGTGCAAAGTATGAAAAATGTGAGTTAGTAATTGTTTTTCTATTCAATCTTAGTAAACTAGGAAAATTTTTTTATTTATAACAGTAGGCCTCACTTCTACTGCGCGCGTCAACATTAAAATGTTTATTTGAAAGATATGAACTATCAAATTACTAATATGTTTATTAATTACAGTAGTGCAAAGTATGAAAAATGTGAGTTAGTACTTGTTTTTCTATTCAAACTTAGTAAACTAGGGAAAAATGGTTATTTATAATTGCAGGCCTCACTTCTACTGCGCGCGTCAACTTTAAAATGTTTATTTGAAAGATATGAACAATCAAATTACTAATATGTTTATTAATTACAGTAGTGCAAAGTATGAAAAATGTGAGTTAGTAATTGTTTTTCTATTCAATCTTAGTAAACTAGGAAATTTTTTTTATTTATAACAGTAGGCCTCACTTCTACTGCGCGCGTCAACATTAAAATGTTTATTTGAAAGATATGAACAATCAAATTACTAATATCTTTATTAATTACAGTAGTGCAAAGTATGAAAAATGTGAGTTAGTAATTGTTTTTCTATTCAATCTTAGTAAACTAGGAAATTTTTTTTATTTATAACAGTAGGCCTCACTTCTACTGCGCGCGTCAACTTTAAAATGTTTATTTGAAAGATATGAACAATCAAATTACTAATATCTTTATTAATTACAGTAGTGCAAAGTATGAAAAATGTGAGTTAGTAATTGTTTTTCTATTCAATCTTAGTAAACTAGGAAAATTTTTTTATTTATAACAGTAGGCCTCACTTCTACTGCGCGCGTCAACATTAAAATGTTTATTTGAAAGATATGAACAATCAAATTACTAATATCTTTATTAATTACAGTAGTGCAAAGTATGAAAAATGTAAGTTAATAATTGTTTTTCTATTCAATCTTAGTAAACTAGGAATTTTTTTTTATTTATAACTGCAGGCCTCACTTCTACTGCGTGCGTCAACTTTAAAATGTTTATTTGAAAGATATGAACTATCAAATTACTAATATGTTTATTAATTACAGTAGTGCAAAGTATGAAAAATGTGAGTTAGTAATTGTTTTTCTATTCAAACTTAGTAAACTAGGAAAAAATGGTTATTTATAACTGCAGGCCTCACTTCTACTGCGTGCATCAACTTTAAAATGTTTATTTGAAAGATATGAACTATCAAATTACTAATATGTTTATTAATTACAGTAGTGCAAAGTATGAAAAATGTGAGTTAGTAATTGTTTTTCTATTCAAACTTAGTAAACTAGGAAAAAAAAATTATTTTTACTGCATGCCTCACTTGTAATGCGCGCTTCAACATTAAAATGTTTATTTGAAAGATATGAACTGTATAATTACTAACATGTGTATGAATTATAATAGTGTAATATGTGTAGAATGTGAATTAGTAGATGTCTTATTTATTAACATCTTTAGGAATCATGATTTGATGACTGGTAACCGCATTTCACGCGCATAAATACCGAGATCTGCTACGACAAAGTGCCACATCCATGCGGAAGAGATTAACCCTAAGATCGCATGGAGTCCGTTAGACACTTTATACTTTGTCGTCCTTCAAAATTCATCCAAATTAGTAAAAAAATCGCTAAGTTATAACGATATGAAAATTGGGAAAATTTCACGAATTTCAAGTGTTCCGTTTTTTTTCTTAACAGTGTATATATTTGAGTTGTGTGATATTGCTATAGCAGGAAGTAGCTATTGTAACTATTCGCCCCTAACGCTTTGCCTGGACTCTTACTCGGACGACGTCGGCAACAAATTCAACCGCTCGCCGAGAAAATAGTAATCACGTTGCTGCACATTTTTTGTCTTTAACAATAAGTAAAAGATGACAGCGCATTATTTGAAGAAAACAAAAACTTATGTAATAATTATTAATACCTTTAAACAAAAGTGTAGCAACTGTGAAAAGTGGAATTTGTTAATATGTTTTGGTGTAGTTATTTTCTATTAATAAAAAAATCATCGATTTTTAATGTTGCTATATAGTCAAATATATTAGCTAAATGTCTGTGCGTATGTTACAATTGATTTGAAATAAATCAGGTTAATTAGTTAAACAATTTAATTAATTTACCTATAAATACTTAATTCACATTTATGTATATATGTTTTATATCAGTTGATTTTATGCATACTATTGTAAAAAAGGAAATATAGGTAATAATTAAATGTTTGTGCAAATTTTTCAATTGTTGATACATGGAATAAATCGCATTATTTTAGTTACAATTAAATGAATTTACTTTATCACGTACCGCTCGGGGGTTAAAATAATAACAAACGGTAAACGTGATTATATCACGGTTTTTCCTTACCGTGAGGATGAGGTGCCGGCTCTCAGTGGAGACGGGGTGGTTCTAACTCGGAAAATAAGGGCGCCACACAATTGGGAAAGCTCTCTCACCCAAATACCTAATTGTGAAGGCGGACAGGAAAAACGATAGTTCTCGACGTGGTACGACTGTACGGAAAAGGATGTGTTCGCAGGTAAGTTGGAAATAATTAAAAGAAATGCTAATTTGTTGCAGAAAACGGAAATTGACGGACTATATTGCATGTAAGAAAATACAAAATAAAGCAAACAATAGCGTTGCAGCTACGTAAATGATAAATAAAGCTAAAGCGGTAAATCCAATTAAGAATCAGGAAGGAAAATTAAACAAAGTACTGAACGCAAGACAAATGAAAATAAAGGCGGGGCGCTGTGTCCCACAATAGAGACTAGGATCACGATAATGGTCAAAATACCTAGAGTACCTAAAACAATACACGTAGTTCGACGTATTACGAGTCGTTGGCCAACGATGCACGATACGCGACTCGATAGACTGACGTAAAACAAATCGTAGATCCTACTGGCTACTCGTCACATCAGCAACACACCTTAAGTGTGACAGACAACGTCCAAAACAAATAAATAAACGAAATCCAAAATCTAACGCTTAGTTGGATTTGTACAAAAATAAGGTAAGTACTTAAAATTCACATAAACTACTGTAAAACTGTTTTAACGATAATTGTCCGTAATTTCAGATATGTATGAAATTTAACAAAAAGAAAAATAAATCAAAGTAACATAAATAAAGTAATAAATCATAAGTATCTGGCCTGTAGGTGGCGTCTAGGCGTTGGCAGGATGCGAAATCGGCAGCACCGGCTCTATTCCACAATATGGATGTCACTTGACCGCACCCAAAATGGCGGCGTCTCTCGTAGCCTCGTGACGTCACACAGATCCTCGTAAATCGAAGTTGGGGTCAGTTCCTCGTCAACAAAAATGCCTCGGACAAGAGGAAAACTCAACCCGTCAAATAAAACACTGGATAAACCCAGTTAAAGTTCAAAACAACAAGCCTAAAACAAAGGGAAGTCAAGATTAGGTTCACGTAGGACGGTGGAACAGCACTGATTCGTGCAAAACTCAACAAACGAATAACCGAATCACGCGAAACACTATCCAAAGTTTAATTTACGGTATTGAGAAAACAGTAATATTTACCTTGGTTCGTATGCGGCTTGAGAGTGAGAAGAAAAATATTTGAATCTTCGGCGATATTTATCCGGACTACGTCCGACGAATAAAACACTATTCTGGGTAGCTGAACTACTTTAAATCCCCAACCGGGTAATAATTTTACAACAAAATTCACACTTCAAAATTTGCAAAATCACAATTTCAATAGTACAACCTTTCGCTTCAGATGCTGATTTCTCAATCGCCGTTTAAGAAAAAACTAAGCAAAAATCATCCAGTCATTTCGCGTCTCATCAGTCATTACTTTAATTGATTCTATTTAAATTCGTACTATTCCAAGAAACCGTCCCACATAGCACCTACTCTTGACGTCCACAAAAGCATCCACGTAGTTAGGGTGGCCTACCGAGAAGTAAATAAGAAATAGAGAAAGAATGAGAAAATAATAGCAGAACGAGAAAGAAAGAAAATATTGCGCGCCATGAAAATACGACATGAAAGATTTGTTTCCGAACGCAATCTGGGATAATTAAACAAGGGGGTAAGGAGTCTGGAAATTTTCAATGCATTAATTTATTGTGGAACTACCTACTGACGATTGCCTGACGCTGCGCTGGTGAACCAGCCTTTACATTTAAAACCAAACCGCGCGGCAGCGGCAAAACAATAGACTAATCGCTATCACTAATGAATTAGTGTCAACAACGGATTGGACAAAACTAAATAAAAAAAGGAAATTAGTTAAATATACGAACAAATGAAGTTTTACTTAATGAAACGATGAAAAATTTAAATCTGCGTAAGTATCTATTAACTGAAATATTTACTAAACAAAATTACAACCGACTAAATTATATTTTAGGTTAAAAGGACAAGGAATATGACTGAAAGGACTAAAGGATCAAATTGGAACGTAACAAATCCCTCCCTAACTTCCTTGAGGTTTAATTACGAAGAAATTAAAACTCACAATAGAAGAAAATAAACTAGCGATTTAACAAAGACTAATAAGAACAAAAAAAAGAAGTGAAAGAAGAAAAAAGAAAACTCAAATACATAATTAACTTAACTCGACATCATCCATAGAACCATCAGCAGCATCCTCAACATCGTTCAAGTCTCTATCTGGTCCAGCCTTCAAGTCTTTCACGTGCCATGTTCCACGTAAGTTTCCAGCTTTATCCTCCAGCTCGTAAACGCAATGTGAGACTTTTTTGCGCACCTTGAATGGTCCGATGAACTTTGCTGCGAGTTTACTAGCATAGTTTTCGGCGGCGTTGGACAGTTTAAAATTTCGTCGCCACACAGTCTGTCCTACAGTGTAGTTGACCGGTCTACGTCGCAGATTATAGCGAACCCTGGTCTTCGTTTGGGCCTGGTCTAAGCGCTGTCGTACTTCGGCGTAAATTTTCAGTAACTGCGCAGGTTTTTGATCAGTCACTCCGCTGCGGTCGACCTCAATGGCGCCATCCTGAGCTACAGCATCCACAACGTAGTCAGATCCCAACAAAATTTGCTCCCTACCGAAGTTTGCAAAATACGGAGTGAAGCCGGTGACTTCATGAACTAAAGTACGTATCGCACAACTTACAGAAGGTAAAAATGTATCCCACTTCTTTTGATTGTCCTTCACGTAGGACGACAACATGGTTTTGATTACTCTGTTCACTCTTTCGGTCGGGTTATTCTGCGGGTGGTACAGCGCGTTGAACAGGATACGCACGCCATATTTCTCGCACATCTGCCGGAAGTCTCCACTGCGGAACTGGACTCCGTTATCGCAGATAATGTATTGGGGCACACCAAAAAGAAGTAGCACCTCGTTCTCAATACTGTGAACGACAGCCTGACTCGTAGCACTGCGCAAAGGAAACGTAAGCACAAACTTGCTAAAATAATCGCAAACTACTAATATATAACGAAAACCTTTTGACGTTGCAGGGAGTGGACCAATAATGTCGGTGCTAACGAGTTGAAAGGGTCGAAAAACGCGAGGACGGGAACCCATCAAACCTGGGGGACGCTTCTGAACAACTTTATGCTCCGCACATACCACGCATTTGTTGACGTACGTCACCACGTCTGCCTTCATCTTCGGCCAATAATGCCGCGCACGCAACCGATGGTACGTCTTGGTGATCCCTGGGTGACCGGAAGTAGGTGTGTCGTGAGCTGAGTGCAAAACCTCGCGTCGTTGTTCTCGCGGAATGACGCGCTTCCACCTCTCTAAGTCGTCACTCAGGTCTGGAGTGGGAGAGCGTACATATTTGTAGAGTACGTTGTCTTGAATTCTCCAGGAAGAAAACCTGCGTGGCTGAAGAACAACACGGTCACGCATCCTATTATACCACGGATCCAGGACAGCTGATGCCTCGAGAGGAGCAAGTAAGACACCGTCGATAGGAGGTACTGATCTGGAAAGACAGTCAGGCACCAAATGTTCCTTGCCTTTCCTGTGTAGAATTTTGAACTTATGCTGTTGTAGTTTCACAGCCCATCTACAAAGACGACCCGACGGATCCTTCAAATTATTCAACCAAATAAGCGAGTGGTGGTCCGTAATGACGTCAAATTCCGTCCCTTCAAGATATGGCCGAAGCTTTTCCAAAGCCCAAACAACCGCAAGACACTCTCGCTCGGTCGTGCTATAATTACGTTCCTGCTTAGTGAGTGAACGACTCAAAAAGCAAACTACTTTCTCACCTTCAGGATATACTTGCGTTAAAACAGCACCAAGCCCATACGCACTCGCATCAGTTTGCACAGTGAAAGGACGCGAAAAATCAGGACAATTAAGGATAGGTGACGATACCAAACACTCCTTTAAGTTATCAAACGCTTTTTGACACGAATCATCCCACATCCATTTCTTGTGTTTTCTCAGCAGGTTCGAGAGCGGAGCACTAACACTCGAAAAATTTTGCACGAACCTCCGATACCAGGAAGCCATGCCGAGGAAACGACGAACATCAGCAACAGATTTGGGAGTGGGAATGTCCAAGATTGCCTTAATTTTTCCGGGATCTACCTGTAGACCTTGTTTATTGACGATATATCCAAGGTACTGTAGTTCTGGCCTACAAAACTTGCATTTGTCGGTACTTAACGTCAACCCAGCCGAAATTAACCGATCAAAAATCTTTTTCAGGATATCCAGATGTTGGGCCAACGTTTCTGAGACCACGATGATATCGTCCAAGTAAACGAAGACGTGTGGCTCCAAATCTGCACCTAAAACACGGTCAATCAAGCGCTGCCAAGTAGCAGGGGCGTTAGTAAGACCAAAAGGCATGCGTCGAAAATGATACAGCCCTCTACCAGGAATCGTAAATGCTGTATATGGCTTACTGGATTCCGCCATGGGAATTTGCCAATATGCAGACTTAATGTCTAGTGAACTAAGATATTTTGCGCCTCGCAAACGATCCAAAATCGCAGACACGTAAGGAATGGGGTAAGCATCCTTTGTTGTAGCCTGATTAACTTTTCTAAAGTCAACACAAAATCTAAATCCTCCATCTTTCTTAGCCACCATTAAAATTGGCGATGACCATGGGCTGTTGGAAGGTTCGATGATTCCATCCGCGAGCATTGTGTCGAGCTCTTTGTCAATATGCTGCTGCATGACTGGTGACACTGGATAGTAGCGCTGCTTGATGGGAACATCCGATACCAGCTTGATTTCATGCTCTACTAACGTAGTACAACCCAATGACGATTTCATGCGCGAAAAATTATTGCTCAAAAACGAATCTAACTTTTGTTGTTCAAAAGATGTAAGTTCGCTGTGTGACAATAAAACTGACGATAAACCAATATGCATTTCCGGCGCAAACTTCCATTCATCTCTTCTAAAATCAGGTATAATATCCATAGTGCACCAGAAATCCATCCCGAGAATAAAAACACTAGATATTTCGGGCACTACCAAGAAATTTATCAATTTAACTTTACCCCTAAGGCTCACAGGTAAAAGAACTGAACCTATACTCGAACAAAAACTACCATTCGCAACTTTACATTGAGGATTATCAGTATCTATTAACGTAATACCTAACTTCCGAATGATTTCCCAACCTTTACTGCCAATAATGGAGCGAGATGCTCCCGAATCTAACAAACCCAAAAATTTATTTCCAAAAATCGCAAATTCTAAGTAAGGTCGTTCATCATTCCCCAAATGAGACAGAAGATAGTCCAACATGGCGGTCTTGTTTGTCATGTGGTTAACGGAAGTATGTGAGGTTGATGTGGTCGCAATAAATGATGAAATTGGGCGAGGAGACGCAACGCGACAGTTTAACGTCTCCTGGGACCGTTTCCCGAACACGCAGGACAATTCCTTATCGTCACGTCTGGTTTCCCGCATCTGAAGCAATGGATACGTTTAGGAGCGGTACAGTTGGCTGCACGATGTCCTGGAGTCTGACAATTCCAACAATTAAATCGGTTCCTAGTTGCTGATTCTGCTGCATGTGAATCGGTAGCCTCGACACTCGCAGAGTGGGTGTGTGTTGTGAAAGCTCGTGATGTGGATTGTGGACGGTGATACGCTAAATCGGGTTCCAATGCGAGATTAGCAGCTGGTGGATTTCTAAAACGTTGAGTACGTAAGTGAATAGCTTCCAACTGACAACATAATTCGTCTACTTCATTTACAGAGCGCAACAGTTCTTTCCCAAGATGTAACTGAAGATACGGTTGGAGGTTACGTCGAATCAAAGTTACTCTTTCCTGTTCGCTTGGTGGATGTGATAGTCTGTTGAAGAGTCCTTGCATGTTGGCTATGAACACGGCAACTCTTTCGTCGCTACCTTGGGTTCTGTGGCGAATTTCGTCCCATAACTCAAATTCGTAATCGCATGGCAGAAAAGTACGTCGCAATGCTGATATTAAATCGTCCCACGAAGTAAATGAATCCTTTTTAGATCGAAACCAAGTTAAAGCTGGGCCTGTAAATAATTCTACTGCTGACAAAAATAATTGTGCTTTACTTACATTTCGCGCCTGTCTTAATTCCTCAATACGCACAAGAAAACTTGATAAACCTGCATCTCCATTATATTTTAGATTCCATTTATGGATGGCACCTGAAATATGATCGGATCTACCAGTTACATGTAGATTTGCCGAAATATCTTCTACCGCTAGAGTCAACCGTCTTTCGAAATCTGATACAACACGACCTGGACTAGAGGTTGCTTCTGGAACTGCATCACTCTCAAAATTACCATCTCCAAACTCGTCTGATTCCGGTTGCTTATCTTCTGACAACGATGTCTCGTGTTCCGCTAACAAAACTGCTGAAGCTTTAGCCGAAAATTCTGATTTAATTTGTCTCAAAAGAACATCACATTTCGTACGCAGGATGTCGTACGAAGCCTTACTGTCTTTGTCAGTACTAATACGAGATAGTCGCTGGCTCACATGCATAAGTCTACTGCCTAATCTCTCATACTCGTTCTGGTAATTTTCAACATTAAATTTACTGACCATATTCTCTAACTCTAACAATTTTTCATTGCAAATTCGTAACTCAGATGCTGGAAGTAATGGCAACTCTAACTGCGCAATTGCTTCGCCTGAACGTTCCTTCCGCAAAAGGTCTCGAAGCTTTGTGCGTTTCTCCACAACTGTGCCGGAATGTGGGCATCCTCGCAAAAGTAATTCATACGATAACTCGTCGGAAAGTAATCGATTGGGATCGATGCGCGGATCCATCTCGAAATAAGAAGTAAGAAGAAAAGAAAAAGTTTACAAAACAGGAGAAAGAGACTGTAAGACTCTTTCTTGTAATCAAAATAAACAAAACAATGCAACGCAATGCGCAACAATGTAATAATGTGCAAAACAAATGCACAACTATGTACAACAAAACAAAACAAAACGAACTGCAACAAAATATGAAACAACGCAAAACAATGCCCCACGACAGGGTGTCAATTTATCACGTACCGCTCGGGGGTTAAAATAATAACAAACGGTAAACGTGATTATATCACGGTTTTTCCTTACCGTGAGGATGAGGTGCCGGCTCTCAGTGGAGACGGGGTGGTTCTAACTCGGAAAATAAGGGCGCCACACAATTGGGAAAGCTCTCTCACCCAAATACCTAATTGTGAAGGCGGACAGGAAAAACGATAGTTCTCGACGTGGTACGACTGTACGGAAAAGGATGTGTTCGCAGGTAAGTTGGAAATAATTAAAAGAAATGCTAATTTGTTGCAGAAAACGGAAATTGACGGACTATATTGCATGTAAGAAAATACAAAATAAAGCAAACAATAGCGTTGCAGCTACGTAAATGATAAATAAAGCTAAAGCGGTAAATCCAATTAAGAATCAGGAAGGAAAATTAAACAAAGTACTGAACGCAAGACAAATGAAAATAAAGGCGGGGCGCTGTGTCCCACAATAGAGACTAGGATCACGATAATGGTCAAAATACCTAGAGTACCTAAAACAATACACGTAGTTCGACGTATTACGAGTCGTTGGCCAACGATGCACGATACGCGACTCGATAGACTGACGTAAAACAAATCGTAGATCCTACTGGCTACTCGTCACATCAGCAACACACCTTAAGTGTGACAGACAACGTCCAAAACAAATAAATAAACGAAATCCAAAATCTAACGCTTAGTTGGATTTGTACAAAAATAAGGTAAGTACTTAAAATTCACATAAACTACTGTAAAACTGTTTTAACGATAATTGTCCGTAATTTCAGATATGTATGAAATTTAACAAAAAGAAAAATAAATCAAAGTAACATAAATAAAGTAATAAATCATAAGTATCTGGCCTGTAGGTGGCGTCTAGGCGTTGGCAGGATGCGAAATCGGCAGCACCGGCTCTATTCCACAATATGGATGTCACTTGACCGCACCCAAAATGGCGGCGTCTCTCGTAGCCTCGTGACGTCACACAGATCCTCGTAAATCGAAGTTGGGGTCAGTTCCTCGTCAACAAAAATGCCTCGGACAAGAGGAAAACTCAACCCGTCAAATAAAACACTGGATAAACCCAGTTAAAGTTCAAAACAACAAGCCTAAAACAAAGGGAAGTCAAGATTAGGTTCACGTAGGACGGTGGAACAGCACTGATTCGTGCAAAACTCAACAAACGAATAACCGAATCACGCGAAACACTATCCAAAGTTTAATTTACGGTATTGAGAAAACAGTAATATTTACCTTGGTTCGTATGCGGCTTGAGAGTGAGAAGAAAAATATTTGAATCTTCGGCGATATTTATCCGGACTACGTCCGACGAATAAAACACTATTCTGGGTAGCTGAACTACTTTAAATCCCCAACCGGGTAATAATTTTACAACAAAATTCACACTTCAAAATTTGCAAAATCACAATTTCAATAGTACAACCTTTCGCTTCAGATGCTGATTTCTCAATCGCCGTTTAAGAAAAAAACTAAGCAAAAATCATCCAGTCATTTCGCGTCTCATCAGTCATTACTTTAATTGATTCTATTTAAATTCGTACTATTCCAAGAAACCGTCCCACATAGCACCTACTCTTGACGTCCACAAAAGCATCCACGTAGTTAGGGTGGCCTACCGAGAAGTAAATAAGAAATAGAGAAAGAATGAGAAAATAATAGCAGAACGAGAAAGAAAGAAAATATTGCGCGCCATGAAAATACGACATGAAAGATTTGTTTCCGAACGCAATCTGGGATAATTAAACAAGGGGGTAAGGAGTCTGGAAATTTTCAATGCATTAATTTATTGTGGAACTACCTACTGACGATTGCCTGACGCTGCGCTGGTGAACCAGCCTTTACATTTAAAACCAAACCGCGCGGCAGCGGCAAAACAATAGACTAATCGCTATCACTAATGAATTAGTGTCAACAACGGATTGGACAAAACTAAATAAAAAAAGGAAATTAGTTAAATATACGAACAAATGAAGTTTTACTTAATGAAACGATGAAAAATTTAAATCTGCGTAAGTATCTATTAACTGAAATATTTACTAAACAAAATTACAACCGACTAAATTATATTTTAGGTTAAAAGGACAAGGAATATGACTGAAAGGACTAAAGGATCAAATTGGAACGTAACAACTTCCAAATCCTTGATCCACATTTGTGTCTGTATATTATGTGAGAATTGATTAAAAAGTCCTCGATTTTAATAATATTATTGCTAAAAAAATAAATATATTAGATAAATGTTTGTGCGTATTAATGAATCGCGTTACTTTAAGTAAAGATTATTATTAATTTACTTATGAATACTTAATCCATATTTGTATATTCTATGAGAATTGATTACAAAATCTTCGGATTTAATAATATTATTGTTCATAAATCAAATATATCAGCTAAATTTCGGTGTGTATTTTCCAGCTGATTTGAAATTAATCACATTAGTTTAGTCAAACAATTATATTAATTATCTTCTGAATACTTAATCTACATTTGTTTATGTACATTTTATGAGAATTGATTAAAAAATCATGGATTTTAATAATACTATTGTTAAAAAATCAAATATGTTAGCTAAATGTCTGCGAGTATTTACCATTGATTTGAAATGAATCGCGTTAATGTAGTTGAAGATTTTAATTAATTTACTTATTAATTCTTATCTCATACTTACTAATGTATTTTCTATATATATTGATGAACAAAATCTTCAATATCAATAATTTTATTGCTAAAACATCAATTATATTAGCTAAATATCTGTGCATAATATCGTGTTAATTTGAAATTTAACAACTTTATTTATGAATAATTGTTCTATATTTTGTTATGTATATTTTATGTGAATTAATAAATATATACTTCAATTTTGTGATATTGCTTTAGTAGCTATTGTAACGAACCACCACTGAATCCATAACCTTGACAACCGCGGATATGCAGTGAGTAAGAGATGAGACAGAACAGACAGGGAGCGATACGCGTTTACAAGGAGACAATGGAATTAAGTTTATTCTAATAGTGTTTTGTTACCAACTAGAACTTTTAATCATATTGTTTCGGTAAATAATTAATGTAACTAATACCTATTTGTACTAATAAAACAAAAAAATTAAAAACTAAAATTACGATCACTTTTAAAATATGTAAATAAAACTTTCAGCTTATATATTTTATACAGGTTTTAATAATGGTTTTATTTTAATGCACAGCCTATCTACATACTGCCACTAGTAGGCTACCTAGCTATACATTCAAATACGACGTTAAACTTGACCTACATATTTTGACTATGAAGAATCTAATGTATCCTAGGTCAGTTATTAGCAGCAAATATAAAAACGTTGTGTAGGTATACTTACAGTGCCATCTAGATTGTAGAAGTTCATTGTCCCTGCATTACCAACATCTTTCCACCCTGGACCTCATATATTGAATTATATTTTTGGGGTCCTCATATGTGAAACTCAATTATTTTACCATAAAAACGGTTCAGAAGTGCGAGTAATGTGTAGCAGAAGACATATAAATGTAAATGGAGGTGTTCTGGGATATTGTAAGATAGAATTAGGTCCAAAACGACTTGGAAGAAATGGTCCTCACAGCCATTCCATTGTACCCGAGTCCTCAGATGTCGGCCAGTACAAACATGTGTGTGTGTGTGTGTGTGTGTGTGTGTGTGTGTGTGTGTGTGTGTGTGTGTGTGTGTGTGTGTGTGTGTGTGTGTGTGTGTGTGTGTGTGTGTGTGTGTGTGTGTGTGTGTGTGTGTGTGTGGGTGGGTGTGTGTGTGGGTGGGTGTGTGGATGGATGGATGGATGTGTGTCCGAGTGTGCAATATCTCATGAACGAGATAAGATTTGTTAACGAAACTTGGTAATTATAAGTTTCATGAAAACACGAAGAGCTGAGTTGATTTTGAATGAAATTGAAAAACCGGAAGAGGAAGTTTACTGGACACACAAAACAATCAATTCCATTTATTTCAAAAATGTAATCAGTTACGAAAAAAAGTTTCAAACAAAAGATGTTAGCAAAAGTATTTGAAACATAAAATGTTATTTGCAATTTTCCTGTATATGCGTCTAATTTTGAGAAAAGCTAATTTTTATATTTAATAATATATTCGAATAATCATAGTAGTGTGGTGACCACATCAGATTTTTTCTTGAAACCCAGCATTAGAGTTACCAACTGTTCTTTTTTGAAAAAGACTATTTTTTTTTTGAGCACTTTCTGTCAAAAAAATGACAAATTATGTACTTTTTAAAATTTAAAAAGGACATAATTTGTCATTTTTTTCAAGGAAAATGTTACTAATGCATTCTTTAATTAAAATTTTGCTTTTACAAATGTATGTAAAAATTTAAAGAAACTTTCATATAAGGTTTTCTGCGATCGAACAAAAAAGGAAGTTATTATGTTCTTGCAGAAAGTGACTATTTATCATATAGCATTTTACCCCACGCTGCTGATGGCAGTGTGCGATAAAATAGTTGCTACAAAACCAATTTAATATGATGTACAAAATAGATGTTTTTGTAATTTGAAATTTTATTTGTATAGCTATTACATAAAGCTCAGAGTTGTAGAAATAAACGATGTATGCAACTAATGTTGGAAAATGTCTTCCATTGTACTTTAACACTTTCATAAATAACTATTAATATTTTGTTTATTATTTAAGGAAAAATTACAATAATATTTGTTTACTTTTTTTTGCACCAGTAACCTATTTGTAAATAAATTGCATCTATTGCATCTATTTTCATAATTATTGTTATTTAAATTCCGTTGGTATCCTTTTTTCCAAAATTCAAATGTTGGCAACTCTAGCCATACTCTAAATGTAAATTTAAACTTGGGCTAAATTTTATCTGGCAGATTCATAAAGCGGATTAGTGCTAATACCATGTTCAATAATACCAATAAGTCTGTTTCAAATTAAAACAGATTCACGAAATGAATGAAGTTTGATTCTAATTAACATTCTTTTTTACCCAGGCTACAAAATAAACTTGTTTTGTGAATTGGAAACAGAGTAAAAATAAAATAAAAATTATATTAGCGCTAATCCGTTTTATAAACCTACCTAAAAATGTATAAAAGTTAATTGGAGTCAAAATTAAATATGATCTATAGAATAACTTGAATTACTGTTATACATTCACTTCGACATTGTCTATTGTGACAATTCTATAAAAGCGAATTAACTCTGCAACTAACTAACGTGTGGATATTGTTGATTTACCGCGCTGTTTCAAATTCCAACATGGCTGTGGTATACATGCGTCAGTACGTGATATTAATTAATTATTTGAATGCAAACAAGATTCAAATACATAATAATTGTTAATTTTTCGTTATTAATAGTTTAAAGTAGAGCTGTTAAAAAATCATGATTTAAAAAAAAATCAAACAAATCTGATTTTTTTTATTTAAATCTGATTTTTAAATTTTTTTTTCATTATTAATAGTCCACTGTAGAGGACTCGTATATTTTAGTGTTTTGAATTTCGCGCGAAGAGGTTATGCACCGCATGAACTGCGAAATCAGGTGTACTAATCAGTATACGTCTCCAGAACCCCTAGTTTTCAAACTAAATATTCCAAGTAACGCTTAATGAACGGTTGTGAGAACAGTTCAGGAACTTATCAGTCCCTAGAATTGTAAGTAAACAGCAGAGGAATAGATAATTGTTGTTTCGTCGTAGCGTTGCGAGTTCCTTTCAAACTTTAGAAATTGAAGATATGACCAAACATGTTTTTTTTTTCGATAGTCACGTAATTTGGCACCATAAAATATGATACATCTTTATTTGAACCCATACTCGATACTCATAATGAACGAAATTAAGTATCATATTTACCATTTTCTATCTTAAAAAATAAAATAAAATAAATAAATATATCATCACGCCTTCTACCCATTACTGGGTGTGGCACTCTGCCAAAGCAGATTTCGGTAAGTGATATATTTTGCGCGTGAAGTGCGGTTACCAGTCGTCAAATCACGCCCCCCCAAAGATGTTAGTGGTGGAGGAGCCACAGGGATAGCTTTTGAAATTATGAAAATTGTTTGTCGCCTGTGGGAATCGAACAAGGGTTCTCAGGATCCACAGGCCGACTTCATACCACTGAGCTAGCCACCCCATAAAAAAATGCGTCTAACATATGTAAGTAGTCATCGAGAATGCATTTTACGTAACAAATGAGTTAATTTTAAGGATAACATTTCAATTTTTATTTTATTTAAATCATATCGGCCTTAGTATATTTTTATATTCATATGTCACACACGTGTAGAGCTACCAAATATTTGGACTTTTGACAGTCGTGTTTTTAAATAAGTTTTACAGTAACTCCAGATGTGCGTGGGCTGAAAAATTTAATTGGTAAAATAATAAGGGCAAATGAAGCGAGCCTATCCGAAATACAATTAATCGATTAACGTCACTGCGATGACAAAGTCTGCATTATGGTACCATTATTTAATTAATGCGCTTATAGTAAGTTAAAAAGGTTTTTCAGTAAAGACATAATTTTCAAGAAAATACAATTAAAACTTCTCAATATTGCTGATGATCGCGTTCGATTAAAGGAATTAGTTCGCAAAAAAATTGTTTAGAATTTCGTTCTCGTGTTAAAGTATAGTTTGGTAATCAGATAAAAACTTAAAACCTCGCGACTTTGTGAAACAGAATTTAATTCTAACGTTTCGCGGAGTCACATCGTCTCGCAAGTCCTTTTTAGTTCCAGAGGACTTCGTAACTCTTTCGAGTTAATACCGTTGTGCGCGGAGTAATCTTTACTCCAAACCGAGACAATTGATAACTTATAACTTCAGATTAATTACAGTTTCTGGCGATTAATGTTAACTAAGTGAATTCTAGAGTTATTGATGTAGATGAGTGAAATTGTGTGTTACTTTGCGCTAAGTTACGAGTTTGTATGCATATGCGTTATGTCTAACGGGAGGAATTTTGTCAATTTATTCATAAAGAATAAAAAAAATATTTTTTATATTTTTTGAAATACGAGTATTAAATTAAAATGAATCGCGCAATAATTCTTGAATAAAATTAGTTCTCACACTTCTAACGTCACATTACCTACATCACGTGTTTAGTCAGCCAATAGAGGCTTTTGCATGTTAACAAAACTTTATGCAAACGTCAACAAGTGCCTATTTCGCGGTTCATGTATGCATTTGTAAGTTGTTTGGACTTTATATAAATATAAAGTAATAAAAGCAATTTTAATTTTCATCAAAGTGTTCTACTTATTTCTACTTTTTCTAGAATAATTACAATATTAGCTGGTGATAATTTTGTTCCGGCTAAATTAGATAATTTACCAAAAGTGGATATTGGTCCAGTTTATTTCTGATAATGATTATTTCACAGCTGCAGACATTAATGTGAGAAAGAGTTAAGGTTAGAAAATATATTTTTTTTACATATTGCACGTAAGAACTATGTACTAAGTATTGTGTTCGTAAATAACTCATTTTAAATATTCTGAATAACACTTTTACTGTTAAACAACAATGTTAAGAAACTTTTCAATAAAACTATCTGTTACTTTGGAATTTGTTTAAAATTATAAGAAGTATAGATTTTAGTCGCTTAGAGGAGCTGATAATGTGTGTAATGTAACGCCATACTCTATTTTTCGCCACGGGATTTTAATTTTAGAATTTATATGCAATTTTTTAACGTATTATATTCATTATTTATAGATATTATAACCATTATTTTTTTTTCAATAAATATATAATGTTTAACTAAGCAAAACTATACAAATATAATATTTTTTATAAATACAAAATGCTTCCAACCATCCATTATTCATCTTATACCCAGTTTTTTTCTTTGATATTTATGGCTACTATTCTGATTATCCTATTAGTAGGTGAATCAGTACAGTTTATGTTAACATTAACATTTATAACAGTCGAATGATAATTCGGATATTAATAAGATAAACTGAATTTAACTTACAGAAAAAAAATCAATATTTTAAGGATATAATAAATTTGTAATAGGTACCTACTATCATTTAAAAATTTCAATAAACAAATATCTGCTTTCAAATCCTCATTGTTTAATACATTTCGTCCTAAATAGGAATGCAATTGTCAGCAGTAACTTTTTTCCTTTTAACGTTCAGTTAGTCAAAAAAAATCGAGATTGTGATGCACTGGACTCATACCAATAAATATTGCGTTATATTCTACGACAGATAATAGATAATAGATAAATAAAGTTCGTCAATGTGGGAATGTTTACCTTTATTGTGAGTTTTCAGTTTTATAAAATATTTGAAAAACTGTGATGACGTTATTTATTGTATAAATTCTTGATAGCAACATGAACGGTTTAAAGTTACAGGAAAACAGTTTTAATTGTATTTTGATTTCGATGGTTTAATAGTGGTTTATACTTGTTAAATTAAAAGCGGCAAATCAATAAAATCGACATTCACAAAGATAAACAAAGCCAACGGCCTAAATGAACTGGGACGAATCTATTTTGAAATTGATTACAAACGGCAGTCAACAGACGTGTATGTGGTTCACACTGACGTCACGGAACTAATAAAATTTTATACATCACTCATTTTAAAACAATCAGTGTTGTGAGTCAGTCATCCATGCATATCCCATAAACCTCGCAACGGATATACAGATACAGGATACACAACTGCAACACTGAAATAACTGGATGGAGTTTTTCAGTTTTCATTTTAGGTTCATCAAGGGTGACTTCACACCGTTTTGAGTGTTTTTGTTTCATCATTTTATCTGAACGTGCGGCACATTATTTTCCGATTTTCGTTTTCAACAATTCGTTTTCGAAATTGTCACTTTTGGAATCTGCTATTTCACAAGATATTTCACAAATATTTTTAATATAGTTTGTAGTTACAGGATAAAATTATATTAGCAAATTTAAATAGGGACAAGGAGAGATGTTAAGATGTTTCTGAAATATCTTTTACAATATTATATAAATGTCGTATCAAGTGAACTACTAAATAATATAAAATTATGAATATGAATAAAAAACTGAAGAAATATTATGTTAACTATGTTACATATTTTTTCGCGCCTCCGTCCGTATTACAATATGACAGACCGGCAAAAACTCAGACTTTTTTAATGTTATCATTGACCTCACTGGCTATCAATGTCAGTGTGTACTTGGAGATTTGAAATTTTTACCAATTTTACAGCTAATGTGTTCACTGTAATTAATTATAAATCAATGTAAGTAATTATAAATCAATTTGCAGTTGTTCCTGCAATCAATAAAAAATATGTATACAGATAATTGAACTATCTTTAATAGTTATTTTTATAACAAGTGCCGAAAAAGGCTCGTTACGTGCAAGTGCAGAATTTAACGCACGAGGCTTGCCGAGTGCGGAAATCTGCACGAGCATGTAATCTTTTTCGGCACGTGTTATAAACAACATTTTTCCTACAACTGTGCGATTTAGTAAATCACTAAAATATTATTAAAATTTATAAAATTTATAAAATTTTAATCATATTACATGAGAACGATGTTTTACGGCGTTGCTATGGTTTGTTTGTTGATTGCTTGCACATTGCTCTACGTTATTTAAAAATATTTAACTAACGTCAAAATAATTTCTTCAAAATCATCTTGATTGGAATAGTACAGTGAGTGATTCTTCTTTATCATTAACACCTCCAAAGATAATTGAAGCTCCGGATCATACTATGTTGGATCTATTTTCGACAATGACAATCAACCTGCTGCTGGTACTTCTGAAGCTTCCGAAATTGTTATCAATAATATTACTGGTAATAATATAAACAGGTACGGAAGAAATCAATGTTTCTTTAGACACAAAAGTTTCCACTTTACATTATGTCAATATAAGCAACTGTAACAACTGTATTAATAATATACACAAACAATAAATATGCAGTATTTCACTTACTCTTTAAATAAAACCATTTATCGATATATTTTACTTTGTTCGGTTCTTTTTATTAATTGTCTACAGATTAGATATACAGCAAATTAAGGTTACGTTTATAAACGTCAAAATATACTACTGCATATTTACTAGCGCTGGTTCACCGTATCTTCTTCTTCCATAAGCGTCTGTGGTCAAAATATGAATTCCGCGCTCGGCGCGAAATTTAAATCGCTGTCAAAACAATTTTCTTTTGACAGTTACGTAATGAAGCACTTTCCGCACTAGTGTTTCTTTGCTTTCGGAAACGCACTTGGTCTGCATTCATCTACTTTCCATACGTAACCAAGGCAATTATAGTTACGTAATAACAAAGAAATCGCACAGTTGTAGGAAAAATTATGTTATGAGAAAAATTAAATATAATATCTCAGTTCTTACTAATTTCAATTTTTGTATAAATTAACCAAAATTAATAATAGCCCGAGTGCGTTAAATATCAAAATAATATAGTTATTATCTAATTAATGAGTATTAATGATTGGCTCATGACACAATTTTTGTTAATTGAGCCTTGACATAACTAAAATTTCCAGATTAACGACTAGTTGCATGTGTTAATTAAATATAAAGTTTCAATTTAAATAGTCAAAGAAAAATCAAAAGAAATTATTAAATCAAGATATCCTATTCCATATTTAGAATAAATAGAAAAAGAGAGCAAATATAATTCATCATGACGTAACACCAAATATAACACATCTATATTCAAAATATAAACAGGTCCAATGTGTCCGAATTAATTAGCGTTAAAAATTTTGAATAAATATTATAGAAAATGTAATTTTCTATCACTTTTTTAAGTTTTTCTTTCTCTAAAATAATTTGACACGTTAACAGGGAGAAATGTAATATATCGGATTTATCAGTATTTTTTTTTTGTTTAGTATAATTATCTAAATATAATTTTAAAGTGGTCCTGAACTAAACCACATAAATAGTATATTTCATTGGAAAAACTAAGTGACAGGAAATAATCTTATTTAGTCTTAATTCTATATGCTTTCCGTAACACAACAGGAAGGACGAGAAAATAAATATTACTGTCAAATATCCTATTGTTAATTTAAAATAAACAAAAAAACCTAAGTTTTGTTGGTACATAACACCAATTAAATAAATACGAGTAAGTAGTAATAGTTAAATAAATAACAAGAATTTTTTTGGAATTCTATATGTATCTTATGAAGCAGTTACAATATTTTGCATTAAGTGAAATTATTACTGAAGAACACTTTTTCAAGCAGTTTTTTTCCTGTATGTTGTAAATTCACAGCTTTTTTCGCAAGTAACTTTTTTGTTAGTAAAAATGTTACTGTTAGGTAAAATTAGAGTTGTAGAAATTAAATGGAGTGGGAAATTCAGCTTGTTCCCGTTGGTAAAAACTCTCGTACGTCACTGTGGGACACAAAACATGCGCAAGTGTCCCAACACGGGATCGTTACATCTTGGCTAGCTGTGGAAGTTTCAAAGTACAACGGCCGACATCTGTCGACAGGCGATCGAACTTTAAACAGCTTTATGCGAAGCTTTCGCCGTTAGGGGTGGAAATGGCGCGAAATTTGATTTTGGAAATTTGATTAAAACTGTTTTTTATTAGTAAATATTTAGTTTTTACGGATTATTTGTATTAAAAATTGCCTTTACTTACAGCTTGACCAAAATTCGATATAAAGCTGATGAAGAGTTATCCAAAATGGTTCACTTACCTAGAAAGAAAAGAAATGACAATTAATCTCAAAATACAATAAGAATAGAAATAAATGTTTGTATAAAATACAATATAATAATAAAATGAAGTGTTAATTCTACGATGTTATTATTTGAGTAAAATTACAGTTAATTAAAAGTTATAATTAAAGAACTAGCATTTACAAAAAAAAATTCATTATTCTATTCATATTTCTGTTTGATTTTTTCTAGGAAATTGAACTGAATAAAAACATGAAACATAAAATTTTATTGCTCAAGTATAATATTCTAATATCCTGCATATTAACTCCATCTTTAATTAAACCAATTTTAATAAATACGAAACTAAAAAACCTAACATTTCTGTACAGTAAACAAATATTGTTGAATGAAAACAACATGAATACAAAACTACATGGGTTGTGGTGGTACTAGTGCGGCGAGGGGGGAATATTAGTACACAGAGGGGTATGTAGGGTACAGGGAGGAAGACTCCGCAATGCAGCGACGCTCCACCAAGCGATGCGGGGCGCTGGGGCGTCGGCAGTTCAGCCGATCGTTGCCGAGCGTCGGCGACACTGGCGCATCTAGCGCTGAAACCGGAAAGTTGATAGTGTGGTTACATGGGAGCCTCAATCGGAGTAAAATTTGAAAATGAATTTTATATAATTTTAACTCTGAAAAATTAATGCTTATTCTTTAAAAAATATCAGGAATCCACACTTATCCTTGTAAGCTGTGGACCTTAAGTACGATTCTAGCAGTTTCTATATCTAGATACTCTAGATAATGAATAAGATAGTCATTAAAAATAAAAACTTCGTAGTGACCATAGCAGGGTCAGTTTGTTCCATTTGATTCTGAAACGAAAATTAAAAAAAATTTTACAGGATGGGTGACAACCTATACCTTTGAAAACCATATGCCTTTGTCATATCATCGACAACGTGTAATGGAGGCGACATATGGCCTTGATAGTTGAGATTGCTTGATAGATTAACAATAATAATAATAATAATAATAATAACAGGACTATGATACCGGTTACAAAAAGATATTATTTATATTTTGCAACAACTAGGAAAATTAGTTTTAATGACGAAAAAAAAGCATATATGGGCTATTCAATTTCCGCAGCTGATAAAATGATGTTCGCCACAATCAAAAATTACTCCAGTGGTTCTCCCTTCACTAACATCTTTACATTTAATATGATTTTGTATCTCTTTAAAATTGGCAATGTGTTACGTAAATATGATCTTTAATGGATTCTGTTTTTCTAGAAACATCGTAACTAAAATAATTGCAAAGAGATATACCGTTTGAAATATATATCTTTTCCTTCTCAATTTTAGAAAAAAAAATATAAATACAGTTATTTAAGCTACAAGTTCATATTACCGAATGAGAATACTTGTAGTACTTCCGAGTTGCTTATTATATAATAATGTTAAAATCTTTCTATAATGTCAGCTATTTGACAGTTCAGATTTATTTATTTGAAACTGTTTATAGTTTATTTTGCGCGTAAGTAATTTTATACTTACCCTACTAGTAGAACTGTTATTTTCTACAAAACTCCGTTGCCAATGGTATCCAAAAAAATAATATTATGAGTCTTTCACGACCGATAGCGCGAAACACATATTTGCTGCATATTCATTCATTATGAAAAATGTAGTTTTTAAACGAAAAATCGTATAGAAAGTGACGTATTTATCAATTATTTAAAAAAAAAACGTAAAAAAGAAATATACTTTCTTATTGATTTAATTTTACTTCTTTTCACTATTTTTAACATTTAAAAATTAATAGCATTCTATCAAAATTTTAATTTTAATTTCAATAAAACAGTCTAATATCAATATTAAAAAATTAAAAACAAATTCTTGTACAACACGTAATGAAAGCATTTTTTCTCATTCATTTGAGTGAAACCGGAGTGTATCAAACATCAAATTTAAGAAAAAAATATTGCTCTCAGTTCTAGTTGTATAAATAACTATTACCGAATATATTTTAAGAAGTTATTATTTATCAAATAAAAGAATATTCAGTAATGTGATAACATATTTGCATGAACTTGATGTTGGCGTACATTTAAACCAGAATTGTCAAACTCATTTAGACGGGAGCAGAGGGAATATTTTCCATAAAACAGTATCACAAGTGGATCACAAAAAAGAATCTGTTAAAAAAGTTGCAAATAATCGAAGAGAATTTATGAAATGAAAATTTATTTTAATTTAATTTTAGTAGAAACACTAGAATTTGAACCTGGGATCTTTTGATTTCATCAATTATTTAGAATTTTCTTAAAATTGTACCTTTCCTCGAGGCGTTGCGGACAGCAAAAATTGTTTTGAGAACCGCATACGGCCCGTGGTCCGCCTGTTTGATACCCCTGACTTAAATCATGATTCGTCATCAACAAATGAGCAGTTTCTAAAACTGTAGGTTGTAATTCCATAAATCAAGGACCGTTGATTCGTTAAATGACAGGAAATTAATTCTAAGAACATAAGGAACATACAGCTTAAATTGAAATCTGAACCACTCGGATGCATTTGTATTTTCTGATGATAAATTGAAGTCACCGAAATATGAACTCATGAAGTCGGCTACTGAATTCAGCATTGGTTTTCGGAGCCATGACCTCCTTGCAGACAAATAAATTCTTTCGCGACTACTTTACTTTATATATGATCAAAATTGCAGTTTATAAGATGTTGATTTAATAATGAACGTCACACAAATAGAACCTCAATTCTAAAATTAATAAATGAAAAACTTATCATTAAGAACTTTGGTATAATTTCTTAGGAATTTTGGTATGTGGGTGTAACAGTTTGAACAATTACTTGTATTTTGTTATCAAACTTGTAATGAATTCTTAGATAACAAACTGCGTTGCTGTTTTTAAACTTTAAAATTTGCCTTAAATGAACAAGATCTTGTCAGATGAACTGTTAAAGAGTAATTTAATATTCGAATCGATATTGTTCATTTAAGGGACGAGTACTTATTAGAATTTTCAAAAAATCTATTCTTCTTTTTTTACGTTTACTCTTTACACCTTTTAAAGTCATCTCCTAAAATATTTTTGGGAAATTCGAAAGATAAATTAGTATAGAACTTTAAGCGTTCGCGCGCTCCCTGGTGTAATAATACGAAAAACACTTTTTCCTACAACTGTGCGATTTCTTTGTTATTACGTAACTATAATTGCCTTGGTTACGTATGGAAAGTAGATGAATGCAGACCAAGTGCGTTTCCGAAAGCAAAGAAATACTAGTGCTTCATTACGTAACTGTCAAAAGAAAATTGTTTTGACAGCGATTTAAATTTCGCGCCGAGCGTGGAATATATATTTTGACCACAGACGCTTATGGAAGAAGAAGATACGGTGAACCAGCGCTAGTAAATATGCAATAGTATATTTTGACGTTTATAAACGTAACCTTAATTTGCAGTACATCTAATCTGTAGACAACTAATAAAAAGAACCGAACAAAGTAAAATATATCGATAAATGGTTTTATTTAAAGAGTAAGTGAAATACATCATATTTATTGTTTGTGTATATTATAAATACAGTTGTTACAGTTGCTTATATTGACATAATGTAAAGTGGAAACTTTTGTGTCTAAAGAAACATTGATTTCTTCCGTACCTGTTCATATTATTAACAGTAATATTATTGGTAACAATTTCGGAAGCTTCAGAAGTACCAGCAGCAGGTTGATTGTCATTGTCGAAAATAGATCCAACATAGTATGATCCGGAGCTTCAATTATCTTTGAAGGTGTTAATGATAAAGAAGAATCACTCACTGTACTATTCCAATCAAGATGATTTTGAAGAAATTATTTTGACGTTAGTTAAATATTTTTAAATAACGTAGAACAATGTGCAAGCAATCAACAAACAAACCATAGCAACGCCGTAAAACATCGTTCTCATGTATTATCATTAAAATTTTATAAATTTTAATAATATTTTAGTGATTTACTAAATCGCACAGTTGTAGGAAAAATGTTGTTTATAACACGTGCCGAAAAAGGTTACATGCTCGTGCAGATTTCCGCATTCGGCAAGCCTCGTGCGTTAAATTCTGCACTTGCACGTAACGAGCCTTTTTCGGCACTTGTTATAAAAATAACTGTTAACGCGATTTTCTCGAAATGACACTTTTTCAAACGGCGGACAGTTAATCTCCGGATCTACTGAACCGATTTTAATAAATCTTGGCGCGTTTGATTTATTCACTACAATTTGGCAAAAAAAAATTGGCGCAAGAAAAAAGGATGAAAAATATGGTCAATTTTGGTATTTTACCGATTTTTCATTATCGATGGCGCTTTCTTCTTTAAAATGCATTTTGAATATTTTGTTTCTGACTTGCTAATCCTGAGATTAACTGTCCGTCATGGGACAATGATTTTTAAAGGACTCAACATTGACGCGATCTATAAAATAGATAAAATGTCAAAAAAAATTTTTAAAAAAATTGTACTCTCGAAGGACTCACTTACATTATAGAAAAAGTTGTATGGACATATCAAATAAAGAAGCAACAAAAAAATTATTGAAAATTTGCTTTTTTTTAACCTTCTAATAGGTACTAGTCCCTTAAGCAATCCTTAAAATTTAAACGAAAGCGTGCAACTAGCTGAATCTTTGAATACATGTTTTTTAAATTGCTAAATAACATCTGACGATCCTTCTGTCCAATGATTCCGCGAGCCACAAGGGGGTCGCGACCTACACTTTGAAAACCACTTAAATAGAGAGTAAAACAGTAGCGACTGTCCGTTCTCTGTTATAATTTAAGTTAAATCTACTTTTTTACGTTACAAAAAAAATGCAATGCTAAAACATTTAAATTTGATGTCCTATTAATTTTACGATAAAATTGTAAATGCGAAAAATGTTCAGAGTTATAAACTATATTTAATAAGCTCAATTATTTTCAGATAAATATGTATCATTCGCGAAATAGACGCAAAATAAAATTAATAATATAACAAATAATTGGAACCTTCATGGTACAAAATCTGTGAAATTATTAGTTTTGTTTTTATGCCAGTCTCAAATTACGCATTTTATTTTGTGTTTATTTCATTTGATAAAGTTTTTGATTCTGAATGCTTTTATATTTATAGCTTGGTTTTAAATTTAATAGGCCTCTAAATACAGTCATATGATACCATTGTATTTCCCATGAGACACACATAAAGTAGATACTCGATATATGTATACAAAACATAAACAGTATAGCAGACAAACATACATACATAACCTCACGCTATATCCATCAAACGGGGTAGCAAGAACCCCTAAAACATCCACAGACTATCCACTCATCAGATTTATCAAAGAATCAGTCGACGTCAAAAACATTCTCATCCACGATTCAACCATATTCACGTTCCTTCCATATAAGCGCATTTAATATTTGTCACACTTGAAATCTTTCATCACGCAACAAACCTTCCATTCCATTCATCGCTCATATAAACCTGTTTCATTAAACTTTCATTAGACATACACTCCACATACCCAAACCATCTCAACTCACTTACGCTCACTCCCCTAACAACAAATCTAAAAAGATAAGAAAGGAAGGGAGCGTCCCTGCGCTTGTTTGTAAATAAATTCCACACAATTGCAGTTAAACACTATATAGACGAATCAAAAAGATAAAAAAGGAAGGCAGTAGCGACCTGCGCTTGGTTTTGAAAGTGAATTCCACACAATTGCAGTTGGACACTCCATTGTGAGAACAACAAACGAATCAAAAAATAAGAACAAGTACTCTAAATTCTAAAACATAATGAGAGATAAAAATTATGATTATAAAGCTTTCAAGTAGAGCAATGAAAATAATTCTGCATCGAAATTCATATGAACCCTCATGTGTACATAGTCATAACCTGCGTTATAGTGAGAGTAAAAATAAACACACGGCAATACAATTCATTCGCGTTTTATTCAAGAAGTACTAGGCATTTACCGGTAGAGTTTACCGGTTCCGGTTGCGGCTATTCAACGAACGGCGACGCACGTTCCGCGTTCTCGTTCTGTTTGTAGACGCAGACGCGACGCAGGAAAACTGCTGTTTAATGTGCGCCAGCTAACATTTTTGCATTCAATTTTAGTGGAAAATAAACGGCCTTTTGTTGAGTACGTACGAGTGCTTGCATTTATATGTTTATGCTGCGTTTATTTATATTTTCCGCATTACAGAAAGATACATTTATAGATTTTCTCTGCTATGAAAAATGAAATAAAATTAATGCATTCAACATTTCAAAAAAGTCAGTACGATTTTTTGCTTTGTATTTCATTATAAAATATAACCCGTGTTCTGCCTGAATAAAGATATAACTTTTTGAATGTTAATAGTGGGAATTTTGACAAGGAACAAAACTCAAACAGTCGAAATTCCTCAACGTTTCAGTTATAATTGTAACCAATATGTAGATTATTAAAAGAATAAATGAAATATTCAAAATACATTCTAACAATAACATAGAATCTTCCACCATTGTTGTGGTGATATAGTGGTGATTAAATTAAATTTTTCAATTGCAATTTTGGAATGATTGTTAATATTGTGATAAGTTTTCTTTAGTGTTCCCTGACGACTGTACAAGTGTGTGCCAAAACGTTGGATTTATACATGTAAAAGATTACCAAACTCTCCCATAGCCATCTGCTATCAAAGACAGACCCCCCAACATGTGAAAACTGCAACACAACCATGACCATCAAACACATAATAGAAACCTGCCCAAACTACGCACAGAAACGAAACCACCACAACATCTCCACAGACCTGAGCAGCGCACTTGCCAACAACAAACACGCCGAAGAAAACATCATACTATTTCTCAAAGACACTAACTTATACAACGACATTTAACAACATAACACAATACACTTACAAACACCAACAGCAAACAATTACAAAGCATAATTAATACTCGTATATAGTAAATGTATAATATCAAATAATGTATAAACACAAACTTAAATAACTATGTAAACAATGTACCAGGGTTCAAATAACCTAGATGTTGAAGAACCCTTAAATATACACAATAAAAAAAAAAAGATTATTGACTGCATTTAAATATTTTTTTTCTCCTATACGAGTAAAATAGAATAGTTACAACTATTTAAACATAACTAAATATAACTGAAATTTTGAAGAATTGAAAGTTTATAAGCTTTATATAAATTCCTTGTCTAAATTCAAATACATTTAGTGGACGCTATAATAAACACATCTAGGTAAATATAACCTATCCAGCAAACAATTATGGAAAATGTCAAGTTGTATATGGTATTTGCTATTCACATGTATTTTTAATACACATTCATTGCAAATTATAACCAAATTCTAATATTCACATAATTTTTCCGATATCAAAGTTCCAACAAAATTATTTTATTTTTTAATGTTTTCGTGTCTATAACTAATTGCAACCATTCAAAATTCGAATTAATTTAAAACGGACAGCAGAATGTATTATATTTGCAATAGAACGAGAAACATGAATTCGCCTTACAAAAAATTAAGAAGATAAATAACGGAAATCTTGAAATATTCACTGAACGTTTGTTACTATTATTATTAGATTTATCCCGAAATTAATATTTGTCAAACTATCTTGACATTCCATTTTAGCACCACATACATAATTCCTTTTATACAAAATAACTATTCCCCATTTATTCACACAACAAACTTTCAATCATATTCATTCATTATTTCTTTATTTAGCAATCTTTCGTTCAACATGTCTTCTACATATCCAAACTACTCAACTGATTTCCAATTTTCCCCTGCTTTCTACGTATTCTAGACATTATCTACTCGCCGAAAACTTTTAACTAATTTGCGGATATCCCAATTATGTGATGTTTTATATATAATATAAAACAATCGGAAATAATAGTTATTTATGTACCTAAAGTATTAAGAAGATGATTTTTCAAGGGCAATGCTTACAAGGCCTCTAGCCACTGGCTCGAGGGTTTGCAAATCGCCCGATGAATATAAATATCTAGTAATGCCTACAGTGCATACAATATTGTTTTACTGGTATTTTTTAATAATCTAAATAATAAATAATGGATTTACCTAGCAACATTCAATAGAAGAAATGTCAGTTTATGACAGTACTCGTATCAGCATTGTAAAAAAAAAATATATATATATATCATCACGCCTTCTACCCATTACTGGGTGTGGCACTCTGCTAAAGCAGATCTCGGTAAGTGATATATTTTGCGCGTGAAGTGCGGTTACCAGTCGTCAAATCACGGCCCCCAAACATGTTAATATCAGCATTGTAACGTCACTCTTAATGCCCTACAGCCTATTTAATTCGTATTATGCTCTAGGGCATTATAAACTAAATAATGTACCTTGTATTCATGGTTTTAATCAACTAGGAAGACACAAAAATATAAATGACTTAAAAACTAAATTAAATTAACGCTTAAAAAATCGTTTTTTATGCAACTTCCACTCATTTGAGTGCATTTTGCAAATACATACATTTCATCCCAACTTTTACCAATAACTCGGTGTGGCACTCTGCAGTAGCAAATCTCGGTAAGAGATATATTTACATATAAGATGTTAGTGGTGGGGGAGCCACAGAGACAATTTTAAAATAGTGAAAATTGTTTTTCGGCTGTAGGAATCGAACCGGGTTTCTCAAATCCATACTTCGACTTGATATCTATCATGTAATCAATTTTGCAATAGTTCAGCAAAATTTGATGCAATACAAATTACAAAGTCCATACAATAATACAATAATTAGAAAAAAAGTCGCTATTATAAAAAAAAATACCATTTTTTCCAAAATTTCTCATAGCAACATATTAATATTCCATTTTTAGATAAATTTCATTACATTTAATTATAAATAAAACGTTAAGGATAGAATGTTATAATATTTATTGACCAAAAAACACAAAACAAAAATATAACTTATTATATTTTAATTTGTTTGTACATATTTTAGTTCAGAAAAAGTGATATTGATTACGGCCCTCGCTACATATACATTCAATCTACTGCTCATTTTCTGCATTTAAGTTTGCGACCCCTGGCAAACATATTACATAATATTTCGTTGCGATAACCCTCAACAAAAATTTCATCACAGTTAGTTACTAACCTTTTCCTATAAGTCAAATAAAACAAATATTATAATTTAAGTCGAAACATAAAAATATGTGGGTAAATAAACTATTTTAATTTTTACTACTACTAATCATCAGAGCTGGGCGTACTCGAGTACATCTACTCGAAAGTACTGTTTAAAGTCCAAGTTTTGTACTCTGTACTTGTATTCGAGTACATTTTAAAATCTGATACTTTTACTTGTACTTGCGATGTTTCATCTAAATACTCGTACTCAATACTCTAAATAGTACTCAGAGTACATGAAAAGTACTCTGAGTACTTATAAATACTCTGAGTATTTCTAAATACCTAGAGTACTTCAAATTAATTTTTTAAAGTATTATTTTATTTCTACGAGTAGAACGAACAAATTTGTGCACGTTTGTATTTCAGTTTTCGTGTTTAAATTTCTGTTGCAGTATATATTCGTACACACGATACGATATTAGTAAAGACGTGTTTGTCGTATGCGTTACAGCGTTACCTACTAAGCATAGTCTACAGTGTATAGTGATACAATTAAATACTTAAATATTTTAAGGAGGAAACAAATAACCGATATTCTTTTAAGTATTTATTAGCAAAAGAGTACTTTTAGTGTTTTAACAGAGCTAATCTACAAATCTAGAAGCGATTTGTTTAGTAATTTATACTAGGTATAAAAGCACTTTACAAAGTACTTTAAAAGTAATTAAAAAGTACTCTGTACTTTACCCAAAAATCGATACTCGAGTACTTTTAGTTGGTACTTTACCCAGCTCTGTACATTAGGAATAAAATATTGTTCATTCATTTCACCAACTTTAATGTACGAGTATCTTCATGTATCTGTATCAAATTTCTGTGCTGCATTTCTGTATTTTATATAAATAATACTTTACTCAAATTTTACGTTCTCTTTTAATCCAAACTAAACTCAACTAACTCTCCTTTATACCAGTACAAACTACTAATAGATTCCGACCACTACTCAGTTGCTGCAGGGTGGCCAGCAGGAGGCAGCAGGACTTGTCGTCTCCTGCTGACGTTGTAAGTCAGTCTCTCGCCGCGGGAGCTTTGCGCCGTCGCCGCTACGGAACAGCGGGGCGCCACCAGTCGCGCTAAGTTAGCACACGATGCACGTATACAGCGTGACACATGACGCACTAGCTGTGGTAGCTTGGGAATTATTTTGGTTGTAAATCAGATTGGTGTATCGTAAATTAGAGTGTAGTTTGAGACATTTCTAAGATGTATTGATTTTTTATTTGTTAAATAATTTCAATGTTATTAATTTATACATACATACAAACATATCTTCACTCTATATCCCATCAAATGGGGTTGCATAAACCCTAGTTATTAATTTATGATCGATTATATTGCTAACTTATATATGTATCACATAAACTGTTAGATAAGTTAAAAATAGTATTGTAACAGACAACCATATTTTTCATCTAGATAAAGTTAAAGATAACTACTCTTCTTTTAATCTATTCGTAGATAGTAATAGATAAATATTGCACAAATTGTCTAAATAACAGATAAAAGATAAATCATAATTATCTAAATTTGTATTTATTGCATAATAAATATATTAAATAAAAACAAATATATTAAATATAGAAAATAACTATATTTTGCAAAGAAATAACTAATACAAATATCAAAATAAAGATAATTAATAATTTTATTTAGAGAAGATATAGATAAATAAGAAAAAAAAACTAGATAAGATCATAGATAAATAAGAAAAAAGATCTAAATTTGACAATAGAAATAAATATTTTGTCTAAATGATTTATCTAGATAAAATTAGCTAGATAAGTAGAAAGACTGGTCGCAAATACTGCCATTCTTAAAATGTAAGTAAAAGTGGCAAAAGAGAAAACATGCCAATTTTTATTAAAAGTATGAATCTATAGATCTATACCCAGTTCTATGTTTTTTAGACACTTATCATCATATTAATATATTATGTTAATTGATATCATTTCAAATTACTGCATGCGTATTATTTAGGAAGAAGGAATAAAATATGCGACTACCTATAAAATTTCAATTTATTTAGGTAAAAAAATAAAATAAATATTTCATTACACCTTTTACCCATTAATGGGTGTGGCAGTCTGCCGAAGCAGATCTCGGTAAGTGATATATTTATGCGCCTGAAGTGCGGTTACCAGCCGTCAAATTACGGCCCCCAAATATGTTAGTGGTGGGGGAGACACAGGGGTAATTTTAAATTGGTAAAAATATTTGTCGGCTGTGGGGATCGAACCAGGGATCCACAAGCCAACTTGATACCACTGAGCCATTATCCCATTTTATTTGTGGTTAATTTATTGAGGTTTTGATGTAGATTTTTTTGAAAACTACAAGATTAATGAAAATAAAAAAGATCCATAGCATTGAAGTAATAAATGACTGAAAATTTCATCAAATATTAGATAATTAATTGTAATCTTGTTACTGATACAATTATACAAAAATGTGTGTTGGAAAATTGAGCATTCATTAGAATAAAACAAAAGACGAGAAAAAATAAGTATTGCCTTTACTGATAAACTTTAAGAATAAACAACGATAATATCAGAAAATTTCGTTTTCTTGAAAATGTTATTTACATAATCTTTACAATTATTATACCATATAATGAAAGTTAAAATTAATAGTTAAACATATTAGAAGAATCTAAAAGTATAAATCTATTCTGCTGCTATTGGAAAATTCAATACGTTTTCCGCTACTGCTGCCATCTGTTCGCCAGCGCGCGAATTCAGTGTTTGGCGAAAGTTTGGCGTTTCGTACTGGGGTGGCGCTCGAAGTCTTTGTGTTGCTCATGACGCCCGCCAACTCCGGAGCCGCCGGAACACTTGTTGAGCTAACATGTGTTTCAGAGTTTTTCCCCTAAAGAGTCAACGTGCGGAAAAAATGAGACACTAATAGTTCGTGTAAACGATGAAAAACAACGTGAGGAATTTTATTTGCGGACTTCGAGAGAAAAAATAACAGATTTGTGGACGTGTAGAGATAATAATAATAGCAATACTATGCATAAGTGTGGCAGAAGCTACTTTATGTCGTCCCAGTTCAGTATTGTTTATTAATACCATGGATACAAGGTACATTATTTATTTTATAATGCCTAGGGCATTATATGATTTTAATAGGCCCTAGGGCATTAAGAGTACCGTTACTATGGCAATACTCTCAAAAACTGACATTTCTTCTGTTCAGTATTGCCAGATAATACATTATTTATTAATTAGATTATTAAAAAAATACTAGTGAGACATAAAATATTGTATGTACTACGGGCAGTACTTTATGTTTATCGCCCTCGGAGAGTACGTACATCTTCATAATACCCTAGGTATATAAATAAGTATTACGGGAAGCACTTGTATTTTATTAATGTAAGTCATTTATTACAATTATACTTTTCGGTTACTGACTTTTATCGAAATGTATTTGAACATTTTGCGTACTTGGTACTTTTTAACTTTCAGGTACCGGTTCCAGATTGAAATGCAAATCGTAAAATATTTATTAGCATTTAAATTAATAAGATACCTATCACTGATCGCATGCAAACAAAAGTTTGAATAAAAACATATCATCTTTTTTATTTGTTATTCCTATGAATATAAAAATTAGTCTTGTTTATTCTGAATTACTAATTCGACGAGTGTTCATCTTAAATAACAGAAATATAATAAAATGAAGGATTTTGTTACTATTCGTAAATGCAGATAAATGTAAGAAGAGTAAAAATATTCTCTTTTGATTGTTGTGTGAAATATAAATATTGTAAAACATTAAAAGTATTCAACACCAATTGATAAACAATATAAAACAAATAATAGGTATAAAATAAAATAAGCTTTTCATAGTTGTAACAAAACAACAAAAAATATATTATTAGATTAATACCTGTAGTTATTTGTTTATCAAAAATCTAGCCAGGGCAGTAAATTTGCTTTTTTTGCCTTGTTAAACATATTTTTTTTGAAATTGTTTGAAATTAATATAAATTTTGTGATTATTTTGAATATTTTTAATGTTATGGGATAGATGGCTCGAGTCGACTTGTGTATTTGAGAACTTCGGTTCGATTCCCGCAGCTGACAAACAATTTTCACCACATTAAAGCGGCCCACACACTACGTTCTTGTTGGACTGTTTTCCTCGACGAACAAGTCTGTTCGAGCAAAAACGACAAACGCCAGTTGCAGACACACTTCGGTTTTGTTTAATAAATATGAAGTCAATTGGTGCGTTCAACGTACTAAGCAAAACCAGCAAACCGGAAGTAAGAATCATTGAACGGTTTTGCTAGGCTAGCATTTGCTCGTTTTGCTCGCGAGCACATCAAGCGAGAAATTTCTCGCTCGAAGTGTTAGACATTCAAATATTTTTGCGGGAATTTTATAGTTTATAACTTGAACGATCGGAACTATTTTGATAGTTGACAGAAAATAATTAATTTACATATATGAAACATAGAAAACGAATATATTCAGTTTTTCGTAGATGATGGGATTGATCTATATCAAGCTATTATCGGTAGGATTACTATTATTATTAAGGGCTATAAAATAGCCGTCATCAGTTTTAGTGAATGTGCCATCATGGTTCTTAAAAAAATGTATATTTATTGAATTCCACATTCCATACAATAGCCTAATTTCACCAACACAAACTTGGCTGAAAATTTTTAACGCAAATTTCAATCTGTCAAAAGTCAAAACGCATAAAAAGTACATCCAACGTGCGCACTCGTATAATTCATTATTAGCCGAACACATTTCCCGATGTCTTGTTCGGTGCAACTCGGTCTCGAAAATGTAGCGAAACGAGCAAACCGTTCAATGGATCAAGCAATAAATCGCTTTTTGCTTACTTAGAATTGCTTGTTTTGCTGGGCTTATTGAACGCACCTAATATATTTATGTGCATTTGCCATAAAATAAAAAAATCAAAAGAAACGGACAAAATGAGCGAAGGAATGGTTTTGAGAGAAGCAAGTTTTCACATATTAACTTGTTATTTTAAACTGGAACTTGGAGATTGGTTTAATTATTTAAGAATGGATTACAATACATATTGTACCCTTTTAGCCGTTCATATGCTTTGTTTTTCTTAATACTGTTCTCGCAAGATTTTATTTTCCATAAACACGGAAGACTTCGATACAGTTCTATAAATTCCAATAAAAACTTTTTACTAATCTGCCGAGGATCCGTCATATTGAAACAATTCGTTGCGAAATACAAACTACCCAAAACCTATTTAACTACGCTACTGGACAAACTGTCTCCTCTTTACCCAACACACTTCGGCTTTGCTCGAACTGATAAGTTCGACAGACATAATCAGGTTCAGTCTGATTATTTTCATCAGCTTTGTTCGTGAGCAAAAACGCCAGTTTTCCAACCACACACTTTAGTTTTGTGTCGTTTTTGCTCGAACAGACTTATTCGTAGGGCAAAACAGTCCAACAAGAACGTAATGTGGGGCCCCTTACAATTACTCATATGGTTCCTCCTCCACTAACAGCTTTGGAGGCCGTGATTTGACGACTTGGAACCGCATTTCACGCGCATAAATATATCACTTACCGAAATCTGCTACTGTAGAGTGCTACAGCCAGTAAGGGGTAAAAGGCGTGATGATATATTTATTTATTTGTATTTTAATATTATCGGCATCAACGTAGTCATCATAGGTGTATTCCACTTGCCATTTGGATCAGATCTAACTTACATTTACTGAACCAGATCACTTATTCGTTTTACTGGATTACCTCATTCGCTTTTTTCTCAGTACTAGATTTACTGATTCTGACTTAGCTTAAATTAATCCATCTCAATAAGTGCATCAGTTTGCTTAATTTACTCATGTTGTCAATAACTGAACTGATTTAAGTGAACTAAGTGGCAAATGGAATACAGCTCATGTTGACATACATTTGTTAAGCGTAAAACAAAAACGAAAAACAAATTTGACGTTTATAATTTCATAAATGCGTTTTGTGGATGTTGTTAATCCAGATCACTTATTTGTTTCACTGGTTTACTTACGTGAATTAATTTCCAGTACTAGAAATACTGATTCTTATTTACTTTGAAGTAATTTACCCCAATAAGTGCATAAGTTTGCTTAATTCAGTTCATTTAGTTAGTCATGATGTCTAATTTATCTGAACTGATTTCAGTGAACCAAGTGGCAAATGGAATACCGCTAATGTGAACAGACAATATGAGATAAACTATCTAGTATTTAATTTTGTTAATTTGTACTTGAATAAATGTTGTAATTTTGTTTGTCACAGATCAATTAATATCACATTCGACTCTTAAAATTTAGTTTTTTATATTAAACATTTTTTTGTTTATCTAATATTTTATATTTGCAGCAGATATAATCTAGACAATGAGAAATCAACAATCCTGTATATCCTATGGTAACGGTAGGGATTTAACATAGTCTCGTATAAATTTTACGAAAAAAACAGCAGAGAACAAATATGTTCAGAACTAAATGCATACAAAACTGGTTTTTACAATTTTTATTATGTGTACTTAAGTGTACTTTAAAAATAAATTAAAAAAATTCTGTTAAATTGTAGCAGTAACCATTACTTTTGTTTTTTCTGAATTATTTATAAACGTCAATGTTTGAACATAAGTTAAATAAAATTAAACAAATTAATGAATTTATAAAATAGATTGACGTTTATAAAAAATTCATAAAAACTAAAGTCATGCCGACTGCTATAATTTTCCAGAAATTTTTTAACATTCTATTTGAAGTTAAACCAGTAAATTAATAAAAATGTTATTTATAAACATATTGTATGCATTTATTTTTTAATTCTGAACCTCTTTGCACTCAACAGTTTTTCCGTCAAATGAACAGGAGAGCAGAAAATTGAAGAGAACTAATATCCTCTATGTTCGCCCTTACCAAGCACCACCCGGTATATACTCGTATAAATTATAATAAAAGTGTGATGTATGAAGATTAGCCGAGTAGTACGGTGATCTACATATCGAACGTTACTTGTAAATGTCTAACTTTTGTAATTTTATTTAAATTCCAGTAAGAACAACATTCTGATGGTAGTTAAATGTATGAAATCTGCTTTAAAAAAGATTAATTGAAAATTAACACGAAAATATCCTCTTTAATGTGCTAAAATTAAAATCCGTTTTGAAGATGAATTTTGCACAAACTCTCTCACGCCCGAATATGTTAGCATACTATATGTAGGAGGCGTGTTAACAATGTCGCATCACATGAGATCTTTGAGTTTGAGCAGTTAATTGCGAATGTTTGCGCTTGTGTTTTGAAACTTTAATGGCGGCTTAAATGTAAATCATTCATTACGGAGGCAAGTTAACTACGCGTCTTCTTTGTTACTTTAGATGAAGATCTTCTACAAATTACACTTCCGTTCTAAGGCAATTACAGTTTTTCAACTTTCAGAAACTGAGAGTTGGCTGTATATGTTTTATTTTGTATGAGAAGTTCTACTTCTTTTTCATTATCAGAAGAACTTAGTACTGCAAGTTTTGCTTTAGTGGTAATGTTTAAATTATGCATTTACCATACTGAGTATCTCACTACTATTGCTCCACTGATTACAATACAGAAAAGGTTTCAAATGAAAGCTGTAGCAGTATCAAACTCAATCGCTATAAAAGTAAGTCCTAAGAAATTCTAAAAGAGAATTGGTATAAATAAACGGTAAAATTAATAATGAAAATTTATAAAAACAAACTATATTTTAATTTTATTTTAGAGATTATTTTTTTACGTTTCTCAAAACCAATGAAATGCTTCATTGTAAGTCACGTGTCTGCATTTTAACCAATCCTATCATTATTATACTGAGAATAAAGCTCTTGTTATTATTCCTGGGAATAATCTCTGTGCTTTTTTGTTTGTGACAAATGATAGGTAATTGTTAAATAATTATTTAAAACTGTCAACACGTCAAGTAAAATGTGTGAAAAAAATCGATTTAGTTCCATTTCCGATAAAGAAATCACCAACAAATTTTTGAAACAACTTCCAAGAATACATTTATAAGTAATCAATCAATATGAACCCAGTTCAAAATCTTTTAAGTTGGATGAATCGACCTCAACAGCTAAGTCAAAAAATAATCTAACTAAATATAACTCGAGAGTTCAATAAATTAGAAAATAATTCTCCGGGATCTTTCTCAAACTTGTTGCCATTTGACAATAGCCACTCAAGCCCTAACAAGTTTTCAAAAGATCTGTCAAATTATTTTCAATTTATTCTCACTCTCTTGTTATATTATTACTGAGAAAAAAACCAAACACCAGGATTTTAATCTTGAACCTCTGATTTCATCGATTGTTATGTATTCACTTAAAATTGTCTTTCCTCGAGGGATTGTGGGCCGCATATCCTTTTGAAATTACTGCTGTAGAGATTTAAATGCTACGCCTAAATGAATTAATTCTTTTAATTTTACTTATTTTATTACTGCTACTATTAATTTTATTTAAAATTTATTTTATTTTAAATAGTATGGATCTTGAATAAATGCAAATAAATTTGTAATGTTTAATTTTCACATACATATTTTAAGTTTGATGTTAATGGTATCTACATAAGTAGAATAAATCTCGAACTGAGTTAAATGCAAAATTTATTTCTTGCAATTTTGTCTTGCAACTTTTTCCTTAAAGTAATCAGGAAAACAATAGTTGCGAAATACTATAATTATGTACCTAACATGTTTTATAAATGTCTCGTTAGTTACAAGTGTATAAAAAACGAGTATCTGATGTTCGTTTTGACCAATAAAACATCTTTTAAATTTGGCATAAACTGACAATATCGCGTCAAATGTTTGACAGCAATGTAAACTTCTTCTTCATATTACATTTTACTTCGATTTGCTTTTATTTATTGAAATACTTTTTGCACGACCGGAAATTAAGACAAAAAAATGTAAACATGTATTAAAAGTAAAGTTATTATGACAGATGCAGGAAGTAAACTTCACTCCGTGCTTAATATGTCAGTTGTTATCTTCACGCCGTGAATAAAATGTTGGAAGCCATAGTTTGTCAATATGTGATTAAGATGTTATTTAGCGCCTTGGAAAACAGTACTTTAAATGACATTTTAATAACGAGAGTAGAAAAAACTTAATTCGCATGTTATTCGTCTATAGTGTAAATTTTGCTGGGCAATATATTATGACAGTATAGTGTGTGGACCGGTGATTCTCGGTAAAGATGATTCACCACGATGTGATAACGCGAGATCACCAATCCAGACGCAAAATAGCAGGCAGTCGAAAGTTGTCCGTGATAGTTGACGAATGTGAGTCGTCAGTTGTCTGTCTTAGCAGATAGTTGTTTTAATCAGTATATTTTTATTTAAAAGGGTTATGTGTGTTTGAGTTTTAAATTTTTAACTGAGCAAAGAGGTACATGTGGATTGTGCTCTGCCACTTTAATGCTTCCTCACATGTCTTGGTTACAATGTATACAATTTAAATATAAATTTTTTTTTTTTAATATTGCCACTTGATTGAATTTGACCTACAAAGGAGTGAATGAAATAAATGCTTCACACTCAACTTTTAATGGGATTCCATTTTTCTCAGTAACTATGTACAAAATTTGTATATATTTCAATTTAATTACACATGTAAGTTCTTAAATATATATATATATATATATATATATATATATATATATATATATATATATATCATCACGCCTTCTACCCATTACTGGGTGTGGCACTCTGCTAAAGCAGATCTCGGTAAGTGATATATTTTGCGCGTGAAGTGCGGTTACCAGTCGTCAAATCACGGCCCCCAAACATGTTAGTGGTGGAGAAGCCACAGGGATAGCTTTTTCAAATTATGAAAATTTGTCGCCTGTGGGAATCGAACCAGGAACCTCAGGATCTACAGGCCGACTTCACACCACTGTGCTAGCCATCCCATTTTATATATATATATATATATATATATATATATATATATATATATATATATATATATATATATATATTTTAAATAATCACATATGTTATCATACCAACATCAATCAGCAGCTGTAATCAGATCGCGGTCTTTCCTATATGTCTGCTTAATACAATTTGTACTATTATTTGTATTTTTGTGACATGTATTCTATATACATTTTATATATCACGCAATTTGTATTTTATTGACTTATTTTACAAATTTTCAATAAATAAATTACTATAATTGTATTCATACTTTTGTCAATATAGTTAAAATCAGTACAGTATCGGTTCGTGCTGCTAGATGTTTCTAGTTTACACATCCTCTCCTCTAGTAACACTTTGAGTTGTAAAACAAGAGGTGAAACTCTACCGAATCGACATTGACACATTAAACACCCATAGTCTAGGTTCCTTATACACAATTATATTATGAAAGTGAAGTCGATGTCAACGTCGATTCGATGTAGTTCTACCCCTATACTCGTTAAACCTGAGTGCACATTACAATGACAGGAAGTGGAAGAAAGAACGTAGTGGCAAACTTTCTTGATCAATAATAATTTTCAATAACAGGACGATGAGGAAACAAGAAAATGAAGAAGAAGAACATAGTAACGAACTAACCTTTTTATCAATTTTTATTGACAAGAAACTGTTACAAATTGTTATATCTATTTTATCAAAGTTGCTACAGACAATTCTATTCCGGTGACTGCCAAGGCTAATCCTATTCTAATTCACTGGATTTGAACAAATTTTGGGAAAATAATTGAAAATCGAATTCGATAGATTTTGAACAACTTTTGTAAATTTTATTATAGTACAATTTTTGAAAGAATGAAGTAACTAAAAGTATAGTTTACAGAGAAAAACTGCCAGTTTAGTTACAAAAATTTGGCGCTAAATTAAATTAAATTAAAATATTGATTTATAATAATAATAATGTAAATGCATATGATATATTAATCCATCATTTTGATATTAAAATACGTGTATATTTTTTAAGAGTTCTGTATATAAAAAAAACTGGTTATGTACAATTAATGGATGTTAACTTCTTCGCGATTTTAACCAATAAGAGAAAGGATTAAATAAATCATATTATCCACACAGGATGAAAACGAACTATAATAAATACAGCGATTCGGAGAAAAGTGCTAGAAAGTAATGTTTATAGCTATCATTCCAACTCTTGTAGTTTCTGAGTTGGAAATTGCAACAGGCTGCCAGATTTAGCAAGGGGTAGAAGGATATCACCATGTTATGTATAGAAGTCTAAAGATAACAAATATATACTAACTGTAATAGATTTTTTATTAGCTCTTATGAATAAAAGAAAAATGAGGGCAACATTTATTCAATGGAGTGACAGTCAAATTACTGAAATTATTCTCTTTAGATAAATTGCTTGTAATAATCTCCTCCCAAAATAAACACAATCCCGTTTCGAAAAATAGCACCTTCATTATCTCCTCGCAGTTTGAAAACTGCGTCTCGGCTTCTCGAGATCCGCATTTGGTTTTAAACCTGGCAACACAATATTTACCATCGGAAGAAGCTCTCAGCGTCTCAACTGCTCTAATGGCGAAGTGGCGGTGGTGGTGGAGGCTTTATGACAAGAGAGCTCTAATGACAGATAACTCGTTTACCGGATGTGACGTCGTCATGACTCCAGAAAGCAGCAAGCGTCGATCAAACCGTCGCGCATCGCCTACTAAGACCTTATATTTTCCGAGTAGGAAAGTCATAGAAACAGATGAACAAACACTTTTAAAGGAATGTGTGAAGATACTTTAACTTCAAACTGTTTATGACAACAACGAAGAATATAACAAAAAAGTAAGATAATTATGATTCTTTCATTTCTCAAAGTAAACAAGAAATATTTAGTTCAATTAGTTAGACTAAAAGACACAATGTAGGAAGTGAAATTTGTCATGATAACATTACTTTCTTCTTGCAGGAGGAATTGTTATAGCAGGAACCAAGTCGCTAACTCCTAACCTCAATAATTTTAACGCGACGTTTTCTTGAGATATATTGAAAATGTAAATGACTGATACAATCCGCATCAATGAGGTAAAATTGATAATTTTGAATAATAATCGCTCAATCTCTTTGGAGATTATGATACACATTTGTATCATAAGAGGCCCACATTTCTAACTTTTTTGATTGAAGAGATAGATATAGAGATACAAGTAGGTTTAAATAGAAGATATAGTACCATTTTATCCGCCATGTTTAATGATATAAAAGTCAAAACAACTGAAGAACAAATGAGCGAGATATTTGTATGCAACTATGTATAACAGGAATTTAATCTCTAGTAACACAGTACAGGATCCGGACTGACCGAATCGCAGCTTGGTAGTTCATAATATTTTTAGCTCAAGTGAAATTAGAACTTCGAATTCGAATGCCGTACAGCTAACTACACCACTGTACTGCCTGATAACCAATATAACTTTGTAATGGAACACCATAAAGAATATAGTAGCATTTTTTATTTTTTTTTATGGGGTGGCTAGCTCAGCTGTATGAAGTCGGCCTGTGGATCCTGATATATAATAATTTCAAAAGCTACCCCTGTGGCTCCTCCACCACTAACATCTTTGGGGGGCTGTGATTTGACGACTGTTAACCGCACTTCACGCGCAAAATATATCACTTACCGAGATCTGCTTCGGCAGAGTGCCACACCCCGTAATGGGTAGAAGGCGTGATGATATATTTATTTATTTAAAAAATTTTAAATTAAAATTATCATTGGTTCTTGCGTAAACTTTAACATTAAATATCTCAGTTAACGATAATTTCAGCAACATGGTGAAGCTATCGGATTGTATTATTTTCAATATTACATTTCATTTTTCAAAATTGCTTTTATTATTATTTTCTTATTATTATAATTTATTTATTTACATTTCAATTCTTATGAATTTTACACCGATAAAATAATAATTCTAAAAATAAAGCGAGTTTATTTTCTACATTTGATAAAAAGATACTATTTACTCTAAATTTTCGTGCGATATTTCTGAGAAACCTGTTGCCGCCTATTGTGATTGTCAACAAGTCCATTTGATTTTTATATTCTAAATAACCAAACTTTTCAAAAATACGAAAATACAATTGAATATGACGTATCGATTAAGTTAGCGTCCCACATAAGCTACACGTTATTCATGAAAAGTCCAGGTCGAAATTATATTATTGTTCTATATCTCATGGCACTCTGATTATTGCCTAAATCGTGTGTTTTCTTTTGCTTATAACTCGTATCTAAGAAACAATTGAACAACAAACTTAGTAGTCATTGGATGCAGTTTTTCATTCTTAATATTTTTCTTCTTTACAGTTCTGCTCTAAAATTAATAGGTACAGAGATATCGCATAATGAAAATTTTAGCATTGAATTACCAATGTTAGAGTTTAATAAACATACCCGAAATAATCACCTGGAGTTTTCAGTCTTTTATAAGTATAACCGACTCTTTGTTTATATAATAAAAAGTTATTATTTTGGTTTCTTGTACTTGTCCCAAAAATTTGTAAAACGAATTTTATAACATCCTGTATTTTACATGATAACATATTAGATGAACTTTATAAAGGTGAAGTCAGTCTAATTAAATCAGATACAAATAAGAGAGAAAAGTAAAGATTGAAAACAATTACATTACTTATCTCAATAGTTAATCAGATCAATACTTCCTCGTAACTTTCATAAGAACTGGAACCTGAGAAAAAGGTGATAATTCGTTTTCTATTAATTTTTTGAGTCAATTCAAAACTATAACAAATGAATTTCAGAAATAAGTCCTTAATCCTAACATTGACAATTTAGAGCTACAGATTGTCATGAGATCTGTCAAATTATTTTGTAATTACTCATGGGAATTTGTCGGTGGCCCCAAAGAATGAATTTCAATTTGCTACAAATTCATAAATGTAGAAATTAATTTGTTAACTTACATTCATTGACGAAAAAAAATCATAAACACTGAAATGCTGCCAATGTAATAAATTTCTAGAGATGCAATAAAGTACACACTGGGGGGGCTATATATAAATTTGGCCGCGGTGGTGACGTTTATAGACATTTGATGCGATAGCTCAAGGTCAAGTTCACTGTTTTGACGAAAAGGGGCAATACTTTTACCACGTATTCAGGACCAGCGTGGACAGAACCGAGAAAATTATAATATAAATTATAGCCGATACTGACAGTTATACTATTAATAAACATTGTGTAATAAATAAAAGGTAAATGTAAATATGTCCGTAGTTTTTACTTATCATTATTTATCATTATGTTGTTTAGTTACCTACTCCAACCAATTAGGCTGACATCATTTTCTGTAATATGCATATAATATAGGTACGTATAAGTATTTATGTAAAACAAATAATTTTTGTAACAGAAATAAGGTGATTCGCTAAACACGGGCTCTTTGACAATATTCTAAACGTACCATATTAAGCTAACATAAATACAGATTAAAGTGGATTCTATAGAATTATACATCATTATTTATATGTTATATATTTGTTTATACTACTATGGGCTAGCTAGCTAAATGGTATCAAGTTGGCCTGTGGATCCTGAGAACCCTGGTTCGATTCCCACAGGTGACAAACAATTTTCACCATTTAAAAATTACCCCAGTGGCTCCCTCACCACTAACAGCTTTGAGGGCCGTGATTTAACGGCTGGTAACCGCACTTCACGCGCAAAATATATCACTTACCGAGATCTGCTTCGGCAGAGTGCCACACCCAGTAATGAGTAGAAGGCGTGATGATATATTTATTTATTTTATTTAGTTTATACTACTGTGTATAGCAGGAACTTAATCCTTATTACAATACAAAGTCCGGACTCACGAAACCATAGTGTTTTCACCCACTTGAATTATTTCAACTCTTTCAATAGTAAAATAACGCGATTTCAGGAAGTTACCATGGATACGTCATCGCATTTTAACTATTGTTGTCATGATGATGAAAATAATTTTGTCAATTTGTTTCATCTAATTTGAATAAATCTGCGAAATTTTCTATGTAATAAAGTTCTATTTGAATCTACATCGGTTTCGAGAAAATGGCCTCCATACATTCATTATAATGTAGTCATAATGTACAAATAGAATTTTATGCCACAGCTAACTTAATATAAGTCAGTCAGATGCCTCTGAGAGATTAATTAATGGTAAAGAAATCATAAAATGAATCTTATCATACGAAAATCTCAATTCTCTGTAATATGGCAATTAGAACCTTGTTAATCTACGATAGCGATATACGAATTTGGTTATAATTATTATACTATATTAAAAAATTATTGCATATTGCGTATTTTGACAATACGATATATACATACATTTTTATGACGTCGTATGTAGTAAATTAAAAATTTATTGCATATTGCGTATTTTGACAATACGACATATAAATACATTTTTATGGCGTCGTATGTAGTAAATTTTGAATAAAGTATAGAGCTATAACTGCATGTTGTTGTAAGCTAAAAATGTGGAAAATAATGTAATTTTAAAAGCATGCTTAAAATAAGATAAATTGAAAAGTAAAGCAACCGTGGACTTACTCTTTCAAAACAAAATTCTTTGCATAACATGCTGAGATCAAAAACATGTTAATTTTGGCAAATGATTTGTGAATTCAATGCCAATGACAACACGATTTTTCATAAGTTTTTAGGTTGTTAAAAAATTAGGGAGCCAAATTTACTGCTGTCACTAATGATACAATATTAACGTCAGAAATTTGTATATCCAACTTTAATAGAATGGAATGCCAACATTCTAACAGTTTAATCATGTTTTAGAAATTATGATGTGCCAAATGAGTAACAAGAAACATCTTTTAATGTGTTCTCCTCAATAAAACTTCAGACAAATTTATTGGACAGAATTTTGTCAGATATTATGCCGTTTTAGATCATCTTGGAAATATAACGGTCAAATTCAATATATTTCTTTGATTTAAATATAGCCTTTTGTCTCTTCTAACCAAAAAAACATCTGTAGTCTGCATCACCATAACTTCATAGTACGTATACCGATTTACACAGTAAGAAATTTATTGTTATTGAAAAAAAAATCATAATATTACTATCCTTCCCAAATTTTTTTTTTTTACATATTTAAACCGTATTTGTCACAAATTATCACTTTGACGAGAACTTAAGATATGATAATTATATTTCAGTAGTTTTTAGCTTTTATACTTTCCAAAAAATTATTGATTATTATTAATTACCTAACTGTATGAAAATTTTAAACACATTTCTGAATGTTTATTCTGAGATTATAACTGTACTGCAGCGAGCCAGATATATTAATGTTTTTCTGGAATATTTAAATGCAAAATTTGGTTGCGTATATGAAAACAGATCCTTGGTGAAAAGAAACCACAACCACATGATAATTTAAATGTCAACTTTCGTATTCAAGTCACATTATACAACGCTCTGAATTTATGGTGAAATGGAGTAGGGGAGACTGGGTACGGATGTGACAATTTTGGTGTGATCGCCAATAATTTTGTTAATTTACTAGTTAGCTGCGAGAAAAGTAATTTAAATCTTAATTTGTACTTTTGTCTTCGTAAAAATACCAAAATGTTGTCCCTAAATACGCTGTATTAGTTATAGCATCAAATTAAAAGAAAAAAAAGAAATTGTCACAACCGACCACACCCCAAGGACGGTTGTGACAGTGGTTGGGGTCAGTAGTGACAGACATAATAATTACTTTTACTGTTAGATATATGTAACATAACACAACATAACTGTCTTCTATAAAAAGTTAACATTCATAATTAAAGCAAATGAACTTAAATCTACGATCACTTCTATTCTTACAATTAATAATGCACTGCAACATCTAATGTTTATAACCAGGGTTGAGAGATTTAAATCAAATTGATTTAAATCATGATTTAAATCAAGAGATTTTTTTTTAAATCATTGATTTAAATCAAAATAAATTTAATTTAATAATTTAAACATAAATGAATAATTTTTATTATTGTATACGTATATTATATGTCACAACCGTATCCACAACATTTGTTACAACCGTACCCAACGCATACTTTCGAAAACAAACAATCGCCATGACTGGGCCAAGTAATCTACCTAAAAACTAATCACTCGTAATTAACTACTAATATTCAACTTATAACAAAAAAATATATGATATAATCTATCTGTATACAAATAACAGTAAATATTAAAAGAAATTAAACAAAAAAACTTACTTTTGACTTTTAAAAAGCAATGTAGACTTACGTTAGCGTCGCGCGCTGGCTGACGTAATCTGGGGAACGCGTTTAGACATGCATGCCGCTTCTCCCTCCCCTTGCACCATTTCCAAAATTCCTTATAGTTTTGCTGTTATGATGACTGTCACTACCGTAACCTGGCACAACCGTACCCAGTCTCCCCTATAGTTGATTTATCACATTCATATACTAATCTTTAGTTATACCTTATACGCTAGATCTCTCAAATGGAATGACAATTACATCAATAAACTTGTTTGTGACAAAAAATATACGACTACATTAAACATATTTGTTTATTATTATGATTTGTAATACTCGACAATAGGAATCCCAATATCTAAATGTGTAATTGAATCTAGGCGTTGTGGCATTTTTACGCCATATAGATAGATATGTCAGCTGGTACTCATAGTCTCGAATCCGGGATTATACGGGTGACTCACGTCACACAAACCGTAGTCTGTGTTCTAATACGCTGGACCACCGCTAGTAATATTACATGTGAGCACGTGACTAAAGCTGCTGTCCAATCAGTAATTTATAGTCTGCTGGTCATATGTCAAATAATGTTAGCGTTCATACCGACAAAATTAGAACATAAATTGTAAGTATCTACTAGTGTTGTCAGGAAATTTAAATTTCACAAAAAGATCGGTACTATGCGAAAAAGACTGGTGCTAAAAAGACTGGACTAACCAAGTGTTTAGAAGACAGGAAAGACTTGTTAAAATACCGGAAAGACTTGTTAAAAGACCGATTAAAGACTGTTTAAAAGATCAATTCTGTTAAGAGGCTATTAAATGTAATTAATAGAAAATTGTAAGATACATTATTTATATTGATTGGTGGAAAAAAGACAGATAAGAGTAATAAAACTACAACATTATTGAAAATTTGTGCATACATTTTAAGAGAACGATTAATAATATTGCATGAATTTATTATGTTTGTGTAACGAAATATATTGAAATATTAATAATAATAATATACTTTCGATTTGGAATATTCTCATGTAATTCTGAAATAGACAATATTCACTAGCACTGGCTCAAATATTTGAACTTCGAAAATATTTACAATTTTTAAATATCACATACTAATATATATCTGAGAAGACGGTATTACTATTATTGATTAAAGTTTATACTCAAACCAAAATTAATGTTGAACTATTGAAGTATTAAACTGACCCTCACACTTTTGAAGTAGACCATCGAACTGGATATATTTTGGTGATATATGAAATTTTAATTCTAAATTTTCAGCTGTAATGTCCCAAGAGCATTAAAATGCAAAATAATTTTATAACAAACCGCCAGACGCCGAAGGCAAAGTTCTGTTTCCTGAAAGCAACGTGCTTAAGGAAATTATTATAAAATTATAAGTATTTATCAATACATTCGGTGAGAATTTTGTTTTGAGATTTTGTTAATTAAGGAATTATTTTCATTGCTATACCGTGAATATTTTAGAATAAAAAAAAGCCTATATTAAATGAACTGAATTAAGCAAACTGATGAACTTAATGGAATGAATGACTTCAAAGTAAATTAAAATCTGTAATTCTAATACTGGAAAATAAGTCAGCGAAGTAATGCAGCAAAATAAAAAAGTGATATGGTACAGAGAATGTAAATTAGATCTGATCTAAATGGCAAATGGAATACGTCTATTATGTGAAATATTAAAAACTATTTGTTGCCTAGCAACAAGCAAATGACAATTTCCTCGGGACATTGTTAGCACAGATCATAATATGCTACTATAGATAAGAAACTGCCATGTTACACACTGGGATTGTATTTTGCGCCATCTGAGTAGTGGAAGTCTAACTAAATCGTGTATATAGGCAACCCGATATGCATATTTAGGCAGTTTGTAATTTTTATTATTATTTTATATTTATTTAAACTGCATAAAATAAAATTTCATAAATACAATATAAACATTTATTAAAAGATCTTCGTGTATACAATTTATTTAAAATTTGAACTGTTTCAATCGCAATTTTATCCAATCCTTGTGAATTTGAAAATATGTTATGACTTCCTCATTTTAATATTATTTATTATATGATTACTTACTTACCAGTAGCAGAACATCTTTTTTACAATACAATTGATATTAGTTGATAATACTGTTTATATAAAATTATTTAACAAATAATATGGGATGGCTAGCTCAGTGGTATGAAGTCGGCCTGTGGATCCTGAGATCCCTGGTTCGATTCCCACAGGCGACAAATTTTCATAATTTGAAAAAGCTATCCCTGTGGCTCCTCCACCACTAACATGTTTGGGGGCCGTGATTTGACGACTGGTAACCGCACTTCACGCGCAAAATATATCACTTACCGAGATCTGCTACAGCAGAGTGCCACACCCAGTAATGGGTAGAAGGCGTGATGATATATTTTTTTTTTTATATAAAATTAATTGGACATTTGACAGATTACAAAATTTGAAATACATACAAATGACAACTACAGGAACAATCTAGTAATCAATGATTGTTGATATTGTAGTTACCTAAAATGAATGTCATCACATAAAGACTATTAGCGCCATTCCGTAGGTGGAAGTCTAACTATAAACACGGTCCCATGGTTACCTATATAACTTTCTGCTGCCTGATTGTTAGTATCAATATCCCAAGGCATTGATAACTAACGAAATAATTATTGACAGTTTCGAAAGCTCGTAGCTTGGTAACCACCTCAACGCTGTAGGTGGAGGGTGGTTATCTAAAAGAAATGTGCTTGAGTTATCAAAGATCGAAGGATATTTGATTATAAAATTTTTTGAAGTAATTCTGTCAGTTCAATCAATATTTTCATAACTAAACCTAAACCAGTATCACCTGAAGATAAATGTAGATTACAACGCTTGAAACAATGTGAAAAATTTGTTGTACATTTTATTCAAATCAATAAAGACAATGCAAGTCCAACGTAGATGTTTTACTCTAAACCTTGAAAGTTAAAACAATAATAATTAAATGTCAAATACTTTGTTATCTAGCAACCTAATGACATAAGTGTGAATTGCACTAGCGCAATTATCGCTTATAATATAACTTTACAAAATTAATATTTTGCCATGTTTATAATAATATATTCATTTGATCATTATGTTAGATAGCCTAGTTTCCAGGTATCTAAAAAAATTAGAGTAAAACTGTTATTCTTTATACAGAAAATAATCGCGATAATTGCGTTAGTGCAAATATCACTTATTAATCATTTATTTCTTTAACAAAGTGGTGAAATAACGAAACGCTATTGGCTGTTTAAGGGGTTATACTACCAAACAATAGTAGAAATTTATGCCTTAATTAAAAGATTATAGCACTAAGGAGATGTTGAAAGTTCGACGCATAGCGGAGAGTTTTATATTTCCCGAGTGCTATAATCTTGATTATGCCCGTGGTACATACAAAGTTTTATTTTATTTTGGTCCTTGAAATTAAAGGATTAAGTCAGTAGGATTCATTATCGTTTTGCTGGCATTGTTAATTTTAGGTATACGTAGATTGTTGGTGTTGCTATATTGTTTGTTTACCAACAAAATGTTTTTAATTTATGTTTAAATGAAAGTAGAATATATTAATAACTATTCATAAGACATATTGGATGAATTTGATTCAGCACAGGGAAAATTAGTACCACCGAAATCAAAAGAGCTTTACGAAAAATAATACGAATTTATTGTGTTGTCTGATATTTATCCATAAATCATATTTTTAATTTGTTTCAATAGCTATCAATCGGGGTTATTCTTGTGACTCTTGTAATAATAGCAATATGGTTAATATAGCAATAGTAATAACAAGGCTGTTAGCAATGTTGTTTTTATTTTGTATTCCCGTGATACCCTTGTTATTGGTGTTTAACAATTTCAATATAATAACAATTGTTATAAGTTACCAGTTGCTGTAGGGAAATTTTTGGTGAAAATTGGGGACTTTCCAACAATTAACAGAAAAAAATTATTCGTTTGACGTTTAATTTATTGGTTATTGTTTTTGAAACAACGTTAATTTGAATTGTGTATTTAGTCATATATTATAATATGTGGTTGAGAGTTTAATTTACTAGGTTTAATTAAAATGTCGGATAAACGTGAACGTGGTAGTAAAACTTCAAGCAATCAATATAATATATACATCAATTATTCAAAAAATCACGCCATATTAAGAACAGGAAAATTATCTCCTGGCCATGATCCAGGCGATTTAGGAAATATTTGGACAGCTTTGGCAAATGAAATAAATGCTTGTAATAATTTTCATAACAATGAGCAGAACATTCTATTGTAAATAACCATAATTTTTATTTTGAAAATGTAAAAATTCTTGATACAGAAACAAATTTAAAAAAACGTTTATTTTTAGAAATGCTTCATATTTAAAATGACAAAAATAATATAAATAACAGATCTGACATACAAGATTTAAATGCTGTATACACACATATTTTAGAATTATTTAAAGAATTTCGATAATTTTCTACTATTTTTGTTTTTTGAATGGCGTTTTGTGTTTTTGATTAGTGTACAAATTTTATAGAATTTTAGGTTTTTTTATTATAATAGTTAAAAATGTATTAAATGATTTTCAAGATCAAGCTAATGTTTTTCAAAAAAATTATGAAAATTTTTTTTATACTGTTAGCATATGCCAATTTTGTCAATTTTTTAAATAAAAAATTCGGTTTAGTTGTTCATTGGCAAATATTTTATGTCATTATATTTAAAAGTATATATATATTTTCACATTTATCTTTTTAATTGAATTTTTCTAATCATTATTAATTATTTATTTATAAATATTGTTCTAGAATTATATTTTATTTGTAAGTATTTATATTTATTATTATTAGTGTCCTGAAGAAGACTAGCAGAGGCAGTCGAAATGTTGACAAAATTAAAAAATAAAAAAACTAAAAAAATTGACTGAATTCCGATTAATATTTTATCACTTATATCTAAAATGTTTAATTTTTATATATTATTTATATTAATAAAATAATAAACAATGAAAGTTCTGTTATTTCAAATAACTTAAATCTGTTCTTCATTTTCAATAGCTTCCAAAATTAAAAGAAAATTTATATTCGCCATAATTATTATAAAACATAACAATTGTTAGACCTAAGCGACAACTCTCTGTTCTCGTTAGGTTAGCAATTATAAATAACAATTCTTGTTGTAATAAAAAGGCACTAAATGACACAAGAATTAGAAAATTGTCAAAATAACAATCTTGTTCAAGCGTAACAACTCATTGCTCAAAAGACAATTGCTAACAAATAGCAATGGTTACGTGAATACAAATTCATTATTGTATTGCAATATTAACAATATTGTTATGTATAGCAATTGCTATTAGTATAACAAGGGTCACAAGAATAAGCCCGCAAGGGTGGACTATGCAGTCAAAAGATTGTAAACATTTTTTTCTCGATCGGACGTAAACTGACACCTTTCCGGTGTGTTTTTTTTTTCGGAAAGTGCATTATTCCGGTATTATAGTGTCATTGCTAGACTACGAAAAATAACAGCCCGGGATTATTTTTTCCGGTTTTTGGCAAAGTTTTCTCTTGTAATACGCTTGCGAAAATAAATAAACAAACCATAGTTACGAGCTATCATCAGATATTTTTATCAAAACAACACAATAATTTTATGTTTTGTTGGTTGCCTGACGTTTATAAATGAAATATAAAATAATTTGTTATTGAAAATAAATCGATCGAAAAAAAAGTAAGTGTAACAAGTAGAAAAAGTATCGTCACGAACTTCTGGTGGTTGCTGGAATCGCCTACGGCTCCTCTCATAATATCCCACCATCGGGAATACTTCACTTTTCCTACTAGTTACACAATGTACTATTGTTTTTATTTCTCCTATATATAAACATATAATAGAAGAAATATTGTGATAGTGATTTTCATTGATCTCGAGATTTTGGTGAATCATCTCGTTTTAGATTTTATAGAATCAAAAAAATATATTGTTTTGAACTATACACATGCTACTACTCGTATAACAAATTTTTAAGAGTAAAATTTAATCATACACAATATTTTATTCTTGTCCTTTTGCCCTAAAATGTACAGAAAAGCCATTTTTATTTATGTGGTAGATCATTCAGTTAAATGTATTCCCTATGTTTCATTTTAAAACGGATACTCTACTACATTGCTGTCAAATTCGTAACTATGGATATGAAAAATCCTATGTTTCACGTTAAAATAAACTCACGGTATATACTCGTACATATCGACTAATATCATGAACTATTATTATGTTATAAGTATACTATAAAGCAGCATTAGTTCAGCCTAGATATTATAAAATAGAAACGATTAACACCGCTTCTAAAATCTAAAAAGAGCTTCAAAAGTCCGCCGTTTACACTGAAATATAATATGCTTCGAAAATGTCCCCTTACATACATATATATATTAGGGTGGGTCGAAAAAAATAGATTTCGTTCTCTAGGATCTAAAATGAAAGAGTTCCATCCAAAAAGTTGTGGAGATGTGCTGAAACATTTTTCTGATGAATAACCCAGGCAGCACGGAGCACCTCAAAACACCGTTTTTTGCAGTTTTTTTAGATTCTGGCCAATAACTTTTTTCAATTTGCTTCAAATTGGCTGAATTTTTTTCTGGTATTCCCAGATCAATACCGAATAAGTCAATATAACTGACATTGGGGTTTACCCTTTCCTAAAGGCGAAGAAAAAATCCTCAAAGTACCCAAAAATCGGGTTTTTCAGGTATTTTGTTATTCCGTCAATTGGAATCGTTATATTTTGTTTCTGTGTTACATCTAGAACATTAGATTCATCAATTGTATGATCTACAGAACAGTTTCAGATCATATAAGTATGAAGATAGGTGGCAGCACCTAATTAAATCCAATATTTATCGCCTATTTAATGTTGATATAACTGTTTTGAGGTGCTCGGTGCTGCCTGAGTTTTCATCAGAAAAATGTTTCAGCACATCTCCACAACTTTTTGGATGGAACTCTTCATTTTAGACCCTAGAGAACGAAATCTATTTTTTTCGACCCACCCTAATAAATATATATATATATATAAGTAATTATTATATACCTACCTAAGTCCGATTAAAAAGTGGAAAATTGTTAATACTTGAATTTTATATTGTTTAAATTTAATGGATAGATGAAGTTTCCCATTTTTCTAATAAATTCGGGTACACTTTGACTATAAAAATAAGAATAAATAAATTGCAAAACAATAATCATGCTATGCATTCGACAGAATAGTAGTCAAATTTAGTAACTTATTTTTTATTTGTTTAGTACGAGCATTAAAAAACATCAAAAACGAGATCGGAATAACACTACTTGATAGTATACGAGTACTATACACTAATACATAGGTCGGCAACCTTTTTAGAGTTAAGAGCCATTTTATCTTTAATTTTCAACTCAAAAATTACAAAGATATTTGAGTAGAAAAAGTGAGAACAAAAAATACTAGATGTATTTGAATAAGCCATATACGAAAAAATAAAATAATGACAATAAATTAAAAAAAACTTCAGATACTAAAATAAAAGAATAATATAACTAAAAGACTAAATTTATAATGATCAAAACTATAAATTTACTTTGAAAAAACTAAAATTAATGACACTTCTGAGATTTAATTACAGCAGAAGTCTTCAATTTTATGCTGGATTTATACAGCGTATACCGTAACGTATCGTAATCTAACGTAAGAGATGAAAGTACTGTTTTGAATGTGAACATTTATACAGCGTAACGTCGTAGCCTTGACTATCGTAACGTATCGTATTCTAAGCGGCGAGATAACCATCTTTTATCTTTTTACGTTACGGCAGCTTACGGTGTTAAAATTATAGGCAATGCGCATGCGTGGTTTCTCGATGTGCAACTCATTTGAAGCAATCTAATGATATCTGGGTTTTAAAATAAAGTTAAAAATCATTTCGTTTTTCTAAAGCGTTCGTACTGTGTTTCATACAAGATCTTATTTATGTTAATTTAGTTTGAAGTCAGTTTCTGTCAGATTAGTTGAAACTGTGCGCATGTGCGATCTGATAAATTACGCTACGTTACTTTCGTGTATAAATATCCAGTAGCAAATAGTAAAATACGATACGATACATTAAAATACTTTAGATTACGATACGTTACGGCATACGCTGTATAAACCCAGCTTTAATGCGCTTTCGAGACTATAATTAATAATAACATTGAATATATTAAATAAAACTATTTAACTAGTTTATGAAATTCAGTAACATACCAAAATTTTTGGAAGTGAATGTTTCATGCCAACCTATAGCAGTGTAAGATTTTACATAGCAGAAGCTATGACAACAAGGTTAGAACCACAAGCGGCCAGTCGGTACGAAACGTAACTGTATTATCGATACATCCTGTTGACAGTTCACAAGAAAAATGAGAAAAATGCACCAAAGCAATTATTATCAACTGTAACAACACATAAATAAATATAAAATGCTGTAATATTTTTTTTTTGTATTAAAATTAATATATTTTACTGATCGAAATAATAACATTCATAGTTCTTGCTTTGTTATTCGTGCGGCCATCTCTGTCTAGTGTCTACCTGAGCTGTGCAACGTTGCCAAGCATTTCTGACAGTTCTATTGATTATCATAGAATATCCAACTTTCATCACCAATTTCTTTTAAACTAATCCGGTAAGGCATGGATTTCTTAATTCTCATACCTTTATCTTTACATGTTGTACTGTGTGTTAGTTTTTTGTTAAAAAATAACTACAATATGAATTTATTATGCAGTAAGCTGCCTCGCGAGGTACAGTTCCTATAACGCCAATGCATTTTTGATCGACTTTGGTCGACTTTAACTTTACATTACTCAGCACAACAACGGTAAACTTTTTAAAAAAAATTGCATACTAGTGTAGAAACACATGAAAAATAACATATTTACATTTCATTATAATCCGGGTTAAAGGCTTCTATGATAGTACCACCTTAAGGTGGTTATAACACAATGAAAGGCTATTCCATGTTTCAAAAATTACTTGGTCCTGTTTTAGAAAGTTTGAAAGTTCTGTCTATTTAAGGTTCATGGCTAAATTTGCTTTTTCTCATTCCATGTTTTCTAATTCGACTTTTAAGGACGTAATTTTTGAAGACTACATATCTTTGGTTTTGGTTAATTGCAGTTCAAATTGCTGGAAAAGGTAAAAATGTACTCGTATTTGGTTGCCGTCAGCTTCGAAAAGTAATAACAGAGTGGTCTCTTCATCTTTGAAATCTTTAAAACGGCTATTTGTACAATTACTATTATAAAAAAATTTCGTGTTAGATATTTTAAATGTGACAGCAAAATAAAATTGTATGTGTATTTGTTTGACGCGTTGAAAAGAGCTACAGGTAAGTGACTAAAGAGCCGCATGCGATTCGCGAGCCGAGAACTGCCGATCCCTGCATTAATACATTAAACTATCTGTAAACCTGCATCAGCCATCACGCGACGATTAAAAAAAAAAATCACTTTTCAGTACTGTGAAAAGGTATGGAATTTTATTATATCGATAACTTGAAGCGATTTCAATATCGATCAAGTATCGAAATGAAGATATAAGTGGTACTAAAATATTTGGTATCAAAAAGAAAATGTCGTTACTTTACTAGTATCGATGGTATCACAACATCTCTTGTTGCTGGCGACGCTGGTTGTTAGTGTAGCAGGGTACATGTATATCTCTCTATCTTAACTGGGTGTGTTTGGTTTTTCTAGGATAGACTTCTAGGGACATTTTTTAAAAATTATGAAAGATTTAAGCACGTGTATACGAATTAATCTGAAATGATATATACAATATTTACAGTATCTAGAATGGTATAAATGATAGTTGTAGCAATTTGGAGTATTCATTCCAACCAAAAACACTGTTCAATACAATGACTCCATAGATCTTGTAAGGAATGAGCGTACAAGCAGGTCGCAATATTGAATCTGCTATTACAACGCAAAATAATTCAAATTCACTTAGACAAATCTAACATAAATACAATAATTTACAAGTACTGTTAACACATTCCGGCGGCATTCAGCACTTTCCATTACCTAAATAATTCAAGCTTGACTCAACGTCAGACCAGGCGAGATTCACTCAAATATTCCACAGGAGGTAGCGGAATCACGGGAAGCGACTGGCTTCCTATCACTCTCGAACACTTTCAGTCTCTGTTCATTTGTTTTGCATTGTACCGTCAATTATTTTTCATCAACTGCTGTGATTGTGTGATTTAACACTTGCAAGTTTTAGAAAATGTTACAGAAAATAAGAAATAACATGCTTTATAACAAATTAGAAGAAGGTGGTAATATTTTACATGAACTCTTCGATAAAAAAAATAAATGTAAAGTCTTTATTTTCACCGTATATTTTATTTTTTAATAGAGTTATTATATTTTATTGAAATAATTCTGTTATTATTTAAAATAAACGTCTTTTATCCATTACTAGTTGTGACACCCTGCCGTAGCAGATCTCGGTAAGTTATATATTTTGCGCGAGAAGTGCCAACCGTTAAATCACGGCCCCCAAGGATGTTAGTGTGGGAGCAGCCACGGGAGTAGTTTAAAAGTGGCGAAAATTGTTTATCTACTGTGGGACTCGGATCCGAGTTTCAAATTCACAGGTCGACTCGATACCAATGAGCCATCTACCCCAGAAATCACAATTAAGATTTAATTATTTTACTCAGAATCACTATACAAATATGTCAATTCCTAACCAGTTTGGGAAATATGTCATTCCTAATTGCTACGACAATCTATTGGGTGGGAAATGTTTATGTAGGATTACCTAGCAAAACAGTCGCAAATCACCACTAACGTAAGGAAAAACAAATATAATATTGCTTAAAAATTACAAATTAATTAGTGAAATATAGAAGTTTAATGTAGTGAATTTTTTATTAGAACCTAAATTTAAATTAATTGTAACATTTGAATTGCCGAACAGTTAACATTTAAAGAAATTTCGTGTCTTATTTGCTCATTAGAAATTGTAATTTTGGGATTGAAGTACCTACGAGTACTTGACCAATGAATATTATTTGTAGAATTTGACAAAATGTTCGAATTTTTTGCCTGCCCATCTACATAATCTTCGGCTACATTATTGAATTCCCAGTCCCCAAACATTTTAGTAGCAACATATCACCTCCAGTATCAGTAAATAATGTGGAAGTAGTTCTTCTAAAGCAATGATCCTGAAACGTACCAGGATCTTTTCATTTTAAATATATATTGCAGTTTTTTGGAAAACGATGTAATTGTATGTCATTTTTCCATATCTTATTTGCAGAAATAATCTGTCACTTTCAATGTTTACATGTAAATTTATGTATTGCAATCCATTCAATATTTATAAATATATCATAACAATTTCTACCCTTTACTGGGTGTGGCACACTGCTATAACAGATCTCGGTTAGTGATATATTTTGCAAGTGAAGTACGGTTACCAGTCGTAAAATCAAGGCCCCCAAGAATGTTAGTGGAGGAGGAGCCACAGGGGTAGTTTTAATTTGGTGCAAATTGTTTGCCGGCTATAAGAATCGAACCCAGGTTCTCAAATTCACAGACCGACTCGATACCACTGAGCCATCTAGTCCATATTACATTCAATATTTGTGATAATTAATTTATTCTGAGACGATATATTTTTGTACCTGAATTAACAATAGTAACAAAAAAATTAATATAAGTTATTTTCATTTAAAATAACTCATCGCTTCGGTAAACTCCCGAAATACCAATTAGGGCCAATTGGGGCCAGTTTATCAATCGCCGGTTTACTCCCAATTAATGTTAATCATGATTAAACAATACTGGAAACCATAGTTTCCATTATTATTTAGTTATAATTAACAGTAATCGGTGATTGAAAAACTGGGTCTTAGAAAATTTAAAATATGATAGTGTGCATTTCGATAATAAAAAGATAACTAATTTTGGGGAAGAAATTCTAAGAGCGCATCATTCAAAAATTTATCAATATCGATCCTAAAAAATATACTTAACTTTTTGGTCCTGTTTGAAAATATCAATACTAGTATTTTTTAATACTCTGTGTTGTTCTCAACATTTAATATGTTGCCCATACAGTTGTTGGTTTTTTACTTTTGGCTAAATCGCTAAAATAAGCGAGTGCAATACTTTCTGAATTGTTTTGTACTGTTTTAGGAAAGCATCAGTCTTTGTAAGCTTTGTAAGTTTTATCGTACAGGCGTTTGCTTCTTTGAGGTAACAAATTTTCAACGGCTTCCGTAGCACCTTTTTTAACTCTGGCGGTGTACATTGCTTCATTTCACTATCGTAACTTTCGGACATCTTTACTACTTACAATTATTATTCAGAAAATTATAATAATTTAATTTGTAGATGTCGAAGTAATTAAATTAATTTAAACACATTTGTTTTATAGACTACTAGATCAAATTATATTGGTGGAAAAAGCTAAATTGAATCATGATTGTGAATAAAATAGTATACATACAAGTACTTCGGAGAGTTACATTACAGACTTGTTCTTTATCTAACACTCAAAGCTTCGTCTCTCGGTCATATAACAAGCCTTTGGCTGTAATGAAACAGTTGCCGCCTCAAATGTGATATACTATTCCAGTGCCATTCTACTGAAAACTGATATCGATAATATCAATATAAACGAGAATATTGATTTTAACATTAATATCGATATTAAAGTTTTTATCGATATTATCAATACTGTCGATAGTATCGATAAAAAATACCGATAATAATAATAAAATGATGAGAATCAAATATAATAGGTAATAAATAATAATTTGTGATAATAAATTTTAATTGTTATATAGTCAGGCCTGTATTAAGTCATACAGGGGCCCTTGAGCACACAAGATTTGAGGCCCTTTTAAAAAAGTAAAAAAAAGCGAATGAAAACAGTTTTATTTAGTGACTTTATTGATTATTATGGTTAGCTTTTTACAAATCAAATATAAGTGAAGTAATTACTACTTGTATTTTGAGAATTGGAATTACGTTAATGATGATAGTTTCTACCGGGATTTCTGTCCACAAAGTTCTTTTAAATTTTTTAAAGTTATTTTCATATTTGTATAAATTTTATAGAATTAATTAATACATTTTAAGTTATGTATTTTTTTTTTTAGATTTAGTAAATTTTTGTTCATTGTTTAAAAATTATTTAGAAATCTCATCTGGTTTTAGAATTACATTTAAATTTAAAAAAATTAACGGAAATTCTTAGAAAAATTGCATTCAAAATTGAGCTCCTCCGTGCTTTTCCGTGCAAACGACGACCTCGGCATTTTGAGGCCCCTCTCAAACCGGGGGCCCTGGACTCGTGCCCCATGTGCCCTTATGGTAAAGACGGCACTGTATACAGTAGCTATGATGTTGAACATTTTGCGCTAAAACTATCAACTATTCTAATAATAAAGACTAATTCTAAAGGACCAATAGTTGCCGATATACGAGTTTTTCCCTAATTTTCTTAACACGTTAACTGCCGTCTCTAAAAAACTAAGTCTCATCAATTTTATCGCAGATATCAATCTTGTCATCTTTTTAAATATAATCAATATTACCGAATAACGATATTCACAAGCGAAGATGTTGCAATTAATAATATTATCGATATTATAGAAATTATCGACATTATCAATAAGATAGAAATTATTGAAATTGTCGATATTAGCGATAATATCATCGCATGTGAATATCGTTATTCGATAATTAGTCCCAGAACTACAAAAACACATAAGCATAATAATTTACAGAAAAACACAAACTCTCATCTAATTCACAACTATTCTACTCGTAATGAGTATTGACAATGAAATTTATCCTTGCAGTAAACGTAATTTTAAACTCCATTGGCTTATATGTATATTTCAAATGTTTACAAACAAATATTTACTAATTAAATTTGTGTTTCAAATATGACTGGAAATTTTGATATAAGTAAATAAATAAATATATCATCACGCCTTCTACCCATTACTGGGTGTGGCACTCTGCTAAAGCAGATCTCGGTAAGTGATGTTAGTGGTGGAGAAGCCACAGGGATAGCTTTTTTCAAATTATGAAAATTTGTCGCCTGTGGGAATCGAACCAGGGACCTCAGGATCCACAGGCCGACTTCATACCACTGTGCTAGCCATCCCATAAAACACATAAGCATAATAATTTACAGAAAAACACAAACTCTCATCTAATTCACAACTAAATAAATAATATATTAATAATAAATATTCGTTGTTTTATTTACTTTAAAAAATTTAGAGAAATCTATATGAGATTTTTTAAATTAATAAAATTTTACAGCTGGATTCTCAAAAAAGTCTTAGCTAATCCTGAATTTTGAATAAGTTAATCTTACTCTTATACGATTTTAAAAAGTTAATCCAAATAACTTTCCGAAAATCAAATGATAGCAAGATTATATTAGAGTACATTTAAACTTATTTGAGAATATGGTTGCTTAATTTGGCTAACACAAAATTCAGGATTAGCAAATTTTTTTTTGAGAATTGGACTGTTACAGCCGTATTAATAGAATATCCATTAGTTCTGATTTAAACTCGTATTACGTAGTTCCGGTTTAAACTGCGACTAAAACCCCTTATTAATAGACAAACATAATCCTAGATTTGATTCGAACTACGTAAATACGAACTATCCCTGTACTAGTGAAAGCGATACACTAGGCCATGGTTTGCGCGTGCGCATATTGGTATTTTACGAAGTGTTAATGTGACGTGACATAAACGAATGTTTGATTTGGAATTTTTTTGTATGCTTTGATTTCTTACTGAAGCGATCAAACCAAAAATACACTTATTAGAAAATAAATCGATTGCTTCAAAAATAAATGCAAACAAATTTTCAATTTGGGTAAAAATAACAAATAATTTTGTTGCCAGTGGTTTCCAACGAGGCAAGAAACTTCTAGCAACTGACTACGAAATAAACAATTACGATAATACTTTTCTAGAAAATCTGCCTATAGCCACTTTCCTTTCTACTACAGAAAATGTTACAACTATTATACCATTAACGGTTTAACAATTCCTTCCGTTACAAATAATATTCCTGCCGCATCAACTCCAATAGCTAGTGTATTTAAAAGGGAAAGAAGAATAAATTCGGAGACATGACGATATATGAAGAAAAATTATTGGAATTGCAAACGATAAAAATTAAATTGCAAATGAAGCATACAAAGACACTTCGAAACAAGAGGAAGCGCTGGGAGGAAAAAGTTTTTAAATTAAGATTTGAATTACTACTTAGACATTTCTGAAGTCGATTCAGATTAGTAATTTTATTTTGTTTAATATCAGTTAATACTTTTTTAATTTATTTTATTTTTAAAAATTATTTTACACAATATAATATTAATGAAAATTATTTTTAATAAAATTCGTCCGAAATAAGTTGCAGTCTTCATTTTCTTCATTCGAATCAGAATAGGCTATTGCCGAAATTAAATTTAAATAATGGTATTTTTTATTTTATGTAAGTTTAAATTCGCATTTATAACATTAATTTCTTGTATTTCCTTGATTGCAATATTATGTAAAATAGCAAGAGCTATAATTGTGATTTTTAATTATACCTAAAATGCTTTTAACACTTTCAAAATTGACTGTCAACTCACTGAAGTCATGAAAATACCAAGATAAACCTACTATCACCTAGGATTAAAATTTAGTACTGGTTTAACTATACGCTAAAGATAGACTGAGACTAAACTGCGCTATGAATAAGGCAATGTTCAGTTACGCTGTATTAGAGATAATTCGAGTTTAAACCTAGACAATTTTTTCTATGAATACGGCTGTCAGTATATATTTTTTAAACTCACTTTTGATCGAAATTTATTATACGTTTAATAAAGAATTTTTATGCATGCTCATAGACAAAACAAACAATATTCTCCAAATTAAAATCACATCTCTGGCTTCTCCTCCACTGACATCTTTAGGGGGGGGGGGGTATGATTTAACGGTTGGTAATCGCACTTCACGCGCATAAATATATCACTTACCAAAATCTATTAAGCAGAGTGCAACACATAATAATGGGTGAAAAGCGAGATACTATATTTATTTTTATTTATTTATAAGCAGCACACCAGAAATTAAAGGTTAAAATTGATTACCTGAGCTAGTCACTTCGCCTTATGGGAAAACCAGCTAGCAAAAGTTATAGGTACTTATCTGAACTGAAATACCGAATTATTTAAAGTAAAATTTATATTATTGTAGAAGTAAAACAATAGATACCTACGTTTAAATAAAAATTTACAATTCATTTAAACATTGACTATTACACATGAACATTTGTTTATTAATCGATCTAATCTCGTTAGATTGCTTGTACTCAGGGGAGTAGGATTCGCTGTATCAACTGTATCAATGATACAGGGTCCCGAGCTAAGGTAGCCCCACACTCATTTCCATGACAACCCGGTCAAATAATGAAACGCTACTGGTTGTTTAAAGTCTGGGGTAAATATAAAAATCATAATTCATAGTAAAAATTATTTTAACAAATCAATTAGTGATATTAGACTGTATCTATATTGAAGGGATAAATAATTAGCCCTATATTTTTGAGATATCGCTTTGTGGTAAAGAAGTATCGGGTTATAAGATAAATAATAGGGGAACGAAATGTTGTTATTTTTGCACTATCTCTAACTGTTTTCAAGATATTTCACATATATTCTAATTCTGCATTATTATTTTTTTTTATTTTCTATATATTATTGTTTATTTACTTGATATAGGGGAGAGTTGCCGTATTTGGACTACCTAAACATTTTTTAATATACAAGAGTGTAGAAGCATTTTTTATAAAAACGGTATGGTGCAAAAAAATGTACAATTATAATCTTTAAAATATTGTGATTTATTTCCAGAAAAATATAAACTATTATAACAAAAAATTAATACATAAAAATTTAACAATCGGTCCAATAAAAGAAACTGGTTTCCCAAAATGGACCACTGGTTCCTCAGAATGGACCATCAGGCACAAATGAAACAAAAGTACTTTTTGATTTTTTAATTTACTCCAGCACATTTTGTATGGACCCAAGTATGACATTTAATACATTGAATCATCTCTTCTTCCTTTATTTCTTCACATATAATACAAAACCAGCAAGCTTTATCTTATACCCCTTGAATTCTGTAACCTGGTTTTGGTGGTTTTGTCGTATTAATTTTTTATCTTTGGTTTTTGATGATTTTGTCTTATTAATCCTTTTTTCTTCAGCAAGATGTAATTCTAGTAATTTTTCATTACTTGGACCGGTCCAACTAAGGCAACCATAATATGGTCCAATCTAAGCGCATGCAGCAGGTATGTCAAAATATGCTACATAACCTTAATGTTAACTCATACTAATGAAACTATTACAGTAATTTGTATCGGAATAAATTAACATTTTAAAAATATAATAACATTTCTTGCTACTTACTTTAAAGCTGAGTGAGACAGAACCTTTTTTTAATAAATTATTTTATTTAGAACTGTCTAAATACAAAATCTCTTCTAAAAACTCTCTTCGGCGTAATTCTTTAATAATAATGAATATAGACATGAAATTTACATCAATGTTCAGTGTGTTACCTATATTATAGCACAAACGTAAGTAACAAGCAATGTATGACGATGGTCCAATCTAAGCAACGCTCCAAATACGGCAACTCTCCCCTATGTTCAATTATCTTGAATATCTTGTAAATGCAGAAATTACAAAGTTCTGTCAAGAAAAAACATGTTTAAAAATTAATTCTTAGTCGAATATTATTAAATTGGGCGATCTAAACTCACTCCGGTTAATAAAAAAAGTTTGATACAGGGTCCACCAAGCGGAACGTACGTCACTGATTCTACTAAATAAATTTTAAACATATAATAAATTTTATATTATAGTAGAATTATAGTAATATTCATTGACAAATATGAAACAAATTTCCATAAAACATTTAATGCCAGAATCAATTTCCATATCCACGATCCATTAATTTACAATTTATGTTCGAAGCACAACCGCTCTATTTTTCATATGATTAAATATGAATGACTGCCAACTTAACAATATGTGAAGGAGTCACGCGATGTCTCGAGTGCATGTTCATCGGTCTGGCCAATCAGTAAGCAGAAATTTTGCGACAAGCAACAATCGCGCAAAAACTTGTAACAACAAACATAGTGGCTCATATATTATTTACATGATCTTGATATGAGTAATTTATTTATTATATAGGAATAAGTGTGTAATAATTAATAAGTGAAACTGGGACTGGGTCAAGGTCATTTGTACTTTACAGAAAAATCGTGTCAGGATTGAGTAGCAGGTTTAGTGAAAATAAAAAACAAATGAAACAGTACTGCAATTTATATTTACAAGAAAGGTATTTTATTTTTTAAAGTCTTCAATCATCGTATTTAAGGAAAGTTTATTTGACTGAATTCATGGATTCAACTTATTTTTTCGGCTTCAAATATTAGCCAACTTTAGGATTTACTTTAACAATTAAATTATTTTATTTGCTACTCATTTGTAACAGTCATTTTTTATTCAAACTGTTTATTCACTTTGAAAATTAATATTTACAAGCTACTAACTTTTTTTCCAGGTCAGCTGCCAATTTTACCAGTTAGAAACGATGCGCGTTGCCATAGTAATAATTATGAAATATACCCCTATATTCTGTAATTGTATCATTATCTGTTAATCGGCTGTATCAAGTAACACATCGTTAATAATAAGCGACATCGATAACTTTTTTTAGCTTTGGCAACATCGGTTTCGTTTTGACGTTTGTCAAATTTTTATTCATATAAATACAAATTTGACAAACGTCAAGACAAAACCGGTGATGCCAAAACTTGTAAAATTTATCGACGTCGCTTATTATTAAAGATATGTTACATGATACAGCCGATAGATTGATAAGTTAATGACTATTTTAATTTTTCATGGTTATTATGCAGATTATCACAATTTTGGTATTCTGAGACCAAAATAATTTATCCTGGTTATTTATGTTATATTCATGCATAATATTTACTTATATACGTAGCTGTTATTTTAAAAAAGAATATAGTGACAATTAGCTGACAGCTTCGTAAAAAGTGTGGTTAAAATATATTTCTATATATGGACCGTTTATTTTGAAAGTGATGTAGTCCATTTTTTTAAAATGAGATATTACGTAATTTATGCTTAATTTAGTGTAAACTTTTTATTTATAACTAGTTAGAATTTAATATCTTAAAAATTGCTCGTGCTTTGTCCAATTTAAAATAGGCCGGTAAAATAAATTGCGTAACTATTAATTATGAAAGTGGTGTAAGTCCAATTTCCATAGACAGGTAGCAGGGCAGTAGCTTGCGCTGTTTTACTTATGTTTTATTTCACGTGTCGAGAGTTACTATTTTAGTTACTTATTTTATTTTTCTCCTAAAATTGATAATTTCTTATTAACATCAAATAGTGATATGGGTAAATCAATATTATTTTATAACAATATTATTTTATTTTGTGAATTTTAATGTAGGTATATAAAGTCATGACTGTAGGACGGAAAAATGGATTAAATAATTTTTTGAGTTTAAACTTTCGTTTATATTTCGGTATTGGTTAATACCATTTTCAGCCAAACCAAGGTTCGAAACGTCGTCATTTATTGTTGAATAAATAAAAACCAAGAAATCCAAACAACGTGGAAAAATTGTTTTGTTTTTTCCCATTTCACAAATACTCTTCACGGCTTAACTAATCCTCTCCAAATAAATATATTAGTAACGAAACACTATTTTAAAACTGTAACTGAAATATTAAAATGATTTTCTTAAATATATATATATATATATATATATATATTATATATATATATATATATATATATATATATATATATATATATATATATATATATATATATATATATATATATATATATATATATATATATATATATATATATATATATTATATATATATATATATATATATATATATATATATATATATAAAAATAAATATTAATGTTAGATATTCTACATTCATATAATTTATGTATATTAATATTATAATTTTTTAATTAATTTTGAATAATAATATCTACTGTGTTATTTAATAAATACTTAAGCAAATACAAAGTTATAAGACGACATTTTCTATCGTATTAATTTGACAATAAACAAAATGTTTAACTTTTCTTGATCTTATCATACAATTTCGGGCAGTTGTTTGATGTGGAAATCTAACTCGGGGATTCAGGATTCTCATTATTCACAATCAATACGTTATTGCAGAGCTATTTACCATATCTAAGAGTAAAATGAATAATTACTTTTGAAAAGAAAATACTGCTTGCTCTATTCGAAGTTAGAATCAAGTCAATAATTAAAAACAGCAATAAAGATGCCATATCTAATATTATTTAGATAATGGATATAATACTACATTTCATTATTTAAATCTTGATCAAACATAACGAAACATTATCGCAAACTCTGATGTAAAGGAAAAATTGGCAATACAGAGCGGACAATTCCGAAATGGTCGACAATGTTTGCCAAAACTCCGAGATAATATCTGCTGCACATGATTTAATCATACAGATACCCTGATTCTATGGAACACAAATTTGGTTGATATTCAAACAAGGAAATTAATTAAACATGAAATTAGACGCATTACTAAATACAATTAACGTTCGTAAGCTGTATTAAATGCCGCAATATCTCCCCATAAATTGTACGGTTTGTGGCAGTGTTTAAAAAATAAGTTATCTGCGAGAGAATAACGTGTTCCGAATTTTCACGTTTAGTAGTTTTGGACATCATCCAACTGGTGCATTCATGGAGTACACTGGAGAGCAGCAGTGTTTCCAAAACTTTTTTTAATATAGAGCCAATCACAAAATAGAATAAAAGTTCAGAGGATATGGAATAGATTGAGTTCTTGCGGACCTGCAGCTGTCACAAAAAATAATTGATTGCATTAAGTGGAATAACTACACTTTAAAATACATTAAGAACAATCATTTATAATATATAACTAGTGCGTTGAATATTACCGACAATTTTTTTGTGCTCATGAGTGCTTTGTTGCTATAGATTTCCTAAGAACAATAAAAGCTCGAGTGAACAGTGAGAAAAAAATGCTGGGCATATTCAATGCACGTGTTATATTCGGTAAAAATATTTCCCCACGAAAACAATCAAAAATTCTACAAAATTAATTTTTTGACATGCTTCTAAATTATAATAATTTCATCATTATCAGCCAGATTCTCAAAAAAAATTCAGCTAATCCTAAATTTTGGATTAGCTAATATTATGTTAGTCCAATTTAAAACAGTTAATTCAATTCACTTTCCGAAAACTAAATGGTAAGATTATATTAAAGTTTATTTAAATTCGTTTGGGAATATGGTTTAGCTTAATTTTACAAATCCAAAATGCAGGATTAACTAGATTGTAGCTAAAACTATTTTGAACATTGGGCTATTTATGTCAGAAAACGAAGTTGAAAGGTAATTCAAAAATTTTTTTTAGTAAAAAACAGTCTATTTTTTATACAGATTATTTTTTGACGTTTCTCATAACCAATGGAATGCTTCATTGTATGCCACGTATCTACGTTTTAACCAATCCTGTCATTATTATACTGAGAATAAAGCTCTTGTGATTATTCCCGGGAATAATCTCTGTAGGTGCTTTTTTGTTTGTGACAAATGATAGGTAGTTGTCAAATAATTATTTAAAACTGTCAACGCGTGAAGTAAAATGTGTGAAAAAAATCGATTTAGTTGTATTTCATATACAGAAATACACAAACAAATTTTGAAAACAACTTCCAAGAATACATTAATAAGTAATCAGTCGATATGGATCCATGGATCTAATTAAATATAACCCGAGGGTTCGATAAATTAGAAAATAATTCTTCAGTATCTTCCTCAAACTTGTTGCCATTTGGCAATAGCCACTCAAGCCATACGGGCTTTCGTGCCTATTGCCTGGTAACAAGTTTTCAAAAGACCTGTCAAATTATTTTCAATTTATTCTCACCCTCTTGTTATATTATTACAGAAATGCAATATCACATATTCATTCTCTCATTTCCATGACAACGTAGTCAAATAATGAAATGCTATTGGTTGTTTAAAGTCCTAGGGAAAAATTAGTCGTATTCCATTTGCCACTTGGTTCATTTAAATTAGTTCAGATAAATTAGACAAGATGACTAAATGAACTGAATTAAGTATTCTGATGCACTTATTGGAGTGAATTACTTCAAAGTAAATTGGAATCAGTAATTCTAGTACTGGAAATAAAGTCAGCGAAGTAATCCAGCTAAATAAATATGTGATCTGGTTCAGTAAATGTAAGTTAGAACTAATCCAAATGGCAAATGGAATACACCTAATCTTGAAAACAATTATTTTAACAATACTCATGTACATTTTGGATGTAGAATCGAAATATGTAATATACGAAATACTATATAAATTTTTTGTTTGACTTTTGTCTCCTAATTAAATTAGAAAAAATTATAAATACAAAAGATGTTTAAAATTAAAATTCAACGAGAACTAATTTGTACATCAATTGTTTTTATACACGAGTTAGAAACAAATATAGCCATTTAGAGTTAATATTTCAGTAAGTGTCAAAGTTGTACAATAATTAGTTATTTATGTAACATGTGTGTAAACTAGCATTTTATATGTATGGGCCACATTTAAAACGTCACCACAGTCACGGGTCCCACATAAGGAACAAAGGGGAAAAACATTGATGTGGACAAAATTACAATAATAATAATTAATTATATATTATATATAATTCATAAAATTCGAGCATTTGTCATAATTTCCTTCAATTAATTTAAAATAAAAATTTAATATTACCAATTGACAAGAGGAACTTAATGCTTCACAATGAGGCCAAGGGGTACATTTATTGAAAAGAGTTCAAACTACTGCATTAGTTATGAGCAGTTCTATGTATTTAGAGTTAGAAATATAATGCACTCTAAATCTTCAATTTTCTTCATAAAAACTATTTTGAGCTCTGAAAGCTTTTTCCATATAATATAATTTTAGTTTCGACCGAGATTTACGACAGAGCAAATAAGTGATATCACGAAATCCCGATATTCTCTGATGTTTACTGAAAGGTAAGTTAAAGTGAAAATTTGTCGATGTTGATATGGAAGCATTTTGGGATAGAATGTGGCGCTTGTCTTGCTAGATCATGAATTCATTTATATTATAATAATAGAATACACGTCACGAAAATGGGCAAATTACAATAAAATGTTGCTATCATAATTTCACTATATTTTATGGATTTAACCACCTCTAGACTACTAATATTGTGAAATAATTCATTTTAGAAATAAAATTAACTAACAGTTGCGGTGGCTTTGACCGTTTTACGATAGATCATTTATATAGAATGTTAAAAAAAGGTACAATATTTGAAGTACATAAAAAAATAATGAACCTGGGTCGCAAGAAACCATTTTCAAGATATGTATAAATTGTTTTTTATTTTAAGAACACAAGTCTTCTACCCATTACTGGGCGTGGCACTCTTCCAAAGCAGATCTCGGTAAGTGATATATTTTGCGCTTGAAGTGCAATTACCAGTCGTCAAATCACAGCCCCCAAGGATGGTAGCGGTGGGGGAGCCACAGAGGTAATTTTAATTTGATGAAAATTGTTTGTCGGCTGTGGGAATCGAATCCGGATTCTCAAACTCCACAGGCCGACTCGATACTACTAAGCCACCTACTTAAAAAATACACACATTTAAAGTTTCATTTAAAATTTTCAAGAAGATACTCGTAATGCCCTTCTTCCATGACTACACAGGCAGTACATGTTATTTTGAAGGAAGTCCGCTCCCTTTCAATAATGCTCAATCTTCTTTAATTTGTTTAGCAGCTTAATTCGTTGTTAACTCTTCAGGATTATTTGAAAATGGTTCTTTCGTGGACCCATATCAGATCGAAATTTTTGACTATTTTTGTTGTAGCAATCATAATCCTATGGATAAAGAAACTGTAACTGCCATTTATATTACAGTTTGGCTTAAGGAGTGGCCACTCGTTTTTGACGTATTTATAACAAAATGTTAAAAAACTAATTTTTAGTTAAAGACATTATCCTGTATATTATATTCAAAAACAAATATTTATATCAACCTGAAGTTGGACTACAATCTAAACTTCGAAACGTCATCGAATTGATTGTTTCGAGAATAAAGCCTATGTAATCCAATAACCAGGAAAATCTATAAATTACTTTTTTTTCCTAATACAATAACTTTTGGCTTAATTTTCAATACAGTTCCAGTCAAAATTAAATAACTTATATAGCGCTATGTTGCTTATCATGTGTACAAATTATGTCCTAGTATAGGGTTATACTTTGCTATTGCGCATGGTCACCCCCTCTCTTATAACTTAAGTGTGTTTAGATAAGTAAGATAATATATACTACTGTTTGTAAGACGGACGGACAATTACTAGTCAGTCACTGTAAATATATTAATAATTTGAAGTTATGTAGTTTATTTTGAACTAAAATAAAATTATATTTTTAAAACCTAAAAGGCTTTAATACCTAATTTACATACATATATTTTATTAATACTTATCATATAGTATGTTGTTGCCATTTAAGAATTTTACATATTTTCTATAGATTTAGATGCGCAACAGTTATGACTATGAAAAAAAACTTAAATTGTGTGTGCCTTATCTGAATCTTTGATCTGGCCAAATGCTCTTAACGGTTGGTAATAAATTGGTTTTTAATAAATTTAGATTTTATCAATTATTTACTAAAAAAAACAATATCAAGTTGAAATGTGACGTAACTTAGATATGCATTTATTTAAATCAAGTTTACAAAGTAAGGTTTGTTAAGTGCACCTAGCCGTACAGGATTCGTTTAGGTAGATGGCTTATAACTTCTAAATTCGTGGTATGTCAGATATAATAAAGGAAAGAACATAGAATTCAAAGTAAACAAAACATCATAATTCTCTCAAAGGAATTCCGCCCAATTTCTCCCAAACATTGCTTCTGGAATTTGCATACAATGAATTCAATAGCATACCTTAATTAATTGAACAATAACAGATATAAACTCCACGCATAACAAACAGTATCAGACGAATCTACATCTTTCCCCAGATAAATACCTTTATTCAAACAGACTTTAAAGATCAAAATGCTGCATCCCATTTACAATTCTAGATTCACACCCTTTCATGCAGTGAACTCAATGTGGTTTGCACTTTAAAACCAAATGCTGCAAAAATTATAAACGAAATAAATTTACTTAACAGGAAATTTCGTTTGTAAATTTTAATGGTTTGTTTTAATCAAGTAGTTAAAGTGAACTGGATTATGATTAAATTTAATCAGTGTTTGTGAAGTTGAATATAATAAATTTTAAAACTAATTAGAGCAGATAACATAGGTATTCAGTATTGAATTATTCTACAAAATAATGAATTTGTTTTCAGTCGACTATAATTAAAAATGTTTCATGTTTCAATTGCATTGCGTTTTATTTTCATTGTAAACTTAATAAAAACAACTCGAATTAGATATAGGAAATTACAATAAATATGAAGAATACTGTCTATAAAGGGGCGCCGGAAATAATAATAAGATGCACGAGTAAACATCTCTGGTTATTATGAAATATGAACTTGTTGATTATAAAATAAATTTAAGTGCCGTAATTTTTATTTAAATTTAATAAATATAAAAGCAAAGAGATATACCTGTATAATCAAACAAAAATTAAATTAATATAGATTTTGTTCAGATCTAGTTATAATTAAAGGAAGAAAAAATATATGATGGCAAGTTCACAACAAAACTCTAACTGGTTGTCATTTTTTTCTGATGAGCATCTATTGAACTTATATAAGAAAATCTTGATATCAATAATAGTTATTTCTCTGACACGAACGTCATAATTCATCATTTACAGAGATATATTATGATTCACTGAACTGTGAAAAGAAAGCTAAAAACTTAACCCCCACTGGAAATAAATTCCTTACAATGGTAAATAGTGACATATGCAAGATATGTTTACCTAATACTTTTTACGTTTTTATTGTCTTTATTTTGAAATCAGGTATTGAATAAATTTGCCCTAAAAAATATATTTGAAAATTTATTTTCGAAGAAGCTGTAAACATGTTGCCAGACGAAAACAAGAGGCAAATAAAATATTCTGACTTGTTATTGTTTTCCAAAACCCAAAAGTGTTAAAATTATGGTCCGTTTAGATTAGCACATTTGATTGAGGAATGTTTTTAGTTAATTGTTGGTGAAAATAAAGCACACCTGATGAAACACATGTTTTAAAAAGTCAATGCACAGGATATCACATTATTTGGATCTTACATCAAATTAAGATCAAATAGGTACAAAATTTAATTATAAACAAACACTCTTCCAAGGACTTTAATCCTCTCACTGCGCTGCTAGTAATTAGAGATCTTGTGATTATTCCTGTTTAGAAACTTTTATATTTTTTATTATCATCTTATTTAGAGAGTTAGAGAGTTGTATGTGTTATTGAGAATTAAGATCTTCATGAAGAAGATTATAATGTAATTTTATGCGTGAGTTACTTTCATTGACAATTTGAAATAGTTACGGAAAAGTATTTTAAGTATTTGTCTATTTGAATGGGAGAATTGAGGGTTCAGTAGTTGAGGATCTAATCGAAACACAGAAGGAATTTGGTGCAGCAGGAAAAAGGAATGTGGTGGGCTCTGGCACAAAGAGAAGATGTTCAAATACGTTACCTCGCAAGGGCGAACTCGCCGAAATATTCCGTCATAGCAAACATGATGGCCGCGTGTGGTGGGACACATTACAGCCAAGTCACGTGAGTGCGAGGGTGGCACGGCGGCGGGGCGGCGGTGGAGGACGGCGACAGCGCGCGCTATCCGGCGACTTGGAGAGGTTAGGTTACGTTTCGCTAACTTAGTAAATAATGGCACTGCTGTTTTACACGTTAATTTATTAATTAATTAGTAATTAAAGTACACGTGGACGTTTCGTTTATTTGAGAGCTGATTATTGTTCATGGACGGGTTCTTGTGTCGCTTAAAAAACGCTAGCAATGATTGGTTAATAAAGAAAATATATTTGTAGAGTTAAAATCTGAAGCGAGGTGAAAAAATACACGCGGCAAGCTGAATTCTGAGTCGGATGCGTTCCGTGAGTGTTAAGGCAAGCGAAGAAGAGTTTTGTGTAGGCTGGGGAGGCTGGGTGCGAGTGTCCGCCGCCGCAGCTGATGTGGGGGCGGAGGCGGCGGCGGCGGCGCGCGCGACATGCCGCGCACGCACGGCACTGACACGCGGGACGGGTGGCGGCGCGACACGGCACACTGCGTCGTCACTGCGGCATCCTGGACGCCTGCTGGAGGAACACTTTACACAACAACAATAACAAACAACTCACTCACGACACTAGGGCACTCGCAGTTCTGCCCGGACCCCGGCTCTGGTCCTGAGGCTGCCCAAGCCTGCAACTAGTCTACTGCTACGCGGCTGCGGCAGATCAGCGCACACGGATCTCTCTCCCAGCGCTCTCTTGCTGTTGCTCTCCGCTCTCGCGCTACATCCCTCGCCGCCCTCTCACAGCCACGCATGCGTACACACCCACAACACAGCTTCCTTTTATTTATTTATCAAAAATTATATGCATCTCATTATAATTGCATTCAACACTATCGTCCTAATTTCTTACAATCCTTCCCAATTCAATTCCGTTGAATGTTGAAACGTTACAGCCGTCGATGTCCATTTGTATCCTTACACCACACATATCACCATCCTACAGATTATATCAGCTATCAAATTTCACTCAGAACGCTGCGTTTAATAAATCTTTCTTCTATTTCATTTTATGACCAATAACGTTATTATTATTAGTGACAACTGGCATATATTCATTGTATTTACCATAGAGAAAAAGCGTAGCTTTTATTATCTTCCTGGAATTGTCAATGCTACATAAAATCGCATCATAGGATTACAAAAAGAAAACACTCCATATGTAGAATATAAATTTATCTACTCAATATAGGGGCACAATTATTGGATTTTTTGTGTGAAAAACAAAAGGATGTCAGTGCTATTCGTTGCAGCAGAACCGATATTCAACCCCTAGAGTGCGGCGCGCGGCTGCCATTTACTCCCTGTTGCGAAGTTTTCAATTTCAAATCGCTGCGATTACCGTCTGTTCTGGATAATCAGGCTCGCATCGCGACATTATTCGCTAATCGGTTATCGACAAGGGCAGTGACGGAGTGACAGGCTCCGGAGCCGAGCCGCAGTCCGCAGTGCTCGAAACGTGACGCCAAACAAATACCTGCCGCCCCCGACGCCTCCAACACCGCCAACACCGCCAGTGGAATATATCATCCGCCACTGTGGGTTTGTTTTTTCTCCAAAAATAAAATTGAACGCATTTGTTCCGATAGGAATGTAAATATTTGTCCAGGAACTCTAAGAAGCTAAATATTTTTCGATTGGTCTCTCGAATGTTTTAAAATATTATAAATCCGAAGATGACTTACACTTTCAGGCGATAAAATTATTCGGATTAGCTCATACAATATTGAGTTATATACATTTTTAAGTTACATTTAAAATTAACTAGCATATTCGTAAGCAGGTTACTCTCTTACCATATTTTTTTAAAACATGTAAAACTTGGTTTTCATTTCAAATAGATCCAGGAATTTAAAAGGCAGATAAAAAGAAATGTTGTTAGTGGTTAACTCACTTTAAAAATCTGCATATAAAATATTAATAGGTAAGGTATTGAATATATCGAACTGTATTATTGACAGCTACATTTAGTTACGTATTTGACAGTTCGTTATGTTTCGACATTATTTTTAAAGATACACCGACAGGAATTAAAACTAAGCGTGATTTGAATGAATGTAGACTGCTTTTTGTTCGTGCTTTATTTACAAAATTAACATATCTAAGAAAAGCTCCAAAATTTATCTAATATTAAGAAACAGTATAACATATAAATTAGTACATATGTGTATATTTAACGCCCCGCCCATGATAGTATATTATGATACTATTATATTAGTGAGTGTTTAACGCACGTGTGACAATTTTAAGAACGCGAATGAAGTGCTTTTAACGGTACTAGTGCTTTAAAGACACCTAAACACGTGTATCATACTCTATTTGTTATTATACCTGCATCATAATCTGGAAAATAGAGCTGGAAAGCAGAATTTTCATTTTGATTCAAGTCATTATATTGTGTGTGTGATTTGACGTAATATCGTTCACATGAAGATAGGTTAGCATTTTTTGTGTACGTTACTATGTGGATTTGTTGTTTTGCAGTTTGTTGTGATAAATATGGAAGCATTTAAATAATAATAGTTATTTATTATACAAGTGTTTTATTAGGTATATAAAACACGCAAGAAACGTTTAAACACGAGACCGAAGGTCGAGTGCTTAATATTCTTAAGTGTTTCATATAAGAGTACCAATAAAACACAAGTGTAATATAAAATATTATCCATAACTCATAATTATTAGGTATCGAAGAAGATTGGCCGTAACGTTTAACGTTGATTCAGTTATATACAGTTTCTCAAAATACGGTAGATTATGAACTGGTTGCTAAGTAACAAGTTGTTTGCAGTGTTTTATGGAATATAAAACACTAGTGTTTTATGAGCAATATAATTTAACTGAAATCAGTGTAATTATGTCTTTATTATATATGAGTTATGGATAAAATGATTTTGTTCTTGATTAGCAATTTAAAAACACGGTGTGTTTTAAAATTGCATTTTGGATTTTATTAGTTTGTTATACAAGGATTATTGTGCATGTATAATAAAAACTAAACATGCAATACGAATAAAAAAGAAAATTAAAGTTGCTGTGTAAGTTTCCATTGCTTAAATATTTTAACAGCTGTTAAAAATTAACAGAATCAAATACGTAATACGCCTCTGAATATTTTCAATCAATATACATATTTTAACTATTCAAATAACAAAAATAAAATCTGTCAAATTTTGTTGTTCCAACACTACCTAGTTTACACATTACTTCTGATCAAACTTGATAAATTATGTAGAAATTAAAACGAAATGAATTTTCTTTAGTTCATATATTTTTCGGGCTTCAGTTCCCATTGGTTACACTCTACGAGTAATCTTAAAATTCTTATTAATGTTCAATAAATATCAGAAATTTAAATTATTGTTTAATTTTATCATCAGCTATTTATTTACTTGCAATTTTATATTACAGGTTATCTCAACATAATTTGCAAACAAAAATTGTGTTATTTTACATTAATTAGAATTAATTAAAAAGAGTTCACTGCCTAGAGTTTACTTATTTATAATTTCAGTAAAACAAATACAACATAAAATTTTATGAGAAAAGTTCTTATACTCAGAAATTTGGTGCAATACAATGTCAAAAGAATTGAAGTAATCGCGTAATGGTTCTTGCTAAAAGTTTGAAAGTTGTTTATAAGGTCAAAGATCGAGCTTGAAAATATGTGCAATAATGAAAAAACGGTAGTTAAACCATTTCCGGATCGAAAGAATTTGCTCAGGAATTTTTAATCTTGATTAAACTCAATAGCACGGAGAAAAAACTTTAAGACAGAACATATTTTCATTTTGTTGGGGAGAACAAAATAAAACTGGTTTCACTTAGTTGAAATATGTTCGCGAATACTCGTATTTTCCTACTCAAAGTGCATGTAAAATTAAATATAAAACAATGTTGAATTGCATTATTTTTAAATATTCAGCTGAAATGAATAGTAAGCAATGAAGGTCAAAAACTTTACACAATTCAAGAAATTGTACAAGTACAATGACGTAATTATAGGGCTAATCAGGAGAAAGTTTAATTATTCAAGCAAGGAGTTGAAACAAAGGCATCATTGAGAAGTAACTTGAAAAAGTTTCCATCTTTGCAAGTACTCATATTAGCTGCTACTAAAACACGGTTTAAAATATAAAAGTAGAACATTCATATATGTCGAGAGTTTGAGTTGAAATGAAAAAAGTTTCGCGTAATGACGTTTCTTTTTAAAAAGGCATACACAACTTAAATGTGAGCTCTTGAATTAGGTGGGTAGGTAGTAATAATTTCAAAACAAACGATAAATGATAACAAAGGAGGAAGGAAAACTATAGTCTGACGGTATCGATCGCTGGGTTGGACGTCGCGTTGCTCTTAACAGTGATTCCCAACATGCTTTCGATGCACCCTATCCCGCATCCCGAAAATATCTACCCTTTTTTTATTTAAACCATGTCTTTTATCAATATTTTCATTTCATGTACATTATACAATACGTAAGTTTGTTCACTTTTAGACCTGAGGATGAACACGAACAGGTGTTCGAAACGTCGTCGTTTTTTATTGAAATAAATAATTGATTTATCTTACTAAATTCTCAAGCCTTCATCCAATAACCCTGGATCTTTTGATTCCTTATTTAAAATACTTTAACGGCTTAATAATCTAAACTTCATAAAGATATTTATGTTTTAACAAGGACTTTTAAGAGTTTTAAAACTGAGAATATGAAATAAAGTTGGTTATCTGTATACAAGACTGAAGAAACGAAAAGTATGTATAAATATATCATCACGCCTTCTAACCATTACTGGCTGTGGCACTCTGCCGAAGCAGATCTCGATGAGTAATATATATATATATATATATATATATATATATATATATATATATATATATATATATATATATATATATGCGCGTGAAGTGCGGTTACCAGTCGTCAAATCACGGCCCCCAAAGATGTTAGTGGTGGGGAGCAACAGGGGTAGTTTTTGAAATTATGAAAATTATTTGTCGCCTGTGGGAATCGAACCAAGGTTCTCAGAATCCACAGGCCGATTTCATACCACTGAGCTAGCCACCCCATGTATGTATGTCTGTATATTGTCAAAATATCATACAGATACATGCTGCATATTTATTGTACACCTAATATCTTACAACGATTACCTTCTATTCGCCCAAATACCGAAAAACACAGTTTAGTTTTAATTTTAATTTAAGATTTGAGAAACAAAAAAATATATATTGTCCAATAGTTTAAGCTCGGCTCTAAATATATAATAATTATGTATAAATATTTCGATTTCGTTGTTCATCTGTCTGTTTTATTCTTGGTTCCTACTTTATATAACTGGAAATATGACTACAAGATATTTCTAATTACGGGTAATAAAAAAAAGTTTTTATTCTAATGTAAATTGCTAATAACCAGTTGTGTTGCAGCAAAAAAACTTTAATGTGAAGCTGAATCGTAGTTTAAGGAAAGAATAAAAGTAAACTCACGCTAGATAATTATTTATATAAGATACAATTAAAATTTAGATTTTATAGGTGGTGGTACAACTAGTCATATTGTACATATTATCATCTCATTTTACGAATTAATAACATTATATTTAAATGACGTTACATCATGAATAATTTACAATATTTCCGTTAATATGATTTCAAATTTGTAAATAATTCACTTAAAAGATATCATCATACATTTAAACAGCCATATTAATATATTATCAACCAGCAATTAATTTGTCATCTTTAAAATCAAATCGTTTGAACCGAACTAATTATCAATAATAACACAATTTAATAGAAATACAAACATTTCAAAAAAATTACAAGCATATACCTATATTTAAACTAATATTTATCAAGGACTTGGAACAAAATTTATTTGTTATGCAGTTTCGATTGCGGTTCAATAAATATATTTAGGTTCAAAAGATATAAATACTTATGTGGGCTCAAAAACCTGTTTCTTTAAGTTCTTCGGTTTTTAGTTCAGTAAAAAAAATAATAAAATAAAGAAATGTACAAGAAGAAAATTAAATTTTATTATAAAAACTTAAAACAGTTAGACAAATATTATACATATATATCTTTAGTTATATAAATACAAAATAGTAAATGAGCTAGATGGCCCCCTATCTCAAATCTTTTCAAAATTTTGTGTACAGTTAGTGCTAGGTTTGTTCTAGTTTGTTCCAGATTCCTAAAGTTTTTTCTATTTATATACACAAGTTATTAACAGTTGACGTGGGGAATCCAGCGTGACACTAAGAGTAAACCTATCTAATCTTTCCAGTTTTTAAAAATCTTTTGCTATGAGGAGTTAGTGCTAGCTTTGTTCTACTTAGATGTAAATTTTAAAAGTTTGTTCTATTCATATACACATGTTATTAACAATTGAATAGGGGAATCCAGCGTGACACTAAGAGAGAACCTACCTAATCTATTCAGTTTAAAAAAATCTTCTTATATGAAGAGTTAGTGCTAGGTCTGTTATGCTTAGATACAAATTTTGAAAGTTTATTCTATTCATATACAAATGTTATTAACAATTGAATTGGGGAATCCAGCATGACACTAAGAGAGAAACTACCTAATCTATTCTATTTAAAAAAAAAATTATATAAGGAGTTAGTGCTAGGTTTGTTCTGCTTAGATACAAATTTTGAAAGTTTGTTCTATTCATATACACAAGTTATTAACAGTTGACGTGGGGAATCCAGCGTGACACTAAGAGTAAACCTATCTAATCTATTCAGTTTTTAAAAATCTTGTTATATGAGGAGTTAGTGCTAAGTTTGTTCTGCTTAGATACAAATGTTGAAAGTTTTTTCTATTTATATACACATGTTATTAACAGTTAACTTGGAGAATCCAGCGTGACACTAAGAGAGAACCTACCTAATATATTAGGATTTTAAAAATATTTTTATATGAGGAGTTAGTGCTACGTTTGTTATACTTAGATACAAATTTTGAAAGTTTATTCTATTCATATACAAATGTTATTAACAATTGAATTGGGGAAACCAGCGTGACACTAAGAGAGAACCTACCTAATCTATTCAATTTAAAAAAAAAATTATATAAGGAGTTAGTGCTAGGTTTGTTCTGCTTCGATACAAATTTTGAAAGTTTGTGCTTTTCATATACACTTGTTATTCTGTTTTATTTTTATTAAAAAATAAAATAAATATATCATCACGCCTTCTACCTATTACAAAGGATGACACTAAGCTGCAGCAGATCTTGGTGATATATTTTCGCTCATCATATAAAAAGATTTTTTTAAACTGAATAGATTAGGTAGGTTCTCTCTTAGTGTCACGCTGGATTCCAAAATTCAATTGTTAAGAACATGTGTATATGAATAGAACAAACTTTCAAAATTTATATCTAAGTAGAACAAACCTAGTACTAACTCCTCATATCAAAAGATTTTTAAAAACTGTAAAGATTAGATAGGTTTACTCTTAGTGTTACACTGGATTCCCCACGTCAACTGTTAATAACATGTGTATATGAATAGAACAAACTTTAGGAATCTGGAACAAACTAGAACAAACCTAGCACTAACGGTACACAAAATTTTGAAAATATTTGAGATAGGTGGCCATCTAGCGTGACGCTCATAAATAGTAACTAAATATAACACCTAGAAAATTAAAAAATACATATATCCTAAGTTATTGAGAAATTTAACATTTTCATTATAAAATTCATAGAATTATATGTTAAATTTTAATATAATTTTCAAATTAGACGAAATCAATATTATGTAAACGATTCCTAGTTAATACTACAATAATACTATAATAAATGGTTCGATCGTTGATGTGCTCGGCTCGGGTTTCGCATCCGGTTTCTGATATTTATATAGTTCTCTATTTTTGTTATCAAATGTTTACATTTATTAGCAAAAAATTATTTTCATTATCTTAAAGCTATTTTTGAAATGGTGCAACCATTATATAAAAATTGTTTCGTAGTTCTTCAGTTTTAGATATTTAAATTTGATATTTGCATATAATAATTGATCTGGAATACTAAATTAATTTGAATAATATATACTGTTAGTTAAAGTTGAAGATAACACAAACATTGATGCCTTGAGGGTATTTTTAATCAGAAACATAGGATGTGTGAACAAATCGTGATCTTTTCGTTGATAGTGTCGATAATATCTTTTCAATTCCTGAATAGTGAATACTTTCCTACACAATGGAATCTCAAAGAATAATGTCAAGTTCTTAAGGGATCCAAATGCAAAGAAAAGTTTCCGATGCGAGCGTCGATCTGGATTTTATGAAACCCCATTTATATTAGTTAAATTAAATAATATTTAAAAGATATTGTAATAATTAATTAAAATTATCAATGATTTGGTAATATTATCTCATATATGAACATCAATGAATATACACAGGTATATAAGCTAATATGTTGTTAATCTTTATTCATAGTTTTGGTATTGTTCTGTTGGATAATTGTACTTAGAAAACAAACAAAATATTATGTATAGCTTCAGGGATATATCAATATGTTTAACTTATTGGTATCTTGTTAATATAAGAATATGAGGTAATTAAAAATAAAGTTACAAAATTATTTCAATTATACTTCGAAAGGCACTTGAAACTTAAAGACAGGTTTCAAGCCTCATTATTTAGATTCATTTCTGTTGCAATGATCAGTAAGAAAGATTTAGAAATAACATTAGTTTTTTTAAAAACATTCTTCAAATGGTTAATGTAACAGTGTGTCAGAAAATAATTTTTCTTCGATCAAACGAACAATAATAACTTTTCGGTGTATTTTAGATATACAACATTCATTATTTCGTTATGTAGTTAGCTGGACATCAAGATATACAAGTAACAAGGCTATATTTTTTCAGCTTAATTATTGCAATAATGTAAACAATGATTATACATACAAAAATATTGATTCATTGTATCTCTAAAGTTAAATTTTATACTTGATTTAAACAAACAAATTCAAACCGAAATTACAAATGACCATAATCTGATATAAATGAAAAAATAAAGTATTTTTAGTAAATCGTTCGAATCGGCTAACACTTCATTCCGCATTTATATCTGGGACGATAGTGGCAATTGCGGAACGAGGTATTAGCCGATTCGATCGAATTGTATTTACTAAAAATACTTAATTTTTTCATTTATATCAGATTATGGTCAGTTGTAATTTCGTTTTGATTTTGTTATATATATAAATTTTCCCATTATTTATACGATGTACAGGCTGTCTATATATATACGCATTACAAATTTTTAGAGCATGAAAGAGATTCAAAATAAGCTAATTTTTAATAAGAAACTCGTATCTGAAAATTGATTACAAGCTGAATCTGTTAATATATTCAACAATAAAAGTAATGCTCATAATAATGGGCCTTTCAAGACTTTTTTTGAATTTTTTATATATTTTTATCTATGTAATAAAATAATTATACCCAAATTTGTTATTTTTTAAAAAAACTTGTATTAAGCATGATAAAAATATTTAAACTTTCGAAACAAATGAATATGACGTACTTGCATCTTAGCTTAAAGAGAAACAGATAAGACAGAGATAAATAACACGTAACTTGTCGTTGTCAGTAGAATCCTCCGACAAAACATAACTAGACGGATAACATCGGCGTTTGTTGTGAGTCAGAAAGGGATAGAATAACTGGTTAGTGAGGCGGGTGCGCGGCAAGGAGCAACTTACATAACATCAAAGTATACTCGCTCCTTGCCGCGCAACCGGCGGACCATCAAGTTATTCCATTCCTCTCTGCTTCACAACACTGCATTGACTTGAATACGGTATAATTCGTCTAGTATTATACGTCATTGGTAGAATCGTAGAATGCTGAATGCTTATTTCTTCTTCGTCTTCTTGAGCACCGACAAACGTTTCAGACAAAGCTCTGTGATTGGATTAATGCAACTACGTCATTGCAATATGGCAGTGCGAACGTTTTAAATTATTCAACTTTAACTTTTATGTTTCAGCAATTAAGATATAATTTATGGTATGATTTTATATTGTATTAAATATGATGTACGGTCAAGAATTTATTTTAATAAATATATATTAAAAAGCTCTACCACTTGAATCTCCCATTGTCAAAAACTATTAGTAATTTTCATATTTATTTTTTTGTGCACTTGACGGTATATTAATATACGATTAGCGAGATAGCATCAGTGTTAAAAGAAATAGAAATGACGGATAAGAAACAAACTCTAATTTTGAGATTTTAAATATGTGCTGCATTTGGTCTGTCCTGTACATTTAATGACCAGTTGTACCGCTGTTACTTACATTTTAAGTTTTCATTTAATGAACTATATCGTCTGAATTATAACAATGTAGAAACAATGAATACAAGAATTATTATATATATATATATATATATATGTATGGGGTTATGGCTTAATGGTATCAAGTCGGCCTGTGGATCCTAAGAACCCTGTTTCAATCCCCACAGACGACAAAACATTTTCATTAATTTAAAATTACTCCTGTGGCACTTCCACCGCTAATATCTTTGGGAGCCGTGATTTGACGGCTGGTAACCACACTTCATGCGCATAAATATATCACTTACCGACATCTGCTTCGGCAGAGTGCCACACCCAGTAATGGGTAAAAGGCGTCATGATATATTTATTTTTATATATTTATTTAATATCAATAATATTGAACTGAACTGTTACACTTAAATTTTGATTCATTTGTTTTTATTTTTAGGGCTATCATTTTTTAAACAAAAATGTTATAGTTTATTTTTCAATTATTTAGGTACTACGTTAAATTAAAAAAAATATAAGTAAAATTTCATTTTACACAACGTTTTATTCTTGTACTTTTTACTTAAAATATGCAGGAGAGACTCATGTTTCATTGTACTTATTGTACAATGAATTCTATAGTTTGATATAAAAAACCTAAAACTGAACTTTGTGTCGGTAAGTATAGTGTCAAAACCAAATGTTCCAATTATTTACTACATATTAAGAAATCTGCTTGTGTCTCTCAACAGTGATTAAGTGATCAATTTCTTGTCGGTAAACGGATAAAAAATTACGCTACAAATCCAGAGCAAGTTGTCAACATCTTTGCAGAATCCTGGCAGATCGAGATCAGGAGCCAACGATTTCAGAATGCTAAAATTCCCGCCATATTCCAAATACGCAGACCGGATGTGGAAAAAACGTGACGACTGCGTTTATTTTCTAAACGGAAATGAAAAAAATTTAACGGCTTCCCGACTTCTTCAAACGTTACCGGGGAAATGTAAATATTTAATAATGTTTTGTTTGTATAATTTTGTACAAACACAATGCCGGAAAATCCATAACTTGCTCCATGACGAACGATGAGTAATGTGAACAAATTTATGTGAATTTTTGTTATTAAATCTCCTTCGCTAAATTGAATCGTTCCATCAAATTATATCAAACTTATGATTTTCTGCAATTCCATGGCGTTGGCCATGAGATAATTTATAGTGGTTGCAATCGTATACACTTAAACAAAAGTCATTAAGGATGAAGTATGATTCGATTAAAAGTTAGTACATTATTTAATCACACATTCATTTATGTCGTTCTACTTAAATGGTTTATTTTACGCGCGCAGGTACGTATGCAGTTTAATTAGTACTGTTTGACGGTGTAATTAAATCATTTAATTCAAACAAAGAAAAATGAAAACAAATTTATACAACACAGTTTCTTATTGAATAGGCGATATATATAAAATGCTTTTTTTCAGCATTACTTGTGAAAATGACATTTTCCTCACTCAGTTGTGATAGTAACCATTTCAATCATTAGTCATTTCGAAAATAATATGCGTATTCCATTTACCATTTGGATCAGATCTAACTTACATTTACTGAACCAAATCTCTTATTTATTTCACTGGATTACTTCGCTGACTTTATTTTCAGTACTAGAATTACTGATTCTAATTTGCTTTGAAGTAATTCATCCCAATAAGTGCATCAATTTGCTTAATTCTGTTCATTTAGTCATGTTGTCTAATTTATCTGAACTGATTTAAGTGAGCCAAGTGGTAAATGGAATACAGCTTTTGACACGTACCTTATTATTTTTGTTTGTGGTGACCAAGGAAACGTGATGTACATTTGCAAATACAACCCCTTTAATTTATTTAAAATAATTATTAAATGTCATGTATTGGTTAATGTAAATGTATAAATGTTATTTTCACATTTGAATATTGAAAAAAATATTATATAACATACGTGGGAAACGGCCATTGCAAAACTCGTAATATCGTACTCGTTGCAATGAAACCCTTTCCTCACTAGTATTACAATATACCGTTAATATCTGATATGTCAAATAAAGTTGCAATATTGTTTGTACAGTATTATTTAATATTATTTTTTAATAGAATTTTCTGCCAAATAAAAGTGTTTAATAATTTAAATGTCTACAACTTGTGTTTGAAGCATATTTATCTAAAATTAACTGGCCATTTTTGTGCACACTTACATTCCACGTCAAATGCTTATGGCCAGATTTTCATGTTACATCCGATATATCAATTGTCATAATTAATGTTTTGTTGCCATAACAATCATGTGTATTTTAAATTATTTGCAATGATTAATATTATTATTTATTTTATGGGGTAGCTAGCTTAGTGGTATCAAGTCGGCCTATGGATCCTGAGAACCCTGATTCGATTCCCACAGGCGACAAACAATTTTCACCATTTTAAAAACTATCCCTGTGGCTCCCTCACCACTAACATATTTGGAGGACGTGATTTGATGACTGGTAACCGCACTTCACGCGTAAAATATATCACTTACCGAGACTGCTTTGGCAGAGTGCCACACCCAGTAATGAGTAGAAGGCGGGAAGATATATTTATTTATTTATTTTTTAATATTATTATTTATTTTTATGGGGTAGCTAGCTTAGTGGTATCAAGTCGGCCTGTGGATCCTGAGAACCTTGATTCGTTCCCACAGGCGACAAACAATTTTCACCATTTTAAAAACTATCCCTGTGGCTCCCTCATCACTAACATATTTGGGGGGGCCGTAATTTAACGACTGGTAACCACACTTCACGAGCAAAATATATCACTTACCGAGACTGCTTTCGCAGAGTGCCACACCCAGTAATGAGTAGAAGGCGTGATGATATATTTATTTTATATTTTATTTATTAATATTATTTTTATCATAACAATAATGTCAAATTTTGTTTTACCGCCCCTGGGAAATACATGACTCGCCAAGCTGTAAAGTAAGAATGGATCCATGGATACAAGTAGACTGACAACATTTTCAAGTCAATTTCAAAACAGAAAAACTGTCAGAAATGAATTCATTTTTTTTCAAGGATTTATAAATTTGCATGCTTGTTGAGCTCGGCTGTGCCTCGATTAACAATCTCCATGCGCGAGCATCAATAGACTACATTCAGTTTTAAATACACAAAAAACTATTTTTCACTACCCTTTCAGGAAGTAAAGTTTAAAAAATAATTTAGAAATTTAGATTATTTATTATACTCTTGACAGATGTTATCTATGTGCCACTAATTTCTGCCAGGGTCATATAAAAAAAGTTACATAGTCTCCTTGGCAGCTTCACGTACTCCCTATAGAAGTTTCATGTATCCTTTGGGGGTCTATGGACCCTTTGTTCAGAATCTCTGTTCTAAGGCAATGTAATTTGATCTAAGAAATCAATTGAGATCAAAACAATTTCGATGTCATAAATTGTTTTTGAGATATAAGCGAAAATTTGAAAAGAAATTAGGGAGAAAAATTGTTTTTTTATCTATTTCTTGATAACTTATTTTTCATTTTAAACTTTCCATCTTCCGTCATTTCCAGAGCGAAGCTTGATCTTCCAGATATTAATAATAAAATAAATATGTACACGCTATCTCTCTATTTTATCTACGAGTATTACTGTGTCTAACTCTTTTCTGCAGTAGATTTCGGTAAGTGATATAGTTAGATGATAGTTGGAATGGAGTCACAAGGATAATTTTATTGTGTCAGTTATCGGCTGAGGGAATTGACTCTTCGAAAGTTCGATATTTTGGCACTGAGCCAGTTACCCCATATTCTATCTATATAGATAATTTAAAAATAAAGCACAAATGATCGGAAACAAATGCGTAGAATTGCTTGTTAACAACAGTTGCTTGGGCCGAAACAAAAAACTCAATCGTGAATTCTAAGGGTAAAAGGGTCAGTTACACATGTACTACACAACAACTTCGAAACTTAGTTTCAAATTCGTTTTCTATCGCTGACACTTTATCTCAGTTTGCTATGAAATCCTCTGGCTTATCTAACCGTCGCTGTTGATATAGATATATGTGCTTAAATTACTTTATTCGTTTTTGCCTCTTCAAGGTCTTTCACTGCAGTCATTTAACTTCATACTTAAATATTAATTTTCTTGGAGCGCTCCATTTCTACACAATTCCGATCGATGTCGGATATTTTATAATTGTTTTGAACTTTGTCTGTCGTGCTCTCAGATACTTTATGTAATGGCTATGCATTGGAGGATATTGAATCGATTGTAAATATTTGGTTTGTGAGGAGATTTGATGCGTAGAATCCGAGTAAACGCGTTCATGTTTATTCAGGAAGAGACTCGAATTTCCAGTAATGATATGAAACTTGTCTACCTTTAGCTTTTTATAATCTTTTTATCATATTCACTTTGATTGTTTGCTACGGTTTCCTTACCATATTAGACGTTTCCGTTTAGATCTACTAACTAGTTTACTAATATTATTATATATACTCATATGTTTCATACAAAAGTTGCATAAAATAAAATGGTTTCTTTTATTTTGAACAACAAGAAATAAACTAAATTTGATGCTAATTTACTCTATTTTTAACTCAAGTTAAAATAAACTTGTTTCGTGCATTGAAGACAGAGTTAAAAATGAAATAAAAAATGGTGTTAGCGCTAATCCGCTTTACGAATCTGCCTGTTTGAGAATAAAGTCTAAGTAATATCGTGATATTTTTGTTTAGGAAAAGACATTACAATTAGACGGGTATTAGTTAAAATTTAGGACTTAGACGCATAGTCTAATTAATGAGATGAATTCCTTGTGGAATTTCGCTATTTCGTGTTTGATTGTCACACGCGATTATTTTCAAATCGTTAAATTTCTAGTATGTTCTATCTAAATGATTCTACTTTAGAAATGTCTCTTAGGTCATAAATTTATAATGGTGAAATCTCAATTACTATGAAAATATGCAAGTAATGAATTTAAGATTTTATGAGTAAGGTTAAATTTAAATTGACTAAAATTCGAAATATCAATGTGGCAGATCAATATAACTCAACATATATCACAAGTATCATTCTGTATGGCGTAATCCATGTGCAGCACTCACTTTCAAACTAAATGTCGTCTCTAATAACCATGGAAACATCTTGTATATTCTTATTTTGTATTATTTTATATGCTCAGAAGAATACATATAAGCAAGAAAGTAAAATTTGAGAATTTCTTATTAAAAACAAAATTAAAATTGTACACATCTAGTTTAAAGAATGTATTAGTGGTTTCGCTAAAATTCTAATAGAATTAAATACAAATCATTGAATTCTTGCTTTCAGGCGCCGGGTCATATTTGTTAATTATTAAGCGAACTTCAGAATTTATTAATCTATCACTAGAAAAAGTTCCTATTTCTATCCGTAGGATCGTCGTCCACTGTATATGCGAGTCTTGGAATGTCACAAATAAAAAATTGTGGATCACTGAGTGCTAAACTTGCCACAAGAGGCGCCCTTTCCGAAAATTATTATATTATATGCATTTTTACATAAATATCCATATTATTTATAGAATTATTGTATGTAAAATTAGAATTATGACAATTAGGGGAAGTATCTGTATCCTCGGAAAAGATGCAACGTTTTTTGCCTTCATTTGTACTTACAAACCAGCGTGACATTCCAGGCCTTTTAAATAAATACGAGATAATAGAATAAAATAATAGTGGACAAACTAAGTGTATGTTTGATTTTTTTATAAATAAAAATAATATTGCATCGAAGTTATTGAACAAATTGAATGTAATTTTTTTTATGCATATCGATCTAGAGAGTTTGATGAATTTTCAGGTCTTAGATACTATTGAAACTAAAAAATAAAGTTTTAAAACAGCATCCTGTATGTCGGCCTGTATGTATTTGTATGCATGCACAATATTTCAAATACATTGGAATTTTAATATGAAATTTTGTATTTAAAAGCTGAAAAAGTGAGTTCAATGATAATGGGCAATGTTTAATTAGCAGTAACATAACTTTTCAACTTTATTAATGTATTTTCTTCAATTTTTAAGTTTATTATATAAAAGATATCACAATTTGATTCAACCTATTTTTAAAAATAATTTTAATAATTTGTGTGTGGTTTGGGAAGTTCTTATAGCTCATAGCAGTCTACCCTGCCGATGGTTATGGGGAACCTTATCCTGAGATGGAAAAACCGCCTCTTATTATATTAATACGTATTTCAATATTAAGTTCCACTTGTCACACTTTTTCAAATCGATCGCATTTACCTAATGCGGTTGTACGAACTGGCGAATCCAGAATAAGGTTTATGAAAATTTCTAAATATTGTAATATTTTGAAATATTTAATTTTTCCATTTCCAATAATTTTTATGTTTTCAAGAAAACTTAAGCCCCCAAAGACTTCTTTATTTATGCTGCTGATTGCACCAAATACTAAATTGTTTACAACATCGAACAACTGATCAATATTTCAATTCTTCCTGGGTATTAAACAAACTTCATAAAACCTCAAAAATCCCTCAGGAATCACGCTGAAACGTCATAAAATAAACACCGTAACCTCCTTAATCCAAAGCGAGCCTATTATTTCGATATCTTCCACCTACAGCTTTTCCGCTAGCCTCCGCGATAATACTCTCGTGTAAAATATGGGCGGCGGAATCAAGTGAGAGATCTTGGTTTCTTTTCATTACAGGCGGCTGGAATCACGCCAGTCAGATGTTTCTCTACTGCTGTTGCCTTTCCTTCTCTTGTTCCTTTCGCAGATCCGAGATCAAAGCGAAAAGTGAATGTTATTGATATTTCTGACTCCGGAATTTGGTTAGTGTCTTCCGTACACGAACACGATGATTGATCGTCCCGATTGCTGTTTTTATTGTCTCCCTGTTGTCTTGTACGACAAAAGGTTTCTGCTGGATTTGGAAAGCGCTCCCAATACTATATACATTGTTACACGAGTTCATAGATTAATTTGTAAGAAGGCTAAATATAAGAAAGGATATATGTATTAATATCTAGGATTGTTTTTTATTAATATAAAATGTTATGTGTAAAGTTATTTTTTAATTAATAAATGTAAAATAACATTATGTTATAAAATAAATAAAAATAAATATATCATCACGCCTTCTACCCATTGCTGGGTGTGGCACTCTGCCGAAGCAGATCTCGGTAAGTGATATATTTTTGCGCGTGAAGTGCGGTTACCAGTCGTCAAATCACGGCTTCCAAAGATGTTAGTGGTGGAGGAGCCACAGGGAAAATTCTTGTATTTGAATTAAAAAATCTATTTGTACCTAAAACTTTGTTATTACTAAAATTGTATATGTTCTGGTCCTCGGTGAGAGAAACTTAAAATTGCAACAAAATGAAATAATTCAGAAGTCGGTTTTGTTCTAATTAGGATTTTTGACTATTAATTCAGGTTTAAGAGATTCAGCTAATTTTGTGTTACCTTAAGTAGCTTCTTTAAAGTTGAATTGACCAAGTTTACTTTATCAAATTTATCAGTTCATATGGTTGTAATAATTTCAGTGTTCCTCAAATGATTATTTTTCGCATTTATGGCTTCTGTGAATTGCCGTGCTTTGTTTGTACAATATATGTTGAGATATTTGAAAAAATTAGAAAACTCGCGTTATTCTGGGAGGTTTGGTCTTGATTTATGGACGGAAATCGTCATCTTTAGACTTAAGCTACGATACCATTTGTAACTCTGTTAAATTTAATATATTCATCAGCAAATTGTTTTGTAATACCATTAAAATTAAAGGTTTTATTGCTAAGCTAACCATAACTATTTCTCTAGAAAATATGTAAATTTTAATGTTCAATTGACAATTAAGTAACTTAAAATAAAAACGCAGTAAAAAATAATCATTTAGCAGATTTTATATTTATTGTTATATGAATTGTGACACCACATATTGTATTACTTTTAAATCCTGTACAAGGTATTCCAAAATTAATGCAAAAAATTAAAGGGTATATATTATTTGATGTATCGACTTTAAAGCAATTTTTTTCCAAATTTGCACATTCCTTTTAGTTAACATTTTCTAATGCCACTGGACTGATAGGTAATAATATTTATTTTTTAGCATAGTTGCTAATATATACAAATATCGTAATTACAAATTAAGTTAAATTGAACAAACACCTATAAATAATTTACAAAAAAATTACAAGCCCAAGCACAATATTTTACAAAGATGAATAAAATTTTTGAATTTTATAAACTCTCTAAGAGTTTTTGCATTTTTAATTTCTGAATGTAATTTATTATATATTAAAGCCCTTTCTCAAAACTTGATTTTGATTAACTCATTTTATTCTTTTTTATAACATAAAAATGGTAAATTTGTCTAGTATACTGATGCAAATATTTAAGTTCTAGCAAATTATTTGCTAAATGTGGATATATGCTATTAAGTATTTAAAAAATAAAAATTATTATTATTATACTCGCAGAATTGTTCAACATTTAACGAATTAAATATTTACTTTATTGCCATGGTAGAGTGACACGCCCAGTAAGAAAGAGTAATGGCATATTTATATATTTATTTATTTAATACTAAGAGCTTATATGAAAAAAGATGTTACTGTACTTATTATATTTAAGTATAATTCGCGTACAACTGTTTGTCATTTTTTGTAACTTATATATAAACGCATATACAGTATTGTACTAAAATAAGTGAAATAAATAATAAATAAAAGTAATGTTAACAAAGAACTGTTGCCCAACTTTAATTTAATTAATTTAATTTTAATGTTTCATAATTTTTATTCAATTATCTAGAATGTGTCATACTGCGAGAAATAAAATAACAAACTCTGTACATATAACTCCGTATGTATGTACAACGCTTCCGCAAAATCTGAGATTGACAGCTTCATATTTATATGCAAATACCGCTCTATGATACCTACTCGCATATCAGAAGTATTTACATAGATTTTAAAGGAAAATCCTCTTGACAAAAGTACGTCATCATAAAAGCCCGACGAATATAGAGAAAATTGTCTGAAATGACGCTTGTTAACAAAACATCCAAAGTCTTCTCTGTATCTAATCGTCACTGGCGGACTAAGGGGGAGGGGCGACAGGGGCGGTCCGCCCCGGACCCTACGAGACAGAGGGGCAGCCGTTTCCAGGATAAAAAAAATTTTAACTAGATAAAAATGCAATCATGATTTATTTGGTGGTTTTTTATTCACAATTAGGATTTTTTCTTTCAACATAGTTGGCCACACTGAGTGGTAGCGCAATAAATATACCGCTCATGTCCAGGGGATTCCCCGACTGATGTGCTGATGATACTAAATACCTTCGAAAGTGGATGGTTTATTCACCATGAGAAATTAAATTGTATTGTTTTTGTTGCCGACTGTTTGTACCAGAGAATTTTGATGACATTATAGATAAGTTCAGTAAAATTAAGGCTAGAAAATATGTTTTATAAAACTACTTATACATAAAATATATCATCACGCCTTCTACTCATTACTGAGTGTGGCACTCTGCCGAAGCAGATCTCGGTAAGTGATATATTTTGCGCGTGAAGTGCGGTTACCAGTCGTCAAATCACGGCCTCCAAAGATGTTAGTGGTGGAGGAGCCACAGGGGTAGCTTTTGAAAATATGAAAATTGTTTGTCGTCTGTGGGAATCGAATCAGGGTTCTTAGGATCCACAGGCCGACTTCATACCACTGAGCTAGCTACCCCACTATTATACATGATGTAATTTAATATAGATTCCAATGGACTTTGTATTTTTTTTCCATTGTTTTCTTTTCCTATTCAATATAAGGGGCCCGGTATTAGAGGCCGCCCCGGGCCTTCGAAGGAGTTAATCCGCCACTGCTAATCGTTAGGATACAAAACGAAACTGAAAAGTAAATAAACAAACAGAAATAAATCGTCCTTAAATCCATTACGTAGTGATTGTCACCGCTCTCACTGATCAATACATTTCAAGTTCAGTTTGTAACGTTTCCATCGTTCTGCCGCTGACAGTGTCTATCTGATGTCAATTAATAACGCCATGAAATTTGTATGAACGCTGTTGTGTTTACGCTAACGTTATGTGCCGGTTAAACTGTTATGTTACATCAACTGACCGATTAGATGCGGTTGCGACTACAACATGGGAGACATTTTCGCAAATTACGTTATAGCGAATTCACTTTAATATATAAATAAATAAATTTGGGCTTCAACATACATCAGTTTATAAATCCCTATAGAATGTCTTGTTTTGCATTCACAAATATCATGTCCATTTTTTAGATTAAAGGTAAAGTTAATTCTGGTACATGCAGACAGAAATATACCATCTCTCGATGTTACGAATTTAAAAGAATATAGTATGAAAGATGTTGTGCTACTAAATTATATCTAATAGAAATTTCGCAGTAAATATGTAAACTAAATTTTATACTTCGTAGCTCTACAAAATTTATGTATAATGGAAATAATAATGAACTAACGTGTGCAACATACTATAATCAATAGTAAAATTTATTTTAATAATTGCTATTTAATTGGAAAGATGCAATTTGTTATTTTATATTGTTGTTTCTACTCGTATATTACAACTTTTTCAATACAAGCAATTATAAATTTTAAAAATACTATGTGTGTAACATGAAATTATAATTATTTTATTATAATATATTTTATTTGACTCGCGAATTAAATAATAACAATCCTTTTAGCAATGACCTGTTCTTACTTTGTTTTCTTTTTATATCTACATATTTTATTGTTGTTCAAGATAATTATTATGAAAATGTTTTCATGTGAAAATTGTGAAATGTTGGAAAATACGAATGCCAAAATTTGTCATAATGGTTCATTTCGGATGATATCCTTTGAAGTTATCTACTTGAAATTCAATGGTATGTTGAAAACTGAATACAAATTCACGTTAAATACGTTTTTGCATTCAACATGTGTCAGATAGGATCAGTTTCCTCAAAGTTCCATTCCATTCCATATTTCCTCCCCTTTCTCATTTAACATTTCAAATATGAGGTCAATGGTTCGATGTGGTCAATAGTTAGATATGACATCATGATTTTTTGCAGTAGAATAAATATGACTCCTCGTTACGATTAAAATACTGTGTAGGTAAGTTTTTGCGATCAAGTCATAGATTCAGATCATTGGCCAAACAAAGCATGTCGATGTATTCTTATAGATAATTATGATGTTTTTTTGCTTTTACTGAAAGTAAACAATAGAGTCGCCTAAACCGACCTTTTATGTATTGTTCATAAGAGCTGACCAAAAAGGATATTCGGTTTCTGCACGCAACATAGGCGGGGTAACAAGATATTTAAGGATAACATTATGCTTTCAAAACTTCAAAATGAGTCTTAAACACGAATTTTTACGCAATAACACGCACTCCATTCGGCAACTTTTTCAAGGATTCCAGCACAAACATTTTCCTTGGTTTCATTTTATTTGCAAGGTAAATTTGCTCAATTAATTTATATAGATAAACATATTATCTCAATGGGGTGGCTAGCACAGTGGTATGAAGTCGGCCTGTGGATCCTGAGAACCCTGGTTCGATTCCCTCAGGCGACAAACAATTTTCATAATTTCAAAAACTACCCCTGTGGCTCCTCCACCACTAACATCTTTGGAGGCCGTAATTTGACGTCTGGTAACCGTACTTCACGCGCAAAAATATATCACTTATCGAGATCTGCTTCGGCAGAGTGCCACACCCAGTAATGGATAGAAGGCGTGATGATATATTTATTTATTTATTTTATTTATATTATCTCACGTATTGTCCAACTGTGGATTTATGTGTCCTGTTATAAATCTCAATAGACTATAATATTTTATATTTTACTTCTCTCGCGTTTATTGTAAAATGGAAGTAAAGAACTAAATTAAATTTGAAAAAATCAACTTGCCTCCGCCAGGATTTGAACCCGGACTTTCCAAAAATCACTTGTCAACGCCAGCATTTAGACACACCTCTGTGGTCTAAGTGGTAGGACGTTCGCGGCTAAAGTGGAAAGTCCGGGTTCAAATCCTGGCGGAGGCAAGTTGATTTTTTCAAATTTAATATAATTACTACTGACTTCAGTCATTACAATCATATTCGTACAAATTTATATGAGGTTTCTCTTCATTAGTGTCACTGCGTTTGTATATCATGTGTAACTGACGAAATAAACATTTCGCGCATTTGATAATTACTAACAATCGACACGCAGAAAAAAATCACTTGTCAACGCCAGCATTTAGACACACCTCTGTGGTCTAAGTGGTAGGACGTTCGCGGCTAAAGTGGAAAGTCCGGGTTCAAATCCTGGCGGAGGCAAGTTGATTTTTTCAAATTTAATATAATTACTACTGACTTCAGTCATTACAATCATATTCGAGTAAAGAACTAATTTCGCCTTAAATGAAATTCTTTACATTTCGTGACTTTTATAACACGAAATTGTTTAATTAAAATTCATTGGTATAAATGTCTGTACGAATTTCATGTCCTCGCTTACCTCCTAGATCCCTTGTCCGGTTAAATGTCTATTTATCAATACTAAAATAATGTATGTGTCAAATAAGTTAAGGAATATTGCATAAAAGTCAACATAAATTGTACAAATGGTATTAGCTGTGATTTAGTGATACTATTTGTTTCCAATATCAGGAGACCGATTCTAATTCGTAGCAACCAACTGTAGCCACTGGCTTGACGTCATTTTTTGTCGCTACCGATAGTGTAGTCACCTTGCGGGATAAAGTGTAACTTAGGTTTGACGTCATTATTGGCGACTAGACATTTTCTAGCGACTTACTGCTAGCAACTGCTTTGAACCAGTCGCTAACTCAGTCGCTACTTCCTATTCGCATGTTTTGCAGTGTTGTGTTTTGAAAAGTTTCGTTATTTTAATAAATAATACTAAATATAGAAACATAGTTACAATTTCAACCAAAAAAGTGGACTTTTTAATAATAAACAATCACAAAAAGCGGCAACAAGTTTTTCAGAAATACTGCTCCAAAATATATAGTCTGATCTTTGTTACCGACAGTACAAAATAAATTCCCTAGAAATTTAATTAAATCGCCTGACGTCATCAAAAATACGTCACTCAACTAAATATTTGGTTGCTACGAATTAGAATCAGTCTCCTGACTGATGAGTTGGGTATCTGTCGCTTTGTAGTTAGAGAGCTAGGGTGCAAAATGATGTCTCATTTATTCCAGTGACAGAAATGGATTTTTTAATAGATTATGTCATGATAAACATGAAAAAAAGAAAATTAGATTTTGGAACAGGTGGCAACTATAGATGGCACCGATGTGAATGCGCAGATTTTAAGTGTGGTTGTTGATCCCTACACCAGTCCACTTTCAGAGCTTCTGTTACCAACGAGCAACCAGCAATAAGTTCTGTCAATAATTTTTTTGTCATGTATTCGTCGTGAACTAGTAGTAATACGTCACACGACACCATAAAAATTACTTCCTTTGAACGGTTTTGTCGCGCATGCGTCATCATCCATTTTGATTACTTGATTATACCAAAGTCTATAATTTAAACTGAAAATTAGCCTGTCAAAAATATGTCAACAGCCACCCTTAAAATCTGCGCATTCACAACGACGTCATCTATAGTTGCCACCCGTCCCCAAATCTAATTTTCTTTTTTTCATGTTTATCATGACATAATCTATTAAAAAAAACCATTTCTGTCACTGCAATATATGAGATATCATTTTACACCCAAGCTCTCTAACTATTACTCAGCACTGATAAATGAGCTCTAAGGTGAAAATTTTATAGAAAATCAGTTATGTTGTAGCGTAAGTAGATGTGAAAATACAATACAGTCGCGATATAATAATGAACTCTTGAAGGGATGAACTACTCCATTGAGCGAACATCCAAATTTTATCATTGCGTCGCGACATAGTGAACAGCAGTAAATCCCGATACAGTAAACTGAGGTTTTTGCGTTACTTCTCTAAGGCAAGGATATCAAACTCAATTGAACCGTGAGTCATTTTCCACAAAAGTTTATCTCAAGTGGACCGCAAAAAAAATTTTTAAACTATAAAGCTGCACTAATTTCTTATAGAATCGAAGGGAAGTAAAGAAATGAATATAGATAAAGTATAAAATTAATAATACAAATTTCTTTTATTTTATCTACGTGAGTAGATAGACAGATTCACAAAACAGATTAACCAATAAAACCATTTTTATTTCTTATTTAAACTTATTTTTTCATCAAATGTTACGATGAGCAAATACAATCAAAATCACAAATGTGACATATGAAGCACTAACTATAACTTCAAATTTAAACCTTTTTATTAATCTGCCTGATAATGATTGATAACTAAAAAAAAAATAAAAAATGAATAATTTTTGAAATAAAATAAATAAATAGATATATCATCACGCCTTCTACCCATTACTGGGTGTGGCACTCTGCTGAAGCAGATCTCGGTAAGTGATATATTTTGCGCGTGAAGTGCGGTTACCAGTCGTCAAATCACGGCCCCCAAACATGTTAGTGGTGGAGGAACCACAGGGATAGCTTTTTCAAATTATGAAAATTTGTCGTCTGTGGGCATCGAACCAGGGACCTCAGGATCCACAGGCCGACTTCATATCACTGAGGATGTTAGCTTTTCTATATTTTTCTTCAAAGCGACGCGGAACGCACCTCTGCTCTAAGGAATTCCCCTAAATACGTGCTTCATACTTTCGACTAACTATTCATGTGTATCGGGCATATCAATTTAATGGTAAATCTTCAAACATACGCAGTGTAAAAAAATTTTCCTAATCAAGATGAGACCAAAACTAAAAGTGGTGAACTAAAAAAATATTTGAGTATGACTATTCTTGCTAACAGGTATGGAATAGCAAAGTCTATTTAAATGTGGATTAAAAATTAAATTCACATTTTTAGAGTCACTGGATTTAATTTAACATAATATTATGACTACAACTTTAATATTAAAAATTATATTAAATAACATTTTATCAATGAATAAATATTATTTAATTATTTTCACCGAAACTTATTCTTCTTAACAATTTTAAAATTTCTATTGAAGCTAATGGCACTAAAAATATAAATATTGTTACTAATTTTTTGAAAGTTCTTTTTGAGCCAAGATCTGTACAGTCTATATAATTTTGTTGATTTACATAGAATAAACATTATTTATCAAAATAAGCCTTATCCATTGCTAACCTCGAAAAAGTGAATACCCCTAAATAGTGAATTGGCCTTGCCGGAATTAGTTTATTAATTTTCAACTTTCCTTTAGTAAAGATAGTTCAAAATTTCACAGTAAAATAACAAGTTTTCGAAAAGTCGAAAAATTTGTCTGATTTAATAAAAATGATATCCTTTTTTTATCGAGTTATTATATACTTTTTGGGGTCTCTAGAATACTATTTTAGCCAGTGAGAAATTATACCGAGTAAAAGTCGTCCCATTTGACTTTAATGTTTTGTCATATTACAGCACTTAATATATATATTTATTTATTTATTCTACTCTGTACAACAGGAACTTAATTCCAATTACAATACAGGGTCCGGTGTCACCGAGATGTAGTGAGGTAGTCCATATATATTTATCTTGAGTGGGATTCGAGCTAGGAATCTCCGCATTAAAATGCCGTTTAGTGAGAGGTTGAGTTACAGGGTAAATTTCAGCCAGAAATAATATAGCAAAAAGCAAATATAGAACTTAGAACTATCTATTTAATTAAATAAATCTTTTAAGTCTTGATTAACACACACTAGTTGCCCGAAACATTCTTAAAAATATGTTATTATAAATGTTGACGTGAAGACGTCCAGGAATAATCGATTCCCAGAAGCCGCTGATAAAATTTAAGTAAGAAGAGGTAGAAACCCGTTTTCAGTATTGAAAAACCTATAAAACATTACGACATTTGACGAATTACAAGAATAGTTTACATTTATGAGCTATAAAAATGATAATCGATTGAAATCATTCAATTTCAGGAGAAAATATGCCATGCGAAGAAATTTCCAGCTGTACGTCTATGTTTCCAAAGGCTGGAGGCGTTATATACGGTCACATTTCACGGTAAATGCTCTATATGTTTTGTACCCTCAGCCCTGGGCCGGTTCATTTGTGTCGGAGCATTTAACTCTTTACCCTGCGCCCCTGCGGTGCCCTCGTTCATCGGAGACCGAGGAAGAAGCTCGAGTAACTGCTAAACATGGGCGTAATCCCGGATATGACCTAATGGGCCCGACATTTTTTTCTGCACGAGTAAATGTTCTCCGCTTTAGGAACATATGCAATCCTAGAGTAAGATGCTCGCTTATCTGTAAAGTACGAAAATATTATGGAAAACTCATGTATGTATTCATAATATTTCGTTAACTTTAATGTGTCGTTACAGACATAAGCATGTCGATCTATAAAGTTGCATATAAAAAAGTTATAATTTAATGAATCAGTACCTAAACGATTTGCTAATAGTATATTACATAACAAGCATCGAAAGTATAAGATAACGTGAGAGTGTACAAATTGAAAAACGAGGCGCGCAGCGCCGTGTGATTTAAGTACACGAGCACAGTATTAATATTATGGTTTAAATATTAGTTTTACGAGGGCAGGGTGAAAAGTCTCTGAAAAATAAAACAGATGGTGCAACAATCGCAAATCTCATGTGACATTTGTGATGTACTATCTTTAACTAGAACGCATTAAAATTTTCAGATTGATATGTCATTCAGTTCTGTTTTGACACCCATCGAAAGCAAGCAACCTTGAAGATTTTTTAAAACATGGAAAAAAGTGAATTTCGTGTTTTGATTAAACATTATTTATGGCGTGGAAAAAACATTACGCAAACCAAAGCATCGCTTGTTAGACATTATGGGGACTCCTCACCATCGATTGGAACGATTCACAAGTGGTTTACTGATTTTCGTTGTGGTAGTATGACCACAAAGGACGCCGAACGTTCTGGTCGTCCAATTGAGGTTACAACGCCAGAAATCGTCGATAAAATCCATGGTATGATACTGGACAATCGGCGAGTTAAAGTGCACGAGCTGGCTGAGGCTATGAGCATCTCAACCGAACGGGTACGGAACATTTTGCATAAATTTTTGGATATGAGAAAGCTATCTGCCAGATGGGTGCCGCATTTGCTCTCTGTTGACAATAAGCGCGACTGTGTCGCAATGGCAAAATTGCATGAATTGCGCTATGAATTGGTTCGTCATCCACCATATTCTCCAGATTTGCCCCTCTGCGATTATTATCTATTTCCAAACTTGAAGAAATGGCTCGGCGGAAAGAGATTTGGATCCAACGATGAGGTCATCGCTGAGACAAACGTCTATTTTGAAGGATTGCCAAAATCGTATTATTTGGAAGCGATCGAAAAATTTGAAAAACGTTGGACGAAGTGTATCGAGCTACAAGGAGATTATGTTGAGAAATAAAATACGTTTTGACCAAATAAATCAATTCTTGTTTAAATTTTCAGGGACTTTTCACGCTGCCCTTGTACAGAACTTGATTTCATATTATCTTATAACACCATTCACACTTTGAAATTTAGTTTTAGTGAACCCAAGTTATCAGGTTAAATATTACAATTTCCAAACTTTCGTTTAGAGTTTAGCGTGATGTCATAAACTTGACCAATGAAAATCAGTCTAAAACGATATAGGAAATATAACCGTCTTTATTCCACATGTATTTTCGGGAAGTTGCAAACGAACAAAAGTGAAACGTCAAAGAACATAGGTTACAAAAGTTTCAAATTTGTTATAAATGGATCCGAAAAAGAAAGTACTCATAAGTACATTATTATTATAGAATTTAACCGTGGCCTAGGTTATTATAATAATGTAGGCCTCGATTTGACATATGTACAATCACTCAAACAGTATATTGTTTTACCGACATATCCATAGTACTTCAAATACTCTAAAGAAATCGCATCATATTATACGAAATCATGGCCAACTTCATTGAATTGCGCTACGCTTATTATGGCCGTTTCATATGTCATTAAAATTCCTAGTTTCAAACTTACAGAGCGGGCACGTCAACTAGCGCCTCTAACGAGATACGTCGTAACTAAAATTTGAAAGTACTGCCTCTTGCATTGATTGAAAAAATCCTAAAAACAAGCCTAGTCATTGTATATTTATTATCAGACGATCTTTACAATAAAATACTAACCGGTGGCACCAATAATTCAATAATACTTCCTTCTTTTGACCTATAAACACTTCAAACATTTTAAATAAGTATACAATATGGCGGCATTATTTACCTGAAGTGACAGATAATGCTACGTTGTCAAATGAAATTAACTTAGTCTAGACAAGCTAGTCACTTTAGTGGAAAGCTCAGAATGTAAGTCATAATATTTAATAATATTGAATGTATAAATAAAATATCCAGTTCCATTAAATGTATTTTGTTTGATCACATAACCTTCAGTTTTCAAATATTTTAAAGTTGTTTTTGTAACTTGACAGCGTTGTCACTTTCCTTTAATTAGAATAAAAAGCACTAGATGACATTACTTGACGTACCAAAACTGTAAAAAACTCACGACAAATGTTTATATGGCAAAACAACGGAATGAAACGCCTATAATAAGCGTAGCGCAATTCAATGAAGTTGGCCATGTACGAAATAAGACTTTCATTTGTGAATGCCTTTTTAAACTTAAATTACATGTAACAGCCATTGTATACAGGCTGTTCAATTTAGTTGTGGCACCATTGCTATCTCGAGAACTATATGAGCTAGAAGGTTGGTTAAATTAGCAAAGAAATACCATTTTGCAAGCTATTAAAAAACGGTTCACAATTTTTTTTGTCCAGTGGTTCTCAAAATACGGGTGCAGCTTTTAATTTTTTTGTTAATAGTTTTGTAATACACTTAAGAAATTTCTTTGCTAATTTAACTAACCTTGCAGCTCTTGTACGATAGTTCTCGAGATAGTTATGGTAGCAGAACTAAATTGAATATACTGTATTTACTATAAAAATGATTTATAGAAATATTCTGTTTTTATTTTTTAACATTGTAAGCTTTACATATAGTCCAGACTTTATTAAGACTTTTGTAATATATTTTTCCTAATAAACAGGCAATGTACCAAATATAGCTTCGTACATTTTTTCAACTGATCCGAAGGCCTCATTTTCCTCTCCAATATAGTTACTATAGAAACGAACTATTTGAATAACCTGCAAAATTTGTTCATCTTTTATAGACGGAAAGGCTGCGTCGGAATTATAAACCCATTTTTATTACAAATGTTACATGTTTCGCATGATAGCATGTTAGATGAACAATACAAAAAGTGAAATCAATCTAGTCAGACCGTGTATCATGGAAATAAAATATTTATTGAAAATTGAAGATAATAAATATTGCTTACTTCATATTTATTACATATTTTTTTATCAAATGATCCACAAATAATTGTAATTCATGTTTCTCTCTTATCTGACTAAATATTCAGAGCAGTGCAAAATCTGATATTAAACATTAAAAATACCTGAAAAAGAAACATTCGTCGATAATTGCTATTATTTAAAATTAAGCTAAATGCATTACTCAAACCACAAAATTAAATTAACTTTATATTACTCTTTGAAGATTACAGTACTTTATTTCATTAACAAATCTGAAAATAGGATATTTGAGGCTATCTACATATTAACAAGTAGTTATTTGTTTAACTAGGCAAAAAATTTGTAGATTTACTGCCGCAACTAGAATTTGCCATGAATCTACCTAAGTAAGAAAAACTGCAGTTTTGTTTTACTGAACACATATTTTTTTGCCAATTATTTATAATTAATATTAATTTTGTGATTGTTTTAAATATTTTTAACTGTATCAGCATCATGTTGCTATGCGTTTATAAGCGGCTGCTATGTAATAAGAAATGTTATTCTGATATTTTGTGAATGTTGTTAATCAGTACTTTTATATAAAACATAATGGAAAGGGGCGAAGGAATATTAACCTCACCCGACATTAAAAAGGGACATTGGTTGTAATTATATATACCTAATTTCAATAATACAATACTAAAAAGGCGTGTCGTCATAAATTCTATTGCGAAACAAGTGCTGTAATGAATTTTGACAGTAAAATGAAAATCTGGCACAAACAAGTAATGAAACCTAGGTTTGATTGAAAATAGAATTAACCTACTCACATCTCAAATAAGAACAAAAAATAAAATTATCAATTTTTTTTAGATGTCTGTTTTTCATACTTATACAGTCGAAAATAAATATTGAATTTTTTGTCCTTATGACATAAATAACTATTTTATATCTGTTACGAGTTATAAAGAGAAAAATTCGTATACCGCCAGGACTTGAACCTGGGACATATGAACTCAAGTCATATGATTTAATAAACCAACTAAGCTACGGTTGCCAAGTGATCGCATACTCGACTCTTCAGGGCAAACATATAAATTTAGAGTCTTTCTTTTTTGCTTTTTTCGTTTTATAAATACTTTTTTCATTTGCTTTATGTTTACCCTAAATATTCAACTTGCAACTTTAATTTATTTTAAGTGTTATTTGACGTTCTAAATATTACGTTATAAATATTACGTTTGACCTAAAGATGGCCATAACCTTGGCCGAAACGTTGTCAATGATTCGTCATTTAATAATTTACAACTTAAGCCTAAGTCTGTTATTACATTCCCATATTAAAACATTCTACTTAAAATCTGATTTTATTCCAATTTTTCTCTCTATTTTGTTATGTGTCATATTTTTTTCGTAGAGCATAATTATTTTAAACAAAGATAAATTGTAAAAAAATGCAATATATACAATCAATTCATTAAAAAAATATTTGTTTCATAATACACCTTTACAAAAATGTCACATATAACTTTAAGTAAAATATCTAGAAACTTATTATGAAGTAAAAATCTGTACAGATCCCGAATAGATTCTTATTAAATTAGTCTGCTTTATCACATTGTTTTTATAATATGGTATTATGCATTTAATTATTTTATAGGTTTATCTATCATCACGTTATTTACCCAATTTTATGTGAAGCAGTTGTGAAATTTTAGATCTAGGTTAGATTACATTTTTTATTATCGTAAAGTAGTATTATTTGCAGGAATTGCAAATGTCGTGTTTCAAATGTTACAGTACGCTTATTAAAGAATAATTAAATATGAAAATTGGCAAGTAAGGTCAAATTAAACATTTGAAGGTCACGGCTCCTAATTTTACTTCTAAAATTCCTGTATATATTTTGAATGCAGATAATATTTTATACTGGATATTTTTTAATAGTAAACATAGATATTTCATTTCTCTGATTACGAAAAGACAGTCATATTGTAGCATTTGTTTTTTTTTTTCAGTATACATTTTATATCAAATACCTGATTATTATATCTGCCTGCCCGGCAGTACGGTGGTGTGGGTAGCGTTACAGTTTTCGAATCCCACACAAGCTCGCTACCACACTGCGGTTCGATTAGTCCGGACCCTGTACTGTAATGGGCCTTTCAAGACTTTTTTGAATTTTTTATATATTAATCTACGTAATAAAATAATTATACCCAAATTTTTTTTTTTTTTAAAACTTGTATTAAGCATGATAAAAATATTTAAACTTTCGAAACAAATGTATATGACGTACTTGCATCTTAGCTTAAAGAGAGACAGATAAGACAGAGATAAATAACACGTAACTTGTCGTTGTCAGTAGAATCATCAGACAAAACATAACTAGACGGATAACATCGGCGTTTGTTGTGAGTCAGAAAGGGATAGAATAACTGGTTGGTGAGGCGGGTGCGCGGCAAGGAGCAACTTGCATAACATCAAATTGTACTCGCTCCTTGCCGCACATCCGGCGGACCCAAAAGTTATTCCATTCTTCTCTGCTTCACAACACTGCATTTACTTGAATACGGCATAATTCGTCTAGTATTATACGTCATTGGTAGAATCGTAGAATGCTGAATGCTTATTTCTTCTTCGTCTTCTTGAGCACCGACAAACGTTTCAGACAAAGCTCTGTGATTGGCTTAATGCAACTACGTCATTGCAATATGGCAGTGCGAACGTTTTAAATTATTCAACTTTAACTTTCATATTTCAGCAATAAAGATATCATTTATGGTATGATTTTATATTGTATTAAATATGATGTACGGTCAAGAATTGATTTTAATAAATATATATTAAAAAGCTCTACCACTTGAATCCCCTATTAGGATTAAATTCCTGTTGTATAGAGTACCATAAATAAATAAATAAATATCATAAGTGAACAGATAAATAATCATTATTGACACAAATGATATATCTTAAATTAAAGTTCAAAATTTAAACAAATAAAATATAATAGTAATAAATATTTTGCATCGATACCTAATAATTCGTGTTTGTTTTAGAAACGGTAACTTTTAAAATATTTTTGTCTAATACCTTTATACACAGAATTTTTACTGATTCAGCTATTCTTTTGTTTGACAGTCTACTATCATTTTGAACTTTTTAAATAATTTTATTTTTCTTAATTTCTGTAAGGATAGCATTTGGTTTATCCCTATTTTAAGTTGTTCGTCGACGCATTCTGTATTTCTTGTAAATTTTAATAATCATTTATGAAGAGTTTTTGATATTATACTAATTACTAAGTAAACTTTCTCTTCAATAGTATTTGATTCTATTCTTAATATTTACTGATTTAAAATACGCTTAATGTATTACTTTTATTTTGCAATATTGTAACAATGGAAATGAAATACTTATATTTTCCATTGAAATATACTCACTGTATACTGTATATTGTGTAAATAAATACATAATAAGTGACACTACACGCAATATGGGATGGCTAACTCAGTGGTATGAAGTCGGCCTATGGATCCTGAGAACCCTGGTTCGATTCCCATAGGCGACAAACAATTTTCATAATTTCAAAAGCTACCCTTGTGGCTCCTCCACCACTAACATCTTTGGGGACCGTGATTTAACGACTGGTAACCGCACTTCACGCGCAAAAATATATCACTTACCGAGATCTGCTTCGGCAGAGTGCCACACCCAGTAATGGGTAGAAGGCGTGATGATATATTTATTTGTTTTATTTATTTACTACACGTAATGAATTTACATCTGCCTACAATACTGCATGACAATCGGTGAAGCCCTCGCTCTAGCTCTATGATAGAGCAGTGCTTCTCAAAGTGGGCGATATCACCATCTGGGGGTCGTTTAAATGTTCGCGCTTGCAGTGCTGGTGGGCGACAAGGGGCCCTAGGTATATCGGCGAGCGACAAGAGACGCTAGGCATACCAGTGACCGACAAGGGGGTGTTAGACAATACAGTGGGCGGCAAAATAATGTCGCACTAAATATAAATATTATTAAATGCTTGATTAATATCATGACATGATTGATTAATTGATAACTATAACTTTTCATTTTAATAACTTCATTTATGCAATTAGTAGTTATAACTATGACATTATTTATGTATTTATAATCTTTTGCCAATAACAATAAAATACAATAAAAGCTGCTTTTTAAGTGTACCGGTGCAATTAATCCGTTACGTGAAATTGTGGTAAATATTCTGCCGGTTATTAAAATTATTGTTCTTGTTCGTGAAAACTATTCCGTTTCAGTTCATTTAAGAAAGAATAATCACATTCAATTTCAAGCCTTAATTGATAAACAAAAAATTGTGTTAACTGGCCTGGCTACACATCTAAATATACGGAATAGGAGATATTATTACTAAAAACTACAACCAAGGGGAGCGGTGATTCAAAAAAGTTTGAAAAGTACTGCTCTAGAGTCTAGAGGCGATCAAACGTGTCTTTAAAAGATAATGAAATGATGGGACCGTTTTGTTGACATTTACTTGTCAATATTCGTAATACGTACTGTAGTAATTAATTTTTGGCATTGTTTAAGGCTGAGATCGAATCTTGGCCTTACTGAGAATGAGATTCAATCCTTTTTCTATTCTATCTAAGCATCTAAGATCTAGTCCAGAGGTCGGCAAAGAGCAGAAGAGTCAAATATATCCCTCATACTGATTTAAAAAAAGTTCAAGAACCATAAATATATTTTTACAAAATAAGTTTATCTATTTTTATTTAGCCATGATGACGTTAAACAACACTTAAAATATAATAAAACAAATATTATTTTAATGTAAAATTAAAATAATTATAACAATACGTGGGATAGAAAATAACTACATTAAACAGTAAGGGGACTAGGATTACTCGTTCCTATAACCGCACAATGTAGGCTTACCGCGCGTCGTGTTCTGTCCAATGCGCGCAGTAATATTGTATTTTATAATATGAACGTAAAAAAATCAATTATCCTGTTAATAATTAGCTTTAAATTTGTTATAAATGAAAGTATAACATTTTTAAATAAATTTTCAACTTTATTTCCAAAGAGCCGCATACAACTACCCAAAGAGACAAATGAGGCCCGCGAGCCGAAGTTTGCCGACTCCTGGTCTAGTCCAAAAGAAATAATAATAATAAATTTATTGCTCTTAACAAACAAATGAATGTCTATATAAATTTCAGAATCTATAACAAATATTCAATCAATTCATAACGAAAAAGTAATTTAGTTACAAATAGGAGCGCATTAATATTCACAATCCCTCTCTTTTACAAACATCCGGTATTAGTGTCCAGCCCGAATAATCAGGGATTGAACGTTGAGTACTCAGCAGCGCATCTAGGATTACATGGCATTAATTCACCTGCGTCGTCGAACCCGCGGATTTCAATTCCATGTTCCGCTGTCATTAATTAGGCGCTAGCAGTGGTGGCGTCGGCGGAAACGGAATATCGTCATCACGACTATGGGATTATCTGATGACGCACAGATAGACTGACATAGCCACTACTCTGTACCCAACAATTCGACGGGCATACTAGTGACCGGACTAATTTATGCTTGTGTGATTTCAATGACGGACACATGAGAAGAGGTAGGTACTCATCAGAATCTATAGTGCGGTAAATTACTGCCATGGTTTCATGGAGATAGAACTACTGCGAATAATTACTTCTCCATTATCATAGACTAGTGTTTCTCAAACTTCAGATATTTATGTACCCCTTATACAATTTTTATTTTTACCAAGTACTCCCTTATCAAAATTATCTATGATTGTGGTTAAAGTGAGGATGGTGTGTTTGAATGAGAATGTTTGACGAAGACTGGTTATTTGATTAATTTAATGAGTGAATGTTTTATGAATGTTTTTAGGGTCCGTGCTACCCCATTTGATGAAATATAGCTTGATGATATGTATGTATAATGAACAAATAATAACGGTGTTCAATAAGTCTTGTCGTCCTGGGTGGCTAGGAGCTGTGAAACGCATGTCTGTATTTTATTCATACAATTTAACCTTAAACGTCATAACTTATTTTAAATTAAAGTAAAACAATTATTTATTTTTGAACTGTCTTACAGTAAAATGTTTATTCAGGAATGAAAAACATTTATAGTGAAGTCTTATTTTCACAATAGTCAGCGAAATAAAAGCGGAATTGCACTTTCCTCATTTTGAATGACGTTTGACGTTTTATTTAAGGTTAATTTTTTTGAGTAATGTACAGACTTATGTTTCACAGCCCATAGCCACCAAGGACGACAAGACTTATTGAACACACTATATAAATATACGTAAAATATAAAACAAAATATTCATTGTAAACGTCAATTTTTTTTTTTATATTTAAATTTATAAACTATTCATGTGAAGCAGTTATCACAATTTGAGTAGCAGATTTCATAAATACTATATAATTTACTGAGAAATATAGGTATGTATAAATTTAAAATGCAGGCGCGATGGCCGAGCGTGTTAATGCACATCTCTTAACATACTATGACGTCATCCGAACCAAGGTTCGTCAGTTCGAATTCGCCTGTCGACAAAGTATAATTTGTCGTTAAAATAAAAAATACAGTTACTTGTATTAATCATACTCGCTCATACTCACTTATACATATGCCTTAAAAGTCAGAAAACCGGCAGTACGGCAGCGTAAAAACTGCGGCTCGGTGTGCCCGGTAGGCCCAGGCCCGACTTGGGCTGTAGCGCCAGCAAAGAAGAAGATATAATTAAAATATTATTTAAAAAAATTATATTCCACACATCATTCCTGCCTATTCTGTAACAAAAATACGAAGATACAAAGAGATACGCGAATTTACCACGCTTTGAGACACAATGTGTTAGGGCATGAGTATTCACTTGCAACATTGAACAACTTCATTTAAAATAATAATAATAATAATAATCTTCATCATCAACATCATCAGCAACAAAAATGTTGATATATTTATTTAGGGTTGGGACGTCAGGAGTATATTATTTGAATGTAGTTTCAAATTTGAATTTCTTGTATAATCCTGTCCTTAAAAATTGTATTAGAATAAATATTTGTAAAATTTTGTGATCCATAACAACCAAAAGTTTAAGAATCGCTGTTATATAATAATACTAGATCTATGAACATACCTTGTTTATTATAGATATCCAAATTTAAATGCGAACAATTAGAGAATTTAAATTAGTTCTAAAAAATCCTAGTATTTTTATATGCAATTTGGTATTGTAATAATTGTTTGTCGAATACTTTTGCCTTGCAAAAAAAACTGAGTATACAAAGAAAGAAAAGAAGATAATAGATTAGGTTGACTTCTTTACAGATGTTTAAAGTTTACAGTCTAGAAAAGTTCCACATATTCTGCAAGAATTGATTCTTATAACCGGAAATTTAATTCTAGTAAGTGGTGAAAATATTGTGTATTACCAATTTCATCCCACGAAAAAATCTGTTCAACAAATAAAAGTTATTTTTGCGAATCACCCTCCATATTTTTGGATTGCAGATTAACAGCTCCCTGAATTAGAGATGCGCATTTTCTGCAAAAATGAAACCCGGCCCGAACGGTAACCATCACTGAACCAACCCAACCCGACCCGACCCGACCGGTATCTGTTCCGAACCGACCCGAACCCGACCCGACCCGACCGATATATGTTCCGAACCGACCCGAACCCGAACCCGACCCGACATGAAATGAACAAGTCTGACCAGAACGGTACCTGGCCCGAACTGAACCAACCCGACTTGAACGGTACCGACCCGAAATGAACCAACCCGATCTGAACGGTTCCAACCCGACCTGAACGGTACCGACCCGAAATGAACTATCTCGACCCGAACCCGACCCGAAGTGAAAAAATCTTTGTTTACCTAAACAAAAACTAATATCTATTTTAAATGGCACGAGAAATACACCTATGGCTATAGTCTCACCACGACAGAAATGATTACTTACGTGTTGACGTCTGGTAAACACACGCACGGTAACATATCATTAGTTTTTAAATTATAACTACGTATTTTAATGAACCTGTTTCAGTAAATATTATAATACAATAACTGTTTTTGAAACTAAAATTTTGCCTTCTATCAGTAAAAATGAGTTTAAAGGGTAAATGTACGGTCAACCTCGCAAGAAATTAAAGCAGGGACGTGTTTCAAGTATAGCAATTAAGCTTGAAGCCAAATCAGCATTACCATTTAAAATTTTATTTATTTGTATAATTCTTTTTAAATCCAGCGTTATTTTTATTTCTCTATTACATACTTTCTTATCTGTTTTTCACACAAACGCACTATACTTCGCTTCAAAATGGGCTGGAATTATAAATCAGTCCGTCAAACATAGTATTCCAGTGGCGCGTCAATAAATTGTTGTTTGTTGATGATTCTCAAAAGAACTGAATTCGATAGAGATCGACCGTTTCAGCTCCCAATTGTTTTTTAGAGATCAGCTAATCTCACTTTATATTAAAATAAATATAAATTTAGCAAATTTGCAGATAATGTAAATACATAAACAAATCTCCATGAAAACTTCTCTCTACGGCTATGCAAGTCTTCAAAAGGGATTATTGAAAGTTTTAGTGAGGTCTTTCTATTGTTAGATATTGCTAGAGAAGTAAATTTTGTTCAGATACAAAGTGGGTGATGCCCTAGTAAAGTTATATCTAATATTTTTAGTGAGTTTACTTGCCGCATCCCTGACAAAAATTCAATAAAATTATTACAAATTTTGATGTATTATACCAGCTCATTTCGAAACGAAGTACAATGAGAAATTATACAAAATTCAAATCAAAGAGAGAGATAAAAATTACCTGGGATTAGGTAAATTATATAATAAAACTGGAATATATCGAGTAAAGTGTAGGTCTGAATTTCAAACTCAACCGACTATAATTATTTCTTCGATAGCCAATGAAATATTTTGAACAAACATTCAATAAATATATATTCCTTATAATTTTAAATCGATATTCTTTTTCAAAGAACTCTTGATTTTACTTTTTCATTTTAGAGAGGTTTGAAATTTGAATGAACATCTGGTTGTCGTTTATTATCCCGTTATAGGCATTGTTATTATTTCAAGTATAATTCGCAATTCCGGCAATATACCTGGGAATGGGAAAATTCTCTGATAGAACATAGAAGGATACCTGGTACGAAAATTAGAAATTACACTTCTACCGTATTTGGTCATCTGGATGACATAAAATTTTATAATAATCTCTGCTTGCATGAATTGTGTCATATGAACTGCCGTCCGCACGATTATAGAAATGAACAGAGATGAACCAACCCGACCAGACACGAACCCGATCCGAACCCGGAGCTGAGAGAACTCGTACTGAACCAACCCGACGTGAACGGTACCTGACCCGAACCCGACCCGACCCGAATTTGAACCAACCCGACGTGAACGGTACCTGACCCGAACTGAACCAACCCGGCTGGAAATGAACCAACCCGAGCTGAACGGTACCTGTACTATACCGACCCGAACCCGACCCGACCCGAACTTATCCAGCCCGACCCGAACTGAACCAACACGACGTGAACGGTTCCTGACCCGAACCCGGCCCGAACTTTATATTTGGATATAAAATCGACCCGAAACCCGACGGTGGTTCGGGTCGGGTCGGGTCGGGTTTCGGGTTCGGGTTGAAATGCGCATCTCTATCCCTGATATTCAAATATTATCTTGTATTCATATTAAATTTTTCACGCATTGCTTCATGCAAATACAACTTCGTGCAAACATCTAAAAGGGCGAATTTAATAAAATAACGTTCCAAATAATGACAATTTTCAACTACATATTTGGAGCGAAAATTACATTGATTTAACTAACTATAACCTAACCTAACCAACTATAACAGATCCTGACCTAAACTGTTTCGGCTGGATCTAACTTAATATTATTCTGAATTCATCAATTATCTGTTCCCGAAATTATACTGAATTATACAACACTAACAGATCTTGACCTAATCTTGCTCGATAATTGAATGCCTCCGGTGTAACCTAACCTATCGTAATCTTAACTTAAACGACGACGTGCGTCTTCGGCTGAACTACCTGCGCATGAGTGCTAATTCGGCCCAAGATATCTTTTAGGTGTTCTGTTACCTAGTCTGTTCTTAGCAGCAGAGCTGGGCAATACTTAACTACCAATTTCTCGTATCATCTAGTACTTAATACTTAAACTGAAGTATATTTATTTTTGTGTTACTTAATACTTGAAATTTTTAAGTACTAAATTACAGCTTGTACTTAAGACTTACATTTTTGGATAGTAAATGTAAAAAATATTGAAGTACTTTTCAAATAATTAAATACGCTAATATTACTCACATCACAAAAAGTACTTAAATATTTCGAAACATTGAAGTACTTTAAGTTTACGATTGATGCACGATTTTTTTATTGTGCTGTACTGTGACGTGAACGTGAGGAGCACAGACATGTATATTTTTGTTTTTTGTTGTTGTAATAATATATTACATATTACTTTATGAACTATATACATTTTTATTTATGTACCTATACATTAGTACACTAGTATTACATATACGAGTATATGTTTATTTTTATATATAAGACTGATTTTTTTGTAATTTCCGACTACATACTAAATTTTGCATGTACCTATTTATTTTGAAATAAAAAAATCTTTTTATTTTTTAATCATGTTTTCAAATTGTATATTTAGAATATGTTGTTATTAAAATAAATAACAATAACAGAAAAAACTATTTCAAACGAATATACCCAATACTGGTACTTGCAAAATACTTATTTTTAAGTACATGCTTTGGTCTAAACAAACTGATACTTTACTTAAGTATTTTCAAGCTGTATTTGAAAAAGTACTGCATAACAAGTACTGACTATGGTTAGTCCTGGTACTTATACTTAAGTACTTTGGTCCTGGTAGTTGCCCAGCTCTGCTTAGCAGACCACTGCATGAGCTCTATTCATATTTAGGAACCAAAGTTAATTTTTCTTGTAATGAAATACGACTGATGGAATTTTGTAGATGTAGCATTTAAGTTTTTTTTTCAATTTTCGACATAAGCAAAGAATTAGGGTGAAAGGTAAATCATCAAGTAAATAGATAAATATATCATTTTTTACCCATTACTAGGTGTAGCAGATAAGTGATATATTTGCGATTGAAATGCGGTAATGTGTTTAATAATTGTACCTTACCTCAGTAATTAAATAAAAATAAAATTCAAAATTATGCGACAGTTTTCTTTGATATACTTATACCGAGTGACTAGAAGTGATTGACATTGTTTTGTAATAATACCTATTTATTTTATGTTTTATGTTGGTATACCTGATGGCCAAATTCAAATATGTCAAATAAAATATATTTATATTTTGAGTATCTGTCATTGTTAAACTTTATTTCATCTATATTTATGTCAAATTCAAATAGTCAAATAAAATATAATAGTAATTTGATTACATGCCATTGGTAAATTTATTTCACCTTTATTTATCAAAATGGTTATTTAGACATAACACCAAATTGGGAATATTTTAACCTATCTATGTTATCAAGAGATATACGAGGGCAGGGTGAAAAGTCCCTGAAAAATGAAACGATTTATTTGGTCAAAACATATTTAATTTCTCAACATAATCTCCTTGTTGCTCGATACACTTCGTCCAACGTTTTTCTAATTTTTCAATCTCTTCCAAATAATACGATTTTGGCAATCCTTCAAAATAGGCGTTTGTCTCAGCGATGACCTCATCGTTGGAGCCAAATCTCTTTCCGCCGAGCCGTTTCTTCTAGTTTGGAAATAGATAAAAATCGCAGGGGGCCAAACCTGGAGAATATGGTGGATGGCGAACCAATTAGTAGCGCAATTCATGCAATTTTTTAACTTGTCACACGGTCGTGCTTGTTGTCAACAGCGAGCAAATGCGGCACCCATCTGGCAGATAGCTGTCTCATATCCAAAAATTTATGCAAAATGTTCAGTACCCGTTCGGTTGAGATGCTCATAGCCTCAGCAACATCGTGCACTTTAACTCGCCGATCGTACAATATCATACTATGGATTTTATCAACGATTTCTGGCGTTGTAACCTCAATTGGACGACCAGAACGTTCGGCGTCCTTTGTGGTCATAATACCACAACGAAAATTAGTAAACCACTTGTGAACAGTTCCAATCGATGGTGAGGAGTCCACATAATGTTTAACAAGCGATGCTTTGGTTTGCGTAATGTTTTTTTTACGCAAGAAATCATTTTTTCCATGTTTTCAAAAATCTTCAAGGTTGCTTGCTTTCGATGGGTGTCAAAACAGAACTGAATGACATATCGGTCTGAAAATTTTAATGCATTCTAGTTAAAGATGGTATATCACAAATGTCACAGAAGATTTGCTATTGTGGCGCCATCTGTTTTATTTTTCAGGGACTTTTCACCCTGCCCTCGTATTGACATGACGACTCTTGCCAACTAAACAAGCTAGACAATTCACAATTTTCTGGCAATCAATTATATTCACCTGATAGTAAATGACTATAAAAGTGGTGAAAAGAAATATATAGTATTTAGCTCAAAATTTTGTCATTATTTGTTAATCTTTTTCTTTCTTTTGATAAAATATGAACAGAGTCCATGTGATGGCCTACTAAGATCAAACACAGGTTACAGAACCCCAAAAATGAGCCTTGGCACCGATTTAAACAACATTGCTCCAAAATTATACCTCAACAGTTATTTGGTAAACAATTTAAAATTATGATTTACATGCCTACATCTACTGGGAAATAGATGGAATGCGTAACCAACGTAATTTGGTTCGTATCGTGTATAAACCTGCTATTTTAGGAATTTGTAAAAAGCAATAAGTACACGAGGCAATACAAAGCCAGTTCATGCTTGAATATTATAATGATGCGTGTATTCTCTGATTGCCGTCTGAAATCGCAAATCAAAGCAGGGCATCTCCACTAAAACAGTTGAAGAAACATAAATAAGACAAAATTAGAGAAGTATCGAAATGAAAGAAAAAAAGAGCCTCAAAATTAAAAATTTAAATCTAATATAACCTAATCGGCCGAAGCCCAAAAGAGCAAAAAGGTTCAAAACAAAACGAAACTCTTAAATTTTATAAATAATAAGGTTTCAATTGAAGGATTTAACCAATAAACGAAACTCACCAGGGCCTTGATGAATGAGAACAATTAAATTTTAGTTTTAAGTCTTTCTGCACGTTTGGGCTTTGCTCGATTAAGTTAATTCAAGGACAAAGTTTTTTCTAACCTTCGTGCTCGTTTCTGTTTCGATCCATTAGATTATAGAAAAGCCTGAGTAATTTTATTCTCTTGTCGATAGTTAGGTTGGATGTTACTGAGAATAAGTTAAATTTTTTATTTTAAAATCACTAATGAGATCCTAATTCTCAAAATTAAAAAATTCTAAATAAATGAAAAATACAATCTAATCTAATTCACAAATCATATATGTAAAATGTAATATTTATTACTTTTTTCATCATTACTATTAGTATTAAAGATTTTAAAAATGAAAACAACTCTAAACGTGTAATTTTTAATCATTCGGTATTAGGGAAAAAATACATAATACAAACAGCCTCTCCCCTTCTTTGTTAACTATGAAATAGATCACCCCCGCTAATTTCCAAAATCTGGCGCCCCTGAATCAAAATAACTTTTGCTTGTGAAGAGCTAGTGTAATCATGGTGCTACAGTTGTTTTGTAATACGTATATGTACTCGTAGCTTCGATAAAAAAAATACGAAATCAACGAATGATATCATTATAAAATAGTGGACGAACGGGTATACATATTGCTCGTATATCAGTATTTAATACATATTGTGCAATCTAAATAAAGAGCCACAAGCTATTACTTACTCGGCTATCTACCTCCATATTTTATTCACGCATTCACTTTCTTTTACAAATAGGATCATTAAATTAAAGGTTAGATATATTTTTTAATACTTCAACGTAGTAAGTTTTTGTGAGCAGAATATTCTCGGTAATTAAAGTTTAAGTTCAGATAATTTTACTTGACCAGTTTTCAACCAATCATAATGCAATATATTTGAAATTTCATTCAAAAAGCACAGTTTTATACAGATAAACTCTCATTACAACAGTCAAATCCCGGTACCAGGCTAAAAATCCAGAACCAAGTATTTATCAAAAACTGTAATAAACGGCAGTTGTGTTTATTACAATAAAAGTTAACTATGTATTTAAATAGATTTAAAAGTAAATTAAAAGGTTGATAGTTAACCAGTTGTCAGTGGAAAACTCCACAATTCTTAGAATTCTAGTAAGTTCAGTTGGGAGACTAATCAGTGGATGTCAATAAGTTTATGTTAAACATCAACTAGTTTCTTATGCGAGAGTAGTCCAAAAAGGGAGCCAAAATGCCGTTTTACGGTCCCGAACCTTCCTGTGGAATTCTAAAAAGTCACCTGAGGAAGACAACAAAAGTATGGGAGGAAAAAGCAAAAGCCTCATACTGGGTAAATACAAAAGGAAACAGACAGGCAAAAAGACTTATACAGCCTTTGCCTACAAATGTAAAAGAGATACTAACTCTCAGCAAAGGGGATCTGAGAATCATAACAGGCCTACTAACAGGTCACTGCCCTCTAAATTACCACCTACACAAGATTGGTAAAGCTGAAAACAACATCTGCCGTCTCTGTCAAGAAGATGAGGAAACTTCAGAACATATACTATGTTACTGTCCAGCTGTAGCGTCATACAGACTGAATCACTTCGGAAAGGCTTACCTTGAGGCTAATGAAGTGAAGGACTCCACTCCTGGAAAGGCATTAAGGTTCATAAAAAGCCTAGACATATTACAGGAACCTTAAGATAAGGCTAAGACACAAAAGAACTTATAGGTCGAAGTGTCAAGAGTGCACGACGCTCACAGCCTCCCTAATAATAATAATAATAATGCGAGAGTAGTGCCCAGTTTGCGTTATTTTATTAAACAGATCGCATTATTATATTATGAAGTTTATTGTTCTGAGTTCATGTAAGTTTTAGTTATGAAATGAGAATCGTTGATTGCATATGATTCTAGCACCGAACAAGTAACCATAGAAGAAGAGACAGCTATAACAAAAGATTGTTACGCAGTTATTGGTGACATCTCTTGTTGCCCCAAGTAATTATTATTAAAAATACCGATAATATAGGATACATATTTATCATTCTCGTGATCGTAATGACTAAAATATTTCAAAATTATTAAAATCAAAATATATTACAAAACAACAAAAACAAACAATTAGCAAAAAGCTAGTTTTATTGAACCATATTTAAAATATTAATTAAACATATACTAGTATGCAATACAAATAAATATGAATAAGGTATATTTTCGCCTTCTTATGCACACTCTTATTTATCATTGCGCTACTTTCTTCAGTATCCGTATTCTTATATGTTGTTGTTACTGTTGTTATTGATAGAGATGTGATATTTTCATCCCGAATTGTTGAAAATGAATTTATATGTACTATAAAAGAATTTTCATAATTATAAAAGTTTCAAATTTCACAATATTGTATTAATTACTTACATTGGTCAATATGTGGAACAGCTCTAATGTTTAATTTTTTTGATGATGTATATCGATACTGTCAATTTTGAAAATGAAGACTACATACGACATTGTGCTTAAGAGTACTACTATAAAGCACATCAATTAAATCATTTTTATTATTTTTGTTTTCAGCAATGTTTTTCGTAATAAATTATTCCGAAAAAGAACATCATTTTTTTCTATTACAATGTGGCACCAGACACTCCTAAAATTGTACAATATTATAGAATTAAATATAAAATTATAAAAGATACCTACTCACCATTAAATATAGATTGCAATAATAACGACAGATATGTTTGTTATTTACAAATTTTACTTGTCAAAATACAAAACACCGTTTGTCAAACATTTAAATATATAACAATGTCAACCTTTTAAATATTACCTACTATGATTCTCGTTATTAATTTTAAATTGATTTAGTTCATTTGGGGCAGCAAGAGATGGCATTAAAAATCGCGTAACACGGTAACTACAGGATGATCAAAAGGAATTGTTATAGTTGGCAATACAATTCCAGAAATCTTTTTATTCCACAGTTGGCACAACGTCAGATAAAGGCGGAAATGCTATTTGACATTTCTAATTAATACAAATAGGTTATGTCAGGAGTCTGACAGGTAATAGAATTTTGACTTTTTAAGTAATAGAAATACTTTAGAAATAAATGTAATAATAAATGTACTCAAATTTAAATTTTAAATATCACTGTCAACAACAGGAAATGAATTTACGTAACAGGCTTACCAATTTCAAGTAGTTTTTTTTATTGCCAACTGTAAAAATTCCTTTTGATCACCCTGTAATACAGCTGTCCAGGCCCTGGTTTCTAGTAATCTGGAATATTGAATTGGTTGTATATTTAATGAGTAAGTGATACCTTCGCGTTCAGTATTCTGTTCGTAAATATTTTTGATTTATATAATTTATTTTGACTCGTTATTCGTTATTAAATATTATATAATTTCGTTACTGTTGAGTACGTGTTTGATTTTGCACGTGCATATATTCCCGACATTTTAATCATCGGTCCCATTTTAATTAGAGTTAAATATTCCGTGGTGGCAGCATTTACGCTACTCTTAGTTATTCATTTAGTCAAGCCTTTCGTATGTCAGTTACCTCTTTGTACCAAGTACAAGGTGCCTGTTATAAAACCGACTCATAATAAGCCTGATCCTATAGTTATTTGAAATAAATAATGTGCATCATTAGTTACTCAGTGAGAGAATAATAGAGAAATTACGATACCATAACAAACAACGATTTAAGACCTTTCAAGCGAGGTGCTAATATTGTATTGGACTCTTATGTAATGTATAACTAGTCACTCAAGAAAGTAACCTCTCGTTCTTTGGGCATCGTGGCTAAATTTTTCCTTTCGTGATTAATATTGCACATACTACACATTTACTATTATATGCACAAAATTATTTTATTTTTATTTTTCGCTGTCAGTTTGACACAATATTATTTTATTTTATTTTTCCCGAAAAATTATTATTTTACTTAATACACGCGACCTCTCAGATTTTCTCTAGATAAACTATTATTTTAAATCACTCATTTTTTTGCTTGTCGCAAAATTACTCGAGCAAATTGACATTAGGCAAATCCCTCGTTCCATGGACTTTACTAAGCAGTTGTTACTATAGGTAAAAAAATTGTGGAAAACAAAAAGTTATTCCTAAAACTAGGAGGTATCTTATTATTATTTGTGATAAAAATTAGACTTGTATGCTCTATGTCAATATTGTTTTCCAATCATTTGAAACATAAATAAAAATATGTTGAAACAGTATCGCTAAATTGAATACACTGTCATAACTCGTAAATAATTTAATATCAACACAATTAATATCTTTTTTTATCATCATTAAAAGCTAGCTGTAGAGAGTTTTTATAGACTGGAGTTCATAAAAACGTTTTGCTGCAGTATGTACTAAACTTATTGACATTTCCAGCTATAGTTTTACTTGCATGAGTCAGAGCTTTTTGAATATTTAAGCACATGTAATCTAGTCATTTCTTTGGAATTATGTTGCGGACATTATTAATTTATTGCAATATTACAAATAATATTTACAAAGTTTACTGTCTTCTGCTATATATAATTATTTATTATTTTTCAAATAAATATTTGAATAATACTGCTTAAAAATTTAATGGATTAATTGAGTAAAATCATAAAAGTTTAATACAAATAAAAACCAAATAAAATAATTTGATCATTGCAGTAACATATGCGCAGGCTGTCAATTTAATTTGCTTAGGACAACATTAGAAAACAGTAGTGACATTGCAGCTACTATGGCCGTATTTGTTTGGGAAATTTTGATTCAACCCTCAACTGACCTAGAACTAACTCTTGTTACTTCCAAATAAATGATGCATCTAGTGTCAGTTGTAAACACTGGCGGTAAATTTAAAATCTGAATGCATGTTCGAAGCGACATCTGCTTAGTTTTGTTTGTGTGTTAAATTGCGCTTTTAATTCGATGTTTTGAGTCATCTTTATATTTTTTATATGTAGTCAAAAAGCAAATAACGTCAGGGTCTGTTTTTTTTATAATTTTGTCATCAGCACTATCAAAATAATGTATTTCGGAGTCGCAATAATGTGTTGTAATATTATCCTCTGTGACTTATATTGCAAGAAACACATAATGCATATTGCTCTTCCATCATCTGCATTAATAATAGTTTAGTATATTTTTTCAAAATATTATTATAAAATTACTTACGTTTTTCATAAAAATAACTTCTAACCTCTCTATACTATTACAAATCGCGATGCCGCCACGAATAACAAGGAACACAAGTTGATTAGAAAGAGATAGTATACGGGTTGAATCTACCAACCCGCTAAAATAGCTGGGGCAGTAGGGTCAGTTTAAGGTTAGTTCCAGGTTACTTAAAGTGTACAAAGTAACCTGCAGGTTACTTTAAAAATCCCAAATAAATACGGCCTATATAACATAAGTACGTTGTGTTCTTATTCATGTTATTATTTAATACAGTCTGCAAAATCTTTAAAATCAGCATACTCAAACAATCTAAACTTTGGACAGTAGTGTACATTAGTATATTCTAAGCTTTGCTATTCCTAATCACGGATCTCACAATGGTAATTGTTTTTTGTACATTATTTCTTTTTCTTTTTGTAAAATTGCCTATTGTGAAATTTGATACTAATAATAAATATACTCGTATAGTATTATTCTCTTCGATCCAATGTTAATTATGGTTTGTACAACTCTGCTCTATAAATTTAGGCAAAGTCATAAATGTCAATTATGTATAACCTCTCTTAAAGTATTACAATTCTTGTGAACAGACTGAACAACCAACTCTTGTATAGTATTTTTAGTCCTTATAATCTTTGTTTAAAATTTTGAAGTCACCTGGAATAATAATGTGTGTACAAAATTCAGCATAGTGAACAGACGAACGAAGTAAACCCAGTCAAAAATGCGTTATGGTGATTTAGGTTTATGTTGTTGACTGACGGTGTTAAAATTTAACAAGCAAAATTTTATTTATTCACCCCTTTTATAATTTCCCCTTTCATAATTGACAAAATCAGCGTTGACGTTAAAAAAATACAACTTGCTGAAGCATCAGAAATAGGGTAAACTTTTAATTCAATCAAGAAATCAAATACCTTAAGTGTGATTTGAAATTTCACACCATTACAGCGTTTTTAATTATCCCAAAAACTCAGCGTTATAAAAACTTTAATTTAATTAAACACAAGCACTTTCTTCCGTAATGAGTCTAACGGCCTCTTTATTTCCGCAGAAATTTTTAATTAGCTCCTTTGTTTCAATTTTAGCGTGCGAAACGAGGGTAGTAGGCCATGAAGGGACAAGTAACAAGCTCATTATGCAGCATGGGCGAATGGGTAACGTATGCACGTAACGTATGCGGTGTAGGACATGCGACGTTGGATAATGGTACAACCCGCAGGTAACATTAACATAATAGTGGAACAACATGTGATACGCGCTGGATTATACGGCTATTGATTCGACAAATAACGCGAATAGTGGTTGGCCGTGGTGAGCATTGAACAGACGACGGTGGTAAAACCCGAATGCATTGTTTATTGGCTGTTTTACTACATGCACTTTTGTTACACCAATCTATAAAAGGAAAGTACTGGAATTGTTTCTTCCTTCTAACTCAAGACATTTAGGAATTTTTACATTCTGTATTCCAGCAACACTGAAGAAATGAAAGGAAATATTTGTTTAGCCAATCAATTATAATAGTTTTCCTACAACTATGTGATGTCTTTGTTATTACGTAACGTAACTATTATTGTCTTGATTACGGGTGGAAAGGAGACAAATGCAGACCAAGCGTTTTAAATTTCGCACCGAGCGCGGCATTCATATTTTGGCCACAGACGCTTATGAAAGAAGAAGATGCGGTGAGCCAGCGCTAGTAAATATGCAGTAGTATATTTTGACGTTTATAAACATAATCTTAAATTGCAGTATATCTAATCTCTACACAATTAATAAAAATAACCGAACAAAGTAAAATATATCGATAAATGGTTTTATTTAAGAATAAGTGAAATACGTAATATTTATTGTTTGTGTATATTATTAACACAGTTGTTACATTTGCTTATATTGACATAATGTAAAGTGGAAACTTTTGTACTGTCTAATGAAACATTGATTTCTTCCGTACCTGTTTATATTATTAACAGTAATATTATTGAAAACAATTTCGGAGGCTTTAGAAGTACCAACAGCAGATTGATTGTCATTGTCGAAAATAGATCCAACACAGCATGATCTGAGGCTTCAATTATCTTTGGAGGTGTTTATGATAAAAAAAGAATCACTCACTGTAGTATTACAATCTCGATGATTTTGAAAAAAATATCTAGAAATTAGCGAAATATTTTTAAATAACGTAGAACAATGTGCAAGCAACCAACAAACAAACCATACCCGTAAAACATCGTTCTCGTGTAATATCTAGTTTTACCGCTAAAAAGACAAAGAAGTGGGCGTATTTTGATTCAATGTTATTTCTGGAGAAACATTTGACAGAATGAAATATGTAGTTATTATATTTAAATTGTAAATAAATTAATTCTAAATTCTTTAATTTTGTCAAAAGAGAAATGTACTTGACACCAAATGATTTATTCAGCTCGATCAGTGAGACCGGACCATCGATTTTTAACCGACACGACACGACTCGTTCAGTGAAATCGCTGCCTAATCCAGTGTCAAATGCAAATTGATTATTAACTACAAAAAAGTATGAAATAAATACATCATTATCCTTTTACCCATTATTGGAAGTGACACTTTGATATTGCAGATCTCGGTAAGTAACATATTTTGCCTGAGAAGTGTGATTACTAGCCCTTAAATCACGGCTTCCAAAGATGTTGGTGAAGGAGAAACCACAAGGGTAATTTTGATGTGATGTAAGTCAGTTGCCAATAATCATACTTATATTTTCAGAAAGATAAGTGGTGCCTGTATTGTTTTCTTCTTAAAAAAATATTGCTATTTGAATTTTATGCTTTTTAACAAAACAGTTACAACCTTTAGTTTGACTAATATGAAAATATACGTAACTATATGAACCTATTTTGTCTTCGATATTTCTATTTAAAGCTTGATTCATAGCTCTTAACATAGTGACCGTTTTTTGTCATAACCTTGAAATGTTTGACACGTAATAACTAGTCTTTGTCTAAACATAAGCATAAACACAAACAAAAGTTTGCAAACTCCAAACTTTTGTCTTTGTTTCATTTTTCGTTATTAACTACTTAGGGTCAAGGTCGAGGTTCAACCGAGGGTTGTTCTTCCACCTAACCCTTACAAATACTATACGTTTTGTCGTTATTTTATCCTAAATTAAAAATAGTATTACAAACCAATTACTACCGTTTACTATTATTTTGTATTTAAAAAATGTATTTTATATGATTACTGCATTGTGTGGACTTTTCTTTCATAGACAAGTGCAGGCTATCGCTTTCATCTTTTCTAATCTTTGTAGATTCGTTCTTAGATTCGTTCTTAGATTCGTTATTAGATTCGTTGTTAGGAGTAAGCGTGAGTAATTTAAGATATTTTATGCATATGTTATGTACGTTGAAGAAAGAAGATGAATGATAAGTGAATAGGAATGATTTGATTAAAGGTTTGTTGTATGATAAATGATTTCGAGTGTAATAAATGATTGAGTTTATATGGAGTGATCTATGAATGTGGTTAAAGTGAGGGTTGTGTGTTTGGATGATAATGTTTGACGAGGGCTGATTATTTGATGAATGTAATGAGTTAATATTTTATGAGTGATTTTAGGGTTCGTGCTACCCCATTTGTTGGGATATAGCGTGAAGATATATATATATATATGATTACATAATAAAATTGAATAATATAACTAGTTTATATTTTAATTATACTTAAATTTTAAAGGTATTTAGTTTGGAAAATGTTTGCGATAAAATGGTGGTATGGATAGCATTACGGCATTCGAATCCTGAGATTTCTAGTTCGAATCCCTCAAACGAACTACCACCCTGTACTTGTTTGGTAGTTGATATTCTTGGAACGAATATATGGACCTCCTCTTGTATATGGTAAAAAGCTAGTTCATACAATAAAATCAAACTCAATTGTTTACTAATATTTCTTTTTTTTAGAAAGCACAATTCTGGAGGTAGTTATGTACTTTCTTGGTAATAAGATGCCTACTTGGCTTCGCAGTTCAAATATTATTGTTGAGTTTATTCTATGTTACTTGACTGTCATTAATTAAATATGAGACATTTTTTAGAAATATAATTAATAATAAAATAAGTTTACTTTTCTTGCAGAAAATCATATCCCGTTAATATAATATTCTTACAATTTCACTAAGATTTTTCTACAGGATATATTTCATAATGAAATAGCAGCTTAACACCGTAAATAATTATTATCAGTAACATGATAAAGAAAATGTGAATAATATTTCCATATATGCAAGGACAGGTATTTTATTCCTATAAACAAAGGAATGATGGTAGCGGTCGATGTTCGAAGACAAAAGCCTTGATAATATATTATCGTAAAAATTAATACAATTTCAATCAATATTACTTAATGAAAATTTAATTATATTTTATTGAAATTTTTCCCTAGACTTCAAAGCTCAGCTTTTTCACAGAGTGATATAGATTTTGTTGCAGCTTTAATGAAAAAAGCTTTTATGATCATAAACCCAACTTTTATTATCCTTCACACACTGATCCTTGACAGGATTTTAAAATAATTATAATTAGCAACGAGGCGTAGCGTGAAATTCAATATACGTTTTTGTTTTTACAAAAATATTTCCAATTGTTCATAGTGACGGAATGACAGAAAAGTAGAGACTTCAAAGGAGTAATTTAAGCTTGAAATTAATTTGTGGTTGTTATCTTATCATTGTTTTCTTTATATTGAATAATTAACTGACAGAATACTGTAAAACCAAATCAGGAATGCAACGCTACTGGATCGATATTGACATGATAAACACCCGTTGTCTAGGTTTCTTATGCGCAATTACATTATGATAGTAGATGTATTCCATTTGTCTCTTGGTTCACTTAAATCAGTTCAGATAAATTCGACACATGATTAAATAAACTAAATTAAGCAAACTGGTGCACTTATTAGAGTGAATTATTTCAAAGTAAATTAGAATCTGTAATTCTAGTTCTAGAAATAAAGTCAGCGAAGTAATCTAGTGAAATAAATAAGTGATCTGATTCAGTAAATGTAAGTTAAATCTGATCCAAATGGCAAATGAAATACGCCTAGTGAAGTCGATGTCAATTAGCTTTTTGGATCAGTTCTAACTTACATTTAATGAACCAGATAACTTATTTATTTCGCTGGATTTATAGTTAGAGAGCTAGGGTGCAAAATTATGTCTCATTTATTCCAGTGACAGAAATGGATTTTTTAATAGATTATGTCATGATAAACATGAAAAAAAGAAAATTAGATATGGGAACGAGTGGAAACTATAGATGGCGCCGGTGTGAATGCGCAGATTTTAAGGGTGGTTGTTGATCACTACACCAGTCCACTTTCAGAGCTTATTGTCACCAATGAGCAACCAGCAATAATTTCGATCAATATTTTTTTGTCATGTATTCGTCGTGAACAAGTAGTAATAAACACAATAAAAATTGTTTACTTTGACCGGTTTTGTTGCGCATGCATCACCGGCCAAAACTTCTGTCTACCATTTTTATTACTTACGAAAGTCTATAATTTAAACTGAAAATTAGCCTGTACACAATATGTCAACAACTACCTTTAAAATCTGCGCATTCACACCGACGCCTCCTATTGTTTCCACCCGTTCCCAAATCTAATTTTCTTTTTTTCATGTTTATCATGTCATAATCTATTAAAAATCCATTTCTGTCACTGGAATAAATGAGACATCACTTTTCACCACAGCTCTCTAACTATTATCTCCAGTACTGGAATTATTGATTCTAATTTACTTTGGAATAATTCATCTCAAGAAGTGCGTCATTTTGCTTAATTCAGTTTATTTAGTCATATTTTCAAATTTATCTGAACTAATTTAAGTGAACCAAGTAGCAAATTGAATATAGCTTTTGTCAATTCGATGTGGTTCTAGCAAATGATTGTCTATGAAAAGATCATGCCACTCATAAGTGTTTTGCCAATATTGAAAGCAATATGCATCTTAATGATTTAAAATCAGACTTGGCCAAAGTACGGCTCGCGAGTCACTTCTAGACCGGCCTATTTTTGAACTAATTTTGGACAAATATACTACGCAATGATATTTTTTTACTTTTCTTTATTTATGCTACTCTATACAACAGGACCTTATTCTCAATTACAATAGAGTCCGAACTCACCGAGTCGTAGTGTGTTTCTAGTTCTCTAGATTCGAACTCGGGATTTCTGGATTTGAATTTCGTAACGCTATCCACATCATCGTATTGTCAGACAAATGAAAGTGTATTTATATGATTTTAAGTTCTGTTAATAATGCTTGGTGCAATAGGCACATATAAGCAAATCTTTTCTCTTAAGAATAGCAGTAAAAATCCGAAAGGACCAGATTAACTCATGAGTTTTTAGAAGTATTATAAAAATTACTGCCACAAATATAAACCTGGGGATGAAAAATTAGAAAATATTAATCAATTTCATTTGACCATTAAATAAAATTTGATTTAATGTTCTTATTCTTTGACATTTATTATGACTAATTTTAGTTTCTATTTTTAATAACAATTTTTTTTAAGTTTGCTCTATATTTAAATAAATATTATAGCTCCTGAAATTTTTGTAATTATTTACCTTTATTTTACAATCAAAGTTTACTTCTTCATTTACATTTTTTCTTTTACGATGGCTAGCTCAGTGGTATGAAGTCGGCCTGTGGATCCTGAGGTCCGTGGTTCGATTCCCACAGGCGACAAATTTTAATAATTTGAAAAAGCTATCCCTGTGGCTCCTCCACCACTAAAATGATTGGGGGCCGTGATTTGACGACTGGTAACCGCACATCACGCGCAAAATATATCAATTACCGAGATCTGCTTCAGCAGAGTGCCACACCCAGTAATGGGTAGAAGGCGTGATGATATATTTATATTTATTTATTTACTTTTACGATCGTGAAAAATGTAAGCCATTATGTACTAATTTTCAGTGCAAAAAGTAATCGTTATTACACAGTGTAAAAGAAACAAATTTAAAGTAGATAACCTACAAAATACATGATTAGATAATTGCAATGTAATTAGTAAAATTTATACATCTAGTTAAAACTCGGTCGTAGAAAAAAATAGTTTATCGAATAGTCATTAACAATATAAGTATCGTAATGTATTATATTACGAGATGGGAGAATTGTCCAGATCGACCTGCTGCCTCGTTGGACAACCCACTGATTTCATATTAATACATTAGGATACGAGTAGTATAGAACGTTTTATCTACTATCATGAATTTTATTCAACAATATAATAAAAATAATTATTTTGACGTTTCATAAATAAATATATTAATGAAATTACGAAAAAAGCAAAGTTGTCATGACTTCTGATTATTATGTTTATTAATGAAAAACCTATATACACGTATTCACTTTATCGCACTAGTGCAGAAAATGTATCATTACGACACTCAAAATAGTTAGATAATTTTGATATTATAGTAAATAATAGTATATTACATATAAGTCAGGAAAGTGATATTTTACTTAACGAAGCGGTTATTTAAAATACGGGGCCGCAGGCCGAGTATTTTAATCCGTTGAGTCAAATACAAACACTTTCTTGACGTATTATGTATACTTTTTTTTCTGAAACCGTGTAATTTAATATTTAATCATAAATAATTTAAAATTTTTATTTTTTTTATATGAATTGTACTGACAGCAGACTACCTATTCAAGGTTGCAATAAAAATAACAGTCAGGTAAAATCTTTACCAGACTGTTTGGTACTTTACCAGACTGCTATTCTTGTTGTAGCCTTCGATACTTACTTTGCTTGATTGTTTTAGCAAAAACCTACTTTCCATACTAAAATTGGCCAGGAAAGTAGGCCCTTCCTTGTCAGTTTCAGAAAAATATTATTTATGTTCTTTTTAAACAAAATCTGTCATTATATTATTCTGGCTTGCTCAGTGATATCGTGTCAGCTTCCGAGTTTGTATCTCGCATCCAACAAACTTTTCATCATATTAAAATTACCTCTGTGGCTTCCCCTCCACTAACATCAATGGGAGAAGAAGGCGTGATTTGATTATTGGTAACCGCAACTTCATGCGCATAAATATATCACGTACCGAAATCTGCTACGGCAGAGTGCTACATCCAGTAACGAAAAAAGCGTGATGATATATTTATATTTTATTTTATGATACAAATAACATATTAATTGGTTTGTGTTTGTTCGTAATAAATAAATAATTCAAAAGTACTATTTATTTTCTCAGTGAAAATATTGGCTCCTTTTCATTGATATTAAATCTCAATTTCGTTACTGATTATTCATGGGTATTTTCCATTTGTAAAGTTAATGTTTGGTAACTAACGTTATATTACGTGTCTACGAATCACGAAAAAAGGCGTTCGGTCCACACGTAACGTATTTTCCGGGTAAAAAGTTTTTGATAAATGACAGTTTGATGCCAAAGTTAAGAATAGCTATTTTGGATCGTGCATACATTTCTGTTTGTAAATGTGAATAGAAGTTAAGTGAATTCTTCAACGTGATTGAATATACGGTGTGGACTTATGTTTAATAAGTGGCTTCATAAAATATTTATACTGCATACATTTCTACACAAAAAAGTCTTTTGCATACTAATCAACGGTGACACAGTTTTTTGCTGAATGCTGAGAATAATCTCGTGATGAGTTGCGATTTTAAAGGATTATAACAAACTTCATTAGCATTAAAATTTAAACAATGTTTAATGGTTGATAATGAATGCAAGGAACTAGTAAATCATAATGTACCGCGATCTAAACGAAAACGTTAATAAGAAAGTAATTGCAAAGAACCAAAATTTATTTCTCTGTTTTGGCATTAGAACAACATATTCTCGTACGTTTCATTCTTAAACAATATTTGATAACATATTGTTATTTTATGGGATGGCTAGCACAGTGGTATGAAGTCGGCCTGTGGAGCCTGAGGTCCCTGGTTCGATTCCCACAGGCGACAAATTTTCATAATTTGCAAAAGCTATCCCTGTGGCTCCTCCACCACTAACATGTTTGGGGGCCGTGATTTGACGACTGGTAACCGCACTTCACGCGCAAAATATATCACTTACCGAGACCTGCTTTAGAAGAGTGCCACACCCAGTAGAAGGCGTGATGATATATTTATTTATAGATTTGTAAAGCTGCATTAAATACTCAAAATATCTAGACAACGGACAAAATAAAAGACACAATTTATAAATTTACGTAGGCAACGGCAAAAATCTATCGAAAATCTCTGTTACCAACTTAACTATTCTACCAAAAATTTCCCTAAATGGTAAATGTCAACTATTTTGATAAAGAAATTATGTAAAAGAAAGCCGAAACAGAATAAATAGTATAAAACACTCGTTACAGAAGGCAATTCTAGCGCTCGTTCTTTCGTCCCCTCGCCAGTGCACGACTCGTGTTCGAATTTCGAATTCGTGCTAGAATATATCGCTTTCTGTAACCTGTATTCAGTGGTGAAAGAAGGCCGGTCTGGTACGCCGTACCGGTAAGAGAAATAGAGGCGGTATGGAGTACCGGTAAGAAAAATTTACAAATAAGTGCAACATCATTTTTTAATTGTAACATGAAAACTAAACGAGCTCAATTCCGAGGTTTGCATAACAAATTATGTTCTATTATTTTTACTGATTTGCGCTCTGTATCGTAGATTTCACAATTAATATTTATTTCAACTACTGGTCCTCCGACTACGATGTTTAATCCCCAGCCATATATGAAATCGTGGTTAGGAAAAAAACGATTAGTGAACTTGTGAGAAGGAATGACAAGGAAAAAAATGTTAATAATTTTTATAGTGCAGTATGGAAAATATTATAAATATTCGAAAGTATTCTACCTGAACCTACCTGAAATAATAATTATTCTTTTGACATACTATTTTTATAAATGGAAAGAATTCCACAGCGTCTTATTATTTCATAAATTCAAATAATGTTTTTTTTTTGTAAAACCAACTCTTGACACTGAATGTACCGATGATAGTAGCGATCTCAGAAGATACTCCTCTCAGGGTTATAAAGTACTTATTTCATATAGTGTATTTTGATATCTCAATTACTTTATGTATACTTTCCAGTCAGTGAAACATAAAAAAAGCCTACAAAACATTATTCTGATGTTGATAACATAACCACAATTATGAAACAGGTGTTTGACATTTGCTTTCCGATGAAATTTTGCTGCGCCAACAAAATATTATAAAAATGATATAGTACAATAAAAATACACTCCATTATTTGTTGTTCAATTACGATTAGAGCATTGCAATTTTTTTTTTAACTCAAAAGCTGTCATTTTACTTTCAAACAGCTGATGCTTGTCAATGTCAGATTAATTTTTAAACATGAATTGCAATCATTATTTGTTATTAAAATTTAACTGTAATTATTTATAATACTTAGTTTTTATTAGACCTTTAAATATCAATCAATATATGTTATTATATAGAATTTAAGATATTCAAAGATTTGATCAAAACTAACAATGGTAAATAATTGCAGTTAATTCTAATAACAAATAATGATTTTACTTTATGTTCAAAAACAAATCTGAGAGTGGCAATCAGTTGTTCGAAAATTACATGACTCAATTCAGTCTGTAGAATTATTTCGCTCTTAATGGTTATTTTAGCAATTTACATAATGCAGTTATACACATAATTATATCTTTTTTAAAAATAATTTATGTTACCAATTTCAATTTGGCAACTATGGAATATTTTATTATCAGCTAATGACTCAACGTGACGTCATCGGTGGCCACCGTAAAACACAACCATTTAAAATGAACTCTATATTATCAACTGGTACTGGCCTCAAACCTTACAATTTTAGTTATATGTTTGACATCGCATAATTCTATAATTATAAAAAATTATGAAAAATAAGTTATATTTTCAGAAACTTCTAACTTTCCTGTGTTGTTATTAATAATAATCCTTATGTGGTTCAAATGTGCCTGGTCTCGAAAGTACCTGGAACAAGGATATATATATATATATATATATATATATATATATATATATATATATATATATATATTTAAATAATATTTCTATCTTTATATTATTGTCTTTCCATTGTTGTAATCTAATTTATTGTTTCAATTATTGTTATTTTATTAATAAACAATCAAGTATAATCAACTACATACATATATAATACAAAAATAACCATTTCAAGGTATTTCCAAAAAATTTCTACTCAATAATATCATCTGTCATGCTATATATATCCAAGTGTGGGTTTTCGCATCAGCTGGCTGCTAGCAATCTACATAATATTCAATATCTTCTTAACTAAAAAAGATATGAAAAAAATCTTCAAACATAAGTTGTTCCCCATTAAATACCCTACAATCTATATTTGCTCAAATTTTCTCTATCTAAATCGGTTTCAGAGATATTTTAATTAGAAATTTGTGTTACACAATTGTTCTCAATATTTACAACAGAAATATCTGTTACCATGGCGTCTCGTCTCATTATTGTATTAAATTATTTCGTAACCGTAGTAACAACACAGTGAAAATTAAAATTTCAAAATTAATCACAACAACTGTTCAGTACCCAGTTCCTTGTAAGCTGCTCATTTCCGATTAGAAGTGAACTGAACAATGTTTACTACGTATTGCTTGTACTGTGAATAGTATTGACATTGATCTTTCATTGTTAGTGGGTTTTCATTGACTATGGATATTTTGTGAAGATTTTGCGAAGATTTTGAATAGCTATTTGAAATCTCAGTGACTATATGAAAATTTCGTGGAACGCCGATAGATATGCATTGGTTGTAAAGTAGTAGGTAGATATACAGTCGTCTCTTTGTGTCTATGGACACGAGATTTAATCATTATTATTTTTTAATGCGCTCAAATACCGACAATAGCATTGGGATTTTATCATCGTCGATGACAAAATTCCGATGCTATTGCCGGTATTAATAATAGTGATTAATTCTCGTGTCCATAGACACATTGTACTCTTCATTAGGTATTCAGTTTACAGTTTAAAATGAACTGCTTAGTTTACGCTGAACGGCTGAACTAAACCTGAATAAAAGCAACTTGTCCGCATATTCATATTCATAATATTCGGCATAGCATTGCATACATATCCGGATTTTCCTTTGATTACGATTATTTTGTAAGAACATTGTGAAGATATTGATGCACCAGGCCAGGCGGGTTGGTAGGAGTGTCGCTGTGTTTAAATCCTAGTGATGAGATTACAACGTGTTACTAGTCGATGGAAAATCCCAGTGCTTTTGTCGGTATGTGAGCATTTGCTTAGATAGAGTACTGTGACAGTAGGTGGGTGGATCTCTGCCTACGTGGAGCAGCATCTTGTCGAGGTGGCAGGGCTTAAACTCAGTTGATAGTTGTACAGTTTCCACGTAATGAATAAAGAAAACAAGTTTTGTTTTATGTACATGTTTCAATTCTATATATGAAATATAAAACCTTTTTTCCTTACCACAACCCCCTCCCCCTCCCGCCTCTTTAACACTTTAAGCGCTACGATGAAATTCGAAACATGGCCCAAAATCGCAATTTGTTTTTTCTACATTTTCTGATTAATTTCTTTGAGATATGTATATAGGTACTCAAAATTTTCCAAAATTCCTCTTTTTAATTTAAAAAAATCAATTTTAAATATAGCGGTCCCTAGGGACCGCCGTCGGTCCAGCGCAAATTTTAACTTTATGTAACATAGCGGTCCCGGGAGCGGTCCCTTTGCAAGTTGCAATTTCTTATAAACATACTGTGTCTCTTGCTTATGTAGCCTACAGCAAAACATTTAGTATTGCTTAATGCAGTTTAAAAATAAATATGAGTAATAGAACGAGAAAAATCCTAGAATTAGCTAAAAATTACACTGTTAATTTGAGTAAATTCTGACTTATTTGAAGATCTTACATTCATAAAGAGTAATGTATCCCCAAAGTAACAACGGATGAAGAAAACAACACACATACGGATTCATGTAAGAAACTATATACTGATAATATAAACCCCATCAAGGATAATATAAAAGCAGTGTCAGTCAGTGTGTTAACAGTTGATAACGATGAAAATTCTGCTCTATCTGTCAGCTGCAATAGCCCCAACACAGATTCTTAGTCATATAATGAAGTTGATGCTGTCAGTTCAATCAAGAACACAGAAAATGTAAATATTGTTCTATAGATATATCCGACCAAATCGCTAGTTATAATTGCGCTATTCGTAAAACAGTTAAATGGTATCGAAAAATTGCACTCGAACTTCTTCTCGGCACTACTATTGTAAATGAGCATTTCCTTTATAAAAACAAGCATATCGATAACATATTTCATAAGGAGAATTATATCAAATTTTCTTTTCAATACCAATAATAATTAAAAAAACAATTTAGACGTAGAGGAACAGAATGAAGAACCATCAACCAAGTAAAAGGAGAAGAACAGATACTTATATTCTAAAGAAGAAGGCAGGGAAATCGCATACTGCAAAGGATGCTAAGACAAAAAATCACCGGGTCTATTTAAAAAAAATAAGGTTCTGAAAGTCAATACTTGTGATGGAAAGCCACACTTTTGTTTTAATTGTTTTGAACAATGACATTAATATTTTCTTTATGAATATCATTCTGTAGAATACTGTTAATTTAATACATAATAAAAACCTATGAAAAACTAACCAAAAATTATTTTTTCAAAAAACTCTTGGGTGTCTGTTGTACTCAACATTCTGGCGGTCCTTCCTACGCATGAAACTACTGCTATTAGCGGTTCGTAACGTATTACAGGCAGTTTATATCTAGAGTATGAAGAGCGGTCCGTATGGACTGCTCTGGCCTACTGGGACTTTTCAAAAACGGTCCGTAGGGACCGCTGTGGCGCTCAACGTGTTAAAAGTAGCGTACCGGTAAGAAGATAAATCTACTTTCACCCCTACCTGTATTCTAATATACTATTATAAAATAAGTGTTAAAATAATTACATAAAAGTCAACGTATAAAATTTGAATAGAAACTAATTGAAATCAAACTGTACTTTCATGGAGTATAGCGATATTAAGTACTTGTAAGAAACCAAAAATTGTTTATAAATTCAGTGTTAAAAATTGCATCTCATTACAAAAAAACTTGTAAGGACCAAAGTTTGTATATAAAATAAGTTTTAAAAAATTACAACTTCTATTTTATGATATGCGGTTTGCTACTCTGCTGAGGGCAGTACAGTACTTTGAATTCGTTTACGATGTAAAAAGGTCATTTTTACTATTTTCATTTTCTGTTGATGCATATTGCCAACATTACACATTGTTAAACTTGACTTTAATTTTTCGCTTCGGCAATAAACCGAAGTAGTAAAGAGATAATTTTAATTTTAATTTGCATATACGCTTTAATGATATTTTTGTCTTACAAACAAGACAAATAGATAATCAGACAGAACAATGTACTTTATTAAAAATTTTCTAATTTTATATTAATTACAATATGAAACACAAGAAAATTATTATTAAAATACTTTGTATATACGAGTGTCAAGATATTTTCTTGAAACGAGCGATAAATTTACATTATGTATTTACTACTTAAAAGTGTTAGAAACGAGAGGATCTCAACTAAAATAGTTAATTACTGCTTTTAGCAGCAAGGAAAGGTAGTCAAAGTTTTGTTTTAATTCAACTTTGTTCACGCTTCTCACAGAAATTCAACTTAAGTGGTTCCTTAAAGTCTGCTACACATTAACTTTGTCTTCATAATTATTACGTCTTCTTGAATACTACATATATAAACTTTCAACAAATTGTTACGGACATGTGGTTATTCGATTTAATAACACTGCGTTTCACGTGTGTTTGTTTTTAAATCTTAGGTGAGCTTGAGTTTTTTTGTACAAATTTCTAGTGTTAAAAATATAGACAATAAAAAAATTATCGAACAAGGGCGCACACTGAACTAAAACTCCGGATAATATTGTTATATTCGATATTACAGACATTGAAGAGTTCAGTTATATTTTACAAATATATTTTATATAACCTATCTACAAATTATATTTTTATTAAATTATATTGTTATACATATAAATCATTAGAAGAACTATAAAACTTTGAAAGGTATATTTTAGAACAAAAAAGAAGTACAAGGAAAGAAAATCAAATTAAGATTCTACTCATACAACTAGAAACAATAATTCAATCAGCTTTCTTACAGGCCGGATTAAGCCAAGAACCAGCGTCGAATTTAGGTATTGCGGAGCCGCTAAACACAAAATTAGTTGGAACCCTCCCAAAAAAATAATAATAAATCTAAAAAATCCCTTCAATTTTATCTCTTTCTTTATTTACTGGGAAGTTAATTTAATTATGCAATATAGGAAAAACAATGTTAATTTTTTCATATAGCGATATGTCGTTACCTACTGATTTTACAGCAAAATGTTTCACATAAATCTTGTAGATAATTTTGAGTACAAACCTAATCATATTTTATTTTATACCTTTTTAACTGGTAGAATCAAGTTAAAAAATTTATAAACGTGCTTATTTATAGTACAGCCTTGTAATTTAAACAAAATTATAACCAAATGCCAAACAATATTCATTGGTTTGATAGTTTGCAAAATCCTTATTATTGCCGTTATTACAAAGTTTCTGGACGTATGCCTATTTAAAAAAAAAATACTTTGTAATAATAGCAATTATTATGCTTGCGCGAACTGTCAAACTATTGAAAATTGTTTTACATTTGTTTGTAATTTTGTTTAAATTCCATGTCTATCACTATAAAATTTAAAATTTGATTTTACATGTTACAAAAGGTGCAACATAAAATATGATTAATGACTTCGGAAAATTCAATTATGTGCAAGATTTATTTGAAATATTTTGCTTTAAAATCAATAGGAAACGACATAACGCAATATGAAAAACTTTACATTGTATTATTTCCTATAGTATTGCATAAATCGACTCAATATCCTGTATAATCAATACAAATGATAATGATAAGAAAAAATTACTTAGTGGCGACACTTAAGCAAACTCCCCGGTGAATTTAAAACAGGTCTTCATAATGTAAATATAAAAGTGCAAATCATTTTAATATTATAAGTTGTAAACCAATGAACAAATGTCATAGGTCTAAAAATTTGGACGATAGTGGAAACAATTATGCAATCAGTTACAAAATTTTAAATAAAAATTGTGTAATATCAGAAATTCTTTTAGAGATACCAATATTTTAAAGAATTTTTTTTCCTGGGCCCCTGGTATTTGTAAGACATAAGCAACTGCTTATTTTGCTTATACGTAAATCCGGCCCTGCCTAGAGCGATTTTCATCTGTTTCGACGTTGTAACAAATTTCTTATCGATCAGAATTTTGACAGCGATGATAAGATGAAAGAAGCAACAGTCTGCATCATGCCTCATGCAATTTAAATCCGAATGATCATCTTCGTTTCATCGTTGCTCAAAAAGTACTAAATTTACAAGTGTTATGTCATTTGGAGATGACAATAATTTATTTGTATACCAATAATCTGCTTCTTTAATAACGTGTGACTACCAAACTAAAAACTCACTTCAAACTTTACCTTAAACCTCTCAACGTATTAAATTTAAATATTTAAAGAAATTCATGTTAATGTTATGTCTTCAGTATTGCTTTCCTTGTTCGCTTTATTATTCAGCAATTTTATATAGCTGTCAGGAAAGTTCATCGCCGGAAACAAGCTCGAAAGTGAAGGACGAACCAAATGAAAATAAATGCGCGAAGAAGAGTGGAAACTATAGTTTTTCGGCAAGTGTGTTCACGCCTAGCGCCTCTAGTGGCAACATCATGCACTAAAAAGCTATTCAGAGTTTCTTGCTGCTAATATAATTACATGGAAGGCGGGCCTAGTAAAATTACGTTAACCTCAGCAACGTTCTAGTAACGTTGGCAAAAAGGAAACATTCTCGTACGTGGTCCAAATTTAAAGATCCACTTTTATCAATTCTACATCAGCATTTGTCAGATTTTCCTCACCGGAAACCTGACTCCATTCTTTTGTTTACTACTGGAACGTGTTTCATAATTTTCCAGATTTTCCTAAATATTTTAGTACCCATCATTATTATTCTAAAGGGTCGCTCATTTCAATTTCATCAGAAGAACAAAATAAAAAAAATATGACATCTAATTCCTGGGAGTAGTACCTGTTGAATCCACTTAATCTTTTAAAAAATAAATAATAAATCAAGATGATACTAAAATTTCCATAAAATTACATACTTATATTTGATTATTTCTGTGTTTCCTGTTCTGGCACCTCTCTGCAAATTTTAAATATGTCGCCCCTGCCTCGCAAAGTTGTCATCAAATAATAAAAACTACATGCTAATTTCTAATAATTTTCATTCATAGTTCATACTATAAAAGCTCATTTATTCTTTTAACTCGAGATAAGAAAGAAGGAGACCGTCGCAATTCGCTTCTTTTTGAAAGTTAGACACTCTATAGTAAGAACTGAAAACGAATCAAAAAAGATAGGAAGAGCGATCTAACGAAATAACAAAACAATGAATCTAAAATCAATAATCCTGTGCTTGTCTTCATTCAACAGATTCATTTCGCAACGAATCTTCACTAAACGTTCCTATTCTGATATACCACTTTCATTTCAACCACATTCTTTCATACAAGCTTTATTCCTCACACTCGGATTCTACCATTCAAGCAACAATCCTTCAATCATATTTATCCATTTATGCCTAGATCGTTTACGTAATCTCTCATCCTCAATTTTACCAACATACATCCGTTTCACCAATCTTTCATTGGATATATGTTCGACTTATTTAATATTCTTGAGAACAGAATGTACATGATCTTTCATAACATAATATTTTGGCCCGAATGCAAATGGAATCATCTTATATTGTTATTATTCAACTATCATAGATAAGCCGATCTTGATTATCTGCACTACTAACTACTTTTTATCCCACAGTGTCGGTGGCACCCCCTTCATCTTGCGCCCCCATGCGGCTCTTATCAGACTTAGCGCCTAGCGCCATCCCTGATAGTTTTTTCTGTCATCATATCATGTAATCCACAAATAATAATATGGAGGGTGACTCTCCACTGGGGCGATGTTTATGTGCAGAAAAGTTCTTTTATTCGAATGCAAATAATGAAACAGATATATGAAGGTGAAAGATTCCATCAGCGAGCGAAAAATAATGAATGGTTATAAACCTTGCTAACTTCAACACCAAAAAATACAACTTCGTTTGATTGATGCGGAAGGTCGAATATCACTATAAGCAGGGGCAAACTACTTAAGGGCTTTTTGGGCTGCAGCCCAGGGCTCCGTGGTTACAAAAGGCCCCCAGCCTCCATTAAAAACAATAGACGATATTGTGAAGAAATATTATTGATTATTATCCAGATGACGTAGATGAACATCTAGTGAATGAGTGCATTCAGTTAAAATCTTACTTACTACTGTCTAAGCCAGAGTCTTACACTTCTTGCAATGAACTTTTTATGCTAATTTATGAAAAGAAACTTGTTGATGTTTTCCCAAATTGCTATACCATCTTAAAGATTTTTTTAACGTTGCCAATCACTAGCTGTGAAGCGGAGCGCTCTTTCTCCAGGATGTCGTATATAGAAAACAAATATAGGACAACATTGTCGAACTATCGACTAAATCATTTATCAATTCTTTCCATAAATTGCAATAAAAAAAGGACTTAAACAATGAGATGAACAAATAAAGGAATTTGCAGCACAAAAATGCAGGTTGCTTTATAATTTATATAACATAACCACACAAAACCTATCAATTTATTTTGCAATAATGTCATACAGTTGCTGTTTGTATATACAAACACTAAGTCATATTATATAAATAATATATTTTTTTCTCCTATTTTTTTCCTATACCGTATACCTACATCACTATACAATCATTTGACAAAATGGCAATTAGTTGAGTAATTAGATAGGCCCCTAAGTAGTATTAGCCCAGGGCCCCACAAATTCACTATCCGTCCCTGACTATAAGCTACAGGTTCCATAAATATCAACTGAGATTAATTTCTTGTTGTTAGAATAGAAAATAAATAACATAAAAAAGGAGAAAATTACAAAATTCATATTTGAAGTTTTGCGTTTAATGTTTGCTATAAATGTTCCCAATTAAAATCCTTACGAACTGCAAATAGTAATAACATTTTATTAACGAGAAATGTCATTTTGAAAAGAAACATAATAACACCGTCAACTATTTCATACGCGGGAGACCAAACAAGCAACATTTTATCATTTCAGTAGAAATATTTTCAAAGTTATCTCCCTCTGAGTTGTAACACCCGAGAGTCACCCAGAACTAACTTCACTCAACTAGAAGGAGGAACAGTTGCCGGCTCATCTGTCAGACCAGACGAAACAAATGTACTTCATTTCGCGCGGTGTGCAGCTGTTTCACAGTTGTAATCAAAGAACAAGTGAAGGACTTACACGGCTTTGCCGCCCTTCTAAATTGTTTCATTAAATTCAAATTAAATCTTCACGGGAATATCTGACAGCAGTATTTACGTTTCATAACATAAATCGAACTCTTTGATGTTAATAAGTTAGATTTCATCTTCATTTATTTCAGTGGAAATTTAAAAATTGTTTTGTACAACCAAGAAGTTAATTTTCAGTAAAAAATTTATATTTAGGTAGGTTACAGGCTTACACTGGAGAAGCGATTTAAAAACAAATCGGTTGATGTAAACTTGATTTATATATCTTGATCAACGTTTAAGTTCAATGGCACCAGAAAGGGGAGGAGAGGTTCAAAGGATCAATGGAAATTCTTATAATATATAAAATTTAGTTTTTATCTACTTATATTTTTATTATTAAATAAAATATTTCGACTCAGTGTATTTTTTATCAATACGATATAAAATAATTAATTAGACGATTGTATAACCATCACCTATTAACCACAACAAATATTAATACTTCCCTGAAAAGTTTAAAATTGCGTGTAATATTCTAACAAAATAGTGACATTTTTTGGTTCGAGTATTTGTACGAAAAGTTAACCTTTTCAGTGAAGTAAAAATATTTGCTGTGATGACGGTTAATTTACCGTCCGCAAAATTCTATCCGGCCGCTAAAATAATACTTGAATTAATAAATTTCTTTTCAAAAATAATTCCTTACAATCGAATAAAAAATAGTGTAAAAATGCTTTTCGTACAGATACAGTTGATGAAGTTGACTTCATCTCGTCCGACAATTTTCTTTTTCATTCTTATAAAAAACTAAATTTTTCGTCCTTGTGTCATAAATAACTATTAATCTACAAAAATAATAATAACGTACGTTGCCCATAGCAGCCATCATATGAGAATTATGCTTTTCGCAACTAATGCATGAAAGTACTTACTTCGCGCACAAGTTGTCATGGAAACGTATAAGATTAAAAATTACTTACTTCGCATAGTGGTATTAGACAAAGGAGTGTACTTTTTCATTTGTTATTAGTTTATAATATACATACTTTGAGTGGCTAGCATAGTGGTATGAAAGTCGGCCTACGGATCCTGAGAAACCTGGTTCGATTCCCACAGGCGACAATCAATTTTCATAATTTTAAAAGCTACCCCTGTGGCTCCTCCACCAGTAACATCTTTGGGGGCCGTGATTTGACGACTGGTAACCGCACTTCACGCGCAAAAATATATCACTTATCGAGATCTGCTTCGGCAGAGTGCCACATCCAGTAATGGGTAGAAGGCGTGATGGTATATTTATTTTATTTTATTTATACTTTGAGTTTGAGCTGAACAATTTGTTTTGCGTTATTCAACAAATTTCTGTAAATAAATTCATATATTTAATTTAATTTCAAACATACGAACATTGTTCGTTTAATGTTTTGGTGATCAACTAATACGAGTATAGAATAAATATACCTTAGGAAAACATAGAACCCAAATGTTAATATTTGTGAAGCCAAACGTAAATATATTTTTTAATTTTGAAATTAATAAAATTTATTTTTTAAATATTTTTGATATTTGTGGAAACAATCTAAACTATCAAAAGCGTTCTATTTACGTAAATGTTACATGAGCGATAAATATGTCTTTGACCTTTTGGTAAAAAGAGCTATAAATATCAAAGAATCCAACAAAAAATGTATTTAAAATTATATATGACATAAAGTTTAGTGACTTCAAAATTAAATTATATTTATAAAAATAGAAAAGATTCTTGGCAACTCTTTACAATTACAAAAAATATCAAACAGTGTTTTCATTTTAATCGTACTTTGTTCGAGTAGATTTGCGATTAGTAGCAAATATTTTATATAGAAAAACTATGTAAAACTACATCAAACAGGCGGAACTGACGCGATTCTTATCTATATGTAATTTCTAGTTCAATGAAAAATTATCGTATATCGTGTACTTTTAGATTCAGCGATTTTTTAAAAATTCCCTTCACCCAGATTTTGACCCATTTAACACTGATTACAAAAAACTGCATCACTACTAATCATGCATTATGATGCATTGCACTATAACATTTGGTGGTAAATATTAATATTTGTATATTATATTTCTGTTGTATTTTCTTTTGCATTTCGGTAAATTTTGCATTTTAATTAGTTTTTTGTTGTTATACTTTAACAGCCAGATTCTCAAAAAAGTTTTAGCTAACCTTGAATTTTATTTAGTATAGTATGATACAAGAGTAGAAATAAATCTTTAAAGCACGTGTGACGAATTTAAGAGCCCGACGCGAAGCGGAGTGTTTTAATGGCACTAGATGCTGTGCTTTAAAGGCACTTATACACATGTATCAATGTATCATACACAATTTTTTATTATATCTGTATCAAAATCTGGAAATAAAGCTGGAAAGTGGAATTTTCATTTTGATACATTTCATAGTTTTGTTGTGTACGTTACTATGTATATTAGTTGTCATAAATATGGATGGATTTAAAGAGCAAAATGATTTTATTGTTGCTTAGTAAGTTTAAAACACGTTCAGCCCGTTTCCCAAAAAAGTTTTAGCTAATCGTGAACTTCGGATTAGCTAATCTTATTTTAGTCCGATTACAAAAAGTTAATCCAGATCACTTTCTGAAAACCATATAGTAACAAGATTATATTTGAGTTTATTTTAACTTTGTTGAGAGTATGATGTAGCTTAATTTGACTAATCCAAAATTCAGAATTAGCTAAATCTCTTTTATGAATTGGAATCGGCGAGTTTTAATGTTGCGTTTTTGTACGCTTATTAGTTTGTTAATCAAGGATAATTGTGTAGGTATATTAAAAAATATTATTGTCTATAAATATCTTGTATACGAGGTACATAGTACATGGATTTCCAACCACACTTTTTTCAAAAGGCCAATCCTTTTCGACTCTCCCACTGCTCGCAAGTGGCCTCTGTCCACAGTGTAGAACTTTTGCTAATATCTTCAAAATTCGTAATCCTCATGCATCGTGCAGCACCGTACCTTCATTTAGTAGACTTCAATTAATATATGGTTGCAGATATCTTTTAAATTGATTTGCAATGCGAACTGAGAGTTCGCGCGCCAGTTATTACATTTCAAATTTTATGGGAGTTTCTCCTGATACATTTTTATAATTTGTTTTTAAATTCCATTTTCAGAAATTGTCATATAAAAAAGATGAAGAACGTTTAAAACAAGTTTTTGTTGTTTGTTCATTAATTGTTCATTTGTCATGAATTTTTTTCGAATGGAAGTGAAGAAGATGACTAAATTTTATTGTAATATATATCATTTATTTTCATGTTGTACTCGTAACTTTGACTCAGAGTCTGCTGCGAGCAGACATGTCTTAAAGAAGTGCGAGCAGTGAAAGGATAAGTACCTTCTATCCTTGTCCTTTTTTAAATTGAAAAAGGACATCATTTTTCCAGACAAATATTATTTTGAATTTTTAAATTAACATTACTTTTAAAAATGTATAAATGTATGAAAGTAAGAAACGGACGATGCTTTTATTTTTCCTCTGATCGTACAAAAAGTAAGTTATTAAACAACGACAAAAATGTCAATTGCGAAATGGAACAAATCTTTAAGTAAGAAAAAATAATAGGAAAAAATATCCTAACATTTGTCTAAGTTCCACAAAAATACAGCAACTGTGTCAACCTACTAAGTCATCGTCAGTTGCTGGTCAGTTCAACTCTTAACCATAGCAGCAACTGACGATGACTTAGTAGGTTGACTCAGTTTTTTTTTTTTTTGCTTCTTTGGCGGACCAACTACCTAGGTCATATGCCGCCATTCCGCCCTGATCTGCGTTTTTTAGATGTTATGGTCAACAGCAACGCGAGTTTTCTCTGGACGGTCACCCATCCAAATACTACCCGCGCGCAACGTTGCTTAACTCGCGTTATCGCTTAGATCAGTACCAACGAGCTGAGCCATGGCCGTTGACATTTTTTCTTATTTAAAAAGTAAGTTATTATTTACTTGAAAAAAATGGTTATTTGTCGCACAGAATTTTACCCCACGCTGCTGCTGGCTTTACGGAGCAAAATAGTTGGTATAAAATCAACCTTGTTATGATGTACAAAATAAATATTTTTGACATTTAAAATTTTATTAGTGTAGTTAGTTACACAAACCTTAATTGTAGAAATAAATAGTGTATGCAACTTGTTAGAAAACATCCAATACACTTGTTTCAGAAATAATTATTAATATTTTATTTATTTCTTAATGAGAAATGAGAGTAATATTTTTAATAAATTAGTGTACACTGTCTTCGCGGTAATAAACTTTATTGTTTAAGATGAACGACGTTTTGGCCAGGTCAACCAACAGACAAAAAATAATTTTAATACAATTTTAATGAAAACAATCAAAAAATTTCATGGTAGACATGTGAAAAAAATGTAGGTGTAAGGGCCGAAAAAATAGAAAACTAAATGAAACATGTTATTAATGACTTTTTTTTTTCAAAAAATTTCATATTTCGTGCTACAACTTTCATGACGCGGGCTAAAAACTACCACTTTATACAGTTAATATTCATATAACTTTATACGGCCATTTAAAAAAAGATTGAAAAAGTATTTTAATAGTTTTTGTTTCGAAATTCGCTTGAAAATGTTAACAGTTTTCATGTAACATCAATTGCTATATTTTTCAACTTTCCAGGAAATATTTATTAATTATTGCGCAAGCTGAACTTGTTTCAAATCATAAAAGTTGAAAATACTTTATTGACAGTTAATTTATAATTTCATCAAAAATGCATTCCTTTTAAATGAAAAGTGGAACATGTCAATGGAATTAAAAATTTATTAGCCGATAAAAACTAGTTTTGCCTCGGTGTAGATACAAGCTTCATGTCATAGCAAAACACGAAGGAGAACGTGGCCTCATATGCATAATGCACATTACGTCCAGGATGCGTAATTAGAAACTATGCTTCTTGTCAGACTATGATAATAGTTATAAAGCTCTTACTAGTTAGTTTACAATCTGAAATAATTCTAGTAATTATTGAAACAATGAACGACCCTCACATACATTATAAAAATAGATATGTATGTAGGTTACTTTAATTCGAACAATGTTCAGCCTTGAACTAAAAACTTGCGCCAAGGGGTGTGTAGTATAATTTGTAAAAACACAACTGGGCCATTCTTGTTTCACGCTACTACAACAATATTGATTTAACTTTTCTAGTTACGTCAGAGTGAACATACAAAAGTACAAATAAACGATCTTAGAAATAATTAAGTATTATTATATAAATAATATATAATACTATCCTGTTTATTGGAAAAGCAATGATTTCATTTAAGATGTTTTTTGCTGAAAATTGTAAACAAGATATGCATCTAACCTAATTCTATTTTTTCCCTTTATTATCGTCTCATTTACTGAAAAACATGAAAACAAATCAAACATATAAAATCTCAGCTACTACCAGAGCTGGGCAATACTTAATTACTTAAGTACTTAAGTACCAATTTCTCGTATCATCTAGTACTTAATACTTAAACTGAAGTATATTTATTTTTGTGTTACTTAATACTTGAAATTTTTAAGTACTAAATTTCAGCTTGTACTTAAGACTTACATTTTTGGATAGTAAATGTAAAAAATATTGAAGTACTTTTCCAATAATTAAGTACGTCAATATTACTAAAATCACGAAAAGTACTTAAATATTTCGAAACATTGAAGTACTTTGAGTTTGCGGTTAATGCAGTTTTTTTATTGTGCTGTACTGTGACGTGAACGTGAGGGGCACAGACACGAATATTTTAGTTTTTTGTTGTTGTAATAATGTTTGTTTTTATATATAAGACTGATTTTTTTTGTAATTTCCGTCTACATACTAAATTTTGCATGTACCTATTTATTTTGAAATTAAAAAATCTTTTTATTGTTGAATCATGTTTTCAAAATGTATATTTAGAATATGTTGTTATTAAAATAAATAACAATAACAGAAAAACTATTTCATACTAATATATCCAATACTGGTACTTGCAAAATACTTATTTTTAAGTACCTTGGTCTGAAAAAATTGGACTTTACTTAAGTATTTTCAAGCTGTGCTTGAAAAAGTACTGCAAAACAAGTACTGACTATAGTTAGTCCTGGTACTTCTACTTAAGTACTTTGGTCCTGGTACTTGCCCAGCTCTGGCTACTACCTACCTTTACAGTTTTTAATAATATATCTGATTACAGTTATCTATCCTGAAAATTACTAATAATAAAAATGTTGTGTTATTTATTTATTTCTTAGTGTGAGATTCGTGATTTGTAAATGTGTATCAAGTAAAAAATCTTTTAATCGCTCTAAACGACAAAGTTGTACAATCCCTGAAGTTAAAAGGTTTTGTAAACTTAGCAAACTACTTTCGTGCGTTTAAAATCTAGTTGAGAACTTTTCATACCGTTTAAAGTGTTTCTTACATTGCAGAAGTTTGTTAATTTCCACGATCATTTGAGTTTCATATGTAATCTTGTATAAATACGTTTCAAACCACAACTACAACCTTATGAAACAAAATATTTGCTGACAAAAATTTTAGATGCAAATATAATGGAATTTTACTGCAGAAAGAAAATAATAAAAAGTTTAACACCTTATTGAATTTAAACTTTTAACGATATTGTAAACTATTTTGTTTTTATTGCAAAACCAGTACTGCATTTTAAATTACAGAACGGGTATTACAGCACGTCGGTTGAAGGCTGAACTACATACCGGACTAAATCCTGTGATCATTTCCTGGTAGAATGCTCAAAGGACAAGACTTCACAGTCAAATTTACGGCGCCGTTACCTGCGCAAGGGTAACAAAAGGATATCTCCAACTTGTTGAATTACCACACAGAATATTCAACGATTCAACCACTTTCAAGTGCAAATAAAATCATAACACATCGTGCTTTAGTTAGCTAAGTAATTTACTGTTCAAATATGGTTTGTTCAGTATTAATAATAAAAGTTTATGGAAAATTTGATCGAGTGATACAAATAAATATAATTACTTTTAACTAAAATTAGATTTGTGAAATACATTTTATGAAATACTCGTACAATTTTCAATAAAGGCGAGTTCCCATGAATTATCATTTTCTATGAATCACATATAATGACTCTTTAAAGATGAACTTCTGAACAGTTTTATTAAAGTAAATAAATTCGTAAAAACGTCATTCAAATTTTATTATTATTATTATGAGGTAGGTGACCTAATGGTATCTAGTTGAACTGTGGATTCGAAAACCCAGGTTCGATTTCTACACAGGCGACAAACAATTTTCACCACATTAAAATTAACCCTGTGACTCCCCCTCCATTAATATCTTTGGGGGCTGTGATTTGAAAGCTGGTAACCGCATTTCACGCGCATAAATATATCACTTTTCGAGATCTGTTACAGCAGAGTGCCACATCCAGTAATGGATAAAAGGTATGATGATGTATTTACCTATTTATTTTTATTATAAAAGGTAAACGAAATAAACAATGTGAACACGTGTAGACTTTATTCCATGTATGAATGTAGTCATTTGAATTGTATTATTGAATAAATACGCGTGAATTGTCAATTTTAATTAGCTACTAAAACGTTAAAATGATAGCAAGTATTTATAAAATTATTTTTTAAATTTAAATTGGATTTATCTCACAGTAACTAATGATAAGACACCGTTACAAGTAGAGGATTCAAAAACCGGAAGAATTTTACTGCCCGATTCTTCGAGTAACAAGTTCCTTGTTACCCGGGTATCCGTTAAAAGGAAAAAAAAGTATTTACCAAATTTAAAAGGAGTATTTTTTTAGGCACTACTTTTAATATAATTATTGTTTTAGGTAAAAATAATTAAGTAACATGCAAAATAAACATACATTTAAATCAAATGCAATAAAATTAATAACAAAAAAACCTCCTCTTTTTGAAAAAAAAAACCCAAACAGAAGATCTTTTTGCATTCATAGTGAACGTCTGTAATAGATTAATTAAATTTTAATTATACTACAGCACTACCCACGTTTTTGATACTTACTTTTAATAAATTAATATTTACAAAACCAAGTACTGGTACCTTGTAAATTAATAAATTAATAAAACTTAAATAAAATAAAATTTTCTGAAAATATTAGTCAAAGTGTTATTTGTTCTTTTTTCAATTCGTGTCGCATAATTCTAATATATAAAAGCTTTTTGGGAAAAACCTCTTCTACACAGCACAAAGCAAAAATAGTACACAAATAAAACAAATATTCCATTGTATTAATGTGTAATAGTTTAATTTTTTTTTAATATCTGGGTAACCTATACGAATTACACGGCTATCGAATAGTAAAAATGTTCTTCCATTACCCGGGTACCCTTCCGGATAGAACTGGATTGAATTCCCTAGTCACAAGTACCCACAAATACCTCTCAACTGCATTCATACGTGGAATGGAGTCTAGTTACTAGTTCATTTTAGTATTCATATTCACACAGCCCAGGTAGCAGTTTACACAAATTAACAAGAGTTTGAATTACTTCAAACAATTCTGTCTGTGGTATATAAACAGTGATACATACAGAAATAAATCAGCACGTGAATTCGCTTATAATAAGATTCGTTCTGAAATGATGATACCAGAATTAACAGTAGCCGATACTAACTTTTTACAGGGCGCTACTTGTGAAAATAATAAAACAGTCAGTCTCAGCATGATCATTAAAAATGAGATATGTGAACAAATTTCTCTCATTTAAATTTTCATGATAGACGAATCAGTAAATATGATTCACAGAAAATAATGTTCTCGTCTTACCTTCATGAAATGCCCCCACAAATTCAAATAGTTATAGTCGGATTAAAAAATTAAATGTTACAATAATAAGCTCACATTTTTCATAAAATATTATATTAAAAAACAGGGACCCAGAAATGAATCCGAATCTCGACCGTAACAACAAAAATAATCTACAATTTATTATAACATAAACCGAATCAATATCAGTACATTTAACAGTAACTGAACCGAAAAAAGAAAAATTATAATCTTAAGTTTATTATTCGTTACAATTTTGTTTTTAATAACTTGTAATCTAATCATCTAATTTCGGATTAATAGATAATAGACATGATCATTAACCATAGACTACGAGTTCGGATCCGTTTCAGGATATGGATATTTGTAATGAACGAGTATTTATAACGGTTAGATGTTGGAGCAGCCCTCAATTGAAACGTTCTGATCAATTAAGCAAAAAAAAACAATGTAAAAATAAGAATACTAATTTTGGACCAATTCTCAAATCCGTTTCTCAAAATGATGCATTAATTACTTATTTTTCACATTAATTGTAGTACGACACATTTAAAACTAGTTTAAATATGATAAATGACCTTGATATCCGAATCTTTTATAAATTTGTTGCCTATTATTATAGTAAAACAAACGAAACTTTCCGTGTTTTGGTTGAAAAACAGGTTAACTATTTTCAAACGAACTAAATTTGCCATATAGTGTTCTCTGGAATTCTACTTATTATAGAGGTCACTACTATAGTGTAGTTTCAGAATTTTGTAAATTAAAAAGAAAAAAATAAGTTTCTTGCCTTGGTATAAACATTTGTTAAACTAAACCTTGAAGAAATAATTTTATGTCCTTTATTATTTATCACAAAGAACTGTGATGACTTGTTGACATTTCAGAAGAATATAGCTTTAGTCTGTGTGATCATAAAAATGAGATGGTAATGTGGAATAATATATGGAAATATAACTAATAACCTTATTTCATGATCGTAATCTAGAAATGTTAAGTGAGCTATTCATAATTTCAACAATAAAAAAACTCTGTAGATCTATTATGATTACATTGGTTTACCTGTTGAATGGTAAATTAATATTGATCAAGACATTAGTCTTAAGTCTCTCTCTACACTGCGTTAAAATTGTATTTGAAGTACGTGACAGAATATATAAAGCAAATGACTTGGCTGGTTCTGTTCAAAACTTGATTCTCGAATAACGAACAAGCATCACGCCATATGGAATTTAGAATAACATTGACAAAAAACGAACTGTCAGGTCTCATTTTCGTGATACAATTCCCTGATCAAATTTAAGCTAGATCAGTTTATGAAACGCTTCAGGAAATTTTAATAATACTCCAGGCGTCAGGGACACAGAAATAACATTTTTATTTGCGTATTTTACTGTAACGGAATAACTGCAGTAATTTATTTGTATCGCATTTTTAACCACGCTATAATAGCACAGCGATTATGGAAATTATGTCGCATGACCTTGGAAAGTATTGCAGATAATAACAAAGCTTGGAATTGTTCTTTCTTTGAATTTGAGCTCGAAGTTTGTCCTCGATGCGGCATTATAATATGTAAATTGATCAAATTTTGTACGTGATTCATGCATGAAGATACGATGAAAATTAGTATGATTCGTCACACTGAAATTCAAGGAGACAAAACTTCTATGACATTATTTTGAATTGTTTGAACTGTATCAAAAAGGCAGTTCGTGGAAATTTAATTAAAATTTAATTTCGAATATAAATTAGTAATTTCCTAGAATTTGTGAAAACAATAACAGTTAAGATTGATTAAATGTGTAAATAAATTAGGTTACAAATATAACCGTGTAATAAATACCCACAATTTTCCAAAACAACAAGTAAACGTTAAAATAATTGAGGTGAAAGTTCATTGTTTACTTAAAGCAAAGAAAGAACAGGCGGTTACACCTGTTAATTATATTATAATTAAGTTCCAGTATTGTGTTTTGTGTTTATTGTCATTAAATTTGTTTGAAGTCGACATTTATTAACAAAAAACCTAACCTCCATCGTACATGATGGTGGCAAGCATTACGAGAGTAGGGTGAAAAGTTCCTGAAAAGTAAAACAGATGGCGCCACAATCGCAAATCTCATGTGACATTTGTGATGTACCATCTTCAACGACAACGCATTAAAATTTTCAGACTGATATGTCATTCAGTTCTGTTTTGACTCCCATCGAAGGCAAGCAACCTTGAAGATTTTTGAAAACATGGAAAAAAGTGAATTTTGCGTCTTGTTTAAACATTATTTCTTGCATGGAAAAAACATTATGCAAACCAAAGCATCGCGTGTTAAACATTATGGGGACTCCTCACCATCGATTGGAACGATTCACAAGTGGTTTACTGATTTTCGTTGTGGTAGTATGATCACAAAGGACGCCGAACGTTCTGGTCGTTCAATTGCGGTTACAACGCCAGAAATCATCGATAAAATCCATGGTATGATATTGGACGATCGCCGAGTTAAAGTGCACGAGCTAGCTGAGGCTATGAGCATCTCAACCGAACGGGTACGGAACATTTTGCATAAATTTTTGGATATGAGAATGCTATCTGCCAGATGGGTGCCGCATTTGCTCTCTGTTGACAACAAGCGCGACCGTGTGACAAGTTCAAAGGAGTGTTTGGCGATGTTAAAGCGTAATAAGGACTTTTTTCTCCAGATATGGCCCCCTGCGATTTTTATATATTTCCAAACTTGGAGAAATGGCTCGGCGGAAAGAGATTTGACTGAAACGATGAGGTCATCGCTGAGACAAACGCCTATTTCGAAGGATTGCCAAAATCGTATTATTTGGAAGGAATCGAAAAATTAGAAAAACGTTGGACGAAGTGTATCGAGCTAGAAGGAGATTATGTTGAGAAATAAAATATATTTTGACCAAATAAATTATTTCTTGTTTCATTTTTCAGGGACTTTTCACCCTGTCCTCGTAAAGGAAAAATAATAGCATTTTCGCCTCAACAAGCTGGCTGCCCTGACTAGAAGTTTGAAGGCGCCAGAAACTGATATGATTACTATGTGTTTGTTGTTGACGAGGAGCTAATTTTGCGCGAAATTTGCAGCTTTAATTAAAGTTGGCAAGCATGACCCTAGACGCTCAAATTCGCAATATAATTTGCTGTAATTTAATTCTGCAGGTACTTGTAATTAACCGGTAAATATGGACTACAATTAGTTACTTGAGAGGTTATTTTTAAGTACAAATTGCGTGGGATATCTTCGTGGGTAGTAGCTATGAATAGAACTGTCGTTATATTTTCTGCATTCCGGATAAATATAGAGAATGAAATCACCCTGTTATCATTCCATTTGTCAAATGAAAGAGTGAAATAACTGAACTCCGATTATTCATGTTTCACTGGAGACAGAGGTGTAGAGTACGCTGAACAATCCTTAGGCAGAAAAGTGTGGCTGCCTTTTAATACATCAAAAACACACAACTTACAAATAGTTCCTTCAGTACTATTCTATTCTGAATCTATCTGTATACAGTGGCGCATCCAGGGGGAGGAGGCGATGGGACGATCGCCCTCCTGAGATATTGTTTTCTTTAAAACCAGATGGTGCTAGTGCCGCATCAGAACATGGCCAACTTCAATGAATTGCGTTATGCTTATTATGGTCGTTTAATTTCATCATTTTGCCATATAAAAATTTGTCGTGAGTTTTTTACAGTTTCGGTACGTCAAGTAATGCCATCTAGTGCTTTTTATTTCTATTAAACGAAAGTGACAACGCTGTTAAGTTACAAAAACAACCTTAATAACAGCCCTATGCAACTTCGTATATAAGCGCAGTTAGTAGACGTCCAGCTTTATGTCATTCGCGCGCATGACTTTGAAAGAGAGAGATAGCTTAAAGAGGCCGGCATTTACTCAACGCCATATGAACGCAGGCTACTTTTTTCAATCATTAGTGTTGTTTGGTGATAAATAGTTATAAACAATTAGTTTGCAATGGGTCGTAAGTGTTTTGCGCCCAATTGTACCAGCGGGTATGACTCAAATCATGACAAAATATCTTTGTTTCGTGCTCCAAAAGAGCAGTTAGAAATTTGGAGAAAAGTAGTAATATGAGCAGATATATATATATATATATATATATATATATATATATATATATATATATATATATATATATATATATATATATATATATATATATATATATATATATAATATTGCAGAATTAACAAATGTTAAAAGTCGTGGCTTCTTAATCCACCCAAATATAAACATATTTAGATTATCCAAATATATTCAAGATAAATTAATATTATATATAGATAACCCTCGTGTATATGAAGAAACAGTGTATTCTGTAATTGAAAATTATGCATTCTCTTTCTCTTGTAGAGATCACAAGAAAGAAATAATATCTGTTTATGTCCATGAATTTATTTTAATGCGCTTGAAGCAATATTTTAAACAGAATCAAAATAATATCAAATCTCAGTGTAAGGATGATCTAAAAATCTAAATTAAGAAAGAATTGAAATATTCAGTTCGATCTGTTTTTATTATTATAAAATTATAAAATATATTGTATAAATACAAAAATATTAATTAAGAAAAAATTGAAATATTCGGTTCTATCTATTTTCTTTATTATTTTTTAAATAAAATGTCCTATTTACATTATATAAATTTCACCATTTTGTATTTTAAAATTAAAATATTTATGCCAATTTGTCATGGTGTAGTTAAATAGCAAAAATGTACTACTAGAAAAATGTGTTTATATATGGTTTTACGTATTTATATTTGTCAAGCTAAACCTGATATAATTAAAGAAAAGTGTGTCTTTAATTTTAAATAATTGCAAATAACATTTTTTAAAGTAATTAGTTCTAAAAGTAAAAAAACATAAATAGACCCGTAAGCACCCATGCAATCGCCAGACTCTTTTTCCTGTCGCACTCACTTTTTTGTAGCTCTCTTTCTACAACATTTCTGCGGATGCTTTACCCGCAAGACTCGCCTATCCTTCTATATAATAGTTCGTGCTTAATATATTTGAAAACTGGGGTTTATGTGATCAAACAGAATATATGTAAAGTAACTGAGCATTTTATTTATACGTGCAATATTATTAAATATTATGACTAGTATTCTGAGCTTTGGACTAAAGTGACTAGCTAGTTTAGACTAAGTGAATTTGATTTTGCATTATCTGTCACTTCAGGTAAATAATGCCGCCATATTGTCTACCTATTTAAAATTTTGGAAGTGTTTATAGATCAAAAGAACGAAGTATTATTGAATTATTGGTGCCAACGGTTAGTATTTTACTGTAAAGATCGTATGATAATAAATATACAATGAGTAAACTAGGTTTTAGGTTTTTTTCAATCAATGCAAGCGGCAGTATTTTCAAATTTAGTTACGTCGTATCTCATCAGAGGTGCTAGTTGACGTGCCCGCTCTGTAAATTTGAAACTAGGAATTTTAATGACATATGAAACGGCCATAATAAGAGTAGCGCAATTCAATGAAGTTGGCCATGATCAGAAATATTTGTTTTGTCGTTTATTCCAATAATGAAATTTTCTTACAATAATTTTCTTTGATGTCTATTTAATTTACCCTAGCATCATCTGTTTGTATATTTAACTTAGCAGGTATGACTTCCTGTAATTAAAACAAGGTAATTCGCTTCTCGCTGAGAGATTTTCTAGATTCGTTACTCATGTATCCTGGCTTACGCACTTTAAGATTTATTAAAACATTTATTATTAGTTTTAATTTTACTTGGTAACAATAACCCCTCACAATTAGATTGTAAATAGTTTTCTTTTATTCTCTATAGATACGGTTACGAATGATTTTTTTTTTGTTTATAACTCACTTACATAAAATGATATATGCATATTTTTGATAATATATAGAATTATATTAGCCTATTTAATTTTCTTTTTGTCTTTGTAAATAAATACAGTAATGCAAAACATTATACATCTGCACTTATAAAAATAAGGAGCACCCGAGTCAAAATGAAAAGTGTACGCCTCTGATTGAAGGCACGTTTCCATAAACGTGTTATCGTCTGTTGCACTGCTACACAAGCACAAGAGTTTATGAACTGTTAAATATTACTTTGTTAAGCTGTTTCATAAATTTGGCTAATCGACCGTTTAACATAAAATTTCTACCGACAACACAGTACCGTCTTAGGTGTTTTTGACACTTTCATTTAAATTGTTGATAGGTAGTTATTTAATTAATATAATATTGATTCGCTATTTTTTACTTTCTTATACACAGTATATATACATAGGATCTTAAGAAAAAAGTACAACAGGCAAAATACATTTTTCTGCTACTGTTGCTCCCTTGATTACTTTAGTTTAGAGTTAGATGAAATATTTCAAATGAAAGTGGTAGAGATTGAAAATTTGTATAGAAATCTTTCTTCATAATCCATTTTAATTATTTAGTTTTTAGTTAGTAATTGTTAACAATCACCTAAAACTTTGCACATTTATTCCTCTTCTGTGACAAACTGTTACAAATAACATAAATTTTTGATCATTTTTAAACTAAATTTTGTGAATAAAGAAATACGTACATTGGAATCTTTAAATTTATCTGGATGTAAAATTTAATTTTATGCAGCTGGTAACTGATACCTTTTCCAGAAAAAAAAATTAGAAAAGTAATAATAAGAGCAAAGCGATCAACATGAGAAATATGATATACTTTTCTTACAAAACCTGTATATAGGCTGTTAATGAAAAAGCGGGCAATATGTGTTTGGCATAAGATATTCTTTTTTTTTTCTTACGAAAAAGTTCTCAAAGAGAAACTTCGATCAATATTTTTAAAACGACATTATAATATGACTAAGTAATCTGACATTTGTAATATGTTGTCAATTGTTTCTTTTATATTTATTTTATTATTGTTCCGCACAACAGAAACTTATTATCAATTTACAGCATATAGTGGAATCCGAACAACTTAGTCACAATCGTATGTATTTGATATAACAGTGAGTTTTAAATACATGACTTTTTGATTGAAATGCAAGTATTATTTTGGTTATTCACTGTTCTATGACTACATGCATATACCGGCTGTCCCATTTAACTTGACAACTTGAAATAACTCAAAAAATATGCGATGTACGAAAAAAGTGAGCCGAGACCAAATCTTAACAGTTTTGAAGGGGGAATCATTCTATGCTAAAATCAGGACCCCCCCTGCCCCCAGTGGGTGGGGCGGTGGGCAACATTGAAATCTTAAATAGGAACCACCATTTTTTATGAAAAAAAGTTTCACACAAAACTTATGTATTTTTGTCCGTAGAATCCGAATCTGAAATAAAAAATGAGGGTTCCTATTTAAGATTTCAATGTTGATCACCGCCCCACCCACTGGGGACAGGGGGTCCTGATTTTAGCATAGAATGATTCCCCCGTCAAAACTGTTAAGATTTGGTCTCGGCTCAATTTTTTCGTACATCGCATATTTTTTGAGTTATTTCAAGTTGTCAAGTTAAATGGGACATCCTGTATTATAATGAGGAGAATTTTATTAATATTTAAAATTCAAAAGAATGTGCGAAATCTCATCAAATCATTGGTTAATTCAAAAAGCATAAACGTCTTTCAAAGTTCATCTACTTTTTCCTTATTTACTATTATTCTGAAACAAGATAAAAAGTATGTTCTGCGAAGTACAAATAATATTAAGAAAATTATCAATTACATTTCATCTTTCTGCAAAGTTATGTAAATAAAAACGCATCTCTTAAATCACCCTCAAAATTTTCCTCATCAAGCAACTTAATTCTATTTGCAGAATTCATTTCAGGTAAGATGGTTTGGTTGGTTATACGGACGCGGTTCCAGGAGATTGTTGAGGGCTGATTCTGCTTGTTATTTGAACGACGACCGCGCAGTAACCTGGCAAATATTTAAGCCCGGCTCTGTGCGTATAGACACGTTTTCGTGGCCAGTTTGTTTTGCATGTAAATTGAGTTAATTAACTAGGTTCTAACTGTGATGTGTTGAACAGTTTATCATGATTAGTTCTTGCGTTGTTTAATGATTTTCACCACCAGAAAATGCTGTTTTTATACCCCTGTGACCTTCAATTGTGGTGTATTGTTAGACTGAATCATTACGGTAATAGATAAAGAGATACCACTAACGTTTTATGTTGGAAAAATTTAAATATCTGATCTTAAGTCAAATTCTAAATTTATCTCACACATTTAGTTATTATCCTGAATTTAAAAAAATATGTAATTCATGTTGTATATTTATTAATTAATTAATTTACTATAAAGCACAATGGGAAATTAATCTTAGTTACAGTACAGAGCAGTAGTCTTCAAACAATGGGTCGCGACCCATCAGTGGGTCGCAAAACAATTTTCGTAGAGTCATGAAACTCCTAACTATTGCTATACGTATTTATTAAAAAATAAATACAAACGTAAACAATATTGAAAATTTGAAAACAAAAATTATTATTCTTTTAATCAAATATATAATTATAATTTCTTCTACAGGTGAAGGTAAAAATATATACATTGTAATAATACTTTTATCCACAACTCATATATAATAACGACATTATTACACTGATTTCAATTGAATTATATGGCTCATAAAACACTAGTGTTTTATATTCCATAAAACACCGTAAACAACTTGTTACTTAGCAACCACTTCATGATCTACCGTATTTTGAGAAACAATATATACTCCATTCCCTGTATCAAAACGATGACGTCATATGTGGACGAGGTTATCATAGATACGATGAAATATAGCTATCTTTTTTTAATAATATTATTCGTACCTATGCGAATGACATAACGTATGTCTTAATAAGTAAAGACACACGTTTCATGTTTTTTCACGTTCTATCAAATTTATTATTTGAATGAAAACGTATGACAGTTCTTATAAATACGAAAATTTATATTTACTTTGTTCACATTTGTTTATAAAATAAAAATAGAGACCTATGGCCATGATTTTGTTATTTTCTCGCCTGTCATTTCTAAGTTTGTGACATTTTTGATACATAAATACAGACTGAGAAATAAGAAATGGCTTGAAAAATTTTGGGTAATCAAATGCAAAAATGCGTTTGTCATCTTCATGATTATTTTGCGCTGGAGTTAGAGAGAATCGAGCATCTTTAATTAATTTAACTGTAGTACAAGAGGTAGTGTGCATTGTATTTTGTAGTTTCATATATTATTTATTTATATATAATAATAATACATATAAAAATGTATATTCTTTTGAGTTTTATTTTACAAAATTACATATTTCAATAAGGTAGGTAATATTTTTCGTGAGTTAAGATAAATTTTATTTCGTTTCTTTTATAAACTAATTAAATTTTATAAAGTAATAAATATTATAATCTGACATTTAATTTTTAGGTTATGTTTTTAAAATGTCAATCCAATACCAATGTAAACGTTTTAAGCACAAAATCTTGAATCACATGGATACCGAATGTGACGTAATCGTTTTCATACAGGGAATAGAGTATACAACTGAATCAACGTTAAAGGCATTGCCAAGTTAAAAATTGACTTTTCATAAATCAGTACTAAATTATAAGAAGGCAAACATAGTCAAAACCAAATTTTGCTCCGTGCCTCTGTTCCAAAGATATAACTTGTTAAAGTTTCGTTGATGACGTCATGTACTCCGCTATCGCGCTGCAGCATACAGTGTACGCTGAACTATCGTGAGTTTTGCAAGGCTGAAGCGTGCATTTTCGAAGATATTTTAATTTTTAAATCTATTATGGCAACTATATTTCCATATTTGTATGAACCAGAGCTAAATGAAGAAAAAAACGATGAGGAAAATTTGAAGGAAGATAAGGAAAATCATGAATTAGATAGTGAAATGACATGGTGTAAATGCAATTATTGTGAAATAATGACAACAAGTACAGAATGTTACTCCTGTACGGAATCATAGGCAATTAGTGAGTTACGTGGTAATAGTGATTGCATTACAAATCATGATTTTTTTGAAAATATAGTTTTGGAAATACATTCTTTGAAAACAGCTAAATACCACATGCTTGTCAAAGCAGATGCTACAAGAAGAAAAATGTTGGAAAATGAAAATAATACCGTCTGGAGACATGTAGCTTATACACAATTTGTATACTGGGTAAATGCTTGGATACCATTGGGCAAGAAAGAACGATAAGTTATTCCAGCATGCGTGATAAAAAAAATTAGATGTAAATATCCGGACGCAAGAAATATTTATCAAGGGTGTCAAGCTCTTAATGAAAATATTTATTTTGATTAATTATATTGTAGAAACTACTAATGCTATTCCTTTATCTGTCATTATATTGAAGCTGCCACAAATTTGACATCTTTCAAACAAAGGTTTTAATAAATTATATGCTACAATATAATGCTCTGAATGAGTAAATATCCTACTGCTTGGCCCTGGCTGAGTAGAGGATTCTAAACTTTCATCATCGGTACTTTCTTGGTCGTCATATGAACTATTTTCATACTCGAACAATTCGGAATCACTATTACTATCATTGTTATTTATTATTATTATTATTCGGTTCACATTGTACACCTGCATCAACTTTTCTACTATTTCACTTCTCATCTCACACTGTATTTCGAAATCATTCACTTCATTTATTCCTGGTACATCCTCAAATTCTATTGTTGTATTCACTATGCTAATTAACTCCTTTTTCTCCTTCATTAATTGATATTTAGATTTACGACGCGGTTTTACAATATTTTTATTTTGTTTTGCACCAACTAAATTTATTGATGGGATTGCACTTTCTTTTAAAATAGGTAGCAACTTATGATGTGGCATTAATTGTTTCTTTTTTAAATATGTCGAATCAAAGACTGATTCTACAAAATGTGCGCTGCATACTACAGATCTTTTAGTAGGTATAAATTTTTTTCGATTAATTTTATTTATCCACGCACAATACATATCACGTTTCTTATTTTTGTCCGGTATTTTGTGAAAAGACAAGTTTTTATTTTTTGTTTTATTATGTGTGCAACCAAAAATAAAATAATTAGTCATTTTAATATCACTGAATACAAAAACGCACGTTTATAACTAAATAAACTGCAAATACGTTGTCCATGAACACTACAAGGTAGCAGTTTACTGCGGGTATGCGCGCTCGGCTCGGAGTAGATGACGTCACAGTAGCTGTGTACGGTCATTTCAAATAGCCGTAACTTTGGAACAAATAATCGCAGACACATTAAATAAAAACTAATGAACTTCTGATTTTATTTATTATTATTTATTATTTATTAATGTTATTTAAAAATTGTCGAAAATAACTTGCCAATGCCTTTAAACGTTACGACCAATCTTCTTCGATACCTATAATTATGAGTTGTGGATAAAATTTTGTGTTACACTTGTGTTTTATTGGTATATAAAACACCTAAGAATATTAAACACACGACCTTCGGTCTCGTGTTTAAACTTTTCTTGCGTGTTTTATATACCTAATAAAACACTTGTATAATAAATAATTATAAATTGAATATTGGATACCTATAATATTTCTTTAATATTATCTACCTACAATGTTGCTCTTTTAGTACTAGTGGGGCGAATACAGAATACGTCACTAGCCGGAGTGTACTGTTAGTAGGTACACAATTTTTAATTTGAGAACATCGTGAAGATACCTATTATTAAAATGTTCATGTAATTTTCGTTATAAATTTAAATAAATAAAATCAACCTTACATATACTTTGATCACTTTGTAAAATAATTGCAGCACCCCACATTTCAACCATAGCGCTCCCAACATAATAAATGACGGACGATAGTGCCGAATTTCCTATTAGGTATTATAGTCACAGTGCTTAAGAGCCTACCAAATTTTGAGGCCTACTAGAGTCTACGAATGAGAAAAATTATAACTTTTTCCTACAACTGTGCGATTTATTTGTTATTACATAACTCCTATTGCCTTGGTTACGGATGGAAAGGAGACAAAAACAGACCAAGTGCGTTTCTGTAAACGAAAAGCACAAGTACTGAAAGTAATTTGTGCTTTGCGAAACTGTCAAAATAAAAATTTTACAGACAATTCGCACCGAACACGGAATTTCATATGTATTTTAGCCACAGACGCTTATGGAAGAAGAAGATATGTAGTGGTATATTTTGACGTTTTTAAACATAATCCTTATAAATATTGCACATAATATTATCAGTATTCCTAATCTTTACACATCACAAAGAGCAAAAATACTTGCAGGTGTATCATTATTAAATATGATAATTAACAAAAAGAAATACTTATTTTCATAACAAGTGCTGAAAAAGGCTTGTTGCGTTTGTTTTTGGACTCGTGTTATAAACAACATTTTCCCTACAACTGATAATTTAGAAAAACACTGAAATATTATCAGAATTTGTAAAATTTTAATGATGTTACACGAAAACGATGTTTTACAGCGTTGTTATGGTTAGTTTGTTGATTGCATCATTGTTCTACATTATTTAAAAATATTTCACTAATTTCAAGATAATTTTTCAAAATCGTCTAGATTTGAATACTATAATGAGTAATTTTACTTTATCATGTACATCTCGAGAGATAATTGGCAGCCTTAGGTTAAGCTACGTTAGATCTATTCGTGGCAGTGACAATCAAGTTGCTGCTGGTACATCTAAAACTTCCGAAATTGTTGTCAATAATAGTTCAGTTGATAATACGAATAGGTACGGAAGAAATCAATGTTTCGTTAGGCAGTATAAAAGTTTTCACTTCACATTATGTCAATGTAAGCAACTGTAATAACTGTATTATTCATATACACAAACAATAAATATTATGTATTTCACTTATTCTCTAAATAAAATAATTCTTCCTACAACTGTGCGAGTGAAATACAAAATTGAGAAATATGGTGTTCAATAATTGCAATTTTACTTATTTTTACCGGAAATGGATTTTAGTTGTCATTAATAGGCGCATTCCATTTGCCATTTGGATTACATGTAACTTACATTTTCTGATCCAGATCATTTATTTATTTCGCTGTATTACTTCGCTGACTTTATTTCCAGTACAATAATTACTGATTCTAATTTACTTTGAAGTAAATCACTCCAATAAGTGCATCAGTTTGCTTAATTTAGTTCATTTAGTCATGTGGACAAATTTATCTGAACTGATTTAAATGAATCAAGTGGCAAATGGAATACAGCTAATATACTAGTGATAAAATAAACAAAAACTCGAGAATGACAGTCATCTCTATGGTTCTTGTATATTTTCTCTTGATTTTAGTTTTGTTGTTCAGTTCAGTAATTTAATTAGAGTGTTTATCTGTAGTTGTGTGGAATTCACTTTCAAAAACAAGCGGTACTCCTTTCCTTTCTTATCGTTTTGTTTCATTTTAAGTTATTGCATTTTGTGAAATTTTCTTTCAAATACAAGCACAGGCTATCGCTCTCATCTTTTCTAATCTTTGTAGATTCGTTCTTAGAGGAGTGAGCGTATAAAACTTGAAATATTTTGCGCATATGTGACGTATGTCGAAGAAGATGAATGAAAAGTGAGTAAGAGTAATTGGATGGATGTGGTTGAGGGTTTGTTGTATGATGAATGATTTCGAGTATGATAAGAAAATGAGCTTATATGGAGGGATATATGAATGTTGTTTAAGAGAGGGTGGGGTGTTAGGAAGAGACGAGGACTGATTATTTGAAAAATCTAATTGGTAAATATATTTTGAATAATTTTACGGTGCATACTGCATACTACCTGATTTGATGGGATATAGTGTGATATTTTATATGTATGTATGTATTTTTGAGATATATAAAATAAAGTTAATTTTTTTTTAATTTAATGAATCCATTCAATTTTTGAAAACTATTTATCAAAATATCAATTTTTTTCCTTTTTTTTTAAATCATTAGTAAATACACAGAATGTCCCAAAAATAGGGAAACTCTTTAGATATAGAATAAAACACACATTGTATTATGTTTGAAACTTAATATTTATTCAAAATAGGTTCCATTTGAATCAATACACTTTTTAGACCGATCAACTGGAGCATGCATAGATTTTTTTATGCCATCTAAAGGAACGTTAACACCTGTGTCATGGCTGTTTGAATAGCTGAAATATCATTATAAAACGCTCCTTTCATGGCAATTTTCAGTTTTGGAAAAAGATAATAGTCACATTTATTAAAAATTCGTTGACTTTTTTAGCGACTTTTTGGTCTTCATTTAATTCATGTAGAACAACACATGAACAAACCTTTCTTTTACCCAAATCTTCAGTTAGAATGCTCCAAATAGTAGTTTTACTCGTATTTAATTCGTATGTCTCAGCAATTTTTTTTCCCAGTTTAACACAAAATTTAATATTTGCTCGTTGTTCCTTTGTATTTTTACAACATAAACACAAAAACTACTGTCATTAAAATGCGTGTAATTTTTTAAACTGTCACCTGATTGCATGAAGTTGTGTGCGTTCGAAAGAGGAAAGATGTATCTTTCTAACAATGTGTATGTTCAATAGATTGCGCTACGTGTTCTATAATTTAAATTAAAAGTTTCGTTATTTTTGGGACATACTGTGTATGTTATTCCATTACATAAAAATTGATCAAACAACTTCTCATCCTTATTGTTTCTATAACATAAGAAGTAATCCTACTTTATTCACAATACTATTTTTCGCGCTATTTATGTTCGCTATTCTAGTTTATTAATGGTAAATAATTACTCGTATAGGTAATGCACAATTATTTAATTCAGTCAATTATATTTTTGATGTTCATTCAATCTACGTGACAACTGGAAAGCACGTTCGAGTTTTTTCTACAGTAAATTAACATTGCGGTGAATTTAAATGCATCGTCAGTAATTGTGTTACAATTATGTAGGTGTGAATTAATTACTGAATAATCACTGCAATAGTTTAATTAAAACAGCCAGCAAACAAAACAAAATCGCATAATTGTCCTTGAATCGAGTTACCATTCGCAAACACATCGGCAATTACTGACGAACTTTGCAAGGCAAATGATTTAAAGGAGGACTTGTAATTATCCTGGCTGCGTCGCAGGATACAATCTCTTTTTCCTTGTAATTTAACAACACTGCAAGACTAGGCTTGCGTTGTTGATATCGCAGCAGAACCTGCTGCAATTAGCGGTTTTGCGAGGTCAGCGCAATGCAAAATGAGGTAGCACGCAACCATTGGCGGAGGTGACGACTTGTTACAAGGACCTTGCTAATTTGTTATTTCATAACTCATAAATCAATGAAATTTCTAATTAGCAGAACTAACTTTCAGGTCACGGAAAATATATTCTATCTAAAACTGACCTCAATATTATACATAAAAATATAGCTTACTTTTGTTTTACAAACCATTTACAGACTGGCAAATTCTTAAAAAAGGATAAATATGAAAAGAACGAAATCCATTTTTATTTCGTAATGAAAATATTAAAATTAGAGCTATTTATAAAACAAAATAAGGTTATTGATGAGTTTTTAGTTACCGCTACTTCTCCGAACATAATTACTAGATATTTGATGAGTGCATTCGAGAATGAATTGAAATCGAAATTTAAAATAGTATTACCAACTAATTTGTTTTATAAATCAACCTGTTCATAAATAAAATTATAAAAACACGAGAATTAAGAAAAACATGCGATGACATTTTGTTATAAATCAATCACAAAATAGGTAATTAAGAAATTAACGGTTCTTGCAGTAAATATCCTGTAGAAAACGCTTAAGAAGTTAATAAAAAGTAATTTAAAAATTGCGTCTTCCGCTAAGAATTATTGCTCCTATTTTAATCAAGGAGTGACTATTACGTCAATTACCTTTATACGTAGCAAAAGATTGAGGAATCTCTGGCAAAAAATATCGTTTTAATTATATTTTCATTACGGCGTTATTCCCACAAGTCAAGCGAATCCTACAGGATCTAAAGAGACGCTGAAACGATGTCATGTTGAAATACGCGCATGCGCGAAGTTTAACCTGTCTTCGAGAAGTTCAAGGATTTATTGACAGTGCAAATAACATCTCACGACGCAAGATGCGTACTTTTTCTGGATTATTTTACAGAAAACTTGCTTTAAAAATAAAACACCGTTTCTAGTATTTCCTATCGTTATGCATATAATATTGCTCCTTGACTTTTCAAAATAAATAAAATTGATTATAGGTAATGATTATTGCCATTGACCATATTTGTTTGAGAACTTTGGGTTGAACCCTAAACTGACCTAGAACTAACTCGTGTTACTTCCAAATAAATGATGTATCTCAAATGTCAGTTGTAAACATTAACGGTAAATTTAAAATCTGAATGCATGTCCGGAGCGATATCTGCTTAGTTTTGTTTGTGTGTTAAATTGCGCTTTTAATTGGATGTTTGAAGTCATCTTTATATTTTTATATGTAGGCAAAAAGCAAATAACGTCAGAGTCTGTCCATTTTTTTATAATTTTGTCATCAGCAGTATCAAGATAATTTGTTTCGGAGTCGCAATTAATTGTCATAATATTATCCTCTGCGACTACTATATTGCAAGAAACACATACTGTATATTGCTCTTCCATCAGCTGCATAAATAATAGTTTGGTATATTTTTTCAGAAAATTATTATAAAATTACTTACGTTTTTCATAAAAAAAAGCTTCTAACCTCTCTATACTATTACAAATCGCGAAGCCACCACGGATTGATTAGAAAGGGATAGCAAACGGGTTCAACCTGTCAACCCGCTAAAATAGCTGGGGCAGTAGAGTCAGTTCAAGATCAGTTCTGGGTTACTTAAATCGTGCCAATTAAACAAAAGTAACCTTCCGGGTTACTTGAAAAATTCCAAATAAATACGGCCATTGATAATATCCTTAAGTGTTCCCCGGCATAACATAATTCGTCTTATGTAAGCACGCTTATAATTCTTATTTAAATTTCAGAATCATTTGTTCACACAACAAACAATCAATCATATACAGAGAGTTAAAAAAACTTTTCGAACAATTTAGGAGCGTGGTACAGAAGAAAACCAATTAAAAATGTATAATCTACATGGATTTGAAAATTAATTACACATTTCAGAGATGAGCTAATTTCAAGAAAGCTTTCCAGTTTTCCTGAATTAAAGCCCTTATATTTTTATGCTTGGTGATATTAATTTAAAATCTTTGATTTCCATGACTGCAATTGTTTATTAATAGCCAGTTTCAATGCTGTTACTTAAATTTTTAATTTTCTTATCTTAACGAGATGAAATGTTAAATAAGTAACTTAATATTGCTATTAAACATTGGAAACATTTTTTGACTTAAGTAATCTTTAAAATTTAAATGTACAATTTTCCATTACATAACTATGGTTACGTAACCGTAACCTATTATAATTATTACACCCTATTAAAAATATACATAATCTGTCATCAGGTAATAATTTTTTTACTAACTAGTTCTTAGTTACTAACAGTACTGTAACAACTGGCCCTTAACGCACTTGCAAGATGAAATAAAACGTACATGTATGATTATACGATTAAAATCTAGAATTTTTAAAATGTAAGGCAACCCCAGTTAATCCTCGATAAAAAATGCGGAGCCTATGTTTAAATAGAAGTGGAACATGTTGTCTACTTGTTATGAATATTCAAAATGAAAGTACTTTTTTTTTCAGAAATAGTACAATAAGTTACTTAAGTAATTGACTTGATATTAAAAAAGCTTTATTTTTAATTAATTGATTAAGCAATCTTAGCTCATTACAGTCTATAATTTAAGACTTCCGAATTTTTTTTTATTAACATGCTAAGTATCTAGTTATTCCTGGGATAACCAGTAATTTTTTATGTAGTTGCATTTTTTATTATGGAACAATAAAATACAATAAATATATTTACTTTTTTAATAATGCACACATACATGCAAGTAGAGCCGAATTTAGTCTTTTATGGATTATTTTAGTTTCTTAGCTTCATTTTATATTGGTTTAGTAAATTGAAAAGAAATTCGTTTTTATGGTGAGCATCCTATATGCTTGAAACAGAAGTCGTCATATTTGATTGTAAATTCCGTAATATCAATTGAGGACCGTTTTTTCAATACTCGCGTTCTGGAAAATTTGATGATTTGAAATATACATCATGTGTTATAAAAATTCGTTTTATAGAGAATGTATTTAAAATATCTCCGTTCTTGCAAAACCAGCTTTATATTTTTTAAGTATTTTCTCAAAACTAGCTTTGTACTTTTTCGTCATGCGCATGTTCGTATACTTCCATGATAAATTATATTAATTATGTTTCGTTTAGTTTGTAAATGTAACTGTGTACTGTACACTTTTGCATTTTATGTAAAACAAAATGAGTGAGAATTTTGAAATAGTTGACGATGTAACAAACTTTTATAAGAATATGACAAGTAGGAAATAGTCCTACTAAAGAAGATAATGTAAACAAAGTTATGGTAAATATAGAAGACGAAGAAACAATTTTAAATCTTTATATATATTTTGAGATTTTTAGAAACCTCACAATTTTTTTTTAGTCCTCCCTGCATTCCTAAATTTGATGTTCATTTCATAATAAATGCTATTTGTTATTATTTATAAGAAGTTATTTCATTTTGTTGTACATTTTGAAAACAAAATTTATAAATAAAGCGAGTTATAATGAAATGACTCCATTATGTTATTAATATTTATTTTAAAAAATGCCAGTAATGAAATGATGGCTAACATAAGGCGTATTCCATTTGCCTTTTGGATCAGATCTAATTTACATTTACTGAACCAGATCACTTATTTATTTCACTAGATTACTTCGTTGACTTTATTTCCAGTACTAGAATTACAGATTCTAATTTACTTTGAAGTAATACACCCCAATAAGTGCATCAGTTTGCTTAATTCAGTTCATTTAGTCATTTGTCGAATTTGTCTGAACTACTTTAAGTGAATCAAGTGGCAAATGGATCACAGCTTAAGTTAAATATTTTGAGGTTCATAATACACTTGTTGCTATGGTAATGCTTGTTTACCTGTCAATTTAATCCCGGCGGGATTAAATTTCAAATTTAAATAAACGTGACACTTCAGTCATCGAAAAGAAGAGTAAAGTAGGTTATTTCCTGTAGCCGGCAGTGGTCATTATATTAGTTATTGCAAAAATTCGACGACTTAGAAAGTGTATGATGTTTCGAAAAATGACTACCATTGTCAAATTCAGTTTTATTGTTTTTAAGCTGAGTAGGTAAAAATTGTAAAATATTTTATTTTTTTATTTTTATTATAAATATATGTAGAAGTATAGATGTTTTTAGTTTATATGATTCGTATTATAAATAAATGAAAAATATTTGGTCGTAAATGTGTTTCTTTTGCCCTCAGTCATCCATTATTCCTAAACATATGGGCAAAAATGTAAACTGCTATAGGGAGCAGCATATAAACAACTTTTGTTATATTGTATGATCCTTAAAGAGTATAGTATTCAGAAACTTATGTAGGCATAAATTAGCACAAATTATAAGATTTAAAGTTACGTAAAAAATAATTTTAAAATATTTTTTTCTTGTGCTAACTTTACACAAGCATTAAAAAAATGTAGGTAATATATATCTTGCTTAATATTATTCTATAAGCATGTATTTATATGGCACAAATTGGCACAAATTGGCACAAATGAGGCACAAATTACTCATACAATATAATTTTATTTTTTTTAATATTTCTATGTTACAGTGAAGTTGGCACAAAAGGAAATGATAGCTTATAAACTAAAAATAATTTTCTATTGCAACTATGGCCAAAAATTAGTACAAATTAAATACAAATTAACTATATAAATAAATATTTTTAAAATATAATATTTTTGTGCTAGTATGAATTTGTATTAAAATTATATAAGTCTTTAACAAAGAAGCACTTAGTAAAACTTTTGTGGGCACAAATTGACACAAATGAGGCGCAAAATATTAGTTTCATAATTTGTGCCTTCCTTCGTTACGCCAACTTCACGCACCTCCAAATTATTTAATGTCATTTAAATAACAACTCAGTAGCGCGAACTTCAGCCTAACAAGGATGGACGTCAAATTCTAAAACCAACAAAGTTCAAAATGAAAATTTGTATTAAAATCTTTAAACAGAAAATTTCATTTAACTTCTATAAGTTACATAGATATTTAAGAAGAACCAATCAGTATACACATGGGCGTCCACAGACATTTTTCCAGGGGGGGGGGGCGGGTCGCAAAAAACTCTCAGATATACATAAATTTCTAAAATATATATTTTTTACATAACATAAATATAAACAATAAACACACATAACAAATAGATAACAAATATTTAAATTTGTGAAACAAATTACTAGCCTTTATCGTCTGGGTTGAATTGAAGAGGAAGGGCAATTTTCTAATAACTCTTCCATAAATTGACACCATTTCTTCAATAAATTCCGATTTAGCAGTTTTACAGTTTTTATTTTCTAATATTTTGTGTCTGTGTATACTTAATAAACTTAGATTACTCAATCGTTACGATAGGAAACATGTCGCTAGCTGACCATAAGAATAGCTATGAAATTGAAACAAAATTAAACAAATGTTTGACGTTCAATTTGTCAAAACTGTCAAAATAAATTCTTTATTTATTATTTCATTTATTTTGACAAATAAAACGTCAAACATTTGTTTAATTTTGTTTCAATTTCATGCCTATCAATAGTTTTGAAGCAATTTTCGTCATTTTGAAATCTAATTTGTGTCATTCCATAGTATGCAAAATTAATTTTGTTTATTGGTTCAGATGCAGAATTTTATGCCCTAAAACTTTTATTTCAATATTTTTTGCTTAAAATATTTAGGTAAGCAGGAAATTACAAAATTAAAATTTTATATGTTAAAGTCCTATGTTCGAGAGTTGTAGTCACCACCCTAGTTAATATCCAGGGGGGGCGCCCCTCCTTGCCTCCCCCTGCGGACGCCCATGGGTATACATCATTTTGTGTTAAGACTAATTACCCTGACACAAACAACTTTTAAAGAATAATCTACAATTGCAGTAATTTTGATTTAATTTAAAATTCTGCCCTCAAACCGAAAATAAATCAGAACGTTCTCGCAGATACGTGCGAGATTTACTCGCTTGAAGTGTCATAAATTAACAACAAACTTAATGAAGGACGGATGAAAATATAATCTCTTGTTAGCAGCGATGCGATCACATTTCTGTACAACGTTGAAACATGGCAACGTTGTAGAGTGCAATGCAATGTAATCATGCCAAACGGAATCGAATACAACGTAATTTCAACTGTTGACACATTGCTTTGCAGCAAGTAGGTCTAGAACCGTGTGTGGCAACGACACGAAATTGAGCGCAGTGGTATAGAAAATAGCTAATCTTGATGTATATGCGCAAATATTATGTACAAATACGACAAATTTTAGAATAATATGCTTATTTTATTTACACACGGTTGGCTTCATTTCTCATACCTTCATACCTACTAAAATACAACTGTCATTCATGCAGCAAATTCTAAAATTTGCTTTCTATATTCTACAATGTTTGTTCTGTAAATAAAGTGACGTCTCTGAGACAAGAATTAGTTGCCATTAGACAAAATATGCATATATGAGAAAATGATAATTCGTCAAATAAAAATAAATAAATATATCATCACGCCCTTTACCCATTACTGGGTGTGGCAGTCTGCCGAAGCAGATCTCGGTAAGTGATATATTTATGCGCGTAGAGTGCAGTTACCAGTCGTCAAATCACAGGCCCCAAAAGTTGTTAGTGGATGGGAAGCCACAGGGTATAATTTTAATGTGGTGAAAATGTTTGTCGGCTGTGGGAACCGAACCAGGGTTGTCAAGATCCACAGGCCGATTCGATACCACTGAGCCACCTACCCCATATTAGAATTCGTGAACATTTGCAATACCTTTTCTAATATTTTGTTATTAATATTTTGATTAACTAGGTTATTTTTTGTCAATTGAGATTGGGACGAAAAATTTACTGTGAGTAAAAAAAAAATATCATCACGCCTTCTACCCATTACTGGGTGTGGCACTCTGCCGAAGCAGATCTCGGTAAGTGGTATATTTTGCGCGTGAAATGCGGTTACCAGTCGTCAAATCACGGCTCCCAAAGATGTTAGTGGTGGAGGAGCCACAAGGGTAGTTTTTGAAATTATGAAAATTGTTTGTCACCTGTGGGAATCGAACCAGGGTTCTCAGGATCCACAGGTGGACTTCATACCACTGAGCTAGCCACGCCATAGTCATTTACTGTGAGTAAATGACGAAAATAGGTGGTTTCTTGATCTCGCAAGATGAGAATTAGCTATTTCTCGTCACATGTCATTTTGTGGAAGCACTACAAAACAGAGCAATATCAGTTATTTTTTAAATGTACAAAAAAATTATATTATATAGCATGTCCGTTATTAAATATTAATAATAATATATGCGCAATGAAAATAGAAAATGTTTGTGAAAAAGAAAATCATTGTTTATTTAAAGTAAAAAAATGAAACGTTGGTTATACCTGTTAATTATTGATTAATTGAAAATTTCTTGTGTCGATTTTATTAATATTGAATTATAAATGTGACTGAGCGAATGACAAATATTGATTTTGAATTTGAATTAAACACTATTGGTGTTGAAAATCATCGTCGGCACCAGTCGTTCTCAAACTGTACTCGAATTATTCCAATATTTGAGAAAATGTGCAGTAAACAACAGGCTCTCCCGTCTTACTAATTACAATATTCTTCGTAATAAATTTTATTTCATATTTATAAACAAATATAAAAAGTTTATAAGTTTGTAATTGTTTCTTTTTTAAATTAACCATCTAATCTTATCAAGTATATACTACAACTGTTAGACCAATGTTTTTTCTTGGGGCGCCATGAAAAATTTCTAATACTCTAAGAACGATATGAACCGAAAAAGTTTGGAAACAATAATAATGAGTACTACTGACAAGAATATAGAATATGATTCTAGTTTTAAAAAGTCATAAGCTAGTAATTACAAAGTTTTTGACGATATCAAGTTTTAAAACTATCCTTAAGGCTCAAACTATTCGATGATAGCTTTTCCATCGTAAACGATATTTCAACTTAAAAACATATTTCATAATTACTTTTGCCTGAAATATATATTCCTTCAAATGAAAGAAAATTTCGCGGAGAAAGAAAGTGAAACACACACAATAAATTTCACATTAGGATAGTGTCATAAAAGAGTAGCCGAAAAAATCATAGTGAGGTATAAAAAATGAACATAGATGATGTTTAGAAGCAACTAGATTTTAATGAGATTCCGTTTCTCAAAGGAAAAAGAAGATGCTCAGAGCAGCAGCACTCGAACGAATTCACCTCACGTCGTGCGTATTCCAAGAGGCAATTCCTTTTCTAGTTGGCTTGCGCGCAATATTTTATCCGCACAAGATTGTCGCAGACTTTGCAATGTCAGTTTGCGGATCGCGGACTCGAAGATCAAGCGACTAGCTCAACAATGACAAGCTTTCGGACAATATCATCGACCATTTCAAAAGTACTCTCCGGTTCAACCCATGAGGATAATTTGACGTTTTACTGAATGCTTCGTTGACATTTTAAAGCACATAAACAACTTTGAATTGAGATGAACTGTCAAGTGTAATATTACGGACAGCAAGCTGTCAATTAGATTTTACATTTCTGTCACACTTTTATTAACATATGAACGTATTTTTAATAATTAATTAACTTTAACAAAGGGGTTTCAGAGACAAACAAACACACATCAGTCTATGTAATTGCATTATTTATTTATTTATGTTTAACTCAATCCCAACAGAGCTGGGCAAGCTACTTAAAAAAAGTAGCTAAGTTACAGCTACAGCTATTCTTTAAAAAAGTAGCTGAGCTACAGCTATAAGCTACATTTTGCAAAATAGAGCTAAGCTACAGCTAAATGCTACTTTTTTCAATTATTGTGAATTAATTAAATTTGCCATTGTCATATGATCAGTTGATCAGTCTTTTATTATAATGACTGTTAATTTACTATAATGTACATAAATATAAAAAATCGCAAATGGACAAATGTACTGTTAATTTTTGATGCTATAATTTTTATATATTTATGTCGGAATAACTTAACAGTCACATTAACAGAAGACTCTTAAACAGTCAATGTTTAGTTCATCTAATATTTAATACAAAAGTAGGATAGATTAAGAACAAGTGAAAAATAAAATATGTTAATAGATTTTAAACTATATAATAACTTGTTATCCTACAGATATAGAGAACAATAAAGAAGGTACAATTCAAATACAAAACAAAAATAAATAGGTATTTCTTAATGAACAGTGGTAGCTTTAAGCTACAAAAAGTAGCTTTAAAAGTAGCTTCAGTTGTTATAACAATATTTTTAAACCAATAGGAAAAAAAATAGTTCGCTACAAGCTACAGCTATAATGTTTCACATTTAGCTAAGCTACAGCTACAGCTAAGGTAAACGTAGCTAAACTAGTAGCTAAGTTACAAATGTAGTTAGCTACTGCTCAGCTCTGAATCCCAATTACAATACAGGGTCAGGTCTCACCGAGTCGCAGTGTGACAGTTTCTATTATTTTTTTTAACTTGAAAGGAATTCGACCTTGGGATATCCAGATTTACAAAACAAAATATTTAAAACTTCATCCCTGGCCACGGAATGAAATAATAACGGAATCATGCCGAATTCTACCCGAATACTTACGAAATGTACCGATTGACACCAGCCTCATGCTGGTTTGCAAGAATAAAATAAAGAGCTCTTAAGTTGAAGATTTATTTATCTGACAACAGTAACAATAGTAATTTTCCGAAACTTATTGAACCGTTAGTTGCTAATGAACCACTAAAACTTTCATGCAACTCAGCGTAAGTGATTTAATTGACGTTCATTTCTGTAATACATAATATGCTAGTTCCAGGTAGTATATATATTTCAGTAGAGGTGTGTATTTCGTGAACGAACTAGTGCATAAGAGCTATTCTTTATAGTGAACGACACGAACTAGTTCATAAGTTTATTAAAAACTAGTTCACTGCGAACTATTCGGATATGATTCACCATCATGGTGACACGGCCGATGCAGTCGAATCGAAAGCGGAGAGTGGAGAACGGTGAACAAGTGAACGAGTGAACGAGACTCGTACTTCATTCGTTCGTGGTCGTTGCTATGATCACCGCTCTGCTTCTGGTGTCTGCTGTCAAATTATATTAGAACCAGATCCTAAAAGTTCACTTGTTCTCGCTCGTGACTCCAATACAATACGATTTCCGTTCATCATAGTCTTAAAAATTTCGAGAATGAAAGTGAACTAATGAACTATTTCAGTGAATTAATCTTTTTGGTGAACGAGAACGAATGAACTAGTTCACTCAAATGAACTAGAATTCCCATCTCTATATTTCAGTGGCTTGGACTCTGTACTGAAGTTGTGATTCCTAACGTATAGAGCATAAATAAATAAATATCTTAAGTCCTGCAGTGCGGTGGTGGGAATACCTTTACGATATTTTAATCTGAACAGCACGAGTTCGAATCCTACTTAAGCTATAAATATGAACTACCACACAACGACTCAGTGAGTCCGGACCCTGTTCTGTATTTGAAAATTAATTTGTAAAATCTAAAAATGGAGCCTTAGTTCTATTAAGCCGTAAATTTTTATGAGAAAATAAGGAATAGTAAAGGTAAAAAATAAGTTTACTCCTCAATTGATTGGATAACTTGACTTTGTATAATGAAAAACTTTTTTTATAAACGTACGATGATTGACGATGTTTCAAGACTTAAATTTTGTCCCATTTTCAAGTCAAAAAAAACAAAAAATAAAAATTTTAAATTATCAGTTTACATCCAAAAACAAAACTTTTCAAAAAGAAAAGAAGGTCAAAATATAAAATAATTATTTTTAACAGAAACATGTTAAAAATATAGGTGGTGACGACACCAGAGTCAAAAAACAATGGACCATCTTTTCTTTTTGGAAGTAAACTGATAATTTAACATTTGATTTTTTTGTTTTCTTTGACTAGAAAATAAGACAAAATCTAAGTGTAGAAACGTCGTCAATCATCGTACGTTTATTAAAAAAAGTTTTTCATTATACAAAGCGAAGTTATCCAATCAATTGAGGACTATATTTATTTTTTATCTTTACAACTCCTAATTTTCTCGTATTTGAAAATTAAGTTCCTGTTGCACAGAGTGAAATTTACAAATCAAGTGAACAAAAATAAAATTATTATTCACACAAATTATGCATCTTTTAAAATGAATGTATTAATATTTAAATAAATAAATAATAATAAATATTTTCATTGTCGCCCAATAATAACCTTATATTCTATAGTTCCAAGTAATATACATTTCGGGGTTGCGCACCTCCAAATTGAACAACTGTTATTCGCGAACCAACGGTTTTTAGTGGAATTATTAAGCTTTAGGTCCAGGATTATAGAAGAAGTTAAAATTTTCAACTACATTCATGTACTGTTTTAAATATATCACAAAATTTGACTAAAGTATAAAAAATTTGAATTTCATTTATACTACTGACGTTTAATATTCATTTCACAATAATGTTCCTCGTTAGGTACGTAAATTATTTCAAAATTTATGTTTATAATTAAATTTTTAAAATATATGTCATCACTGTTGGAGCTGCAAGCTAAGTCGCGGCATTCATCACACAATATACCACAATTTCGACAGTTAATAATTTAATTACTGTATCTTGTATTATGTATTTGGACGACAAAAGATAATTATTGTAAAAAAATAAAGATAACCCTCTATAAACTCGTAAATTCATCGAGACCCATTTATGGTGGACACCCAATTAAAAATGACTAACCTACACGATTAATATGAGAAACTGTAACACAACTTATTTAATGTCATTTTTTTTAATATTTCGGTTATATTTTACGATAATAATCATTATAATTTCTTAATTACACCAATTTATATCAATTATTTGTATTCTGAAAGTTCCATTCATTTCATATTTTTATGTTACAAAATGCACTAAACTTTCTTTAAAATTTATATTTTTTGGCCTATTTCTATATTTGCGAACGTTACTATAGGTTATTGAAATGTTTCTAAATAAAAAGAACTTTGTTTTGTATTTCGAATGTGATTTTGAAAAGTCTGTTGTCGGACGGAAAAACTTTTTTAGCACAACACGTGCATCGTTTCAGAAAGTTTTTGTTCTTCAAGATAATATAAAAAATAAATATATATACTAGAAATAAACAGCGTTTAAAATATTAATGGGTTATAATGATAAATACTTCTTTTGTGGGGTTAACACGAATATAAGAATGTTTATGTATATTTCTTCCGATATAAAAATGCAATTAATATGATGTAATATCATGATATTTTTTTCTGATACCTACTGTAATAAATCACTCTAATATCTATATTAAATATAAATTTTTCTTGAATTGTTACTCATGGAATCCAATTATAAGATTATAAATGTCAATATGTTGGTTGTGTAGCACGTAATTGTTGCGCATGAGGTTGAAAGCATGTATGTTGTCATATACCTAATAATGCCTGAAAACAAAGCAAATACAAAATGATTCTTCAGCGTATATACAAATGTCCGTTACAAATGCGTCATTCTAGCCACAGAATCGGTTCCATATCAAAACATGTCAATATTCAATAGTAATACGTAAATAATAACACTTCGTTGGCACAATATTGTCGAAACAAAAAACATAATTCAATGCTTCTCATGACAATTTGCTGGTCAGCCATGTGTTTGGTACATAATAAGCGGTAAACAAAAATAAAGCTTTGAAGCTACAAAACAGTTGCCATGGTTTCGGGAAGGCATCATTTGACAATCAATGTGGGGCAAATTACTTCAGTTCACAACACTTGATATTTTTACAATTATATATTTCATTCATACTTCATACACATAGCAATATATACAGACAATAAGCACCAAATTTCTGTGTAAAAAATACATTTTTCAGTAGGTATATCTAACATGAAATGTATTCATTGCGATCGCAAATCAGAGATATATAAATTTGTTTTTTATTCGTATCTGAATGTATTTCAATCTCTAATTTGAACGCATTCTTCCCTTAGCTGCAGTTTTTCCATTTCATGGAATGAGTACTCTTATATCGTATGTAGGTAAAAGCTATAGCTTAGAGAAGACACATATAGATAAGTGGTACGTGTCGGTGTCGTCGCATGCTCCGAGGTCTATCTTCGTCAACGCATCATCAGCGTAGACGTCTCCAGGCACCAGGTGTCCTGGGGTGCACGGAGTGTACGGTGTCGTGCGAGGCGGGTGTCGTGCGAGCACAGGCGGACACAGACACCGCAGCAACACCGTGGGCCGAGGGAAAAGCGCGGGCTGGGCAGGGAACGTGCGACACCCATCATCACCTGGGACACAAGCACAAGCGGACACAAGCCATCATAGTGTCGCGTGGTGGTCGTGGTTCGTGGACGTGTAGATCTTACCTTTTGCGGAGGCGGCGGCGCGGCCGGCGGTAGTCGCCGTTGAGATTTGTGTCGCCTGGGTCGAAGCCGGCACGGCGACCGCGCTTGCCGCCACCGCCGCCACCCGTTGGCGCTGGCATGCTCTTCTCCGCTGCGTCGATGGCGACCGTCTGAGAGTGATCGGCGGCCAGATGCGACGACGGGCCTCCCATTCAACACTCGCGTTGTTCCTTCTGCCGCTCTCACCACTGTTGCTGCTGTTGCTGCGGACACGGCCACACGCCACACTGACAGCTGCCGAGTCGCGAACCCGCCGCCTTCGTCGAGCGATCGATAGGGGGCGGCGCCGCCACAGACAGACGCGGCGAGCACGCACGTGCTACGTGTAGAGGTATATACCCCGTGCCCGTGTCGGTCAGTTATCACTTGTGCTGTGCCGACCTGCCGCAACCCACTCCAACCCTCTATCCCACCCCAACTGCAATCGCTTTTCGATAAGGAATTGCATATTGCATTTACAGCGCGCGGCGCAAGGCCGCTCCGTGGCGCCAATCCATTCTACAAGGCCGCCGACGTGATTTCACCACATACATTTTCCACACGACACGCTCGCTTCCTTCGGTCTACACCTTGTACAATTCCACCAGCTTCGACAGAATCATTTACCCTCGTCTTTTTTTCTTTCTTTTCTACCGCTTTAGATCGTGCTTTATTCTCCAAGAACAAGCTTCCAGTTTTATAACCTCAACAAACGTGTCTAATCATTGTTGCCAACTTTCATCTTTTCAGTTGTGTTCTAATCCTCTTCCTCAATTGAATTACTTTCAGTATCATTATTTACATTCCAAATCCAGTCCATACAATTTTCATTCAATGGTTTTCCGAATAATCTTCCAATAAAAGCTTTATTCATTTCATTATTAAAAGTTTCAAACCTTTACCTCTCACATTCCCTAAGCGGTTCTCATTCATTTCTTCTAGGGAAAAATGTGCACAAAGACGTCCGCGTTCCGATATTTCAAAGCGTCCATGATCTGTCTGAGCGATATAAATTTTTCCAAAAGACACGAAGCCAGCAGATAAGGGAACGAGCGGGAATGGTTGTTAATTATGGCCAGGGCTGTGGTGGTGTGCGTGCACCGGTTCGTGACACCAAAAAAGTGCGCGTAGTTCCATGCTTCGCCACGCCTTCCGATGACGCAACAAGCAGTCGGTGCCTTGCGTGATCGATTCGTTTAATCCACGATGGGGACAACCGATGGCACTTCCGGTGGCCTTCGACACACATGGTGCCCCTACTTCTGGACCCTATCAGCGATGTCTACACGCTGCACTTCATGTTTATGTTAGTTCCAAAATAGACGACTCAGCCAAATTTCTCGATAAGAAAGCTCAATTTCTTCTAAACCAGACGCGACAAATCGAACTAAATATTGATGGAACAATTTCCGTTGATTTCAATAATAATAAAACCAAATATATTTATATTTTGTATTACCTTTACTTGCAAAAAGTTTGAAGACATTAACATTATATTCTTGTGGAAAAGAGAAAATATAAATTCATCACAATGAAAGCTTCCGGCAAGAAATTTCATATTGTTACTGTAATCTTATATCACTCGAACCTGCTATTAGTAAGTTGCATCTGTGCTTTTAAAATATTAAAAACTCGTCTTATTATAAAGAAGAGATTTTCACACCATCATTGTATCCCAGTGATAGCAAAATATCATTTTCAAAATCATGGCCATATGTTAACATCGAGTTATAAAAACACTCTGAAGTGACCTTTCAAGTTGGAAGTGAAATCAAAACACAAAGTCAAGCACGCGTTATAATTACACCAGTAATTATGATTTAATTGACGGGTTAATGCCGTAAAATCGATTAACGAAGTAGTGACAAGTTTCTTATGAAAGCAAACAGATATTAGCTAAGGTTTAATTAACTTATTAAATACGTTAGAGATGGTGATGACTCTTAATAATAAGTATTAAATTCGGCTTAGATTTCTGCAGCTGAAATTTACAAGACAATTGAATAGTTTTGCGTTTTAAGAGGAATTTACCGCTGAGAAAGCTTTTGTGCAAATTAATTTCTCCAACATTTTGTTTTGAAGTTTTAGTTTTACTACGAAATTCAACGTAGTTTAAAATTAATTTCTCCAGAAATATTTTTCTTTAATCAAACGCAGTGAAGAAATTTCTAAAGTATTTATTAGTTCTGAATAAATATTGGCAGTATTAATTACGTCAGACCTAATTATAATTTATGGCAAAAATTAGCTAAAATAACATATATACATATTATACGAGTAATTTATTGAACTAAACTAATTTACCCACATTAATAATATACTAGTGTTATAGGCAAAACTACCCGGTTGTTACCACTACACGTATTTTATTTATTTATTTATACTCGTATGTAGGATTTCTTGGCTTTTAATAATGGTAGCAATTTTTACTTATATAAATACATTTACAATTTAATTACAATGACATATTATTTATACTCTATTCCCTGTATGAAAACTATTACGTCATAAGTGGACGAGGTTATCATAGATACAATGAAATATAGCTATCTTTTTTTAATAATATTATTCGTATCTATGCGAATGGCTGTAACGTATGTCTTATTAAGTAAAGACACAGGTCTCATGTTTTTTCACGTTCTATCACATTTATTATTTTAATGAAAACGTATGACAGTTCTTACAAATACGAAAATTTATATTTACTTTGTTCACAATTGTTCATAAAATAAAAATATGGACCTATGGTCATGATTTTGTTATTTTCTCGCCTGTCATTCTTAAGTTTGTGTCATGTTTGATACATAAATACAGACTGAGAAATAAGTAATAGCTAGAAAAATTTTTGGTAATCAAATGCAGAAATGCGTTTGTCACCTTCATGATTATTTTGTGCTGAAGTTAGAGAATCGAGGATATTTAATTAATTTAACTGTAGTACAACAGATAATGTGCATTATATTTTGTATTTTCATATATTATTTATTTATATATAATAATAATACATATAAAAATGTACTCGTATATTCCTTTGAGTTTTATTTTACAAAATTACATATTTCAATAAGGTAGGTAATATTTTTCGTGCGTTAAGATAAATTTATATTTGGTTTTTATTTAATATATGCAGAATTTGGTTTCATTTATAAACTAATCAAATTTTTTATAGTAATAAATATTTTAATCATTTAAATTTTAGGTTATGTTTTAAAAATGTCAATCCAATACCAATGTAAACGTTTTAAGTACAAAATCTTGAATCACATGGATACCGAATGTGACGTAATAGTTTTCATACAGGGAATGAAGTATACAAATGATTTGGTAGATTAAATGTTATTTTATTATTTGAAATTTAATTATCGAGGTTTGTAAGTCAACTATCAAGTCTGAATTTGAATTTGGAAAAGTGATTTTAAAAATTGTAAGCAATAAAACTGATTTGGGTTGACACTAACGTGATTGTAGGTTTTAAAGGAAACTATAAATTAGTCTAGATGACTGTTGAACTAAAATTGTTTTAAGTAGATGACATTGATAAATTTGAATATAAATTATGTGAAAATAGGAATTAGGAATTAGGTTACATAATAATAATTACGAAAAAAGTAATGAATATAAAAAACTTAAAACTATCGTAACAAAGTAAATAATAGTACCTAATTATGACAATGAAATAAACGCAATAAGATCATATATAACTAGTCCGGCAGTACGGTGAGGTGGATAGCGTTATGGAATTCGAATCCGGAGATCCCGAGTTCGATTCCCACTCAAGCTAGAAATTATAATTACAACCAATCTGTGGCTCGGTGAGTCCGGACCCTGTATTGTAATTTGGATTCAATTCCTGTTGTACAGAGTAACATAAATAACATAAATAATAAACATATGTATAATAAAAAATGGTTATGGGTGGCTTCATGACACTAGTTACAGTATTCGAGGATAAAGCAATAAATATTTTAAATTGTTCAAAATCGTAATGAATACACAATATAAAATATGAAAAATTATACATTTTTTATTCAATTAACAAAATATTTTTATCTTTATAACTCAGGCCCAATTTGAAGTATTGTTGCATCCCATATTTGATACACAGGAAAGCAAAATCATTAATTTAAATATTCGTATATATTTAATTGATCGGCGGTACGGCAGTGTGGTTAACATGACAGCGTTGTGACTACAAATGTTAAATACGCCTCACAGCAGTTAGCACTTGGACCGTCCAACGACAGAAATAGGCAAAACCACATTGCGGCTCGGTGAGTTCGGAAATCTCGACACTCGAAACGGTAAAAGAGATGTAAATCATTATGAATGAATGAATGAATATCTTTAATTGTAGAATTTGATTAAACTGAAAAGGTATTTGTATTAAGGTATATAGATGAGTAAACACTACTCAGGAATTCGTAATTGTCAACTTATTTATTTAATGTGTTTAGAATCTTTTTACCCAACATTTTTTTCATTGATACTACATTATTATCAACGTGTATTAGGAATGGAAAACTAAATTGTTGTTTGGAAACATAAGTTTATTGAGTTAAATTTCAATTTGACGACGTTTTGGACCTATGGATAGGTCCATTATCAAGTTTTTAGAAATAATATAATAAAATTAAATAAATAAATATATCATCATGCCTTCTACCCATTACTGGGTGTGGCACTCTACCGAATCAGATCTCTGTAAGTGATATATTTTGCGCGTGAAGTGCGGTTATCAGTCGTTAAATCACGGCCCCCAAAGATGTTAGTGATGGAGGAGCCACAGGGATGGTTTTTTTGAAATTATGAAAATTGTTTGTCGCCTGTAGGAATCAAACCAGGGTTCTCAGGATCCACAGGCCGACTACATACCACTGAGCTATATGAAAAATATAATATAATTTATGAGTAGAAATTTTATTTGAGTTTAATTTAATCCAATAATGCTTTGCTCCCAACCAGAAATTAATTCTTCATTTCTTAATATTAACTTTATATTATTTGTTATTTACATTTTGAATATTTTAAGTAATTTATAATATATTATCTTATTATTTATGAGGTAGGTGGCTCAGTAGTATCGAATCGCACTGTGTATTCGAATCCCACAGCCGACAAACAATTTTAACCAAATTTAAATTATTCCTGTGGCTCCCTCACCACTAATATCTTTGGAGGCCGTCATTTGAAGTTTAGTAACCACACTTAAAATAAAATAAATAAATATATCAACACGCCTTTTACCCATTACTGGGTGTGGTACTCTAGCAGAATTCTGGAAGTGATATATTTTACAGATAAAGTACCAACCGATAAATCACGGCTCTTAAAGCTGTTAGTGAAGGGGTAGTCCCAGGGGTAATTTTAATGTTGTGAAAATTAATTGTCGACTGTGGTATTCGAACTTGGGTTCTCCGACTCGATACCATTGCGTTACTTACACTAAAACCGCATTTTACGCGCATAAATATATTATTTATGAAGATTTTCTACAGCAGTACCCAGTAATGGATAAAACGCGTGATATATAAATAAATATATCATCACGCCTTTTACCCATTACTGGGTGTAGCACGTAGTATATCTCGGCAAATGATATATTTATGTGCGTGAAGTGCATTTACCAGCCATCAAATCACGGTCCTGAAAGATGTCAATGGAGGGGGAAGCACAGGGATAATTTGAATGTGGTGAAAATTGTTTATCGGTTGTGGGATTCGAACCGAGGTTCACAAATCCACAGGCTGACTCGATACTACTGAGGTACCTACCCCATTCATGACATACAATTTTATTACTTATTCTATAGGATGCGGGCACTCACGTGACACTGTGACCGGTTTTTTTCAAATCTCGTCCCAAAAAATAGTTAATTTTTGTAGGTGGCGCAGTTATCTTTCCCGAAACAGCTGTTCTTACGTCACAAAAACGTCACAGTGTCACGTGAGTGCCCGCATCCTATTGCCAGGTTCAAAATATTGACGTAACAAATTAAAATAATCCTAGATTTAATTATTGATATTTGTAATTCGACAAAAAATATTTATGCGGTTTATGCTCAGTTTTTAAATCACCTTATGTTTCTATTATAATTATTTATATATATATATATATATATATATATATATATATATATATATATATATATATATATATATATATGTGTGTGTGTATACTGCTGTTAATTAATATTTCTTGAACAATCGATTGATAAATCAGGCAGTAGAAGATTAAAACTCGTGAAAAACAATCTCGATTTATCAAGTGAGCAAAAGCGTTTTTTTATGGTGAGGAAAACTGAACTTTGCGACTGAAAATGCCCCGATTATTTTAACAAGACGTATATTTTATGACCAACGTGGGAGCATTTTGATGAAATAGATATATAAATTTTGATATACGTCAAAAATCCTATCATATAACATATTTCGGTTAGAAAAAATGTTCGAGAAGCAAATTTTTCTGTTAATAAGTTAATTATTTCTCGGAGTTGCTGCATTAATATTCATAAGAGCTTTATTTACTTCAAATCATTATTCTGTTTGCATTTTGCATTATTATTAATTACTTTTTGTTTGAGTAACAATGGTTATTAAAGTATTGAAATTTATTTTACGAATAATTTAAATATAATAGAAATAATATTAATGGAAAATATCATGCGTTCAAAAATTAAATGAAAATTATTTTATATTGTTAATATCCTACATATATCAATACTCAATCATACATGAAAAATTCAATCATTTTCAGCAGATTTTACTCTGATACACCATCGCGAGTATCAATCATGAATTATAAAAGAAAATAACTTTTTCCAATTAGCAATTAGAGACTAATTCGCAAATTAAAAAACACTATCTTGTAATTCGTGCAAATTACTTGTTATTTATTGTACCACATATTACTTACGGTGATCTACTACCGCAAGGTACTACATTCAGTAATAGGTAAAAGATCTTATGACATATTTACTTATTTAAGAACAGGAATTCAATTTCAATTGTAGTGCAGAGTATCAACAGTTAATAATGTACTTAAAACCATGGGACGCAGATAGATTTTTTAAATAAATTAAAAAACAACGATGTTTGTACTAATACTGGCCTGCTATTCATTAAAGCCACAATTTCTTGTGTAAAACATTGAAAGTAAATAAGTAAAATTCATATTGATATGTATATGTTGCGGATCTATTTTAAAACAGGAAAATAATTACAGAGGATATAATTTCTAATGGATTCCAAACTAATCGAATCTTATTGTTATAGGTGATATAAATATAGCTAATGCATTTCTTTTGTATTTCCATTCCATCTACTCACTTACTCTCTCTCTTTCTCCCCCTATTTCTCTCTCATATTCTTTTTCTCTTCAAATACCCATTTTAATCTGTAGGTACTTCTAAACATAATATAAACTACGTAAATAAGAAAAAATAGGAAAAAAACAAATTTTCCATCACTTGTCACAAATTCCACAAAAATTTACAGCACGTTTGAATCAACTTATCAGGTGATCAACAAAAGGCTGGTCAGTTCAGCTTTAACCATAGACGCGTTTCGTCCTTAAGGGACTCATCAGTATGGTGCGATCAACTATCCAACTAGACCAACTAGGAACTAGTGAATTGTGATACTGTCTTAGCTGAACTGACTGATGTTAAACTGTGTAAGCCGGTAACATGACATGAGATCTACGGAGCAACCCGTGGTGCCATCTACCGACAAAAATCGTAAACTGCTTGACAACTATTGAAATAATACAAAGACAAAGTCTTTGTATTATATAAACTACGTACACAAGCCGAATAAACTGATTCATGGAGAGATACATCCTAATAGTTTGAGGTCTCTTTCAAGCTTTTACTTTTGCCACAACATGTACCTACCTAACAACCACCAGAACTAATCTGTGTTCTTTATCACCTTTTTTGTTTACTCCAGAATTTTTAATTTTGGTGGGTTAAATTATTTCTAATTAATTTTAAACAATTTTTATTAACTGTTAATCAAACATAAATAATTTAGTAATCATAATTTATTATTTTAGCCGTTACGAGTACTTTATACACATTTTAATTTGTATTTTCGTATGTTCTCTACATTTTATATTTATGTATTTTAAGTACACACTTAACAACTGATGAAATCTAATTTCATTATAAAGACAAAAAATTGGGTTACCGTCAGGATTGAACAGGGGACCTATGACATATGTACTCCGATCCTAGTCCTTAACCAATTACATTACGGCTATCATGTAATTCAAATTTGATTTTACGAGTATCCCAATTTTTCTCTCTGTTTTGTTATGTGCCATAAATAAAAATATATATAAATAAATATATCATCACCCCTTTTACCCATTACTGGGTGTAGCACTCTGCCGAAGCAGATCTCGATAAGTGATATATATATATATATATATATATATATATATATATATATATATATATAATCACTACTCAGCCTTTTACTCATTACTGGGTGTAGCACTCTGCCGAAGCAGATCTCGATAAGATGTTAGTGGTGGGGGAGCCATATGGGTAATTTTAAAGTAGTGAAAATGTTTTGTCGGCTGTGAGGATCAAACCATGGTTCTTAGGATCCACAGGCCGACTTGATACTACTGAGCCATTACCCCATTATGTGTTATAGGCAGCCTAAACCCATAACTCTTGCATATACTGAAAGACTTGACACGAGAGCTTTTCAGAGTAACATTAATATATAAGGAGAATATTTACCAATTAAAATTTAAGTAATATATTAAGTAAATACTTGACAATGAGAACTTATAGAATTCAAATATGTCAGTTTCCATCTAGTGAGTAAAGTAAAATTTAATAATTTGTTACGTAGTAAACATGGTATAGATTTAAAGTTTGACATTTATCACGTGATTATAACAATACTCATTTGAATGTCAAATAAAATATGTAAACATGTCTGAGACTTCAGACTAAATACTTAAAATAGACCATAAAAAAGATAAGATATATTCATTAACCAAACGTCAAACATCTAAACATATGTTGACACAATAACAAATGAGGATATCTGCGTAGAGAAGTGCTGAAGAAGAAAGCAGTTGATCGACTCAGCCATGGTATATCACCTCCCTCTTTCTACAAATTTTGTTATTTCACACAAATTTATGATGAAATCTAATTCAATAAAAGAGAAAAAAATTGGAATACCTCTAAATTTTTCTCTCTATTTTGTTATGTCCCATAGGCAGCCTCGGTCCCATAACTCTTTTTTATACTGAAAGACTTGACACGAGTATCATATGCAGTGATGCTGTTATTTAAGAAGAATATTTATCAATATATAAAAGAGCCATAGAACAAAACAAAATGGAATAAAACCTGATTGAAATTTTCTGGCAACCGTAGCTTAATTGGTTAAAGTATAGTTCATATGTTTCAGGTTCAAATCCTGACGTTATCGTAATTTCTCTCTTTATAATTCAATTATTAGGTTTTCAACTGTCAAGTAGTGTATTTAAATAAATAAATAAGTAAATAAGTTTTCAATTAACTACTGCTCCCAGCTAACTATTGAAAGACGATTGCCCGTAAAAAGCATTAAATGTAAAATAAATAAATACGAGGTTTGTTTGTTTGTTACGTTGATACACATGTTCCCATCATATGTTGACATGATCAGCCATTTTGAATTTGTAGTTAAGTTTTGACGTATTTTGGTGTGCTTGGCAATTTTTTACAATCGAAAAAAATCGATCAAAGAATCTGTATTAAATTTTGTGTGAAAAATAAAATTAAGTGCTCCAACGCACTTCAAATGTAGACTGTGGCATTTGGCGAGTTTACTTTGAGCAAAAAACTGTTTATAAGTGGTATAAGCTCTTCACAGAAGGCCGAGAAGATGTTAATGACGATGTCCTCCCTGGATGCCCCAACAACCGATGAAAACGTCGAAGCGATGAAGAAAATTGTCATGGAGAATCGTCGAATCACTATTAGAGAAGTTACTGAGGATGTCGGCATATAGGTTGGCTCATGACATGCAATTTTTTCAGATGTTTTGGGCATGAAACTTGTGGAACCGAAGTTTGTTCCGAAATTGATAAATTTTGAGCATCGCTCATGAGCTGTTCAATGACGTCAACGATGATCCAGATTTGCTCAAAAGGGTCATAACTGGTGACGAAATATAGGTATACCTGTATGGTTATCACGTCAAAACCAAAGCTCAATAATCCCAATGGAAGCAGCCAGAAGAGCCAATATCGAAAAAAAGCACGCCAAGTTTGGTCAAATGTGAAGGTTTTGCTCACTGTTTTATTCGATTACAATGGCGTGGTGCATCATAAATTCTTGCCAAAATGTGGAACGGTCAATAAGGAATATTATGTGCCGTTTGCGTGAAGCAATACGAAGAAAACGCCCGGATTTGTGGCACAACAATTTATGACCTTTGCATCACGATAATGCACCTGCTAACATATCGTTGCTTGTTCATGATTTTTTTGGCCAAAAACAACACCGTAATCATACCTCAGCCACTGTATTTACCGGACTTGGCCCCCTGCGACTTTTTCCTGTTCCTAAAAGTGAAAAGACCCATGAAAGGACGGCGTTTTGCCACGATTGAGGAGATAAAGGCGGCATCGCTCGAAGAGCTTAAGGCCATACGAAAAATCGCATATCAGAAGTGCTTCGAGGATTGGAAAAAGCGCGGGCACAAGTGTATTATATCTGAGGGCGATTACTTTGAAGGGGACAAAATAGATATTGATGAATAAATAAATATTTTTCGAGAAAAATAAGCAGTCGCCTTTTTTTTAACAAACCTCGTATATCATTACGACTGTTACCAATTACTGGGTGTGACATTCTACCGTAGCAGATTTCAGTAATTGATGTATTTAAGCCGTCAAATAACAGTCCTCAAAGAAGTTACGGGTGGGGGGGAGAAGCACAGGGGTAATTTGAAACTGGTGAATATTGTTTGTCGACTGTAGGAATTAAAACCAGGTTCTCAAATCCACAGCTAGACTTGATACCAACGAGCCATCTAATTGAATAACATTTTGTTTCAATTCACATTTGAAAAAAATATAAATAAATAAATATAAATTTATCACGCTTTTTACCCATTTCTAGGTGTGGTACTCTGCCGAAGCAGATCTCGGCAAATGATATATTTATGCGCGTGAAGTGCGGTTACCAGCCGTCAAATCACAGCCCGCAAAGATATTAGTGGTGAGGGAGCCACAAGAGTAACTTTAAATTGGTGAAAATGTTTTGTCTGCTGTGGGGATTGAACCAGAGTTCTTTGGATCCACAGGCCGACTCGATATCATTGAGCTATTACCCCATTATTTATATCGTTACATAAAATTAAATTAAACGCAATTATAGTGTAACAACTTGAATGAACTTGCATTTTTTTTATTGAAGTCAACGATATTTTAACGCAACAATGGTCTTTGCTAAACATTAAATCACAACTATTCGTATAACAATACAAATAAATAATAAAAACGCATTAGAAGTAAATAAAATTTTATTTCAAATTGAAATATCATATTGATATTTACATGTTGCTGTTCTATTTATAAACCAGTACCTAGGTAATAGCGATATTTATTTACATATTTATTTCAGTATATCACAGTAAACTCAATTACGTTGCAACCACTCGAATGATATTGTATTTTTTTATTACCATAAGTTGAAATCATTGAAGTTTGAATCCACTAATGTATCGACTTAACTATTATGTCACACTGCATGTATAAAACATTATTAAGTACACAACCTAGTTTAGATAATAAAATAGCATCAAAAGAAAACAAAACCTTATTTCAATTTATATTTGAAAACAATGAAAATGTCATATTGATATTCAAATGTTGCTGTTCAAGTAGTAGTCTATTTTTAAAAATAATTTCTGAGAACGTTTGAACCGAGTAATAATTCTCCGTATGAAAGTAGTATAAATACCAGCTATATTGTTGACATTTCAGGAGAAATATCATTTATTTCTCGTGCATCACACTTTTCGCTTATGATTGTTCTCAAGCAACGAATAAGCTCTCGTGCAGGTTATTTGAGAGAAAATAAGAAACATTCGCGGAGAAATGTTATTAGAACTTGAAATACAATTAATAATTTACAGTTTTATGTGACATGTAATATTATCGTTCTGTTGAGTTGTATATACCTACGAATGAAAATATAAATACACGAAACAAAATTATAAACATGACTCACTTTGTTTTTGCTATTAAAGTTATGGTTATTATTATTTTTATTTATGGCCTTTCAGTAAGAATTTCTTACCTTCGTTATGATTATAAATTTGTCGTAAGTTAATTTGTATTATTACCTAAATTATATTTTCTGCTACTAATTAATGACAACTAACTAGTAGTCTAGTAACAAATAACTATATTTTTCGCTCCTATTAAATTTTAAAATAGAATAAGCACTTAACAAAGAATCTAAACTACAAGAAAAGAATATTTTTATTTGTTACTCATTTGTAAACGTCAGTTATTCAAACTGTTTATTCATTTTGAAAATTAATTTTCAAGCTACTAACTTGTAAATTGACAGCTGACTTGTAAAATATAAACGATGACAGTAATACTTATGAAATATCATTTAATAGTATATTACGTAACAAGCATCGAAAATGTAAGATAACGTGTGAGTGCACAAATTGAAAAACGAGGCGCGCAGCGCAGAGTGATTTAAGTACACGAGCACAGTTATCACACTTTCAAGGGAGTTATGTACACTATTTTTCAGACGACCACAAAATATTTCTAAAAAAGTTTACAAGAGCAATGTTGTTACACTTTGACAGCTGATGCGTTTTTGTAGGTAAGCGTTGACGTTTGATGTTTGAGGTTATGTATTGTGCAACTGTACTAACTATATTGTCGAAATATTAAATAATGCTAAAATAACAGTAAATTATTAATTAAAAAAAGTAAGATTTATTTGTGCAAATGTGTTGAAAAATATGCCAAAACTTCAATCCAAATAATAATACAAATTCTTCTCATTTATTTTATTATTTTCTTTCATCGTAACGCCATCTGTTGTCAATCAGTGGAACTTCACCTGATATGTTAGAAGTGTACGTTATGCTAACATATCAGTGTATGCTATGTTCAACTTTCCGTAGTAGTTTATGATATTGTTATGGTTACTTTCATAAGTGGTCGTCTGAAAAATAATTATTGACACAACAGTTGTAACTGATAGGATTTAATTATAATTTTTAGTTTTATTTACAAATGAGTAACAAATAAATTATTGTAAAATACACACAAGACTACTATTCTTACTGCCTCAAAGAGATGGCAGACTCGCCTGATCTGCTCGCCAGTCAGTTTCTCCTTTCAGCAGTAAAAACTGTAGTACCAATCTAGTAATGTAATATTCTATTACAATGGCATTGTTTTTAAGACAACTATTCTCATATAAGTAGATTAATTTAATTTAAACAGTGCAGTAGTTCCATATTTACAGTAGAGATTCAGTCCAGAAAGTAAGACTTTACAATATTAGATACCGTAATAAATATTAAAGTACTGTTATCGTGAGGTAGATAGATAATAAACAGTTTTCGATATTTAATTATAATTATTTTAAGATGTAATTTTCATTAGGGTATCAAAATAATGTTTAATAATTAAATACGACACAGTATGTAATAAACCATTATACGTTCGTTAATAATTTCTTACGATACTCATTCCAGACTTGGTTTCTTCGTAGTCTTGTCTGGAACATCTTGCTCGTACAGTAAAAACGTAACAAAAACAAGACCGATAAGTGTAAAAAAATGAGTTGGTAGCGCAAAAGAAAAAATGATAGAAAATTGTTAATAAACGATTAAGGGTTAATTGTAGAACATTATGATTACATAATCATGTGTTAAGTTTACATAAAATTGGTTTTTGCTAACCGTATTATTATACAACCACGGTTCAAACGACTTTTCCTGAATATAACAAGTAGGTAACCTGGACTCTATTTTTAATAATAATTTAATTAAAGAATTAAAAAGGATTAATTGTATGTCAGAAGAAATTAAAACATAATTTATTGAGAGAAGTTAGTAATACTTACTTAATGCAATTAGGTTAAGGTTAAAAATATATATTTTTTAATTTAATATTATTTGTAGTGCTCCCTATAATATATTCTACACACCTATATTTAGCTTTTGTAGTTTGTAAATCCTTAAGGCAAAATACAGAATTTTTCATAATATAATATAAATTTATTAAACTACAATGAACAATTAAAAAAAATAGATTTTTAACAATTCACTGGATATAGATTTAATATTTTTCAAGCAATTCACTTATTTCTGTTTCTAATTATATAAAATGATCACAGTAACACTTATAAGGCGTGTTTCTTTGGATTGTGATTGTGATTTTCTAAATCATGATTCCTTTGATCGTGATTGCGTTGAATCGTGATTAAATATGATACTGAAGAAAACATCGAACAGGAATAATGATTCAAATCCAACCCGATCGACGCGATACTGTAGTATGAACGTTAAAATAACTGCAAATGTCAAATACACAAACTAACCTATTTTAAAATTTCATAAATGAGTGTCCATGTAAGCCATTTAAAAATTCTTCCAGAAGCAGCCAATTTCCCTTAATTCCACAAATAAAGCACATAAATTTATCATCAGACGCCATTTTTAAACCTTCGATGTGAATCAGTCAACATGAATCATAGAAAAAATATGATTCAGAAGGGTAGGGGGATTGTCGTTTCGTGATCACAAAATGAAAGAGTAGGGATAACGAATAACGAACGAAGAAACATTATTCTTCATGATCATGTTAAGTTTGATCACTTTGATTATGAATCACAGTCCAAAGAAACACGCCTATAATAATAACAGAGCAAATATTATCAGACAGAAAATAATACCAGAAATCTTAAAAAATACGTAATAATTATAAACATAACAGCAATAATACTATAAATGTGAATGTTTGTATGATATGCTATTTTTATTATGCAGTTTTAACATATCTGCGTAGCTCGAAATTGAAATTCGTCGTCCGAAATTGGATTTTGTGCAGCTCACCGTTTGAATCAATCAGTTTGCAAGGGTAGAGTTACTTGTTTGTGCAGCTTTGTATGTAAAAAAAAAGCTTCTGCGTAAAGTGTACCCTTGATATCATTTGGTACGTGATCAACCCAACTCTTAGAGCTTAAATAAAAATCCCTAAATGATGTTAAGAAACATATTTATCTATATAAATTACAGATAAGTAATGAATAATTAATACTACTACAATCTAAAATGATAATGGGGCGAGATTATGTAACCTAGCAATAAGTACAAATCTTGTAATAAGCAGTACCAAATTTAACCACCCGTGGCAACACAAAGTAACATGGTCCTCCCCTGACCTAAGAAATAACTCACAAATAGACCATATACTAGTTAATCGTAGAAGACAATCAACAATGAGAGATGTAAGGACCTATAGAGGAGCATGCGCGGACTCCGACCACTATATGGTGACCGCGACAATAAAGTAAAAAACAAAAAGAAAAGGCACACTCAGGAATAAAGGAATAAAATGGAACAAAGAAAAACTCAACGATAATAAAGAAAGAAACAAATATATTGAAAAATTGGAAGAAAAAATAATACAGAACGAGATGCAAGGAAATGATGTTGAAGACGGCTGGAGTAGATTAAAAACATGCATAACAAAGGCAGCCGAAGAAACGATAGGAATTATAAAACAAAGTAAAAAGAAAAAGAGTTGGTTTAATGAAGAATGCAAGACAATACTGAAAAGGAAAGCAGAAGCGAGAAGAAAATGGATACAAACAAAAACAGAAACACACAAAGAAGAATATGTAACAATTAGAAAAGAATGCAATAAAATAATAAAGAGAAACAAAAAGATATGGATAGAAGACAAAATGGAAGGCATGGAGGCAGAAAGAAGGAACAGAAATACGAGAAGATTCTACCAAGAAATTAGGCAAGATAAACACACGAGAAACATAAATATAAGTAAAATGAAAGACAAGAATGGAGAAATAACTGAAACAGAGCAACAATACAAGAATGTATGGGAAGAATATTTTAAAAATCTACTTAACGAAACAGAAACTGAAGAAGAAGAAGAAAACGATGATGAGGATGAGGAAGTAACCGAGATGGAAAATGAGAATGACGTAACGCAAGAGCCAACTTTAGAGGAAATCAAACTAGTAATCACAAAATGCAAAAACGGAAAAACTCCAGGTAAAGATGGAATAGACATGGAACTGATAAAGTATGGGGGAGAGGAACTGCTCGAACAAATACACAGACTAATGACAATCATATGGAGAGAAGAAAAAATGCCCAAAGACTGGGAAGTAGGGCAAATCGTAACGATTCATAAAAAAGGCGACAGGCATGAATGCCAAAACTACAGAGGAATAACTCTACTGAACAATATTTATAAGATACTATCAACAATAATTCAAAAAAGATTAGAGAGAACAGCAAAAAACAAAATAGGTCAGTATCAATGTGGCTTTATTCAGGGTAAATCCACAGTAGATGCCCTACACACAATAAAGCAGATCATGGAAAAGACACATGAGGCAAAGATAAATATAGAATTATTATTCATTGACTTTAAGCAAGCTTTTGACTCCATTAAGAGGAACAAACTCATGAAAGCCTTAAAGGAACTGAAAATAGAAGAAAAATTAAGAAAATTAATAAAGATGACGATGAACGAATCCAAAAATACCGTTAGAACAAATCTAGGAGAGACAAATGAATTTTTAGTAAATAAAGGTGTTCGACAAGGAGACGCGCTATCCGCTACTCTTTTTAAACTAGCATTGGAATATGTAACGCAGAAAATAAATAGAAACGCAATAAGAAAGAATGGCGGACAAATAATTGCATACGCAGACGACGTAGTGGTTATAACGACAAGGCGTGACATACTGGAAAAAATGGTAAAGGAAATAATAACGGAAGGGCAAAAAATGGGACTGAAAATAAATGAAAACAAAACCAAGTTCATGAAAACTGGAAACACAAAAAAGATCAGAAAGATAAAAATTGGGGAATGTGAGTTCGAGGAAGTAGAGAAGTTTAAATATTTAGGGGTGACAATAACAAGTAAAGGTGACAGAGAATCAGAGATAAAAGAGAAAATATTTACAGCAAATAAAGCTTTTCACATATACAAAAATCTACTAAAGAATAAAATACTCACAAAAACAACTAACATGAGAATATACAATAGCATGATAAGACCAATACTGATGTATAACGCGGAAACTTTAACAATGTCAAAAAAAGAAGAAGAACAGTTAAGAATAATCGAAAGAAAATTCTTGAGAGCAATTCTAGGACCAGTAAAAAACGACGACAACGAATATAGAATTAGAATGAATTTCGAAATAGAAAAAGAAATAGAAGAAGACATAGTAAGGAAAATTAAACAACAACGAGTAAGGTGGTTAGGGCATGTTTGGAGGGCAGGTGCAAAAGAAATGATAAATAATATACTGCAATGGGATCCTGGAAGAAAAAGAAGAGGAAGGCCGAGAGCAACATGGATGCAACAAGTAAAGGAAGATCTAAACAACATAGGGATCACCGACTGGAAAGCAAGAACTGCAGACAGGAAAAAATGGGAAAAGATATGCAAGAGAATATAAGAAGATCAAGAATACGGGAGTGATCCCCCCAAATTAAAGGATCGAGAGAGCTTCGAAAGAGGCGGTTCAACCCCACAATGGGGTGTAAAACCATGATGTATGTATGTACAATCTAAAATAATGTGAGGTCGTATGACAACGAAAATTATAACTAATTCCCTATATCTACTATCGTTATCAACACGAACACTATAAAGCGATAAAGCTTATGTATGATAGTATATTATGTGACAAGTTTTAGAAACGTCTCTTTAATTACGAATGTATAAAAAAAAGTATCTAAAAAGTTTATGAAACGTCCGTACTGAATAACACATAACTTCAAGCCGTGATTAAAAAGTTCGAAGCCACAATTTGTCAATATGTGATTAGGATGTTATTTAACGCCATGGAAATCAGTACATTAATAATATATTAAAGAACTAGTTTCATAAGGCAATCTATTAACGAACGAATCCAAATTTGAAAATCTAGCCGCTCTGCGTTTTACAAAGGACGAGTGCGATAACAGGCCGTATGAAACGTGTTCTTTATATAATTTTTTTCTATTGAGGTAATTTTATAAATCTATTAGATTTAAAAAACTGCGATTTTTCAAAAATATAAGTTGGTGTTTTTATCAGTTGTGTTGGTAATGCTTTTCATAACACAAATAATATAAATATCAATTTTTTTGACAATTAATCAATATTTTTTTCTGTATTTGAATGTTGTGAATTTTGTCTGATTGTAGCATATTCGTTTAGTAATATTTCGACACCGACAATTTACAATTTTGAGAGAATATGTCATTCATCTGTCAGATTTTAAAAAAATAGCACTCCTACAAAATAAAAACTCCAAAAACAGTGAGCTTATAAATCTCCTTAACGACGTGTTTACAGTGCGTTTATATACTTATAAGAACACCGAAATATAAAAATGATATTTTTATAACGGGAGTAGAAAAAAGCTATAAAAATGTCTGTTTACTCATTTTGTTCAAAATTAAGTCCTTCTGTCTTTTCTAGAAAATAAGATATGGATGATTAACGATTCTGCTTGATGTACAATGACAAATGTCAAAGTTTCCATCAAATATAATATTCAATTTAAAAATTTCAAAGATATCACGCTATAATTTTGCTTTAAAAATGCATATTTTATGATGCGCTTAAATAAGAAATGGCACTATAATGGGTCCATACCTACTTGCAAAGTCGTATAACTAGGGCGGGGCGGGCGTAATTCAGTTAGGAGTACAAGAAGAAATATATTTTAATGTCATTTTTTGATTTTAATATTTCAGGACATTTTTGAAGACCTGCCAATTTTATATTGTTGATTCTGATTGTATAGTAGGGTTGTTGATTTCCACCGAAGTTTGAATTTCTGAACGTTCGAACATTCAAATGTTTTGATCTTCGCCAGAAAAACTTTGAAGCTTCGAACTTTCGAATTTTTTGAAGCTTCGAATATACGAATTATCGAATTTTTTTAAGCTTCGAATTCTCGAATTTTTTGCCACTGAATTAACGCCATCTGTCATCTCCAAACACGCTCACGCATTAATCGCCAAAAGTCGGCCACGAATTAAATAATAAACTCGGCGAAATATCCTACAAAAACTCTGCAAGGTTAAGCGTCTTAATTAAGCCGTCTATTCTCTTACCGCCCATCTAAATGCTATGGACTTTTAGTAAAACGTTTTAAAATTATAATAAAAAGGATACAAAAACGTCTTAATTAAAACGTTTTTGACAGTGTAGGGAAATGTTAAGTTTAAATTGAATTAATTTGGCAAATAATAATAATTATGCGAGTTAAGTAACGTTGCGCGCGGGTAGTACTTGGATGGGTGACAGTCCAGAGAAAACCCGCGTTGCTGTTGACCATAATACCTAAAACGCAGATCAGGGCGGAATGGCGGCATATGACCTAAGTAGTTGGTCCGCCAAAGAAGCCACATAAAAAAAAAATAATAATTAATAATAATTACTTACGAATTAATACAAAACTCTGCACATGAGTTTATTCTGAAAATAATTCATATCAACATTGTGTTCACGTTGGGATCCAGATTCACAATTCGAATAATTCGAAAATTCGTAAATACGAAATATTCGAAAATTCGGAATATTCAAAAATTCGAAGGTTCAATAAATCCGAACAATTGAAGTCTCGAATATTCGTAAAATCAACAATCCTATTGTATAGAACTCCTGTGAGGTACAGGAGTCAGATTTAAGCAGATAATAATATGCAAATATCCGGCAGTACGCTAGTGTGAATAGCGTTACGGCATTCGAATCCGGAGATCCCGAGATCGAATCCCAATAAAGCTAAATATATATGACATATCACATTACGGATCCTGTACTGTAATTGGGATTAAGTTCCTGTTGTACAGAGTAGAATAAATAAATAAATAAGAAGCGCAAGTGTGCGATGTATTTCTCTTATGCTGGGTTGCATAAAAGTTTTATCGGCTCATAAGCAACTAACGGTTCAATAAGTTTCAGAAAATCGCTAAAACAACTATATAAACAATTATTTAATTAGCTCTTTATTTTTTCTTGTAACCCAGCATGAGAGTTAAGAAACTGATTGTTGCTTGTCCAGCGTACATTGTTCACAATAGTTCTTTATTTACTATTTAAACGACAAGGCACATATTTGAAAATATAAGGTAATAATTTTTAATACGTCATACATGAAAACATTGGTTTATGTGTTTTCGAATTTAAATTCTCAGCAAAATCGCAATGTAAGTTGAAAGAAAATTTATTTGAAAATTAGAAGATACACATTTTGAGGTAACATACAAACTTCATGTACTCGGTTACGTTTCAGAATAAAGTGCTACGCAACATAGTGAATGCTCCTTGGTATATACATAACAACGACATCCATCTAGATTTAGGTGTGAACGACGTCAAAAGCGAAATCAAAAGATATGCAGCTAAACATGAAATCCGGCTATCCAACCATACCAACCCTGAAGCCAGTCTTCTAGTGGACAAGGAAGGACTAACTAGAAGACTGAAGAGAGAAAAACCCTACGAATTAGTGCATTGATGTACAATTAAGTGGTGCTGTGAGTAGTACTACAAAGCCAACAGAAGATACTACTGGTCATCAATGGATGAACTGTAGCTTATAAACTTTATACTTTTAGATTAGCAAAAAATTAATAGTTAGTCTCATGACTAGTTTTAATTCTTGTATAAATTCAATGTAATTTATGAATAAAAAAAATATGTACTCGGTTGCACGAACAACTAAGAAAATATAAATTTTTTGCATCTTTTAAAATTTCGTGATCTTTGGTTTGAAAAGTATAAAAGTGTTCTCAATAAATCCATGTGTGCCTATGCCCTATGGCTTAATATATATTTTTGAAAACGTTAAGGGTAATAATTGACAAATGATCAATTATTTTAGTACAACATATAATAATACGCTACGCATTATAATAACAAAAGATTGTTTATCTTCTACATTTTTTAATTAATCACAAAACATAAATAAAAAGAATTTTTAATTAAAATAAATAAATAAATAAATATATCATCACGCCTTTTACCCATTACTGAGTGTGGCACTCTGCGGTAAGTGATATATTTATGCGCGTGATGTGCGGTTACAAGCCGTCAAATTACGGCCCCCAAAGATTTGTGAAAATGTTTGTTGGCTGTGGGGATTGAACCAGGGTTCTTAGGATCCGTAGGCCGTCTTGATACCACTGAACCATTACTCCATAAGAATTTTTAATTGAAAAAAAAAGGAAAGTTATCATATATGACGTGTTATCAATTATTATTTTATATTTTCTCGTCTGTGCCTTTTTATTATTAAATTGTTTTTTTTTGTAGGAGAAAGATTTGCTAGTTACGGCTTCTTGCATGACAATCAGTGCAGTTCTCTAGATAGAATCTAACAATATAGTGAAACTATGGCAACTGCGCATTGACCTTGACAGTGATCAGTGGTATACTCCATTCCCTGTATCAAAACGATGACGTCATATGTGGACGATGTTATCATAGATACGTTGAAATATAGCTATCTTTTTTTAATAATATTATTCGTACCTATGCGAATGAGACAACGTATGTCTTAATAAGTTAAGACACACTTTTCATGTTTTTTCACGTTCTATCAAATTTATTATTTGAATGAAAACGTATGACAGTTCTTACTAATACAAAAATTTACATTTACTTTGTTCACATTTGTTTATAAAATAAAAATAGAGACCTATGGTCAAGATTTTGTTATTTTCTCACCTGTCATTTCTAAGTTTGTGACATTTTTGATACATAAATACAGACTGAGAAATAAGAAATGGCTACAAAAATTTTGGGTAATCAAATGCAAAAATGCGTTTGTCATCTTCATGATTATTTTGCGCTGAAGTTAGAGAATCGAGAACCTTTAATTAATTTAACTGTAGTACAAGAGGTAATGTGCACTGTATTTTGTATTTTCAAATATTATTTATTTATATATAATAATAATACATATAAAAATGCATATTCCTTTGAGTTTTATTTTACAAAATTACATATAAGGTAGGTAATATTTTTCGTGCGTTAAGATAAATTTATATTTGATTTTTTCATTATAAAGTAATAAATATTTTAATTTGACATTTAAATTTTAGGTTATGTTTTAAAAATGTCAATCCAATACCAATGTAAAAGTTTTAAGTACAAAATCTTGAACCACATGGATACCGAATTTGACGTCATCGTTTTGATACAGGGAATGGAGTATACAGATGTGATTCCACAAAAAAATTGAGAAAATAAAGTTATGATATTTTATTTCATTATCACAAACAGATATTGCGTAAATACCTACGCATATTTCTACGTTTGATTCATGTTGATTAAATTTTGATGACTAATAAATTTGCAAGAAGAACTTAATAAAACGAAGCGCAAATGAGTTTTATAAATTTCTGCGCGAAATATGAAATTGATTTTCAATAATAATAGTAGTTAAAATATTGAGGTCAAAGAAATAGAACATAAGGTGATAAAGTATAAAAACAAAGCATATTTTCTATTGAAATCTCAATAACGAAAGTATCGTATTTATTGTTATAACATTAATAAAATATAGGGCCAGTCCTACTACGTGCAGGTTACGTTGATATACTTTTACATCGCCAATACATTTTATAAGCAATACAACTTCAGCAAAACAGTCAAATATACGATCAATGCAATAAATTTCAATGTAGTGAAAATACAATTCAACAAAATATATTTCGCGTGAACACATTTCATCCAATATTATTTCTTTGTTGTCTTTGCTTCCGGATAAATAAAATGTTTCATATTATTTATTACTATAAATAAACCTATAAAATAATATTCCACAAATTTATTGCGGGTTTTTTACTTCATTGTTTTTGTTCTTTCTTAATTTTTATAATGTTTTCAAGAATGGTTAACATTATTCATGTTAAGCAAAGAGAATTAATTTAGACGGAAAACTAGTTAATCTCATTAAAAATAAAAAGTAAATATGTATGCACTTAATTAATGTGTAGCCTTAGAGTAATAAAGTTATAAAAATAATTATAATTAATTAATCAGGGTAAATATGTCTCGTTTTTTGTTTTACAGAAACATACTGTTAAAGTTTGTATATTTTCTGTCCTTAAATTTTAAAACTATGTATCATAACCTTAATTTTTCTTTACATCAAATATGTTTCATTCCCGAAATACACAAAATAAAATTGATAATTTTAACAATATGAGCTATCTTATTGTTGACATGTTATTTTAGGAAAAAGCTTGACTTCGAGTAATTTGACACTCGTGGCTACATGTCCTTTCGTGTGAATGAGAAAATTTTAGGTTTTCAAATATAGGACATTAACTTATAAAAGTGACAGTTATTAGCTAATATTCTTATAATTCTAACAAGTTTCCATGTTCACAATCGGCAATGCCTTTGTGTCGGATTACACAGCCCCAAAGCACTTGAGACATCTGTGGAGATGGATTCCAAATGTGGGTAGTTTTACCCAGAGGATGTCATGTGTGTGGGATAGCCAAGCCAGTCACGAACAACGACTCTACGTGTAGAGATGTGCGGTCATCTTTACAAGACGCAATGGCGCGAATTCACATAAGTTTTATTTTAATTAATTAAATTAAGCTGTTTTCACATCTTAGTTTGGTCAAGTTTTTTTTATTTTATTCTTATAAATTTTACAATATTTTATGTTTAAATATCAAATTTCATTTAATTAACCCTTTGAGATATGTCATCAGTTCTCAATAAAGTGATTTGTGTGTTCTAACTGGCAACGATTTGCCAGTCCATAAAAGTAGTTCACAACGAGAAAGGAATTCACAGAACAAGTAAGTAACATTCACATCAAGTTAATTATTATTATCATATTTTAACTTATTCACTGTATGCTCAGTCTCAGCTTTGTTACACACTTATTAGACGTTAATTGCAGATTATCATGAGAAATTAAATAAATAACTTCAGCAATCGTTTTGACAGATTAGTGACTATGATATGTATTCTGACAGTATTAATTTTCTTCTTCCAAAGTATCAAGTAAGTTTACCGTATAAAACTGGTGTGTGAAGTCCGTAAGAAGTAGCGGCGCCAATAACTTATGTTACCTTGTGACAGAATATCTAGATCCAGCTCTGTTATGCAACGTAATTTCTTAATGCTTGTTTTTAATTTTGTCACTTTGACATAACTCAAAATGTAATACTAATTATTAATTATTAAGTTAATTCATAATGAACAAAAACATCTGTTAATTGTTATATGTAGGTAGATGACACCCAAAATTAACCCAAAAAAAACAATTCAAAAACAAACTTAACTAAACTAGGGACGTTGATTTCCACCGAAGTTTGAATTTCTGAACGTTCGAACATTAGATTGTTTTGAACTTCGTCAGAAAAACTTCGATGCTTCGAACTTTCTAATTTTTTGAAGCTTCGAATTTACGAATTTTCGAATTTTTAGAAGCTTTGAATTCTCGAATTTTTTGCCACCGAATTAATGCCATCTGTCATCTCCAAACATTGCATAATTCACGAAAAGTCGGCCACGAATTAAATAATAAACTCAAAGAATCCTGCAAAATCTCTGCTAGGTTAGGCGTCTTAATTAAGCCATCTACTCTTTTACCGCCCATCTAAATGCTATGGACTTTTAGTAAGACGTTTTAAAATGACAATAAAAAGGATACCAAAACGTCTTAATTAAAACTTTTTTGACAGTGTAGCAAAATTTTAAGTCTAAATTGAATTAATTTGGCAAATAATAATAATTAATAATAATTACTTACGAATTAATGCAAAAATCTGTAAAAATAATAAAAAAAAATATATCATCACGCCTTCTACCCATTACTGGGTGTGGCACTCTGCTGAAGCAGATCTCGGTAAGTGATATATTTTGCGCGTGCAGTGCGGTTACCGTCGTCAAATCACGGCCCCCAAACAAGTTAGTGGTGGAGGAGCCACAGGGATGGCTTTTTCAAATTATGAAAATTTGTCGCCTGTGGGAATCGAACCAGGGACCTCAGGATCCACAGGCCGACTTCATACCACTGAGCTAGCCATCCCATATGAGTTTATTCTGAAAATAATTCATAGAATGCCGTGTTCACGTTAGGATCCAGATTCATAATTCGAATAATTCGAAAATTCGAAAATTCGGATTATTCCAAAATTCGAAAATTTCAATTATTCCAAAATTAGAAAATTCGGAATATTCCAAAATTCGAAAGTTCTAATCTAAATTCGAAGGTTCAATAAATTCGAACAATCGAAGTCTCGGCTATTCGTAAAATCAACAACCCTAAGCTAAACTAATCGACGTTGATACAATTCATTCAATAAAAATTTAATAGTGGAATTGAGCATACAAATTTAAAAATCAAGCTTGTCATTTTCCGATTTGTTATTCCTTTTAGTAAAATGAGTGTCCAATTAATGAATGAAGACTGATTTTTATGGACCATTCTCTGATAAAGAGGGTGTACTTTGCTGTCAATCAACTTCATCGTTTCCAAGTTTTCCAAATTGAAGTCGTCAGTGACATACGTCTATATTTAAACAGACAACATATTTACTAGCAACATAATTATGTGCACCAAACTCATTAGCTTCAATAGTTAACGCGATTTCAAAGTTCCCCATCTTGTTATAACTTTAAACTTGTTCATTGATGCCAACTATGAAACAATAAGTTTACTAGGAATTATGTATGTCATACGAACATATGAGATTTATTTACATACACTCCTTGTTATTCAAACTTTCTAAGAACAGAAGTTTAATGCAAAATAAAGAGATGTTAATAAGGTATATTTTTAGTTTTCTGTAAGATAAATATTAGTGTGATTGGATATAGTTCGATATATTCTAAGTTTGTTTATTGTTTTCTTGTCCTTGGGAATAATAACATTAAAGAAGAACCGATCTTTTTAAATAATTTTAATAAAGTAATATAATTTTCACCACATTAAAAATTACCCCTGTGGATTCCCCACCCTATTTTCGGTAGCCGTGATTTGACGGCTGGTAACTGCATTTCATGCGCATAAATATATCACTTACTGAGATCTGCTACAACAGAATACCACACCCAGTAATGGGTAAAAGGCGTATTATATATATTGTACTTAATTCAGACTATTTTAGTTGAAGTATAAAAATATGGTTTTATATACAAATAAATATTAACATAAATAATTTCACACCAAAAAGACCTATTTCTTTATTAGCTCAAACAAAAGAATTTAAGTTTCACACTTTGAAACAGTATTTTATTCTTAAGATCACATTAATAATTGGATAATTATAAAAAATATATAAATGGTGTCCTGTGTTTGTTACGGGAACATTTATATTTATTATAATAAATTATAAATAAATAAATATATATATATATATATATATATATATATATATATATATATATATATATATATATAAATATATCATCACGCCTTTTACCCATTACTGGGTGTGGCACTCTGCCGAAGCAGATCTCGGTAAGTGATATAGTTATGCGCATGAAGTGCGGTTATCAGCCGTCAAATCACGGCCCTAAAAGATTAATGGTAGGGGAGCCACAGGGGTAATTTTAAATTGATGAAAATGTTTTGTCGGCTGTGGGGATCCAACCAGGGCTCTTTGGATCCACAGGCCGACTTGATACCACTGAGCCATTACCCCAATTAATAAATAAGGGTGATTAAATAAAAATAATATATTTTGAATTGCAACAATTAAAAAAAAAGCTATTTAAGTTAAATTAATGCTGGGTTCCACGAACGTTTTATCGGTTCATTAGCAACTAACGGATCAATAAGGTTCAGAAAATCGCTATTAATACTGTTACTAGATAAACAATTCTTTAACTAAAGAGCTCTTTATTTTTTTCTTGCAACCCAACATAAGAGATACAAATTGACCAAACGGTATGTAAGTGTCGCTCTGCAGAGAAAAAAAAAGTAATTTTACTATTACTCAGATCAAAAGTAGTAAATAGCTTGTGTATCGCAGGATGGCAGGTCATTATAAGATGCGTTCAATAGAGTCAGTAAATCTAGCAAAATGAAAATAAATTATATTGAAAGATTTGCTATCTTAGCGTTTTCTTATTTTGCTTAAAAACAAATTAAGCGACTTTTTCTCGGTATTTAAATTTTATGTACAAATTCAAATAAGTAGGTATGAGTAAGAGTATGATTGGTATCAAGTGTAATTTTTAAATGCATTTTTAATAAAAAAAATTATGAAATAAGTAGATATAATAATTTTTGTGTTCATTAGTACTTCTAAAATATTTATACTGATTTCCTCTAGTAAAAATTATGTAATTAATGTGGTAATATTTCAGATTGTCACATGTAAATAATGTATTATAAACAAAATGTGAAACTAGTGACAGTGTTGTGTTTAAAGTTAAGTATCGTTATTAATTGCTAGGCTATTATTTTTAAAATTATGTATGTTTCGTCTAGTGTTAGCTATTTTGTAGCCCTTGGTTTAGAAAATATTAAGTACCGTGAGAATGATATGTTTGGGGTTGTGTTTGTGTTTCTAAACAAATAAATTAAGTCAAGTGTGCCTAAGTCCGTCTGAGTGACGCCGAATGTGGAAACATGTTGGAATAGGTGAGGGATGAAGAGACGTGTGTGATTGGTTTTAGGGTGCATGTGACTTTGTGAATAGTTTTTAAGATAGTGTGTATCCGACGATCGACGAGAGAAGTTGAAATTAATTATCTTTGTAAATCTTGATCTTAATAAAACTGATGTACATACTTCGTTTGTTATTTATCCTGACGAATATATGAACAGGAAGTGCAGAAGGAGCAGCATTAATCACAGAAAAATTATATCATTTATAGACAATTATCAGAAGAGGATAGATTGTTTTATATTGGGATTGCGACATTAATATCAATGAAAGTTTAATTTTTAGTTATTATTTGCCTAAAAATATTTTCAACATTTCGGTGTTATTATTAAAAGAAAAATTTAAAATATTCAATTGGTCTTGCATTTCTATTACCTGCACAAACCACAGACAAAAATATCGACTGACAGTTCGATCGCAATATAACAAACATATCACTCAATTAATATCCTAGCAGATTGCAAATATTTACATTTAGTATTCGCTGTTTGCTAGTTCTACTGAAGGATTATACATTTGACGTCACACAAGAGACAGGCTTTTAGTAAAAAATAACAAATGTCCACAATCTTGAATGAACTGTCACTTATATTTTGAAGTTTATATTCTGTATATTTTAAATATTTTGTCGAAATTAATATCTCTACATATTATTTTTTGTTGTGTATTACAGATATCCGAATGATAATTGTTTTTAAAGGTATAATGAAATTATTCTAATCTCCTACAGCCAACTAATATTCTCAGCACATACAAATTATCAGTAATCTAATAATACAGGGTGATCAAAAAGGTTTGTTACAGTTGGCGATAAAAAAAAACTACTTGAAATTGGCAAGCCTGATACATAAATTCATTTCCTGTTGTTGACAGTGACATTTATAATTTAAATTTAAGTACATTTATTATTACATTTATTTCTAAAGCATTTCTATTACTTAAAAAGTCAAAATTGTATTAGCTGTCAGTCTCCTGACATAACCTATTTGTATTTATTACATATGTCAAATAGTATTTCCGCCTTTACCTGACGTTGTGCCAACTGTGGAATAAAAAGATCTCTGGAATAGTATTGCCAACTATAACAATCCCTTTTGATCATGCTGTATAACAAGAGAGTGAGAATAAATTGAAAATAATTTGACAGATCTTTCTAAAACTTATTGCCAGCTAATAATCACGAAAGCCTGTAGAGCTTGAGTGGTTATTGCAAATGGCAACAAGTTTGAGAAAGATACTGGAGAATTATTTACTAATTTATCCAACTCTCGAGTTATATTTAAATAGATTATTTTTGACTTGGCTGTTGAGGTCGATTCATCCAACTTAAAAGATTTTCAACTAGGTTCATATCGATTGATTATATATCAATGTATTCTTGGAAGTTGTTTTCAAAATTTGTTGGTGTATTTCTGTATCTAAAATAGAACTAAATCGATTTTTTTTACACTTTTTATTTGACGCGTTGACAGTTTTAAATAATTATTTGACAACTACATATCATTTGTCATAAACAAAAAAGCATCTACAGAGATAATTCCCGGGAATAATCACAAGAGCTTTATTCTCAGTATAATAATAACAGGATTGGTTAAAACGCAGACACGTGACATACAATGAAGCATTTCATTGGTTTCGAGAAACGTCAAAAAATAATCCCTGTAATTTTCCTTCACATTAATTTTACAAGCGTATTTACATAGATAGATATTTAAGTTACCAAGATTAGTAATTTGATTCAACTACACTGCTCTAGTTTAATTAATTTGAAATAGGTAGATAAATATATCAGTCACTTAAATAACTTGAAAGTAAATTGAAAACCGAGTAAATTTCTCATTAAACAAACAAGATGAATATTAAATAAAGTCTGAACCGCAATTCTGCGAAACCGTTGTTTACCCAGCAACAAATACCGCACATTTTTCGTTATTTTTATTTTTGGCACCGATCTACAGAATCTGCAATCTGCGCGGGCTATTCAATTCAAGTCATCTACACAGTATTTACCTTCCCTACCTCTTGGAGGCTGGTGAAGAAGCATTGGTGGTTGACATATACATCACTCATACCGTGACGCCATCAATGTCGTCACTAACACAACACTAACGCTGGAACATTTGAATGTCACTGTTGCACGAACACTGACCACTTGATCACCAACCAGGACTACGCCTGCTAATTATAAAACAAAGATTGGGTCACTTGGACACAATGCTGATCGTCACCGTAAACACTTCGAACATGACGAAAATAACCCGATGTGGACATCGTTTGTTGAGTCAAGGTGGATGGGGTTTACTCGCTGTTATGGTTAATTCTACCTGCTGAAAACGAATATATTTCTGTTAAAAATATGTCAAATAGATTTTTTTCAATTTTAAAATACGGTATTTTTTCTATATTACACAAAGGAGAAACAATATTAAATTTTTAAACGTTAATTTGCCATAAGGGGACTTATGATCGAAGCGGCGAAGGAAAAAAAATGAATTAATTTTTATGTCAAACTAACGTATTGATGCGAAATTATAGTATATTACATAACAAGCATCGAAAGTGTAAGATAACTTGCGAGTGTACAAATTGAAAAACGAGGTGCGCAGCTCCGAGTGATTTAAGTACGCGAGCACAGTTGTCTCACTTTCGAGCGAGTTAAGTACACTATTATTCAGACGACCACAAAATATGTCTAAAACAAGTTTACAAGAGCAATGTTATTACACTTTGACAGCTGATGCGTTTTTGAAGATTACCGTTGACGGTTGACGTTTGAGGTTAGGTGTGGTGATTCCTACTGTAGTAACCGTAATGTCAAAATATTAAATAATTCTACAATATTAGTAAATAAGTAATTATTAATTTAAAACTATAAGATTTATATGTGCAAATGTTTTGAAAAATCTGCCAAAACTTCGATTTAAATAATAATATAAATTCTTTTCATTTATTTGATTGTTTTCTTTCATCGTAACGCCATCTGTTGTCAATCAGTGGAACTTCACTTGATATGTTAGAAGTGTGGGTTATACTAACATATCAGTGTATGTTATGTTCAATTTTCCGTAGTAATTTATGATGTTGTTATGATTACTTTTATACGTGGTCGTCTGAAAAATTATTTTGATTCACTTTTTCCCTTCGCTACTTCGATCATAAGTATTCTTATGGCAAATTAACATGTAAAAATTTAACATTGTTTCTCCTATGTGTAATATAAAAATAAAGACCCTGTATATATTTTCGTTGCCAAACTTTTCTGAAAGAAAAATACTTGAAATAAAACTGATAGATAATTTAATTCTTCAAATGTTTTATTTGAACCATTTTTCTTTAAAATATTTAGAAACACTTGACAACAATACATATACGATGCTAAATTGTTTTGGTAATCCTACAAATTCTGATTATTATTTTTTTATAAAAATGGTAGCATGTTCATGTTTGGCAACAATAATTTTTGACACATGTTTTTTTTTCAAGTATTTACAGAAAGGGTTACAAAAAAAACTTTTAGTGAAACTCAGCCCCCTTAGAACTAAAAATTAACTGTGGTTTGTATTTGTATCAACGCAGATATTTTATATTTCTATAAAATTGAGTAAATTATATGTGTATAAATTATATTATTACACAAAAATTTAATTTATTGATAGTCTATTCGATGTTCATATATTATTTAGAATATATACTACTTTTTACTTTTTTATATACGTTGATATAAAAAGGGTTTATCAGAATAAGTTTATAATTATTTTACTACATTTTAAATAAGTAAATATTTTATATATTATATTATATACCCACATGTAAATAATTTCATTTATTGACAAAGGAAATAAAATGTAAAAATAATTTTGATAACAGTAGATTGAAGTTTGTTCAGTAGCAAGCTTAAATTAAATAAATAAGGAGTTTGATAATTAATAAATGAAATTTGTACAATCATGTGAAAAAGTCGTTGAGCAGCATCTGATTTAATAGACTGTAATTTTAATTTTATAAGGAACATTTGATTTTTAAGAAACATAATTGCATTCTGCTTGATAACAAAGACATTAAATTTTCCAGTATGCTTTTTCCTAATTTTTGTTTAGTTCTGGTATCTTCAAACAGATACTAATTTTAGTTTTACGATGAGATACCAAAATATTGAAGAAAAAGAAACGTTATGCATGTTTGGCAACAATAAATCGTTAAAATTGTTGGCACAATATTGACCATTCAAGTTATTTTAAATTTCACATTGTTGTGGTAATAGGAATTTACGATGTATTCCTAATAAATACAACCAAAATACTTCTTTTGAATATTATTAATACTGGTTTTATTTATTAATAAACTATTTCATTTTATATTTATACTTTTGAATTTAATTTAATTTGGCACCAATACTCTAAATTCTAAATAAATGAGGACTGACATATTTTCAATTTCTATATTGGTGTCACAAATCTATTACATATACCTAACCTAAAAAAATAAAAAAATATTAGGCACAGAATACTCTTCAATTATTTCCGGCACCAATGTTTGATTAGATTCGTGATTCATGTGTCAAAATTCTTGGCAAACATTAATGCATTTTTAACTGAATTTCTATTAATAAATTTATAATTAATTGCACCAATAAACATTACGTTGCACAAATTTTTCAGCTAAATTTATTACAATAGGTATTAATTTTAAGTTTGACATATTTTCTGGATGATTTCAATTTATAGATCGAACAATGAATCCACGTTCAACAAGCAAATACCAATATCCACAGCCAACCACGATAATTAATCTACCACAATCACTTGACACATCTACCACAAAACCACTATTAACCACATTAACCACTAGTAATCACTAAAACCATTTAGGAAACTCTCATGATTGCGATATGTGCACGAACTTTTGGTGACTGTTCGGTTAAGACGGTTTTGTCTGGCGCGAAGTGTCACGGGCCAAATTCAAAATTAGCAATAGCTTCCCCACCCCCCGCGAGGTAAATATATCCCGCGCCCCTTCCAGGTTAGTATATCAAGATCATGTATTTTGAGGATAGCGCAGTTATGGATTCGATGAGGAAGTATGCGGAGAGGGTTTAAAATAGAAGTAAATATAGAGGAGGAGTAGTAGTGTTATGACAGCTTTAAGGTGGCTTGACCGCATTTATCAAAAAGAAAAAAATCGTAAAGTGTTTTTTAAAGTTTGTTTAACAACTCTTCTTATTTGCATTTTTCGAAACAAACTTTAAAAGGCATATTTGTCTAATATGTTCCTTAAAAGGATTTCTGTGTTTCATTTATTTTTTCTTTACATTCAATAAATAAAATAAAATAAATATATCATCACGCCTTTTTACACATTACTAGGTGTGGCACTCTGCCGTATTTACACGCATGAAGTGTGATTACCAGCCGTTAAATCATGGCTCCCGAAGATGTCAAGGGAGGGAAAGCCACAGGTAGGAATGGTAATTAGCTTGTCAAATACTCTTCGTTCAATTGACCTAGTATTTGACTGGACATTTGTCAAATTGCTGGCGTCAAATACTTAAGTAGTGAAGAACGTGACAGTAGCATAATTCTTTATATAGCCTCTGTCGATAAGTCGATGCTTGTCCCTTGTTCGTCGAGATGCAGTAATTGCAGTATGCAGTTTACATTTTTTGAGGGTTGGTGTTTTAATAATACAGTTTATTTCTTATATTTTTATTATTTATCTATTTATATTAGCATTAGTTTTTTTCTTTTTACCAAAGAAGTATTATTTATTTTGTTTTATCGAGAAAGATTTTATGTTTTATACAATAAATTATTGTTTTTTGCTGTTTATTGTTTTAAATTGGTCAAATTAACCGTCAATTGGCAACTTTTGACCAGACAATTTACCGAGCTGCCAGCCCTAGCCATAGGAAAATTTTAAATATGGTGGAAATTGTTTATCGGCTGTGAGGATTGAACTCGGGTTCTCAAATCCACCGTCCGACTCGATACCACTGAGCCACCTACCCCATAACAAGAAATAGAAAAATAAATTTTTGAGACAAATCATAATATGCAGTTAATTAATTAATTTATTTTTATTTTTTTGTTGTAATTGAATGTTTCAATCTATTCGTTATTATAATTCAAAATAATTTATTCTTTAAGGAGAGGCATAGACAATCCAATTTGTCTGATAGATAATCTGATCAAATTATATGAACTGAACAATAGATCATATTTCAGAAAGAACAGTGTGCGGGCTAGATATTTACATTTTTCTGTCTCGTCTGTGTCTGTATCCTTAATTTCGGCATTAACAGAAGATCTCAGGCATAATATACGATATCAGTCATGGAACCTAAATAGAGTATCTGCCAGATAAGTTATTTATATCCCATCTAAAATTACATAGTTTATTTCAGCAGTTAACTTTACATTTTATTAAAAAACAAACTGCTTTTGATGCAAGTTAAGCGTGAAATTTTTCATATTTAACTACTTAGTAATTACGGAAAAGATAAAACTTCGAAAAACACTTAACAATAACTTATCTGTAGTATCTATAAATACAAGATACTCTATTATGATGTACTTAAAAAAGTGAGGTTAAATTTTTCTTAAAAAAGCATATATGCATTATTAAAAATAATAACTTTTAAAAGGTTTGACTAAAAGGTTGATAAAGAAAAATTTATAAAATCTAATTAAAAATTATAAACACAAAATTAAAACACTTGTGATTAAGTTCTTCTGATCAGAATAAAATTCAATACAGAAACATAACTTTTATATAAAAATAAAAAAATACATATATTATCACGCCTTTTCCCCATTACTGGGTGTGGCATACTGCCGAAGCAGATCTCGGTAAGTGATATATTTATGCGCGTGAAGTGCGATTACCAGCCGTCAAATCATGGACCCCAAATATGTTAGTGATGGTGGAGCCACAGGGGTAATTTTAAATTGGTAAAAATGTTTTGTCGGCTGTGGAGATCGAACCAGAGTTCTTAGGATCCACAGGCCGACTCAATGCCACTGAGCCATTACCCCATTAACTTTTATAGTTCTATAAAAATACATTTTTTACTAAAAAAACGATGAATTTATATTAATCAAATTAATAATACATAGCGAGTTATGATATTTGCCAAATTTATCTATATCAAAATAATTTTTGTTATTGATAAATAATATTGACATGATTATTTTTTTACTTTTCCGACCTGTATAATAGTGCGGTGTGTGAATCGGTGATTTTCGGATAAGATGATTCACCACGTTGTGATAAGGAAGAGATCACCGACCTCACGCAAAGAGGAGTCAAGTAGTAGTTTTCTATTGTTAGTTGAAGTTACTTGTCAACGTTCAGAATTACTGTTTGGATTTAGATTTTTTGTATCTTTATGCTAGTTTTATAATAAAGGGAAATAATAATAATTATTAAAGTTTGTGGGTTTCTATGAAATCGTAAAATTAAAGAATATATCAACTCAACTCTGCCATAAGGTGCATATGAGTTTGTATTCTCAGCCACATTACCCCCCTCACACGTACCTGGTCACAATAGAAAAAGGATTGTGATTGTAATTTTTCTTGTTCTCGAGATTCTAATGATTCTTTACGTTTTAGGCCCTACTGAATCCAAAAAAATATTCCAAAATAAGTTCGTTAATTGGATATATAAATTCACGACTTCTTGCATTAAATTTAAGAGCTTGTAGTATTCGCTAGGTGCAGAGTCATGGTGGGGACAGCCGAATCGACCGCAGTGATTGTGGTGGACAAAATAAGCACATAATCATTCTCACGTTATTGTGACCGGGACTGTCTAACATAGGATTTTAACATGTAAAATAATCATTTCGTAATTTTTTAGTGAACTAAATATTTGAAGCCAAAAGGCTTCAAATAAAAGTTTTAGGGCATAAAATTCTTCATCCAAACCATTAAACAAAATTAATATTATATGCTGTATAAAGGCACAAATTAGATTTGAAAATGACGAAAATTGTCTGAGAACTATCGATGGCCTTGGAATTGAAACAAAATTAATCAAATGTTTGACGTTTATGTAAGTGTCAATTAATAGACATTTTGTTGGAAATTAACTGTCTTAGAGACGATTTGGAAGAAATTTTGGAAAAATGACTATTTTATAGAAAATTTAGTGACATTTTGGAAAAATGACTATTTTATAGAAAATTTAGTGACACTTTAAGAAAATTTACTGTCTTTGAGACGATTTGAGAGACATTTTGTTGAAAATTAACTGTATTAGAGATGATTTGGGAGACATTTTGAAAAAAATATTATTTTTAGAGATAATTTAGGAGACATTTTTAGGAGTAAAGTAATAAATAATATTTAAAACATTTACTTTGCTTTCCATATGACAGATATTTATATCTGCTATGGTGGAGAACCTTGAACCAATGCCACAATGAAAGAGTAGGTACTGCAAAAATTCAAACGTTATTATTATTTATTATTATTAATCAACATTCATTCATAATCATTTACATCTCTTTGACCCGTATAAAAAATTACTATCCCGTTGCGAAATAAGAAATAGCAAAATAAGAAAAATATATCATTTTAATAAACACAATTCTGACATTTATTCAGCATTTTGTGCGGCTTTTACAATATCACGTGATATATAAACATAAATAATACATTTTGTAATGTTTTCAGTTCTTAAAAACCGAAATTGTACACATTTTGATTTTTTAAATCTGGTTTTTATCAAAATTAGACAAAATCTTGTATGAATCAACGGTTATAGAGCATGATTTAATGTGGCCGTCAGATGTCGTTGTCGCGCACCCAGCCAATACAATGTACTGATAACGAATCAAATATATTTTTTCAAAAATAATATATTCTGGGAACCACTGAACTTACATACATACATACATATCTTCACGCTATATCCCAACAAATGGGGTAGCACGAACCCAAAAATCACTCGTAAAACATTCACTTATCACACCCATCAAACAACCAGTCATCGTCAAACATTTTCATCCAAACATACCACCCTCACTTCAACCACATTCATAGATCACTCCATACAAACTCATTCATTTATTACACTCGAAATTATTATCACCTTCAATCACATCATTCCTATGCACTTACCATTCATTTTCTTTCTTCAACGTACATAATGTATGCATAAAAAATCTCAAATTACTCACATTTACTCCTAACAACGAATCTAATAACGAAACTAACAACGAATCTACAAGATTAGAAAAGATGAAAGCGATAGTCTGCACTTATATATGAAAGAAAAGACCACGCAATGCAGTAACTGAAAATGAAATAAAAAGATAAGAAAGGGAGGCAGCGTCGCCCTGCGCTTGCTTTTGAAAGTAAATTTCACACAATTGCAGTTAAACACTACGTAATAACTGAAAACGAATTAAAAGATAAGAAAGAAGGGAGTGTCGCTCTACGCTTGTTTTTGGAAGTGAATTCCACACAATTGCAGTTAAACACTCAATGTAAGATCAGAAAAGAATAAAAAAGATAAGAAACGAAGGGAGTGTCGTCTGAACTTAACATTGCATAATAGAGTATCGGTGAAAGGAACAAATTAATATTTAATTAAATTAGTGAAGTTTGTCGGCAACGATTACAAAACTGTGAAAACAGTGACCCAAAACTGTTCGCTTTGAAAACCGGAAAATTATAATTTCGATTAAAAAATATATATATCAGCTTCATGATAAGTGCATTGAATACCTACTACTGCCGTTAAAATTAATGCACAAAGTTGAGGATCACGCTGTATAACCAGTGATATCACAACAATATTGATGAGTCTTTCTAATTTTTATATTTATTTAATAAACGATAGTTTCACAAAATACTTAATAACTAAAATGAACCCCAATTTGATTTAAAATAATTTTTGCTATAACATTTTTAGAAATTATTATCGGTTTATTTATTATAAGCAGTAATACCTTCAAATTTTGAAAATCGAAATGTTATTAATAATAATAATAATAATAATATAACTTTATTGACAATCTGTCAATGGCGAGGTTCAGCTAAAAGCTGTTCTTTCACCTAACCATACAAAATAAGACAAATAATACAGAGTGTGTAATAAACACGCCAACAAATTTAAACAAAATCAACATATACACTTATCACCAAGAAATAATATGTTAAAATACAAAATTCAAAATACAAGTCAAATTATCCTTAACTACATAGTCATAGTAATTTTAGTGCAATAGCGAAACATAGTTTACATTATATTCTAATCTTAAAGTACATTTTTGATATGAGTCTTAAAAGAATTTAATGATAAAGATTTCAAAAAATTTGGAATGTCATTGTAAAGTGATGGAGCCAGATAGGAAAAGGAACTTTTAAATTTGGACTTATTGAAAGTAGGTACAGCATATAAATCTTTTCCACGTAAAGTGTAATTATAATTCTTGTGAACTAGTTTTTCAGATAAATATGAGGGAGTAGCAGTAAGTCTGATCTTATGAATGAGACAGAGATACGATCTTTTAACTTGAATATCAATATCATCCAAATCAGCAAGGTCACGGTATCTCGAAATATGGTCATATTTACGAACATTATATACGAACCTTAGACAGGAATTCTGCATGATGAGTATTATTTTATGTTTATCTATCTGAGACAGATTTGGAACATATACCAAAGAACAATAGTCTAATATTGGCAGGATCACTGATTTTACTAGGCGCAATTTGACTAATTCTGAAAGTTCATTACGAAATTTATAAAGATGTCGCAATTTTAATCTGGCAGCTGTTAGCTTAATTGACAAATGCTTCCTGAAATTTAAGAGCTCATCAATATATACTCCTAAACTTTTTACAAATACACTACGAGTGAGACGAACTCCATCAAGCACAATATCAGGTGTGTCATTAGAACCAAATAATACCAGAGCTGATTTTTCTGCATTTATTTTGAGACCATTATTGTTTATCCATGAGACTAAGTTCTCAAGATCAGCATTAATAATTGCAACTTTTTCGCATATTTCAGTAGGGGATACCGAGGCTAATATTTGTGTGTCATCAGCATAGGAGTGGACAGAGCAAAAATTAAGGACTGAGGGCATATCCGCGACATAGAGTAGGAAGAACAAAGGGCCCAAGGAAGATCCTTGAGGCACACCACATTTAGATAAAAATACTGTTGAATTTACTACAGTCGAATTTGTTACCATAGCGACACTGAAATTTCTATTATTTAAATAATTACTACACAACCGAATAGCCATTTCAGAAAAGTTGTAATAAGACAACTTAGCTAAAAACATATTATGATTGACCATATCAAAAGCTTTGGAAAAGTCTATTTGAATGAGAATAGATATGTTTGATTTATCCAAATTACCAATCATACAATCAATAATATTTAGTAAGGATGTGCTTGTACTGTGTCCACTACGAAAACCAGATTGAGTATTTGGAAAAATAGAATTATACGTGGCATATTCAGTAATTTGATCGCAACATATTTTTTCTAAAATTTTAGATAATGTAGGTAATATACTGATTGGACGCAGGTCATCGAAGCTACTGGGATTATCTAATTTAGGAATAGGCTTAACAATTGCACTTTTCCAAACTTCAGGCACTACTCCTTCTAATAAGCACGTATTAATTATATGTATAATGTAGTCCAAAATAATAGGTAAAATAATCAAAATCATCTTACGAGACACACCATCAACGCCAACTGCATTAGATTTGATATTATGAATAACTTTTAGAACATAATCACTGTCAACACATCTAAAATCAAAAGCACTACTAGTTCGTTTCGAGAATTTATTATTTAAATAGTATCCAAATCATAATTTAAAATTAAAGTCCCTATTGACCGATAGTATAAAGGCAGTTCAAATATTGAATGTGGTTTAAGCAGTTCGTAACTATAGTTAGGATCATAATGTTGTTAGGTCATTAATTATGAAACTAATTGAACTACGTTTAAATTTAAACCTACTTTATACTATCGGCCCTACCATAATAAAATAATATTTAAGCGTTCATCAATAGTTTATTCAGAAGTTATTCAAAATATGCTGTATCAAAAGATTGATGATATATTTATTGTTATATTTTATATTAAATAATATAAATAAAATAATATAATTTGTTATTTTTATTATACTCGTAATTTTTTTGACAACATGACAACCATTGTTCGCAAATTAAGAAAATTATGTATGTTTTCTTTAACTATAATGTAACACGGTGGTTTTGAGTTGGCTGCAGATTTTTTATTAGTTTGCATTCCCTTTTTGTGCGATAAGATTCTGAGAAAAATCTTATCGTGGCAACGAATGTGTGTGGTCATCTGCAGTCTTCGGCCATGTGTTGCATCCCCAAAATACCACTCTTCACCCCCACTTAAAAACTGCAGCATCAGCAGAGCTGGGCAGTAGCTAGCTACTTTTGTAGCTTAGCTACGTTTACCTTAGCTGTAGCTGAAGCTTAGCTAAATGTGAAAAAATATAGCTGTAGCTCGTAGCGAACTATTTTTTTTTCTATAAGCTTAAAAATATTGTTATAACAACTGAAGCTACTTTTAAAGCTACTTTTTGTAGCCCAAAACTACTTTTTGTAGCTCAAAGCTAACAAGTTATTATATAGTTTGAAATCTATTAACATATTTTATTTCTCACTTGTTCTTAACCTATCTTACTTTTGTATTAAATATTAGATGAACTAAATATTAACTGTTTAGGAATCTTCTGTAAATGTGATTGTTAATTTATTCCGATATAAATAAAAATTATAGCATCAAAAATTAACAGTACATTTGTCCATTTGCGATTTTTTTATATTTAAGTACATAATGGTACATTAACAGTCATTATGACAAAAGACTGATCAACTGATCATATGACAATGGCAAATTTAATTAATTCACAATAATTGAAAAATGAGCTTTAAAATTTAACAGCTACTTTAACGAAAGCTTTTAGCTGTAGCTTAGCTATATTTTACAAAATGTAGCTTATAGCTGTAGCTCAGCTACTTTTTTAAAGAATAGCTGTAGCTTAGCTACTTTTTTAAGTACTCGTAACTTGCCCAGCTCTGAGCATCAGTCAAGAAAAGTTTGCTCCGTCGACCGGTCAAGATGTGACCGACGTCGAATCCGTTTTCGGGCTTTGCGCGTATTTAATTAGCATTTAATTATTCTTATATGTTTTGTTCTAGTTTGTTATAATTTTACTCGTATTATAGTAACTTACGTTAAATAAAGTTATGTGTTATTATTTAATTAAATAATAGTAACCGCGAATCGTTTCATTCACAAACAAACAATGCGCGCTCGCGATGTTCATACCTCCTCGTGTTACAATAAATTATCAAACCGATTGTCAAAAATTGTTGACATTTTCAAAGGAAAAATAGACAAACACATTTTTCAAATACAATTAATTCACTTTTTAAATGACTTGTATATGTTTTTCACACTCATTTTTCGTTTACAACTATGGGAATAAAAAATGAAGATATCTATATTCTGGTCTACAATCATGTATTATATAAAAGTTAGTTTTGTGTTTTAAAAAGTAATATAATTTATAAAATAAGTATAAAATATGAGTATTCAGTGAAACTTTTAAAGTTTCAGAAAATATTTGCTAGAGCTAAATATTCGCCAGAATTAGTAACTGATATATCTGGCGGAAAAAAGCTAACATCACTTAAAAAGATTTAGACTAGAAAAACAGCAACATTGAAAAGATTTTATCTACTCAAATAGTTTTTATTTTAAAGTAGTTTGCTTCCTTTACAACAAAATGGTTCAATACTGCTCTACTGTTCTAGCTTAGCTAGATAATAAAATGCGGCAAAAATGTGTTCTTAATAGATCTGACATTTAATCGCAATTCACAAATGTATCCTTTGCAGCTTTAATAAAAAAAATCGGACGAAATACATCAAAGAGCAGAGCTTTGTGCGAAGTGCACTACATTTGCCAGTGCAGCAAGGTAACTAAAATATGAAATGTATTTCACTACAAATTACAAAAAGCTCTTCTCGTTGAAACTCCTACACTTTAATGCATTCTGTACTAATTTAATTGTAGAAAGTTTGTGCGTAACGTTAAAAAATTAGCTTCATTATTCACACTGTTCATCATGAAGAAAATTTATCTGTCATACCATCAGGGACGTAGAGTTTACATTTTCAATCTGGGTGAAACAAATTTTGTCAAGTGCAAATGTGAAATATTTTGTATTACTATATTTAATTAAAAACACAGAATAAATATTTATGTAGCAAGAGCGGTAAGTGTTTAAGGCCGAAAGTTTTGTTTGGGATACGAGTCGTAGTCGTGGGTCCCAAAAAACCTAAGACTCTTAAATTTCCCGTCCAACGTCCATTGCACTGCAAATATTTTAGCGCAATACTACAGGCATTCTCCGCAAACAAACCGCATCAGTGTGCATCGATGAGATCGCCACCTTAGCCGCCACCGCCACCGCCATCGCCATCGCGTTGGTTTGCGATCCGCTTGATGTTCTTCTATTTCGACCGACATCACTATAGTTTATCTTTTCGCCGCTATATCTACTCAGCGCCACTTGCTTACACAAACTGTTTTACGGCATAAATACTTATTCCAGTTGTTATAATTGTGAATATCTTCTATATAAAACACGAAATCTTCTTCAAATTTATAGGTAGAATGTATAAATATGTACAGTATATAATACTTATTACGTTTCAAAAAATAAACTTTACACACTTGCAAAAAAAAAAAAAAAATATTTTATTTTTTTTAACTATGTTCTCGAAGTTCATTTTTGGATTTTTAAAAATATGTTATATGTAATATGACTCCCCACAAGATATTAAAATTTAATTGAAAAAACATGTCTAGTATAGAAGAAAAAAATTAAAATGTATGGAAAAAGTAGGTTTTTTGCATTTTAAAAATAGTTTTCGAAGTTTAATTTTTTTTATTTTCACATATATTATAGATAATACTATTGGTAATATTTTGGTAAATTTTAATAAAAAAACACGTTTAGTACTAAAATTACAGTTAAAATAATGTTTAAAATATATTTTTGGGTGTATAAATTAATGCAAATATTTAAAAAATAAATTTATTTGCATTGAAGAGTAGTATCTTCTTATTTATATATACATAGATAGCTTGTAACATTAAACAGTATTCAATAAAAAAATTAAATCTTTTATATTCATTTTGAACTTCGCGCGCATGGGTATCATTTAACCTTAATATGCTCGTGGTACATACAATTTTTTTTCTACCAAAAACGAAGATAATTTAATAAGGTTGAAGTTAATTTCACGAGTAGCGGGCGAGATAAAGAATCACATGGGGGATTAAATACACTTTAGTCCTGTGACATATACACTAATTTTTACATTTCCAGTCATACATTTTGAATTAATAAGAAATTTTGATATTGACTTAACATGTAATTCATAAGGCGTATTCTTACTTACATTTACTGAATCAGATCACTTATTTATTTCGCTAAATTACTTCACTGAGTTAATTTCTAGCGCTAGAATTACTAACTCTAATTTACTTTGAAGTAATTCACCCCAGTAAGTGCATCAGTTTGCTTAAATCAGTTCATTTAGTCATGTTGTCAAATTTATCTGAACTGATTTAAGTGAACCAAGTGGCAAATGGAATATAGCTAATGTTACAGCATTATATACATTTTTAGGTAACTTAGGCAACACAAACAAAGTAAAATATTTTGAGGTTTTGTTGCTGCGATAATGTTTGTTTACCTGTCATTTTAAGAACTCCTGGAAGAGCGAAAAATATCTTATACTCGTTTGCACCAACGAAACTTAAATTTTATGTCTGATTTGAATAAATAAAACCAAATCGAAGTAAAATGTCACATGAAGAAGTTTACATAGCTGAAAAATATTTGATTCGATATTGTCAAATTTAAAATTTAAATTTCTTTGGTGTAAAAAGGAATTAAATATTTCAAAATATACCTGCCTAGCTGATGATTAATGTATTGTTATCATAACAATAATGTAATTTTTTTATGATTTGCGATGATTAATGTATTGTTAATATAACAATAATGTCAATTTTTTCTTCTCTGCCCATGGTGTCCGTCGTGAATTGTAACTCCTTAATTTTCAATTTGGAGTTTGTTTGACAGTTACACAAACTATACTCATATTACTAAAGGGTTACTGTAACACATATTTCATTGCTGCCATTTTGTAACATTGTAACTATAGAAATGGAACTTATGTTTACACTGAAACCGGTAGCAGTCTAAATTTGAAATAAGAATATGTGAATATGGGATGGCTAGCTCAGTGGTATGAAGTCGGCCTGTGGATCCTGAGGTCCCTGGTTCGATTCCCACAAGCGACAAATTTTTATAATTTGAAAAAGCTATCCCTGTGGCTCCTCCACCACTAACATGTTTGGGGGCCGTGATTTGACGACTGGTAACCGCACTTCACGCGCAAAATATATCACTTACCGAGATCTGCTTTAGCAGAGTGCCACACCCAGTAATGGGTAGAAGGCGTGATGATATATTTATTTATATTTATTGAATAAGGATTTGATATTTTATTTATCAATTATCTTTTATACTTTTTCCTACATATGTTTACTATTAAAAAGTACTTCCTGTATTTAAAAATATTGATACTTTCGCTATGTATATACCGAGTATAAAACAAAAAGCTGGTCATAGGCGTGGGTATGCATTTTTTTCTTCCTTTATCTAATCAGTAAAAAAATGGTTTTCAACAGTTTATCATATAAATAACAAATTCAGTACGTCTTTGCTCTCAACTTCGAAACTTAACTTTCGCGTTTATTAAATAAGTAAAAAAAAATCTGATAGCTACATTTGATGCAGAATTTAAAACTCTGAACAGTTATTTAACGCACCGTTCTTTAAAATAATTTGGCCATTAATAGTGGCGGAAAAACTTAATTCACATGTTAAAACGCCCGATTTTCGTGTTAAACCCTGCATATTTCCCGATATCTAATGTTCACCAAAATACTTCACTTACTAATAAATTCCATAAAATTTATACCACGAACTCTTGAAACATTCGTTGAACATTTATATCCACTAGATTTATTTATTACTCTGTCGTCTACACACAATCATTTTGAAATACGTTTCACTTGACTAAACCATTTCAACCGATTATTTCTTTTAACATCACTCCAGACACCTTACATTCACTATCATACATTAAAATAATTAAAACTTTTCATGTTGTTTTAAGTTCCTAAACTCATATTTGAAATTTGATCGTTTAATCCGAGAATATCCTGTATAATTGAAAAAAAATTAATTCTGAAAGTAATTATAATTATTATCTAATATGTCAAGAAAATACAAAGTGTTTTTCCTGCTGTGTAAACGCTTTTTTCATTTTGACGGTTTGTCAGTCAATTATGATCTAGATTAAATACGTCCTATACCTCCTAACCCTTTAATCTCTCGCCGAACGAATTATTCGTGTTTGACATTTGACACATGGGTAAAGCTAGTCTTTGACAGAAAAACAGGGAAATATTAGTAACTGTAAATAATAAAATATCTCATCGAAATCATAACACGAATAGTAATAATTATACTGAATGGCATTTTATGATGCGATATTTTTTCAATTATCCTGACTATAGTTATCGGGACCTTTATTCAGAGATGGAAAAACTAGCCCTTAGTCGTGTATCTGTTCATTATTAATTAATATTTTATTATAAGCTAAACTATAACAGCAAAATATTAATAAAATGCAAAATTTGCTGATTCAGTACACAATAACAGCAGAAACATATCAATATTTACTATCAAATTTTGTCACAAGTTGTCATATTGCAATGTGTTAAACTTCGTTTGTTAGTGTTTTGTTGTGTAGAATGAATAATAAAACTTTAATGTAGCTTAGGTAATTAAATTGTAGCTACCAAGAAACACAATTTTTCTAGTTTCTTCTCGTAGTAAAATGTCAGGTAAACACCATGAGTATATTTTAACATGAAACATGGGATGTGTCACATCGATGGTTACAAATTTGACAACAATGTATCAGAGTGATTATTTTAAAATGAATTATAGATTGTTAAGTTAACATTTATATTAGTTACTGTCCCATTGTTATTAACGATTATTATTAATATTTTGTTTTTTTTTTAAAACGAACGAAGGAAAACTACGAGTAAAAAATAGCCTGCGAGGTCTTTAGATGTTGAACTACTTTTTAAATTTAAATTAAATTATAAATTTGGAAGAATTGAAGATTCAAATTCAAAATATGTTCGAAAGTATTACAGCTGCCTAAATATCTAAATAAAAATAAATATATCATCACGCCTTCTACTCATTACTGGGTGTGGCACTCTGCCGAAACAGATTTCGGTAAATGATATATTTTGCGCGTGAAGTGCGGTTACCAGTCATCAAATCACGGCTCCCAAAAATGTTAGTGGTGGAGGACCCACAAGAGTAGTTTTAAAATGGTGAAAATTGTTTGTCGCCTGTGGGAATCGAACCAGGGTTCTCAGGATGCACAGGCCGACTTGATACCACTTAACTAGCTACCACCTAAATATATAATTGTAAAATTTTAGTAAGCCGGAAGCAAATTTGGAGAGGTAATAATGTTGTGAATTGGTTTTATAACTGACTAGGGCATTGTTTGGTACTCAAAGAAGAGATTTTTAGAAAATTTATTATAATGATTGTTTATTTATATTTCTTATAAACGTTTATGATAATAGTTCGATCAACATTGCTGGCAAATTCGTAACCATGAATATGGCAAATCCCATTTTTCACATTAAAATAAATTCACGGTATATTTGCCAGATTAACGAGTAATGGGAAGTATGAGTAGAAATTATAGAGTGCCGTACAAATTATAAAAGATAATTCAATTTCAACTTTACAGATAACATTTGTATTGAACACAAAATTTAAAAGATTAATTAAATACCGGTTTTCGTAAAATTTAAATATGCTATCGCTTCACCACCCGACCATGTACAGTTTATTTTAAATGTGGTAATGTTCATGTCATTACTGATATTAGTCCGGTTAAAAATACCAGGTAATATTTGCTTCCCATTTCTTAATTCAGAAAGCAACGTCATGAACATTATTAATTTATAATAAACTATATGATGTTAGTTATTTGAATTCATATTGTAATTATCTACTCTTACAGTAGGCGTGTTTCTTTGGACTGTAATTCGTAATCAAAATGATGAGAGTTGACATGATCAAGAAGACTCATGTTTTCTCGTTCGTTATTCGTTATCCCCACTCTTTCATTTTGTGATCATGAAACGACAATCCCTTTGCCCTTCTGAATTGTACTTTTTCTATGATTCATGTTGACTAAAAATGGCGTTTTAAGAAAATAAACACGCGTGTTCCACTTGTCGAATTAAAGGAAACTGCCAGTTCTTAGAACAAATTAAATTTGATTCGTTATTCTATCCTTTACAATACTGAGTGTTATATAAATATATACTTCACATTTTTCACCAAGAACACTTTTTCTGCTTCAGCATGATCACAATCCATTTTAAAAGACATATACGGTGGCTCATTTATTAAATTTTTAAATTGGTTAGTTTATTTATTTGACGTTTGTAGTTATTTTAACGTTCAGCGTGTAGAATCGCATCGGTCGAATTGAATTTTAATCATTACTCATGTTTGATGTTTCCTTTAGTATTCTACTTAATCATGATTCCACGGCGTCATGATCAAAGAAACCATGATTTAAAAAATCACAATCACAGTTCAAAGAAACGCGCCTGATGTAGAAAATATAACAATGTTTATCTAATAAATTACCTCAAACAACAGTCTGTCACAATCTCATTCATCACATCACAAAATTAGCGAAATCCTTCCAAACAGAAGTCTCACTATTGTACATACGATACATTAGTAGTCGACAATGCGAGAAGCTAATACAGACTGAATTCTGAATTTTCAGGAAGAATGCATCAAGCAACCCTTGGCCAAACGACATGCCTTTCCTACAGAACACAATGAACAGCCAAGCCAAGCCACTCAAGACACACACTTGCAAACTGTGTGGTCAGCACATAAGAAGCTGAAATGAACCATCCTGCATGAACTGAAACTCCTGCTGTAGTGAATAGCAGCAGGAAATTCAGCTGCTGATCGATGATGACAGACATTGCAGGAATTGTTTCAGAATTGTTGCGAAATTGTTCGCATAAGAGAACAGATAACGAAATAGTCTGAATTTAATATGGTGGAGAATACACCTGTAGGCGCTTTCATAATTGAGGGGAAAGTTTGATAAAATATTTTCCAACATATGGTTAGGATCCTATTTTATACATATTTTACTATGTAGGATATTGTTTGTTCACATAAGGGCGAAAATCCTAAAGTATATATCCTTTTCTAATAATTATTATTATATTACGGTTTAATAGATCTTTCTTCTTTCTAGGCAAATGCTATTTTATAAAATATTATTAACTCATCGTATATCAATTTCTTAATATTTTCACTTTTTTATTGAACACAATATGAAAAAAGAAACTTAAAATAAATTAAAATTATTTTCTAATGTCCATCTAATATTTGAAAAAATTTAAAATAAAAAAACTTGGTTCAAAGTATTGCTTCAAAATTGTACAGAAATTATAGAAATTAAAAATAAATATAAATATATCATCACGCCTTTTATCCATTACTGGGTATGGCACACTGCCAAAACAGATCTCGGTAAGTGATATATTTTTGAGCGTGAAATGTGGTTACCAGCCGTTAAATCACGCCCCCCAAAGATATTAGTTGTGGGTGAGCCACAGGGGTAATTTTAAATTGGTGAAAATGTTTTGTCGGCTGTGGGGATCAAACCAGGGTTCTTTGGATCCACAGGCCGACTTGATACCACTGAGCCATTACCATTAGATATTATATATGATCTATTTACAGAATCAGTTTATCAGTGTAACCATGTCATCATTTTGAGTAAATTCTACTCGTAGCAAAAAAATACCTAATCCCTTTTTTATAATGCGTCTATAATTGCAATATTACTATATATAGGATGGCTAGCTCAGTGGTATGAAGTCGGCCTGTGGATCCTGAGAACCCTGGTTCTATTCCCACAGGCGACAAATAATTTTTATAATTTCAAAAACTACCCCTGTGGCTCCTTCACCACTAACATCTTTGGAGGCCGTGATTTGAGGCCTGGTAATCGCACTTCACGCGCAAAATATATCACTTACCGAGATCTGCTTCGGCAGAGTGCCACACTCAGTAATGGGTAGAAGGCGTGATGATATATTTATATTTATTTACTATATATCACAATAGTAATTGCAATATATATGGATTTGTTAAAGTGTTATATAGTAAATGTATTTTTAAATTTTGCTTCTATTGGCAGCACTAAAATGTGAATCTTGATTGTTTATGTTGTCTTTTCGACCATACAAAGTTAGCAAACCATAGGGGCATTTGTTGTGAAGCCAATACATCCTATAAAGTGGAGGAAGAGAAATGGTCCATATAACTTTGTTTACAAATAAGTTTCTAATCAGAACTGTCATAATATGAGTTTGTTTTATAATAGTATATTAAAGAACTAGTTCTATAAGGCAATCTGTTAGCGCACGAGTCCAAATTTGTCAGATTTAAGAGCATTCATACCACTCCTACAAAATAAAAAGCGCCAAAAACAGTGCACTTATAGATCTCCTTAGCAACGTTTTTACAGTACGTTTATAGAGCTATAAGAACACCGAAATAGAAAATAATATTTTAATTTTACGAGACTATTATAAATAATAATAATAAAGGAAAACGATAACGCTTTAATAATAGAAAAATATGAATTATTATTTTATAATACCCCACTGCTTCAAGTATTATGTAGCTAAGCATATGGAATTACTTGTCTATTTTAATGGTCGAAGTGTTTTCTTATATTTCTGTCAGGCTACCAGTTTAACAGTAATGTTTATGATACCTACCTATAAACGTTGTAAGATATGATGTATTGTTTTTAATTACTTTTATATATGACATGTATAAACTGATTGAACAAATAAATCATAAATGTCATTTATTGCAACATATTTTTTTTCATTTGAGTTCAGTTTTATATGAGTTATTTATCGCTTTATCCCAGCATGGATAAACAAGCCTTAAAGCTTGTAGAATTTAAATTATATACTGTATATGAGCCATAAAATTAAAAAAAAATCATGAGGTAATGGCTCAGTGGTATCAAGTCGACCTGTGGATCCTGAGAACCCTGGTTCGATCCCCACAGGCGACAAAACATTTTCACCAATTTAAAATTACCGCTATGGCTCTCCAACCACTAACATCTTTGGGGACGTGATTTGACTGCTGATAACCGCACTTCACGCACATAAATATATCACTTACCGAGATCTGCTTCGGCAGAGTGCCACACTCAGTGATGAGTAAAAGGCGTGATGATATATTTATTTATTTATTTTTATAAAAATCATTATACAGGCTGTCTATATTTCGAGGCCCAGCATTAGGATCTCGGAACATGTAAGAGCTCCTATTTCAATTATATAGGACTTTTATACGCCTTGAGTAGAGAATCTCAATGGTGTTTTTATTTTCTCAAAAATTCCTATAGGTTACTAGATAATGGCAAAAAATTATTTTGGTCGATTTTTTCTTTTGCAAAAGTTTTAAACAACAGAAGTAGATACTATTGATACCTAATCAGTAGCGTAGGAAAATATTTTCATAAGAGCATATTTCCGAGATATATTATCTATGCAACTAATACTTCAAATAAAACTACAAAATTTCTTCATTAAAATAAATATTTTTTACTAATTTCAGCGATGCTAATGATATGTAGACCTATATAAATGAATAAAATAAATAAATATATAATCACGCTTTTTACCTATTACTCGGTGTGGTACAGTACCGACGCAGATCTCAGCTAGTGATATATTTATGCATCACCGCCTCCAAAGATATTAGTGGTGAGGGAGTCACAGAAATAATTTAACTGTGGTGAAAACTGTTTGTCGGCTGTGGGGATCAAATCCACTTTCTCAAATTCGCAATCCGGCTCGAAATCACTGAGTCACTGATCCCATACCCATGAAAATAATATAATTAATTAATTAAAAATATTTAAAAAAGTTAATCAAGTAGTCTATGTATTTAAACTTTTTGTATTTAATATAAAAATATTTATAATTACAATAATAACAAAATTATTACATATTAATAATACAACAACAGTAAATGTTTATTGATTACGAGTACAATGTGTTATTCAAATATTATTTTGTAAAATTACTTTCAAATATTATTAGTGAAAAATAAAATAAATAAATATATCATCACGCCTTCTACCCATTACTGGGTGTGGCACTCTGCCGAAGCAGATTTCAGTAACTGATATATTTTTCGCGTGAAATGTTAGTGGTGGGGCAGCTACAGAAGTAGTTTTTTTTTTTAAATGGTGAAAAATGTTTGTCGCCTGTGGGAATCGCACAAGGGTTCTCAGGAACCACAGGCCGACTTGATACCAATGAGATAGCTACCCCATTATTATTATTATTATTACTAGTGGGGTAATGGCTCAGTCGTATCTGAGTCGGACTGTGGATTCTAAGAACCTTGGTTCGATCTCCAAAGCCGACAAAACATTTTCACCAATTTAAAATTACCCCTGTGGCTTCCCCGCCACTAACATCTTCGGGGGCCGTGATTTAACGGCTGGTAACCGCACTTCACGTGCATAAATATATCACTTATCGAGATCTGCTTCGGCAGAGTGCCACACCCAGTAATTGGTAAAAGGTGTGATGATATATTCATTTATTTATTTTTTAAATTATTACTAGTGAATATTATAAAATAAAATAAATAAATATATCATCACGCCTTCTACCCATTACTGGGTGTAGCACTCTGCTGAAGCAGATCTCGGTAAGTGATATATTTTTGCGCGTGAAGTGCGGTTACCAGTCGTCAAATCACGGCCCCAAAACATGTTAGTGGTGGAGGAGCCACAGGGATAGCTTTTTCAAATTATGAAAATTTGTCGCCTGTGGGAATCGAACCAGGGACCTCAGGATCCACAGGCCGACTTCATACCACTGAGCTAGCCATCCCATAATAAATATTATAAAATTTGCAAATCGTAGAAAGCCTAGCATCGTTATATGCATTTTAATGAAGAAATTTAAAAATAATAGTTTCATTTCAAAAATCAAAAATTTATGTCATATTTCGAAAATGTGCCTCTATAAAAAATATTTTCATACGTCCTTGGTTAAGTATAAGCAATGTCTACTTTTTGTTTGATTTTTTTTTCCTTGATATTCACGAAATAATTTAAGAATGTATCCAGTGATTTATAGCAATTTTTGGGATACGAAAAATACCTCTGAGATGCCCCATTCAAGAATTCCCATTTAATTGCAGTCTTACAAGTTCCGAGATCCTAATGGTGAGCCTCGAAATAAAATAAATATTGAATGTTAATAAATAAATAAATATAACAATATAATATTATTTACTCATATATCAATTAATAAAGCAGACAAATAAGATTAAACAGCGAACAGTCAATGAAGAATACAACAATCGCAATGCGTCGAAATCAAAACTGCCAGCGCCATCTGTAAGATTTTCTACGAACTACACAACGATTTTTCCCCTACCAGCATTCTCTCAAACTTAAATTCCGATAATTCCCAAAACTAATTGCCATGAAATACACAACTTGTTTTACAAAAATTCCTTTGATAGTTATAAAAGTATTTAATTTTGAAAAAAATAAATACAATATACAAAAAATTACGCGGTTTTTCCAATGACAAAGACCAGTGACCTGAGAACGTGAGCTACCGCAGTGACGTCACAACTGCGCAGACATCGCAATGCGCTCACGATGACGTCAAGTAATTTTAGTTCCGAAAGCTCTCACACTGCGGCGCTCGATATTAAGCTCAGGATTTTAGTTTTAGAATTTGCCGCACAGGCGGCAGCACCAGCCTGAAATGTTCCTTTGCGGAGTTAATCAAAAAATATATCCTTTTGACATTACATTATTGTTAAGAAAATAAATGTATAGTTTTAAAATATATTTAACTCTAGAATACAACAATTTCATGTATCATTTTCAAAGTTAGAGTAGTTTAAATAGTAGCGAAACAATTAATCTTTGGAATTACTCGTTTACTCTCAAGTGCTAAAGAGCGCGTGTACGATGCGCATCTGAAAAGGGTTAGAATATTCCAAGAATGTGCGAGATTAATGAATTTTTCAATGAAATTTTTGTACATTAATCTAACACGCTGGGTACAACGTGATAATGAATATAAATGGTCCAAAATGACACAAAATTTTTCTTTCCTATCAGATGTAAAAAATTTCGCAAACTGTCAGCTAAATAGTTTTAAACTTTTTACGCTTTTAGAGAGGTTCTCGTCCCTCTTGATGTCATCAATGGTTTGGGAACCATATTCACACATTTCCGGTTGTAAGCGATAAATCTATCTCTCAATATTTCTCATTTCCGCCGCATGAAATTGTTTCACAAACTAGTGATTCGTGATTGTCATTTTGTACGGCCGTTTGTCTCTCGCTATTTGAATTGGAACAATTGAATTTATGTTGTGGTAATAATTACTTCGCAATTGCGTATCAGTTTCAAACGTGTTAATGTCAATTCTGAAAATAATTGATGTCATTCATTTGCTATTAATATAATGTGTCAATTTATTTCTCTTAAAGCAGCTATACTATCTTGACATTTTACATTTTTACTACCATGAAATTTAAGACATTTTCAGGATATAATTACTACCTACAATTAATATTTAGATAAACGAATATATTAAATAGTTATTTTGAAAGGTAAAGTGCTGCAACAACTCCATTTTATTTTTTACCGATTTTTTAGTATGGTGTTTACAGATTTTCATACAAGTCGTTAAAACACGGTCTTAGATAAAATTTGTATATGATAATAATAATAAAAATAATCATTACACCAAATCTCGTTATCCATTTTCATATATTTGCAATACCCGTCTTTTTTATCCTGTCATAACATCATAGATTAAGAGAGTTTTTGTGCATTGAAAATTTATTGTGGTATCACTTGAAATCGGAAATGTAGCAATCTCTTGGACCCTAACATGTTACTTAAACTCTAATTGTGCTATTATAATGAAACTTTCAAAAAGTAAGTAACAGTTAATATGTAAGTATTGTTATTTTGTTTATTGTCTATTACCCCTAACAATGAATTATATTATTATATATTATATAGCATAGTTTACAGGCTATGAAAAATTACTGATCGTTTATAAAATGAGGTCTGGTTGCAGGCAATATATTTTGTTTTGTTATTTCTTTAATTTCAATTACATTTTATAAATTAAAATATAATGAATTCATTTTATCTGCAATGCAGTGTTTCAAACAAAACGATTATTTAATACATAAAATAAACCAGTAGATCCAAATGTATGTGCATCCTACATCCCACCTATATTATATTACGTAGAAATATATTTTTGAAACTTTTTATTTCAACTGTAATTATACCGTAGAGGTATATTAAATTAATAGAGATATAGGCGTTTAACATAGTTACGGTGCCAAATAACAATAACAATACAAAACCTGTTCACTCAATAATATATATATATATATATATATATATATATATATATATATATATATATATATATATATATATGAGGGTGTTATGTCTGGATGAGAATGTTTGACGAGGACTGATTATTTGATGAATTTAATGAGTGAATATTTTATGAATGATTTTAGGGTTTGTGCTACCCCATTTGATGGGATATAGCGTGATGATATGTATATATATATATATATATATATATATATATATATATATATATATATATATATATATATATATATATATGGGGTTATGGTAATCGTTCAGTGGTATCCCACGGCCAACACCAATTTAAAAAAAAATTACCCCTGTGGTTCCTCCACCACTAACATCTTTGGCGGGCGTGATTTGTCATCTGGTAACTGCACTTCACGCGCATATATGCATAAAATAAATAAATAAATATATCATCACGCCTTTTACCTATTACTGGGTGTGGCACTCTGCCGAAGCAGATTTCTTGCTACAAATTAGAGTAATTTATTAAAATAATCAACATGGAAGTACTATCATTATTATTTGCATTTCATTATATTTATTAAAAATTAATAGCTACATTTATAGAATTTGCCACAGTAAAATTAAGTACATAATTTGAATTAAATAAAATGTGTGGATAGACCTAATTAAAATATTTTGATACACGTTTCTACTTATATCTAATATCTATAACAAAATCACAATTACAAGAGTAACATAGAGAAATGTTGTTTCCATGGCGTAGTTACCACCGAAACCATAATCCCCATATATAAGCGCATCATTAAGATACGCATGTGAGTGAAATTTGCAGAACGAGGCGTTGGCCGAGTTGTGTAATCACACTTTAGAGTTTGTTTGTTTAAAACGCAAGAGAAACGAGTCCTGCTAAGAACACTTGCAATATTTAAATAAATGTCTGAAATTCGGAATAATTGAGCTAAAATCGAATATAACAACGAGTTGCTTATCTGGAGCATATGTTTTGAGATTGAAGGTTTGTTTGTTAGAAGTGCGAGTGAATGAACCTTATCAAGGATACATTTTAATATAAAAAGTAATTGAAATACAATACAATTTTCACATTAGAAATTTTATATATTAACTAGGTATTTCATGGCATAACGGCATTATATACTTTAACAGGATGTTTTTATACTTTGAGAATACAATTTAAGTGTATATTATGACGTACAGATTATAAAAATAAAGATCTTTTTTGAAAATTTGCAAAATTAAAAAAGAATTACTTTAAGTAAACACTTTTAGTAACAATGGGCCATATTCAGCATGTGTACTTAATAACATACTTAGGGTGTTCTTAACTAAGATCGTACTTACCGATAAGTATGATCTTAAAAATTTTCATATTCAACAACCGTTCCTAAGCGATACTTTGTTAAGTTCAATATCAAATAAAATTACATATGACAACATTGCGATTTGCTATTTTGTTTTATATGTCAAAAGTGTTTGACATCATTGAATTTTAAACAATAAAAGTTAAAATAATCTTGAAACTGAACTAATTATCTCAAAAAGATAAGTTATTTTCTTAAATGCTTTGTTCTGATCTCTGTCTAACGTGATTTCCGTTAATTTATGTAGGAATAAAAGATAAGGCTGAAAAAGTTTAGCGATGAGGAGAAAATGATTGTTGTAAAGTTTATTACTGAAAAATCATCAATAATAGAATCAAAAGCATCTGATGCAGGTATAATTAGAAAAAGGCAAAAAGTTTGCAACGGTCTGTCATTAAAATTGAAATCTCACGGCTTTTCTAGGGAAGAATACGTTATAGCAAAAGATAAAGTTGCAAAATACAGAAAAGAGCAGAAAAAACAGAAAGTAGATCTATAAAGCTACCAGAACCGAATTAAATAGAATAAATAATAGCTGAAGTTAATATTAATTCATATAAATCCAATGGTACACACATAAATATTTGCAAATATACACAAAAGTATCGAATCATGAATCCTCTATCCAGTGAGGCATGTTGTGGGGGTATGCCACCATTTGCAGGAAAATCATGTATTGTTTTATTGTATTATATATAATTTTTCTTATGTTTGTATTAAATAAATACTATCAAGTGTGAAATTATAGGTTGTGTAAAATAAATTATTAATTATATAAAACAAACTTTAAAAGATTGCTGCCTTTTTGTAGCTTAGGTGTACTTTAGTAACAAAATAATTGCAATTACGTGTACAATTTGAAAGAACTCAATAGAGATGATTAAAACTAATAAATAAATTATGAATTTTTGTTTGGATAATCTCAAATTTCAAAATTTAGATTTTATAAATATATTAGTTTAAAAAAAAACCACATATTTTTTTTTTAATTGCTGTCACTGAGCAATATTTTAAAATAAGATTAGCATTTTCAAAAGTTTTTACTGTATATATAGTTCAACCAACTTAAAAGATTTTGAACTGGGTTCATGTCGATTGATTACTTAATTAATGTATTCTTGGAAGTTGTTTCCAAAATTTGTTGGTGTATTTCTGTATCTAAAATACAACTAAATCGATTTTTTTGACACATTTTACTTGACGCGTTGACAGTTTTAAATAATTATATGACAACTACCTATCATTTGTCACAAACAAAAAAGCATCTACACAGATAATTTCCGGGAATAGTCGCAAGAGCTTTATTCTCTGTATAATAATGACAGGATTGGTTAAAACGCAGACACGTGATATACAATGAAGCATTTCATTGGTTTTGAGAAACGTCAAAAAATAATCGCGATAATTACACTTGTGCAGTTATCACTTATTAATTCACTTATTTCTATAACAACGTTGTCAAATAATGAAACACTAGTGGTTGTTTAACGTCGTGGGGCAATATTCACCTAAATTCTACTATAGAATTCTATACGGCGCGATTCAGGGATTGTTTAGTTATTACACTACACAGGAAATTAATCCCATACACATTAGAGGGAGCTTACAAGGTTAGTCGAATCCGAACAACTCGAATGCAGTTTTATTTTCAGATATAAGCTGCAGTCTGTGAAGTTTGAAATCGTGAAGTAACATTGTAAATCTGCTACGACGATTAGTCAATCACTGACGCGGAAATGTATTCCCTATACAGTGCAGCGTTATGAAGTTCGCGAGACAGTATAGTTTGAGCGTATTTCTCTTTTCATATTAACGCGCGTTTTCATAAAGCACGTGTTTTGTTTCAGTGACGCAGTGACTGTGATTGGACGACGCACGCTCCGCCCCGCTGACAACGGGCTCCGCGCATTGCGGAAACGAGTCTGAATAATTACAAGTACCGCATCCGGGAACAAAGGGACCACAACACACACCCTCTCTCACGCTAACACTTCTTCCACTGACCGAATCCCATATGGTTCACAGTTTTTTAACACGTTGTATTTACTTATTCTTTTTCGGGGAATTCTCGCTCTCGCGAGAGGGTTTTAGATAGTCTTGAATCCCAAACAGATACAAACGTTTTCTTTTACTTTAGACAAAGAATTTGTGCGATATAGGGATATAAGATTATTCGCTTTAAATTTTAAATTTAAAAACGATTTTGTAGCATATTATGGCAAAATTGATTGAATTAAATAGGTCAAATTAAAATAAATTGAACTGTTTCATTTTCGTTTGCTACCAACGGGTTATCGATAACAGTAAAAGCGGACGATTTCGATTAAATCGGAGTTATCATGCTCCTTTAGGGAGTCATCTTCGATATATTGTTAAAAAAAAACCTGTAAGTCATTAGATAATGATGAAAAGCAAATATTGCTTCAATTTTTCGTTTATAAATAATTGATTGATGGGGACAAAAGTTATAAATAAAAAAAGTTTGAAATTTTAAAGTTATATTTAATAGGGAAGATGAATAGTTAAACATAATTTTATAACATAAAATTATCATATTTTAAATGAAATCTGCCTTAAAAATACCTTGTAAAATGTATATTTTTTTTTCTGATTTTATCTATCTCAAACTTAATATTATTAATCAATCACAAAAGTATTAAAATCAATCTAGTATTCTATTTTTTTTGTTTTTTTGTTTAGGATCTATTTACAAAAGAAAAATTCGACCAAAATCAGTTTACGCCATTATTAATGGGAAGTTTTTAGATAATAAAAACTAGAAATGGGCGAATACCACGCACAAATACTCGAATATCGCTAATACTGAAAGTATTTGATATTCGAGATCTTCGAATATTTACGCCTATGGCGAACATTCGAATATCACTAATATCGTGCGATACGTCTTGAATTGAAACAGCACTGCCTTCGGCGCTTTGATGAACTCATTTAACAGTTGTAACATTTGCCACCTGATAGTTAAAATGAAATGAGTTTTAATAAATAAGAAAAATAGGAAAAAAAAAATTTCCATCACTTGTCTCATAATTCCACAGAGGTTTTACAGCACGTTTGCATCAACTTCTCAGGTCATCAACAAACGGCTGGTCAGTTCAGCTTTAACCATAGACGCGTTTCGTCCTTCCGGTTTCATCATATGGTGCGATCATTTATCCAACTAGATCAACTAGGAAATAGTGGATTGTGATACCGACTTAGCTGAACTGACTGATGTTAACCTATCTACAACGGTAACATGACATGAGAGTTATGAAGCCACTCGTGGTGTCATCTACCGACAAAATGAGTTTTGTTTTACGTACATGTTTACTTATTTATTTCATTTCAATCATGTCATAATCCTATTCATGATGATAATTTAATTAATATTAACTTATTATTATTTGCAAAAATAAATTGAATTTTTAAATAAATAACTATTCTGGGTATATAAATATTTGAGGTATTCGAATATTCGGGATCTGACTAATATTCGAATTCGAATTCGAGAAATTTGATATTCGCCCACCTTTAATAAAAATATATTTACTCGTAAGTTGTTCCCCCAAAGGTGCATAATAAATCTCATTTTACCGAAGTTGTATATAGCTGTTAGAGCCGATAGTATAAAGGCAATTCAACGTGGTTTAAGCAGTTAGTATTTATAGTTATGATCTTAATCCTATTAGGTTATTGATTACGAAACTATTTAATCTAGGTTTTGAATTTGAACCTGCTTTATAGTATCGGCCTTTATAGTTGTGGTGCTCTGCTGTAGTTGATCTCGGTAAGTGATATTTTTACGACGAAGTACAGTTTTCTGCCGTTAAATTATAAAATTATAAGAGAAGGTCAATCGCTGCTCATAATCAAAATCACTGTTGAGGTAGTGTTTCGTAAAATTTAAAAAAAATATTAATTCTTTAAATTGTTATTATCTTCAAAATAGAACCAAAACACGACTGAAAAATATACGAAACTAACGCGTTTTTCTCGCACTCGCATAGTAAGGGGCTGAGACTAGCTTCTGAGCTCTTTCTGTCTAGCCGAATGCTGTATCGAAATAAAAAAATTAAAAAAAACCATACGAGATATTACGTATGTGTACCTCCAACGCTTAACAGCTAAGTCAGAAGTGCAAAAGAAGCAGTAATTCATTGTTGTTTCTTTTCTGCGGTCTTTTGTATAAGTGCATACGTCTTTTAATTCGTCTAATTAAATCATTACTTTTATTTAAGAAAAAAATTAGACATCAAGTAACATGTTTATTGACAACTGTATTACTTGTCAAATTTGTAGTTTACATCAGTGGCATATCATATTAGTCAAATAAATAAACAGATTTATTTAAAAAATGACACGAAATTACTACAAATATTCAGATTGATCATCGTTTCGATGCAGACATGAGCTCGCACAACGCACTAATAATGTTTTTACAATACTTATATTGTAAGTTACCTATTAATAACAAAATTTAAACACAGTAAGAGGAACTTTTATTGCACAGTGGTTTCCATGGTTATATCAGGACTTTAATATTTACTTACTGTCCACCGTGAACAGTAGGTAAATATTACATATCAAGGTCCTGTTTAATTTGACAACAATTTGACAGTTGTCAATTTTTCTTCTTCTTCTATTTGTGCAAGTATTGTAAAAAATAGCTTACTAACCTCGAACTGTAAGTGATTTTTTAGGTCGTGAATGTTTAGAAAAACGAGGCCCGTATTCTTGACTAAAAAGCTGTCACTTACAGTTCATGGTACGTAATATACTATTCTGTGTCCATTCTTTCAAAATTATGACACACTTTGACACATTGGACGCTACTGCTTAGAAAAGTCACAACTGACGTTCCAAATGCAATGAAAATAAAGCATTTACTACGTCATTTAAACTTTTTAATGGATTATAAACTCCATTCCCTGTATGAAAAACGATTACGTCATATGTGGACGAGGTTATCATAGATACGATGAAATATAGCTATCTTTTTTTAATCATATTCGTACCTATGCGAATGGCATTAACGTATGTCTTAATAAGTAAAGACGCATGTTTAATGTTTTTTCACGTTCTATCACATTTATTATTTTAATGAAAACGTATGACAGTTCTTACTAATACGAAAATTTATATTGACTTTGTTCACATTTGTTTATAAAATAAAAATAGAGACCTATGGTCATGATTTTGTTATTTTCTCGCCTGTTATTGTGACATTTTTTATACATAAATAAAGACTGAGAAATAAGAAATGGCAAAAAAATTTTGGTTAATCAAATGCAGAAATGCGTTTGTCATCTTAATGATTATTTTAAGCTGGAGTTAGATAATCGAGGATCTTTAATTAATTTAACTGTAATACAAGAAGTAATGTTCATTGTATTTTGTATTTTCATATATTATTTATTTATATATAATAATAATACATATACAAATGTATATTCCTTTGAATTTTATTTTACAAAATTACATATTTCAATAAGGTAGGTAATATAATTCGTGGGATAAGATAAATTTATATTTTCTTATTATTTAATATATGCAGAATTTGGTTTCATTTATAAACTAATTAAATTTTATAAAGTAATACATATTTTAATCTGACATTTAAATTTTAGGTTATGTTTTAAAAATGTCAATCCAAAACCAATGTAAACGTTTTAAGTACAAAATCTTGAATCACATGGATACCGAATGTGACGTAATAGTTTTCATACAGGGAATGAAGTATAACAATGAGCTGCGATTGGTCTATTTAATATCACTTTTGCGTGATGATGGAACCTCAGAGGAAGATGCAAAAAATTGTTTGATACTCCTTCAACCCTCTTTATTTACCATGTAAGCGTTGGAGGTACATTTACTTAACATCATATACAATGTTATATTATTCATTACAAATATTTAACGAAATGTGCCTCAGCTCTACGACTAGCTCCAACCGACAACTGGTATTGCATAGTGAGTATAATGGTGATTAAGCCATTTACTTTTTCTGTTACAAATTCATAAAGCTCAAAATATGTTTCAAATTACCACTATAAATCAGACAATATGACATTAATATTTAATTAACAAAAATAGTATTTTTAATTTGTTTCTAATTTCGTAGTGAGATACTGCCTCATCTGTCTCTCTAGACAAGCCGCCACTAGTGGAGGAGGAATTTCACGAGTAATTTTAATAGGGACAAAATCATTTGTTAGCTATAGGAATCAAACTCAGATTCTCATTCCACAGCCCGCCGCGTTGCCCAAAACAATTTAACATCCGATCGCATTACGGTAGCGACTTTCGACCTTAGTGATTCCGGGTTCTCGATCCTTCCCTAAATCAAAAATTAAATGGACCATTTCTCATCTGTCACTATCTATGCTTGTAGCGTAGGTTGGTAATGATACTTGGCAGGAATACTTTACAATTACATCTGTAGTGATCCGCAGTTGCTGAACTGAGTCTTGGCGTCCTGGGTGGCTATGGACTGTCAAACATATGTCTGTACTTTATTCATACAATTTAACCTTAAATAAAATGTCAAACGTCATTCAAAATTGAGCGTTTTTTCTGTTCCTGAGTAAACATTTTACTCTGAGACAGTTCAAAAATAAATTATTGTTTTACTTTAATTTGTGTCAAATAAATTATGACGTTTGAGGTTAAATTTGATAAATAAAGTACAGACATGCGTTTCACAGCCAGGGGATCTATTCTAATTCGTAGCACAGATTTACTTATTATTAGCGCGATGTGGCTGTGCTATAATATTTTCATGACAGCTATCCTTAATTGTCCTCATAGCGGACTCAGTAACAAATTAGGAAATTATATTTTTAATATTGGTATTAAAAATATAGTATAGCTGCCAACACTTTTATTTATAAATAAATATTCATGCCAAATTGTCAAATGTGTTCAATTTCATGATATAAATGCAGTTTCTATTTGAATTTTATATCTGTCATTAAAGATAATTATTATAAATAAATCAATCAGAAAAAAATCAAACATCGAATGACATTTAGTGTGACTACGACCATAGCGGGACCTATTTAGCTCCCACTAAAAATTTGCGATGTGGCTAAATGATGACGTTAAACAAATTTTTTTATTTATACCGTCAGGTGGATCCTTGTTGTTGCTACCGTTGCCACAATTAGAATAGACTCCCAGGAGGCCAAGACTTATTGAACACCCGTTTTTCAAAGAAAAGTGTATTAATGTTTTTTTTTTATTGTTCATAAAAATGACAACTTAAATTTTGATGGAGGTGCCATTACAAAAGCAAATAACTAAATTGTCAAAGTACGAGCTACGAGGGCGCTGTTTAAAATAGGTGCCGCAAATTCTTGTTACGGCCCTGATTAAACTCAATTTTTAATTTGATAAAATTAACTTTAAATGAATGAATAAGATCATCTTAATTAAATTATAATCAGATTCAATCACAATTCAGTCTTGTTGATAAAATTCTAAATGTAAATTTGAAACTCGAAAGAAAGTAAAATGTAGAAGAAATTAATTACACTAAGCATTAAATAAATTTTAATAGTTTGACTATGTTAAATGTATGTTGAATAAAAGTGTAGTGAATTAGTTATAATTTAATTTGTCAATAAGCATTTGAGAGAATGACCGAGACGGAAAATAATTAAAAAAATTAATGAGAGTTTAGAGGTATGACTTTAAACTTTAAGGCATGGATTTAATTATTTCGAGGAAATAAACAAACAAAATCAATTATGTTTGTGAACGAAACGTAATGAGTGTACAAAGAAATATTTGTTTTGTAAGGATAGCTGATACAGTATTACATTCAGGAAGAAGTAGACTAAATATTAGCAATATGCTTACAAGAGGTGTCTACATCGTTTTTCATGAATAGCATTAAAAATAATACCATAATCAAAAAGCAAGACGAGCGTAGCGGGTCAAACAATTCCATGCGAGGTACAAAAATTACATATTGGCATCAAACCTATGAATAAACAAAAAAAATATATTTCAAATATTATCATATGTAAATTATCGTGAGTGGTTAAATTTTGCCAGATTAAAAAAAAAAGATTTTTACAAAATCTTGTTGCCTAGCCATTTATCAAATGACAATGAGGTCAATTCTACTACATAAATTGTTAAGTCCGATCAACAATGGTTGCAAGGAAGGTTATTATCAAAAGATATAAATAAATAAATAAATATATCATCCCGCCTTCTACTCATTACTGGGTGTGGCAATCTGCTGAAGCAGATCTCGGTAAGTGATATATTTTGTGCGTGAAGTGCGGTTACCAGCCGTCAAATCACGGCCTCCAAAGATGTTAGTGGTGTGGGAATCGAACCACGGTTCTCAAGATCCACAGGCTGACTTGATACCACTGAGCTAGCTACCTACCCCTTATCAAAAAATAATGGTAGCAATTGCTATACTTGGCAATTTTTAAGACAGACATGATTGTCAAAAAAACAAGTGATTTTTATTAATGTCAAATACGCTCTCATAAAACAATTTTAAAATTTTGCTAGAAAACAATTAACTAGGAATGATATTCAGCTGATTATTTTTGACCTTACGAAAAATCAGTGAAATATTTCATTAATTGTTTCATGTGTGTGTCTTAATCAATTCTGTCATTATAATAGTAAGAATAAATAAATGTCAGATAGATAGTTGTCAAATAATAATTTAAAATTTTCCACGCGTAACAAAATTTCTGTTTGGATTAAATATGAGTCAGAAAATAATCTATTTAAAAATTATTCGAAAGTTCGATAAATTAGATTATTATAATCCGGTTCCTATCTCAAACTTGTTGCCATTTGTCAATTGCTACTAGAGTTCTACAAGTTCTTGTGGCTATTGTCTGACAAGTTTTAAATTCGAAATCTGTCGAATTATTTTCAATTTATTCTCACTCTCTTGTTATATTATTACTGATTATTTCCAGTATGAATAAATTAAAGAAAAAGTCTTTATTTCTATAACTACGAGGGCAGGGTGAAAAGTCCCTGAAAAATGAAACAAGAAATGATTTATTTGGTCAAAACATATTTTATTTCTCAACATAATCTCCTTGTAGCTCGATACAATTTGTCCACCTTTTTCAAATTTTTCGATCCCTTCCAAATAATACGATTTTGGCAATCCTTCAAAATAGGCGTTTGTCTCAGCAATGACCGCATCGTTGGAGCCAAATCTCTTTCCGCCGAGCCATTTCTTCAAGTTTGGAAATAGATAAAAATCGCAGGGGGGCAAATCTGGAGAAAAAAGTCCTTATTGCGCTTGAACATCACCAAACACTCCTTTTACGGTTACACGTTGTCAACAGAGAGCAAATGCGGCACCCATCTGGCAGATAGCTTTCTCATATCCAAAAATTTATGCAAAATGTTCCGTACCCGTTCGGTTGAGATGCTCATAGCCTCAGCCAGCTCGTGCACTTTAACTCGCCGATCGTCCAATATCATACCATGGATTTTATCGACGATTTCTGGCGTTGTAACCTCAATTGAACGGCCAGAACGTTCGACGTCCTTTGTGGTCATACTACCACAACGAAAATCAGTAAACCACTTGTGAATCGTTCCAATCGATGGTGAGGAGTCCCCATAATGTTTAACAAGCGATGCTTTGGTTTGCGTAATGTTTTTTCCACGCAAGAAATAATGTTTATCAAGACGCGAAATTCACTTTTTTCCATGCTTTCAAAAATCTTCAAGGTTGCTTGCTTTCGATGGGTGTCAAAACAGAACTGACTGACATATCAGTCTGAAAATTTTAATGCGTTCTAGTTAAAGATGGTACATCACAAATGTCACATGAGATTTGCGATTGTGGAGCCATCTGTTTTATTTTTCAGGGACTTTTCACCCTGCCCTCGTATATTATGATTCACACGATTAATTTATTATAAATAAATAAAATGTACCAGGTGCAGAAATAGTAGTTTGAACTTTTCTTAAACTATCGATTAAATTGAAATGATCGAACTGAGTATAAGGTTTAATTGAATGAGTATGCAAATGACTGGTAATTTTGTTGAGCTGTTCACCAAAGCCTTGTTTTGCTATCAATGATACTGCCGAAGGGCGATGAGAGTGGTTGGTGATTTTTAAGCTCTTCGTTTCTAGTTCAACCTTCTCTACCGATGTCTATTATGATAATGTATTTAGAGACGAGTTCTTATCCCATTTTTCTAGTTAGAGTTGCTACATAAAATCAATCTGTTAGTTTTAATTACAGTGTTCTCTGCAGCCTTTCGGGTTATATTAATTCCACGAATTTGTTATCAACTGTATATCTTTCACAGATAATGTTTCGGAACTAATCTTTCTTTTAATATCACACTCTTGAAGACTTTTTCTATATTGGCATTTCTAGCTTTTCTTGCCAATTGTCACTTACTGCACTTATTTGCGTCCGGAAAATTATTATTTTCTGCAATCAAGTATTAATAGAATAACACTATTGATTTCGGTTGTTATAAATACAAAAAATGACAGTAAAGTCCGTATGTCAGGACCCATAATTCCGGATAGAATTGTGGACAAAATTCTGAACAGAATTTTTATGAACAAATTTCTGGACTGAATTGACTTTTTAGTGATATCAATGTATTATAAGTATTATGTTGTATACTAGATTGTCACATTCAAATATATCAAATAAAATATAATTGTAATTGAATTACCAGCTAAAATGCAGTATCACCTTTATTTACGTGAAATTCAAATATGTCAAATAAAACATAATTGTTATTTGATTACCTGTCATTGGCAAACTTAATTCCACCTTTATTTATAAACATGGTTTTTTATAATAACACCAAATTGGGAAACTTTAATCCAGAAAATTAATCAAGAACTATCAAGTCAACAGTGACGAAGCTTGTCAACCGAACAGATGCCAACCCAAATTTTTTTGTCAATCTTTTATAGTCATTCGGAACATTATTAATTTTACTTTCGAAACAGAACATATTCTCTATTTGTTGGCAGATCAGAGAAATCAAGTTAGTTAATTTATTTCCGAGTTATAAATCATCTCTTTTTAGGATCGTACTGCAAAGAATATAGAGTCGACGAACTTCATTCGTTACTGCATTTAATCTGGATTCAGAGTTTACTTTAAAATAATATATCATAACATATCATAACATAGCATAACACATGCAACATTCTAGGTTTCATAGTTAAAATTATGTATAAGTAATACCAACTTCATGTTATTGTATTGCTTATATATTCAGTTCTATTTTTACAGTTTTGACATTAGTTCTGAATTGGTAGAATCATGATGGATACCGACGATATTGTTCTCATTACCGTAGTATTATCTTCCGTAATAGCTGATTTAAAACGGCAGATATCGCATTCCACATTATTTTTTTCTTCACATCTTTAAAATTTGATTGAAATTTCTCATTTATTAATGCATTTTTTTCTACAGTTGAAATTAATTATATTACACTCATTTTATAACAAAAATGCTATTTTCAAATTTGACAGACGTCTAAATTGTTATTGTCTCTGTCTTTGCTTTAAGTGTAAACAAATAACGGTGACACACGAATTCGTTCGAACGTAACCGATTACATAACATAACTATATGAATTAAAAATTGGCCATATTCTATGTTTTCTTAAGTTATGTTATATTATGTTATGATTCTTATGATAACTATGAAACATTACATGTATATATGTGCATTTATATTTTCATTATGTTATGCTATGATATGATAGGGTATGTTATGTAAACTCTGAATCCAGCTTACATTTGCGTAAATTTTCCAAATTTACAATTAACCAAACACAATTCACAAGCGTTACGACAGAACGGATAAAACACATACAAGGGAATATACCATAAAAGTAATACTTGTATTTTTATACCTTCTGGAACGTCATAGAAGTATCACTTTAATGATATTTGAAGAAAATCATTAATATTAAAAAGAGTTTGTAAATTTGTACATGAGAATTACATAAAATTTAGCTAAATGTGTTTTAAAACACATAATATTAAAAGAGCTGTAGTTTCTTCTACGTATTTTTAATATTATAATTTTAAAGTAGTTAAAATGATAAATATATTCGTATATGGCCACCCAATAAACTCCCAAATTCATTTTCCCCTAAGATGTAAACTTCAAGCAACAGCTACTCCAGTGAGATAAAGTATGCCAAAACTTTAAGAATAGAAAAAATGAATTAGGTCTTATTTGATCCAGTTAAAATTGATTGATACCAAACATGAAAAAAATGTAGTATAAATTGACATGAACCGGTTTTTATATCGGAATTTAGCTCTTGAAGTATTCCCCAAGTTGATTTGGTATTCAAGTCGTTACCGGGCCGTCAAGTTCGAGCACACGTCGCCACCGCTGCCTCCACGACGACGCCGTGACGCCTGATTGAATTACTGCACAGGTGGCTACGACGTTGCAATTTAGACACGGAAATTAATGGCTCCCGGTTGACAAATTTTCACATTGAACCTATGATAGATTGTGCTCTATCACATTTGATCAGGTGCGTATACAAGCCACTTTGTAATAATCCCCCAAAAGGATTTGCAGTATAATGAAATGTGATTCTTACTTTAAAATTTCGAGGAGAAATATCTAACAATTATGAAGGATATTCAGAATATTCTGAGATTTTCACGTTTAGTACGCATGTTTTGTTTTCATTCACAGATAATTTTGGGAACACAACAGGAATTAGTTACCATCAAACAAAATCAACAAGATATGTTAATTTTTTTTCTAAAACTAAAAATTTAAAATGGTAGATATAACTTACTATTAACCTAAGAATCGAAAGCCAAGCTGCATAAGATTTTTTTTGTACACTCATTGTAAAGCTCTGTTTCGTATCATAATGCATTAAGGGGTAAGGCCAATCTAGAATTTTCAATTATGCATTTTTTTTTTTGCTTAAATTATAGTTTAAACCCTTAGGAATAAGGGGCAATTAATTTAAATGTCGCGCGGAAGTATTTCAGAGGGGAAAAAGGCCACGCGCTAAGCGACAATTTTATGGCGCAGGCATTGCAGATTAGAGGTAAATACAATATTTCTATGAAAAATATATTTTTTTTAAATTTAATTTTAATATTTACAATCTGTTAACATTAAACAATAAGTAAATTTTTTGGCGGTTTAAGAGGAAAAATATGACTCGAAACTTTAAATGCGTTTTTTTCGAAACCATATTTTCAAAATCGAGCGAAAAGAAATCTGAAATACTAATTGATGGATCGTGCTGAATCTTTTTATTTCTTATTGTAGATATAAAATACTCAAAAACTACGGGGGCTTTTTTTTTAAAGTGCTTCATTCGTTTTTTATGGTCATTTTTATACAGAAATTTAGTTCCGAATAATAAACTTTTTTTTCAAACGTGCGCCATTTTGTTAAAAATCAAAATTTTCAAAATCCAGCCCTTAGTTTTTTAGAATATACATCCGAGATTAAGAAAACATATCCCTTTTTGTTCCATGTCCATTGCTGTTCCCGGAATGTTTTCGCCCGGTTTGCCCTACGCGCCGAGAGGAGTCGCCATTTTTTTTTATTTCTGACGACAATTTTGAATATTTTCTTAAAAAAAAAATTTGAAATAAAGTTTAAAGAGCATTAAATAAAGATCCAAAAACAGTTCTTAAGCAGCACGTTTAGATTTCGTTAAAAAAATCTAGAAAATGACCCTTTTTTTCCTTGCCTAGAGTGGCCTTACCCCTTAATCAGTTATATGGTTTTAGAACGAAAATTTCTATTCCTGAAAAATTATATTTTCGATCAATAGTCGAATTGGATAATGTTCAAGTATATCTTTGTTAATTAAAAAAGTTTTGTATAATATGAAATGGGAGTTACTTCTTTAACTTCGTTGCTCATCTGAGCTCGCCCCCGGCTTTATCATTTATATCTTGTTTTAAAATAACAATGGTAAGTAGAAATTTTGAGATTCTCAGTTAAATAAAATTCTTCTTTTACCAAGCAGATTGAAATCAACTAAATAATATAGACCGTCGTACAGCAGTGAATACAATTTGTTTCTATAAAGTAAGTGCTCCGCGTACAACTTTCATTTACCACTATAGGCAAATGCAGCTAAGCGTTACACCACCTAGCGGTAATTTTTAGAACTACTGTATCCAGGATACATTTTGAATTGTATTATATATTAGATACAGATATGTTCAAATATTTTCGGTGTGTTGATAAAATATATAATGTAGAACGATTATTACTACGTACCAGGATGTAAAAAAACATCGAGATGTATCCTTTCATGTATTGCCAAAGAAAAAAATACAAAAAGCTAAATTTGAGACAAAATTTGGGGTTGCCGAATTAATCGATAAACATGCAGTATGGATTATGTGATTAAAAATAGGGGAAAAAAGTTAACCCGCGTACGGTAGTATGTTCCCTACATTTCACAAAAAAATATTACATTATTATTTCAACTTTTTCAGTAGTAAAAGAATGCTATTTCAGGAATGTTTACGTTACCAGGGATACGTCTTAGGACCAAAAATAATATTTTTACTTCAATTGTCATGGTGATAAATAATAATAATAATAATCTTTATAAGTTCATAAAAACACTGGTATTTTTAGTCTTAATGGAACAAATAACCCTTTTTATGGTAAGTAGCTAATCAAGTAATATGTAAATAGAACTATTGCCAAATACAATTTTTCACTGTACATCTCAAACGAAATGCAATACCTATTAATTGAAAGCCAAAGAAAATACGATAAATAAATTCAAAATAGTGACAGAATTTAGAGAATGATATATAAAATTTCGCACAAAGTAAACATTAAAACGCTACGCATAATAAATAAATAAATAAATATATCATCACGCCTTCTACCCATTACTGGGTGTGGCACTCTGCTGAAGCAGATCTCGGTAAGTGATATATTTTGCGCGTGAAGTGCGGTTACCAGTCGTCAAATCACGGCCTCCAAATATGTTAGTGGTGGAGGAGCCACAGGGGTAGCTTTTGAAATTATGAAAATAATAATAATGTCAAAATAGAGAAATGTCACTATACAAATACAATAGAAGAGACAGAAACAGTAGATACTATAATAAATATATTAAATAATCAACCGAAAACGTTTGGAAACTCTGATGTACAAGTAAATATTTAATAAATACAGAAAGAGCACTTAACCATTTCAGGCTTAGAAAATTTTGATATACTAATTTTTATTCTAAATTCTAGAGATTTAATATATAGTGACAATCATATAAATAAATTAAATATAAAAGAGAAAGTTATTTTGTGTTTTATAATATTAAAGTCCCATTTAAGTTTTGTAGTTTTAAAACGTCAAAAATCTATCCTGGATACAGTAGATCGCGACCTGTTCCAGATGGCGCAGCGATCTTAATTTTATTTGACTATAACACACACGTGTATTTGAGTAGTTTGGATTATAAACTATAAGTAAGGTTAGGTATGCACTCAGTAATTTTTATAATTATTAATATTAACTCAAATCAACTATAGAGGCGCTGCATCTGGCTTTGATAAGATACATGGTTTTTTTCCATTAAGATACATGTTCCTGTAGAGTTCGTTTCACTAATTTTGGTGATGAAATTAAGTATTGTGCAATTATTTAAATTACTAGATGCATCTTAATTTTCATAGGGACATTATAAATTTTATTTTATTCAGATTAAAGCATGCAACTCTCAAAATATTAGAAAATAATAGCAGATTCTTGTTCTCATAGTCATTTATTCTTTGCTTGAATAATATTATTTTCCCATAGATAAATGATTTGTGGTTACAAAACATACTAAATATAGGGTTACGCATATTCAGCTATCGAAGATTAAAACTTAAGAAATGTAAACATCAGATATAATAATAATAATAATAATATATTTATTGTATATAAAGACATGCTTATTACAAGAAAAGAGAGAGATTAAACAATATATCATTAACACATTTCGCTTTACAAATTTGAGTTTTAGCGCTGTTACTATATTATATCTATTTATAAATTTACTATTTACAGATATTAAGAGTTTGTTATTAAACTTCTGAATTTTTTACACAAAGTGTACATCACATATTTCTACATTTACTTTATAAATACATCAAATATTTTTTCAATTTACATTTCACATATAGATGTCAACAGTACAGTAAAGTTTCTTAGTTTTAGTGCCTGTACTACATAATTATAAATATCATAAATTTTTTCTTTAGAATCTGTTATCTAACAATTGTGATAAATACAGTGTGCAGTCTGGACCGGAACAGTATTTCTTGATGTAGTGGTCTCTGAGGCTGTCGAAAATAGGACAGGAGACCATGGGATGGTAGAAATCATCTGCTTCAAAAGTATTACATAATGTGCAAATATCTCTGGATATCAGATATTTATTCATTAAATTATTTAATATAAAAAAAATTGTATGTGTGAACTTTTGCTGTGAAATTATTGTACGTGAAGATCTTTTAATGTCCAAATTTTCTGTTGCCGAATATTTATCCCAACAAATATTGTGCAGCCGGTATAACTAGAAAATATCTTGTTTCTGCTTTGGTTTTTATTAACTTTTTCAGAACGAATGTAAAGCAGTTTGTGTTTATTTCTCCAACGGACTTTTAATGCTTGTGGATTCCAAAATATCAGCATTCGGAAACAAAATATGCTCCTACATCAATTCTGAATTTCCTATGTATTTCTAAACCAAAATGTGCTGATTTTGCCGGTGAATATGTTTTGAGAGGCAGCGGTATACAAAATTTATTAATTACATTTTCTGAAGATTCCGAATTACAATTATTTGCTACAGACCGGCATACGAAAGTACAAGAACATGATTTAACTGAAAATATATAAAGAAGAATCCAAATTTAAATTTAAATTGCTTGTTGCTCACTGCCACGATAATTTATTAATAATGAAATTAGTAGTTTAATATTTGAGTTAAAAAATTACTACCGGGGCATGTATTCCAAATTATTAACTGGGGACAATTCTTTTGTCACATGCTGCAATAGTTTAGACCGATTTGCATTCGTATAAGTCACAGTTTGTATTAGATTTAATTTTGTTAAAAGTTTTCGTAGAAAAATTAAAAATTTACGTTACACAAATCTGTACTTTTACTATACATAATAAATGAAACAGTCCCACCCATATATTATAGTATATTATGATCTGTGGTCCCATCAGTAGAAGTTAATTGTTTATTTCTATCAATGTGTTAAACTTCTTGAGCCATGCCCAAAAATATTATTCATCTCCCAGTCGTTCGACCAATGACTATCATATTGATCAATTATGGTAATACAGGAATAATCCGTTGCACAAAAATAAATATTCATATACATTCAGTATGCAAAAATGCATAAAGTTTCAATCAAAATCCTAAATCGTTTTGAAAATTTGAATACTAAATAGTTATTACAATTGATCTGTTGTAGGTAGCCAATTTATACTTAACGATGTATATAATAAATGACAAATATTAATTTTAAAAAAGTAGTTTACCAAGATAAATGGGTATGTAATCTTGAGCTCGAAGGAAAGACTTTGAACCCCGAAGTCTTCGGGTCAAATGCCTTGTTGGCAATCCTAACTGTAAGCTTCCTATACTATAATGGGGGATTCAAGTGGTAGAGCTTTTTAATATATATTTATTAAAATAAATTCTTGACCGTACATCATATTTAATACAATATAAAATCATACCATAAATGATATCTTTATTGCTGAAATATGAAAGTTAAAGTAGAATCATTTAAAACGTTCGCACTGCCATATTGCAATGACGTAGTTGCATTAAGCCAATCACAGAGCTTTGTCTGAAACGTTTGTCGGTGCTCAAGAAGACGAAGAAGAAATAAGCATTCAGCATTCTACGATTCTACCAATGACGTATAATACTAGACGAATTATGCCGTATTCAAGTCAATGCAGTGTTGTGAAGCAGAGAGGAATGGAATAACTTGATGGTCCGCCGGATGCGAGGCAAGGAGCGAGTACACTTTGATGTTATGCAAGTTACTCCTTGCCGCGCACCCGCCTCACTAACCAGTTATTCTATCCCTTTCTGACTCACAACAAACGCCGATGTTATCCGTCTAGTTATGTTTTGTCTGAGGATTCTACTGACAACGACAAGTTACGTGTTATTTATCTCTGTCTTATCTGTCTCTCTTTAAGCTAAGATGCAACTACGTCATATTCATTTGTTTCGAAAGTTTAAATATTTTTATCATGCTTAATACGAGTTTTTTTAAAAAATTAAAAATTTGAGTATAATTATTTTATTACGTAGATTAATATATAAAAAATTCAAAAAAGTCTTGAAAGGCCCATTGGGATTAAGTTTCTGTTGTCCAAAATAACAAAATAAAGATAACAAATAAAGATATTTAATGAAAAAGTGGGAAAATAATATGTATTGTAAATGGAACGAGTAACTAAAAATTATATATTTAAATAGCATATTTTTCCCCTTTTAAATGATGCTAAGTTTGCTTTGTTTTTTTGGTTTTTTATATTGATCAATAAATATGTTTAATATTAGTTCAACCAATTTTGATAAAAATTAATGAAATGATGTATGAATTCATCATATTTTATTTACTTGTGCAAAGAAAAATAAAATTCACAGGCCGCTTGATTAACGTTTAATAATTTATTGATCATATTAACTAAATCAAGCAAACTTGGTATCATGGTAAAGTATATGATATATGATATTATATACACATTAAATACGATACACATTACTGGATGTGATACTCTGCAGTAGCAGATCTCGATAATATAGTTTACCTGTGAAGGTCGGTGACCGGTCGGCAAATTACGCACTCAATAGAGAGAACTGTAAGGCTAAATTAAGAAATTAAGTTTGTCAGCTATGGGGTGGCTAGCTCAGTGGTATGAAGTCGGCCTGTGTATCCTGAGAACCCTGGTTCGATTCCCACAAGCGACAAACAAATTTCATAATTTTAAAAACTACCCCTGTGGCTCCTCCACCACTAACATCATTGGGGGCCGTGATATGACGACTGGTAACCGCACTTCACGCGCAAAATATATCACTTACCGAGATCTGCTTCGGCAGAGTGCCACACCCAGTAATGGGTAGAAGGCGTGATGATATATTTATTTATTTTATTTAAGTTTGTCAGCTGTGGGAAACAGAATCGAATCCTGAAATTTATCTTTTATAAACGATCATTCGATTATATATGGCAACAAAGTAAAACAATTATAGTTGAAATACTTAAAACGATAAGATAAATGTCTAGTCATTGTGAAGAAATAGCGAAAAGCGTTAAAAAGTGTGGCTTGGTGCTGACATTTAACAAAAGTGACCGATTATTGGGTTTGGCGGGCTCAAGCATCCATTTGTAAATTGCACTTCTGTCTTCTGTCAAGGCTGTTTGTCTTTCACTTTATTGATGAATTCTTTCAACCCTTGCTCTATTTTTACCCTTTTCGATATTCATATTTGGTAAAGTAATTTAGTAGGTGTAGTGTATATTTTATTACCTTTCCATAAAAGATAAAGAAGTGTGAGAGAAAAAGTTTCAGAAAATATAGTATTTTTATGATTTTTTTTATAAAGAGATACAGCGTACAATGAATGAATGAATGATTCTGGTTTTAACCCATTAAATTATTCACGTCTGCAGTTAAAATGATCAAACTAAACATGAATTGTTTTAAAATTAAATATTTATATTATCGTTCTTATATATTTGCTATGGCGAGGTGATATCGAACCAGCCTGTGAATTTGAGAACTTCGGTTCGATACCCACAGCCGACAAACAATAATGTAATAATGTAATAATAATATTTATTTGGATTAAACATTATAAAAATGTATACCATGGTCAAATACGTATGTTGGCGAAAAAATATATTCATTCTAAATTCTAAATTAAAAAAAAAAACTATTTTCTTCACACCAAAATTACGCCTGTGGCTCTCCCCAACTAACATTTTTGAGGGCTTAGTTTGACGGCTGGTGACCGCATTTCACGCGCATATATCGGGATCTGCTACGGCAGAGTACCACACCCAGTAATAGGTAAAAGGCATGATGATATAATTATTTGTCTTATTTTATATATTTTCTATTTCATACTGAATTCAGATCTCAATAACTTAGTTTTGTTTGTATTTCTTACTCAGAATAATAATAGACATCATGATAAACTAAAACGAAAACATTAGTGGCACAAAATTTAATATACGAACGTGTTCCTTAATCGGTCCTCTCACGGTAATTAGCAATTAATTACGTAGCGGGGCGCAAGGGTAGAATGACGGACTCTATTGTCAGCGGAGCCCGAGACATGAATATGCATGGGGCCTAGGTGCTTCGCCCCTTCCCTACACCAGCAGGGGCCCGACAGCGACAAGCCTTTCAATTTAGAGACTCTGTGCAACATGGTAATTGTGCAATGCTCTATAACGTTTGTACACTCAATTACAATTTTATTAGCTGCCGAATTATTTATAGACGCAAGTTCTTGCTACGTTATGATGTGGTGGTAAACTTGAGAATTTATCGCGGCCCCTTGCTGCCAGATTGTTTAATTGTTTTCATATTAGAGTAGACCCTTGCTTAAGCCAGGAAAACAGAAACATAAAATGGAGCCATTTTACTTGGTTTATAATTAAACAGAATTTGGATAACGCGCTGTGCATGAAACAAGATTTGTATTTTTAATTAGGCAGTGTTTCGAACAGAATAAAAGAGTAAACAAAAATTAAAGTGAATTTACAATTTCCCGAATTCTAAAAGTATTTGTGACGCCATTCAATAAAATAGCGTAAATTATTCCATAGTAAATTAATATGTAATTGTTGGTTTCTGTAATACCAATGGCACACTGGTCGATGAGCATGAATGAGCGTCGAGGAACTCATCGATGAAACAACAGAACGCACCCGTCATCGATGAAAAATAGAGGCGCCTCTATTTCTCTCGAGGAGTTCCTCGATGAAACGATTCTGTCTCATTTCACACGTATTATTGTGTTTCATTTCATGTTAGCGTGGGCTGTCATTTTGGTTTTGCTTTGTACTATTTTTTCGTGTTTGTTTATTTTATCAGTCAGGGTGCGTTCTATTGTTTCATCGATGAGTTCCTCGACGCTCATTCATGCTCCTCGACCAGTGTGCCATTGGCATAATGTAGCTGGTGTTAAAATGAAAAACTCTTTTTGAATCATAAGATTAAAGAAAATTATCTATTTCAATTCGTCTTGAATCATTTATCAAAATGTTGTTGTTTTATATGAAGAAGTATTTTAAAAATATATAATTAGTCCGATAAGTTGCATAATAATATAATAATTTTAAAGTAAAACGTTGTAGCCGAAACTAGAATAAAAAAAAATCATTCCTTCTACCTATTACTTCGCCGTAATAAATCTCGATAAGTGAAATATTTTGCGCGTGATATGCGGTTACTATCATTAAATCATGACCCTCCAGGATGTTAGTGGAGGGGAAGTCACAGGGATAGTTTTACATACATACATACATACATATTTACATACATACATACATACATATCTTCACGCTATATCCCATCAAATGGGGTAGCACGAACCCTAAAAACACTCATAAAACATTCACTGTTAACATTCATCAAACAATCAACCCCCGTCAAACATAATCATCCAAACACACCACCCTCACTTGAACCACATTCATAGATACCTCCATATAAACTCATTCATTTATTACACTCGAAATCATTCTTACAAACAAACGCTCATTCGCATCCATCCAATCACTCCTATTCACCCATCATTTATCTTCTTTCTTCAACGTACATAACACATGCATAAAACATCTCAAATTACCCGCGCTTACTCCTAACAACGAATCTAATAACGAATCTAACAACGAATCTACAAAGATTAGAAAAGATGAAAGTGATAGCCTGCAATTGTATATGAAAGAAAAGTCCACACAATGCAGTAACTGAAAATGAAACAAAAGATAAGAAAATAATAAAAATATTTAGGATCCAAAATTATAAGTATAAATAAAATAAGGCTTCAGATATCCAAAAATTATTTATATATTTTTTTAAATTGGACGTTTCAAGTTTCAAACGAAACTCATCATCAGCTAAAAAATATAAAATATAAATAAACAAAATAATATACAAATAAGTAATATAAATTACCATTAACAATACAATATAACAGAAATTAAAAAATATATAAATAATTTTTGTATCTCTGAAGCCTTATTTTATTTATACTTAAAAGATAAGAAGATAGGGAGTGTCGCAATGTGCTTGTTTTTGGAAATGAATTCCACACAATTGCAGTTAAACACTCTACGTAAGAATTGAAAACGAATTGAAAGATAAGAAAGAAAGGGAATGTCGATCTACGCTTGTTTGTGAAAAGTGAATTCCACACAATTGCAGTTAAACACTTAATGTAAGATCATAGAATGAAAATATCATTATTTAACTCGTTAATACAAAGACAAATTGTCAATTACGATGTGAAACTGAGTCTTAATAAATAAGAAAAAATAGGAAAAAATATTTTTCCAACACTTGTCAAAGTTCCACAAAAAATTACAGCACATTTGAATCAACTTATCAAGTCATCATCAAATGGTTAGTCAGTTCAGCTTTAACCATAGACGCGTTTCGCGAAAAGTTGATTCAAAAGTGCTGTAATTTTTTGTGGAACTTTGACAAGTATTGGAAATTAGTTTTTCCTATTTTTTTTTATTTATTTAACTCGTTACCGATCCACTGTAAAAATAAATGAAAATCGGACCACTGAAATATAACTGAACTGTAACTTGCCAATAGGTGTCTATGTTCCACATACACAGCTAACTACTATATCAACTAAGTTCAAAGTCATTCTAGGAGCTGACTGCAGCGCTCACCTCAAGCCAGAAAAAAAATAAAGCTGGGTGTCATTTAACCTTAACAGGCAGTTGTAGTTCTATAATGCCATATTCGTTTTACAAGTAAAAGTTGGTGAGTTTAAAAGTTACTTGGCATCAACTTTTAATCCAAAAATGCAACTGCGATAAAGCAATTCGCAAATCGTCTGTATTGCCATTGGGACTAATTTTCTTTGTGCATCGCAGTAAATAAATAACTGAATATTTTTCTACAAATCTAATTCTGATAAACTATAGTATGTAGGGAGATTGTCGTATCTTAGGATACTATCATTTAAAATTCATAAAACTCTATTTAAATTACTATTAGGATAATTAGATGACTGTATATATATATATATATATATATATATATATATATATATATATATATATATATATATATATATATATATATATATATATATATATATTGTGGCCTTTTGAGATCTAGTCTTGAATTTTCGAGAAATTCGACACAAGAGTAACTGTATGCTTGTACTGATTTTTTGAACAGCCATGAGAGCAATATTCTCAAAAATAGATTCAGACGAGGATGAAAATTCGAGATTTTAAACATATCAAGTACACAGTTAAAAAATCTGGTGTAGTCACAACACGACTTTCTTATACAAAGCATATTTAATATTTTTTCTTTTTAATTTTCATTACAGATAATCAATTTCCTACAAAATGTTATATAAATAAACTTATATTAATAGAAATAGAAATATAAAATGACTTACTATTTGATCAGTGAAATTGAAATAGCATCAAAAACGCTGAATTAAACACTTATGACTTGCTCCTTGCGTTTAACAATTATTAATTGATATATAAATGTTAAACATGTTTATGTTTTTTTGTTTCTATTGCTACTATGATTATTGAAATATATTATTAAATATATAAATTAGTTTTTCTCAAAATTAGACGCATATACAGGAAAATTGTTCCAAATGTTCCAAATATTTTTGCTAACATCTTTTATTTGAAACTTTTTTTCGTAACTGATTCCATTTTTGAAATAAATGGAATTTATTGTTTTTTATGGCCGCTAAACTTCCTCTTCCGGTTTTTCAATTTCAATCAAAATCAACTCAGCTCTTCGTATTTTTATGAAACTTATAATTACCAAGTTCAGTTAACAAATCTTAACTCGTTCATGAGATATTGCACATTCGGACACACATCCATCCACACACACCCACCCACACACACACACACACACACACACACACACACACACACACACACACACACACACACACACACACACACACACACACACACACACACACACACACACACACACACACACACACATGTTTGTACTGGCCGACATCTGAGGACTCGGGTACAATGGAATGGCTGTGAGGACCATTTCTTTCAAGTCGTTTTGGACCTAATTCTATCTTACAATATCCCAGGACACCTCCAGTTACATTTATTTGGCTTCTATTACACATTACTCGTACTTCTGAAACGTTTTTAAGGTAAAATAATTGAATTTCACATATGGGGACCCCAAAAATATAATTCAATATATGAGGTCCGGACTGGAAAGATGTTGGTAATGCAGGGACAATGAACTTCTACAATCTAGATGGCACTATAAGTATACCTACACAACGTTTTTATATTTGCTGCTAATAACTGACCTAGGATACATTAGATTCTTCATAGTCAAAATATGTAGGTCAAGTTTAACGTCGTATTTGAATGTATAGCTAGGTAGTCTACTAGTGGCAGTATGTAGATAGGCTGTGCATTAAAATAAAACCATTATTTAAACCTGTATAAAATATATAAGCTGAAAGTTTTATTTACATATTTTAAAAGTGATCGTAATTTTAGTTTTTAATTTTTTTGTTTTATTAGTACAAATAGGTATTAGTTACATTAATTATTTACCGAAACAATATGATTGATTAAAAGTTCTAGTTGGTAACAAAACACTATTAGAATAAACTTAATTCCATTGTCTCCTTGTAAACGCGTATCGCTCCCTGTCTGTTCTGTCTCATCTCTTACTCACTGCATATCCGCGGTTGTCAAGGTTATGGATTCAGTGGTGGTTCGTTACAATAGCTAATAAAGCAATATCACAAAATTGAAGTATATATTTATTAATTCACATAAAATATACATAACAAAATATAGAACAATTATTCATAAATAAAGTTGTTAAATTTCAAATTAACACGAAATTATGCACAGATATTTAGCTAATATAATTGATGTTTTAGCAATAAAATTATTGATATTGAAGATTTTTTTCATCAATATATATATATAGAAAATACATTAGTAAGTATGAGATAAGAATTAATAAGTAAATTAATTAAAATCTTCAACTACATTAACGCGATTCATTTCAAATCAATGGTAAATACTCGCAAACATTTAGCTAACATATTTGATTTTTTAACAATAGTATTATTAAAATCCATGATTTTTTAATCAATTCTCATAAAATGTACATAAACAAATGTAGATTAAGTATTCAGAAGTTAATTAATATAATTGTTTAACTAAACTAATGTGATTAATTTCAAATCAGCTAGAAAATACACACCGAAATTTAGCTGATATATTTGATTTATCAACAATAATATTATTAAATCCGAAGATTTTGTAATCAATTCTCATAGAATATACAAATATGGATTAAGTATTCATAAGAAAATTAATAATAATCTTTACTTAAAGTAACGCGATTCATTAATACGCACAAACATTTATCTAATATATTTAATTTTTTAGCAATAATATTATTAAAATCGAGGACTTTTTAATCAATTTTCACATAATATACAGACACAAATGTGGATCAAGGATTTGGAAGTAAATTCATTTAATTGTAACTAAAATAACGCGGTTTATTCCATGTATCAACAATTGAAAAATATGCACAAACATTTAATTATTACCTATATTTCCTTTTTGACAATAGTACGCATAAAATCGAAAAATTTTAATCAACTGATATAAGACATATATACATAAATGTGAATTAAGTATTTATAGGTAAATTAATTAAATTGTTCAACTAATTACCCTGATTTATTTCAAATCAATTGTAACATACGCACAGACATTTAGCTAATATATTTGACTATATAGCAACATTAAAAATCGATTATTTTTTTATTAATAGAAAATAACTACACCAAAACATATTAACAAATTCCAATTTTCACAGTTGCTAGACTTTTGTTTAAAGGTATTAATAATTATTACAGAAGTTTTTTGTTTTCTTCAAATAATGCGCTGTCATCTTTTACTTATTGTTAAAGGCAAAAAATGTGCAGCAACGTGATTACTATTTTCTCGGCGAGCGGTTGAATTTGTTGCCGACGTCGTCCGAGTAAGAGTCCAGGCAAAGCGTTAGGGGCGAATAGTTACAATAGCTACTGCCTGCTATAGCAATATCACACAAATCAAATATATACACTGTTGAGAAAAAAAACGGAACACTTGAAATTCGTGAAATTTTCCCAATTTTCATATCGTTATAACTTAGCGATTTTTTTACTAATTTGGATGAATTTTGAAGGACGATAAAGTATAAAGTGTCTACTTTAACGGACTCCATGCGATCTTAGGGTTAATCTCTTCCGCATGGATGTGGCACTTTGTCGTAGCACATCTCGGTATTTATGCGCGTGAAATGCGGTTACCAGTCATCGAATCATGATTCCCAAAGATGTTAATAAATAAGACATCTACTAATTCACATTCTACACATATTGCACTATTATAATTCATACACATCTTAGTAATTATACAGTTCATATCTTTCAAATAAACATTTTAATGTTGAGGCGCGCATTACAAGTGAGGCATGCAGTAATAAATAAAAAAAATTTCCTAGTTTACTAAGTTTGAATAGAAAAACAATAACTAACTCACATTTTTCATACTTTGCACTACTGTAATTAATAAACATATTTGTAATTTTATTGTTCATATCTTTCAAATAAACATTTTAAAGTTAACGCCCGCAGTAGAAGTGAGGCCTGCTGTTATAAATAATTTTTTTTTCCTAGTTTACTAAGATTGAATAGAAAAACAATTACTAACTCACATTTTTCATACTTTGCACTACTGTAATTAATAAACATATTAGTAATTTGATAGTTCATATCTTTCAAATAAACATTTTAAAGTTGACGCGCGCAGTAGAAGTGAGGCCTGCTGTTATAAATAATTTTTTTTGCCTAGTTTACTAAGATTGAATAGAAAAACAATTACTAACTCACATTTTTCATACTTTGCACTACTGTAATTAATAAACATATTAGTAATTTTATTGTTCATATCTTTCAAATAAACATTTTAAAGTTGACGCGCGCAGTAGAAGTGAGGCCTGCTGTTATAAATAATTTTTTTTGCCTAGTTTACTAAGATTGAATAGAAAAACAATTACTAACTCACATTTTTCATACTTTGCACTACTGTAATTAATAAACATATTAGTAATTTTATTGTTCATATCTTTCAAATAAACATTTTAAAGTTGACGCGCGCAGTAGAAGTGAGGCCTGCTGTTATAAATAATTTTTTTTGCCTAGTTTACTAAGATTGAATAGAAAAACAATTACTAACTCACATTTTTCATACTTTGCACTACTGTAATTAATAAACATATTAGTAATTTTATTGTTCATATCTTTCAAATAAACATTTTAAAGTTGACGCGCGCAGTAGAAGTGAGGCCTGCTGTTATAAATAATTTGTTTTCCTAGTTTACTAAGATTGAATAGAAAAACAATAACTAGCTCACATTTTTCATACTTTGCACTACTGTAATTAATAAACATATTAGTAATTTTATTGTTCATATCTTTCAAATAAACATTTTAAAGTTGACGCGCGCAGTAGAAGTGAGGCCTGCTGTTATAAATAATTTTTTTTTCCTAGTTTACTAAGATTGAATTGAAAAACAATAACTAACTCACATTTTTCATACTTTGCACTACTGTAATTAATAAACATATTAGTAATTTTATTGTTCATATCTTTCAAATAAACATTTTAAAGTTGACGGGCGCAGTAGAAGTGAGGCCTGCTGTTATAAATAACCATTTTTTCCTAGTTTTCTAAGTTTGAATAGAAAAACAATTACTAACTCACATTTTTCATACTTTGCACTACTGTAATTAACAAACATATTAGTAATTTGACAGTTCATGACTTTCAAATAAGCATTTTAAAATTGAGACGCGCAGTAGAAGTGTGGCCTGCAGTGGTGGAGGGTGAGCCGAGGGGTAATTTTAATGTGGTGAAAATTGTTTGTCATCTGTGGGATTCAAATCGAAATTCTCAAATTTACAGGCCGAATCGATACCACTGAGCCGTCTACATCATATATTCTCGTACGTACTCGTATATTATTGCGATATCGGTGCTCAGTAAATTGTATTATTTGTTATTTCTCAAACGTATATCGAATTTTTGTTAAAATCTTCAAATTTATTTCAAACATTTGTGTAATTACGGAACAAACAATGCCATATACTGCATTATTTATAGATGTTATAATTATAGACTTATTCAAAACCAGTAATGGAGTAGATGGCACAGTGGTTATCGTGTCGGCCTGTGGATCCTGTGAACCCTGATTCGATTCCCACTGCCGACAAACATTTTCACCACATTAATACTACTTTTGTGGCTCTCCCTCCACTAACATCTTTGGGGGCCGTGACTTGACGACTGGTAACAGCACTTCACGCGCATAAATATATTACTTATTGAGATCTGCTTCGGCAGAGTGCCACACCCAGTAATGAGTAAAAGACGTGATGATATATTTATTCATTTAATTAACAAATTTCAATTATTATTTATTAATGTTCTAATTATTTACAACAGTATTATTCGAAATATTAAATATTTAATCATTTACTTCTGTATTACATTGTTCGAAGTATATGTTTTACAGGTTTAAAATAAAAAAATTCTATTATTGATGTTAAAATAAACATAAAATATCGATGCAGGACTACCGCGCTATTTATGTTTACCAATATTTAAATAAAGCATCACCTTTTATTTCAACTAGCAAATATCTGACCTATTTATTGATTAATCGATATTAGTCAAATTACATGATTTATTCTGTAACATGTATGAATAAATATAATAAATGAAGGTACAAAACAGTTGTTGAAACCAACAGTAACTATGAACATGATTAATCCCTTGATTTGTTTCTTTCAAGGACAAATTTGAACAGTTATGACGGGTTGAAAATTGGGAAAATATCACTATTTTAAAGTGTTTCTTTTTTTTTCTCACCAGTGTATATATTTGATTATTTAGTTATATTATTATTAAAATCGAACATTTTTTTATGAGTTCACATAGGATATGCAGCATGTGCCCAGAAATGCGTTTTTTAAAATATGCGAAAAATAGTTTTCGTGTAATTTTGAGAGTAAAAGATTAAGAATAAAATGTTGTATAGAATTGAATTTTACGTTCAAAAGTTTAAAGTTGTTATACTATCATGTATGTAGTACTATTTGAAAAATGAAATGTGAAATGATATCTAAAACCTGATAGTCATGAAGATAAAAACAATTAAAATAAAATCTCATTCTGACAATTTAATCAGTTTTTAAGATAGATTTTGATCATACTATTATCTAAAAAATTAGCTAAATATCAGTGCATATTTTCCAACTAAGTTGAAGTGAATCGTGATATTTTAGTTAAACAATATAATTTATTTACTTATGAATACTTAATGCACATTTGTTTGTGTATATTAAACGAGAATTGATTGAAAAATCTTAGATTTTATTAATTTTATTGTTAAAAAGTTAAATATATTAGCTAAATGTCTGTGCGTATTGTTCGAATGATTTGAAATTATTCACGTTACTTTAGTTAGGTACACAATTTAATTAATTTTCTCATGAACATTTATCTCATATTTATTAATGTATATTCTATATGAGTTGATAAAAAAATCTTCTATTTTAATACTATTATTGCTAAAATATCAATTATATTAGCTAAATGTCTGCACATATTTTCCTATTGATTTGAAATTTTAGTTAAAAAATGTAACAATTTTACTTATGAATAATTATTCAATATTTGGTTATGTATACTTTATGTGAATTAATAAATATATCGTGAATTTTATATATTACCTAACGAACCGCCACTGAATCCCCAGCACAGCCTTGCAGACCGCGGCATCGCGGTAATTCAGTGAGTGAGAGAAGAAACGTGAATGTGACAAAGCAGAGAGTAATTGCGTACGTTATTACGCGTTGTTCTTTACTAGTGCGTATTTGACATTTTAAAAGTAGTTCTGTTAATTCGAGCTGTACAGTAATGTCTCATAATAGCGATATTAGTGAACCAGAACCATATTCACCATCTAGTGATAGTTATCATGTGGATACAGAAGAAAGTGATACCGATAGCAGCGTAAATAAACAAAAAATGAACAAACAACATAAAACATCTAGAACATAATAAATAAATAAATATATATATATATATATATATATATATATATATATATATATATATTTATAATTTTTTTATCAAAGTATTCATATATTTTTATAATAAATAGCGTTCTGAGATTAGGACAAAATGTCAGAAAAAGCATAAAAAAATATTTTTTGTTATATTATTATCTTAAAATTATAAAGTTCAATTAGTATGATGTTTTAGTCGAAAGTTTGTTAAATGCACCAGATTTCGAGTTATTTTAATTGAAATATGTTCAAATTTATATTTTTAAAAATGGTTCGTGGGGATTATTTCCCATTTATTGTTTATTTTGTAATAATCTATAATTGGAAATTATTTTACAAATTTATACTCTGTAGCATAAAACTTGTTTTTTTTACTCATTCTTTAATTATCTGTAATTATAATTATAATTTTATTTTATTTATTTATTTATAATTATAATTTATTTAATAAAATAAAATGTATTCCATGAATGTGCAGTATTATTTTACTTGAATTATTATCATTAATAGCAATGAGATAAAAACATGTCCAATAATTCAGGAAATCAATATGGTACATCGATAAGTCAGGGTGCTGTAACAACTCCATCTGTTGATGACTAGAATGTGGAAAATTTCACTTGTAAGAAAAGGTAGGTCCGAGGGTTTAGTCACCCTAATATGAGGTCTTTGCAAAATTCACTGTATAGAGACAGAATAAGAAATATAAAAAAATATATATATGTATACTATAATCACTTTTTACCGCTGGGATAGTTAGTAGCTGGAAATAGCTTTGTGTACATTATTAATTAATGAAAAACCAAAACTGAACCTCATATGTCGACAACGGTCCTCTCGTCTGCGGTCGTTCGATCTGTTCTTGTCCTCATATTGCGGCCAGTACAAACGCTAAACATGAGGTCCGACCTCATATGTCGGCAGCGGACCTCTCTTCTGTAGTCGTTCGACCTGTTCAGGTCCTCATATTGCGGCCAGTACAAACGCACACACACACACACACACACACACACACACACACACACACACACACACACACACACACACACACACACACACACACACACACACACACACACACACACACACACACACACACACACACACACACACACACACACACACACACACACACACACACACACACACACACACACAGACACACACACACACACACACACAGACATCATTGAGAAAATGATCAAAACGGATTCAGTGGATTTCAAAACAAGGATCTCCGCGAAAATCTCGTCAACGATACTTTCTTATACTGTGTATAAGAAAGTAAAAATAGGAAGACAAGATTTTATTTTATTCTATTCTATTTTATTTTATCGGCTACTGTGCACAACAGACAATTTATCCCAATTAAGCAATTACAGTACAAGGGCAGAAGACCAACGGCTTGTAGTGATTTCTAATCTTCTGCAATGCAGTTTTTTTGTTCTTTGTTTATTAATTCACGCTTTTTAAGCAATTGTTCTAACTTCTATCAACTGCCATTTAATTCATGATAAAAACGAAACACAGATATATTTACAATGTAAAGGAAACAAAATAAGTAACGTAGGTACATCGTACATCTTTACTATCTCTCAGACACCACTAAAAATCACTTTAATACAGTTTTTGTACATCTAAGGTAAAGGTAAACAAAGGTAAATAATTAATGCATTAATAAAATTACAGTATTACTTTACTATCTCACGTTTATTCATGTCCGTTGTAGATCATTCAATTAGTGGTCACATCGCCAAATTTTCTAGAAAATCTAGATTCAGGAGTCGAATCGAGATGAGACAAGAACAACTTTATCGAGACGAGAGTATGATTAATCTCGTCGCGAATTTTTTCGTCTTGTCCCGCGGTATCACCACGTATTTTAAGAACCACTGCTCAAAAAATATTTTTGTTAGATACTAGTTTTGTAATACACTTAGAAAACGATATTTCTTTGCTAATTTAACAAACATTGTAGCTCTTATAGTTCTCGAGATAGCATTGGTGATACAACTAAATTAAACATCCTGTATAGTTGACCAGATTATTGTGAATGAAAAACTTTTTGCAATATCGAATCAATTTATTTAAAACAATAGAATTTCGTATCTTATGTTCGTTATAAAAGAAAATTATACTATATCACAATTTTATAACCTTACTTTTATTTGTAACGATATTTAATAAGGCACTTGATTTAAAATTTTATATTTTCCGTACATGTACATAAAAAAAGTTATATTCTTAATGTGAGAAGATATAATTTAGAAAGAAAAACTAATATAAAAAGGGTTATCCATACATGATTAAGGCTGCTATAAAGCTTGTTTTAGACAACGGGATAAGATAACTTATAATATTACAAAATGATACCTATCTATCAAAACATACATTTCGATACACATATGTAGATGTAGGTTATGCCGGATTCAACGTAGAATAATTATATATTATATAAGTCCCACAAAACAAGAACACATTGCGACAATTATTTCATTGATCTCTTTATACATCTTTGTGCTGCAATTTTAATTTAATAATTTTGTAAATATAAATACATGTATTTTTTCAATTCTTAAACCCTTTCAAATAAATAAGACATAAAATGACAAAGAAAAATTTTCTAGGTACGACACTCTCCCCTATCCACAATAATTATTATCTTCATACAATTAGGAACGAAGTGAACTTTCGGCTTAACGCTACATTACACAAATTGATTAAAATGATTAAATTGTATACAATACAAACAAACTCATAAGCACTTCAAATATATCCTTTCGTTAGGTGTTTAGAATTCAACATACGAGTTCCTTAATCCTGTTGTGCCGAAATGTGAAACCTAATTTCAAGAGATATTTGATATATATCTAGTACGTTTCAGAAATAATACGAGTATATAGTAGGGTTCAAGCTATCAATATGAGTTAGTTCTTTCCATAAAATGTTAAAGTTTCTGAAGTTCAAGTATTTTGTAATAATATTAATAATTTCATTGCACGATCCGTTACAAATGTAAGCCAAGAGTACAATTCCATAAAAGTTTGCAATGAATGAAAAGAAATTTCTTTGGAACGCATCCAGCGATTCATACTTTATAACTATAATAATATTTCAACGTAAACTATTTTTAGAAATGCGAATATTTGTCTATAAACATTAAGTGATTTATAAGTAGTTAAAAAAATTGATTGTAAGACAGTACTCAGTAGCAGGAATTAATTCTGGAGATAATTACTTTCAAGAAATTAATTAGTTTTTATTTCTAAGGTACCTTCATAGTTTCGTTGAGTTTTTTTTAATAATTAATTTCATTCTTCTATACATTTAACTACAAAACAGAAAATAATACATTATCGGCTGTATCATGTAACACATCTTTAATAATAAGCGACGTCGATAAATTTTACTAGCTTTGGCAACACCGGTTTTGTCTTGACGTTTGTCAAATTTGTATTTAAATGAATAAAAATTTGACAAACGTCGAAATAAAACCGTTGTTGTGAAAGCTAAAAAAAATTATCGACGTCGCTTATTATTAGCGATGTGTTACATGATACAGCCGTATATCTTACTCCACATATTTAGAAAATTTGTAACAAAATATGATAACTTTATAATTTATTTAAATTATACTATAGCCTGACATCGTAAGGCAGAAAGACATTGTATTATGTAAGTTTGTTTTTTAAAATTAATTAGAATTAAACATACATAATAATAATTGTAAATACAATGTTTGTTTCAAATAACTTGTTAGGCATTAGAATATAGAGAACTGTTAAATTACACAGAAGTTGCCGCTTTAGCATTAAAACAATTATTTTATTTTATCGAATTATAATGTAAGAACATTATTAGAATTTAATTTTTTACCTAAAGAAACTTATATGATGCAAATTAAATTTTGAGTATTCGATTTTAAGTTTTTAAAAAGAATACTAAAATCTTTAATAATATTATAACTTTATTATAATTTGTATATGTGGTTACATATGTGTCACAGTACTTGACTGTGCAGAGTCTACGATACAAGAGCGTGCTTATTCTCTAAACTAGCCTATTTATACATTTCTCTTATCTCTTAAATGAGTCAACTTATGTCAGATGGTGTTATGACTAATGTAATGAAACAAACAGGTTCAAGGTACATAATTCCTCCCCTTTTAGTTTTTTCATTATATTTGTTCTTGCATAGCTAATTCACTTAGCTTTTTCCTTACCGTTTTTACCCTTTTTAACTTTCTTTCATTTCTATATATTTTTATTCTAGGTAATACATATTTTCTTAAAATGTAACAACTTATTAATATGAATATTATAACATATATTATATAAGAGTGATGACTGCTATTTTCAATTTTGATTTCTTTTATTTTTGTAATTTTTGGTTCATTTAATATAATATCAGAGATATTCTGTAATTTAGTATCATTAAATTTTGAACTTATTAATTCCTTCTCAAATGTTTTAAATTCAATTTCTTTATATTTTTGTAAAATTCTTTTAAATGTGAAATTATTTATTTGACATTCTTGGTTAATTTTTATCTTATAGATTCCTTGAATATTTCTTTTTATTTTTATTTCGTTACAGTTCATTTGAATTTCTTGTTTATTTGGACTAATCATAATTAGTTCATTTGTATTTTGAATTAATTCAAAAGTATTCTTTTTCTCGATATTATGGTATTTGCAATCATCATCCTTCTGTTTATTTAATATATTTCCCATACATTTACTTATTTCTATAAACTGTGTAATACACAAGTATTTATTCTTAATATAACTACATTCACTTATTTTATAAGTCTTATCTTGTATAAAATATAATTGTTGAGGTTCACTCATTATTATAAATCTATCATTCTGAATCATGGGTAATGGGGTAAACTGGTTTAATTTGAAGGATTCTTGGGAGAAGGTTGGTATTGATATTATAAAGTATATTTCTCCGTTATAGTATTTACAATGGGTTTCTATTAGTTCGTTTAAATTCCAAATGTCGTTATTTTGTGTAGTTTGTTTTAAATTTTCGTAAGATATTATACTGACATCTAATTTGTGTAGTGAGCAAAAGGTTAAACTTGTTTCTATCTGTTTTGTTAATTCATTTAAATTCATTATTATTAATATTAATTTCTGAAATTTACTTTCCATATCTATTTGTAATTTCCAATCTAAATTTCCTTTTAAAGCATGAATTATGCTCTCAATTTGACGTGTTAATTCTTTTTCATTATGTCTGACATTTTCTAATTGTGTATTAAATTTTCTCTTTCTATTCTATCTTTTATGATATGCCTAATTTTCCTTTATTGTTCTTCATGATTTTCTCTTAATTTGGATTGGTCTGTTTTTATAAAAATGTTTTCATTTGATATTCCGAAAAGTATTTCAACTGGGCTTAGTTGTGTTGTACTATGTTTTGTATTATTATATGCTAGTGTAGCCATTCGTATTTTTTCTGACATTGCTATGTTTTTAGTGTCTGGTCTTGAGTGTAGTATTCTCAACTGTTCTATTAATGTTGAGTGAAGTCTTTCCACTGCATTACTTTTTGGGTTATTAACGCAAGTTATATGTAATTTAATTTTCTTTTTACTTAAAAGATCTTTCATTAGTGTGTTATTAAATTCTGTACCATTGTCCATTATTATTTCCTTAGGTATTTTGTATGTTTCGAAATATATTCTTAATTTATCTGTTATTTGTTTTGCGCTCTTATTTTCGACCTTGATAATCTGTGCGTGCTTGGAGAACTGATCTAATATCGTCAAGTAAGGTTCTTTATTTAGTGATAACAAGTCTATGTTTATCATTTCAAATGGTGTGCTTGGTGTTATTGTAAGATTGTCGGTTGTTTTTATAGGTTTTCTTTCATATTTATTACATCGGCACGTTTCACAGTTGTTTATATATTCTTGAATGTCTTTATTCATGTTTGGCCAATAATATTTTTCTTTTAGTTCTCTTATTGTGGCTAAGATTCCTCTATGATTTGTAAGACTTGTGTGAAAGTCATGTATAATTTCTAATTGTTCTTCGTTATTTTCTACGTTGTTTACTAATTTTGTACACGCTATGATATTTATAGAATTTGGTTGGAAATTTTCTTGTAATATTTTTGAAACTTCTTTATCTAAATCTTTTTGAAATAAGGCTAAATATCTAATTTTTGGGGTGAGATAAGTTTTTATAAAATCTATAACATCTTGTTTAAAAGTTACTTTATTAAATTTACAAATAAGTCTTTGTTTTTTATTATCAAAATATTTTTCTATTTTTATTTCAGTGTCCCTGTCTACTTTATAAATTATTATTTGATTGTCAGCTATATTAATTCTCTCATCTAAATATTTTATTCCTGCTATGGGATTCTCATTTGCGCTGTGTACTGTTTGATTATCTTCTTCTTGATCTATATTATTTTGTTCGCTACTGTTTTCTGTTTCGTTATGGTTAACGTCGGGTAATGTGAAAACGTTTATTTCTATATTAGTATCTTCAAATATTTTATTTATCTTTTCTCTTACTTTTTCCCATTCTAATATGTCTAAACCACATCCTAATTTTGGGATATTTATTATAGGTAGTTCATTTATAATCATATAATCTCTTAGTTCTTTTAAGGGTTTGTCTAAATTTTTTAATAATGGTTTATCAAAATGATTTATTTTTGTAATCAAGTGAAATATTATTTTATTACTTATTTTTTGAATAATGATATTTTTATTATTTCGTTCTTTGCAAAAGTTTTTACAATCATATTTTAAATTTATTTGTTCGGCCAGACCTCGTGACATTTCACAGTCTTTTGATATACAATGTGCGATGGGGTTTTGTTCTAATACATCTCCTATTAAATTATTTAATTTAAATTTTGGTTTCTGTCTGGATAGTAGGTCTGCAACAACATTCTCTTTACCTTGTAAATAATTTATCTCAAAGTTGTATTCACTCAATTCTATTTTCCATCTAATTAGTTTTTGATTCGGGTTTTTCATATTGAATAACCAGATTAAAGGTTTGTGATCGGTTTTTATGGTAAACTTCCGTCCGTAAATATATGGTCTAAAATTTCTAACTGCCCATACTATTGCTTTTAATTCCTTTTCTATTGTGCTGTAATTCTGTTCTGCTTTATTTAGAGTTTTAGAGGCATAACATATAGGTAATTCTTTATCGTCTGTTTTTTGTGCGAGTATAGCGCCTATTGCAAAGTCGCTTGCGTCTGTAGTTAATATAAATTCTTTATTAAAGTCTGGGTTTTGTAATATTGGGGATTTTATTAATGTATTTTTACATTGTTCAAATGCATTCTTATAATTTTCGTCATCTATATCTATTTTAACATTTTTTCTTAGACATTGTGTAAAAGGTTTTGTCAAGTTTGCGTAATTAGGTATGAATCGTCTGTACCATCCTAAAGTTCCTAAGAATTGTTTTATTTCTTTTTGTGTTTTTGGTAAATTTAAATTTTTTATTGTCTCTATTTTCTTTTCGTCTGTTGTTAGTCCGGTTTGATTAATTTTATATCCTAAAAATTTAACTTCTTGTTGTAAAAATTCTGACTTATCTATTTGTATTTTTAAATTTGCTTGACGTAGTTTTTCGAATACTAGTCTTATATTTTTTAAATGTTCTTCTAAGTTTTTGCCAAATATTATAATGTCGTCCATATATACTAAACAAATTTTATTTATTAATTCGCCTAATGCTTCATTAATCATTCGTTGAAATGTGGCAGGTGCGTTTTTAAGTCCAAACGGCATTCTAATGTATTCGTAGTGTCCAGAACTTGTGGAAAAAGCTGTTTTTTCTCTATCATTTTTATTCATTTTTATTTGGTGGAATCCTGAATGTAAATCTAAGGTTGTAAAGTATTCGGAAGGTCCGATGTGATCGAATATCGTGTCAATGTTGGGTATTGGGTATTTATCGTCTTTCGTTACTGAATTTAATTTTCTGAAATCTATTACCATTCTAGTTTTTTGTTTTCCTGAAGCGTCTAATTTTTTTGGTACGATCCAAATAGGGGATGACCAGGGTGAAAATGATTTTTGTATTATTTTATTATCTAATAATTTTTCTACATGTTCTTCGATGTCTTTTTCGTAAATTTGTGGAAGTCGGTAATTCTTTGTATATACCGGCGTTTCATTTGTTACATGAATTTTGTGTTCTATGGTGGTAGTGCAGGTTAGATTTTCGTTTTCGTTTGGAAACAGATCTGTGTATGTGTTTATGAGTTTATCTAATTCTCTTTTTTCTATATTGTTTAAGTGATTGTTTCTAATTTGTATATTATTTGTTTCTGCTTTTAAATTTGTTAATTCTTCTAATTTATATATTTTATCGTCTAATTTTACTGTATTATCTTTAAAGTTTAGTTGTATATTTAATATTTTAAATGCTTCTATTCCGAGTAATATATTATATGTTTTGTGAAATTTATAAACATAACATTTTAAAGGTTTTTTATGAATTTTTATTATTGTATATTTATCGCAATTAGATTTTCCGTTTACTGTTTTAAAAGTTAATTTTTCATTATATGTTTTTACTTTAAATTGTTTTACTAAGTCCGGGTGTATAAAGTTTATTGAAGAGCCTGTATCAAACAGTATGACATATGGATCAATTTTTAATGCTGGTAAGTTCGTTGTTATAGAAGACATTACTACTGTATCTCTTCTATCGGTGTCTCTAAATCTAAAAAAGAATCTTCATAGATTTTCTTTTGTTTTTCTTTTTCTAATCTTTCGTTGTTTAACTCTTCATCTATTTGTTTATAAAATGCTTGTTCCGTCTCGAAATCTATTTCGTCTAAGTCTACTTCTTCTATGTTATTATTTTGTCTTATTGTTTGTGTAGACATTGGTTGTGTGATTCGTGTTTGTTGTGTCATAGGTTTTGGATTAAATCGTTTCGTCTCATAATAGTTTTTTATATTTTGTCTAGGTGCAAAATTTGGGTTAGCTCTCTGGTATTGAGGTGGTTGTCTGGGATTAAATGATGTTGATGGGAATGTTTGTGATGGGAACTTCTGTGGAGGTTGCCCATTGCCAAATTTTGGTCTTTCTACATTATTTCTTAACATAGGTGATTGGTTATACGTATTAATAAAGCTAAATTCATTTTTAATCATTAATTCTATTTGTTCCAAAGTTGTGGGATTTTTAATAAGGAATGATCCTCTAACATGATTTGGTAATAAAGATATAAATCTTTTTACTATGAATTTTTGATTTTCATGAATTATTGCATTCTTCTGATCTTGTGAGTAATTTGTTAAATGTATTTTTGACTTGTAAAGTGAAAATTTTTCAAGCATTATTTTTAACGTTTGTTCTATTGATTTGGAAAATTTAGTATCCATTAGTTCTATCATCAGTGTTTCTGATGTACTTTTATCTACAAAGTTTGTGGTCAGATATAGTTTTAAATCTTCCCATTCTGCAAATTCATTATTACTTGTAATTTCAATTGCTTGTTCAGTTAGTTTTAATTTTATCATGCTGAATGCAAACATTCGCTGATTTGCGGTGAGATCTAGTGTGTTAAAAATGTCCATAATCTTTGTGGCTTGTTTTATGAAATTATTTAATGTTTTAATATTTCCATTGTAACATGGGATTGTTTTGAGGTACATTTCTATTTCTTGTACAGATGTGGTAGCCATTGTTATGCGATTTAATCTACTAGGTTTCAATTTAATTTTAATATTTTTATTTATTGGTAACGGTGTTAAGGAATCGTCTGATTCTATTGATTCAGAGCTATCGCTCTCTGACATAAGTTGTATTATGTGTGTGATTGACCTGTGCCGGGTCTCGGTATTTTTATTACTAGTCGTAGCTAGAAATACCCCTGTGTATTATGATATAAAAGTTTTACAAACTTTTTAAATAAATTCTTACATTTGTATGATGATTGTGATTGTGATGATTCTTGTGAAGATCATCTTCTGTTGCGGCGTCTTGTTCGTAGTTCTCGTGTTGTCCAGTAGATACAGCAAGTGCTTCTGATGAGTGACGTGTTTCGGAACAGCAAGTCTTCCTAGTTGATTGGTTGACGTGATCTCGGAACAGCACTCTGAAGTACGTGAATCTTGTAGACGAACGTTGTGCCTTTGCGGCCTGATGGGTCCTGTTCGACCGGTTTTCGTAGATTTTTGTAGGTTTTGCTTGGTAAAGGATAAAAATCCACCACACAATTTTTTTGTTGTGTTTCGAAGCTATTGATCCTACCGACTGCGCCAATTAAATTTTGAGTATTCGATTTTAAGTTTTTAAAAAGAATACTAAAATCTTTAATAATATTATAACTTTATTATAATTTGTATATGTGGTTACATATGTGTCACAGTACTTGACTGTGCAGAGTCTACGATACAAGAGCGTGCTTATTCTCTAAACTAGCCTATTTATACATTTCTCTTATCTCTTAAATGAGTCAACTTATGTCAGATGGTGTTATGACTAATGTAATGAAACAAACAGGTTCAAGGTACATAATTTGCACTCAATAAACTTGGGGCAAAATAATTAAAGGTACATATTATATGACGTACTTATAGAACAAAATGATCTTTTTCAGAATTTTCAAAATTAAGGGTGAGTTATCTTAAGTAAACATTTTTAGTACCAGTGATTTGATAATTATTTAATACTATTTTTTTTTTCATTATACTACATCAGATAAATAACTATTTATAGTGTAGGTCAGTGGCACTAAAAATGTACACTTCAAGGCCCATATTATTAATTTTTCGAATAAAAATAAAATTGTGTTTGTTCTATATAAATATAATATTGGATAGATGTGGTTGACCTTAATTTTATCTAGTAGTAGAGTTAGTTGTTGCTTATAGGTCATAAATAAGAATAATAGAAAAAATAGTACAGATTGTTTATTATAATATTTGTCAAACGTTTCGGTCAAGAAACACTGGCCTTCATCAGTGACTGGATCACAAACAATAAATAATAAAATAACAAAGATACAAAATACAGCTATCAAAATAGCTAAAGTCATGGAAAATGGAAAACTATAATATATTAACAGAACACGTGGAACCGACTGTCAAAAATATAAAATACCTTGGTATATTATAATAAACAATCTGTACTATTGTTTTTATTATTCTTATTTATGACCTATAAGCAACAATTAACTATACTAATAAATATAATGTAAAAACATCTTGTATTGTTGTAATCAGTACATCGTTGGAAGCAACATATTTATTATCAGTATATTGTTGGAAGTAACATATTTCAATAATAATAAAATATATTAGTCATGATTGTTGTTATCAATGAGTAGTGCCGTAACACGAAAAGCGAGCAATATGCATTTAACGTAGGAAATTAATATTTACGCCACCATTGCTTACAAATTATTTTAAAGAAAAGTACTTCAAATAAAAATTGTAGTAATTAAAATTCTACATCTAAGTCAATCAAAAGATCATTTTGTTCATTACATACTGCGAAAATTTAATTCAAAAGTTTTAATAGCAGGTACACATGAAAATACTATTAATGGAATATTGTTTTACTAGATGATTGAAAATACAGTCTGTTTCAGTTCAGTTCTTGCAGTTTCGTCGTTTAGATTAACATTCTTGACATTTTGAATATATTATCGATAATAACCTTTTGTTTTGTTACATTATTCTTGAAAATATTACACAATTACAACTTTATTCAATTTTAATTATTCGTGTAAAATTTTATTTGACAGCAACATTATTCTATATTTGTTCGCATATTGTTTCAAGTTCAGTAGTAAATTAATTAAAAACAGCAATTTTTAAAGTAATTTTTGATCTATTAAACTCTATAATAAAACTATTTGTTATTGATTTAGATGAAGATTTAAAATCTCTAAAAGTTGTGTTTCTCATTTCTCTAAAGTAATTTGCCGAATAACAGCGGTCGAAAAACTTATTTGCTACACTTGGTAAATATATTTGTTATTAGTATCTTACTATAATCAACAGATATATTGTTACATACATACATACATATCTTCACGCTATATCCCATCAAATGGGGTAGCATGAACCCTAAAATCACTCATAAAACATTCACTCATAACATTCATCAAATAATCAGCCCCCGTCAAATATTATCATCCAAACACACCACCCTCACTTCAACCACATTCATAGATCCCTCCATATAAACTCATTTATTTATCACACTCGAAATCATTCTTACATAACAAACCCTCAATCACATCCATCCAATCACTCCTATTCACTTATCAGTCATCTTCTTTCTTCAATGTACATAACACATGCATACAACATCTCAAATTACCCGCGCTTACTCCTAACAATGAGTCTAATAACGAATCTAACAACGAATCTACAAAGAGTAGAAAAGATGAAAGTGATAACCTGCAATTGTATATGAAAGAAAAGTCCACACAATGCAGTAACTGTAAATGAAACAAAAAGATAAGAAAGGAAGAGAGTGTCGCCCTGTGCTTGTTTTTGGAAGTGAATTCCACACAATTGTAGTTAAACACTCTACGTAAGAACTGAAAACGAATTAAAAGATAAGAAAGGAAGGGAGTTTCGCTCTACGCTTGTTTTTGAAAGTGAATTCCACACAATTGCAGTTAAACACTCAATGTAAGATCAGAAAACGAATAAAAAAGATCAGAAACGAAGGGAGTGTCGTCCCTGTGCTTGTTTTTGAAAGTGAATTTTACACAATTGCAGATAAACATTCTAATGAAAAAACTAAACAACAAAACTAAAATCAAAATTCCTGCACTTCTTAAATCATCAGATTCATTCCGCAATTAATCTTCGCCAAACGTTCCTATGACACACCACTTTGGCTTCATCCACATTCATAATTTCCTTTCATACAAGCACGTTTGTTTCTCGTACTCGGAAACTTACGTTCACGCAACAATCCTTCTATCATATTCATCCATTTATTCATAGGTCGCCCACGCAATCTTTCACATTTCATATTGTTGTAATCAACAAATAAAGTGATACTGTTGATTGACTAAAATATTGGCCAATCAAAGTTTTAAAAAATATATGATGATGAAACGTAACATCTTACTATACGTCATAATATACAACCTGATTCTCAAAAAAGTTTTAACTAATCCTGTATTTTAGATAAGCTAATATTGTTCTAATCCGATTTTAAAAAGTCAATCCAAATCACTTTCCAAAAAATTATAACAATATTCTATTAGAGTTTATTTAAACTTTTTTGAGAAGATCGTTTCGCTTAATTTGACTAATCCAAAATTCTGGATTAGCTAAACCTCTTTTGAGAATTGGGCTGATAATTTTTCTGGCAAATAAATTCATCGAATAACCTCAAGTATTATTTTAGATACAATCTATATTATTTCAGACTTTACAAAATTTATAGTGTAATTCTGTGTAAATCTAAAAGTTTTGTAGATTCATAATTGTGTAAATGATGAAAAAATTCGCAACGAATCTTATGACTTTATAGAATTTTTCTACTTATCAACAAATGTTGATGTGATTTTGTTTATTATTTACCGATTTACATATCTATATACTTGTAAATATATAACAGAATTCTGCCATAAGTTTCAACTGTTTTCTAAGCTTATTAGGCGAGACATAAAAAATACGACGATAAAAATTTTGAAAACTATTTATCTTGTATTATTTATTACTCTCTCAATCAGAATTTACAGTAACTATCTAGGTTTATTCTAATTCATTTTAAATCTATAATTCATATAATTTATAAAATCTATTTATCTCCAATACACTAATTGCTAGTTTACCTGAATATTCAATCAATTTGTCGTATTAGTATTATCCTAACTCTGACACTATGATGAATGTTTCTACCCAATTAATGACTGAATCAAATTGACGCGGGGTATAATCGAAGGGACGTTTGACAAGGGATCCGCGGTGAAAAGGGATAGTAAGTAGATTCACAAACCGGCAGATAGCCAATATCTGTTTAACGGTAAACCAGGTTAACCGTCGTTAATCGGTGTTAGTTGCTAGCGACTGTTCGACCACGACCAGTCTACTGTCTGACATTTTGCCGATTCGAACCGTGTTTCAATGCTTGTTATTGTCGGATCGGCTGCGACCATAAAACGGTGGAAGTCAAGTTTCTAAGGTAGTTCTAGCGTGAACATTTTTTTTACTGATCGGAACGAAACTCGACGCTCATAAATATGGGATAATCATACGCATTCTGTTAAAATATGAAACACATTCATCGTCTGTGAAAAAATAAATTCGCTTGTAAAGTTGGGGCTTATGGCGATTTTCATTCAGAATCGCACATATTTGGCTCGTGTACCTTTAAAAATTTACAGTTTCATTTGAAAAACTAATATGCTGTTCTACAACTATCCATGTACATATATTGTATCAAAAGGAGAAAGTTTTTTATCGTTTAGTAATGGATATATAGTCATGCAAAGTCTTGTCTTTCACGAAAAATTAAGGATCCCAATTTATAATGGCAAGACCACAAGATGGCACGGTATTTGAAAATTCACTATAACCAACAACTTGTTAACAATTCATGATATTCAAATTATAATAGGTATAAAACACTTATTTTATTCCATCTTTTTCTTTATCCAAGCGTCAGTTTCGGCAATCGACGACTGGTTTCGCCACCGTCATACTAGAACTACCTTAAAACTCTTTATCAGATAATACAAGCACAAGCCTGGTTTAATTGAACGAAAATAGCCCACGTTTTACTTTGTGCATATACAGGTATAATATGGCGATGTTAGTTTTGTTAGAATGTTACAACATACATTTCGTAACAAGTTTGATGTTTGTAAGTTGCGTGAATATAAGTACTGACAAGATATTGAAAATAAAATTACTCGAAATTTAGTTAATAATAGTTTTTATTCAAAAATACGATGTTTCGGCACAAACTTGTACCATCATTTGGGACTGTAAACAACAATAAATAAAAACGTGTCAATTACTCAACTAAACAATACCCACATGGTGAGAAAACTAAATACAATAAAAACAATTTTTTTCGATAACACATAATTTGGAAATTCGTCATAATAGTTATTTATGTATCAAGGGTGAAAACAGGCGTTTCTGGTACATAGCATGATTATTAACACGAGGCACAAAGCGCTACAGGGTAATAATATGGTCTGGGTCAGAAATTTCACCCATGGTACATACAATATTTTATGCACAACAAAAGAACAATTAATTTTATATTCAAGAGATTAATGCTGTGTTGCAAGAAAAAAATAAAGATCACTTTAGTTCAAGAATTGTTTATCTAGCAACAGTATTACTAGCGATTTTCTGAAACTTAATGAACCGTTAGTTGCTAATAAATCGATAAAATTTTCATGCAACCCAGCATAAAACAGGTAATTTATATGTCAATATGACATTTTGCAAAATCAAGTATTCACAAAAAATAAAAAGTGTAATTTTGTTGATGTATCCGTAGGAAATTATATAATACTAATGATAATAATAATAATAATAAATTTATTTGTAAGAAAAATTATTATGAGTCTAAGGACAAAAAGCAATGTTTAAGCCCGCTTTTCATTGCTAAAAGACATGAATTTCGGCCAAGTTGTGCTTAAAAAATTAACATCCATAAAATTCACAACATCATAAAATTGGCGATTTATTTAGTAACAAACTGAACCAATTTTATCTTAGTAATTGCGAAAAGTACATATAAAATACTAACTAAATATAATGATATCATTATATTTTTAAACATTATCAAGACAGAAAACGACAAATTTGTGCAGGAACTTAAAATTAATTTGTTTTCATTCGTTTTACTCGGAACAGAAACGTAATATTCTGTTTTCGTTGATTTCTTTTTCATTCTAATATGCCGTTTTTATTTCTTGTAACCGAAATTAGAAACTAGTAAAAATAGATTTTTTTTGTATCTTTTGTTTGCATTTTTGAATTATACTCATATATACTTGTAAACAATTATTTTATTTTAGCTGAATTAGAATATTTTATTTAAATCAATTATATAAAATACAATAAATATCATTTCAATGACTTATAGATAAAGTTACGAAAAAGAAACAAGAATTTGAATAACTTTTGACATTTTGATTTAGAAGGTAACAATTTCAGGGATTGGGAGAATCACATACTGCACCGAGTAAACGAGCTTGAAGTGTTATAAATATCCACGAGATGACAGTCAATGTAAATATCAGAATGTCAAAAACTAAAAAAAAGTTGTAATCGAATTTATTTATTCAGTTTTCAAACTTGAACAAAAAAAAAAAAAAATATATATATATATATATATATATATATATATATATATATATATATATATATATATCATATTCGTTTTCGTTTTCGTTCATATATAAATTTTGGTTAGATAATTTCATTTCATTTTTAGTCCTTCCTGAATTTGGGTACAAAAAAATAACTGTATTTCGAGTAATTTCATTTCGTATTAACAAATCGAGAAATTATTCTTATTTAACAATAATATTGTTTATGCAAAATATATTACTTGCTATAATTTTTATAGATAATAATGCTTGTAATACCTCTAAAACAATATTTGTCAAGAAAATATTAATTTATATAGATAGTATGCTAATGCTACAGGCGATGTTAAAATTTTGTGCTTGCTGGTTACTCATTATAAAATAGGAAACGTCATCCTCAAACTAAAAAAACAATACTTTTAAATTAAAAACTATAAAAATGTTCATAAGTGATAATAATATAAGTATAAATTTATGCAAAAATAACCTAAATAAAGAAATTAAGAAAGTGTTACCGTGAATACATTTTATTTTTTTATTAAGTTTTTAACCAGTTTAACTAATGTTAATGTAAAAAACTCTTTGATAGGATATTCAAAAAAGTTAAAGAAAATTAATGGGTATCTGTCATTACACATTTTATTTGTTGCCTGTGATATTTAAGCTTTAACCGATAAAAAACTTAAATAGTAACATACAGTATTTGTGAATTTTTATGCATTTACTACAACATTTATTATATTTTTGTTTGAATAACTTTTTTATAATTTGTCTATTGCTTCCTGAAGATGAACCCAGACGGATCAACATATCGTAGACAATAAAATTTAAATTGATTGAAAACGAATTTTCTTTTCTACGGTTCATCTAATATTTATCATTAGATTGCTTCACCGGTAACCAAAGATCGAAATTATAATACAGTTTTAATCATAAGTTATTTAAACTCTCGAATCCAATGTTTCAATAACATAAAATATATGAAGTTATTCTCGTACAGTAATTTAAAAAAAATCTTAATAAATGAACAATTAAATATTAAATCTGCCTATCTACGCGAATACATTTGAATTAGCAAAAACATGAGTAGATTCATGTTTAATTTAGTAGACTGACAAATATTTAAATAACAATATTTATTAAAATTCCGCAAGTAGATTAACAAAGCAACACTAATATCATGTTTAATATCAATTTAAATTCTGTTTCAATTCCAATGCCGAAGGTGTAATAAAATTTACGAAGCTTGAAATGGGTTAAATTTAATGTTAACTAACTTTACTGCAACTCTTTTAAAAGTAAACCTGTTTGAATTTCGACATAATTTCGAAATGTATTTAAAATTAGGTTCATGGTCTTTATGGATAGGGTAGAAAATCTAAATAATACTCGTCGAAAATGTCTGCTCTTAATTGATTTTATCGTAAAATGAGGAGGTTCAATATGGAACTGGCGAAAAGTTTTTAGATGGAAGAAGTCGTTCGAAAGCTTCGTAAATAATAAAAATAGCTTATTAAAAAGTTTGATAGGCTCTGCTCTAAGGGAATTGTAGACAGATCCACCAGCATAAATCGGAAGAGCGATTTCTGTTCGCTGTAAACTCCCGATTCCCGATTCGGTCCAGCGGTGCGATAATTTTACATCTGGTTCTGCGAATTGATCGGGGATTTCGAAAAACAATACCATCATTCAATACTAGTTTCATGCTAAACTATCACTAACTATTTGGACGAACATAAATTCATTGTAATCAATTAAACTAACAAATTATACAAATCATATTTTGGGTAAATACGAGTATTTGTCTAGTAACATTTGTTTGCAATGAACAATTCACGCAAATTTAAACAATGACTGTTTATTTATTTATTATGGCAAAGAATTAAATAGCATGCATATTTGCACATGAATGAAACATTTAACAGAATATGAAATTTATTATGTATAAAAGTGTAGACAATGTTAATTTTTAGGTACGTGACAGAAACATGTCTGAAATGTATTGATGTTATTAATATGTGTAGACAATAGACCCAAATGTTGTTTGAAGAATAAAACAGAATCAAATGGCATTTCGTTCATCAAAATGTATTCTTTTTGTTTTGTTACATAGATTAGAATATTATCACTGGTCAATTATTTACATATTTTCAAAAGCTATTTGAATATTTTAAATTTAGTTGAATTTTTGCTGGAATCTATACCTCTTATAGTTTGTTTATAAATTGAAAAATACAATTACACATGATTCCGTTTGATATCACTTTTAAATATGAAGAATCCGCATTTCGCCGTTTATCGATGTTGGAATAATTTTGTAGATAATTTATGAGTCAGATAAGTGAATTATTCTTAATACAAAGACAAATTGTCAATGAATAAATAAAACAAAGACAAATTGTCAATTGCTATGTGGAACTAAGTCTTAATAAAATAAGAAAAAAAGGAAAAAAATATTTTCCAACACTTGTTGTCAAAGTTCCACAAAATTACAGCACATTTGAATCAACTTATTAGGTTATCATCAAAGGCTAGTCAATTTGTCGGTAGATGGCACCACGGGTTGCTCCGTAGCTCTCAAGTCATGTTACCGGCTTACATAGTTTAACATCCGTCAGTTCAGCTTAAAAAGTATCACAGTTCACTAGCCCCTAGTTGGTCTAGTTAGATAGTTGATCGCACCATACTGATGAGTCCCTAAAGGACGAAACGCGTCTGTGGTTAAAGCTGAACTGACCAGCCTTTGATGATGACCTAATAAGTTGATTCAAATGTTCTGTACTTTGAAAAATGTTGGAAATATTTTTTTTTCCTTTTTTTTAATTTAATTTTTTTTTATGAATTATTCTTGTTTTTATTTTGTTCTTGTACAAAAATGCAAGAATGGAGTAGAAAAACAAAGCAAGAAAATGGTCTGTAAGTAGAAGGCAGGACTGAAAATATTTAAATCGCATTTTTCTTAAAATCTTAAAACTATTTTCAATTTTTATTCTACGAGTAGTATTTTATAATATAAAATTAAGGAGATGTTACAAGTGTGCATGAATAAAATATGCAATTGAGTGACACCGTTACATTTCAGATTGATATAAATGTAAATAGTATATTGTATAACGTATGCTGAAAATTGAGTATATTACATGAGGGTGAAAACTGAGGCACGAGCCGTAGGCGAGTGTCTTAATCACACGAGTGCATAAGTTTTACATACTTTCCTGTCGACATCTTAAATAAATCCAAATTTACAAAATTTTTCTAGGTTAATTTTTTTACGTTTAGTGGAGCGTACTAAATTTATTATCTGTGTTGTTATAGCCATTTCAATACTGTTTCGTTGCTTTGCGCAATTTGTTATTTTTAGTGGATTGTAGGTCATGTAAAATTAGTTATTTTTGTTTTTGAGCGAACGAACAATATTTTTCGAACTATTAATAATTTAATATTAATTTACTTGTACTCACTGATAATAATTTACCAGGAATGCAATATTGAATAATTAATTAATAACATAAAAAGTAAACTATGTTGGAATAAGCAAAAAGGAAGATAGCTTGAGAATATCCACGAAACTTCTACTATCAAGTTAGCTCCTCACGGAATTAACTTTTTCATGCAATTCATCCTTAGAAAGAGAGAAAAGCTCGTCACTGTATATAATTATTATTAAAAATGCAGCAAATTTGCGACTCAGTGCTTTCACGAAAAAAATCCTTATAAGATATTCTTGAAAATTTTAATTAACAGTGAAATAAAACATCAACAAACCCAACAGAATTTAATTGAAACCATCTCAAAGTAAAAGTTTCATTCGGTCTGCACGGAATTGCCTTACAATAACATTATTCAAAGTGTTAATTCAATCCAGCAAAGTCAGTTTCAATTTAACGGACTTGGAATCAATAATTTAGCGAGCAAACCGTCAAAATTCTTAACAGGACGTCGGACACATCTGCTGCAGACGTCTGGCATTTCTCGCTTGCCCATCGGATATATTAGCAGCTGAATTAAATCCATCAAACTTTTATAAAAGATCTTATGGTTTCGACTCACAAAAGCAAATGGCGCTCCGTTCGTGTGTGAACGATTCGTTTTAGATGTGACAACGCGAGCGAAAATTGCAAATATACGAGCTATGCAAGAGTTGAAACCATTCAGCGAATATTTTTCACGATTATTGTATTTTTAATTCCCTGTGAATTGATGTATACGTAACTGTGCGATATCGTGAAAATTTATGTATAAATATAGATTATATTTTCGAGTTTTATTCATTGCACTTTTAGCAAGCAGAAATAAGCGCTTTATTATTTTTTTTTTTACAAAATGCAACAATTTAATAATTAAACTCGTGTTAACGTCAATTGACAACTACATGAAGATATTTATAAAACATGTTGTACAGATCACAATTTACATCTTTTCTAAAGTCATACCAGTACCTATTAATTCCAGTTCCTGGAGAGGAGAAGAAGTAGAAAGAAAGGCGACACTTACCTGAAAAAAAAAGAAAAAGAATTAGTAGATAATGAAATAGTCTAATCTTAACAAATTTATTACAGGCAGTGGCGGAAAATAACTGCATATGCTCAAGAAACGACTGTTGGGGTATTCGAATCTCAGGGGCCTCATAAAGTAAAATAAAAAGTTGTATTCATTTACACAGGGACCTAAGGTCACGATTTTTTAACATGACTTGTAATATTAAATTCTAGATATTCCCCGATCTTTTCTTTATTCTATCTATTTACAGATTATTTTGTACGTATTCCTTTTTGTCTGAATTTTGAGATTTTTTTTTGTTAAAATTTGTGTTAATTTTTTCCAATCTAACAGAATAATATCAAAATGGTTGCAAATGTATGCGCATTATTTACATTCTGAACAAAATGCAACGATAGAATAATTAATAGTTTTTTATAACAAATGCCTTTTTCGGCACGTGTTATAAAAAACATTTTTCCACGACCTCTGTTTCCAGAGGCTAGCACTCCACCACTGTGCTATCCCGGTTGTTTATAATTTAAACTATCTATTATTGTTCTGTATTTTAGTTAATATTATATCTACTATTTATTATTTTTCAATTCTAAATTATTCAAGACTTCGTTAATTAGGAAATGAAACAATACTGGAGTTATTGGAACTTTGACAAGATAAGAACAAACAAAATGAAGTCGTTCTTTTTCGTCAATTCATACAAACAAAATAAAAGTAACTTTTATAACAAGTGCCGAAAAAGGCTTGTTACGTGCAAGTGCAGAATTTAACGTAAATCTGCACGAGCATGTATCCTTTTTCGGCACGTGTTATAAACAACATTTTTCCTACAACTGTGCGATTTAGTATATCACTAAAATATTATCAAAATTTATATAAAATTTTAATAATTTATATAATTCTAATGATAATTTCTTCAAAATCGTCTAGATTGGAATAGTACAGTGAGAGATTCTTCTTTATCATAAACACCTCCAAAGATAATTGAAGCTCCGGATCATGCTATGTTGCATATATTTGCGACAATGACAATCAACCTACTGCTGGTACTTCTAAAGCCTCCGAAATTGTTGTCAATAATATTACTGTTAATAATATAAACAGGTACGGAAGAAATCAATGTTTCTTTTGAGAGTACAAAAGTTTCCACTTTACATTATGTCAATACCAAGGACGTTGAAAGGAGGGGATATGGCATTACGATACTGTAGCATTGTTTGAAGTGAGGCTTGGGCAAGGGAAAGAGACAACAATAGTTTTTCTGCACCGTGCTTAGCCAAATCTCTTCTTTTTCCAAATATTTTGAATTTTTGTGTAAGAAAAGTGGCGTTTAGACGTTGTCAGGGAGCGTTGTTTTATGTGAACATAACCACGAAGGTGTCATTTGTGTTTCAATTTTTGTGTTGTATGGAATTGGACATATTTTTTTGTGGTTAAGATGGTAACAAAGTGTTTAGTTTGTAAAAGACGTGCAATTACGGGCAGTGGAATCAGTTTTCACCAGTAAGTAAATGTAGGTCTTGTTATAAAAGAAAAGGAAAATAATTTATGACACATGCGCAATAGCAGGCTAAGCACGGTACAGAAAATAATACTTCTGTCAATCTGCCGAGCCTCACAGTCTTGACTTGAATGCCATAGCCCCTCCTTTCAACGTCCTTGGTCAAAATATACTACTGCATATTTACTAGCGCTAGTTCACCGTATCTTCTTCCATAAGCGTCCGTGGCCAAAATATGAACTCCGCGCGCGGCGCGAAATTTAAATCGCTCTCAAAACAATTTTCTTTTGAGAGTTACGTAATGAAGCATTTTCCGCACTAGTGTTTCTCTGCTTACAGAAACGCACTTGGTCTGCATTCATCTACTTTCCATACGTAACCAAGGCAATAATAGTTACGTAATAACAAAGAAATCGCACAGTTGTTGGAAAAATCTTTTTAACGTCAATTGATAAATGCATTATCGAGATATTTATAAAACACTTTATATAGATCACAATTCACATATCTTCTAAATTTTGTCTAAAATTTTCCATTATTTTGAACACAAACCGATTTCACACATCTTACGTGAATTTTGTATGTCTAGAACATAATAATTTTAGATAAAACTATTCGCAATTAATGTAAAAATTTAAATCAAAAATTTAGTTTATATGTTAAATTCAAATTTCTATGCACTAAAAATATAAGTTATAAACGCTATGTATGCTGTTAAAATGATTAATATATCCTCATATTTACGTTAAATATGCTATTAAAAATGCATTTATTTAAATAAGTAGAGTGCAGATAAAAACATACCCATTATTGTGTGTGACACTCTGCCGAAACAGATCTCGGTAAGTGATATATTTATTATTTACATTTTGGTATAAAATATTTTATAAAACGAACAAATAATTAAAATGGTCTGCATAAAATATTGCTGCTTCATCTAGTTGCCCCATCTAATATCGGATATGAAAGAAGAAGGATATCTGACATTTTTTCATTATATTGATGTATTTCTTAATGGTGCATTTAGATTTTTTTTCCATATTTTATTAATTTGTTTACAAGTTCAAATTATAGGCGAATAGTATCAGTTGTACGATTGAATTAATAAACTAGACTTACGCAATGGATTAGATTAGTGGATTCATTAATAAAACTTTGACAATAGTAACACTTAGGGATGGTAACATTTTCTTAAGGTCTCGTTTACGAAGTTAGTAATTGTTTTATGATTGGTAGAAATGGTATACATAAGCATTTTTAACAAAATAAGTATGTATGTGCAGAAGACAGTAAAAATATGCATTTATTTGTAAAATATGCGAAATAAACTAAATAAATATGGATGCAATCTATTCGTCTTTACATGAAACGTAGAGATATAAACAGAAAGGTCATATTTAGCCAAATATACCAATATGCACTTTGCATATAATCTTAACTCTATTTATAAGTATATAGATTCTAGTTTTTTTAGATATGTAGTAGGTATTTTTGCTATTGAGAAATGATAAATTTGTGACGTAGTCTTGTTATAATTAAAACCTCAAGCTTGAGTATCAGTTTCGTGACATTTCATTATGAAGTCCGACTGGACTATAGTTCATATGTTTCGTGTTACTTTGTTATGCGCCAAACGAATTCTATCGTATAATCGGTGGAGAGCGAATATATGATTTAATTTTTTTTAATATATGTAGTTATTAGATAGGCAGGGAAAATTGTGTAGCAAATATTTAAAGGGAGAAGTACTCAAAATGATATTACGTGTGGGACTGAGGGAGCCTTCAAGAGTTAAACGTACTATTAATTAGTAAATCACGGATTATCTTGAAATTTGTGGTTTCACTGCTTCATTAAAGTTTATTAGAAGCCGAGTATCTATTTTATAATTTACACAGGTAAAACTCCTAAGCCTTGTTTCACTAACAAAAGATAAATTTTAATCTTGATTTAAATACATAAAAGTATAACAATATGAGCTATCCCATTGTTGTTATGATGCCTTACGAGGGCAGGGTGAAAAGTTCCTGAAAAATGAAACAAGAAATGAATTATTTGGTCAAAACATATTTTATTTCTCAATATAATCTCCTTGTAGCTCGATACACTTCGTCCAACGTTTTTCTAATTTTTCGATCTCTTCCAAATAATACGATTTTGGCAATCCTTAAAAATAGGCGTTTGTCTCAGCGATGACCTCATCGTTGGAGCCAAATCTCTTTCCGCCGAGCCATTTCTTCAAGTTTCGAAATAGATAAAAATCGCAGGGGGCCAAAACTGGAGAATATGGTGGATGACGAACCAATTCGTAGCGCAATTCATGCAATTTTGCTATTGCGACTGCGGACCTGTGCGCCGGTGCGTTGTCCACAACGCAACACCCATCTGGCAGATAGCTTTCTCATATCCAAAAATTTATGCAAAATGTTCCGTACCCGTTCGGTTGAGATGCTCATAGCCTCAGACAGCTCGTGCACTTTAACTCTCCGATCGTCCAATATCATACCATGGATTTTATCGACGATTTCTAGCGTTGTAACCTCAATTGAACGACCAGAACGTTCGGCGTTCTTTGTGGTCATACTACCACAACGAAAATCAGTAAACCACTTGTGAATCGTTCCAATCGATGGCGAGGAGTCCCCATAATGTTTAACAAGCGATGCTTTGGTTTGCGTAATGTTTTTTCCACGCAAGAAATAATGTTTAACCAAGACGCAAAATTCACTTTTTTTCCTGTTTTCAAAAATCTTCAAGGTTGCGTGCTTTCGATGGGTGTCAAAACAGAACTTAATGACATATCATTCTAGTTAAAGATGGTACATCACAAATGTCACGAGATATGCGATTGTGGCGCCATCTGTTTTATTTTTCAGGGACTTTTCACCCTGCCCTCGTATATAAAAAGTTGACTCTCGTGACCACATGTCCCTTTATGGGTGAATGTGAAAACTTTTAGTTTTCACAAATATAGGATATACGAGTAAACTTATGACAGTTATTTATAATTAGTGTAACTAAATTTAAAATTAAATCTGTTTTCATCACATTAGATATTGTAGTATATTTTTCACTTATTTCTATTCATTTCATAATATATTTGTGTATCGTTTAAAATTAAATTCCATTTATCATTCACTACTATTTTAACCTATTCGCTCTGGCGTTTTACAATTGTAGCTTTGCTACAAAAGCAATGTCAATTATTTCATTTACTTTTATTTATTTTAACCAAGTGTAAAATTTAACTTTTTTGGTAAAATTAGCCGTCAGACTGATAGTAATTACACACTTGACATATGCTGGGTTGCATGAAAGTTTTATCGGTTCATTAGCAACTAACGGTTCAATAAGTTTCAGAAAATCGCTATTGGTACTGTTGCTAGATAAACAATTCTTTAACAAAAGAGCTCTTTATTTTTTTCTTGCAACCTAGCATAAGACTGATTAACTAGTCATTGAATGTCGAATGACTCTCATTTTTTAGAGCAAAATGCTACAAATAAAATTGATAGAAAATGAAGTTCGTTATCTTAATTTAAATCATTTTCTTTAAAATAATTTCATGTCCAATTACTCAGTCACCACATATACAAAATATCCTTTAATTATATCTTTGACCAGGATTTCAACAAAAATTGGCGTGCAAGACTTATTTGCAAAATTTATTGAATATTTATAACTAACAATTGCATCATTAATATATACAAGGACTTAAGAATCAAATAATTCTTTTATTATACAGCCGAACCTCTATAACTCGAACCTCTACAATTCGAAATTTTCCTGTTGCCCCTGTACATATTGTATAATTGCCATGAAATTTTATCGCTCTAACTCGAATTTCTGTAACTCGAAAATCTCTGTAATTCTAAGCCAATAACACAATATTCTCTATAAGTTGGATTTTTACGATCAAAATGAACTCTCCGGTACAATATAAGCACGTTATCTTCGTGTACGGTCACAAAGATTCGTGTAAAGTCGTCAAGATTTGTCGAGTTTTTATTTACCACACACGACGCATGCAATCTGCGTAGTTTTTTGGGAATCCCCAAAGAGCAACGACACTAACTACCTCTGTACTGAATTTTTGTTAATACAGGATACATGTTCCCTGGTTCAGAGTCACGTCACTGCCACATTTTAGAATGTTTTAGCATTATGTCACGACAGTGATTCAAGAAGTACTATTGCTAATTTATTAATTTAGAAGGTCTAATATTTATATTATGTATAAATTAGAATAAAATTGCTCCAGTTTATTATTTATATAAATGTTTATTATTCGTATACAGGATGTTTCTATAACGGAATAATTAATTTTATTGTAAAACAAAGAAATCTGAAATTTGCAAAAAAATGTTTAATTTACCAAAGTGTATATTGTACTACCATTAGATTCGTTTCCTTTTTTAAAATTAATATCAATATCATTAACATATTGAAAATTACGTTATTTACACCCCAATGACATTATTATTATTGCCTTTATTGGTAACCCCTAAAGATACATAAAAACTAATGAAGAACAGTGAAAGTATATAGGTATAAAGTATGTATGTGTAGCTTAAATATATGTATATTGAATTAAAGTTAGTAATAAATTGAGTTATTGCGTCCAATTTTGGACACGATCACGCGAGTCACGACGTGATCAAAATCTCATTGTGTGCTATAGATGATTTTTTTTCTTTAACTTGAAATTTTTATTATTCGAACTAATTTTCCGGTTCCTTAAAATTCGAGTTATAGATGTTCGACTGTATTTACAAATTCGTTTTAGCTCAAAAAGAACATTGAAACAAAAAAAATTCTCCATATTATTATCTCTTCATATTTGTGTCAAATGACGGTTATCTGCGATTATTTAGACCTTGTCTACTTAATCATGTTGGTTATTGCGTACCGGTAGCGTTGGCGTGAAACGGGAATCGCGATTTCCGATGTATGCGATGCGGGTGAAAACGTGGGCGCAGGCAAGTGTTTGAAAGCATGAAGCTACGATATTATCGCGACATTTACACGACAATGTATTCAACTTGCGTCGTACATTTCATCTCAGTGCACACGGCTATGGCAATATTATCTTAGTCTGACAAAAGAGCAGGAGGTATGAATGTAGGCAGAATGAACTTCGGCAAATTTAGTCGTTAATATGATTTATTTAATTACATATTTGTTTAAAATTTAAATATAAGGGAAATGTGTACTTATACTGGATTAATAATATACAAAAATCTGGTGTGAACACCACACGACTTTCTTATACACAGCATATTTAATATTAAAAACGCTGAATTAAACACTTATGACTTGCTCCTTGCGTTTGACTATTATTATTTGACATATAAATGTTTATGTTTTTAGTTTCTATTGCCACTATGATTATTGGAATATATTATTAAATATATAAATTAGTTTTTCTCAAAATTAGACGCATATACAGGAAAATTGCAAATAACATTTTATGTTCCAAATATTTTTACTAACATCTTTTACTTGAAACTTTTTTTCGTAACTGATTCCATTTTTGAAATAAATGAAATTAATTGTTTTGTGTGTCCAGTAAACCATCTCTTCCGGTTTTTCAATTTCATTTAAAATCAACTCAGCTCTTCGTATTTTCATGAAACTTATAATTACCAAGTTTCGTTAACAAATCTTATCTCGTTCATGAGATATTGCACACTCGGACATACATCCATCCATCCACACACACACACAGACATCATTGAGAAAATTATCAAAACGAATTCAGTGGACCTCAAAACACGTATTTCCGCGAAAATCTCGTCAACGATGTTTTTCACGATTCCAATACTTCCTTATACTGTGTATAAGAAAGTAAAAATCAAATAGATAAAAATAATTTGCATTTTTTTTTAAAAGACAATAAATAAATAATTTAAAAGTCTGTATAAGATAATAGATAGGGTAACTATAATCTTAAGATGTTAAATACGTACATTTCCATTCGGCTATATTATACTGACACGGAGGATGTATTTGTAAATGCATTATATCTATTATTGTTAACTTAATTTTATGAGAAATTACATACATCACGCTATATTCCATTGAATGGGGTAGCACGAACCCTAGAATCATTCATAAAGTATTCACTCATCAGAGTCATCAAATAATCAATCTTCGTCAAACATTCTCATCCAAACACCATCCTCGCTTCAACCATATTCATAGTTCCCTTCATATAAGCTCATTTACTCATCACATTCGGAATCATTCATCACGCAATAAACCCTCAATCACTCCTACACATCTACATAAATCTTTCTTTCGACGTACTTTTCATATGCTCAAAACATTTCAAATTACTCACAAATAATATATAGGAAGAGAGTGAGGGCCTGCGCTTATTTTTGAAAGTGAATTCCACACAATTACAGTTAGGCACTCTATGTAAGAACTGAAAACGAATCAGAAAAGTAAGTCAGGATGGAAAAGTCGCCCTGCGCTTGTTTTTGAAAGTGAATTCTACATAATTGCAGTTAAACACTTTATGTAAATTCAGAAAACGATTCAAAAAGATAAAAAAAGAAAGGGAATGTCGCTCTACGCATATTTTTTAATGTGAATTTCACACAATTGCGGGCGAATATTTTAACAAAATAACTAAATTACAAAACTAAAATCAAGAATCCTGCACTTGTCTTAAATCATCAGATTCATCCTGCAATTAATCTTCACCAAACATTCCTATCCTGATAACTACTTTCGTTTCAACCACATTCATAATTCCTTTCATACAAGCTCGTTTATTAAATTATAAAACAAATGACGAAAATAATGAAACCAAACATGACAATGCGCAGTAATCTCACTGCAACATAAGCAAGAGTTAAATAGTCTGCAAAAAATACAAAATATACATAGCTATCTATAAAAAGTTAAACTAAAAAATTAAACGGACATTTTGCCAAATACAGACCGGACAACAGACAGCCTTATCAAATACGAACGTATGGTAAGCTTATAACAGAGGAAACATAAGTATATTATGTAAATAATTTATCTATAGGTAAAATTATTGGGTTAAGTTACAACCCCTGGACCAAGTAAATCATTTACTTAGAATCTGTATTTCCGCTAAAGTAGGGTTGTTGATTTTACGAATATTCGAGACTTTTATTGTTCGGATTTATTGAACCTTCGAATTTAGATTCGAACTTTGGAATATTCTGAATTTTCGAATTATTCGTATTGTGTATCTGAATCCTAACATGAACGCGGCATGTTAATATGAATTATTTTCAGAATAAACTTATGTGCAGGGTTTTGTATTAATTCGTAAGTAATTATTATTAATTATTATTATTTGCGTAATTAATTTAATTTAGCCTTAAAATTTCGCTACACTGTCAAAAACGTTTTAATTAAGACGTTTTTGTATCCTTTTTATTATCATTTTAAAACTTCTTACTAAAAGACCATAGCATTTAGATGGACGGTAAGAGAGTAGATGGTTTAATTAAGACGCCAAACCTTGCAGAGTTTTTGCAGGAGACTTCGCCGAGTTTATTATTTAATTCGTGGCCGACTTTTCGTGAATTATATGTGAGCGTGTTTGGAGATGACAGATAGTATTAATTCAGTGGCAAAAAAATCGAGAATTCGAAGCTTCGAAAAATTCGAAAATTCGTAAATTCGAAGCTTCAAAAATTCGAAAGTACGAAGCATCGAAGTTTTTCTGACGAAGTTCAAAACATTCGAATATTTGAACGTTCAGAAATTCAAACTTCAAACTTCAACGACCCTACTCTAAAGAAATATTTTTAATATTTATTTTGTAAATAATAATTGTTCCGCATTATGGTATCAAATGGCTATATCACAATAAAACACCTTTCCACATATCACCTTAATTAATACTGATTACCTCATTTAAATGTCAAAAATTAACATAGTTCGAGAACATCGTCTTTTAAATATGATTCTAGTGACAATTATGTCATAGAAATAATATCTATCACTGTAACTATAACTTTTGGTAAAATAAATTTGCGTTTTTATTAGTAGAATTAATTTCTGTAATACGTGGCATTAAAATTATGTAGGGATTATGGGAACAGGTTTCCTGCTAAAATCCATCCAGAAATGAAGACAGCTTGTATCACGAAGCTTAGTGATAATCAGAACAGAACATATAGAATACCCAACACAACCTAGAGGTAGATGATAGATTCTACTAGAATTATTAATATTCAGGAGTTAACGACGATGATGCACTGGTGACAATAAATGAAAACAAATACATGATCACTTATAAAATACAAAGAACTGAAATAAATACTCGCACTAAAGGCTCAAACGGTGTAATATGAACACAAAGGAAAAATTTACCAAACAAATTACAGTTAATGGTTCAAACAGATCAACCGATCAAAACTGTTAAGTACCTACTACTGTAAAGTGGGAAACTCTTTCATCATGACTTCGAGGATCAACCGAATTAATTAAATTAATGTATCTTTTATGTATAGTCAGTCGGGTGTAAAATAATTTGAGGCTCCGGTTCAATTTCCTGGCACGAATTTTAACACGGTTTTAGTGTTAAATAGTGGATTGACTTGAAATTAGATGACATATGATGAAAATTTGAGGAATATTCATAAATAAATTAAAATTTACAATTAATTCCGGAATTATTCTTTCATTGCTATGGAGAATGTACACATTAGGATTTTCATTGATTGATAATTTGAATTAAATTCTATTATTTGAACAATACAATATTTAAATTAAAGATATTATCCCAAACTAATTTAAGTAATGTGCAAATTAAAATTACTGCAGTCCGCATTTAATATACCGGATATAAAATTCAAATACATAGGAAATAGAATGGTATTTTCTTAATATGGTGATTGTTGCTTCCTCAATTAAATTAGAGTAAAAGTGTAAAAACAAAAAATGTTTAGAATTAAAAATTGCATTCAATGGGCGTCTACTTGTTCCTTAATTGTTTTTTTTATGCAAGAGTAACAAGCAAACTATAAATGGCTTTATAAAGAAAACTATGAACAAAGAGTGCTGTGGCTAAAAAAAAAGAAAGTTAATGTAAGAAAAATTTAATAATTTGATATGTCCATTAAATAAATAAACAAAATTGCTAACCGAAATTATTAATAAATTATACTTGAAGATGTATTGTCATATTTAATTATTTAATTGCTCTTAAAAATATTTTCATAATTAAAACATTTCACAACATTTAATCCGTAAAATCAAAGTTATCACTTATAATATAACTTGTGCATTGGATATCACCGATAATTTTTTTCAGCTCACAAGTGCTTTTGTTGCTATGGCGAATTCCTAACAGCAAGAAAAGCCTGAGTAGACAGCGAGAAAAAAATTTCTGGTAATATTCAATGCACGTGTTATATTCGATAGAAATATTGTCTCACAAAATTAATATTTTGACATACATCAGAAAAATTCGTTGCTAGGCAACTAAAAAAAAATTAGAGTAAAACTGATTATTTTTTATATGGAAAATTATCAGTAATAATATAACAAGAGAGAGAGAATAAATTGAAAATAATCTGACAGATTTTTAAAAACTTGTTGCCAGGCAATAGTCACGGAAGCTCGTAGGGCTTGAGTGGCTATTGTCAAATGGCAACAAGTTTGAGAAAGATACTGGCGAATTATTTTCTAATTTATCGAACTCTCGAGTTATATTTAATTAGATTATTTTTTGACTTAGCTGTTGAGATCGATCAACTGAAAATATTTTGAACTGGGTTCATATCGATTGATTACTTATTAATGTATTCTTGACAGTTGTTTCCAAAATTTGTTTGTGTATTTCTGTATCTGAAATGAAACTAAATCGATTTTCTTCACTCATTTTACTTGATGTGTTGACAGTATTAAATAATTATTTGACAACTACCTATCATTTGTTACAAACAAAAAAGCATCTACAGAGATTATTCTCGGGAATTATCATAAGAGATTTATTCTCAGTATAATAATGAGGATTGGTTCAAACGCAGACACGTGACATACAATAGAGCATTTCATTGGTTTTGAGAAACGTCTAAAAATAATCGCGATAATTGCACTAGTGCAAATTACCGTTGTAATTGCACTAATTATCACTTATTAATTCACTCATTTCTATGGCAACGTTGACAAATAATGGAACGCTATTGGTTGTTTAAAGTCATGGGGAAATATTCAGTGTTATTTTTCAATCATTTTTTGTAAGATGATTTTTGTTAGAGATGACTGGGCGTACGCTAAAGTAAACATTTACAGCCCAATTCTCAAAAGAGTTTTAGCTAAAATCTAACTAATTCTGGATTTTTGATTTGTCAAATTAAGCTAAACCATATTCCCAAAATAGTATAAATAAACTTTAAAATAATCTTCCTACCAATTAGTTTTTGGAAAGTGAATTGAATGAACTTTTTTTAAGCATAAGATTCGCTAATCCGGAATTCAAAAGTAGCTAAAACTTTTTGAGAATCCGGCTGTTACAGATTTCTGTGAATAAATATTTATTACATTAGCTAATACTCTATTACAAAAAATTATATAAATCGCAAAGATCAGTAACCAACTGGGGGGTCCAAATTACATCACTGTAAATCAAATACAAGTCATGTGGCTGTAAAGAAATAAGTAAGTATGAGTGAGAACGCACTCAGTGAGATATCTATGTAAGATGAACAATTAGTAGCAAATATTATATTCAGCGATAATTAATCATTCACACACACACACATCAACAGCATAATTACATAATCAAGATACAGGTTTATAAATCAACATATTCAACATACTCAAAAATGATGGCCCCCTCATTTCACAGTGTCTTCAGCGACAATCTGCGCACTATGAGGGCTCCGCCTCACACACTATCCACCTGGACTGAAAGCGTGTGGACGGACAAGAAACTCGCTACTGCGACCTTGACACCTTCCTCAAAGTGGATCTACGGGTCCTTGAGAAAGGGTTGAAAGCCGAGTCTAAAACCATGAACCCGACTACCATCTACATTCGAAGATGCAAGCAAAAGTAGGGCCCCGGCGGCAGGGCCGTAGCCAGGGGGGGGGGAGCAGGGTGGGCAATGTCCACCCTGGAAGAAAAAGTTGCCCACTCTAAAAAAATCGGAATGCTCTTAGTCTTTTTAATTTTTTTAACACGGAACACACAACAATTAATTTAAAAATTGTATGCTCACGCACTGGGCGCATACATAACGGGGAACTATAGTTTCTAATGAGCACTTAAGTTTTCTGTTTTTCTGTTAATACATTGCTGCTCGTTTGAAATAGTTTATAAATTCCCGCGGCTTCTCTTATTGGTCACGCGTTCGCTCAATTAACGATGGACTACGACGCGTTGTCTGCATCGACTAATGTTTTTAAAAACTATAATAACTACTAACTACAACTGTAGATGGTCCTTATTCGTAGCTGGTATTTTTAAATCGGGGAATCCCCGCTTGTATGTTTATTCGTTTAGTCTTGTTTGCGGTGCTTGACAGAAAGTGAATTGTTTTGTGTAGTAGTGATACAATACGTACATCGCATTTCGCACATCGTCGTCAATTTCTTAATTATACTTTTAAATTTCGATATCTCATTAATATGCATCGGTCTTTTGCCTTATTCAGTAATTCAGTGATCGTTATTATTTAATTATCTTGGATATAAGGCAGTTTTTTCAACCAAAAACCGTTGTTTCGGTAGATTCAGTCTCTAATAATCATTCTAGTGATAAGAATTGGTCATTACTAAGTTCAAGTATCTCAAATACAACTTCTGAAAATAACGAACATAATCAACAAAAACATAGTGCAAACAAAAATATTGTTCCTTCAGATTTACCGCGAAACGGTGAAGCTGTTAGGTAAGTCTATCTCAATAAATACCCTAAAGAAAATCATCGTTCATTTCGCGCAGATTGGTATAATAGATTTAAGTCGATACTTTATTCAGTTGAGCGAGATGCTGCTTTTTGCTATCCATGTACGCAATTTGAGATATTTGCTACAAAAGAAATCACTTTTACTGCAACTGGCTTTCGATTCTGGAAAAGAGCTCTCGATGAAAGAAGATTTCCTAGACACGAAAAAAGTATAACACATGTTCAGGCTATGCAAAAATGGAATGAACAAATTCAGAGAGAAAATACTAATCAAACAGTATCGACACTTGTTAGCAAAATACCTCTAGAGCAAAATAGGTATTATATAAAAAGTATTGCTGAAATCGTTCAATTTATTGCCGTAAATGAGCTAAGTTTTCGTGGAGAATACAATTTAGAATGCACACTGAAGAAAGTTTATTTATTAAACTCTTTCAATATACCCTTAAAAAGGATACAGAACTAGCAAAATGTTATTCAAAAATCCAAAAAAAAATTGTTGCTACACTTCACCAGCAATTCAAAATGAAGTTATTGATGTTCTAACAGAAGTCGTTAGAGAAAATATTTGTTTAGAAATTCAAAATGCAGATGTTAAGTATTTTACACTGCTAGAAGACGCGACCAGAGACAAAAATCAAAGGGAAAATATATCAATAGGAATAAGATATGTTAAAGACGGAGCAGTAAAGGAATCAGCTTAGACAATAAGTACAACTACCAAGTTAGATGCAGCTACATTTAAAATTATAATATAATATATATAGAATTTTCTTATTTTATTTTATTTTGAAATGCCCCCTCTGAAATTTAGGTTGGCCACACTAAAATTTGGACCTGGCTACGGGCCTGCCCGGCGGTAATCCGGTTGCCCTTCAACGGATGCATAACTCGGCTGATTCCCCACCACCATAGCGGGGTACAGGTGACAGCGGATCATATTAGGATAAGGATCACACATCGTCCATACAAGCTTAATATACACGTCCAATCTCTCAACAATCTCATTCTCCAACAATAGTTAAACTCAACAATAATATTCATCATAGATAACTCACCACAGTAAAACAGCTGGATTCTAAATCGTTCAATGTGCAAAATACAAAAAAAAATAAACCAACCTTTCTCGTCGAACTATGAAATCAAACTGAAAGTACTAATGATTAAATAAATCAGGCGGCTAGAGGTCGGCAAAAATAACCGATATCCGAATCCGATCCGATCCGAAATCGGGGATCCGATCCGAAATCGGGGATCCGATCCGATCCAAAAGTCGGGTAAAATATCCGATCCGACAATCGGATAAAAGATCCGATCCGAAAGTCGGATAAAATATCCGATCCGAAACTCGGATAAAAGATCCGATCCGAAAGTCGGATAAAACATCCGATCCGAAATTTACATACATAACTTTACGGATCGGATCGGATCGGATCTTGAATCAAGTTGGATCGGATCGGATCGGATATAAAAATTTTCAAATATGCCGACCTCTACTCTGTATTTTAAAATCTGATACTTTCTCTTGTACTTGCGATGTTTCATCTAAATCCTCGTACTCAATACTCTAAAAAGTACTCTGAGTACTTATAAATACTCTGAGTATTTCTAAATACCTAGAGTACTTCAAATTAATTTTTTAAAGTATTATTTTATGTCTACGAGTACAACGAACATATTAGTGCACGTTTGTATTTCAATTTTCGTGTTTAAATTTCCATTGCAGTCTATTCGTACACACGACACGATATTAGTAAAGACGTGTTTGTCGTATACGTTACAGCGTTACCTACTAAGCATAGTCTACAGTATTTAGTGATATAATTAAATACTTAAATATTTTAAGGTGGAAACAAATAACCGATATTTTTTAAGTATTTAAAGAAAAAAAAATATGTGTGATGACATATTGCTTTTAGTTTTTTAACAGAGCTAATCTACATAATTTCGAAATAAAACTTTCGTATTCTATATTAAAATATTTAATTTTGTAAGAAATTTCCATATTTTTACCATACAGTAATATTTTTTATAAAATTGTGTCTTAAAAACAATCTTGAAGCGATTTGTTTAATAATTTTATATTACGTATAGAAGTACTTTAAAAGTAATTAAAAAGTACTCCATACTTTTTTCAAAAAAATTTCAAAATATTAAGGGCGAAATTCAGAGTCGTCATTCACACTCAACTCATCCTCACCTCACTCTCAAAATCGAAGTAACTAAGACAACTAACTCAAGAATTTGCACAATTTGAGTTAGTTGCCTTAGTTACTCCGATTTTAAGTGTGAGATGAGAATGAGGTGAGGGTGAGTCACGACTATGAATTTGACCCTAAGTACTTTACTTTTAAAGTACATTTGAGTATTGATTACTTTTACTCGTTACTCGAGTACTTTTATTTGGTATTTTTCCCAGCTCTGATCACAGGTCTAATTATCTAGCTAGTTAGATTCATATAAATTAGGATGATTCAATACTACATCATTTAAATAAAATATACGTGACGCATTTGACATTAATATTTCAGTAACTGTCAAAGTTTATAATAAAAATTATTACTCTCAATCCGTAATTTTCTTTATAACAACCATTTTTCGTTTGCTTCTTACTCTTGCATAAGAAAACAATTGACCAACAAGCAGATACTCTTTAGATACAGTTTTGAAATCTATACATATTTTGTATACACTTTTGGTCTAATTTAATTATAGAAGCAACAATTACCATATTAAGGAAATACCACTGTATCCTCCATGTTACATATTTCAAGTATACATCCGGTATAATGGCTTGCTGGTGGCAAACTTGCGTTCTGCGGGCTTCGGGTTTGTTGGACAAAAATGAATTCCACTAAACATAATATAATTGCTTGCTGGTGATAGGCTTGAGTCTGCGGGCATAGGATTTGTTTGATTAAAGTGCGAGCGATGCGAGCTAACCTATGAGTACAAATGACTTTTGAAGGGTACTCCACTATTATATACTGTGATATAATTCGAATGTAATAGCATACATTGACAAATAAGAAAAATGTACTCACTTTTTATTATTTACACATTTTTCCTTTTTAATACATTAAAATAGATTGAATTCCAAAAATCGCATTTAAATTCGTGTAATAGGAAAGTAGTCTGAACCCTTGAAAATATTTGAAATAATATGTGTCAAATGTGAATATTTTTATTTCAAAATTCAGAATTCAAACAGTAACAATAATGTGTATCAAAAATGAACAACTATTTCAGCACATATAATATGGTTATCTATATGTGTAAAATCAATAATAAAATTATTATAACAAGCCATTTGGAGAGATTTATCAATTTGTGAAATTTAAATATATTAAATGAATAGGAGTGATTGGATAGATGTGATTGAAGATTTGTTGTGTGATAAATGATTTCGAGTGTAATAAATAAATGAGTTTATATGGAGTGATCTATGTTAAAGTGAGGGTGGTGTGTTTGGATGAGAATGCTTGACGAGGACTGATTATTTGATTAATTTAATAACTGAATATTTTATGAATGATTTTAGGGTTTGTGCTACCCTATTTGATGGGATATAGCGTGATGATATGTATGTATGTATGTATGTATATAAATGTATTAAAAACAAATTATTTGTTAGAGGTAAGAAAAAAAGTAAATTAAAGAGCTGAGAAACGAAATGAACAATTACAGCAAAACTTTGCTAAAACATTAGTCTTATTCAACTGAAAATATAATTACTTCATAATAAATTTTTGTAATTTGGTTTTTTAAAATTTTTAAAAAGAAATACGCAGTAGGCAGTATTTTCATACGATCTATTTCAATTATAAAACCAAATAATTTATCTTTTTAAACAGATGTTGTTATATTATTATTTTGAAATGTTACAATGTTATAGTAACAAAGTTTGACTTTAATTGTTTAAGTAGTTTTACAGAAAACAATCGTAACCAATGATAGAGTATATATGAAAATTCTAAAAGGATGTTCAAACATTCACCGCGTGTTAAATATTGGTTTTATATCTCCCAATATACACAGGCTGGTAGGTCACGGCTGGTTAAAGTTCATTGTTGCACAACAATCATAAGTCACAAGTTTAAATCGTTAAAAACCACTATATGTTATCAGTGTACATTGCAAATGCACTACACTGAATACCGCAAATAAGTATTAACTTTTCACTTTACTCTTCACTGTGTTGCACATTCACAAATCATTCACAACAAGATAGATCAGAGGGCGCCAACTTAAGTACAACAAAGGGCGACTAGGCTAGATGTAAAGTGATGCGGACCGTAATCTATATTACTTTTTCTGAACTAAAATATTTGCAAACAAAATTAAAATACAACAAGTTATATTTTGTTTGTGTTTTTTTGTCAATAAATATTTTATATTCATTCTCAACGTTTAATTTATAATTAGATATAATAAAATTTATCTAAAAATGTAATATTTATATGTTATTATAAAAAAATTTGGAAAAATATTTTCAAATTTGTTAATAATAGCGACTATTTTCTAAATATTGTATCGACATTTTAGTTTTTACTGCAAAGAATGTAGCGGCTGCCTAGCGAGATTTTGCTGAACTTTTGCATAATTTTTACTAAAACCCGCTGGCAAAATTAACACAATTGTCTTTTATTATTGGTACTATTGTCATAACCTATTTAATAAATTAATGTTTATAAATTCGACTAGCAACAAAAGAAATAAAATATTATACCACCAGCCGTGTAAAATGTCTTCGCGGGCCGTATTTGGCATACGAAAGAGTTTGCCCAAGAATTAAATTTATATACTTACAGTTACTAAAGAATTAAAAGATTACATATTTTTTGACGTCACACCCAAGAAAAAGACACAAAGAATACAGTTAAATCATCTCCATCTTATTTGAACTGTCACTTGTCACTTGTAATGAAGTTTGCGTTGTTCATGTTTCAACTGTTTTCAGTTATGGGTTTGCAACACTCGCCAATGGCTCGTGCTATAAATTTTCCACTCGTGCAAGAAAATGACACTTTTAACATTACTTTCATAAATAACTATTAATTATAATTACCAACAAAAAAAGTGACCTATATTATAAATATTTCTTTTGTAAAATGTAAAAGAATGAGAATACTTTTCCGTATTCCACGTGTTCTCATTCCAAACATTACTGGTAGTGATTCAGAGATGTTGTTTACAGATTGTAGCTAACTTCAGTTACTGTAACTCAGCAAGTTCAGGTGGAAGCAAACAAACACACATACATCACACTTCGTAACGTTGGCGTACGTTGTTAACGAACAATGCTACTTAATTCTTTATTTTTAGTTTTCCTTTCTCGACTTTAAATCTGAGTAATTTATGTTTTTATTTGGAACAAATACGACCAAAACAAATGGACGTGTTTGTGATGTCGGGAATTTACTCAACTTCATGAACTTCATGATCTTCGATATCAATTGTGAAAGTATTATTCAAAGAGGTAGTGAATTAAATCTATTACTATGAGAACTAATTTTGAAAACAATAAAAAAAGGAGTAGGTGGCTCAGTGGTATCGAATCGGTTTGTGAATTTGAGAACTCTGGTTCGATTCCCACAGCCGACAAATATTTCCACCACATTAAAATTACCCCTGTGGCTCCCCCACAACTAACATCATTCGAGGCCGTGATTTGACGGCTGGTAACCGAACTTCACACGCATAAATATATCTCTTACCGAGATCTGCTTCGACAGAATGTTACACCCAGTAATGGGTAAAATATTTATTTTATTCATCTACAAGTAAGTACCTATTTATTTATTCTACTCTGCAGAACAGGAAGTTTCTGAGAAATTCTGCGATAAATCTATAAGTTTAAATAAATATAAAATAAATAAAAATATATCATCACGCCTTTTACCCATTACTGGGTGTGGCACTCTGCCGAAACAGATCTCGGTAAGTGAAATATTTATACGCGTGAAGTGCGGTTACCAACCGTCAAATCAAGGCCCCCAAAGATGCTACTGGTGGGGGAACCACAGGAGTAATTTTAATTTGGTGAAAATGTTTTTTCGGCTGTGGGGATCGAACCAGGGTTCTTTGGATCCACAGGCCGACTTAATACCACTGAGATATTACTCCATTAAGTTTATAGATTCGTAAACCTGTAAATAATGAACAAAATCACATCAATATTTGTTGATAAGTAGAAAATATAAAAATAATTTTCGATTATATATCTGCCTGTATACTGTTATATAAGGTTCTGGATAACAGTCTTTAAGACTGGTTACAGAATCTTAAAATATATTAATAAATAAAATATATATATCTTAAAATCATTAGCCTAGTTTGATTTTGTTCATCACTTACAGATTTACGAATCTACAAAACTTATGAATTTACACAGAATTCCATCTTTAATTCCAATAGGGTATGAACTTACCGAGCCGTATAGTGCGGTAGTTCATATATATTTAGCTTGGATGCGAACTCTGGATTCGAATACCGTAACGCTATCCACACTACTTTACTACCGATCTATTTTTATTTAATTCATTACTTTAAAATAACTAATACTTAGAAAAAAGCGCATAAAGGAACTCCAGTATGTAAAAAAAAATGAAAGTTGTTTTATTTGCATATATAAGAGGAAAAACTAAATGGTTATACTACCTTCAGTTAGTATTTCGGAATTTTCTATAGATTCGCTTCGCTCGGCTTTTCTACATTAGACTCTATGGCCCGGTAGCATAAAGAGGTGTTAACTATGTTGTTAGCTAACAGCATTTTAAAAGTTAACAATGACCAAGATGGCAGACACCACATTTTACATATTTTCTGATTTTATGTCATAATTAATTAATATCAGCATTAAAATGCTTATTGTTAGTTATGTTGTGTACTTGTGATGGCAAGGATTAATTTGCACAATAAAACACACAAGTACAAACTAAATATATCTTTATTTACGGTGGTTTTTAATTTTGTGTAACTCTACGCTGTTTTCTGTTGCTGCTGGATGGTGAATGAATCGGAAAGTGAATAGTGAGTGACGAATAGAGGAATGAGGAATGAGAGCGTCTTCTTGGACGGGTATGATTTTTCTAGGATTTTAAGTAAGAGCCAGGGGAAAAGGGCAGTTTAGAAAGTTAAGGGTTGTGATGTTGCTGGAATTAGAAAGCGGATTGGAATTTAGGGTTTTATGATCTGAAGGAATGCTGTTGTATACAAAAAGTAGCTTTCTAAAATATGTACAGAACTGCATGACTTAAACTTAAACATATATATAAGAAAATTAAAATGATTAATACATAACTAGACTTATATCTAACATGCATTAACTTAATTTAAAACAAGAAAATTGAAATACGAATAATTATAACTTATAACTAATAAGAATGTGGGGTACACAACAGTTAAATAACAATGGTATAACTATTTTTGTATCAAATAATGATTAGTTTAATGCATAATATGGAAATTATAACGTTTTAAAATATTAAACTGTTAAAAATTTTGACATTTTCAAGAGGCGCTTTTTAAAAAAAAATTAATTCAACTTTTTTGCATAGCTGACCACGTTAACCGGGCCTAAGTCTACGACAATATTTATAGAACCCATATCTGTTAATATCTAAACAAGTACACTTAGGCCGACAAAAAAATGCATTTTTCTATATGAAAATTAATCCATTACTAACTGGGTGTGAGGTTTTGCCGTTGAATAAACGATAAGTCAAATATTTTACGCGTAAAGTGTGATTACCAGCCGCTAAATCATGCTCCTCAAAGAAGCTAGAGGAGTGAGAGACAATTTTAATGTGGGGTAAAGTTTGTCAGCTGCGATTATCGAATTCGAGTTCTCAAATCCATAAGCCACAAGTTGACGCGTTTCCACTGAGTTATCTATCCCATAAAATTGATATAATACAAATGAAATGTTAGAAGGATCTGTCAATGACGAAATCGATGGATCAGATGTACAGATTTAACGAATATAAGAAAAAGGATAACTGAAAGCATTTGTGACAGACGACAGGTGGTGGAATTGAATTTGCTTAGAATTTTATTATTTTTGTTTACTAATTCCTCTTTTTAAACATCTAGTTAAGCTACTGATATAAAGCGAAGATAATGAAAATTTTTTTGAAAGCACGTTCTTTCGTCTTTTAGTAAAAAACTAGCGGTTGGCCTGGCTACGCCAGGCCTTCACGCTATGCTCCGCGGACACTGAAATAGGATTCACTTCTGTAAGACAATTGACACTATATAAATCAAATTATTTCCGAAGTAAAAGTTTTCAATTTTGCATGTCTGTCCTTTAAAATACATTTAATTGATACCAAGCACGATAGGTTACGAAGCTCTGGCACTACAAAATTGACAATAAAAAAAAGTTCAATTCAGCACACGAACTCTTTAAGCGACCTTTCATTTGATACCAAACACGATAGGTTTTGATGCATTTTTACTAAAACAATTGCCGATCGAATAATATTTAATTTCCTACGCGAGCCCTTCAATAGACCTTTCATTTGATACCAAACACGATAGGTTTTGATGCATTTTTACTAAAACAATTGCCGATCGAATAATATTTAATTTTCTACGTGAGCCCTTCAATAGATCTTTCATTTGATACCAAACACGATAGGTTTTGATGTATTTTTACTAAAACAATTGCCGATCGTATAATATTTAATTTTCTACGCGAGCCCTTCAATAGACCTTTCATTTGATACTAAACACGATAGGTTTTGATGCATTTTTAGTAAAACAATTGCCGATCGAATAATATTTAATTTTCTACGCGACCCCTTTAATAGACCTTTCATTTGATACCAAACACGATAGGTTTTGATGCTCTCTTACTAAAACAATTACCGATCGAATAATGTTTAATTTTCTACGCGAGCCCTTCAATAGACCTTTCATTTGATACCAAACACGATAGGTTTTGATCCATTTTTACTAAAACAATTGCCGATCGAATAATATTTAATTTTCTACGCGAACCCTTCAATAGACCTTTCATTTGATACCAAACACGATAGGTTTTGATGCATTTTTACTAAAACAATTGCCGATCATTTAATTATTTACGCGAGCCCTTCAATAGACCTTTCATTTGATACCAAACACGATAGGTTTTGATGTATTTTTACTAGAACAATTGCTGATCGAATAATATTCAATTTTGTACGCGAGCCCTTCTATAGACCTTTCATTTGATACCAAACACGATAGGTTTTGATGCGTTTTTACTAAAACAATTGCCGATCAAATAATATTTAATTTTCTATGCGAGCCCTTCAATAGACCTTTCATTTGATACCAAACACGATAGGTTTTGATGCATTTTTACTAAAACAATTGCCGATCGAATAATATTTAATTTTGCACGCGAGCCCTTTAAAAGAACTTTCATTTGATACCAAACACGATAGGTTTTGATTCACTCTTACTAAAACAATTGCCGATCGAATAATATTTAATTTTGCACGCGAGCCCTTTAAAAGAACTTTCATTTGATACCAAACACGATAAGTTTTGATGCGTTTTGACTAAAACAATTGCCGATCGAATAATATTTAATTTTCTACGCAAGCCCTTCAATAGACCTTTCATTTGATACCAAACACGATAGGTTTTGATGCACTCTTACTAAAACAATTGCCGATTGAATAATATTTAATTTTGTACGCGAGCCCTTCAATAGACCTTTCATTTGATACCAAACACGATAGGTTTTGATGCATTTTTACTAAAACAATTGCCGATCGAATAATATTTAATTTTGCACGCGAGCCCTTTAAAAGAACTTTCATTTGATACCAAACACGAAAGGTATTGATGCACTCTTACTAAAAAAATTGCCGATCGGTTAATATTTCATTTTGTACGCGAGCCCTTCAAAAGACCTTTCATTTGATACCAAACACGATAAGTTTTGATGCACTCTTACTAAAACAATTGCCGATCGAATAATATTTAATTTTGCACGTGGGCCCTTCAACATACCTTTCATTTGATACCAAACACGATATGTTTTGAAGCACTTTAACTAAAACAATTGCCGATCGAAAAAATTCGAATTCTGTATGCGAGCCCTTCAAAGGACCTTTTATTTGATACCAAACACGATAGGTTTTGAAGCACTTTCACTAAAACAATTACTGATTGAAAAAATCTCATTTCTACATGCGTGACCTTCAAAACTTTGGTATTATACCATATACGATAAATTTTGATAATAAATTTAAATAAATAATAATAAAATTGTATTTAATGTACATTGCCGTGAATAATATTTGCGTAGTTTTACTATATATTTTTACCGAGGACAATTTTGTTTTGGTTTACCTGTATACTTTATATAACTTGTCAATTTGACGTTTAAACCAACTTCAGAGTGAACTGTCAAAAATTTACTTTTTAAATACACATATTTGAAATGTGTAATTATAATAAAAACGTCCCCTCATTTCCCCAATATGTGTAAAATATTTCAAAACTACTCACAGATATTTCATATTTACGTAATTTATAATTAAAAATGCGACATGTCCACTGACAAATGTCAATTCTCAAATCTATGAATTTCAAAACCTGGATCTAGTATATGAGATGTAATATTGTTCCTAAATTATAGATTTGTCAAATTGAAGTTTTGTGTTAAAAAACTTTTATATAAACATGAAATCAATTGAAAACAGTTCAAAACATATATCCTCAATCCTATAATATCTTAATATATTTACAAAATTGCTCTAACTTGTCTCGAGATTCATATAATTGTGTTAAAAAGTTTCATGCGTAACGTCAATGAATTTTTCTGCTTACGGTCAAATCGTCCGTAGATGTTCTTCTTAAAAAATGCAAAGCCAACACAATCTTAATTAAAAATGCGTGTTTTTTCAAGTTTTCTCGCACATCATGTGCACGAAAAATCGAAGACTAACAAAAGGCACCCCCCATGATTGACCTCTATCAAATAAAAAAAGTTTCAAATTAATCGGACAAAGCGTCTAGGCTGTAGAGGTGAGCAATTGACCGTGTTGAATCTATACTCATATACCCCCTTACGCTAATAGTAGTTGGATTTAATAACACGAGAACCCCAAATATGATTTACGCTTTAGACCGCTATATAAGAATACGGCACTACACGCACTTATTTTTATACAAAATTCATGTTAACAAATATGAAAATAAAGGTTTTTGTAATGAAATCATTGTCCGTGCTAGCCAATAAAATAATTTGAATTATTACCGCTATCTATGAATATTGCGTGATGATAAAAATATGAAAATAAACACTAATGTTCAAATAATGATTGAAATCTTTTGTAATTTAAACTCTTTGCATGTCTATAACGATTCAACTATGATAAGTACGCCTGCGAGCTCAGTTGTGTGATTCTATGCAATAAATCAGAAAAATCTGTGTCAATGAACTGCGTTTGAATGAATCATTGTTAAACTACAAAAAAATACGTGATTTAAAAACTTTACCCAATTATCCCTCTTAGGATTTATCGAAAAGTCAATCTGTAACTAAATTTTATTTCAGAGAAGATTATTCTTATGTCAAAAATTTCCGAGTTACGTATTTAAAGTTTGAACAGCTATATATAAAAAATTTAATAATGTACTAAGGAATAAAAAATAATCCTTTATGTTTCGAGACATGGCTTTATCGAGTTTACATTTTTAATTTGATGACGTTTCGGATTGATTTGATTATAGAATAGAATTAGAAGTAGTATTTGCAGGGATTGTTTATAAGTTCCTAGTTTGTTATAATACGTATAATTTATTGAAAAAGTTAATTATTGTTATGAGTGCAGAGCACCTATACTTTCACAACCTGTGTGTGTCTGTGTGTCCGTACACCCACATAGTCTACGTTTCTGTTTTCGCTTGTGTAAGTTAGATATCCATTGCAAAAAGTTAAGTTAGCAAAATCGAACCAGGAACCTGAACCATTTATAAACTTACCCTTTATTTATTATACTTTTGTTTTATGGATTGATTTAAAATCAGATCAGATTGAAACTAAATATTCAGGGAGGAGTATTAAAATTACTACATATATGCCATTAAACGGGGTAGCCCGAAACCTAAAATCATTCATAAAACACTCACTCATTAAATTAATCAAATAATCAGTCTTCGTGAAACATTTTCATCCTAGCATACCATCCTCATTTTAACCATATTCATAGATCACTCCATATAAACTCATTTATTTATAACACTTGAAATCATTAATCACACAACAAACCTTCAATCACATCTATTTAATTACTCCTATTAACTTTTCATTCACAAGGCCGTTAAATATAAGACAATTACGAAATTCATTTGTTTTTGGTATAATAGTAGGTTCCCATGTATGTGTTTCGTCTATTCCGTCGTGTCCATCGAGAATTGTGATTGGTAATTTAAAATGTTAAAATTTGACGTGAACGTAAATGCAGTAACGGATGGAGTTCCTTAACTCTGAACTAGTTGCAGTATGATATTGAAAACGGATGATTTTTTGTTTTATGACCTAAAGATAAATGTGCTAACAAGAATACTCCGATCTGTCAAAACATGTTTTGTCCCATAAGTAAAATTATAATAATAAATGTGGATGTATCAAAATTAATATTTTCAGTAAAATAACAGCCAAAATGAACGATACGGCACTGGATTCATTGCGACGGATGACCCACGGAAGACTTGCACATTAAATACTTTTATTTTGTTTATTGACGAAAAAGAACGACTTCATTTTGTTTGTTCTTATCTTGTCTTATGGGGTGTCTAGCTCAGTGGTATGAAGTCGGCCTGTGGATCCTGAGAACCCTGGTTCGATTCCCACAGTCGACAAACAATTTTCATAATTTCAAAAGCTACCCCTGTGGCTCCTCCACCACTAACAATCTTTGGGGGCCGTGATTTGACGACTGGTAACCGCACTTCACGCGCAAAAATATAGCACTTACCGAGATCTGCTTTGGCAGAGTACCACACCCAGTAATGGGTAGAAGGTGTCATGAGATATTTATTTATTTATTTATTTATCTTGTCAAAGTTCCAATAACTCCAGTATTGTTTCATTTTCCAATTAACAAAGTCTTGAATCATTTAGAATTGAAAAATAATAAATAGTAGATATAATATGTATTAACTAAAATACAGAATAATAATAGATAGTTTAAATTGTAAACAACCGGGATAGCACAGTGGTAGAGTGCTAGCCTCTGGAAACAGAGGTCGTGGATTCGAATCCGGGTTAGGTCGGGATTTTTCTCGTCTGGCCTTGATCGGTATCCACTTCCGTATCCATTCCAATGTGGGACATATGTGTATTAACTTGGCATCCCCCAAGCTATCGGGCACCGGCTAGGGGATGTAACAAGGGCTTGCGCGGGTTGGCAGGCAACACATTGTACAGTTAAGTAAAAGTGGCAAAGTAATGTAAAAATTAGTAATATGAATTCCAGTCACCCTAGGGACATAACCATAAGTTCAAATCCCGAAAATATATACATACATACAAATTATAAATCATTTAAAACTTATTTCAAAATAATGCCCACTATAAAATTAAATTTTAAAGGTCCCTATTGAATAAGTAAAAATAGAACGCATATTTAAAAATTCAAATTACAGTAATCTGCATAATAAACTATGCACGCAATATCACATTAGCTGTTATGCATTGCTTTACCACCTTAAATTTGCATTCTGCCATTAATCCCACCGAATATCCAAGACAAGACGGACACGTAACCATAACGTAAAGTTAATAAAACGTAGCTTTACACAGCGTAGTGAAGTGGATTCCGATCCAATCGTCTATAAATTATCAGGTCGCTACATAAATCTCTTGGAACGTTTAAGAGTATTATTTATCTAGGCTACAAATCAGTGCTCGGACCTCTGCGGAGACTTTCATTAAATTATTAGTTCGAGCAAACAAACCGGCGGCAGCATTGTTTGCTTGTTATTCCGCGGAAAGTTTGTTTTCACTGTGACCAAACATGGTGTTAATTGACTAGTTGAAGTTGCTTGTTGCATTGTCGTAAAGTTTACATACATATATTTCAATTTATACAGATGTATTTATTAATCGCCGCCAATTCGTAACTTTATAATGTCGAAAAACATTCAATATACGAATTACTACTTATGTTAAGTATGATTGTATCTGTTCAAAACGATGATGTTACCTATATGTTTGAGCTCAATTATACTTTAAATTGAGAAAATGTGTTGAGTAAGAGTATAATATTGGGAATTTTCGTTATTGAAACATTATTATATGAACACAGTGGCGTACCTAGAACTTTTTCCGCCCAGGGCGGTCTCCAATTTGCTGCCCTTTTTAAGTCATCCAAATGGTGGTTATTATAAATTAAAAAAATAAATATAAAATAAATATATCATCACGACTTTTACCCATTATTGGGTGTGGCACACTGCCGAAGCAGATCTCGATAAGTGATATATTTATGTACGTGAAGTGCGGTTACCAGCCGTCCAATCACAGCTCCCAAAAATATTAGTGGAGGGGAAACCACAGAAGTAATTTTAATTTGGTGAAAATTGTTTGTCGGCTGTGGGAATCGAACCGGGGTCCTCAGGATTCACAGGCCAACTCGAAACCACTGGGCCATTACCCCATTAAATTAATAAATATAAATAAATAAATGTAATGAAGACAAACTATAGGCGGGGAACATTTTTACCATTGGATGGCATATTTAAATTAGGCAGGAATTTTTCGAGATAATATTTTCAACACTACATTGACTTGACGATGAAGAAAAATATTCGAAATCATATACGAGTTAATAATTCATAATTCGTAGAAATCGAATAGTAAACTTATGATATGAACAAGTTGTTTTTACAACTAAAACTACATATAAAAAATGCCGCCCCAAAATATGTGCCGCCCGGTGCGGATCGCACCCACCGCCTCCCTCTAGGTACGCCACTGTATGAACATATGGCCTAAGAAATTTAACTATTGAATTTAAATTAGTTTTAAATGTAGATAGTGTAAAATTTTATACATATTGATTTTTTTCTCAGATTCAACTGCCTGGGCTATAATTTGCCTCGGTTGTGGGTTTTCGTCAGGGTTGAAAAAAACCCGACCCACTGGATTTTTTTGGGTTTTATTGGGTTTATTTGGGCATTATTGGGTTTTTTGAAATATTGACAAATACACTTTTTAATTCAAATTATTTAATTTTAAATTAATTTTGTATTTAATGTTTAAAATGTCTATTAGTATACATTAAAACAAAATTTATTATTATTACTATTTCAAAAATATATTTATTTTATTGTGAATTAAAAACATAATACGCTCTATTATGTTATTGTCATACTTATTTAATTTAAAACTATATTTAAAATTTGCCGGTAAAAATATTGGGTATCAATCAGTTTTTGTAATACTAATATAATATAAGACAAATAATATTTGGTCTTAAACTAGTTTGATATTGACATTTGTCAAAATAATGCAATGTAATACTACGATATGATGTAATAAATGATCATTTAAGTTAAACGTTTTATTTTGTAAAGAGATTATGTATTATTACATTGTAAAATAAATATAAGATATTTATGTTCCGAGATTTGACTCTATCTTAAAATTCACCTTGAGTGAATTTTCATCCATTCAAACAAATGGGTTTTTTAATGGATTTATTTGGGTTTTTTTAGGTGGGTTTTATTAAAAAACCCAGGTGGTTTTTTTTTGGGTGGGTAAAATATGAACAACCCTGGTTTTCGTAAGGCGGTTTCATTCATTTACCAGCAACAAACATTTTTGCCATGGTCATTTCCTATTGATTTAAATAAGTGAATAAGAGCCAATTTGTCAATCACCGATTTATTCTCGGTTAACGTTAATGTACATGTTTTCCGCCAATCAACAATGAAAATCCTTCTTAGTTACAAGTCTATCACAGCGATGATAAAAAACAAATGAAATAACCACCTTGTTTTGATCCGTAGATAAGGATAATTTTTCTTAATTGACTGCTAATTTTGCAATTTAAACTGTAAAAATTTTGATACTTCAAAACTTAGGTTAGCACATTCGATGTGTTGCGTTCAGCAAATTTAAGAATGCGTTGTCGTTCTTAATCCGCTTCACAACAAATAATTCTTCATTATATTCTCTTATTAGAAGCTAGCGATAATCAAAGATATTGCTTGTGAAACAAAAGCAGCATATTTCACTCGAAAATATCATCGATGATAATCAGATCACTTATTATATTACATTTAAAAATAATTTTTGTATTCTCTAAAATATTATTCAGAAAAAGATTAACGGTTAAACCAGAAGTATCACAGTACCTACAATCCCAGATTATATTTATTTATTGAGTTGTGTTTAATTATTCATATTTACTCTAGTTTCCAACTAAAATAGAATTAAAGAAACATTTATGAATAAATAAAATCTGTAAAATAGTATAAAATATTACTAAGATAAGATATTTTATTTCTAAATCATTTTATCATCATAATATATTTATACATTTGACATTTCTGAAATTTACAAATGAATAAAGAATCTTTAAAAATGATTATTTTTAAGTCTCTCATGCTCAGAAAATATTTGTCTAATTTTTATTATATGTACCATTGCTTCATTATTTATGTACAGAATGATCAAAAGGAATTGTTATAGTTGGCAATACAATTCCAGATATCTTTTTATTCCACAATTGGCACAACGTCAGATAAAGGCGGAAATGCAATTTGACATTTCTAATAAATACAAATAGGTTATGTCAGGAGTCTAACAGCTAATATAATTTTGACTTTTTAAGTAATAGAAATACTTTAGAAATAAATATAATAATAAATGTATTCAAATTTAAATTTTAAATGTTACTGTCAACAACAGGAAATGAATTTATGTATCAGGCTTACCAATTTCAAGTAGTTTTTTTTATTGCCAACTGTAACAATTCCTTTTGATCACTCTGTATTTATATAGTATTAATAATCAGATTTCTGAATACACAAATTATAAATTGCTAACTAGGTCAGTGAGCCAAGTGCAATATATTTGGTATCAAAATATAACTAATGTTGAAAGCAAGATTCTAGCGAAAAGTCGTAAATTTATATCCAGCCTAGAAAGTGTCCATATACCCACTCTATCTTTCTGCATGATACGTTCGATATTCCGTAAATTGATATACTGCATTTCGTATGAAGTATTATGCTATTGCGGAATATTTTCTATGTGAAACTTTTATTCATTGCATATGTATAAGAATTTGAAGCTGTGAATCAATTGTGATGTCAAATAGACGCGATTAATATAAGATGAAATAAATAGACAAACTTCTTTGTGTAAAAATAAATATATTGAAATATAAAAATGAAATAGTAATATTTACAGAAATTATAATTTAATATTGAAATTAACGATGGCAAACAACAACAACGTATGAACAAAAGTATTACTTAAAGTTACTAAATTTTACGACAAGACTACATCTTGAACATGCAAACGGGCGACAACTTGCCTCGATAAGAGTCAAAGAACCACTAAATAAATGTTGTTTTCTATGGTATTTGCTGACTTGGGCTAAGAGGGTAGTATCTTTGTGTTGGTCCATGCATGAGTTTACATAAAAAAACCAAACGGGGTGAGTTACAAAGGTTAAATCTATCCCAGACCAATGCTTAGCTAATAATTTACCCAGATATGTCATCATGTCCCCTAACGTAGCGAGACAATTCAGAGAAACCATAAACTCAATAAATAATGATCTAAGAAATACTGAAGTTACTATACACATGCACTAATAAATTTTATAAACAGGATAAACTCTATCAAATCAACTTTAGAAAGATACTTAAGATAATATTTAATTAATCTGTATTTTTCTATCTGTAGCTGAGTTGATAGTGAAAAATCATAATTACAAACACAATCAAATCCTGAATTATTTCACTTTGTTACATACCTACCTACGAAAAATATTGATTTATATACTAATTTTGGTACAGTTCTACTGAAATTTGAACTGGGAATTGTTCAAATTGGTTTCATGGAATTTCAATTTAAATCTTTTTACACAATGTTTTCGTTTCATTTAAAATACATGAAAATTGAAAACTCTGTTTAGATATTTCAAAAAAGTTATTTGAAATTAAAAATAAAAATTGGTAGCTAAAACGTGGTTAGTAATTACATCTCCAGGTTATTTTTAGAACTAGTTTTCGTTTTCATACCCTGACCCTGAAACTCTGTCGTTTTATAACAGTAATTTTCTTGACTCGAACACAGACAAATTTTCCCTCCATATAGTGGAACAAGAAGAAATCCTCAAAATTTTCCAAGCTCTTCGTTCCAATTCAATTGGGGTTGATGGCATAAATTTGAAAATGCTTAAACTGGTAATGCCAATTATTTTACCACAAGTTACTCATTTAAACTCATGTATTTTGTCATCAACTTACCCTGATATGTGGAAAATAGCATATATAAAACCAATTCCTAAATGTAAAAATCCCTCTTCTCATAGTGACCTCAGACCTATTAGTATTCTTCCCACCCTCTCCAAAATCCTTGAAAAAACAGTTTGCAATCAGATTTTAGAGTATGTTAATACTCATAAAATTCTTCCTGACATACAATCTGGATTCAGGTCTGGTTTTAGCACAACTACGGCTCTGTTAAAAATTACTGATGATATTTTCCGTTACATTGATAATAAAAAAATGGTCCTTCTTGTTCTCTTGGATTTTAGTCTTGTATTTGACACTATTTCACATGAACTACTTTTAGCTAAATTAAAATTCCTTGGTTTTGACGAGCATAGTTTGCAATTTGTTGAAAGTTACTTCATATTGATCGTTATCAAAAAGTCGTGAGCAATGATAGAATCTCATTAGTATTTTGTTCTAAATTCGTGACTAGTTGTTACAAAATAAATATTTGTATAAAATTATTTTTACATATTTATATTTATAAGCATTCTGATTATTAAAAGCAATGAAATAAATTTTTTGCAAACTAATGAAAATAACAGTATTAATGGTTGATAAAACATTTCATTACATTCCGAAACCATAAAATACAATATATTTCGTTCTATCTGAGATTCTATCAGCTTATATGAAACAGTGCCAAGTCTCGTAACAGTCATAAAATTCCATTAGTACAGGCCATTACATTAATCTGGTTATTTTTCAAAGTTAATATGTGATCATGACATTACAAATACAATTCTTTTCAAACTATTTCATTTTAAAAATTTATAACAGTTTAATATTAAATTGAATGAAAACGTTAACACAAAAACTTCGTTTTCTTGCTGCATTTCATTGAAGAAAATATTTTTAAAATTTATTTTATTCCGTATTTTTCATATACTCGTCTGTAACAGTACTACTCAACTGTATTGTGGAGGACTTGAGAGAAAAGAGGCTATGCGAGGGAGACACGCTGGACAGAAAATGGTGGAAAAGAAAAATAAACGACAGCAAGTCCTAATATAAACAAGGAAAAGCAGAAGAAGAAGATTAGATTAGATTTATTTTAAGGTTCAATAATACAAGAGTATATAAATTAAATCAAAACATACCAAAGTATATAATTAGATCTCACACAACAAAAATTCATTTAAATTGTAAAAAACTTTTTCCAGAAGCAATCTTTAATAAAGTTTTAAAACCGTTTCCCAAGAAATGCGCGGATCACTAATGGCAGTTGATTGAACATGTAATTCCAATTTTGTTTGGTAGATTATTCGATATTGCTTTATTTTTATTTTTTCCGACGACTACTATGAAAAGTTCACATTAATGCATTCAGTTATCAAAATAAAGTTGAGTAACTAAAACGGAATTTATAGTTTACATATCGTAGCATAGTATAGCATAACATAACCATGGGCGTCCACAGACATTTTTTCAGGGGAGGGTGGGTCACAAAAAATCTCAGATATATATATATATATATATATATATATATATATATATATATATATATATATAAATTTTTTAAATATATTTTTTATTTACATAACATAAATACAACTATACCTAACAAATAGATTAAAAAATATTGAAAGTTGTGAATTGAAGAGAAAGGACAATCTTCGAATATCCCTTCCATAAATTTACGCATTACGCAATAATGGGTAAAAGGCGTGTTGATATATTTATTTCATTTATTTATATGCTAAGTATAAACACTATCAGTCCAATTCTCAAAAGAGTTTTAGCTAATCCTGAATTTTTTATTACACAAATAACTATATTCGCAAAAAAATTACATAAACTTTAGTATAATCTTGTTACCATTAGGCTTTCGGAAAGTGATTTGAATTAACTTTTTTAAATCGGACTAGAATAAGATTAGCTTATTCAAAACTAAGGATTAGCTAAAACTTTTTTGAAAATCGGTCTGTAATATTATTACATTGCAACTAAGTTATGTATTACCTAAAAACTAAGTATTAATAAAATAGCAACACAGGATCTATGTTATGTACGTCGAAGAAAGAAGATGAATGATAAGTGAATAGGAATGATGTGATTTAAGGTTTGATTGTGATAAATGATTTCGAGTATAATACATTAATGAGTTTATATGGAGTGATCTATGAATGTGGTTAAAGTGAGTTCGGATGATAATGTTTGACGAGGCCTGATTATTTGATTAATGCAATGAGTGAATATTTTATGAGCGATTTTAGGGTTTGTGCTACCCCATTTGTTGGGATATAGCGTGAAGGTATGTATGTATGTATGTATGTATGTATGTAGGTAGGTATGTATGATCTATACATTAAAAAAAAGTTTAAATGGAAGGATCAAGAGTCAACTCAACGTTTTCACAATTTATTATTAAATAGGTACAAAAGTTAGCTTCCACTCAATGTACTAAAGATAAATGTAAAAAATTCAAATTTTTGTGCACATGGTATCACTAGGATAAGCCAGTAGATACACGCTACATCAACTCAAGCTATTAATTTCGGTTTTGTATGATTGATTATTTTGTCAATAAAAATAATACTGAGCATTTATTATTTATACCATATTTATTCTTATTCCCGAGTCCTCCAAAAAATATATTTAAAAGAGTTGCTTGTCTATCTCTTCATATAGAAGGTAACAAAAGTGAGCTAATTTATATGTTTGAAATTTTATAAAAATAAACTATTTTTAACATTAGCATTTTCCCCATGAATGTACATTAAGAAAACTGTACATAATTTATCGCAGCAAATAGCAAAATTATGTGAATAATGAGCAAAAATTATTTAAATTATAACATTCCATATTTGCTTTTTCACTAAAATAAACACTGCATAACAAATGCATTTATATTTCCGAGAGAGAGAGAGAGAGAGTAGGTAATGTAATAGTAAAAACAAACATCATTTTCAACGCTGAAGCTGAAATAGTCAATAGATGCAGGGTCCGTTCATGTTTCATCCGCTTCCTCCTGTACGTTCCTAGTCCCTTGCCACCCCAGTTACACTTCATAAAACACAATATTCCATCTATCACCATGACGACGCTATAAATGTCTTTTGCGGTACGTTGCAACGAATTCTTGTTATTTATTTTAGGCGACTATTTTCTGAAGGGTTATTACAAAGTTAAAAGAGTGTATTTTATTTTATTTCACGCATATAAAAACGAATGGTACTTACTTATATTGAAATGTTAAAGACCTTTATTTGACCCACATTGAATTATCTACGAATGAATTAGACAAATTAACTCGTTAAGACACTGTTTCCATTATTAGAGGTCCGGGCTCGATTCCAGCTAATTCCATTAAATAGTAAGTTATTTCAATCTGGAAATGTAGTATATGCGCAACCTTCAATATCTTTTGCAAACCATAATTATGTGATGTCGTAAGACAAGACACAACAAAACTGATAATTAGCATTTTGTTTCAAATCTTCGAAATGGGGTTAATAGTTCAGTGGCAACGTGTCTGACTGTAGATTGGAGAACCTCGAGTTCGATTCCCGCAGCAGACAAACTGAATTTCACCACATTAAGAATTATCTTCGTAGCTCCTCCTCCACTAAAATCTTTGGGGATGTAATTTAACGGCAGATAACCGTATTTTACGCCCATAAATATTTCACTTACTGAGATCTGTTACGGCAGAATGCCACAGCCGGTAATGCATAAAAGAAGTGATGATACTCGTATATTTATTTATTTTAAATTTTCGAGATGAGAACTACAGCTTTTCTTGTTTTAAGCCCTTCTCAACCATTCATTTGTCTTAATCTTCCGGTATCGTTTTAGAGGTGTGTTGATTTATCGAGGGTCAAGCGAATCCTCGATGGGCCGATATAGCAGTAGGTCAAGATATTGCGTATATTCAAAACTTAGAAATAATGATAGTTAAGAAAAAATCCTGATAAACAAAGCAAGAACAGGATTCAGTTCATATATATATATATATATATATATATATATATATATATATATATATATATATATATATATATATATATATATATATATATATATATATATAATATATAATTTGTGACAATTTTTACAAATGGACTGAGCATTTGCATATATGAGTACATTAGTTATATTTACATTTATTAAAAATGTATTTTTCTTATTGCAGATAATTCTACAAGTGCATCTACAAATGATATTACGAATATGATTTAACATTTTTTAGAACTAATTATTTATTAAATTGTTAATAATAGTATTTTATTTAACGAACATATAATATGACCGTTATATGCAAGTCTAATACTAAAATTATTTAAGTACATGGAACAAAAATAGTATAACAATGTAAAAAAATAAAAAAAATAGGTTTTGTTATAATTAAGAGTTTTCCCTATTAACTCAGCTTCGAGATTATTATTTAGTTTAAAAATAAAATATAAAATTTAAGAAATGAAATTTTATAATCGATTCGCAATAGACCATTGGAATTCTATAGAACCTTTTTAAAATTCCATCGACCCAGTTGGGAATCTCTGGTTTATATTATATTATAAAATAAAATGAAACAATTAATATTTCATAAAATGTATCTTTTTATTTCGTTGGACCATCTTGAACCGTCATTCCTCCTGCATCTCGACTCGATAATTTTTTGTATATATTGACAACGAACCATAATGAAAATAATTTTATCGCTAGTTGCAATTGCTCGAAAAATGTTTCTTTCGTATGTATTTGTAATTCTCGTGCAACAAATTTTGAATCTATCTCCAGAAAAGAAATATTGTTATTCTCGATACGTAATTTGCAATTCAAGGTAAATTATTATTTACAACAAAGCTGATGCACCAAAAATTGGACAATTATTTTTTTATTTATTTCATTATTTACCATATCATACTTATTGCTAAAAATTAAAATGTTGTTGAATCAATATCGAATCATAAATGGTAGATTAGCAGTGCTGTCAAACAGTAAAATAAATAACTGATAACCTGATGAGCTTTTAAAATTTTGATAAATAGTTTTTAATATACGAGTATTTGAACATATGCACTCCATATGAAAAATATACGAAAAAATAATAACTTTAAATATAAAATTTAGCTATTCAAGCATCAAATACAGATTAAATTTTAATATATCATATTTCAAAATGCCTGTGTTACGAATCGGATCGTTCAATATCAGATAATACGATATAATTGTACCATTTGCACAATTATCAAATATTTGTATTTACGTGGCCATAACTTTAAATCCGTTAATATTCGTAAATTTCCATAAAATAATTACTTATTCATTAGTACATCGTTTATAATCGGCTTTGCAATTAATATTAAACCACTTTCACTGCAGCCATACATTTGTAATCGCTCTTAAAATTTTAAGTTACATCATCCGAAAATATTTTTAACCAATATTATTAAGACTTTTCATATTATGTAGCACTGGTGAATATTTAAAATGTAAAGAAAAATCTTTACACGTGACTGAAACAAATATTTTTCACTCTTAAACTTAACTTGACTGGACTAGACATTCTGGCGGAGCAATCCACCGAATTGAAGATGATTTTTTGAAACGCCAAGCTTACCCAACCAAAGAGATTTGGAGCAAATCACCGGTCTAGCTCTAGACATGGCGTGGACTAGAGATGCATCCGAGGATGCCATCTAACCAAGAAATACAATGCATCTTATATCAATATTGGATGATTTTCTGAAGTAGGATTTCACAACTCGTGTTGTTTGTTATAGTGATGTTGAAATGATTTTATTGGGATTATGTATGGATTGAAGAACAGGATGAGTTCAACGTCAACTAGTTTTATACATTATTTTTGTTCTAGTTTAGCATTTATTTAGAAAATTTTCTTCAAAGAATCTGTTACAGGTTTTATGTTTTTCTTGTATTCATGATTCTAGCTCTTTGTACGGCTAGCTATAGTTTCGCATTATGTTTGGATTTTATCTTGCGAAATACTTTTCCACCAAGATGTTTATTTGTTTGTATTGGGTAATCCGTATCTATACCAAGTGAACAAAGTCGAACGTGTACAAACAAACGCAGGAAAATACAAGCAAGCAGTAGTATACAAATAAATACGACCACATATATACAATAAGCAATATAATTGTTTTCCGCGGTCGTATTGAAAAGCCAAAGTATAAACATTCGAAATGAGTATGAAACATATTTTTTCACTACATGTACAGAAAACTCAAATTTCTTCTTACGAAAGTGAGGAAAGTGAGGAAAATTGGTTTTTCCTCTCTAGACAGAAAATATAGCAGTATTACATTGACGTTATTTTACACAAAGAATCAAACCTTAGAAAACGATGACAAGTTTATTAATACTCAAACTTATTTCAATGGAAGTAAAAATATTTATTTTGAATTACATAAGATCTTAATTGAAAGCTGGTTCTGATCGTATTTTTTTTAATTCATGTTGGTACCTTGTTCCCTTCTTTGCTTTGTAACTTTAGTTCTTAATTTTTATTATTATTATTCATTCTCTGTTCGACTCTTCGTCGATAGACACTAAACATGGATCTTCGAGTAATGGGCCTTTCAAGACTTTTTTGAATTTTTTATATATTAATCTACGTATAAAAATTATTATACCCAAAATTTGTATTTTTTTAAAATTTGTATTAAACATGATAAAAATATTTAAACTTTCGAAACAAACGAATGTGACGTAGTTGCATCTTAGCTTAAAGAGAGACAGATAAGACAGAGATAAATAACACGTAACTTCACGTAACGTGTGTCGTTGTCAGTAGAATCCTCAGACAAAACATAACTAGACGGATAACAACGGCGTTAGCATTGACTTGAATACGGCATAATTCGTCTAGTATTATACGTCATTGGTAGAATCGTAGAATGCTGAATGCTTATTTCTTCTTCGTCTTCCTCTCAGTAAAATTGAGCACCGACAAACGTTTCAGACAAAGCTCTGCGATTGGCTTAATGCAACTACGTAATTGCAATGAGCGTTTTAAATTATTCAACTTTAACTTTCATATTTCAGCAATAAAGATATCATTTATGGTATGATTTTATATTGTATTAAATATGATGTACGGTCAAGAACTTATTTTAATAAATATATATTAAAAACCTCTACCACTTGAATCCCCCATTCATTTTATCTACATTATATGTCAATACTTTTTTTTTCATTGTATTATATTTATTATTATGTTTAATTTCGAGTTGTATGTTTTTGGTAAGTGTATCTTATTTATTAAGTTGACATGGTTATAAAATTATTATTTACTATTTATACCTAAAGATACTCTAGGCTGAAACGTAGTCATCTCAATCAAGATTCTGATAATTAAGCCTACGCCCAGTATCCTCAACAAAAAATAATGTTTATAAATTCATTATTTCTGTCTAAGTTTATTAAATGTTCGAATCAATTTTTCTCTACGATAGTGTTGAAAAATATTCAACATGTGTGTGGAAAGTATTTCTTCGCAATATTTAAGCTGGGTTGCAAGAAAAAATAAAGAGCTCATTAGTTAAAGAATTGTTTATCTAGCGATAGTAGCAGAGCTGGGCAAGCTACTTAAAAAAAGTAGCTAAGCTACAGCTACAGCTATTCTTTAAAAAAGTAGCTAAGCTACAGCTATAAGCTATATTTTGTAAAATATAGCTAAGCTACAGCTAAAAGCTTTCGTTAAAGTAGCTGTTAAATTTTAAAGCTACTTTTTTAAATTATTGTGAAATAATTAAATTTGCCATTGTCATATGATCAGTCTTTTGTTATAATGACTGTTAATTTACCATTATGTACATAAATATCAAAAATAGCAAATACCATTTGGCACCTACTGTGTATTTTAGCGTATTAGAGCCAGTTAGAACCGGCAACAAATAATTATTTTGTGTGTGTTTAGCTTGTACGCATGCTTACTTTGTTGACCTTCTGCTTAAAAAGTAGCTTTAAGCTACAAACAGTAGCTTTAAGCTACAAAAAGTAGCTTTAAAAGTAGCTTCAGTTGTTATTTTTAAGCTAATAGAAAAAAAGTAGCTAGCTACAAGCTACAGCTATATTTTTTCACAGTTAGGTAAGCTACAGCTACAGCTAAGGTAAATGTAGCTAAGCTAGTAGCTAAGCTACAAAAGAAGCTAGCTACTGCCCAGCTCTGGATAGTAACAACAGCGATTTTCTGAAACTTATCGAGCCGTTAGTTGCTAATAAACCGATAAAACTTTCATGGTATCCAGTATTAGTGTGGTATGAAATCGTTTATTATGTCGTTTCTAAGACAACCATTGTGGAACAGTCATTTTCCATGGTCGTGCTGAAAAGTCAACATATCAACATTTAAAATAAGTGTAGAAAGTATCTTTTAGAAACACTCATGCTGGGTGGCAAGAAAAAAATGAAGAGCAACTGTATCAATGGCGATTTTATTAAACTTATTGGACCGTTAGTTGCTAATGAACCAATAAAACTTTCATGCAATTCAGCATAAGTACGGCAAGAAATCGTTTATGATGTTAGCTGTATTCCATTTGCCACTTGGTTCATTTAAATCAGTTCAGACAAATTAGACAACATAACTAAATGAACTGAATTAAGCAAACTGATGCACTTATTGGGGTGAATTACTTCAAGGTCAATTAGAATCGGTAATTCTAGTACTGGAAATAAAGTCAGCGAAGTAATCCAGCGAAATAAATAAGTGATCTGGATCAGTAGATGTAAGTTAGATCTGATCCAAATGGCAAATGGAATACGCCTGATGTTTCCAAAACAACCATTGTTGAACAATCTCAACGTGAAATATAACAGTATATGACAGATATCAAATATTGATTTAAATATATATTTTAATATAATAAAAAATAGTATGCAAAATACGTGTGGCAACGGCCATTGCCACACTGTTACAATATAGTATTTTATTTGAATTAATGTGAAATATTACAGTAAAGGACATATGTTACATATTAATTTTAAGGAAAAAAAAGTATGTAATGTAACAAAACGGACAATTCAGAATTTGGTTTTGTTTATAAATTATGATATTTCACTATCAACTCAGCTTCGAGAGATACAGACTAATTAAATGTTATCTTAAGAAACTTTCTAAAGTTGACTTGACAGAGTTTATTTTGTTTATCAAATTTATTAGTGCATATGTTAAAACTTCAGTATTCTGTAGATCATTATTTATCAAGTTTATAACTTTTCTGAATTGTCGCGTCTGGTTATACGGGCTGTGATGACATATCTGGGTATATTATGTATAGGTCGGATATATTTAACCCCGACTAGGTTTTTTTATGTAAACATATATGTGGGAACCGCTATCTCGACCAATGCGACGATACCACCCCTTACCCTTTTGTCAAAACATCCCATGGAATATAACAACGATTAGTTAGTGGTAGATTGGCTTCAGTCGAGACAAGTTTGGCTCTCGACTTCATGAGCAAGATGTAGTCTTGCCATGTATTTTGTAACTAAGTAAAGAATAGTTTTATTCATACGTTGTTTTTTCCATTGCCGGAGAATTTGTTGAATTTCAATATTAATTATAACTTTTGTATTTTTATAATTTATACTTTATTTTATGTTTTAAATATATATTTGGTATTTACAAGAAGTTCGTCGTATTATATCGCGTTATATTTCGTCTTGATTTTAATTTAGTTTGTCTCATTAACAATTGTTTTATACGCGCCGCATCGGCTGTTCTAGTGCACGTTACAATAACATACGTGTGGTTTACGCTCGTGTCCTAACTTTCCATACTTGTGTTACAATATACCGGTTGACCAAAAATTATTGACATTGTTTTTTTTAGTGTTTCCTGCGTATTTTAAGTTTTATGTTGATATATATGATTGTCAATTTAAATATATCAAATAAAAAATAATTGTAATTTCATTACCTATCATTACCAAATTTTATTTCACCTTTCTTTAAGTCAAATTCAAATACTCGTATGTTAAATAAAACATGATTGCAATTTGATAACCTATCATTGTCAAACTTTATTTTATTTATAAAAATGGTTCTTTAAAATAACACCAAATTGAGAAAACTAACCAAGAAAATTAATCAAGATATGTTGACAGTAACGAGGCTTGCCAATTACACAGGATAGCCAGCTCAAAAATTTTTATCAATCAATTATAGTCACCCGGTACTATATTTGAGTATGTGATGTGAAAAACTGTGTCTAATATGAGAGGAAAGCGTTTTTTCCACTCGTTCGCACTCAAGTGAGAACAATATTGCATTCCTCTCCAGTTTGACAAATAACTATAAAAAACACTGCGGCATAAAATCATGGAACAAGAAATAACTGTTGTAAAAACCATTTTGGAATTATTTGATTTTAAATATACAATAATATAGGATTGGTAACACTGTAGTGATACGAGCAAGTTGTGTGTTAAGTGTTCTTAAATAAAAATAACAAATTTAGTAAGAAAACTCGTTTAAAAATTGTGAAAACCTTATAATCAAATAACTTCAAATATCGGCTATACAATAATATTAAAATTGTATTTAATAGTTCTCATTTAAATCATAAAAAGAGAGTTTATAATAATCCAAGGTTATATTCGAAGTAAGTAAACGGCTGAGTAAAACTAATTAGCACGCGCTCTGCCAGGTTTAGCATAAAGAATCAGTGTCCCCAACTGTGTCAGAAACAAATTCATCTCTGAAATTCGAAACTAAATGGCATCAATTGATGATATACGAAAACTACTGGAACCTTTTAATGACAAGATAGATAAATTGCAAAACTCACTGAATATATTAAATATAGCGGTGAATAATAACAAAGAAGAAAATCAAAAGAAATTTAATAAAATTGAGGAAGAACTAAAAATAAAAAACAAACAAATCGAATTCCTAGAAAAGAAAGTCCGTGAAAAAAATCTGGTATTCTTTGGCATAAGAGAAGAAAAACGAGAAAACCTAGAACAAAAAATATTGAGTCTATTAAATGAAACTCTGAATTTACCAGACATTTCTATTAATAATTTTGAAGAGATCAAGAGACTTGGAAAACCAATAAATAACAGAATAAGACCAGTACTCGTAGAGTTTAACTCAAAAAAAGTGAAGAAGAACGTCCTCAAAAACGCGAAACCACTAAAAAACTTAAAGATATACTTAGATGAAGACTATTCCTTTCAAGTTTTGCAGGAAAGAAAAATTTTAATACCTCATCTTATTCAAGCAAGAAAGAGTGGTCATAAAGCATCTTTGAGCCAAAACATTTTATATATAAACGGGGAAAGATACACAGTAAAAGAGCTAAATAAAAACGACGAACAAAAGAATAAAAATAAAAGTGAAGCAATTAATAGTCCTTCGCTAGCAGAAGCAAGAAGAAGATCCGACTCAACTCACTGTTATAAACAATAATATATAGAGAGACGTCAAATATAGATTTTAATAAACAACGAATAGTACCTATGCAACATATGTAAACTCATATGAATGGAACTATCACTGGCGCTCGTGCTTCAATTTTCATATTCGATCTGCAATGCAAGTTTTGCCACACTTATCTTACAATACAATATTTTAAGGTTCGCACAAAATTTATCCGACTATTTACATAAAAGATACAACAAGATGCGTGGTCGATTGTTCGTGTATGTTCGTGAGCGTCATGCCGTCCACACATCATGCGTTTATTGCTGTTCGTGCTGTTCGTTTGATGTGTACGCAGATGAAATCCTGTGAGAGTGTTGTTGCGGACGTGTGGCATTGTCTTTCCATATTCTCCTTTCTATCAATGTTTAGTCCTCGCAGGCGTTTTAGTAGATGGTCTGGTGACCTTCTTTGGATGTGTGCCCAATATCTTATTCGCCGGATCGTTACTTTCTTTAGTATTTTTGCTCTTATAACAATTCATCGACTGATTTGTTTTCGGTGTAATCCTTTAATGTAGTGTGTAGCATGTTTACAATTCTTTGTTCCATATTATTTAGAGACTTCTTGTTGAGTTGGGTTAGGCCAGTTATTCTGATTGAATACAGAGCTGTTGGCAAAATTGTGTTGGTGTAATTAATTTGGCTGTTATCCAATTAAACTTGAATTTGTGTAAAATTCCAGTATACATTCTTGCCTTATTTTAACATCATGCCAAATATAATGCTGTATAAAAAAAGTTCATTTTTCCAGTGATTCTAAAACAGTTTTTAGATTACCTCGTTTCGCCCGCGCTTTAAATAAACAATTCCCGGTTTCCACTGCTCCTGTCGCCGTTGCCTTCGCACGATCTGGCCATCCAATTTTAGATTCTTCATCGCAATAACAACAATCTACCTATCAACTGTCTGAATAGGACTACCCACTGTTTTAAAACCATTGAAATCATTTTAAATTTCTAATTTAGCGCATGCGTCAAGCAACTGTCAGTCTACAAGAAGGAATATTAGATCTTAGCCAAGATATTAACTTTGGCTATATGATAAGTGTTTTAAATTTTGTCTGCTGTTATTTCTAGTCCTTCTAATGTGCAGATAAAGTATTCTACTGAATAGTGTATTTTTCAGGGATGTGGAGTCGTGGTCGGACTCGGGAGTCGGAGTCGTGGAGTCGGTTATCTTTAGTGGAGTCGGAGTCAGAGTTGGAGTCGGAAAAATTTATGCAGACTCCGACTCCGAGTAGACCTGTTTTAACTTGTTTAATGCGTTGCATTTTTCACAAATTATAATAATTTAAAATAAATTTTTATAAACACTTCGAAGAAGTTGAGAAATTTGACTGCAGTTCTAATTTGACATTAAAAAATGCAATTAATCGGTACACTGATGTTGCTTTGACCGTTACAGCATTGCCACCGACACAGGTCACTGTAGAAAGATTATTTTCTGCCTTGAGAATAATCAAATAAGATTTGAGAGCAGCAATGAGATTTGATTTAATAGAAGCAATTTTATTTTTAAGAACGAATGTAGTTTAACTTTGTATATAAGTAGATTTCTTTTCTTTGTTTTGTTATTATTATAGAATATTATTCTTTTTTTCTTACTATTGTTATTCTATTGTACGAGGACAAAAAAAGGAAAAAGGAACAAAAATAAATACTTTCATTTAAAAATACAATTATCGAGAACAGTTCTTTTATCCACACGAAAACCATTTACTATGATTTTAACTGTTTGACTTAATTGGAGTCGGAGTTGGAGTGGAGTCGGAGTCAGAGTCGGAATCGCACATCTAAAAATTTTTGGAGTCGGAGTCGGAGTTGTATTTTTTCTTTCCTACTCCGCAACCCTGGTATTTTGATAGAGATTTGTATTCCTTCTGTGTTATATTTACTGTGTAAAATGCCGTTATTCCAAATACGTAGTCAATAAATATAATATCTATTGTAAAACTTGTATTAGTTACCAATTATATTTATATTAAAACGCATTCTGGGCGAGGTTCGTTTCGCTGGCATTTCTAGCAAACAAACCTTAAGCCCGTAGAACAAATGCTTTGCAGACTCAAGCAGTTATATTCTATTTTAGAGCAAAATATTCCAAATGTTATACATTTATTTAAATATTGAACGTGTTTTTGACAAGTCTCATTTCGCTCGCATTTTAAACAAACAAACCCTAAGCTCGTAGAACGCACACTGCACAAACGTAATTTTTTACATTTGTTTTTAGCAAAATTTGCGTGACACAACATTTCACATATTACCTGAATTTCACATTTTAACGGTAACATATATGTTAAATACCGTCACCAATATATAATAATATACTTTCCACCAAATTTCTGTAGTATTGTGTAGCATATAAATTTTCAAAAAATTGTACTGTGCTAAGTTTTACTAGCAAATTTAAAGGCTGATTTATAGATTGCATAGAATAAAATGGAATAGAATAGAATAGGGAATAGAAATATAAACCTAGGAAAATGCATGCGACCATTTTTAGTTGCATAGAATGGAATAGAATAGAACAACACAGAACAGGATATAATCAAATTTTATTTCGTGTTCTACTCTATTCCATCCCTACGTCGGTCGTGTAATTCCGACACATTTCGTTCTATTTCGGTTGAAATTTTTGTCATTTGTGACATTTGTATTTTAAAGCAGTGTTATTTATTTGAATATATACGAAAAGATATGCTTGACGATTATCGGTTAGTAAAATTAATAGAGAAGCACTATTTTATCATTTATCATTTTATCATTTTTTTAACATATTTTTCTAAAAAACAGCAAATATTTTTTCCTTTATTTATTTGCTGAATTCTACTACTTCGTTTTCGTTTTATTTGTGAATTTTGTAACATATACATACTCCCCATGGACGTCCGCAGGGAGGCAAGTCGGGGTGCCCCGCCCCCCCCTCCCTGGATATTAACGATTCTAGAACATAGGACTTTAACATGTAAAATTATAATTTTGTAATTTCCTACGTTCCTAAATATTTTAAGCAAAAAATAAAAGTTATAGGGCTTAAAATTATGCATCTGAACCAATAAACAAAATTAATTTCACATACTTTGTAACGACACAAATCAGTTTGAAAATGACGAAGCTCGCCTCAAAACTATCGATAGGCATGTAATTGAAACAAAATTAAACAAATGTTTGACGTTTTATCTGTCAAAACAAATGAAATAATAATGTGCGTCACGCTAGATGGCCCCCTATCTCAAATCTTTTCAAAATTTTGTGTACAGTTAGTGCTAGGTTTGTTCTAGTTTGTTCCAGATTCCTGAAGTTTGTTCTTTTCATTTACACAAGTTATTAACAGTTGACGTGGGGAATCCAGCGTGACACTAAGAGTAAACCTATCTAATCTTTCCAGTTTTTAAAAATCTTTTGATATGAGAAGTTAGTGCTAGGTTTGTTCTACTTAGATATAAATTTTGAAAGTTTGTTCTATTCATATACACATGTTATTAACAATTGAATTGGGGAATCCAGCGTGACACTAAGAGAGAACCTACCTAATCTATTTAGTTTAAAAAAATCTTTTTATATGAGGAGTTAGTGCTAGGTTTGTTCTGCTTAGATACAAATTTTGAAAGTTTGTTCTATTCATATACACATGTTTTTAACAGTTGACGTGGGGAATCCAACGTGACACTAAGAGAGAACCTATCTAATCTATTCAGTTTTTAAAAATCTTTTTATATGAGAAGTTAGTGCTAAGTTTGTTCTGTTTAGATACAAATTTTGAAAGTTTGTTCTATTTATATACACATGTTATTAACAGTTGACTTGGGGAATCCAGCGTGACACTAAGAGAGAACCTACCTAATATATTCAGATTTTAAAAATATTTTTATATGAGGAGTTAGTGCTAGGTTTGTTCTACTTAGATTCAAATTTTGAAAGTTTGTTCTGTTCATATACAAATGTTATTATCAATTGAATTCGGGAATCCAGCGTGACGCTAAGAGAGAACCTACTTAATTTATTAAATTTTTGAAAACCTTTTTATTTGAGAAATTAGTGCTCAGGTACAAATTTTGAAAGTTTGTGCTTTTCATATACACTTGTTATTCTGTTTTATTTTTATTAAAAAAAATAAAATAAATATATCATCACACCTTCTACCTATTACAGAGGATGACATTCTGCTGTAGCAGATCTTGGTGATATATTTTCGCACGTGAAGTGCGGTAACCAGCCGTCAAATGACGACCCCCAAAGGTTTTAATGAATTGATTTAATTCCTAAAATGACCACACCAAATCAAAAACAAGAAATTATTTTAGAGCGGAATTGCTATTTAAAGTATTTGAAAATGAGTGAATATTTTATATCATTGATAGAAGAACAATATCGTAGCATTTTGCTAAAATATTAAAAAAAATAACAAAAATATTAATGGGTATTTAGAATACATTTGTAACAATTAGAAACAGTATTCTATGGTAATAAATAGTGATATTGTCGAAAATTTAAATTTCGATGATTTAATAGTTCTATTTTACTTTTATAATAATTGATTCATGTTATTTAAAACATATTTTATTTATTGTGTAATTTTTATATTATTTCATTTGTAACCAATTATTGAAATAGAAGAATGTTTTTTTTTTTATCTATTTGAAAAACAGTGCTTTATTGCAAATCGCCTAGGGCCCTTATTCGGTCCTGCCTGGTACTAACTCATCATATTGAAAGAAGATTGTAGAAGTTCTCTCCTAGTGTCACGCTGAATTCTCCAATTCAATTTTTCATAGCAAGCGAATATGAAAAGCACACGAATGGACGGGGAGCCACACGAGTAGTTTTAATGTTGTGAAAATTGTTTGTTGGCTGTGGGAATCGAATCCGGATTCTTAAATCTACAGGCCGACTGGATGTCACTAAGCCAGCTACCCCATTATTTTTATTTCTTATAACCAATTGAAGTGATACATCCAGCGTGGCACTAAGTCAATTTACGTTTTTAAACTTTTTATATGAAAAGTTGTGCAATTCAAATATAAATTTTGAAATTTAGTGTTTTTCATATTCGCTTGCTACGAAAAATTGAATTGCCGAATTCAGCGTAGCACTAAGAGAGAACTTCTACTATCTTCTTTCAGTATGATGATTTAGTACTAGGCAGGACCGATTTAAGGGCTTAGAGCGCCCTAGGCGATTTGCATTAAAGCGCTTTCTTTCATCAAATAAATAAAAAAAAAATTCTTCTATTTCAATAATTTGGTTACAAATGAAATAATATAAAAATTACATAATAAATAAAATATGTTTTAAATAACATAAATTAATTATTATAAAAGTAAAATAGAACTATTAAATCATCAAAATTTAAATTTTCTACAATACCACTATTTATTACCATAGAATACTGTTTCTGATTGTTACAAATGTATTCTAAATACCCATTAATATATTTTTTTTATGGGGTGGCTAGCTCATTGGTATGAAGTCGGCCAGTGGATCCTGAGAACCCTGGTTCGATTCCCACAGGCGACAAACAATTTTCATAATTTCAAAAACTACCCCTGTGGCTCCTCACCACTAACATCTTTGGGGACCGTGATTTGACGACTGGTAACCGCACTTTACGCGCAAAATATATCACTTACCGAGATCTGCTTCGGCAGAGTGCCACACCCAGTAATGGGTAGAAGGCGTGATGATATATTTATTTATTTATTCATATTTTTTTTAATATTTTAGCAAAATTCTACGATATTGTTCTTCTATCAATGATATAAAATATTCACTAATTTTCAAATACTTTAAATAGCAATTCCGCTCTAAAATAATTTCTTGTTTTTGATTTGGTGTGGTCATTTTAGGAATTAAATCAGTTCATTAAAACCTTTGGGGGTCGTCATTTGACGGCTGGTTACCTTCACGCGCGAAAATATATCACCAAGATCTGCTACAGCAGAATGTCATCCTCTGTAATAGGTAGAAGGTGTGATGATATATTTATTTTATTTTTTAATAAAAATAAAACGAATAACAAGTGTATATGAAAAGCACAAACTTTCAAAATTTGTACCTAAGCAGAACAAACCTAGCACTAACTCCTCATATAAAAAGGTTTTCAAAAATTTAATAAATTAAGTCGGTTTTCTTTTAGCGTCACGCTGGATTCCCGAATTCAATTGATAATAACATTTGTATATGAACAGAACAAACTTTCAAAATTTGAATCTAAGTAGAACAAACCTAGCACTAACTCCTCATATCAAAAGATTTTTAAAAACTGGAAAGATTAGATAGGTTTACTCTTAGTGTCACGCTGGATTCCCCACGTCAACTGTTAATAACTTGTGTAAATGAAAAGAACAAACTTCAGGAATCTGGAACAAACTAGAACAAACCTAGCACTAACTGTACACAAAATTTTGAAAAGATTTGAGATAGGGGGCCATCTAGCGTGACGCACATGAAATAATAAATAAAGAACTTATTTTGTCAGTTTTCACAGATTGAATGGCAAGCATTTGTTTAATTTTATTTCAATTTCATAGCTACCGATAGTTTTCAGACAATTTGAGTCATCTTCCGTTCTATTTTGTGCCGTTACAAAGCATGCAAAATGAATTTCGTATTTTATTCCCTAAAACTTTTATTTGAAGTATTTTTTTAAAATAATTATGAAGCTGGAAATTAAATAAATATAATTTTACATGTTAAAATCCTATGTTCGAGAGTCGCGGTCAGCATCCTGTATATGTATGTATAAATTAAATAAAAATAAAATTATTAGTTTAAAGATAATAAATTCAAGCTGAAACTTTTCAGCAGTATTCTTATGGCCAGCTAGCGATATGTTCCCTATCGTAACGATTGAGTAATCTAAGTATATTAAGTATACACGGACACAAAATATTACAAAATAAAAACTGTAGATTTATTGAAGAAATGGTGTCAATTTATGGAAGAGTTATTAGAAGATTGTCCTTCTTCTTCAATTCAAACCCAGACAACAAAGACTAGTAATTTATTTCAAAAATTTAAATATTTTTTTGTCTATTTGTTATGTGTATTTGTAATTATATTATGTAAAAAAAATATTTTAGAAATTTATGTCTATTTGAGAGTTTTTTGCGACCCGCCCTCCCCCTGGAAAAATGTCTGTGGGCGCCCGTGATACACCCTACAGCATGTGCTATACACCCCAATTTATAAAATATAATTTTCATTTTCTTAAAACTACAACTTTCAACTGATCAAATTTTCATCACCATGAAGTTTGTAATAGTAATCTAAAATACCAATATAAACAAAGCTATTTTAGTGTAAAAATGACATCATTCTATTCACTGCACTTCCTTTCTGTGCAATCTATAAATTGGTATTACAAATTTCTGTTCTATTCCACTTCATTTCTTATTCTATTTTATTCTATGCAATCTATAAATCAGGCTTAACGTAATCTAACAGCAATAGTATGCCGTCTGACAGCTACAAGCCTTCATATATGAAACTAATCGCGGCGCCGCCATCGGTTCTTTGAATTGACGATACTTGTTAGCATAAAAATAATATTCAAACCTTAATAAATACTCTACTGCGATATACAAAACTAATTATACCATCAACAAAATAAGAAAAAGAGCGAAACGAAAATAGTAATCAGCAGTTTCAATTTGTTTCTCATCAACTGCAACAGCGTCAATACTGATGAAGCTGCTGATCACTCTATCGCTGAAAACAAAACAAAATGGTAATCCATGTTGTTTATTTTTGTGATTATAGTAATTCCTCGTACATCACACGGGTGTTCTGCATGTCATATCAGCTAAATCAGGCGCCGGTTAATACACTTATTGATCTTCTCATTTATGATAAATGATCGTGACGCGTCCGGCCATTGTTAAGGGTGTTTCACCCTTTTATCTGCCCTCGCCGCTGCCCCTGGAGCGTACTAATGCATAGTATTAGCAAGTACAATGCCATCGATAAGCCCAGCTGGCTTGGATCAATCCAGGAAGAGTGCTCTCTGTTGATATGTGCAAATAGTGTATCGTGGTTTAGAATTATTGCAAGTCTGTATCTAATATAGAACAGTTTGTAAGCAAATAAAATAGATATTTGAATAATTATTACTAGGAAACTGTCATTTGAATATAAATGTGTTTTGTTTATGATGTTGGATTTATATTACGACATAATTTCTCTTGATAAACGAGCTTCTATGAACTGTTTTAATCGTACAAATTCTCTTTTAAAATTGTAGTTTTAACAAAATTAAAATATGATAAATTTTTCTAGTTCTATATCTCAAAGGTAAATTGCAAATAATAGCTATTTACATAACAAGTGCGCGAATGGTGAAAATGACATCTTCGTGCACGAGTTTTGTACAATGCTTTTTGTAACGAGCAAACATTATACAACCGATAGTGAGAAAAGGTATTAAATTTGAAGCGTGAATTTATATTGACATTTTAGTATGCTACGAATTGACACTTGTTATTTGAAAATATCTAGTTTAGTTTTTCTCGGAAAGTTTGTTAAAATATGTCTTGCTGATGGCGTTATAAACTAATGTCTCTTTTTTTTTTATAAATTCCTTAAAAACTGTGAATATAAATACAAATAGCGCTTTAATAGTCAAAATTTAGAACCATAAAATTGGGAGTTTTTTAAATTAAATCAGTTTCCAGGGTAACCTAATAGCTATTTACATAACTAGTGCGAGAAGACATACTTTGCATGCACATGAGCGTAATTTTAAAGCACTCGCTTTTCTCGTGCTTTAATTCGTGCAAATGGTGCAAATGGCGTCTTAACGCACGAGTTTTGTACAATGCTTTTTGTAACGAGCAAAAATTATATGATGGACAATGAGGAAATTTATTAAATTTGAAGCGTCAATTTATATTGACAGTTAAGTATACCATGAATTGACATTTGTTATTTGAAAACAAATTGTTATTTTTTTCTCGTAAACTTTTTAAAAATATGTCTGTTTGATGGCGTTATAAGCTAATGTCTCTACTTCTTTTATAAATTCCTTAAAATGTGTGTATATAAATAAGTACAAATAGCGTTTTAATAGTCAAAATTTAGAATCATATAATATGGGTGTTTTTTTCAATTACTTCGCGCAATAGTGCACAAAATCAAATTTTTCATCGGTTTCCAATGTTACGTAAACATTATTTTGAATGCAGCAAGTACAAAAAATTATTTTTTGTACAGCGAGTACAAAATAACGGTTACATTACCCTGGAAACCAATGGAAAGTTTGATTTTGCGCACTAGTGCGCAAAGTAATTGAAAAAACACCCATTTTTATGCTTCTAGATTTTGACTATAAAAACCCTAATTGTACTTATATACACACATTTTAGGGAATTTATAAAAACATTAGCTTATAATGCCATCAATCAGACACGTTTTAGCAAGCTGTACGAGAAAAAAATAAACAATTTGTTTTCAAATAACAAACGTCAATTCATGGCATACTAAACTGTCAATATAAATTCACGCTTTAAATTTAATCACTTTTCTCACTAACGGTTATATATACTTTTTGCTCGTTACAAAAAGCATTGTACAAAACTTGTGCACGAAGACGTCATTTCCACCATTCGCGCACTTGTTATGTAAATAGCTATTGAATGCCGCGAGTACAAAAATAAAGTTTAAAAAATCATAGAAATAAGAAAGTGATACTGCACTACTGCACATATTATCATTTACGGATTGTGAAATTAAAAAATATACCATTTTTTACTTAAAATTGTATATCCTACAATTTTAAATATTTATAACATTAAAATCTAAAGCGTTAAAAACCATAAAAATAATTGTAAAAACGTTTTTTGTCAAAAAGTTGGCAACATTTTTAAAATATTGAAATGTCTCTGTCATCAACCTATTGAACTTGACTTGCAAAAAAAAATGGTTCAAGTAAAATACCCTTATTTGAAAATATAGATTAGTAATTTATTTTGAAATCGATTAGAATTACTATTTTACCTTAAATAAAAAAAATTGATAAAGATTGTCCATTGTTTACTTTTTCAATTTAGTTTTTATAAATCCTTGCCTACAATAATAACGACAAATGTTTTGGTTCAATTTATTGATTAAATTACTTATAATTAATACTTTATTAAGAAAACAAAACGAAAACTAGAATAAAAATAAAGGTGAAAAATTAAATAATTGAAAATCTTCATAAATAAAATAAAAAATAAATATATCATCACGCCTTTCACCCATTACTGGGTGTGGTACTCTGCCGGAGCAGATCTCGGTAAGTGACATATTTATGCATGTGACGACTGGTAACCGCACTTCATGCGCAAAATATATCACTTACCGAGATCTGCTTCGGCAGAGTGCCACACCCAGTAATGGGTAGAAGGCGTGATGATATATTTATTTTTTTATTTATGTTTTTGGTAGTTTCAAGACAAGCAAAAGCTCTTATGAAGAGTAAATTTCTTTGACAGATTAATAATTAAAATTCAATCACACTTATTACATAAAGTATTATATCAAATTTTACCATCAAAATTTTCACCAATTAAAATTACCCCTTTGACTCCCTCTCCATTGACATCTTTGGAAGTCCTAATTTGACGGATGCCACGACAGAGTGTCACATACAAGAATAAGTAAAAGGCATGATTTTTTAGTTTTAAAATTTTTAATTCTCGTACCAGTATATTTCTTATGCTATTACGAGATTCATATATTTCATATACTACGAGTACTACGAGATTCTTCTTGGGATTACCCACTGCAAACTAGTTTGTTATTTGTAACGAATTGACGCAACCTTACAACTTTACAAATTTCTTCAATTACAAATTGCACGAAAAAGCGTGAGCTTTTTCAAAAATTATTTCTAAAAATTACCAACTGGCCATGTGTCACTAAATTTGTTCTTAAAATGAATGAATGAATTAATAAATTATTTAATTAATAATTAAATAATCAAATTTAATAATAATTATTAAATTATGAGGTAATGGTTCAGTATCAAGTCGGCCTGTGGATTCTAAGAACCCTGGTTCGATTCCCATAGCCGACAGAAACATTTTCATCCCCACAACCGACAAACGTTGTCAACAATTTAAAATTATCTCTGTGGTTCTCCCACCAATAACATCTTTGGGGGCCGTGATTTGACGGCTGGTAACCGCACTTCACGCGCATAAATATATCACTTACCGAGATCTGCTTCGACAGAGTGCCACACCCAGTAATGGATAAAAGGCGTGATGATATATTTATTTATTCATATTTATTTGAAATTGCATAACTATCCCTTTGTAAGGTAATGCTGAAATTAAACCTCGTTAGTGAGGTAATAATAATTCTGATACAATAAAATTATGAAGGTGCACTCGTTTATTTAATTTAATTTTCAGTGAAATCATCAGAGCACGTTAAATTTAATCATTTTCAGCAAATTATCCAATTTGTGTATGAATGTAAACTTCCATAAAAACATTTAAAATAACTGTATCATTTCATAATGCAAAAAACCTGCAGTAATAGACAAATTACAATGTTGACTAAAAACAAAAATCAATAAATAAAACATAGAGACGAGTTTTATTTGCGATAATAGTTTGACTGCATTCGTAACCTCTTTCACCAAATGGGCGTTGAAATGGAGAACAAAAGGAAGTTGTAACGAATTTTTTTGTTTCATTTTCTCGTATTATGAATGAAATACAATTGTTCTTTTGTTTTACAAATATTCATTATCGGAAGTGCTACCTTATGTGATGTAATGGTTAGATTGTTTTAGCTAAAGGTTTGGGTTAGCGAAACTAACTTTATAATTTCATTAATAAATTATTCGACGAAAAGTTCGCCATCAAGTAATAAGTAAGTTTGCGCCTGATGCGATGTGGGTGTGTGCTCAACAGATTTAAACACTATTGCTTGATATTCGCACTCTCACTCTAGCAAACAAAAAGGGAACAAGATGCAAAAGAAAACACAAACTCATGTATTGGATGTGTTTTCTGTCAACATACTTTATACAATTTCTGACGGTATTTCCACCTTCGAATAAAGTGAAAATAAATAAGTACTTGCAGTGAAATCTCTCATGCCGAATACCTATTTTTCATAAATAGTAAGAGGACATTTTTCTTGGCTGCGTTTATACAGAGTGTTTCAAAATGATTGCGCAAAAAATAATTTAAAGGTATATATTATTAGATGTATTGATTAAAACGAGAAATGATTTTTTAATATACCTGCACCATAATCCTTGTTTAACAGACTAAAAGGAGTGCGAAAACTCGACATTAAAACACGCTGAGTTTTACAACATTTTGCTCTTTAAATCCATTTATATACTTCATTCCCTGTATGAAAACTATTACGTCACATTCGGTATCCATGTGATTCAAGATTTTGTACTTAAAACGTTTACATTAGTATTGGATTGACATTTTTAAAACATAACCTAAAATTTAAATGTCAGATTAAAATATTTAGTATTTTATAAAATTTAATTAATTTATAAATGAAACCAAATTCTGCATATATTAAATACGGTGGGGTGGGTAGCGTGACGGAATTCGAATCCGGAGATCCTGAGTTCGAATCCCACTCAAGCTAGAAATTATAAGAACAACCACCCTACGGTTCGGTGAGTCCGAACTCTGTGCTGTAATTGGGATTCAATTCCTGTTGTACTGAGTAATATAAATAAATAAATAAAAACAAAATATAAATTTATCTTAACGCACGAAAAATATTAGCTACTTTATTGAAATATACCTTGTAAAACAAAACTCAAAGGAATTTTGTATGTATTATTATTATATATAAATAAATAATATATGAAAATATAAAATACAATGCACATTATCTCTTGTACTACAGTTAAGATATCGTAATTAAAGATCCTCGGTTCTCTAACTCTAGCGCAAAATAATCATGAAGATGGCAAACTCATTTCTATATTTAATTAACCAAAATTTTTCTATCCATTTCATATTTCTCAGTCTGTATTTATATATCAAAAATGTCACAAACTTAGAAGTGACGTGGAAGTGACAGGCGAGAAAATAACAAAATTATAACCATAGGTATCTATTTTTATTAAAATAATAAATGTGATAAAACGTGAAAAAACATGAAACGTCTGTCTTTACTAATTAAGACATACGTTAATGCCATTCGCATAGGTACGAATAATATTAATAAAAAAAGATAGCTATATCTATCGTATCTATGATAACTCCATCCACATATGACTTAATCGTTTTCATACAGGGAATGGAGTTTATTTATCACAACGAATGCAAAATAACTAATCCACATAATAACATTACACACAAAATTATTAAATGAATCAAAATGTAATGCTGCATGCCAGCTATATTTCTCAGATTATGATGCAGGTATAATAAAAATATAGTGTATTATATACGTGTATAAGTGCTTCTGAAGCACTAGCGGCGTTCTTATACACCAGTATCATAATATCTATACTATTTTCTACAACCACCAGTAAATACCTTGTTTTACGCACAGTCTACTAGCATATATGTGCATTATAAGTCATTCAAGCACACAGCATCTCGGAAATATCAAATAACACTATTTAAAAATGCTTTATCCCAACAAAATACTTTTCCGTGGTCATAGTAATACAACGACAACATATATCGTGAAAAAATACTTATTTTGCAAATAGAAATTGTTTTAAAATTTTTTGACAGTTGTAGAAAATAATACATTATGATACTAGTGTATAAGTCTTTAAAGTACCATACGCTATTTTTTATTATATCTACATCATAATCTGAAAACATAGAGCTGAAAGCCAGCATTTTCATGTGTGTGATTTGATGTAAGATACAGAGAGATCAAAAGGAATTGTTACAGTTGGCAATAAAAATATCAACTTAAAATTGGTGAGCCTAAAACATAAATTCATTTCATGTTGTTGACAGTGACATTTGAAAATTTAAATTTAAATTTGAGTACATTTAGTTCTTATTCGTTTTTAGTTATATATATTTTTAAATATCCATAAATAAAATTGTTGTTTCCCTCTCCCTTCCTTTATTAAAAGTCAAAATCCTATTAGTTGTCAGACTCCTGACGTAACCTATTTGTAGTTATTAGACATGTCAAATAGTATTTCCGCCTTTACCTGGTGTTGTGCCGACTGTGGAATAAAAACAACTCCGGAATTGTATTGCCAACTGTTACAATTCCTTTTGATCCCTTTGTAGTTCACATGGAAATTGGTTAGCATTTGTTGTTTATGTTACTAGTAGGATTCGTTATTTTGCATTTTGTTGTGATATCTATAGGCGTATTCCATTTGCCACTTGGTTCACTTAAATCAGTTCAGATAAATTAGACAACATGACTAAATGAACTGAATTAAACAAACTGATGCACATATTAGGGTGAATTACTTCAAAGTAAATTATAATCAATAATTCTAGTACTAAAAATAAAGTCAACGAAGTAATATAACAAAATACATAAGTGATCTGGATTAATAAATGCAAGTTAGATCTGATCCAAATGGCAAATGGAATATGCCTAATGGATGGATTTAAAGAGCCAAATGATTTTGTTGTTGCTTAGGAACTTTTGTTAAACAAGGATTATTGTGCAAGTATAATAGAAAAAATATTTTATATCAATAATTGCATATTATAGTTTTATTAATGATATAATTTTTTCAAAACATATTGTTTTTATTTTTACTATTATTATCTACAGCATAAAGATCGACAACTACAAATTCTTAAGAGTCGCCACTGATGACACTGATTAAAAAAAAGAACGATTCAAGCAACTAAATTATTATTCTTTTGGAATGTCAGACTGAAAATCAATTTTCATTCATCAAAATCCGAATACCATTTCACATGCAATATTAACAATGTTAACGAAACAAAAAATCTATTCCCAGTTGTGAGCTAACAATTAAAACCATAAAAATTTAAAAAATCAAATCATACACAACCAATGGAAATCGTTAAATATCAGTCAGAATCGTGTGTAGTATACGTGTAACGCGTGTATGATGCCTATAAGTCACGCAGAATTTCTATCACGCGAAACGTCACGCGGTCACTACAGGATAACGCCAGTGGCGTATACAAACATTTACCTGACGAGCAAAATTCGTTAACTAAGGTACTATATCGGCTTAAGGATTTGTTATTAAAAATGCTTAAGATGCATGTGGATAATTATTCTATATTATTACCTAGGATGTTTTGAAATACAATGCCTTCATTATTAGCTGCAACAATTAAAACAATTATATATATATATATATATATATATATATATATATATATATATACGAGGGTCGTTCAATAAGTCCTTAGAAAAAAGTAGAAAAAACACTTTTTTTGGGTAGATTTTTTTTATTTTTCTACATAATCTTCTTTTAGCTCTATACACTTCTCTAATCGTTTTCCCAATTTTTTTAAGCCGTCCAAAAAGTAGGATTCCGGATGCTCCTCAAAATATGCCTCCGTTTGGGCGATGACCTCCTCATTGGTCGTAAACCTTCGTCCGCCAAGCCATTTCTTTAAGTCACTGGGGGCCAAATCTAGTGAATACGGTGGATGTTGCAATAATTGGAACTTTAATTCCGTTATTTTGGCCATCACAACTGCGCAGGTGTGCACATGTGCATTGTCTTGATGAAAAAGGACCTTTTTGCGTTTCAAATGAGGACGTTTTTCTTTTATTTCTTCGCTCAGCCGGTCCAATAACGACACATAATACTCTCCTGTTATCGTTTTTCCCTTTTCCAAATAGTCGATGAAGATGATTCCGCGTGCATCCCAAAAGACCGTTGCCATAACCTTGCCAGCCGATTTCGCCGTCTTCGCCTTCTTCGGAGCCCGTTCGCCTTCAAAAATCCACTGTTTTGACTGTTCTTTTGTCTCTGGAGTGTAGTAATTTATCCAAGTCTCATCCACAGTTATGTATCGACGCAGAAAATCTTCAGGATTACGACGGAAAAGCGCCAAAACAGCCTCAGAGTCCACCACACGATTGCGTTTATTCTCCACTGTGAGCAAACGCGGCACCCATCTTGCCGAGATTTTTTTCACACCTAATTTTTCGTGCAAAATTAAAGCGACTGTGCCTTGTGATATGCCTGTAGCCTCAACTATTTCGCGCACTTTGATTCGTCGGTCACTTAAAACCATATCGTGGATTTGTCAATCATTTCGGGGGTAGACACTTCTACAGGGCGTCCGGAACGATGTTCATCTTTTGTGGATGTACGGACACGTTTAAACTCATTCACCCAATTGAAAACAGTTGCAAACACAGGAGCAGATGTGCCATGAACTTCATCCAACTCAGCTTTAATTTCTTTCGGCGTTAAGCCTTTTAAATACAAATGTTTAATCACCGCTCGAAACTCACTTTTATCCATTATTATAAACTATCAAAAGTTTTTCACTACAATTGACAACAACAATGAAACTACGTGACGGCTAAAGCTAAAACTCTAACAGTTGACTAGTTAGGAGTGCTGCTTACTGGAAAAATTCATTTTCGATACTAAGAGCACCATCTCTTGGATTTTCTAAGGACTTATTGAACGACCCTCGTATATATAGGATGGCTAGCTCAGTGGTATGAAGTCGGCCTGTGGATCCTGAGAACGCTGGTTCGATTCCCACAGGCGACAAACAATTTTCATAATTTCAAAAGCTACCACTGTGGTTCCTCCACCACTAACATCTTTGGGGGCCGTGATTTGACGATTGGTAACCGCACTTCACGCGCAAAATTTATCACTTACCGAGATCTGCTTCGGCCATTAATGGGTAGAAGGCGTGATGATATATTTATTTTATTTATTTATAAATATACAAAAACATACTTAGTATAAATAAAATCACTTTGATACTCAATGATTTTTAGATTTTATTTTGTTTTTTTGTTTTTACTGATTCATGTGTACTTTTAAAAAATATATATATTGTTATAATTGTTACAACTGATGATGAAGGCATAAACCTTCAAAATGTCGTAGGTGATAATATAAAAAAGTTCAGATCCATCCTAAGCATTTTTAACAAATCTTTAAGCTGAGATATTAATTCTAATATTATTACTGGATTAACATTTTACTATAACTGAAGAACCTACCTTAAAATTAACAAAATTAAGAAAAAGATATGAAACAGTAAATTAATAGGCAAAATATTTAGAGTGTTTAGATTTTTACCCATTACTGGATGTAGGACTCTGCCGTAGCAGATCTCGGTAAATGATATATAATTGTGCGGGTTCTCAATTATTCCATAGGCCGGCATGCAGAAGCTCGTATCTACTACAGCTAGGTGCGTGAGTAAAAAATAGTCACGATTAGAAACGATCACGAAAAAAAAATCACAACCGCGCACTAATTTTAAAATTTTACTCACGCACAACAAATCACGACGTGTCACGACAATGATTCAAGTAATACCAGTGCTAATATACTAATTTAGAAGTTCTAATATTTATATTATATACAAATTAAAATAATATTATTTCAGTTTATTATTTATTTCACAGTTTTGATTTAAATATTTATTATTCGTATGTCGTAGCACTCGTTCTAATTAGAGTTGTTTTTTTTGTTTCGTCAAAAAATGGTAAGTGCAACATTAGAGCAACGAATTGTTGTGAAATTTCACATTAAACTTGGCAAAACTGCTACTGAAACTTATAATTTTTCGAAAAAAGCACCCGAATTGTGGAAGGACAAGTCATGGTTTCTCCATCAAAACAAAGCGCTGGCTCATTCCGTAATGTCTGTCAAGAGATTTCTAGCCATGTACAGCATCCCAGTGTTGGAGCATCCGCCTTATTCGCCAGATCTTGCATCGTTCGACTTCTATCTATTTCCTAAGGTGAAATTTGCCTTAATAGCAACAAGATTTGAGCTTTGAAAGAGAAATCGGTACGCGTTCTGAAGAAGCTGACAGAAGAAGACTTCCAGCACTGTTCGAACAATGGAAAATTCGCATGGAGCATTGTAAAGATAGAGAAGGCGTGTATATTGAAAGTGATAATAAGTAAATAGGTATGGAATAAAAATAAAATGTTAAAACAGCATCAGTCTCGTTATTTAATAGCCACACCTCATATATTAATTTTCTTGTCATTCACGACAAAATAATACTCACGCTCGCTTACTCACGACGTTTAAAAAATGAGTCACATTCAGTCACACTCACGATATACAATTATAAATTTGCTCACGAACACGCAAGTCGCGTCCTAACTCATCGTCACCCTATCAAAATCACGGCCCGCTCCCTCCTTTACTATCTACTCCATAAATATTTATTTATAATTTTTAACAAAGAATGCTATCGCCACGGAGTGAAATAGATATATTTAGTATCAATCGATTCAACGTGCTTCTTAGTTTGTTGAGCATTAACTCCTATATCATACTTAATATCGCGATCATGGAATGACAATAATAATAACATTAGAAAAGAACAAATTATATTGCCTAATGACAGTGATATACATATTTGTGTACGTATGTTTTATCTTTAGGCGATTATATTATCTCAATCTCGCTTCATATATTACAATCGAAAATATAAGGTAAATAATAATAATAATTTGAAAACATAATAAAATTCGAAATTATCGATAATGAAAGTAGCTCAGCCTAAATCCTGAGGAATTATTAGAAAACATGAAGGTATTAGCTGTGAGTATGAATTAACAATTCATATTCGCAGCAAAACATAAATAATAATAAAAAGAAAAAATAATAATAGAGTTTCCCTTTTCAATTTCCCGCTGCTACGCCACTGTCCACGAATGTGCTCCCTCTCTGCGGTTCATGACTGTTCGATTTTACCGACCTTGTTATAAAAATACCCCGTCACAACAATACACAATGTAAAACTGGAAACGCGACTTCGGAAAATGATTTGATTTGAAAAGGATTAGGGATAATTTGTGAATATTTTGATAATGATTTCTTAAATTCAAAGAAGTGATAATTTGAGGTCACTGAACTCTCGTGAGGGTAGTTTGTAAATTAGACGCTAGATTGTGCTAACTACTTCATTTTGTAAGGAATAAATTTCAGGAGATAATAGCGTTGATAAAAGGCATATTTTAGCTTTAAAGTTTCTATCGCGTTTAAAGTATGTTAACTACTTGTCTTTTTATTATTTTTACCTTAAGATAATTTTACTAACTAGACTCTTAATAAATCATTAGAAGAATTGATATTCCTCAGCTTTTGTTATTTCACAAGAAGCTAATTAACAATAAAATTTTTTTTAAATTTAATATTTAAGTCCTTCAGCAACTAGGCTATTAGGACTGTTACAGTTAATATTGTTTTACATAATTGTTGTTTTATTAAATTTTATTTATATAATCGGTATCTTTCAGGTAGTTTAGTACATTTTGTATGGTTTGTGGTGTGTTCTTAAGAGTTTCGTTTATGGTGTTTGGTACACAGTGTTTACTTCTAGTTTGTGTGTGTTTTGGGCAGTCTATTAGTATGTGTTTTACTGTTAAGGGGCAACTGCAGCAAGAGAGTGGTTCTGATTTATCTAAGATATGTTGATGTGTGGCCTTGGTGTGTCCAATTCTAAGTCGAGTGATTATTATCTGTTCTCTTCTTGTTCTATTAACTTCCCAGTTTTTCGTTTCTTCTTTTATTTCTCTTAGTTTATTGTTGTTTTCACTTTTCCATTCATCTTGCAATTACATTTTGAAAAGATGTTGTATGACATAAATTATATTTGAAAATATGTAGAAAATTTAAACAAGCAATTTTCATTAATATCTTGAATAATTCACTATGTGCATCTGGCGTATTTATTTTACTTGTTTCTCACTCTTTACCACCAGCTGCAACCATATTTTGATTACTGTTTATTATTTTTAAAGTTTGTTAACTTTACTAACTTGCAACTCCACTGCTATCCGTTATAAATAAATAAATAAATAAATATATCATCACGCCTTCTACCCATTACTGGGTGTGGCACTCTGCTACAGCAGAAGTGATATATTTTGCGCGTGAAGTGCGGTTACCAGTCGTCAAATCACGGCCCCCAAACATGTTAGTGGTGGAGGAGCCACAGGGAATTATGAAAATTTGTCGCCTGTGGGAATCGAATCAGGGACCTCAGGATCCACAGGCCGACCTCATACCACTGAGCTAGCCATCAAGTCCGTTATATTAAAGAAAAACCCATTAAATGTATTTTATCTTACCAAAGCGGTTTTTCTTATACATTATACAATAGTTTTCATCGACTAAAATCAGCAATTATTAGGGTCGTTGATTTCCACCGAAGTTTGAATTTCTGAACGTTCGAACATTCGAATGTTTTGAACTTCGTCAGCAAAACTTCGATGCTTCGAATTTACTAATGCCATCTGTCATCTCCAAACACGCTCACGCATAATTCGCGAAAAGTCTGCTACGAATTAAATAATAAACTCCGCGAAGTATCTTGCAAAAACTCTGCAAGATTTTTATCCCATAATATGGTTATTGAATTGAACTCCCTAAAAATAATATCTAACACGTCCCTAGTAAAAATTGTGATGAGGCTAAGACGAGAATTGAACCCTCGATGCTCAATTTGCAGTCTGGCTGATTTGTCCTCGAACTGTTAAAACATTTGAAATAATTCGAAAATTCGAATATTAGAAAAATTGGAAAATTCTAAAATTTGAATAATACGAAAATTTGAAATATTCCAAAGTCCGAAAGTTCGAATTTAAATTCGAAGGTTCAATAAATCCGAACAATCGAAGTCTCGATTATTCGTAAAATCAACAACCCTTGCAATTATTCACATCTGACTAAAATATTTAAATCCATGACAATCATAAACAACTAAAAATTTATAACAATGCAGCATCTTATCAACGATGATATTATATAACTGGCTCATTATCAATTCTGTTAATGATCGATAAGTTAGTGACAACTTTTATTTTTTTGGGATTATCGTATAGATTATTATAATTTCGGTAGTCTGTGACCAGAATAATTTTCTCTATCATTTTTATATTATTTTCATACATTTTTCTTACTTCTATATTTAGCCGTTATTATAAAAAAGAATTTTATTTTCCAAAAAATAAAGATAAAAATGAAATAATTGACAATCTTCATAAATTAAATAAAAAATAAATATATAATCACGCCTTTCACCCATTACTGGGTGTGGCACTCTACCGAAGCAGATCTCGGTAAGTGATATATTTATGCGCGTGAAGTGCGGTTACCAGCCGTCAAATCACGGCCCCCAAAGATGTTAGTACTGGGGGAGCCACAGGGGTAATTTTAAATTGGTGAAAATGTTTAGTCGGCTGTGGGGATCGAACCAGGGTTCTTAGAATCCATAGGCCAACTTGATACCACTGAGCCATTACCCCATAAATAATAATCATAAAAACAATATTTTCTTTCAGATCGCCGTTTTGATACTATCTTCAGCACGGATGATTAACCATTATTAGTCAACTTTGGACCATCAGCTGAGATGAACAGATTCAGGGCCATCTAGGACTAACTAATGTTGTATTTGCAGTGACTTCAGGATGAAATATCCAAAATATATAGTTAGGAGCATAGGATGCGGGCACCCACGTGATAATGAACAGCTGTTTCGGGAAAATTCACTGCGCCATCTACAAAATGAACTATTTTTTGGGACGAGATTTGAAAAGAACCAACAGGATGCGGGCACTCACGTGACAGCTGTCACAGTGTCACGTGAGTGCTCGCATCCTATTGGTTCTTTTCAAATTTCGTCCCAAAAAATAGTTCATTTTGTAGGTGGCGCAGTGAATTTTCCCGAAACAGCTGTTCATTATCACGTGAGTGCCCGCATCCTATTGCATTTTATGTAGATTTTATAGAGAATATGGCAGTACCTATTTAGAAGCAAATTCTAGTAAAAACTCAATTTTGGAAAAATAGTGACTTATGATGTTTCTGAAATGACCGATTCAATTGCTATATTCATCAAATAGAATCAAAATTTCACTATGATATTTTAAAATTTAAAAATCACTGTGCCATTAAACATAGAAAAGAATCAGAATACAGAACAGTGATTTCAAATTTTTTGAAGTCAAGGCCCCCTTTGAGGCATAAATCACAAATGTATTCTTTCGCGACACCTTTCTTTTTTATGTGATGAAGATTGCAGTTTGTAAAAGGCTGATTTAATAATGTACATTACAAACATAGAACCACGATTTCTGAAATTGGTAAAGAAAAATTTCTCATTAAGAACTTTAGTATAGTTTCTTAGCAACTTTGATTTGTTGGTATAATAGTTTAAAGAATTACTTGTATTTTGCTGTGAAGGTTTAATTAATTCTTTGATGGCCAGCTGAATCGCCGTTATTTAAATTTTTATAATATATTTCCCTTAAATAAACAAAGTCTTCTCAAGACATACTATCAAATGAGTTATTTAATATTGATGTCAAACATTCGGTTTGTTATTTTTCATTTAAGTATAAATAAATAAATAAATATATCATCACGCCTTCTACCCATTACTGGGTGTGGCACTCTTCCGAAGCAGATCTCGGTAAGTGATATATTTTACGCGTGAAGTGCGGTTACCAGTCGTCAAATCACGGCCCTCAAAGATGTTAGTGGTGGAGGAGCCACAGAGGTAGCTTTTGAAATTATGAAAATTATTTGTCGCCTGTGGGAATCGTACCAGGGTTCTCATTTAAGTAATCCCTAAAATTTAAATAAAAACGTGCAACGGGACGAATCTTTGGAAACTGATATTTTAAAATTAGTAAACAGCGTCCGACGACCCTCCTCCAAGGGTCGTGACCCACAGTTTGAAAAACACTGACATAGAACATAGTCGAACAGATACAATAACAGTTGCAGGTATGCAGAAAGTAAGTTATAAGTGCTCATCTAGAACAGTGAACTTTACCTACCTCAACATTATAACATTATTGTGGAGGAGAATAAAGAATGCACGTGTCATATTCTAATTAGTGTATACAAAGCGGCGAAAATATATTCGACGGTTTGAATATTACATGAGTCCTTGAAGCCGTACTTTGTGCAAATAAGGATGTTTTCATTTAACTTCAAAAATGCCACTTACGGAAAGAGTCCCTTGAGTTCAAATATGCCAGTAAAAAAACAACAAAATTTATTCGGAATGCATGTAATATTCATCGAGCAATTCCAGCGAAGGAAAATAAAGGCCGGTCGGAAAATTAACAGCGCTAGGAGCATCCGTTCAATTTTCCTCCCTGATTTCCAACAGGGTGGGGGTAGGCACAACAACTAACAGAAAAATTCGCCCGAGGCGAATACCACAAACATTTCCACGATTTTTTTTTCTGGTCTTTAATTAACCGAGTCACGTACATCATTAGTTCATGATAATTTAATCAACTCTCGTAAGTTGAACGAGTCTAGATCTGTAACACTCTATTTTCTTCCAAATCATTAGTCTTCGATTTAAGAAACTTCATTCATAGTTTTTAGTTTTTGCAGCGAAAAACAGTTATTTTTATAACAAGTGCCGAAAAAGTCTTGTTACGTGCAAGTGCAGAATTTAACGAACGAGGCTTGCCGAGTGCGTAAATCTATAAGAGCAAGTAACCTTTTTCGGCACGTGTTATAAACAACATTTTTCCTACAACTGTGCGATTTAGAAAATCACTAAAATATTGTCAGAATTTATAAAATCTTAATAATATTACACGAGAACGATGTTTTACGGCGTTGCTATTGTTTGTTTGTTGATTGCTTGCACATTGTTCTACGTTATTTAAAAATATTTCACTAATTTCAAAACAATTCCTTCATAATCGTCTAGATTGGAATACTACAATGAGTGATTCTTCTTTATCATAAACACCTCCAAAGATAATTAAGCCCCAGATCATGCTATATTGAATCTATTTTCGACAATGACAATCAACCTGCTGCTGGTACTTCTGCAGCCTCCGAAATTGTTGTCAATAATATTACTGTTAATAATATGAACAGTTACGGAAAAAAATCAATGTTTCTTTAGACAGTACAAAAGTTTCCACTTCACATTATGTCAATATAAGGAACTGTAAAAACTGTGTTAATAATATACACAAACAATAAATATTATGTATTTCACTTACTCTTAAAATAAAACCATTTATTGATATATTTTACTTTGTTCGGTTCTTTTTATTAATTGTGTACAGATTAGATATACTGCAATTTAAGGTAATGTTTATAAACGTCAAAATATACAACTGCATATTTACTAGCGCTGCCTCATTGCATCTTCTTCTTCCATAAGCGTTTGTACAACTTTCTTTTGACAGTTGCGTAACAAATTACTTTCCAGACTAGTATTTCTTTGCTTACAGAAACGCACTTGGTCTGCATTTACCGCCTTTCCACTCGTAACCAAGGCAATAATAGTTACGTAATAACACAGAAATCACGCAGTTGTAGGAAAAAATAATTTCATCATATTCTAAAAATTGAGTTGGATCAACGAATTGTATTTTTATCTCAGTTTCATTTCAACAAGAACAATACAGAGTAGCAGGAGACAACAGAAACAAAATGAAAAGTAGAAACTTTATTGGAAAACTGTTTTGTTATTCGAGTTTATTTTAAAAGCGCCACGACACGTAGAAGGTTACACTTATAGAGGAAAAAGGATTACCTACTTTGTTAATATTTTCAATGAGTTACGTTCTAATTAAAATCGTTTAATTAAAATAATGATGAAGTCAAAAGAAAATACTGGAGTCTATATCTGTCATTCTACTTTATAACAATGTTCTTCACGAAGTAGCAAGTCTGTAAGAAAATAATACCGACATTCTTCGTCGTTTCGTATTCTACCGTGAAATCAAGAAGTAAGAAAAGGTGAAAGAAAATTTGTAGCGACAAGTAAGATGATAGTCTCTGCAGTGTTCAAGACAGACAGAATGGCAAATCACCCGGCAAAATAAGACAAGAAACGTTAACCGTCTTGAGATATAGTCGGGAGATGGTGCGGAAATTACTCGAGAAACCAGAAACAAGAGAAGAACAAGAAGGCGAATAATTAAATGAGCTGAAACACGGTTTATATACTCCACATCACCATGCATTTACATCCGAAATGAACGATCAGTTGCAAATTTCAATTACAGCTGAATTTATAAACATACGCCAATATTATTGCTTCAGTTTAAAAGTACCTACATTCGAGTACTCGACAATTTACATTTTGAAATCTATAGTGTTTGTACACAAAGTGAAATAATAAATGTAAAAATCTGCCGTGAGCACTACAGTACTTTCACGATTTGGGGTGCTATTCTTGAATTGAATTGATTCGTATACGAATTATTTCGTATGCTTAGTTATGCATGCGAACATTCAAATGTTAAAAAATGCTATTCTTGACGACCATTCGAATTTGTTTATCAAAATTCACATGCGAACACATATTAGCTGTATTCCATTTGCCGCTTGGTTCACTTAAATCACTTTTGATAAATTAGGCATGACAAATGAATTAAATTAAACAAACTGATGCATTTATTAGTATGAATTACTTCAAAGTAAATTAGAATCAGTAATTCTAGTACTGAAAATAAAGTCTTCGAAGTAATCCAGCGAAGATGCAAGGTGAAAATTGTTCTTATTCTTGTAATATCAATATTTTTATAACCTTTAAATTTGTAATTTAATGTTTAATATTCATTTATTCATTATGTTAAAACGAAAGAGCAGATGGAGCAGTTATTATAACTAATCCAGAAAAATTAAAATTATTAACTGGTAAATTTGATCCATCACATTCATATATTCACATATAATAGTATTGCCCAAAATTTCAATTAGTTTAGACGTAATTTTTTTTGGATAATGGGGTGGGTGGCACACTTGTATCGATACGGACTGTGGAATCTGAAAACCTGGTTTCGATTCCTATAGCTGACAAACAATTTTCACCACATTAAAATTAGTCTTGTAATTTTCTCATTACTTACATTTTTAGAAGCCGTAATTTGTCGGCTGATAATCACACTTCACGCGCATAAATATATGATTTACTGAAATCTGCTACGGCAAAGTGCCACACCCAGTAACGGGTAAAAAGCGTGATATATATTTTATTTGAAATAGATTTTCTGGTAATCTCTTATAAAAATATATATTTTCAATGTTTTCCAATGCATGAATTTTCTTCTAAATCATGTATTACATTTAAATGCATTAATTTATCAAAAACTGCAATTTCTACAATATTGAAATACTGTACGTTGTATTCCATAAAATAATAAATATAATTATTTTGTTACTTACTTCAAAATTTTAATCTGCCAAAATTAACATTCGCACCCGGAATTATTTTCCGTTGGTTCAAACCCACTCTAATAATTTCGCACGATAAAATTCGCATGCGAATTGATTTTGAAGTGTCAAGAATAGCAAAAATTGTTTCGTATGCGTAATTTCTGCATGCGAAACAATTCGCATGATTTAAAAAAGAGCACCTCATATGTTTACATAAACTCGGTATAATTAGTAAAAATTAATATAACTGACGATAGGTTAAATATAATGTTTATAATTTTACTACAATTCTGCGACCGAGAGCTTTATTTGATACTGAACATACTGAAAAATTACATTTAAACGATTGTCAATCGCTTAAATGTACTTTTTTGCACTTTCTCTAGAATGTGACAGTTTTAATTTGATACCAAACACGACATATTTTGAATAACTTTTGGAATAGTTATTTTTATAACAAGTGCCGAAAAAGGCTCGTTACGTGCAAGTGCAGAATTTAACGAACGAGGCTTGCCGAGTGCGTAAATCTATAAGAGCAAGTAACCTTTTTCGGCACGTGTTATAAACAACATTTTTCCTACAACTGTGCGATTTAGAAAATCACTAAAATATTGTCAAAATTTATAAAATCTTAATAATATTACACGAGAACGATGTTTTACGGCGTTGCTATTGTTTGTTTGTTGATTGCTTGCACATTGTTCTACATTATTTAAAAATATTTCACTAACGTCAAAATAATTTCTTCAAAATCATCTTGATTGGAATAGTACAGTGAGTGATTCTTCTTTATCATTAACACCTCCAAAGATAATTGAAGCTCCGGATCATACTATGTTGGATCTATTTTCGACACTGACAATCAACCTGCTGCTGGTACTTCTGAAGCTTCCGAAATTGTTACCAATAATATTACTGTTAATAATATGAACAGGTACGGAAGAAATCAATGTTTCTTTAGACACAAAAGTTTCCACTTTACATTATGTCAATATAAGCAACTATAACAACTGTATTAATAATATACACAAACAATAAATATGATGTATTTCACTTACTCTTTAAATAAAACCATTTATCGATATATTTTACTTTGTTCGGTTCTTTTTATTAGTTGTCTACAGATTAGATATACTGCAAATTAAGGTTACGTTTATAAACGTCAAAATATACTACTGCATATTTACTAGCGCTGGTTCACCGTATCTTCTTCTTCCATAAGCGTCTGTGGTCAAAATATGAATTCCGCGCTCGGCGCGAAATTTAAATCGCTGTCAAAACAATTTTCGTTTGACAGTTACGTAATGAAGCACTTTCCGCACTAGTGCTTCTTTGCTTTCGGAAACGCTCTTGGTCTGCATTCATCTACTTTCCATACGTAACCAAGGCAATTATAGTTACGTAATAACAAAGAAATCGCACAGTTGTAGGAAAAAATAATTTACGATTGCTTAAATATAATTTTCATGAGGACTTTAATTTTATATTATTATTTTAATAATAATTGTTTTTCACATTTGTTACAATAACAAAAAGATATTTAAAATTATAAAAATGTTAATACTTATAAAAATATAAAAATAAATATATCAGCACGCCTTCTACCAATTACTCGACGTGGCACTCTACTGTAGCGGATCTCGGTAAATGATATATTTTGCACGTAAAGTGCGGTTACCAGCTGTCAATTCACTGCCCCCAAAGAAGCCATAGGGGTAGTTTTATTGCAGTGAAAATTTTTAGTCGATTGTGGATATCGAATCCGGGTTCTCAAATCCAGAGGTCGAGTCGATACCACTGAGCTAGCCACTAACCCCATTAATAATAATACTTATAATTATAACAAATGAACCGTTAATCATTTCAAAACATGTATTAAGCAAAAATGGTTTTAAATCAAATTAGAGTCAATTTGATTTATTACGCATTTAAGTTTTTACGAAATAAACATAAAATTAAAAATACCCCTGTAGCGTGATGATGTTTTTTCTAGTTTTATTTTTTAATAAAGTTCTGATACCAGTGGTTGTATATAGCACATGAGTGAGCTTAATCTCCATTTTAGTATAAAAGCTTAAATATAAAATTTCAATCAAATATTTCATCGGATTTTTTAGTTATCGTACTTGCAGACAGTTTGACAGACCGACTATTTTTAGGATGAAGATTTATCAAAATCTCGAGGTTGAGTAAAATCACAATCACAGTATTTTTCCCGATCAGATAAATAAAATAAAAATAGTGTCATTTTCACTTTTTCAATAACCATTAATGAAATTATCAGTTATAATATACAAAGAGCATTGATAATACGAAATTATTTTATCAAAATTTGAAAGCACATAGCTTTTGGTAACCACCAGACATATCAGTTTAAAATTTAGAAGGATAAATTGATTGAATTATTATCAAACGTTTCGGTATATTTTATACCTTTATCAGCAAAATAATAAATATGATCGAACATCGAACAATCCTAGTCAAATGATAGTGAATAAGTATTTTCTTATCTCACAATATATTCCGAAAATAAAACACGTTTACGGTTACCTTTTATAATGATTACTTTGATTCGTTTGCAGAATACAATACAAATAACTGAAGAAAATAGAAATTGGATCTGAGAAAAGCTAAACTTTTAGTTATTGAAATATGAATGAATGGAGATTAATACAAGTTTTCTATCCTATTCATATTTATTCCATGTCAAATAGATAAAAGTGATATTTTTATATTTATATTTTCTACATGTTATTAGATATGGACGAATTTAATAGAATATGTGTTTCAATGGAGTAATGGGTCAGTGGCATCAAGTCGGCTTGTGGATCCTAAGAACCCTGGTTCGATCCCCACAGTCGACAAAACATTTTCACCAATTTAAATTTACCCCTGAGGCTACCCACCACTTCACGTGCATAAATATATCACTTACCGAGATCTGCTCCGGCAGAGTACCACATCCAGTAACGGGTGAAAGGCGTGATGGTATATTTATTTTTTATTTTATTTATGAAGATTGTCAATTATTTAATTTTTCATCTTTGGGGGCCGTGATTTGATGGTAACCGCACTTTACGCGTATAAATATATCACTTATCGAGATCTGCTTCCCAGTAATGGGTAAAAGGCGTGACGATATATTTATTTATTTATTTTTTATGTTTCAACTAAAAAAAAATCTCGTAATATTATTATAAATTATGTCATTAATTTTTAATACCGCATTTGTACGATAAAAAGAAGAGAAGTTTCACTATACAATAAACTATTATTTGTTGCATTTAGTGCAATATGATTGAAAGATGTACTATAATTTGGATGCCTTGAAAATTAAATTAATATTTTTATATTTGAAGAAGGCGTTGTAAGAGATTCTCTTTAGCGTAATTCTGGTAGAGATTTCAATCTAAAATCAAATCAAATTACACAGCACGGAATTTTCAGAAGTAATACCTAAAAATAAACTTCTTTTTTAAAACGGCAAAAATTTCTGTAAATTTCAACATGTGAAATAACATAGAAAAGTGTGCACATTTTCTCGTTCGAATGTCCTGAAAGATTTCAAGAAAAGAATTACTTCCTTTTGAATGGGATTCAAGTGAAACACCTCAGACCAATGAAAACATACAGCTTCGACTAGAAATACACCAGCCGAAGCTACCGTCAAATGGAATTGCTTTCGCGTATATTAACCGGAAAGCCAAATCCATATGTCAGTTTGTTCGACACGCATTGAGCAAATATCCACTAACACCAAACAGGATTTATTTACTGTTTTATTTATACAAACAGGATAACCAAATTTGCAAAAATTTTCATGACAAATGTACAAAGACGTTAAGCTTTAATCTTGGCTATGGGTGCGCCTATATTTTATAAAATATTTTGTAATACTGAATGTAATTAGAGAAAGAAAATAAAATTAACTAGTTTTTAACAGACTACGAATAAATTACCAAAAATATACAAATAACATTTGCGACTCCGTGAGTTAAACAAGAATAACCTTTTATAAATGAAATATTTTATTAGAAATAATGCGAAAACTATTTTGAAGCCAAATAAGAAAGGATATTGTTAATAACTGAAATTAAAAGAAATAAGAAACAATAGGCTCTTATATCATTATGACTATTAGCAAACAAAATAGTTAAAAATAATGTGACATCACAAGTATTGCAGTGTTCTCATTGATCACATTTTTCCCGCAGAGAATAAAAGACATGTGCGGAGTAGAATGAAACTAACTTGACTAAACTGTCAATGGGTTCAGTCATATTTATTTACTTAGGCAATGTGGTCTTTTTACTTCTTTTTTGCAGCAAATAAAACCCCAAATATCATAGACAAGAGAAGAGAAGCCAGATATAGAATAATAAAAGTGTGACAGTTACGTCATCGTTATTTTTTTTTTGTCGCTTCTTTGGCGGTCCAACTACTTAGGTCATATGTCGCCATTACGCCTTGATCTGCGTTTTAGGTATTATGGTAAACAGTAATTTATTTATTTATTTATTTATTTATTTGTTACTCTGCACAACAGGAACTTAAACCCAATTATAGTACAGGAACCCTACAGCTTATAGTGGAATCAGAAACACTTAGACGCAATCGTATTTTTTGGATATAAGTAGAAGTCAGTAAGATTTGAATGCACGACTCCATGTTTTCTAATAAGAAACACAAGTTTTACCTCGCTTTTATCCATTAGGCTACGATTGCCTGTATGTTATCTTAAACTGTTTGTCGTATATGAATTAAAATTATTTAATTTCCTTTTTTGGACATTTAATTACTATAAAATATGATTTTCAACGTATACAGATTGTTTCTCAAGAATTAAATCGTATGCTTATTTGCACTTTTTGAATGAGACAAGTACCACTGATAGATACAATGACGTCACAACCTCGATTTTGCATTTTCGATTTTACTACTTACAGAAAGCAGCAATACGGATAGGTACAGAGAATTAAAAAAATATATACCTATAAGAAATTAAAGATTCGTAAAAATAGAAATAATATTGCTTACTTTGTGCAGGAATCAGCCACCGTCCCATATTACCCACTGTTGACATCAGCAAATCATGAAAGGCAAGTTCACACTATCTATTCCACTTCATTATTACTTATATATTAATGTTTCTCTTATATATGACACTCGAAATAAGAATATACCAAATATCACATCATTTAAGTAGTTTTAGAAATTAAAATATTCACTAAAACGCTATGAGACGTTGTTCACTGTAAATACCGCACTGTACTAGACTAGCCAGCTCCGCACAAACCAGCATATTTTGACTATGCAAAGTAATTGGTGAGCTATGTTGTAACGTGTTTGTTAAAAATCAGGTTAAAATATAATAAATAATGTGTACAGATTTCTCAGATGTCGGTTAATTTCCGACAACAAACGAATGAACCCGATGTAGAATTAGAATCAGTGGTCACGTTCAGTCAAACCTGGCAAGTCTAGCACTGGGATAGCGGTCTAACAGAAATAAAAAATGCTAGATAAACTAACGATTGTACTAGAAAAGAATAGATATGTTTTTGACAGCTAGTAACTAGCTGGTACCTGCCAGCGGCTGAATGTGAGCAATATTATTATTTATTACTCTGTACAACAGGAATTAAATCCCAATTATGAACAAAATAAAGGCACTCTGGTTACACCAAATTTTATTAGAGCATATATTTCAAAAAGACAAAGAAATCTAAATAGGCTATTATAATTTCGAATAAATTTAAATAATATAAATAAAAATAACATTTTTCAAATGATTTTCATATTGAATTTTTAAAATATAAGATTATTAAAGCATATTATTACTATTATTACTAGCTGGTGCAGTGGTATCAAGTCGGTCCGTGGATTTGAGAACCCGGGTTTAATATCCACAGCCGACAAACAATTTTCACCTCATTAAAACTGTACCTATAGCTACCCCTCCACTAACAACTTTGGGGACCGTAATTTGACGGCTGCACTTTACGCAGAAAATATGTTACTTACCGAGATATGCTACGACGTGATGGTATATTTATTTATTTTTTTTTATTATTGCTAAGTCAAAACTAATAATATACTAAGGTCCGAGATATCCTTCTCCTAACAAACTAGCTAATAGTCATTAGCAAAATAAATAATTTATTAGGAAGATATTTATTTTTTTGATATCCAGTTCAATTTATTCGTCTTCCAATTATTAGGTACCTTATAAATAAAAAAGCCAAAATTGCAACACTGTTCATCTTTTAGAGAGAGAGAATGTTATGAAAATAATTAATTAGAATGAAATACAAAATTTGTTTACGACGTTTAATAAATATATAATTGTAATTTTGTTTCTACCTCCTTGATTTTGTTATAACTGTCAAAATGTCAGGAAAACGTGCAAAATCTGTAATTTTTTCTATAAATGAAATCAGATTATTAGTTGAAGTAGCTGTCGAATATAAAAATATAATAGAAAATACACAACCAAGCACAGTTAATTAGAAGGAAAGAAGCGAAAAGTGGGAAAAAATAGCGACAATATTTAATGCTCATTCTTGTACAATTCATCGTGATTCAAAAACCTTGCGTCTGAAATATAATTGTGTTAAACGCTATATTGAAAATAAGAATTCTATGAATAAGTTGGAAGTATCTGTATCTTTTCACTTTCGAAATCTATTAAAAAATTTGATATCATGCCATTTAACAAAATTGTCAATTTTATTTCCAACATGTAACATTGTGAGGGTGTCTAATATTAATTATTTCCAAATTCTTCATTTAACAAAATAAATAAAAATAAATATATCATCACGCCTTTTCTCTATTACTGGGCGTAGCTCTCTGCCGTAGTAAATCTCGGTAAGTGACCAACTACCCCATTTCATGTCTATTATAATATATTAATTCCAGGCATACCTTTTTAATAAGACATGACAATTGAATCTTTTGTTTTTTATTAGGAGTTTGAGTAGCTAATAAAATATGTAGCTAATAAATGTATTTATTAGGTAAATAAAATTTATAAGGTAGTGGATATCTGCATAAAATATTTATTAGCTAAATAAATTTATTAGGAACTTTATTAGGAGGTGGATATTTCGGCCCTTAATCATTTACAGGCAGATTCACAAAACGGATTAGCGCTAACACCGTTTTTAATATTATCTATAACTCTGTTTCAAATTAAAACAGATTAAAGAAATAAACTAAATTTGATGCTAATAAACTCTCTTTTTAACTCAAGTTAAATGAAACCATATATTGAAAAGAGAGTTAAAAACGAAATAAAAATGGTGTTAGCGCTAACCCGCTTTATGAATCTGCTTGTTAGAAATTAGTTGGCATTTGCAGTATGCAGGGATATAAATAAATATGGAATAGAATATTCCTTGCAAGGAAGGTTTATAAGAATTTTATTTGATATAATACAATTTATGTAAATCCTAATATTTATTTTTTTGTACAATGCTGCCACACTGTCTCGTCCTGTGGGTGCATCTACGTAGTCTACACCCCAGTGAGTATATACGATTGTTATGAACCTTTCATAAAATAGACTTTTAAATAAAAATTCAAAGAATTTATACCACAAATTTTGGCAAGATTCTATTTATTTATAATTAAAATAATGTCGATTCAAAAGTTCTTTATCAGTTTAAATAAATTTCGGAAGCTTTTTCCAATATTGTTTCATTTTATAAATAAATTGAGTAGATAGATAGATTTTTTTTTTAAATTAAAGATAAAAGTTGCCATACCTCTAGGATTTGAACCTGGGATGCTTTAACTAATTAACTTATGATCGCCTAGTAATTCAAATCTGACTCCAATTTTTCTTCTTTATTTTTTTTAATATTTGCTGTATTTATTTTGACTTTCATTCTTGATTCCACTAGGTATAGGCTTTTTCTATGAATTGAATAATATTAATTCTCATTTCCAAATTATTCTCGAACAAGTGGTGCATAAATGTAAATACTTCTTAGTGGCCCGCTATCCGCAGAGTTATTTATTAATTACGTGTTAAATGAACATAAATAAATATTTATTCATCTATTAATAACACATAATACTAAAATAATATACCTAACTAGAAGATAAACATTTCCGTATTATTATTACAATATAATAAGTTCATTTAAAATGCACAATTTCCCGGTTTGCTTTTGGCATGAAATTACATTTTATTTTAATATTTTAAGATGCCGCAAAATTTCCCTGAAAGCATTTAAACCCTGAGCCAGTGAGCCCGTTTATATAAAAATGTCAACTCTTGTTAACCCTATTTCAAAATATAATTAAATTATCCCGTAAATCTTTCTGATGAACTTTTTAGGTTAGGTTCTTTCAAAATTAATTCCCTGGCAAAAATTCTTTCTGCACAATCGCAATTATTATAATTTAAATGAAGTGGGTCATTAAAAGCCGATTTCAGGACGAAAAACAAGGAGTGCAAAACATGGCATTGGTAGGGCACGTCTAAGCGTGAGATCCACCTAAGCTGCAGCAGATCAGCGGAGTTGGTGCCGTTGGCGCAGCGCCAAACCGAGTGCGAGAACTATCGCCCGCCTGACGCACGGTGGATCACTCTCCGCTAAGTTAAGACAATGGGGTAAGCGACCCATGACGCTAATGTCAACAGAGTTGAGATTACTAACTGTTTCATATCGTTGGTTAGACGAGAAGGGTTGAAGTACTTTGATTTTTTTAGGAAATTTCGATGAAGTTCCTCACTTCTATTTTGTAACATTGAAGGTACTGAATGAATAAATAGATTTTTAGTTATTCGTACAATTACACTGAATATTTTCTAAAACCGTCACGAAAATACCTACTTTTCTGATCAATTTTACTGTGGAAAGTAGATTTTTACCAAAACAGTCAAATAAAGTACGTATCCAAGGCTACAAAAAAATAACAGTCTGGCAAAGTACAAAACAGTCTAGTAAAGATTTTACCTGATTGTTTTGTATTTTACATAATTGTTTTTCTTTGTTGTAACTTTGGATATGTAGTCTGTTGTCAATTCAGATCATATCAAAAAATTTAAGCATTTTGAATTATTTATGATTAATTTTTGATTAAATTAAACGGAAAAAATAGTATACATAATACGCTAGGGAAGTGTTTTTACTTGACTCAGCGAATTAAAATACTCGGCCTGCGGCCTCGTATTTCAAACAACCGCTTCATCGTAATAATAATGTAATGTGTTCGATTCCCAAAGGAGACAAACAATTTTCACCATTTAAAAAAAAGCTATCCCCGTGGCTCCTCCACCACTAACATCTTTGGAGGCCGTGATTTGACGACTGGTAACCGCATTTCACGCGCAAAATATATCACTTACCGAGATCTGCTTCGGCAGAGTGCCACACCCAGTAATGGGTATCAAGGCGTGATGATGATATATTATTTTACAATGGGGATAATTCAAATTTTTCGGTTGCCATCTAGTGAGTAAAGTAGGATTTAATAATTTGTTATGTAGCGAACTAGGTATAGCTTTACAGTTTGACGTTTTTTAAGTGATCACAACAACTGCTTATTTGAACAAAATAGGTATGTAAACATATTTGAGACAGAATACGTAAGAATAGAAATATATTGTGTTAAATTCATTTCTATACTTAAAATAGATGAAAAAAAAAGATATATTTTTTAACCAAACGTCAAACATCCAAAGAAGAACAAAAACAACAGTTAATCGACTCAGCCATAGTCTATCACATCGCTCTTTCTACAAATTTGTTGTTTCACACAGAATTGTGTGGAGGGAGATCTGCTGCATATGACGCCAAAATTATAAGTCCTCATTGCTTTCAGTAACTCTAACTTCATCATCGTTTATCTAGTGATGGTCCTGAGACGAGAGGAGAATTCATTGCTACGAAATGAGAAATGGATACGAGAAAACGAGAATGCTCGAAGATCACGCAATCATAGCCCTGTTGATAAAAGCGAGATAAAACTTGAAGCTCATGCAAGAAGTCGTGCGTTCAAATCTCACTGACTTTAACTTAAATCAAAAAAATATTATTGTGCCTCAGTGGTTCTAACACTAAGCTGTGGGCTCCCCTGTACTGTAATTGGAATTTAGATCATGTTGTACAGAGCAGCAAATAAACAAATAAAAAAAAAATAACAAGTGAAAGGATCTTTATACTATAATGTTTTTACCTGTATTATTCATTCTTTGTTTCAAATGATTATCGAGAATTCGTGGCGAGCCAAGCATAGGTATTTCTGATTGATGCCAGAATGAGATTTTTGATGATATATTAGCTATATTCCATTTGCCACTTGGTTCACTTAAATCAGTTCAAATAAATTAGACAACATGACTAAATGAACTGAATTAAGCAAACTGATGCACTTATTGGAGTAAATTACTTCAATGTAAATTAGAATCAGTAATTCTAGTATTGCATAAAAGTCAGTAAAGTAAACCAGCGAAATAAATAAGTGATCTGGTTTAGTAAATGTAAGTTAGATCTGATCCAAATGGCAAATGGAATACTTCTTTAGTTATCACAGATTAGTATAACTGCATTAAATATACAAAATATCTAGGCAACTGACAAAATAAAAAACACAATTTATACAAATATCTTGGCAACGGACAAACTCAATTGCAGATCATTAGCTGTATTCCATTATTCACTTGGTTTACTAAAATCAATTCAGATAAATTAGACAACATGTCTAAATGAATTGAATTAAGCAATCTGATGCATTTATTGGAGGAATTACTTCAAAGTACTGAAAATAAAGTCAGCGAAGTAATCCACCGAAATAAATAATTGATCTGGTTCAGTAAATGTAAGTTAGATCTGATCCAAATGGCAAATGTAATACGCCTATTGTCACCAATTTAACTATTCTATCAAAAAATTTCCTTAATGATAAATGTCTAACTATTTTTATAAAGAAATTATATAAAGGTAAACCGAAACAGAGCAAATAGTATAAAACACTCTTTCTAGTATAGGGTGCCTTCTGTAACTTTTATTTTAATATACTATTCTTGTCAATTGTATGTAGAAACGAGGAATGAATAATTTATCTAGGTGCAAGATTATTTCATTGCGACGAGACGAAATTTGTCTGTTCTTTCTTTATTGTCTCGCAATATTACTTTCCTTATCTATTACATTATGTTTAATGATTTTATTTAATGATTTTATTTAAATAAATACATATATAAATTCATAAATACTATCATATTTTTAACTGCATAAAATACAAAATTATTTTTCGGTAATTGTTATGTACATAATGAATTAACAAATTATGATTTAATTAAAACTTAAAATTATAGGTTTATCTTTAGTTTCCTCGTCCAAGAACATAGCCTCTACCCCAATTTTGTCTATTTAAAAATCCTCCTGTTCTAGGAAGAGGATTTGGTGCACGACTTTGGAGAGGTATTCCAAAACCGTGAATGCCGCCGGGAGTATCGGAGAAGTAACTTTTTAGTAATGATGGTGTCGTTAATAAACTGGCTCCACCAAAATCTTGAGGATATTTGTTCATCTAAATGGTAAGGCAATTGTAGCCCAGTGGATACAACTTGCGTCTACCAAGAAAGAATTCGCAAGTTCAAACCCAAAAAAATATAACTATGTCTGAGTGTTTCAAATTCCACTATACGAGTAAGCTGCAGATTCCCTATTCCAGTGGTTTTCAAACTTTTTCAGTTCACGTTACCCTTTGAATATCAGAAATTTTTCACGGTGCCCAAAGAGAACTAACAGTTGCAGTGTAAACTTGATAAGGTTAGATTTATTAATTAAAAAAAAAATACAAACTTATAAATATTTTATATTTGCGTATAAATATTACATAAAAATATATTTCGAACAATATTATAATTACTAGTGGTACGGGCGAGTCTGTTGTTCACTGCATATAGTGAAATAATTCACGGCCCACCGTTTGGAAACCACTGTCCTATACTGCAATTGGGACTTAATTTCTGTTACATCTCCTAAATATCTATTCCAATACTATTCGTGACACATCTGCATATCCTGGAATTGTCGTTTTTTATTATCAAAAATAATAATTAGTAAAAATGTAGCAATTTCTTATTTATTTCGGAGATGAAATATTAAAATAAAAGTTATTTACAATTAATTTTAGTAATTTTACCTTCTTCAGCCATTACCGTTATGAGGTATCCATAACGTATATAATAACGTTAGATGGTTTCTTGATTGAAAATATGATTAGGATAACAAATATTTGGCACTCAGTTAGTAGGCGAGTGACTTGGCAGTTTGAGAAACATTACGTTTTGATAGCACGACAGTCATCAAATGCACAAACTCTGTATGAAAATAATACACAAATAGAAAAGAAACAATAGCATAATCAGATAATATGTATGACCCATGTTTGTGACTAGTAATTAATTCGCTTACTGTCTGATTGCCAAGTTATTTTTATCCTAACTGTAAATAATAATACTCATAGATTTATATTGTTTATAAAAACAACCATAATTTTAACAAAATAGGCATTCAATCTTAAAATATTTATAGTTATATGTATATGTAAGCCATGATCAAAAAGTACAAAATGACATTTTAGAAGCTATATAGGTTCGGTAGTTTTCGATAAATGACATATATCATGCATTCTAACTTTTAGTCCCATCCGATAAACGCTAAAATATCGTTACAGCAGTCTCTAAAATACCATATTGTATCCACTATGCGCTATAGTGCACATTGGAGTGGAAACGACATATAGCCACGGACAATGGCACCGTATATTGGCTGTGCGGTTATTAACAACACCACACACACACATACACCCTCACACATCCCAAAGTTCCACTGCGGTGTGCAACCCCCGACAAGCCGGATACAGGCACGGGTTACTTGATTTATTGACTGGTGAATCGACGGCGCACTGGTTTAACGCGTTTGGGTTTTTCTCCTTTCTTTTGTTTTATTTGTTCAGATGATTTTGAAGTTTGTGATGAGCGCAGGGCAGCGTTAAAAAATGGATGAATTATTCCAGTTTGGAAATTTTATATAAAGTTATCTTCAGTCATTTTTCACGGATGATACATTTATTCAGTTTTATTTTATCAGCAGGAACACTTTCAGAAAGACGGATTTTTTTCTGTCCTGAAGATGGCAGCCTCATGTTTTTAACAGATAAGCGACTACGGGGTTGTATTTTAACATTCGCGTTTTAGACTATAGGACCGATATTTTAGACTTTATAAAATAGATATTCTGTCAAATTTTAAATTTGTAGCACTTAGTTTATATGATTTTTAAAAGAATAGAAATCCTACTAATAAATACTTTTATATAAATATTGTTCTAGTTGTTCATATAAGAGTAAACCGAAAAATTATACATACATCGAATATAGTGAACAGTAAAATTTGAGATTTAAATTTTTTTAATGTCTAAAACACTAAATAATTTTGTATCCTGGGTCTCCATTTTAAGTAGTATATTAGGATGATAAAATTAAATTCCTAACACTGTAAAGTAGGTAATTTTGGAGAGAATTGGTAAATTTGGTAACTATAAACAACAACCAAAAACCAAAAACCAAAATAATATATATTAAATTACGTTATCCAAAAATACTATTTTATATATTAGTTAGCTCTGCGAGCCTTGCAGGCTCATGGCTTGCACAACACTTCTCCACTGTACTTTATCTACGGCTTTCTCTTTCCATCTTCATATACCCAATTGTTCAATGTCTTTTACCACCGCGTCGTACCACTTTCCCTTTGGTCGCCCTCTTCTTTTTCTGGCCACTACGCCTCCTTCAAACACACCTTTAACTACGAACTACGTGACCCAGCCACCTAAGTCTCTGAGCTCTTATCACGCCTGTTATGCTCATTTCTCCAAATAGTTCCATAATTTCCGCGTTTGTTCTTTGCAACAGTAGTTCACCACTTTTTTTCCCCCCGTATATTTTCCTAAGTATCCTCCTTTCCCAGACCTCTAGCCTTGTTTGATTCCCCTTATTTAAAACCTATAACTCGCACCCGTATATAACTGTCGACAAAAATACTATTTTATATTAAATTTATTTTAACATTCATTAGCGAAAGAATGAGTAGATAAACAGTTTTAGAACTGTTCAGCAGAGCTGGGCAGTAGCTAGCTACTTTTGTAGCTTAGCTACTAGCTTAGCTACATTTACCTTAGCTGTAGCTGTAGCTGTAGCTTAGCTAACTGTGAAAAAATATAGCTGTAGCTTGTAGCTAGCTACTTTTTTTTCTATTAGCTTAAAAATAACAACTGAAGCTACTTTTAAAGCTACTTTTTGTAGCTTAAAGCTATTTTTGTAGCTTAGAGCTACTTTTTAAGCAGAAGGTCAACAAAGTACGCATGCGTACATGCTAAACCCACACAAAATAATTACTTGTTGCCGGTTCTAACTGGCTCTAATACGCTAAAATACACAGTAGGTGCCAGATGTTATTTGCTATTTTTGATATTTATGTACATAATAGTAAATTAACAGTCATTATAACAAAAGACTGATCATATGACAATGGTAAATTTAATTATTAGACAATAATTTGAAAAAGTAGCTTTAAAATTTAACAGCTACTTTAACGAAAGCTTTTAGCTGTAGCTTAGCTATATTTTACAAAATATAACTTATAGCTGTAGCTTAGCTACTTTTTTAAAGAATAGCTGTAGATGTAGCTTAGCTACTTTTTTTAAGTAGCTTGCCCAGCTCTGCTGTTCAGGTATGTAGATATTCATTTTGGTTATAAATTCACTTTACCTTTCTCCTAATGGGTATAAACGAGTAAATTGCAAACTCAACGTCAACATCAACAAGTATTTAGCGTTTGAAAATATCAATAACTGTGATCGTCAAGGGAGCAGTTCGAACCCGTACTCTCTTCTCTCCCTTTTGCTATCACACTTTTCACATCAATAGAATCACTGTCATTTGTCAAAGAAAATTTCTGTTTTCATATAATAAAATATAAATTAATCGATGTTTCTACGTTGCAATTATATGTATGCTAGCTTAAAAAAGGGTCCCAGTTTGAACGGCAGCCATTCAGAGAATTTTGTATAAATTAACACAAAAACACTCAAATATTTGTATAATAACTTATAATACGAACAAAAATCAGTTGACTTGTAACTACGAGGCTTGTTTTTAAAGTAAGAACCGTTTTGAAATGAAAATAAAACAAGTAGAATTTTCTTAGCAATTTTATTTTTAAATGAACGTCTGTACGTGAATCTACTTTTCTACATAATTTACACCAATATTAAGGCATTTATCGTATCGTACAACCAGCTTTTAAATACCATCCTCATAGAAATCTGCCGTCTGATTAAACAATCATTGCAACACGGTCGCTTTGTCATCTTCATCGTCGTCGTGGCGCTGACCATCCAGATGGTTCTTCAAATGCAGGAATATATATATACTGGGCGCTAGTTCGGGACTGTATGGAGGATTTTTCATCAACTTTGTGCACCAAATCGTCAGTAATGACTGAAGGTCGTCCACTTTTTTCCTCATCATGCACATTCGTACGGCCATCTTTAAAAGCTCTCACCCATTTCCGTACCATTCCATCGCTCATAATGTTTTCTCCATATACTTCTCTGATCTGACAATGAATTTCAGTCGCTTTTACGCCTTTAGCACTATGAAAACGAATCACAGCGCGTATTTCACAGTCGGTGGGATTCTCAATCGGAAGAGGCATTTTAAATACTCACAAAATTCTCATAAACACGCCGAATGACTCTGTAATGACTCTTACTAACAACGACGCAATTTCAAAACGGTACTTACTTTAATATACTGATATATATCTCATTAAAATATAATTCAATTCTCTTGCATATAACAGGAGAAATAAAATATCAAACGAAGAAATAGGATTCGGGACAATTGATGTGACAAGGGCTCCTTGGCATAATCTAAGAAGCATTATTTTCGATGTAGGGGAACGAAAAACGAAGTGAATTTTAAAACAAAATATTATGTACTGTGTTGTGGTAGTCCGGTAATTATTTTTTGAGCAAAAATAATTACCCCGACTGTTGATTTAACTATTTTATTTCTCGGATAATTATTTATTTTACAATGAAGTTTTATGAAATTAAATTATATCTTTTACAATGAAAATTACATTTACTTTATTGGTAACAAAAATATTTAATTACAGTGAAGAATTATCATTTCACTAGTTGAAAATTATCAAAACTGTTTTCATTTTTTTGGTTCATTTTCAAATAAATTCGTGATTCCATTGGTTCTTATATATACGTGAGAATTTCTTATAATAATTTCGCCTTTGCTGGCTCTTTTTGATCGCAAAAACATGTTCATTTTACATTTTGCTACAATTAAGTTCAAATACATTCTACATTTAGCAGCTCTGCACTCTCTTGGTTGAACGAAGTGCAACCGATTTATGGTTGCGGTACTATTGTTATTTAACAAAAGCGTTGTTACAGAGATTACTATTACCTAATAGCATTACTTTGCTCGTCAATTTGAGCACATTTGGTTAAATGAGTCGAGCCGGGGTTGCATTAGCCGCAACTATCCACATTAACAATAATGTAGTGGTTATTACGGTCAACGAAGTACGGGTAGATACAAAATCGGTTTATAGAGATTTTAAACCACACCACTACGAAGGTATTGCCTGCACTAAGTACTTAGTTTCACATATCAAACATTTGCCTTTAACTGTCGCTAATAGTAAATTATTCAAATTACTTTATAAAACGTTATGTAATTTATAATAATTATTTAAAATCGCTGGACTGATTTATCGGCAATTATACTGTGAACAATATAAATACAGTCGTATATAATATTAATAAATAATTATGAGTTACTCATTAAATTTATTCAATATTCAAATATTGTTTTTGTTTGTTCCCACAAATAAATGATACACTTAAACCAATTTAATAATAATCCGACAAACGCTAATTTCTTGTATAAAACTAATATTAAAATTTAACAGTCATAGTTAAACTGAAGAAAAGTTTTTAGAAAATAAGTTGCATTTATACATCGTTTCTTATGGATAATGTTCTTTCCAATGGTACAAGATACAATTCAATTTATCAAATAGTTATTTATTATACAAGTGTTTTATATACCAATAAAACACAAGTGTAATACAAAATTTTATCCACAACTCATAATTATGGGTATAAGAAGATGGGTCGTAACGTTTAACGTTGATTCAGTTATATATAGTTTCTCAAAATACGGTAGATCATTAAGTGGTTGCTAAGTAACAAGTTGTTCACAGTGTTTTCTGGAATGTGAAACACTAGTGTGTTATGAGCCACATAATATAACTGAAATCAGTGTAATAATGTCTATATATGTATATATATATATATATATATATTTATTTATTTATTTAGCTTTAAGCAAGTAACATACAAAAAACCAGATAGTTATAAAATAATGTATTACAAACCATAATTAAAGTAGATAAATTATTTCTTAAATAGTAATATTTACATTATTTAACAAATATTGTTTTGACTTATTTTTAAATTCTTTTACATGAACACAATTTTTAATCTCATTACTGAGTGTATTATATTGAACAATGCATTTACAAAAAATTGAATTTCTTTTTACATTGCTTATATTTATATGAGACATTCGCCTAGTGCTATAATTATGTACATCTTTATTATATACTATTGCTTCAGATAAATATTCTGGGACTATGTTCTTGACAGTTTTATAAACAAAAACTAATCCGTTCAGGTTAATTAATGTTTTCATATCTAGCCACTCTAAACATTGTAGCATATCCTTTATCCTGCTGTACTTTCGATAATTTAAAATACACCTCATAGCTTTATTTTGTAATTTTTGTAAAACTTCTAGCTGCCCTTTGTTACATGCCATCAACATAGTTCCACAATAGTTGATATGTGGTAGAACAATACTGTTATAAATCACTAATTTAGCTTTACATGTTAGCTTGTACCCTAATCTGCATAGAAAATTAATTTTCTTAGCTAATTTCTTTGTTACAAATTCAATATGCTTAGAAAATTTTAATCCATCATCTATGATCACTCCTAAATATTTAATATCAGTAACATAATCAATTTTATTTCCATCAATCATGACTGATAAATTTGATTCATTTATTTTACTTTTAATTCTTTTACTGCCTATTATCATACATTTAGTTTTCTTACAATTTAATTTTAGTTTATTGGTTTTCAGCCATAAATCAACTTTATTTAATTCCTCATTCATTGTATCTACTAGGTTAACATAGTCATCACATTCGTAATAAATTAATGTGTCATCTGCAAAAATATGGATTTCACATTTATTTAGGCAATCTGGTAGGTCATTAATGTACAATATAAATAGAAGAGGCCCTAAGACACTACCTTGCGGAACTCCTTGATCACATTTACGAGAGGTGGAAACACTATCAATATATTTAGTTCTTTGTTGTCTATTTATTAAATACGAAGAAAACCACTGTAACACTGTACCACTGAAGCCAAATTTTTGCAATTTATTAATAAGTTTTCTCCTATCTATAGTTTCAAATGCTCTTTTTAAGTCCATAAATACCGCACAAATATCACGATTATTATCGGTTGCTGTTGTCCAGTCTTTTAACACTAATTGTACCGCGAATTCACATGAGTGGTTTTCTCTAAATCCTGATTGCCATTTACACAACACTTTATTATTATTTATATAGTTTACAATCTGATTATAAACAACCACTTCTAAAACTTTTTCTGTCGCCACTAACATATTTATTGGTCTATGTTCTTCCATTTTATTTGACCCGGTTACTTTGGGTATGGGTATAATTAGCGTTTCCTTTAGTACTTCTGGAAAAGTTCCCGTTGATAAAGACAAATTTATCATATGTAACATTGGGTATCCTAAGACATGGAAAGCGTTTTTAAAAGTCCCAACTACATTTACTGTCATTTTGTTCCCATATAATTTTCTTTAGCTCAGTAATTGTTATTTCTTTAAACACAGATATGGTAGATTTTGTAGATGTAATATTACTTATTGAAGATCTATCAATAGCAGGTATAGATTCTATTATATCATTTATACTATCTATGTAATACTCATTAAAAGCATTAGCTATTTCATTGTTTTCAGAAAGTTCAGTATCTTCATATATTATATTTTTATTTATAGTAGAATAATTCTTGCCTAATATGGTTTTTAATGTGTTCTAGAGTGACTTTGGATTTGCTTTACTTGTATCTAATTTGTTTTCATAGTATGCTTTCTCAGTGTATCTTAATATAGTCACATACTGATTTCGGAATTGCTTATAGGCATTCCAGTCTTCATCTGTGTTCGTTAATTTAAATCTTCGGTAACTGTTATCTCTATTATTACGAGCTTTTAGTAAATCTTTTTCTTTTAGCTATGGTAAATGAAATGTTCGACTATTTCGAGGAATTGTTTCTGTACACTGTTCTTTAGCACTTAAGATATTATTTATAAACTTATTACACACCGCGTTAATACTGTTAGATTCATATAACCACTCACTAACAAGTAATGTTTCAATCATTTTGTCTGTGTTCAATCGATGAAATACATGTTTTCGCGAACTGTCCGATATAATATCCGATTTATCTATATGTACTACACAAATGTCATGGTCACTAATTTTTTGTGTATCCCATACCTCAACCTTAAGGTATGGATCATTTGAGATATCTAAATCTATGAGGATATTCGTGGTAGAAGTTCTCATGGTGTACTCATTAACTAATATAATATATGACTTGTGGATAAATATTCTTTATTGGCAATAAACATGCTACTTGATTCCTGATTTTTATCTTAAATAAAAGTAGCGATTTAATTATTTAATTGGACCTCCTGCACTAATATGAAAGACTATAGAAAAGAAACAACAGTGAATTACTTCTTCTTTAGCTCTTTTGACTTAGCAGTTAAGTATTGGCGGTACACTTACATAACATTCCAGAATTTTTATTTTTTTTGAGATTTCATTAATCTAAAACAAATCTCAATTTAATAAAATCTGTAGAAATTTATTATTTATATAGAAATATTCATGAATACAAATGTAAGCATGAAATGCAGTACTTTAGCTTAATTGTATAAGTTAGTAACTAATTAGAAATAAGTAAACTTGTTGCATTCACGGAATTTTGATCTTGTAACCTCAATTTGCATTGCTCATTTGAGAACGACAGAACGACATTGCTCTAGTTGGTAGTGTTGCTCGTGCCTCGTGGAATTGGTAATTCGTAAGTTTTAGCTTTTAATGTCAATTTAACTAGCGAAATTTAATTTGCCCTCTCAAACACACTCTAAATGATTGCGTCATTTCAGCTTGTCAAACTACTTTCAAACATAATTCAATCTGACTCTCTGTCAGCCCTATTCAACTCTAAACAAATATAACTACCCTTTGCCTTTTTCATTTTTAATAATTATTTACATTATTTTTTGACGTTTCTCAAAACCAATGAAATGCGTCATTATATGTCACGTGCCTGCGTTTCAACAAATCCTGTCATTATTATACTGAGAATAAAGCTCTTGTGATAACTTAAATTCAGTATGGTAAAATCATCCATGTGCTGTGACTTTTATTCTTCGAGACATTGGGCGCTATAAGTTAAGGGCTGGTAACTGTATTGTGATAATTTTAAATGAATTTAATCTTAACGCCTACTACAGTTTTTTAAGTAATCGAGAATTTTTTGTTTTCTCACAGGTGGCAGTGAATTCTTCTCTTGTTTCGAATGTTCTTGTTTCAATAACATCACTAGTAAAATAAGGATGAAAGTCTTTATATATTTACTTTTTAAGTCTCTACCTATGTGAAATTCGAAATAATTTGATAAGTACATAGGCATTTAATAAAAGAAATAAGTTTTTTTTGCAAATACTAGACTTATACACTTATCTGATTTAATGCAGATTATCTCATTTGAACGCCGTAAATTATAGAAATTAATTAAAATATTTCGCGAAAATCGCCTATTAACTACGATTTTGGTGACAACAGCATCATCAAAACAATAATTATAATTTTGTTGTATAAATATTAAAAATCATTTAATAATTATTTTCAATTTACAGCAAAAAAATGTGTAAATTTGTATTATATAAGATGTGTGGATAATATTTTAATATTTGTAATATATCTGACAGACGCAGTGACATTGATGTTTCAGTACAGCCCCCGGTCGGATCGCGCCATATAAATTTATATTTGTGAGAATATAATTCATATGTCACGTGATACGTTTCCCGTCAATTAGTAATGACAATCTCCCTTAATTTCATGTCTATCACAGGGATGATGAAAAAACAAATAAAATTATTAACTTGTTCTGATCCGTCGCTAAGGATAATTTTTCGTAATTGATAGCTAATTTTGTTATTTAAAGAATAAAAATGTGTGATAATCCTTAGGATAATATTAAAACTTAGGTCGGTATAGACGATGTGTTGCGTTTCTCGTTCTCAATCCGCGTCCCAACAACTAATTCTGCATTCTATTTTCTGATTAAATACAAGCTCGTGATATGATTGAAACACTGCCACACAAAAAAGAAACAGTTCGATCGAGAGAGTACAAAATAAGATATTTCTATGTATTTTGGTGCGCTAAATCCGAATCCAGCAACAGAATTTCGATTTTAGTTCATGGCATGGCTATATATCCATTGCTAAACGATAAAAAACTTTCTCCTTCTGATACAACATACATGGATAGTTCTAGAACATCATGAAACTACAAATTTTTAGAAGTACACAAACCAAATATGTTCGATTCTGAATGATGATCGCCATAAGCCCCGTGTATAAGAACTCAAATTTACAAGCGAATATATTTGTTCACAGACGATGAATGTGTTTCATATTTTAACAGGATGCGTATGACTATTCCATGTTTACGTGCGCCGAGTTTCATTCAGATCTGTAAAAAAAATTCACGCTAGAACTACCTTAAAACATTACTGGACAGGATGTGTAATCGCATTTATACTTTGATTTATTAGAAACGTCTAGCGGTACGAAGCGATACTATACTGATTAACTATATTGATAAAAGTATTACTACAATAATAGTGATTTATTTATTGAAAAAAATTGTGAAATAGAAGACAAATTGTGTATATAAAATGTAATGTAAAAATACAAATAATATTATACATTGTGTTCAGCAGAGACACCTAGGAGAGACTGCGAATTAATTATAGCTACCTACTAAAATAAGGCGTATGGGCAGGTTTACTTGCCAAAAGAAATTTGATACCATAATTGTTTGTCGAACACTTTTGGTTTACAAAAAACTGATTTCCCATATTAAAGGCCCGTGATCTGCTTTTCGTGTAACACCCCTATATATTCGGTATGTTGTGACTGTTAGCTAGATGGCTCTCTGGGGTGTTTCTCTGGTATCTATTCTGCACAGTATCAAGAGCAGGACCAGTTTTTACTGTTTGTCCCTAAATCTCTTGTCTCTAGGTTAATCCACAGAGTCGATTCAACTCAGTTCTATTGAGACACCTCAATAAGAATGCAAACCTAGTTGGCGAAATATGAAACTACGACAACGGAATACTTTCATGAGATTTGTATGTTATTACATAGGACGCTAATGTTTCAATATTGTTTGTGTATTTATTTTAAATTTTTGCGATGAAAATTTCATCCTTATACTTTCTTGCTTCTGTACGATCAAATTAATTGTAATTATGTTGCATACTTCATATGAAAAAGAATACTAAATGTGCAATGACATTTATTTTTTACTCTTTTGTAAACTATAACAATTAACCTTTACAAGCAGTAAAAAAGAATATGCACTACTGGGCCGAAATTAATGTGTTTTAGCTATGAAAAGCGGGCTTAAAGAAACCTTTGTTTTTGGCCCTAGGACCATAATAAAATCATTTCCTATGGATACATAAACAAAATGACAATTTTTTTGTTTATTTTACAAAATGTTATTTTGACATAAAAATGTACCTGTTTTCAATCACCGGTTCATGATTAAATAATAATGGAAACTATGGTTTCTATTGTTATTTAAACATGATTAACATTAATCGATGATTAAATAACTGGCCCTAAATAAAATTATCTTTTGTAGTGAAAAAAATATTGTATGTACCACGGGTGAAATTATCGTTTTTGACCCTATGCCTAGTGCTAATAATCATACCACGAGCCAGAAACGTCTGTTTTGACTCTTGATACATAAACAACTATTATAGGTCAGCTGCCAATTTTACAAGTTAGTACACAAGCGCGTTGTTATGGTAATGCTTATGAGATATCATTTCAAACTATTTTTGACGCAACAGAAATCACTGACAGGATTTAATTATAATTTTGTAATAGTTTACAAATGAGTAAAAAGTACGCGTAAATTATTGTACAATACGCGCACGGTAACTATTTTTATCATGCTAGTATTGAAAACTAATATTGTAGGTTATTGTGAAAAATTTAATTTTTTCCAAAGGAAAAAACACAAAGTAGAAAGTATTGAAGTACACCTGAATGTAAATCTACTGCGAAGAACAATCGAACAGCTATAACCCACAAATTATACTTACGACAAAGATAACTTAACTAGTTACTAATTTATGTATCTAAACTGAAAAATTACTGCTAAAAGTAACACAACAAGAAATACTGAACTATAATCTACCTAAACTATAAATAAATACTTGGAAAATACAGAAAATTTAAGAAGAAAACAAAGAAATCCTATAGCCTCCAATGTTAATCTTATGGAAGTGAAACAAAAATGCTTCTTTGTACAATTTTTCGCATATGAGTTTCAGCGCCATCTCTTAGTAAGATATCCCAATAAAAATAAATTTTAAATTCGCAGTTTCGTATTAAGATACCTCGAAACCCGTTATGTATTTTGGGGTCCATAATATGAGTATCTAGTTTAAATTATTAAAACATATTAGTTAAATGCACTGTTAAATAAGGTATAATATAAATTTAGGTTGAAATCGAATAAAAATCACGACTTGTAAATTTCAGGCGTGCAACGGGTCACATGTTTAATGGAAAGTACAGTAGAACGGTACCTTACAATTGTAAACAGATGTGTACGAATTTAAAAGTTTTAAAACCAATCATTTATTCCATCCGGAAGCTAAATAAAAAAAAAATTACAATTTCGTATGCAGCTTGCAAACTATAGTTTGACGACCCCTGAATTGTTTGCAAAAAATAAATTGCACTGACATTCATTCAGTGAATGTCTTCATAGTACATATTGATTATTCTAAAAGTGCATACAAACTATAGAAAACTTGAGCTGGTTACGACAAAAGTTTTATTACTTGAACCGGAAACTTCATCCAGATAGCACAAATCTATCTGTTACAAAATAAAAAAACAAATAAAAAAACAGCGCTACAACCTGACAAGATTTGATCGATGTGAAGGGAGCTGAGAGTCTCGTAATAATATACTTCATAATTGCAGCTGATCTCACACTTTAGCCATAGACGTCCAATAAAAATTACAGGAAGGTGTAAGAAACTAGTATTGCCGCTAGGTTCGAGACTAGATTCGGTCACATCTCAAAAAGTCGAGACTGTACCATAGTTGTGTATCGAAGTCAAATTCGAGACCGAAATGAAACCAGTATCAATTTTCACCGACACTCTCCAGAGTTTCATCTATTTTAATAGACTATTAACAACTTTTTTTTTATATGGGATGGTTATATGGTATGAAGTCGGCCTGTGGATCTTGAAAACCATGGTTCGATTCCCACAGGCGACAAACAATTTTCATAATTTCAAAAACTACCCCTGTGGCTCCTCCGCCACTAACATCTTTGGGGGCCGTGATTTTACGACTGGTAACCGCACTTCACGCGCAAAATATATCACTTACCGGGATCTGCTTCGGCAGTAATGGGTAGAAGGCGTGATAATATATTTATTTTTTTAATTTATATTAACAACTTTTATTTTTAATGAAAAAAAAAATAACGTCAATTAGTAATTTTAATAATGAATTATTAATTAATCATCGTAATCAGATTTGCCGCATTCGATCGAAGTAGTCTATTCCTCTTTTCTTGCTTCTGTGAAAAGTCGGTTTGAATAAACTCTGCTCCATAGAGTAGAAAGATAAATTCTGTCAAATAATTCGGGAATACTTTTTATTTGATGCCTGCCCACAATGTACGAGGTGTAGCTATTAAATAACGAGACTGAGCTGTTTTAACATTTTATTTTCTTTCCATACCTATTTACTTATTATCACTTTCAATATACACCCCTCCTCTATCCCTACAATGCTCCATGCGAATCTTCCATTGTTCAAAACAGTGCTGAAAGTCTTCTTCTGTCAGTTCCTTCAGAACGTGTGCCGATTTCTCTTTCAAAGTTCAAATCTTGTTGCTATTAAGGCAAATTTCACCTTAGGAAACAGATAGAAGTCGCACGGTGCAAGATCTGGCGAATAAAGCGGATGGTCCAACACTGGGATGCTGTACTTGGCTAGAAATCTCTTGACAGACATTGCGGAATGAGCCAGCGCATTATTTTGATGGAGAAACCATGACTTGTCCGTCCACAATTCGGGTACTTTTTTCAATAAATTATAAGTTTCAGTTACAGTTTTGCCAAGTTTTATGTGAAATTTCACAACAATTCGTTGCTCTAATGTTGCACTTAACATTTTTTCGGCGAAACAAAAAACAACTCTAATTAGAACGAATGCTACGGCTATACGGATTTGTTTACAGAAGAGAGAGGTACTGCATTCGAAAGAGAAAGCTTCACGCTAAAAAGCTGACAGTCGCTGGTGTTTGGCGCATCCGTACTTCGTCAGTCTCGTTATTTAATAGCCACACCTCGTATAAGAGTTGTCGCATCTTGATATATGTTTAATTTTTAAAGATCATCCAGTTCTCTTGAAATTAATTTGTGCTTTCATCAGTATCATCAGAAAATAATGTGCAGAATATATGGCGAATATTCGATTATTCGGCACATGGTTCTGCCTTATATTCGGTATTCTGTAATTCTGTAATTTGTTATAATAATATGGCCTTGAAAAACCAAAACCCTCGCCGAGAACAAGACGAGACTTAGATAACCGAAACCAGCACGAGACTAGAGACTGACCTATGTCTCGTCTCGTTTTGTCTCGCGGCAACACTGCAACAAATATTTAACTAATTCAGATACAATTTCATTAAATAAAATATGTCAAAAGTTAAGAGTGAAAAACCATTGATACTAGAAGGATAACAAATTCTTGGTGCACCACTAGCTTGTGGCGGACGCCCAAGAGAGGGAGAAATCGCGCATTACGCTGTGATTTATATTTTTCGTGTGTATTCGTGCAACCGACAGGTGCGCAGTAGTTTGTGTGGAGAATTTAAATTGAAATTGTTAAAGACGTTAAGAACAGCTGTATAAAAAAGCGACAAGACAGAAAAGAAATCATTTTAAAGGTAATGATAATTTATTGTTACTTATTCGTGTCTACCGAGATAAATTAAAAAAAAACCGGAAGCGATGAACTCAGGGCAAAAAAACTATTTAGCAGGAATATTAATGGCTCTGGTTTTGCGATGAGCCAGCCGGTCGATTATTCTGCATTGCACCATTAGGTAAATTATTTCATTTTGGAGTAAGTATTTTAAAGGGAAGAACAAGTGGTGGTTAACCATGCCGATCAATATTGTCAGGAAACCAAAATAAAGCATATTTAATTGCTTTTGCACAGTAATTTATTTTGTTAGGTATACTTGAACATTTTAAAAATCTCCTGTTATACGTAATTGTAGTTAGACACAATAATGTTTTAATATAACGTAAACCCTTTCAAAACCATATGGAAAAAGCTTTAAGAACTCATGTATATTTATTTTTCTGGTGAGGGTACACATTGAGTGTACAAAAACATTGAATTTAAAATAAAAATTACATAACAAACAAAAAAATAAATGTATTTTTTTTTATATAAAAAGAGAAACAACATGTTTTTTATCAATGATCCTAGCACAGCTCGTTGGTACTGATCCAAACAATAGCACAAATTAAGCAAAGTTGATAGCGGGGAATATTTGGATAGATGACCGTCCAGGGAAACCCGCGTTGCTGTTGACGGAAAAAGACCTAAAAACGCGAATCAGGGCGTTATTGCGGCATATGACCTTGGTAGTTTTTCCATCAAGAAGCCACAAAAAAGGCATTTATTAATAGAAGTATACTTACATATACTTATGTACATATTATCTAAACTCAAAACACAATTACGGGTACATTTTAAAGAGTTTCAGCAAGAATTCCGCAACAGTGTTTTAATTAAAACTCTAAACATTTTCCAAACAAAAATGAGTGATATCATTTGTAAGCAAGAAATAAATTTTGATAAATCAAAATGTCACGAACGTAGTAAATTAAAATAAAATCAAACAAAATACAAAATTGTATAATTTTTTAAACTATCATGACTAAGTTTTTGTTTCAGTAATATCTATCCCATCAAACCGTAACCATCTCAAATTGCATTGGTTGACAAGGTATCAAACGTGTACAACTTGAAATTAGTTAGTTTTATTAAATACAGAAATAAAGGATATGATACAATAAAAAGCCCAAACAAATTTTAATAAAACAAAATTGGCGTGTCCATTTACTATTAACAAATCTTTTCTTCATATTTCGAACACAATCAGTCCACTAATTTTAGGTTAGATAATACGTTAGAAAACAGGACTCGGTGTCGCTAATACATATATTTTATTCTAAATGTTCTGCAAAAAATGGGCACGCCAATTTTGATGTTTTGCCAAAAATGACATTACTTCGGTAATTTAACCAACTTTATATTTTTTACGGTTCTCAATGCTGACTTAAAAAAATACTTAAAAAATATAACAGGCTGTTCGTGAACTTAAATTTCGTTGAATACGACTGCGTTTGAGTTATTTGGATTTCATTAAACTCTGGTGTAATTAGCTGTGGCCTGCGGTGAGTTTTATAGTTTTGTGTGCATTATTATTACTTTTTTTGTAGGGGTAGAAGGGATTAATTATATAACAAATTATTTCTAAATTAAATTCATTTTTCTTTCGCCATTATTTACAAATTAGTTTAAAAAAGTCTGGTTTAGATTACAGACAATTTAATAATACTTTTTCAATAATAACTAATGGCAAACTATTTAATCTCTATAAATAAGAAAAAATAGGAAAAAATTTTCCATCACTTGTCTCGTAATTCCACAGAGGTTTTACAGCACGTTTGCATCAACTTCTCAGGTCATCAACAAACGGTCGGTCAGTTCAGCTTTAACCATAGACGCGTTTCGTCCTTCCGGACTCATCAGTATGGTGCGATCATTTAACCATACTGATGAGTCCGGAAGGACGAAACGCGTCTATGGTTAAAGCTGAACTGACCAGCCGTTTGTTGATGACCTGAGAAGTTGATGCAAACGTGCTGTAAAATCTCTGTGGAATTACGAGACAAGTGATGGAAAATTTTTTCCTATTTTTTCTTATTTATTAAGACTCAATTCCACATCGCAATAGACATTTTGTCTTTTGTTTTATTTAATCTCTCTTGAATCATTGTATTATGAGCATAATTTTTAATTATCTTTATTGTAGAAAATGATCTCTTGGCAAAAGTTGTTGAAAGGGAATTGTAAATATTAAATTTATTATTAATATTTATTTATGCTACTCTGCACAACAGGAATTTAATCCCAATTACAGTTCAGAGTCCGGAATCACCGAAGTGCAGTATGATAGATCATCTATGTTTAGCTTGAATGAAATTCGAACTCGGGATCTCCGGATTCGAATGCCGTAACGCTAAGAAAACCACCGTACTGCAGATATGTTGAATAAGTGGCGATACATTTATATCTTGGAAAGATTTTAAGCGATAAGTAGCACAAATACCTACCCAAGTCTTACAATTATCAAAAAATGCAGTTATTCGTGCTAAAACCAGAACAAGTGCACAAATTCACAATGCACGCAAATATAGAGTACGAGCGATACATTTGACTAATATTTTATCTTTCTCTCTGCCCAGTTCGACTGTTTTGCGCAGTATGAACGTAGGATATAGGTTGAAAATACAGCTCAGTGTGCACGACCAATGTGTGCACCTCATTTAAGCAGTCATTTAGTTAGCGCGATACGCGCCGGCGCTATTTTCCAAAATAAATAAACATAAAAATTGAAATACAAATAAAATATTAAGTTAGCACATTATTCATTTTAACCATGTAATTTCTGAATTATTTGTAGGATGTGCACACTTTGCACATATGGACCAGTGGCGGCTCGTGACTCTATCAAGCAGTGAGGCGATTTGGTCTAATATAGCAATCGGAAAAGAAAAAAAACGAGACAAAAAAGTCATTTGAACGCGCAAAAAATCACGAATTTCGCCCACGAAATACAAACAACTTTTTTTCTACAACTGTCAAAAAAACATGACATTTTTACATCGCTATTGATACGCGAAATTAGTGTTTTTGTTTTCATTGGTATGGTAAGTTTCAAAATTGTTGATACTTTTTCATTTATTTATCAAACATTAGCACATTTCCATGGTTACAACACATCAAATTCATATTATTTTGGTTGTTTTTCCTTCAATTAAGGGCCGAGATATCCACCTCCTAATAAAGTTCCTAATAAATTTATTTTCTGTCGCTGATGATGATATGCGTTGCATGTCGAAACGTCCGAAGTTTTATTGATTTAACAATAATAAAATTGTTTAAATTTATTTTTGACCTTAATGCAAACCAATACTACCTAAAACTTATATTTAAAGGTCAACACCTACTCCAAGATAAATTTATTTAGCTAATAAATATATTTTGCAGATATCCACTACCTTATAAATTTTATTTACCTAATAAATACATTTATTAGCTACATATTTTATTAGCTACTCAGACCGCCTAATAAAAAACGAAAGATTCAATTGTCATGTCAGTTTATACATAAAATAAAAATATATTTTTTAATACTGTATTAATTTCTTATTAAAAAGGTATGCTTGCAAATAATATATTTCTATAGAGTTATCATTGAGAGAGACAAGAAATGGTGTGGCCTGTGTATTTGAGAACCTCGATTCGATTTCCGCAGTCAAAAAACAATTCTCACCACATTAAAATTATCCCTGTGACTTCTCCACCACTATCATATTTGGAGGCCGTGTTTAACAGGTTGGAAACCTCACTCCACGTGCATAGATATATAACTTACCGAGATCTGCTACGGCAAGGTGCTACACCCAGTAATGGATAAAATGCGTGATGATATATTTTATTCTTTTTATGAAATGGAGAATTTGGAAATAATTAATATTAGATACCCTCACAATGTTACATGTTGGAAATAAAATTGACAATTTTGATAAATGACATAATATCTAATTTATTAATACATTTTGAATGTGGAAAGATAAAGAATACAGATATTTCCAATTTATTCGCAGAATTCTTATTTTTAATATAGTGTTTAACACAATCATGTTTCAGAGGATATTGAATCTCGATGAATTGTACAAGAACACGAATTATATCTTGTCGCTATTATTTCCCACTTTTCGCTTTTTTGCTTCTAATTCACTGCGTCTGTTTGTTTATTTTCTATTATATTTTTATATTCTATAGGTACTTCAACTAATAATCTGACTTCATTTATAGAAAAAAATACAAATCTTGCACGTTCTCCTGACATTTTGACAGTTATAACAAAATCAAGGAGGTAGAAACAAAATTATAATCATATATTTATTAAATGTCATAAACAAATTTTGTATTTCTTTCTTACTAATGCTTTTCATAATATTCTCTCTCTCTAAAAGATGAACAGTGTTGCAATTTTGACTTATTTATTTATTAGGTACCTAATAACAAGTAGACGAATAAATTGAACTGGATACCTACAAAATAAATATCTTCCTAATAAATAATTTATTTTGCTAATAACTATTAGCTACTTTATTAGAAGGTGGATATCTCGGCCCTTACTTGAATAAATAAATAATTAATGTATTATTATATTTTGACAGTTGTAAAAAAATATATTTATTGTCATAAAAATATAAAATGAATAAAATAAAATTCTAACAAAATTAAAGCTTTTCTTATAAATATAAGTTATTCTCCTGTCTTTTAAATTAACAAATTTATTAAATTACATATATAAAGCCTAGCTGAGCGTCGCATAAAATTTAAAACGTAACGAATGACGCGACACGCGTTATAATATGCGTTTAACTCAGAGTGCTAGTATGGAACATACCGGAGAGACAACAAAAGCATCCGCCTCACAGCTCGAGCTATCCAATTCAGCATAGAGAAATGTGTCTAGTGAAGCGGAGACTGTAGTCGTCTCAGTCAGCAGGCAGACCGATGACACAGAAGTACAGCGTTAAACCTGCGCACTGTAGCCACACAAATTTTAGGCATTTTATTTACAATAAATTTGAATATTGTTAAAACAAGTTAATTTATATGTACTTACAAAACAACAAATATTTTTTATTATTGTTTCAAACGCGTGAGGCGGCGCCTCAGTTGCTTCATCTGACAAGCTGCCACTGATATGGACTACACACCACTGATAATTAGAATTAAGTTTCTGTTGTGCAGAATAGAGACAGAATAATGATAATTAGAAAACTGGCAAATATGATTTACCTACTAAAAAAAATTGAATAGGCCCAGAATTTCTGTTAATAAGACGAGCATACTAATTGATTAATTTATATAAAATCTAACATTATGACATTTTTCCAAAACTCAAATACTTTTGATATATAGTTACGTTTTATTTGATTAAAAAATCTACATTTCAGTGCACTGAACGTACACATTCGTCTGATTGGACAACATAAATAGATAACTATAACAAATAAATAAGAAACATATAAATACATATATCATTACTTCTTTTTTCAATTACTGGGTGTGATACTCTGCCGTAGAATCTTGGAATAAGATATATGTATTTTGTGCGCCTATAATTAAGAGACAACAAAGTACAATTTTGTAATTAATGGCAGCCATGCTTTAGTTATTTCTTGACCTATACAGAGATTTAAAATATTTGGATATTTTTGAATAATAGTCCCTTCTCTAGAAGTAAGTGATATATTTTTACGCATATGTGTAAGTTGTTGTTGCCGTCAAATCACAGTCCTTCAAAATCTGGCAGAAAAGCACCAAGTAGGCAATTTTTCAGTGCTGCAAATTTCAGTAGGACTCAAAGTAGAATTTTATGTTTCTTAGTCCAGTGCATTACATCGAATATGTAAAACGGAATCCATCTTGCATCCGTTTCTTTCACATTCATATCCCTTGAATATTAATATCACATCATATCCCGATTTGAAGAACTAAGCAGCACAGACACAAACCGAAACATTGTATAAAGGCAGTTACAGATTTCATTCTTGCGTTCGACATGAATAAGTAATTTCAATCAGAACAGCGGCAACTCGATAGTAGTAGGTCTTGCCTACGGTGAGGGGGTAGAACGCAGCAGGAGGAACAGATATCGCAGGTGCGACCGCCGCCTCTCACAAGAAATGTGAAGAATCTCGCTTCTCAATCGATAGTATGAGGGTGTGTGTGTGTGGGAGAAAGGATGACGATGAACTTAGAACGTTGATAATATACGGGAGACGTTTGCATATTTCATGTATGTTCCCACCCTCGCTTTCAAGGTAGTTAAACACCTACACCTATACGCGCTGAATTATGGGTTATTTTGCTGCGTAATTTCATGGTACACTTTGTAACGATGTCACATTAAATTCATTCATTATTATTTTCATTGATAAAAAATTTGTCGAGATTATTATAATATGTAAATATTTTGGTAATAGTGGTAATTTGTATTTTATGCAAAACTTGAAATTGAATTTAATTAATAGAATTAATGTAAATTACTGATTTCTATGTAAATTTCACATTTCCATGTTAGATAGTAGGTCGTTTTGTTTCCGTCATTTATAGTTTCAGTAAGTTTATTCACTACTCTTAAGTCAACATTTAATATTAACACATTGCGTTAAAAATTTTGAAAGAAAAGAATGAGAAGAGAAAAAAACTACATTAGAGAATATAAAAAACAAGGATGGAGTAATACTAAATAGTGAGGAAGAAATAATGAAACGATGGAGGGAATATTTCAAACAGTTACTAGAGGAAGAAACTGAAGAGAAAGGAAGGAAACAGATAAATGAAACAATAACACAAGAAGAGTTAATAATTCGAAAAATGGCTAAATAACAGAAGAAGAACTATCAAGAGCCCTAAAAAAAACTAAAAAGATGTAAAGCACCAGAACACGACAACATAATAGCAGAAATGTTAAAATGCATGGGTAAAATTGGGCAGGAATATCTATTGCAAATATTTAATAAAATACTAAATGAATGCACTCCAACAGACTGGAAAATAGGAATTATAACATCAATCCATCAAAAGGAGATAGCTTGAACTGTGACAATTTCCTGGGAATTACACTGCTAGGCGTATCAGGAAAACTGTATGGAAGAATAATGGAAAGAAGAATAAGGAGACAAATAGAGTAAACTTTTGAAGTAACACAAAGTAGTTCCAGTAATCAGTTTTGGTTTTAAATCGTGGACAACAAACGAAAGATACCAGTCCAAAATTAAAAACCGGTGAGTTCCTGAGAAAAATAGAAGGGAAAACTAAGTTAGATAAAATAAAAAATAAAACAGACACAAAGTCAATACAAGACCAGTAAAGGATACCATACAAGAGGGACAATTTAGATGAGAGGACACGTGCACAGAATGAGCGATGAACGAATAGCAAAATGTGTGTACGAAGTCAGGACAACAGAAAAAAGAAGGGGCCCTTAAAAATATGGGACGAAGAAGTAAAAGTAGCGCTAGAAGAAAGATTAGTAAAAGTAGAAGAAATCAAGGTAAAAATGAAAAACAGACAGACGTGGCTATGGAAAAGGAATCCAGAAGAACACAACAGGAGTGAATAGCCGCAAACGCGGCTCTAAACCTTACACGGAAAGATAGAAAGGTTTCAGAATTAAGTTAAGTCAAAAATTTTACATCTACTCTCGGCTAGGGATAAAATTAATAGATGTCGATAATTAATAACGGAATTACTACCGATATGTAATATCAATACCACATCAATTATCGGTATCAGTAATTTCGCATTAAAAGTGTGACAGTAAATTCTTTACGCAGGCACACTGAGTGAAAGTTAAATATGACTCAAATCCTAGTAAAACGAACAAATCTAATACATATACTAAAAAAAAGACCACATATATAATTATTTATTTGTTTGTGATTTGTCAGCCAATACTGTGGTACCCGGAGAATTAGACCCTGACAATTAGTCTCTAGTATTTCGTCTCCGACATTTGGTCCCCAAGGAACTTCATCCCCGGGCGCCACCCAATTGCTCCCCGGAGAATTGGTCCGTCAATTTTAGTTTCTCGTATGTAAGTAGTTTACGTAAAAATATTTGTTAACATTGTTGGTTCTTATTAGATAGTTACTGGTACTATGAATATAATATTTATAACGTCATTGTTGTATCGTCTCAGATTATCTTTCATAATAACAAATTTTATGTACTTGTATCTGTAGCGGTGCATACTTATTTATTTATGTCAATGAGTATTGAGTTGCTACCAGGCAGCGGAAAGTTATATAGGTAACCATGGGACTGTGTTTATAGTTAGACTTCCACCTAAGGAATGACGCTAATAGTCTTTATGTGAAGACATTCATTTTAGATAACTACAATATCGGCAATCATTGATAACTAGATTGTTCCTGTAGTTGTCACTTGTATATTTTTCAAGTTTTTTAATCTGTCAAATACCCAATTAATTTTTATTTGTGAAATTATTTTATATAAATAATGTCATCAACTAATATCAATTGTTGTGTAAAAAACTGCGCTGCTACTGTTAAGTAAATGATCATATAATAAATAATATTTAAATGCGAAAGTCATAATATATTTTCAAGTTCACAAGAGTTGGATAAAACTGCGATTGAAACAGTTCAAATTATAAATAAATTGTATACAGGAGAATATTTTAATAAATATTTATATTGGTTTATGAATTTTTATTTTATGTAGTTTAAATAAATATTAAATAATAATAAAAATTACAAGCTGCCTAAATATGCATATCGGGTTGCCTATATACGTGACTTTAGTTAGACTTCCACTACTCAGATGGCGCAAAATACAATCCCAGTGCGTAACATGGCAGTTTCTTATCTATAGTAGTATATTATGATCTGTGGTTGCTACATTACTCTTCGTCATGACAATTTATATTGTTGTAATTATGTTATTTTTTATTTACTGTTATGTCAAAATTATTATTTTTCATTCTGTATCCATATTTCGACCAGTATACATCGAAATTCTAAACTTCGAATAAATTTATTTGTCAATCAAGTTTTACTTATTTTCTACATTTGACTAAAGTTTGTATTGTGCTTTACATATCTTACTAGTTTATTACATATTTAAGGTAAATTGGTAACAATTATTATAAAAAATCTATAAAGATAGATTATAAGTGGTAATCCACCTCATATGTAAAAACTAAATAGGTATAGGAAGTCATATTTGTCAGTTTGATATAAAAAAGAGAACTATTTGCAAGCCGATAACATTTTTTTTCATTTTCTTCACTCTGATTTTGTTGTTTCAAGCAGGGATCGAAACCATAACCATTACCGGTTTGGGTTTCGGTTTTGGTTTTTCATTTAAACGGTTTTTGTCAAAAGTAGTTTTCGAGTACTTATACAGAGTATTTTTTAGGTTATAGGGTAGGTATTACATTAAAAACTCAAACAAAAACAAATATACTGATACTTAAATAAATAAAAATATCATCACGCCTTCTACCCATTACTGGGTGTGGCACTCTGCCGAAGCAGATCTCGGTAAACGATATATTTTGCGCGTGAAGTGCGGTTACCCGTCGTCAAATCCCGGCCCCCAAAGATGTTAGTGATGGAGGAGCCACAGGGGTAGCTTTTGAAATTATGAAAATTGTTTGTCGCCTGTGGGAATCGAACCAGGGTTCTCAGGATCCGCAGGCCGATTCCTTACCTCTGAGCATGCCACCCTATAAATAATGTTATCCAATAATACAATAATAAACCAAACGCACAATATTTATAGTTTACAGCTACTTTGATAAATAATTAATATTTGACCTAATTAATAAAACATCCTCTGGTGACTTTTATATCATATTGGATTGTAGCGATGAAAGTATGCATTTAGGTTTATTTAAAATGATTTTAAAAATAAAAATTTACGATTTACAATTAATTTACAAGAAGATCTTTATTATAAAACGGTTAGCCGATAAATAAAAAAAGGTTTTGATTTCGGTACCGGTTTTATATTTGTTTCAAATTTCGGTAGATGTTTTTGTTACGGTTCTGACTTTTTTCAGTTTTTTCGATTAACGCCTTCGGTTCCGGTTTCAGTTACCATCTCTGGTTTTGAGGTAAAATAACTCGAAGAATTTGACATTAGTCAAAATCTCTTCACTTTCGGTGTCGCGATTTTTTCATGTTAATTCTCGAGTTTAAATTATTTGGGATGAATTCTTTTAATACCGAATACAGCATTCAAGAGGCCTCCAGATTAGTGTAGATTTCGATTTTGAATCACTTAGTTGCAGTTTTTTTGTTATAGTTAATTTGTAATTAGCGACAATTTCACTAGTTACAACTAAATATAGAACTAGGGTATTAACAATTCAGCTACAACTGTCAACTGTCCGTTATTAATTATTTATGCATGTGGTCATGGTCAAAGAGGCCTCGGGTTAAATCTCAGTCTGTTTCAATGCCAAAAATTTATTTCAGCACTAGAAACCCACTCTGTTTGATGATTTATTCAAATCTATATGACATTTGGAAGATTATTTAGAACTTTGAAATGTGATTTTAGATTTTTGACTTGTAGATATCTAAAACAATGAATACTTACTCATATGATATGTTGCATTTCAGACCAAAGGAACATGTATCACGTTCTTTTTCATACATCTTACCGCTTCAATCTTAAAATAAATCGCAACCGGTTCGCTTGCCACAGTCATCTGTGGTTGTTGGTAAAAAATGTCGTTTATCGAGATTGCAAAGCTGTTACGTCTAGAAGCAGAATTGGGTTAAAAAACGTGATATGTTTGGCGGAAAAATGCTTCAAATAAAAGTTGTTCTGAGTTCAATTTGGCGTTTTATTGACGATCAAAAACATTAATTAAAACTTTTAAAATGTTATCATGAATTCAGAATTGATAATATATCATTTAAACTTTTCCATCAGTAAAATAGCGATACGGAAATTAGAATCGAGAAAATATTTATATATAAACTGTTACTGAAAGAATGCTAATAAATGGTGTTTCTGTTTGTTGGTCATTCAATCGATTGAAGACGGAGATGAATAAAAGTGGTAAGTTTGTGCACGCACGTCTGAGCCGTGACCGCGTGCTCGTAAATTAATGGCTTTTAATAACCGCCGCCGCCGTTACCGCCGTCGTCAAGAGAAGCGGGGCGCATAGCCGGAATTACAAACTGTAATTTCCTGTAATTTGTTGTAACACAAGCGAAAAATTACCGAGTTATTACTTCGCGGTGATTAAAAAATACTTATGTACGTATAATACGAGTGTTTGATGTAATTGAATAATATATCAACACTCCTTTTTATGAAAGATATTTTAATATTTAGTTTATGGCTAAACAATTAATATTTTATTCTAATTTTTAAATCTTTTTTATAGCATTAAATGAAAAATTAAATTAACCTCAAAAGAACATAAATTAGCTACTATTATTATTATAAATAAATATAACATCTCGATTTTTACCCATTATTGAGTGTAGCAGGGGTAGGTAAGTAATTTATTTTTGCACGAGAAGTATAATTACCAGCCCTCTCCAGAAATGTTAGTAGAGCGAAGTCCACAAGGGTAATTTTCATGTAGTGAAAATTTATAATCGATTTCATGCGGATCATTGACAATTTACATGAGAAATCACTTTTTCCGCCGTTATTCGTCGTTACTCTATTTTTGCGAAAAAATGCTTCAAATAAAAAGCTTTATCTAAATCACTAAACAAATTATGTTTTCAAATTGAATTACAGAAGAAATATTGATATACCGTCATAATTTCAACCTGGAATCTATGAACTCCGGTCATGTACGATTAACCAATGGGAACTTATTCAATTAAAATTTTCTGGTTGCCATCTAATGAGTAAAATTGAATTTCATAATTTGTTATGTAGCGAACATGGTACAGCTTTTACAGTTTGACGTTTATCACGTGACCAGAACAAGTGCTCATTTGAACATGTTTGAGAATGAACACGTAAGCATCTTGTGTTAAATTCATTTCTATAGTTAAAATAGATGATAAAAAGATAAGATATATTCATTAACCGAACGTCAAACGTCAAACATCCAAATATTTATTGACTGAACAAAAAATGATGATATCTGCAGGGAGAAGTCCTGAAAAAAGCAGTTGATCGACTCGGCCATGGTCTATCATCTCGCTCGTTCTACAAATTTGTTGTTTCACACAAAATTGTGTGGAGAAAGTATTATAAGTCCCCATGCATCTACAGTCGACCGAAGTTCATCGATTCAAATCCTAAGTATCCCAATTTTAATCTCTATAATTCAATTTGATATCACTAACTGTTCAATATTTACTTAAATTTTCTATTCGCCAATTTATTCCCTCAAAAAATATTTATAACGTATGCAAAATTACTATTTTTAGTTAGTTTGCTATAGAATTTAAAACAAAATGCAAATAAATGGTAGAACATATTTCTGTCTATAGACCAATTCACCTTAGAAAATAGCAGATAACACTGTCGACATAGCCCGTTTTACACGCAGAAATTCTTTTAGTTCAAAATTTGGCGCGATATGAAATACACATTTTATTTAGAATTTCTACTAGCAGTACTTCGTTTATAAATATTATACGCTATTATTCTCAACCCTCTTCGAATTAGAATAAACGTTGTTTTACTCTTTTTAATAGGTCATGTTCTTACTGAACTGACAAAAATGACGGCTATAATTTTCGCTAATGTAAATGCATCTCGCGTGTCGACCAATCAAATACAAAGAAATCCTCGCCCTATCTTATTCAATGCTATTTTCGACGGTGAAATGAACTATAATGAATATTTCATATCTCCCAAACATGAATAATTATAATTTGAATAAAACAGTAGCTATTTTGTCTTTTCTAAGATATGTAAAAATTTAATAATATCAAATGTAAGAATAATAAAAAAAATTAAACGTCAAACATTTTAATATCAAGAATGTAAAAAAGTCGAATGTTTAGTCTTATTTTATTCAAATTTCATGGTTACCTGTTGTGAAAATTTAATTTTTATTATCCCTTGCACTAAATTATCGCGGGTATGAAGTGAGTAAAGTAAAAAAAATTTAATTGATTTAAATGCATAATTTTAATCTGTACTTTTCTATAAAATCCCGATTTCTCATGTTAAATATCTATGACCCGCTTTTCGTGTTACATCCTGTATATTATTATAGTCAATAATTAACAAAGACTTAAACAGGGCTAATGTCTCGTTGAACTCCACTCGGCCTACTGACATTTTTTAAAATATTTATAAACTTAATGTGTTCTGGTTAATTTGTATAACCAAGTTAGTAAACTCCAGAATAATTTTTAGAAATATTGAATGATTCAAACATAGACCCGGATCTATAATACAGTCAAAGGAGAAGAGAGGGAGGAACGAGAGTATTTATGCCGCCCATCATAAATTTCCGAAAGTTTAATTTAAATCTCATTAAAATTTAACAAAGCAAGTCCACTTCGTGACTACCCAAACATATATAAAACGTGGACCAAAATTCATTTTAGAAATACAAATTTTATTTGGAATTCAAATAAGCTAGAACTATGCAAAAAATAGCCCGTAGGTTTAAAGAGAAGTGGCGGCCAGTTAAGTTGTCCTACACCCTATTTACAATTTAGTAAGAGGGATGATAGTATACATTTTTATTATCAAACTAAGATGACTTATGGAAATTAGTTTTAACAAAGTATCTAATAACAAGGGATTAAATTGTCCATAATCGTTTTAAGCCCCAATCAAACTTACGATCTCTACATTAATACTGAGCTTATAATTATTTACTGCAAGAGTTAATCAATTTCTGGTTGGAAGACAACAATTTCATTCCTTATTTAGTAACAAATAAAAAGTATATTGTTAAATTCAAATATATATTTTTTTAGATAAAACCTAAAGCCGGCAGAATGGACACACCAAACTGTTAAATGGCGATTTAGCAAAAAAAGTAATTGAAATTGTATAAAAGTGATAACTAATTTATCTACTAGCTACTGCCGGTCGAATAACAAGCGATTTTAATATTGCCTACAGGGTTCGACTTTTTTGTCAATACTTGCACATCTCTACAAAATTGGCTATGTTTACACAATATATCTATTTTACTCCCTAAATATCTTAGCACTAACCGAAAAAAAAACTAAACATGCACTTGAGTTAAGTCAAACAAATATAGATAGTGTATATTTGGGTAAATAAAATAGTCATCTATATAAGGAGATTTACATTATTGTTTGAAATTGGTATGTAAATGGATGAATGCTAATAATACATAATATTCATTGCAACTTTATTTTTTGATTATTACTTAATTATAAAGTTGCAACGAATATTATGTATATATTCGACATTCTACCTGTTCGGTAGCTATTCCACTATTCGGCAGAATACCGAATATCAGTTTACTTGGCCGAATAAAGAATAGTTTAAAGTAATAGTTAATACTGGTAGTGTGATATTTGGTTATTTAATTAGTAAAGTTACAAAACAAAAACAACATATTATTAATTACGTATTTGGATATTTCCTTTAATAATTTATTCAATAATAAACGATATACATTACAAATACATTTTCAAGTAAACAGAAACTGAATGTAAATTAATAATTTTAATAATGAATGATTAATTAATCAAAGCAATTAAAATTTAATAGTGACAAATTATTATTTTCCGCATTCGCTGGAAGTAGTCTATTCCTACTTTCCTCGTACACCTTATCTGTTCTGAAAAGATTCGCTCTGAATAAACTCTGCTCCCTGGAGCAAAAATATTAATTCTGGTAAATTCAAATAAATCGAAAAAAGATTTATATTTGCTGTTTGTCCACCACGTATAAGGATTGTCGCATCGTGATATATTTTAAAGATACATCGAGTTCTTTTGAATTTAATTTAATTTTTTTTGCATTTGTACGAACATTAGTATTATCAGAAAATATCTGTAGAATATTCGGTTATTCGGCACACGGTTCTGCCTTATATTCCGTATTCTGCAAATTAACTATTTGTCGCAACTCTAGTTAAAAATGTATTTTGTATAAATTGCCTAAACTGTCGGGGTTTGACCTAGCAATGCCTATATATTATAGCGCTAGGATATCGGTCTAACAAAGATAAAAGATGCTCGATTGTACTACCGCAGAATAAGTATATTTTTGACAGCTAGCAGCTAACTACCGTTAGGAACTATTGAACGTGGCCAATATACACGGTTTTGTTTCGGACTTACGGTAGATATAACCTAAAAAAATGTCGGTAATTACTTTATCGATGTCAGTAACCTATTTGAGTTATGTCGATTTACATTAATAATGAATACACTTGGGTCGCGGAGGGCAAATGAAAAAGTGGCCCAAAACCAGATCAGTATAATTTGCTACCGTTACACCGTATTACCTATTTTGATTTAGGTGATATATAAAGTGAGTATAAGTCAGTTGAGATGGTTTGGGCATACGGAACGTATGTCGAAGGAGAGTTTGGTGAAACAGGTGTATGTTGGTGAAATTGAGGGTGAAAGATTGTGTGGTTGACTTATGAATAAATGGATGAATATGATTGAAGGATAGTTGCGTGAAGGAAAGTGTCCGACAATGAGGAACAAACGTGCTTATATGGAAGGAATTATGAATCTGGTTGAAGCTGAAGTGGTGTTTCAGGATAGAAACGTTTGGCGAAGATTAATTGCGCGATAAATTTGATGATTTAAGACAAGTGCAGGATTTTTTATTTTAGTTTTGTTGTTTAGTAATTTCATTACAGTATTTACCTGCAATTGTGTAAAATTAACTTTCAAAACCAAGCACAGGGACAACACTCCCTTCTATTCTTATATTTTTTATTCATTTTCTGATCTTACGAGTACATAGAGTGTTTAACTGCAATTCTGTGAAATTCACTTTCAAAAACAAGCGTAGGGCGACACTTCCTTCCTTTCTTATTTTTTTGTTTCATTTTCATGTTAGAAGAGTTAGCGTAAGTAATTTAAGATGTTTTGTGCATATGTAATGTACGTCGAAGAAAGATGCATGAAAAATAAATAGCAGTGATTGAATGAATGTGATTGAAGGTTTGTTGTATGACAAATGATTTCGAGTTTAATGAGTAAATGAGCTTATGTAGAGGGATATATATATATATATATATATATATATATATATATATATATATATATATATATATATATATATATATATATATATATATATATATATATATATATATATATATATATATATATATATATATATATGTAGTTAAAGAGAGCCTTGTGTGTTAGGATGAGAATATTTGACGAGGACTGATTATTTGATGAATCTGATAAGTAAATATATTTTTAATGATTTTAGAGTTCGTGCTACTCCATTTGATGGGATATAGCGTGATATCAGTTGTGATGCAATCAGTATACAAAATATTTTTGTAATTATGTGTGAAACAATTTCGTAATGAAGAAATATAGTTAAACAAGCTGTATTCAAACCAAAATTCTAAAGCAATTAAATGAAACCAGTTTGTAAGCGGTGAATAATACGTGTTATGGTGGGTTACAGAGTTCAGTATTCATCCGTTATTCGACAAAAGCGAAACAATGTTAACATCTAAATTCGTCAAACATTGCAGACAGTACATTCAAGCATTTCGAGCGTAAATATTCCGGTGTATCGCAGTTGTGCTGAAATATGAAACAAATGTTGGAACAAAATACGCTCACTGCGTCGCAGCTTGCAACACACATGAATGATGTATACTGTGTAGGTAATGTGGCAAACCTGGAAGTGTTTCTGGTTGCTGTTTGAGTACTTTCAAGTTGAAAAGACTTTATGGTTCATTTCAAGTTAACTTTGCTGACTTTTTGAGTGTATTGTACTCCAGGGAATTCTTACTTGCGTGAATACAACGAATTATTCTTTTTTACTTTATGATATTTTCACGGTATTGATTGTGGAATATTTTTAGTACCAAATCTAGTTTATGGTCATAAAAATAACACATTACATATTTATTTCCTGAATTTTAATCTATTTTTATTTATTTATCTATTTGATTCATTGCATTGTTCAATACACAAGGCACTAGAACGTAATTTTATTTTGATAATGTTAAAATTACAGTCGAAGCTCTATAACTCGAATATCAAGGCTCCGCAAAATTAGTTCGAGTTATAAAAATTTCGCGTTAAAGAAAAGACATACATATCACACACTTAAATTATTACGCAAAAAAATACATAATTTTCAAACATTCTAAAATGTGGTGGTGGCATTTTACCAATACTGTGAACTCTGAACCAAAGAACATATACTCTCTACTAACAAAAAATCAGTACAAAGGTAGATCTAGTCACTCTTCGGATATTCTCAAAAATCTATCTGAGATGTGCCTATTAAAGACTGACGCTGTTTTAACATTTTATTTTGATTTCATACCTATTTACTTATTATCACCTTCAATATACACCCCTCCTCTATCCCTACAACGCTCCATCTGTGTTCGAAACAGTGCTGGAAATCTTCTTCTGTCAGCTCCTTAAGGACGCGTGCCGCTTTCTCTTTCACAGCTCAAATCTGGTTCCTTATAAAGCAAATTTCACCTTAAGAAACAGACAGAAGTCGCACGGCAAAGATCCAGCGAATAAGGCGGATGGTTCAATAATGGAATGCTGTACTTGGCTAGAAACCTCTTGACAGACATTGCGGAATAAGCCAGCGCATTGTCTTGATGGAGAACCCGTGACTCGTCTTTCCACAATTCGGGTACTTTTTTTAATAAATTATAAGTTTCAGGAGCAATTTTGCCAAGTTTCATGTGAAATTTTACAACAATCCGTTGCTCTAATGTTGCACTTAACATTTTTCCGGCGAAACAAAAAACAATTTTAATGAGAACGAACGCTACGGCTATACGGATTTGTTTACAGAAGCGAGAGGTACTGCATTCGAAAAAGAAAGCTTCACGCTAAAAAGATGATGGTCACTGGCTTTTGGCGCATGCGCACTTTTTCTGTAGCAGCGTCAGTCTCGTTATTTAATAGCCACACAGCGTTCAGTTTTGAAATAGCATGCGTCGTGCGCTATGAAATAAAACTCGGCGAATTTCGGTGACCATACACGAAGATAACGTGCAAGTGTTATGCCGAAGGAGTTCATTTTGACCGTGAAAATTCGATTTATAGAGAATACTGTGTTATTGGGACATGTTATTGGTTTTGAATTACAGGGATTTTAGAATTGCGGAAATATGAATTAAAGAGATAAAAATACTTGGCAATTACAAAAAATGTACAGGGAACAACAGTAAACTTCGATTTAAAGAAAATTTCGAGTTGTGGAGGTTTGAGTTATAGAGGTTCGACTGTATTTATTATTCGTTACCCTGCACAAAAGAAACTTAATCCTAATTACAGTACAAAGCAGCATTTTGCATAAACGCTTGCCGGTCAGTCGAACCCGAACAACTGTATCCGGCCTAACGCGCTCGACTACCACGCCGACAAAGAAAGTATTATTCTAACACCAATCGCATTTTGATGTTCTACATTATAGCATCTGTTTTCTGTCAACAAAAAAAAACCTAAATCAACAGAACACGTGCCCCAAAAATTTAAACCGATAAATAAATTCAATTTAGTCAACGGCCATGGCTGCGCTCGTTGGTACTGATCTAAGCGATAACACGAGTTAAGCAACGTTGCGCGCGGGTAGTATTTGGATGGGTGACCGTCCAGAGAAAACTCGCGTTGCTGTTGACAATAACATCTAAAACGCAGATCAGGGCGTAATGGCGGCATATGACCTGAGTAGTTGGTCCGCCAAAGAAGCCAGAAAAAAAAAATTCAATTTGAAAAATCAAATTATGTATAACCTATGTTAAAAGTTTTATTAGTACATCTTATGTTTGCCTATTTGTCTGTTTTGTGCACTTCAGCTGTTAAACGTTCCCCTAATAAGTGTTACCAGAAACACGGTTTCTGCTGGATTTTACATTGTTTTCAGGATACTAGCGTAAATATAAATTGTACAATAATATTCATTTATTTATGCTACTCTGTTTTCAATTATAGTACAGTTCTAGACTCACACTATTGTGCAGTAATAAATATAAGTAATATAAGGGCATTGCACTGTATTTCACAATAGAGTAAAAAACATTGCATCATCCAAGGTTAAATTTAGAGTACCTTTTAAAGGCTAAATAAGAGAAGACGAAAACATGTTTTTCGTGCTAAGATGATTCAAATTAGAATCGAATAATAAGATATCACCTACAAATTACGTTAATCATGATAATCTTTGCACATACAAAGTAAATCTGATGTAAACACATTTAGATTAGAACTAGTATTCAAAGCATATGTAAATCTCTTTCTATTCTCAAATATCCTGTTGTACCAATTATTGTAGTGTCATAAAAGTTTGTTTTTTTTATAAGAGAAAAGAGGTGAACTAATTTAATTTAAATATTCATGATCTGTCACTTTGTTGATATTTATATTAATAAATAAATTTAAATATCACACCTTTCATATTACGTTTAACAATATTCTAATAAATTAATTTCTTTTAACATTGTTTATGTACACAAGATTCAAATCACCCTTCTCAAATACTAAAAATATATAAATTTTCAATAATTCCTTGTTTTTATAGTTGTAGCAATTTAGTACTAATTCTTTACCAGTCGTTTTCTATTACTTTCGGCTGACAATATTACTCACAATACTCGTAGTATACATTAGTTTTATTAGGTTTATTTCATGAATGAAGAATCTGTTTTTAAATAAAAATAAAATAATAAGAATACCATCACTCCTTTTACTCATTATTGGGTGTCGAATTTTGCCATAGCAGATCCTGCTAAGTAATATATTCATGCGCGTTAAATTCGGTTTCCAGCCTGCAAATCACAGCACCCAAAGATGTTACTGGAGGATAAGCTACAAGGAAAATATTTAATGTAGTGAAATTATTTGTTGTACTAATCGAACCCGGCTTCTGAAATCTACAGTCCGACTCAACACTACTAAGCCATCTACTCCAGATTCTATATATATTTGTGATCTTCAAAAAGAAATGAAACGTGACTTTTTCCAAGTACAATGGAAGATATTTACTTAAATGGTCGTTATCTCTTCGAACCAACGACCACTAAAATGGCATTAAGTAAAAAGGGACGCACTTTACTTGACACACATTTCAAATACTTTATACTTTTCAAAATGCAGCTACAGTTCACGCATACGTTTATAAAATCTGTATTATTCTGTAAGAGAATACAAATTTATCGTCCTAAACATATAAATTAAAAAATAATATATAAATAATTATTAACAATGAATAGAAAAAGATAACAAATAATATAATTAATTGTAGTAGTTTCTCAGTCTAAGTAAACAGCTCAAGATTGTTGGGATTGTACCGGCTTAGAATTTCATGATGCGAATGTTAAAAAGGCGAGCAAAGCAAACCAGCTACAAACAAATGTAATTTGTTGTGAAAAGCCGATGCAATAGCAAGCGAGCTTATTCGTTGGCCATTATCCAAAATACCGTTCAACTTCTACACTGTTAAGCAATTCCAGGTTTGATTCGAGTAAAACAATTAAATTTATTAGGCATCAGTTTAAGGTGTCGTTGTTAAAAGGGTGAGTGAAGGCAGCTTAATAATTTTTTTTAATTATTTTTTTTTATGAAGACCGTTCAAATAGTAAGCGTTCTTTTGAAAATTATTTTCCTGTTTTTATGTAACAACTAGTCATATCTTTTAAAAATTGTGGCGCCTTCCTGAGCTCTGCTTTTAGGCAACACCTACCTAGCTTACTTATTTGCGATGGCACATAATGAAAAGACCTTCTGATTCTCTGAAGTAGTACGAGCTCGGTCCCACTTCAGTTGGCCCAATTTTATTTTTTCGTTTGATGTTATATTTTACAGTTTTATTTCTCGTGTAGTATGCAAAAAAAATGAAATGATATTTTAATGAGACATATACTAGTATGTTGTTAATACACAGATAAAATTTTAAGTCAATCGATACATACTAGAAATGACAGCCATTGAAAGAGAAAGTAAACATTTCTGTTTTAACTAAAAAAAATTATTTTATTAAAAAACTGTAGAATAATAAAATTTGTTTTAAATAATAATTAACTTCAATTTCATCGCCCAACTGACCACAAGATAATAATCATGATGTCAACGGCCATGGCTGCACTCGTTTGAACTGATCTAAGCAATAACGCGAGTTAAGTAACGTTGCGCGCGGGTAGTACTTGGATGGGTGACCGTCCAGAGAAAACCCGCGTTGCTGTTGACCATAATACCTAAAACGCAGATCAGGGCGGAATGGCGGCATATGACCTAAGTAGTTGGTCCGCCAAAGAAGCCACAGAAAAAACAAAAAAAAACAAATAATAATAATAATCATGATAGTTCATGTGTATGTTGATTTAGTTTATGTGAAGAAAAAAAAATGTGTGTTATACTGCTATACAGTGTTTAACGTATATTTAATGTTTTTAGTTAAAAAATGTTGAAAATTAATTGTAGAGTTTAGTAAATGTAAGTTACCCTGGGTTTTAAGTATTATTTAAATTTTTAACGAAAAAATTTTATTCTGGCCAACTGAAGTGGGAACGGGCTGGTATATGCACTTTTAAAATGGAAAAAGATGTGTTTATTTTTCGGATTAGATAATTTATTAAAATCAATTAAAAAATAACTGCCTGCCTAAATTATGCTTTGAAGTTTAATTTTTAATTAACAAATAAATATAAAATAATACGAAGTTTTAATTACCGCTTTTAAATAAGGAAATAATTAAAAATTCTCTTGCAAAACAAACTGTTTACCAAGATCGCGATTATTTGCAGCTTTCGTGCGTTTAAGTAGAAATTAAAACTTAACAACTCAGGGGAGAAAATTAAAGTTATTTATGTGTAAGACGAAGTAAAAAATACGCTTGTCAGAATAATAAAAGTGTAAGTTCCGCTAACACAGTTTGTCGGGCTAAAAATAGAGTGACTCGGAGTCAATATCAGTCAATACGTAACGCTGCCGCGACCACGGCTATATTTAAATCGTTCATTAGTATTAATTTCCATTTGCGTGCGGGTGTCAGAATTCTTGATCACCTGTAATTACACTGTGATTAGATGTGCGATTGGATTCGCTGTCGTCAGAAATACATTACGGAAAGTGAAAATGGCCCATATGTGAATTATATATTCCAAAAAGAGGACTATTGATAATTCGACGTTAAATAATATCTCAATATGTCAATAACGTACTTGATCATTTCATCGTTACTAAACTAATTTCAATTATCAACAATCTGTCGATATTCGATAATAAGGTCATAGCGTATGTATGTGAAAAACAAATAAAATAATACCTCGTGAAAATTATAATTCTAATTGTAACATTTTTTTAACATAACATTTATAATTTATTCGACTAACAAGTAATTCATATTTATAAGTTTTTTTAACCTAAAAATAAAATTAGATTGTAACAGGATTATTTGTATTTGAAATGAAATTATTCGAGTGTAATATTATTTTTAAAAATTATACTAATAATAAATATTAATGTCACAGAAATTTGGTACAACTATACTGCATATAAATATTTATGTAAATGTTATACAATTATAAAACAAATAAATATCTTGATATGTGCAGATGACGTTAGTTGATCAAATGTAAATTTCATTAGTTTTTGTACGAATTAATAAGAGTAAAACATGTGACGATAAATATTAATTTAACTAAAATGTTTGCATACAAAATAAATTTTTTAATTTCCATAATTTAACAAAAATTCATTGAATATTAAAATATTTAAATTAATTGTTGAAATGATTGGTTTTTCATGATACTCGGAAACAAGTTTCGTGCGTGTCAGTTTCAGTCGATAATACAGTTTCCTGTTTTTTCCGCCGACACAATGAAAGCCGTAGACGAAGATCAATAGAAGAAATTTTCAAATTTTACAATTCTAAACTAAATTAAATTCTGAACTATACAACAACAAACTTCATTTATAACTAACAGGAAACTACATTTATTCTGATTGAATAATTTTCGTATTCAAAAGCAAACTTAATCCATGAGATTTAGTTCACTGTTTGTGTTTGAAACTTGTATATTTGTTTACTAAATCTCGGTATATTACTATATGAATAATTAAATAATTTTCAAAATATTTCAACATTCCATACTTGCCTTGCTATTGCTTATAAATCGTGTATAGACTTTCGTGGTCCTTTTCTAGCCTTAGGCAACAGTGGAACAAATTATTAATTATACTAAATTGTGGGGTAAAATAAACAGTTGTATCATATTGTCCTGTACTATTTTCAGGCAGATTTATTAGATCTGTCATTAAACAGAAACAGGTCGTGCAACACATCGAAACTGTTTAAATTGGGATCGTTTGCAAACTTCAGTGCCCATAAGAACATCATTAATTAAAATTAGTAAATCATAGCAAACTATTATAACGTTTGAAAAACAATCATATACGTTTAAATCAGAAATAGATACAATTTATCGTTCGACATATTTTAACATAGACCAAATCCGTGTAATCATCAATCACGATACGACCGCGTTGTAAAACATATTTATTTATTTATTTTTTGCTCAGCAGATCAGAAAATTAATCCTATTTATGGTAAAGGTGTTTATAGCTTATAGTGAATTTTGAACTAATCGAATATATTTTGATGTAAGTTAAAGTCCCGTTTGTGAAGCAAATTTTCTATACATGAAGTTGTATAGTATTATTGTTTGTTTTAAATTTTAGGTAATTTTTTTCATTTTAATACCACAATCACAATAGATGAAAGTGTTAATTTAATACCACACTCGTTATAATTTCAACATGGAAATACTAAAATATTACCAGCCCAATTCTTAAAAATGTTTTAACTAATCCTGAAATTTAGATTAGCTAATCATATTCTAGTCTGATTTAAAAGAAGTTAATTTAATTCAGTTTTTGAGAACTAGATGGTACCAAGATTAAATTAGAGTTTATTTAAACTTATTTGAGAATATGGTTTAGTTTAATTTGTCTAATCTAAAGTGCATGAATAGCTAAAACTCTTTTGGGAATTGGGCTATAAGTATTTACTAATAATAATATTTTGTTTCGTGATAAACTAATACTTTATAACAAATGAATTTGTAATAATTTCGAAAAATGCTTCAAGTAAACAAGTTTTGAAGTTCTTGTGGATTAACCAGCCCAATTCTTTAAAGAATTTTAGCTAATCCTGAATTATGGATTAGACAAATTAAAGTAAACATATTTTAAAAAAAAATTAAATAAACTGTAGGTACTATAAACTTCTTACTATTTATTAAATTCAACGCATTTGTTACAACTATTATTTAACAAAAACTTCTTACTATTTAGTTCCCGAAATATAATTTGAAGTAACTTTTTAATATCTAGAATAAGATTAGTTAATCCAGAATTCAGGATTAGTTAAAACTTTTTGAGAATCACGCCAAATGCGACAGATCCTATCTAGGTACGAAAGACTCACCAATAAAGTTATGTTACCATTTGTTAAAGATGGTGCATTATTGAGCCTAATTTTAGTTTTATCCTTAGTCGATAAACAATTTTCACCACATTAAAATTACTCTTGTGGCTCCCTCTCCACTAATATCTTTTGGAACCGTGATTTGAGGGCTGGTAACCGCACTTCACGCGCATAAATATATCACTTACCGAGATCTGTTGCGGCAGAGTGCCATACCTAATAATAGGGTAAAAGGCGTAATGATATGTTTTTTTATAAGTTAAAATACTATATATACGAGTATATACGTGGGGAAATAAAAATGTGCAATAGCAGCATGAAGCGTTGCAAGATTTGTTACCACACGTTATTTTAGCATCTCCAAAAGGAAGGGTTCTGTGATTTGTTATTGTTTTCGTCTAGAATTCTAGCTCTCTTTTTTCTCCCTGCTTCCCTTGCGTCCTGAAAATATAATAATAAAAGCAGATACAGAGCTGCCAACTCTAGACTTTATTGACCCACGGACTTCAGCGTTTTCTATCCGGGCTATGGTTTAGTAACACATTTTGACGGGTAGCTGCCTTATAAATAATATTTTTTCACGACCGGGAGTATTTCACAAAAAACGAGACAGAAGTAAAATATTTCATCTCTGGCGAAATAATTTGCACATTATTCCTCTAGGTAGTTTATATTATTTTAACAGTTCAGTTGTCTAATATATGGGGTGGGTAGCTCAGTGGTATGAAGTCGGCCTGTGGATCCTGAGAACCCTGGTTCGATTCCCACAGGCGACAAACAATTTTCATAATTTCAAAATCTGCTCCTGTGACTCCTCCACCACTAACATCTTTGGGGGCTGTGATTTGACGACTGGTAACCGCACTTCACGCGCAAAATATATCACTTACCGAGATCTGCTTCGCAGAGTGCCACACCCAGTTATGGATAGAAAGCGTGATGATATATTTATTTATTTTATTTTATTTAGTTGTCTAATATAAGAAAAATTCAATAGAGTACAATGAAAGAAATAAAAACCTAAGAATTTATTTATTTACATTCATAATAAAAGATACAAAAGAACAGTTATTTAAATTAATATTAAACGGATACTTGCTTATGTCAGTACTGGTCGTTGACTAGAAGACATGACCTTATTATGGAGTATTAAGTCCACAATATAAAGAATTTATAATTTTTAGATTTTTTTAAATACGTCCGTCCTATTTTTTCGGCACACTGTTACACACACAACGGTTACAGGATGCATCGTACAACTTAGTATATTTCATTGCTAATAAGTTTTAACAGTTGCAAAAGCAGTATTAACAATTTCTTGAGATTATTCCGAGGATTCTGGTTTACATAAAATTTCGCCATTTTCAAAGAATAATATTTTTTGTCAAAGACTGCAAAAAAAATTAAAATTAATAAATATCAATAAAAAATGAATAAATTCGTGAAGTACAAAACATGAATTATTATAATTTTTAAATTTCCAAAAAATAGAAAAGGGCAAACAGTGGGCAAAAGGTTAATTTTAAATTAGGGTTTAGGGATTTTTGTTATTATTGATGAAAGTTTACAACCTATTTCAAAGAAATAAGTTCAACGATTGTCAATTAGCTACAATCAGAGCCGAATCTAGGAGAAAAATTGGATTAAACAAGACTTCAAAATGCCACCCCTTTAAGTAGACTAACTTTGCTAACTTTTAATTTCTTTTTTATAGACTTACTAAACCCTAAATATATATTGTAAATTATTTATATTTATCTAACCATAAAAATTTTAAAAATTAAAGTAAAATTATGAACTACAAAAATAAACAATATAAAAAAATATATCAAAAATTAAACTAAATAATAACAAAAGTAAATAAAAATATAAACATATGCAATAAGTGACAAAAAATACATAAGAAAACACAGTTCACAACTTTATGTGTTTAAGTACTAAAAAGTACTTTCCTTGATTTAACTAGAGCAAAGCTCTTAACCACTTCCTTGTAATCTAATTTTTAGGCAATCAGTTTTTTAATTAATTTCAGTTTGGAAAACGATATTTCACAAGATGCAAAACTTGTTATTAGTAAAGTTAGTAATAAGTTTAAAACTATTTGTATATCTGCACTTCTGACAAGAAGAAAGGAAAACGTTATTTGCGCTTAAAGTAACAAACAAATTAAAAGACGATACTTTGAAAAGAGAAAAATAATATTATAAATAATTAATCATGTACGTAGTTTAACTTTATAAATTAATTAGAATGTACGAGATATATATAATTTTTAACTCATCCATAAAATGCTGCCCTTTGTAATATTCTTAGTGTGCGATCGCACGGTTTGCACATCCCTAAATCCAGCCCTGATTATACTATAATAGCACCACAGACAAAAATTTGTAAAATTATTTATTTATTTTATTGTTAAATGAACTCAATCGGGAAAACAATTGACAGTTTGTCATCAAAAGGATCTGGAATATAAAACTCCGTTCTTTGCTGTGCTACTAATCCAATTTATCATGGTGTGGTTATACGTCGATACTGATGTAGTAGTAATATCATAGTCCCTAATTAATGGTAATGACCAACAAGCAATGTTTGAGATCGCACGGTATAACTCATCAGTGCAACTGTCCGGCACACGCTCCATTAATTGGCCAATCAGTTGTAATCGTAACAACCTAAATAATTATAACAACTTATCGATCGTACTACATCGCAAAGGTATGAACCGTTTTATAGACTTTATCTTGCTCTAGTTCTAAATCATATTTAAAAACCAGGACTAAGATTTTACCAGCACTTCCATCATACTGGCAGTTTGAGTCTACATCTTTTATCTTCAATCTCTCCTGTTCATTCTTCATTCTATTATATTCTCTAGCCGTACTATTAACGAACAGGCAATAAGACAAGTAGCGAATTCTATTCTGGAGAACAAACTCATTTAGTTGACAGCTATGAAGATATGTTCCCAATTACTGTATTATATTACAATAATGTATTAACATGGAACAAAGTCAGCGCAGTGAAAGCCCCGTGGAATAATCTGCACGACTAGAACAGGGTGGAAGGGTGGAACAATGGCGGGATACACGGCGTAATACTGGGAACAAGAGACCGTGTGCAATTACTACAATTATCACGGCGAGTCGACATTTCATGGGGATCAACAATCAGCTAATAGATTTCGACAAGTCAGCGAGATGAGACCAAGCGCGACATTGCCGTGAAAATGAGGGGTTCTCAAACAATACGGCGTGAAATTAATTAGTGTGTTAACGAAATAATTCGTCCGGGTGAGGATTGTGTAGAAAGTAAGTAACATTTATTAATTGAAAACTGTATAAAATTGTAAAAAAATAAATAAGATATAAGAAGTAAAAAAATAAGGTATATTCTTGGTTGTGTGTAACTGAGTCCAGCAACCATAGAAATCCGCAGACGAATTGTACTAAAATATTATTATTTTATCTATAACCACATCTTTGAATAGCTATATTTTGAGAAGGTTGAATGTAGTAGTTGTAGGCAAGGACGTTGAAAGGACATTAAAGTCAAGACTGTGAGACTCGGCAGATTGACAGAGACAGAAGTATTATTTTCTGTACCGTGCTTAGCCTGCTATTGAGCATGTATCATAAAAAGATTTGAAATTTAAATAGGACAGAACAGAATCATTCTCCTGTAACAATATGAGCTATCTCATTATTGTATGTTGCTTTAGATAAAAGCTTGGCTTCGTGTAATTTGACACTCGTGGCCACATGGCCTTTCGTGTGAATGCAAAAACTTTAGGTTTTTGAATATAGGACGTTAACTTATAAAAGTGACAGTTATTAGTTAATTTACTAAGAATTCTAGAAACTTTCCGTGTTCACAAAATCGGCAGTCCCTTTGTGTCAGATAACACAGCCCCAAACACTTGAGACATCTGTGGAAATAGATTCCAGATGTGGGTAGTTTTACCCAGAGGATGTCAAGTGTTTGGACAGCCAAGCAAGTCAAGAACAGCGACTCTACGTGTAAAGATGTGCGGACATCTTTATAAGATGCGATGGTGCGAATTCACTTAAGCTTTATTTTAATTAGTGTAACTTATGTTCATAATACAAATCTGTTTTCACGCATATTAGTTTTATCCAAGTGTTTTATATCTTATCCATATTAATTTATCATTATTTTACGTCTAAATATCAAAGTTCGTTTTATTAACCCTTTCAATTAAATAAATCTTTACCAGTTCTCAATAAAGTGATTTGTGTGTTCTAACTGGCAACAGATTTGCCAGTACAGTAGTAGTAGTTCACAACAAGAAGGAAATTCACATAACAAGTAAGTAACAATCACATCAAATTAATTATTAATATCAGATTTTAACTTATTCGCTCTGTACGCTCAACGAGCTCGTGTTACACTCCCTAAAAGATTATAAATTTTTACAAGGAAACTGAAATTATCAACGTTTATTATTAGAGTGATCTATCGATTAAAATAAATAGTTGTAATTGTAATTGTTGAACAATATTTACTATTAATAATAAATATAAAACCTGTTAATATGAAGAGGAAGTCTGAGAATAAATATCAAATTTATGTTTTTAAACAAATCAAAACTACAATTACTTCAACAAACATAAGTGTAAGGAGATAAATATGTCCAATTCCACACAGCACAACGATTGAAACACAAATTAACACCTCGTGGTTATATTCACATACAACAACGCCCTCTGACAACGCCTAAACGCCACTTTTCTTACACAAAAATTCAAAATATTTGGAATAAGAAGAGATTTGGCTAAGCACGGTGCAGAAAAACTATAGTTGTCTCTTTCCCTTGCCCAAGCCTCGCTTCAAGCAATGCTACAGTATCATAAAGGCATATCCCCTCCTTTCAACGTCCTTGGTTGTAGGAGATGGTGTCTGAAATATGTGCCCGCAGCTTGTAGATCAGGGGTCGCAAACTTAAATACAGCAAAGTGTCAGTAGGTTAGATGTATAAATGACGCAGGCCGTAATTAATATTACTTTTTCAGTACTAAAATATGTACAAACAAGTTAAAATATAATAAGTTATATTATTGTTTTGTGTTTTTTTGTCAATTAATATATTTTCCAACAAATCTGTGATTTCTTTGTGATTACGTAATAACTATTGCCTTTGATACGGGTGGTAAGTAAACAAATGCAGACCTAGTGCGTTTCTATAAAAAAAAGCACTAGTGCTGAAAGTATCTTATGCTTTACGCAACTGTCAAAGGACAATTTAACTGACAGCGATTTAAATTTCGCGCCGAGCAAGGAATTTCATATTTTAGTCACAGACCATACAATAACTGCGATCTTTTGGTCGCTTATGGAAGAAGATACGACAAGCAAAAGAACGGTAAATATGCAATGGTATATTTTAACGTTTATAAACATAATCATTATAAATATTGCACACAATATTAACAGTATATCTAATCTGTACATATCAAAATGACCAAACAAGTACTTGCATCGATCAAAGTAAATTATATCGATAAATGGTTTCAGTTAAATAGTAAGTGAAATATATAATATTTATTGTTTGTGTATATTAATAAAACAGTTGTTACAGTACACTAGTAACTACGACAAGTGACATTCATATGTGTTTTTCTGTTTGTTATTACACTGCTAATAAATGCACCATTTTTTCGGTTTTACACAATTTTGTGATTTTGGTAATATTTCGAAGATTTAAAAAACCTTATTTATAATAATTTTTTTGCAGTGTAAATTGATCTGCTATAAAGTTACAGTGTGACAGACTGTAACTAGACTAAATCAAATATACATTAAAAAAATGTGAAATTTCTTAAAAATATAATATGGGATGGCTAGCTCAGTGGTACGAAGTCGGCCTGTGGATCCTGAGGCCCTGGTTCGATTCCCACAGGCGACAAATTTTCATAATTTGAAAAAGCTATCCCTGTGGCTCCTCCACCACTAACATGTTTGGGGGCCGTGATTTGACGACTGGTAATCGCACTTAACGCGCAAAATATATCACTTACCGATATCTGCTTCAGCAGAGTGCCACACCCAGTAATGGGCAGAAGGCGTGATGATATATTTATTTTATTTTATATAACAATGAGGATGCTAACAATTTTAAATATGCTCCAGTAACGTCTTGTGATACCGAGGCATTTCAGTTTTCATGTATAAAAATGTGCTAACAGATAAGCATAAACGGGGGCACAAGAAGTGATATAAGCAGGAGGATAGCCCAAGCACGAAACTCATTTAACGTGCTACGGAAAATATGGATATCAAACGAAATCTCACAGCGCACAAAAGTAAGGCTCTTCAGGACAAATGTTAAAACTGTTGTGCTATATGGTGCAGAAATACATTTATATGCAGGGCACAAACAATATCAAATTTGAAATAACGGAAGAAGAAAGAATAGAAAGAACAATAAAGAAATTAAAATAGAGATGGATAGGACACACATTAGGAAAAAGGCCAGAAAACATAACGAAACCAACCCAATATTTCAACGTAGTAAGTAATAGACGTACAGATAGACCAACTGAAACATAGCGAAGAACTGAAAGCAAAGAATTAAAAACAGTAAACGCGACATGGAACCAAGCTAAAAGTGCAGCGAAAAATAGTGAAAAGTAGACAGAATTAAAAAGTAAAATAATAGAGAAACAGCCAAAACAAGAGTAGCAAAGAATAAAAGAAAAAGTAAGGTGCGCAGACCTAGCAAGTCGGCCATCACAACCAACGCTAAGAAACGACAGCATGTCGCTCTATGCTCCAGCAGGAGCAAGAGGAGGTACACAAACGGATAACAGAAATAATCTGACTATAGTTAATATATGAATAATAATAATATTGTGTTATAGTCATAAAAAGAATGAATAATAATTGTAATTTAATTGTTCAATTTCGTTACTATATTTACAGGTTAATTTATAATTAGTTTGATTAGGTATATGTTAAATTACTTAAAATTATTACATAAGGTACCTATTTATATTTATAAATTGTGGAATACCAAAATGGAGATCCGTTTTATTAAGCCGTTTAATTTTCATGAACTAGTTAGGAGCAGAAGGGTTGAGAAAACTTAAACTCCACAAGGTTTGGATTACTTGGCTTTTTTCAATCAATTTATTACAAAATAATAATAATAGTCGACGACGTTTCGGGACTAAGGGTAAATGATAATGGGACCAACCCTTAGTCCCGAAACGTCGTCGACTATAATTATTATTTTGTAATAAATTGATTGAAAAAAGCCAAGTAATCCAAACCTTGTGGAGTTTAAGTTTTCTCAACCCTTCTGCTCCTAACTAGTTCATATTTATATTTATAAATATACACGTATTATATTTACTCAATAATTATAATAATATGTATTTGAATTTACGTTTTTTACCATACATATTTTTACATACATACATACATATTTACACACTACACTACACGCTATATCCCAACAAATGGGGTAGCACGAACCCTAAAATCACTCATAAAACATTCACTCATCACACTCATCAAACAATTAGCCCTTGTCAAACATTTTCATCCAAGCAAACCACCCTCACTTCAACGACATTCATAGATCACTCTATATAAACTCATTAATTTATTACACTCGAAATCATTATCACACAACAAACCTTCAATCACATCATTCCTATTCACTTATCATTCATTTTCTTTCTTCAACGTACATAACATATGCATAAAACATCTCAAATTAATCACAATTACTCCTAACAACGAATCTAATAACGAAACTAACAACGAATCTACAAGATTAGAAAATATGAAAGCAATAGCCTGCACTTGTATATGAAAGAAAAGTCCACACAATGCAGTAACTGAAAATGAAACAAAAAGATAAGAAAGTGTCGCCCTGCACTTGTTTTTTAAAGTTAATTTCACGCAATTGCAGATAAAGACTCTACGTAAGAAATTAAAACGAATTAAAAGATAAGAAAGGAAGGAAGTATCGCTCTACGCTTGTTTCTGAAAGTGAATTCCACACAATGGGGGATTCAAGTGGTAGAGCTTTTTAATACATATTTATTAAAATAAATTCTTGACCGTACATCATATTTAATACAATATAAAATCATACCATAAATTATATCTTTATTGCTGAAATATGAAAGTTAAAGTTGAATAATTTAAAACGTTCGCACTGCCATATTGCAATGACGTAGTTGCATTAAGCCAATCACAGAGCTTTGTCTGAAACGTTTGTCGGTGCTCAAGAAGACGAAGAAGAAATAAGCATTCAGCATTCTACGATTCTACCAATGACGTATAATACTAGACGAATTATGCCGTATTCAAGTCAATGCAGTGTTGTGGAGCAGAGAGGAATGGAATAACTTGAGGGTCCGCCGAATGCGCGGCAAGGAGCGAGTACACTTTGATGTTATGCAAGTTGCTCCTTGCCGCACACCCGCCTCACCAACCAGTTATTCTATCCCTTTCTAACTCACAACAAACGCCGATGTTATCCGTCTAGTTATGTTTTGTCTGAGGATTCTACTGACAACGACAAGTTACGTGTTATTTATCTATGTCTTATCTGTCTCTCTTTAAGCTAAGATGCAACTACGTCATATTCATTTCTTTCGAAAGTTTAAATATTTTTAACATGCTTAATACAAGTTTTTAAAAAAATAAAAAATTTGGGTATAATTATTTTATTACGTAGATTAATATATAAAAAATTCCAAAAAGTCTTGAAAGGCGCATTGCAGTTAAACACTCAATGTAAGATCAGAAAACGAATAAAAAAGATAAGAAACATATTTTTTAAATATGATTAATATTTTATCACCTAAAAATTAATGTCAGAACATATTTTCAGACTATTATAAGCTAAAACAAGAAAATCTTTATTATTTAAGTATTTATTTTTACAAATTTTAAGACCTAAAATCCCATTGCTACTAATTACTTACAGATCAGTAATTTTTAAACATAACTTACTATCTTGAAAACCCTATCGGGCAAATATTTTTTTAAATCTGATCGTACAAAAATTTTTTTTTTAATTATTTGTTACTCTGCATAACAGGAACTTAATCTTAATTATATCAAGAGATCTAAAAGACTCTGGATAAATCCAAGCTACTCGTTATAAATTGAAGTCAGTGAGATTTTTACTCATGATTTCTTGCTTGAGATAGAAAAAAAAATTCATTTCAAATTAGGTGGAATAATTGTTTTCCGAAACGTTATAGCTTTATGAATCTTTTAATTATTAAGCACTTTTATTTTCCTTTCAAGATTTTTAATACTAAATCAACAATTGTCTTCAAAGCTAATTTAAAATGTATTATACCGAAAATGGAAACAATATATAAAGCGCTTAGAGGATTTCTATATTAAATCAACAACCAAAACCCCGCCATCAATGCAGTATCACATCGCGAGATTAAAGAACAAAACATAAAATTATACAACCGTTCAAATCTAAAACTCCTATTTAATTCCACAGATGTCTGCGATCAAATCTCTCGCCTGAGGTCTGAGGAATCCCCTTTAGTAATATCAGACTAGTGCAAGCGCGACCGGAAGTACGCAAGACAGAGACGGCGAACATTCGCTGATGGTTTGCGCCAACTCGTACCGTTTGTTTCTGTAAAAGAACGCGTTGTTTTGTAATTTGACGCCCGCGTGCGCCAAAGGATATTAAATTCATTTCATTCGCCAGTGCCAGTGTTTATCACATGTGTCACCACCATGCTACGCTCCAGCGCTATTAAATGGAAATTAAAAGAGCTTACAGTAGATGATATCTTCGCCCAATGCCGCTGGTTTTGAGTTACGGATTTTGATGTTTGGTGATTTCTATCAACGTAAACGATTTTTTGTGTTCTGTGGGCGAAGTAAAGATAAAGCAATCATAACTCAAATGTTAGACGTTTGTTTTAAACTTTTTCACATTCATCTTACTTTTATTTTTACAATAATGTTCAAACAATTTTTTACACTTTATTACTAGTAATTAGCAGATTCATTAAGTAAATTTAATGTCATCCAATTCCATTCTAGATTGAAATTATTTATGTTTGTGTTACACGCAATAAAGAATGAGATTGTAGATAAATATGGAGTAATGGACATATCATTAGTTCGTCAAATGACACATTAGTTTATTTTATTGCCTTATATCAATTTGTGCCATAAGACCATCACCTTTTTTTAGTGAATAATAGTGCTATGGAATTAAACTCATACTAGAATGTAGCTGTTAATTTAATTTATATGAATCTGCCGGTAAAATGTTATTTATGTAGGCGGCATACGCAGATTACTTATATGCTGACTCGTATTGTTTATGTTTTGAAATCAAAATATAAGCAAAGCGTGTCACACCGACCACCGAGGAAGATTGGGCAGATCTAGGGCATGGATGGAGGGATTCATTCATGATACGGCTGGCAGAGAAGTTCGATCACTGACTGTATTGCAGAATGATTAATTGTGAACTGTATTATTATAGTATATTCTACTAATTAAATTATAATCAAGTTTATTTGAACAACTGTGTATTCATTATATTAAATGAAATTCTAATACTTCGTCCTACAAATCAGAAGTGGGATAGATCACGTGCAAATTGTGAGAATTAAAGTGTTGTAAAAATGGGAAAAAGCAGACGAAGTGGGCGACGTCGACATCGTAGTCGCAGTTCCGACGACTCGTCTCCCGATATTGAGAATACGTTGGAAATACGTGACAGTACGCGATCCGATACGCCACCGGTAAATATAGCAAATATGATAGAGGAATTGAATACCTTACGGAAAATAGTAAGTACAAGCTCTGTTCTTAATATTCCTAGTTGTAGCGGTCCGAATTGGTCTGGTATGAAAGATAATAAATTGTTATCTGAATTTGATCCAAACAATAATAATCAAGATATTCTTGTTTGGTTACGGAAAGTAGACGACTGTGCAAAAATGTATCATTGGGATGAATTAACAACAATGTACTTGGCATTAAGTAAATTAAAAGGTAATGCACGAATTTGGTACGAGGGTTTAAGATCTTTGCAATATTCGTGGAACCAATGGAAAGATATGTTGAAATCTACATTTCCTTGTAAACATAATTTTGGAAAATTATTTAATGAAGCAGCTAGCTTTAAATCTAATCCGCGCCAAGATTTAAATGAATATTGTTTTATGAAATTAGCCAAACTAAATCAATTACGTTTAAATTTAACTGAAGAACAAAATATAGATTGTATCATTGAAGGTATTTGTGATGTACAAATACAATTATCAGTTAGAGCTGCTAATTGCAAGACAATTGCAAGTCTTACCGAATATGTTAAAAACTTTCCAAGTAGCAGTGGTCCACCAAAGGATAATTTCAAGCCATTAAAAACAAATTTTAATAATTTTAGAAATGAAAATTATAAATTAAAATGCTTTTATTGTAAAAAAACCGGCCATAAACAATATCAATGCAAAAGTTTAGAAAAACATAAATGTGAAGTATGTAATAGATTTGGGCATATTGAAGAGCATTGTTTCAAAAATAAAAAAACTCAAAAGAACGTTCATTATATTGGAAAGAATACAAATAATAAATATAACAAAACTGCAAAAATAAATGGCCATGCAATTAAATGTTTTATTGATATGGGTAGTGAATGTACACTAATAAAAAAATCTATTGCAGAAAAAATTGGGTTAAAATTAAAAATACTAACTAAATCAATAGAATTATGCGGTTTTAACGGTGCACATATTAGTGCAAATCTAATTAGTAAAGCTAATATTACTATCGAAAATGCAACGGTAGATACAAATATAATTGTAGTCGAAGACAATGCCATTATTGTTGACTTGCTAGTAGGGCATACATTCACCGAACATCCATCAGTGTATATTACTAAAAAGGATAATAAATTAACTATTACTACAATATTTCCAACAAAAGAAATGGAAAATATTGATCGTTTTATGATTGGATATGTCAATGTACCTACATTAAATAATAATAAAATAAATGATTTCAAATGTGGAAATATTACAAATAATCAAAGACAACAACTTCAAAAATTATTAAACGAATATAAAGATCGATTCTGTTTTAAAATTAATGAATTAGGAAAAACTAATACTATAAGTATGGATATAGAATGTGAAAATGATAAACCTGTTGTTTATCGACCGTATAGATTATCATTTTCAGATCGAGAAAAAGTAAGAAAAATAATAGACGAATTATTACAAAATGGAATAATTCGTGAATCTAATTCACCGTATGCAAGCCCTATTCTTTTAGTAAAAAAGAAAGACGGTGGTGATCGTATGTGTGTAGACTTTAGAGCATTAAATCGAATAACAAAAAAAGATAAATATCCTTTGCCGCTAATAGATGATCAATTAGATAGATTAGGAGGAAATCAGTATTTTATAACTTTAGATTTGTCATCGGGGTTTTATCAGGTACCAATGAATGAAAATTCCATAGCAAAAACGGGTTTTGTTACTCCGGATGGCCACTATGAATTTACTAGAATGCCATTTGGGTTAACAAATGCGCCATCTGTATTTCAAAGACTAATGAACAATGTTCTTGGTGATTTAAGATATAAAATTGCTCTTGTTTATATAGATGACATTATTATACCAGCAAAAACATTTGAACAAGGAATTGAAAGGTTAACAGTTGTGCTCGATAAATTTAGAGAACATAATTTGACATTAAAATTAGCTAAATGTTCGTTTTTTCAAACAAATATTGATTATTTAGGTCGCGAGATTTCAATATCAGGTGTTAGACCGGGAACTAATAAAATTAATGCTGTTAAAAATATGCCCATACCGAAAAATATAAAACAGGTTAGACAATTTTTAGGTCTGGCAGGATATTTTCGTAAATTTATTAAAAATTTTGCAATATTAGCACAACCACTTACAAAATTATTAAAAAAAGAAAATCCTTGGGATTGGACAATAGAACAAAATAACGCAATGAAATTAATACAAAATCAGTTAATAACTAGACCAATATTAAAGATTTATGATCCAAATCTACCAACAGAAGTTCATACTGATGCGAGTAAAATTGGAATAGGCGGAATTCTTATTCAAATCGATAAAAATCATAAACATGTAATAGCATATTTTAGCAGACAGACAACATTCTTTGAACAAAAATATCATTCTTATGAATTAGAGACTCTAGCTGTCATCGAATCCTTGCGTTATTTCCGCGTGTACTTACTCGGAATAAAATTTAAACTGATTACAGACTGCAATGCAATCAGAAGTACTGCAGTAAAAAGGGATATTATACCACGAATTGGGCGTTGGTGGATAGAATTACAGGACTTTAACTTTGATATAGAATATAAGCCAGGAACAAAAATGGCACATGTAGACTGTCTAAGTAGAAATCCACCGATTCAATTACAAACCAAAACCGTATTTGCAGTAGTAAACATAACTGAAGCCGATTGGTTATTAGCCGCTCAGCTTCAAGATGATGTAATTAAAAATATTCGCGAAATACTTTTGTCGGGAGAAAATAATGCACATACACAATCTTATTTTAAAAATTATGTTTTAAAAGAAGGAAAAGTACATAAAAAACTAGAAGACGGGAGTAAGTGGCTAGTACCAAAGTTAAATAAATGGCAAATTTGTAAATTATGCCATGATGATATTGGTCATTTAGGCTTCGATAAAACGTTAAATAAAATAAAAGAAAACTATTGGTTCCCCGGTATGAGGCGTTTTGTAAAAAAATACGTTAATGCGTGTTTGAATTGCATGTACTATAAAGCACCTTCGGGCAGAAAACCCGGAGAGCTTCATCCCATTGACAAAGTAACCATACCATTCCATACATTACATATAGACCATTTGGGACCGTTTATAAAAAGCAAAAGTGGGAATACTCAATTGTTTGTAATAGTAGATGGTTTTTCAAAATTTTGTGTAATAGAGCCTGTACGGAATACTAAATCTAAATATGCAATAAAGGCAATTAGAGATTTAGTAAATATATTTGGAGTACCTGTAAGAATTATATCGGATCGTGGAACTGCATTTACATCCCGACTATTTGAGTCATTTTGTACCGAAAATGGTATAAAACATATTTTGAACGCTGTTGCAACTCCAAGGGCAAATGGCCAATGCGAACGTTATAATCGTACTATACTGAGTTCGTTAGCTACATTAAATGGTGGGTCCGAGGATAATGTATGGGATAAACATGTCAAGACGGTACAAAGAGGATTAAATTGTACTGTAAATCGAGTAATTGGGACGACTCCATCCGAAGTTCTCTTTGGCAGTAAGCCACGAGGACCAACTGATGCGATTTTATTAAATGAACTACAGGATCAACTAGATCGAGTTGATTTGACTACACTAAGAGAACAAGTTAAAAGGAGAATAGATAAAGATCAGCTTGGTCAAAAACAACGGTATGATTTAAAGAGAGGAAAATCGAAGAAGTATTCAGTTGGTGATCTGGTTCTTGTTTTGAAAACGGATTTTCCAGCGACAGGTGAAAGTAAAAAGCTTCTTCCAAAGTATAAGGGGCCTTTTAGAATTAAAAAGGTCTTGCCGAATGATAGATATGAGGTAGAAGATTTAACTAAGCAACGAAGATCCAATAGATTCACTGTTGTAGCAGTCGATAAAGTTAAACCATGGGTAACTTTAGCTGATGAGGTAAATATGTTGTTTAAATACATTTTGGTTGCGCTGCGGTGCAAAACATATACACAGGTAGATGCGCTGCGGTGCATAGTGTATATTTTGGGTGGTTGCGCTGCGGTGCATATCACATACACTCGAGTATTGAGAGATACACAGTAAGATGCGCTGCGGTGCATGTGTATATTATGGGTGGTTTGTTGCGCTGCGGTGCACATCACATACATTCGAGTATTGAGAGATACACAGGAAGACGCGCTGCGGTGCATGTGTATATTTTGGGTGCTGCGGTACCTGAAAATGTAAATACCAAATAGAACTGTAAGGAGACGCGTGTGACGATATGCGTATACTTCATGTTCTAAATGGTCTTCGAAAAAAATGAAAGGTAAAACTTAAATGAAATATTTGTGTGTTTATAGAACCTGATTGAGGACAACCAGGAATGTCAGAATGGCCGAATGTAGGCGGCATACGCAGATTACTTATATGCTGACTCGTATTGTTTATGTTTTGAAATCAAAATATAAGCAAAGCGTGTCACACCGACCACCGAGGAAGATTGGGCAGATCTAGGGCATGGATGGAGGGATTCATTCATGATACGGCTGGCAGAGAAGTTCGATCACTGACTGTATTGCAGAATGATTAATTGTGAACTGTATTATTATAGTATATTCTACTAATTAAATTATAATCAAGTTTATTTGAACAACTGTGTATTCATTATATTAAATGAAATTCTAATACTTCGTCCTACATTTAAAAAACTTTTGTCATAATTTTTTATAAAACGCGCTGCCTCCACCAAAAGCTTAATAGGGTTTCTGAATAATTCGTTATTAGGATTATTTTTTTTTGTTTTACGTATCGTAATTTATTTTTTAAAATATAACTTTTAAATATAAATAAATATATCATCACGCCTTTTACTCATTATTGGGTGTGGACTCTGACGTAGCACATCTCGCTAAATGATATATTTTGCGCGTGAATTGACAAATCGCAGCCTCCAAAGATGTGAGTGAAACCACAGGGGTAGTATAAAATAGTGAAAATTGTTTTGTCAGCGTGGGAATCGAATCCGGGTTCTTAAATCCACAGTTCAACTCGATACCACTGAACTACCTACCCCATAAAAAGTTAATAACTAAAATTCCTAATAAAAAGTTACTACAGAAAATTCTAATATACTAATGGATCGTTGTTTATTATTTATTAGAATTTGTTTTGATGCTGTAGAAAAACCATAATTCACTAATAAATAACGCAGAAATAGGTAAGATAGATAAATTTATCATCCTACATTTTATCGCATCTGGTGTCGAGGTAAAATATACTTCTATTCGTAGTATTCAGAGACAGTCTAAGCTACAGGTGATTACCTGTGACGCGGTTGGACACATTTTTTCTTGAAGAGGATATTTCTCCGTAAAATAAAGCAAAAAAATGACAGTTTATTTATGCGCCCGTGTATATAGTTTTTAATAAAAAATCCGAGAGACGCAAAATATACTTGACACAGCGCAAACTTTGTGTCTTGTTTCGTAGATAAATGCTGTCAAATAAATTTATTAAATCATAATTGAGTTCTACTATGAAAGAAGAGATACAGTATCAAAATTAAATTTTGAAGAAATAATATAAAAATTTGCTTATTTGAAAGCGCGAAAACAATTTTAATAATAAAATTTAATTAGGATTAATTTAATTAATTCTTAACAATTAATTATATCAAATTAAATTATAGAGAGAAAAATTGAAGTACCGCCAGGATTTGAACACGGAATGTATTTATTTGTCGTATGGCAATCTATAGATTTGTACTTATTATAAAAACATTTTATAATTCATGTAATGCAGCTTTGATGAAAACATTTGTCATTTAATTAAGCCTATGAAGGTAATAAGTTGAGACATTAGATCGTGTGTTATTTGTTTAAGTGAGTATGTGTTTGTTTAATGTGTGTCAATTACAGCTGTATATCCAGGGAGCTTATCCAGTCGATTGTCGCTGACGTAGGGTAGAGAAATTCGTCGTGTTTCCCCTGAAATTTTCTAGTCGGGTATTCGTTTAATATGTGGGATAGCGTTTGTTCCGGTGCTCCACAGTCGCATTGGGGGCTATTTGTTATTCCCCATTTGTAAAGAGTTGCCATTTCTTTTGACATGGCCAGTCCTGGACCCCTATTCTATAACTTTACACCGATTTTCGATGATATTTTGATGACGTCATATTACTTTTCACCAGTGAGAACCTGAAGGTGATATTTTTAGTAACTTTTGCTTGGTTATGTTTTCGAGTAAGTATATTTATGTTGGTGTTACATTTAAATTTTATTTACAAACACAAAGAGCGATTTTGATCCTTGTGAATTTGTAAAAATGGAGGTTAAACGAGCGGAGAAAGTTACAGTCAAGCTGAAAAATTTATTAATAGATTTTATGAGCGACCGCATAGATTTCGCCAGAGTTGGGACCAAAGGGAAGAATAACTAGTGACAGATCAGCCTCTTTGTCGTCTAAGGTTTCTACTATTCTCAACTGACTGTACAAGAGAGCCATTTCTAATAAAATACAAATAAATGCATTAAAATGATAACTCAAAGTTAATTGATGTTGTTCAACACTTCAAATATTTTTAGTTTAATAATCCAATACAATTCGCAATAAATCATTTCACTCAAAATAAATTGTCCAACTATCATAAATGCAATTTGTTAGCAGCTGCTCTAAACTCACACGTCAGAATATCACCGGTGATATAAATATAACACCACCTTTCTAGGAGGTGATATGTGTTCCCCAAATATACGTCATATGGCCATATTCGGCAGATTATCCGCTAGATGGCTGTCTGAAATATATCACCCAGTGACCCGTATCACCGGTGATATAAGTTATAGAATAGGGGTCCTGATGTGGTTGAGGCGACTCCAGATTTCCCATGGTAGATGTGTAGTGCTTATTAATTAGTAATTTATTTTGAATGCAGAAAAACAAAAGAAAAAGTAGGCTTCGATAAAAAATAAAATTTTGTTGTAAGTTACAATTCTTGGGTTTAAAAATAGAAAGTAATATTTTGTCTGAATCAAATTTTGTAGTTATTGTTATTAAATTTAAAAGCCAAGTTTAATGGTTTATTAACATTGGTGACCCCGACCTCCGACGCACTTTAAATATTGTTCTACAGTTTGTTCATTCTACTAAAGTGACAGTTCCTGCATCATTGAAACTCCTGGAATTGTGATCATCCAAATAATACAATATTCAACAACAGCAACGAACTTCCAGCCATGACAATTTCTCTCAACGGCCTCCGGCGCATCTTAAATATTGTTCTACAGTTAAACAGTGTGTTCATTCTACTAAAGTGACAGTTACTGCATCATTGAAACTCCTGGAATTTTGGTCGTCCAAATAATACAATATTCAACACTAACAACGACCTTCCAGCAATGACAATTTCTCTCAACGATATCATCATGATGTACCTCAATTCCCGAATGTTTAACTGCAAGTATCAGTCCAGTAGTAACAGACAGCAATAACAAATTCACAATAAAACAAGACATTGGATAATACCATTATTTTTGCCTTTTCTGCCTCAAGATCTTTACTTCCATGTATCCTCTTCAATTCAAGTGTTGTGTCGTGTGTTAGTAGGTTAAAGCCAATCTAGTGTAATTTATATCTCTTAAATTTCTTTCAGTAACGCTCTAATTATTCTATTATAATTTCATCCCTTCGTAATAAACCTCTTTTAATTAACAATTAACTCAAACTTTTCGTTGAAGTTATCAATTTCTTAAAATTTCTTCGTTACTGATAGAAATTTATCCAATGTATATATTCACTATTCCTTTAATTCTTCTGTTTCACTCGTTAAATGAAGCATTTGTAATGTTTAGCACAACATTTTTATTATCTATTTCCTTATTTTCCTTTCTTCCTTGGGGGGTAAAAAAATAAGATAATAATAATAATGATATTTTTTTTTCTACATATGTATTGGTTCAATTCTTATTATGTTTGTAGATATGTATCTTCTACGTTTTCTTTTGTTTTTATTTTGTTGGGGGGAAGTATTGTAGTGCTTATTAATTAGTAATTTATTTTGAATGCAGAAAAACAAAAGAAAAAGTAGGCTTCGATAAAAAATAAAATTTTGTTGTAAGGTACAATTCTTGGGTTTAAAAATAAAAAGTAATATTTTGTCTGAATAAAATTTTGTAGTTATTGTTATTAAATTTAAAAAGCCAAGTTTATGGTTTTATAACAAATGCATTCCAGGAAGTGGTAAGGTAGAGAGGTGGGGTGATGTTCGCGATGGGAAATCCATTGGTCTTTCCACGTGTCTTTCAGGTTAAAAGATGACTGAAGGACATACTTCCAGATTGGTTTACTAGATTTTAGTCTGGTTTATGGTAAGTTATTTAGCGTATTATGGATTGGTAAATTTCTTGGGAGTAGTTTTTTCCATTCACGCGTTGTTGTCTGTTGACGTCGAAGATCTGGGGGTGCAATGTTGGCAATTACAGAGAGCCAAGGTGTTGGTGTTGACTTTAGGGTTCCAGACACTATTCTCATTGTGTTGTTTAGGTGGACATCTATCTTGTTTGTATGGTTACTCCTACCCCACACTGGTGCACAGTATTCGGCAACTGAGTATTCTAGCGATTGGCTTGCTGTCCATAATGTATTCGCATCGGCTCCCCAACTTGCATCGGCTAGTTTTCTTATGATATTGTTTCTTGTTTTTATTTTTTGACCGGTTATTTCTATGTGCTTTCTAAGTCAGGGATCTAAAAAATCAGGAAATATTATCTACACCAGTGTTTTAAAAGTGTGGCTTGCGAAGAAATTGGAGTCGTCGGATGCTATTATAAAATTTTAAAAAACATGTATACAAAGATTCAACTAGTTAGACAACTTTTCATTAAATTTTAATGACTCCTTAAATAAAAACTATCCATTCGCCGAGTATGTATAATACGTCAAATTTTTGACAAAGTAAAAAATTATCACTGAAAATGTGTATAAAAATTGATCGTGTCAGACGGGCTTAACGCACGTTATTAACTCAGCCTCTTACAAATTGCTATTTTTGCCTGCAAGAGAGTCATGGCTCCGAAAAGTTTGAAAATTACTGCTCTGAACCAACTAAGCTACGGTTGCCATGTTATTTGAATATGATGTTATTCTAATTTTTCTCTTTTTTTTGTTACGTGTCAGTGGCAGTCTCGATCCTATTACTCCTTCCCGTACTTCAAGTTATAGGATAGGAGAAAAATTGGAATTAGATTTGAATCACATAGCAATCGTAATTGTTGTTGTTTATAATATGAATATAAGAATTCATATAAATAAATATATCATCACGCATTCTACCCATTACTGGGTGTGGCATTCTGCCGAAGCAGATCTCGGTAAGTAATATATTTTGCGCGTGAAATGCGGTTACCAGTCGTCAAATCACGGCCCCCAAAGATGTTAGTGGTGGAGAAGCCACAGGGGTAGTTTTTGAAATTATGAAAATTGTTTATCGCCTGTGGGAATCGAACCAGGGTTCTCAGGATCCACAGGCCGACTTCATACCACTGAGCTAGCCACCCCATAAAATAATAATATAAATGAGGGACGCAATTAAAAAATAATCTCGGAGCGGCCCTTATAGATCATAGATCTCGGTAGATGACATATGACAAATCTATTAATGTAATGTTTTGTATGAAGCAAACGCAATTCTTAGTGTGAACTAAAGTTGTACTACGCTATGAACAGAAACACCGGAAAATTTTAATAAACAAGTTTCTACGAAATATAAATTTAATGCAGTACTAAAATTTAAAATACAACATCCGCATGAAATCATAATATAATATACAAAATGAAAACGCAAAAAAAAACTTCCCACAGGGTCATAAATATCCTGACTCCATCCCCATTTAGCGCATTATCTCCAATGAGAATTCGAGCCCATGACACGATCCAAACCTTCGTATATACCGTTGTCAGCATCATCCGCATTGCAGTAGCAGATGCGAACGTCGAGTACAAACAGACGTAACGTTAGCGCTAACAGAACGTTGACGCAACGTGCCTGGTACACGGCTCGCGGCCTGTAAGTTTTTAAATTTCTCGCCGCAGTCCGGACACTATATTTGCGTTCAGTTCCGCCACGAGGAGAGATAAATCTCCCACGATAGATTAATAGGCGGATTATTTAAATGAATCACGAAACCAACACGCCGCCGGTGGGATAATGAAACTGAGCGAAGAATGGATAAACCTAATAAAATTGTTTAACGTATAAATCATATTTCCGACAACGATATTTTAAGGAATTGTTACTAAGAATAATGGAGTTTATAAATGTTGTATTTGGTTTTACCTGCATTTTGGATCAGAGGATTGATGAGACACTTACCTGTAAAAAAGAAACAGATTTAGAGAAATATGCGGTATTATTTTCACCTGATAGGGGATTTGTTACGAGATAAAAAGATTTCCAAAAGATGCAAATATTGTTCAAGAATCTACCTATCATGAAAAATACGGTTATGTATATTTTTAACTTGAAGTAATTTTGATTCTACACTTGACAACAATTTATCATTTTTAACGTTTAACGTTCATTTATCATAGTCACGTTTTTTAAGGTTGACTTTTTACGAATACGAAGAAGAAAATAAAATAAATTTTGCCGTATTTAAAAATGAAACGTTTTAGAATTTACGAGAAAAAAATTACATATTGGCTGGGTGCGCGACGACAACGACATCTGACGGTCACATTAAATCATGCTCTATAACCGTTGATTCATACAAGATTTTGTCTAATTTTTGATAAAAACAAGATTTAAAACAATGGAAATATTTATAATTTCAGTTTTTAACAACTGAAAATATTACAAAATGTATTATTTAAGTTTATATATAAAGTGATATTGTAAAAGTCGCACAAAATGATGAAGAAATCTAAGAATTGTGTTTATTAAAATAATACATTTTTCTTATTTTTGTATTTCTTTTCGCAATTGGTTAATAATTTTTTATAAGGGTAAAAGAGATGTAAATGATTATGAATGAATGACGAATAATAATAATAAATAATTGAAATTATTCAATTTTTGCAATACTCTTTCATTGTCTTATTGGTTCAAGGTTCTCAACCATAGCAGAAATAAATACCTCTCATATGGAAAGCAAAGTAAATGTTTTAAATAATATTTATATAACGTGTACAATTTTTGTTTTGATGTTCATTTATCAATAAAATGTCTTTCAAAAATATCTTCTAAATTATCTCTAAAAATAATCATTTTTTTCAAAATGTGTCCCAAATGGTCTCTAATACAGTCATTTTGCCAAAGCGACTTCCAAATCGTCTATAAGACAGTAAATTTCCAACAAAATATCTCCGAAAATGTCAAATCGTCTCTAGAAGAGTCATTTTTCTAAAATATCTCCAAATTTTCTTTAATATAGTCATTTTTCCAAAAAGTCTCCCGTATCGTCTCTAAGACAGTTAATTTTCAACAAAATGTCTATCAATTGACACTTACATAAACGTCAAACATTTGACTAATTTTGTTTCAATTCGATGTTTTCAGGCAATTTTCGTCATTTTCAAATCTAATTTGTGCCGTTATACAGCATGTAAAATTAATTTTGTTTAATGGTTTAGATGAAGAATTTTATGCCCTAAAACTTTTATTTGAAGTCTTTTATTTAGTGAAGCAGAAAATTACGAAATTATGATTTTACATGTTAAAATCCTATGTTCAACAGTCGCGGTCACAACTACGTGAGAATGATTTTATGCTTATTTTGTCCACCGCGATCGCTGCAGTCGATTTGGCTGTCCCCACCATGACTCTGCACCTAGCGAATATCAACAGGCAATCTGTTTATTTTGAGAGTGATAATTTTATCATATAATTGCAAACTTCTCTAAATTAATAATTTTTAGATAAAAGGCAGTGAGAGCATTTTGATAAAATATAGAAATTGCTTTTAAATTTGACAACAATATTTATATTAGTGGCATAATTTTCTAGTCAATTGATATTACACAAATAAAGTAAACATGTTTAATATCAAATATTCACTGTGTACCCAATAACCGTACAATTTTTGTTGTTGTTATTACACTTTATACACATTATCAATAAATTTTAATCTCAAGAAAAGAACACCATTTATTATTTCTATTGTTTCATGGTTTAAAAATGGCGTAATTCGTTATTGTCTTCGCATATGATATAGCTTATTATTATACATACAATTGAAACATCACATTTATTTTAAATATCTTCAAACAACTATACAAGTTATTAAACGCCAAATACATATTTACTATTAAAATTAGCAGCGCCACTTTTATTGTGAATTCACATAAGGCGTAAGACCGTTAGTCAAAACAGTTATGATAAAAACAAATATATACATATTTTCAGATGGGTATTGTATGTTATGGGCAAAACGAACCGTTTGTTACCACTACGTGATTTATATTTATTTAATTATAGGATTTGTATTGGATTTTAATAATGTTGGATAGTAAAATTTTTCTATATAAATATATTTACAATTTACAACATCCTATTTACAATATTAATGATTTGGTTTTAAAGTGAAGTTGAATTTGAAATTTAGTTTTTAGTTTAGAAGTCAACTGTTTTTGATTTCGTGATCAAGTGTTTAATTTAGAAGTCGATAGTTTGAGATCAAGTGTTCAAGTCTTCTCTCTTCTAAAAATTAGTAATTATATAAACTTGAAGTTACTCCCCACTAGAGGGTTTTTACCCCCGTTAGTAGGCGTTCTTGAATTTCATTGGTCACATATTTAAATGTGTTATGAAATGAACAAAACTTTGTTCCTGGTTTCTTTAAACGCGTCAAAATTTAGTGTTGAAGTTAAGTGGCTAAGTCTGGATAATATCTGTCAATAGTTAGAATTTGGAAAAGTGATTTTAAAAATGTGAGAGCAATAAAAATTGATTTGGGTTGACACTAACATGATTGTAGGTTTTAAAGAAAACTATAAATTAGTCTAGATTACTTTCGAACTAAAACTGTTTGAAGTGGTTGACATAAATAAATTTGAATACAAGTTATTGAAAATAGGAATTAGGAATTAGGTTACAAAATTAAGAAAAAGTAATAAATATACAATACTTAAAACTAACAAAGTAAATAATAATAATTATTATGATAATGAAATAAAAATAATAATATAGAATATAATATAGAATTGATTAAATATAAGTATAATAAAAAAAGGGTTATGGGCGGCTCCATGACATGTACATGCAAATTTTACCAAAATATATTTTATTGATAAATTAACTTCTTTGTATACGGTATCAATCGAATTTACAATTATTAACAGCTGTAAACCTATACCTCGTTATAGTTATTCAAATTACCACTTGGAGCGCACTGCTAAATTTGAATTTAAATATTGATTGTCCTTTATTGCAGGTACTTATATATTTTATTTTATATAATTTTGAAACATGATTATGCATCAGAAATTTGTACTCAAATGCTGTTATAGATTAAAAAGTCTGAATAATGATTATCATTCGTCAAATTACGTCAATCAATAGTTACTGGTAAGGAGTGAATTTTTGCACAAGAGGAATTTTGAAGAAAAAGGGAGAAAGGGATTTGGAGGGCCTGAAGCCATCATCATAACATTCTCTGCTATCTGCGTCATAAAAAAAAAACTTTACAATAAATATGCTATAATATTTCCTCTTCCCGTGTATACAACTCAAGGGTAAAATATGAGTTATAAAACTAATACTACAATCATGACATGCTCATTAAGAGAGATGTACATCTCATCTTACACCGAAACTAAATTCTCTTGGTAAGAGGTTCACAAACTTTAGATGCCTCTTATCATATAAATGTAATGTAACATGCTCATTTTGTTCCTCTTCCGCTCCTCACCGCTCAGTTCTTGACATTTCATGAACACGAATTCTGGTAACAAACTGCAGATTACTTTCGTATATAAACCAAACTTTTACTATTACTGAAAAAGTTATAGACTGTCAAAAGCAATACATAGTGATGTTATCGTTTACAAACATTGTTTCCTTTTGTCTAGATGCCGTAAATCAACTTGAACTTGGTATAAAACAAAACATTCAATGAAACTTGGTAAATTTCCAAGAAAATACTAAATAATGCAATAAATAAATTTTAATATATATACTATGTTTATCTAGATTGTGAACTCTAGAACGTGAAATGAATGTTTCGCGTATCAAACTTGACCGCCGAGGCGATAGCCGAACTAAAAAAAATTGAGTATACGGGTCACATTTACACAAAAGTTTCTTATGCAACTTGCATTATGTATATTAAAAAATTACAAAATCTAAGCTAAAAACTGATTTATACCTGAAAATATTATTAAGTTATTAAGCACTTTTAGCGAAAGTTGTCAATAACAGCTGCTGATAAACTCGTTTTAACGGCAATCGACAATAGCAATGTAAAATAAAGTAGTATTGTACTAATGAGATGAACTTTGTGTTTTATGTTTATTTTCTATTTCTACAAAATAATAACTAGATATTGTGAGCAAAATAAACATACTTAATTAAAAGATTTTGCACAATTCAATTATAGATAAAAAAAATACCTATGTATACACCACCACAAATGTCGTTAAATTAAAGAAAATATCTTTATCATTTGTCAATATTTGTTTAGAAAAATTTTGGAAAATTATCAGTTATACTGCTTATTATTTAGGCGACTGTGTATCTTACTTAGGTGCACTAAAGAAGATTAAAGTATTAGAGCCAGTTTTTTCAATCACCGGTTTACTCTTCATTATCGTCAATCATGATGAAATAATAATGGTAACCATAGTTTCCATTATTATTTAATCATGATTAACATTAATCGGTAATTGAAAAACGGGCCCTTAATCGTTTAACTTATTTTTGTATTTAAATATTATATGTTATATTAAATATTATACGTTTTTTTTTTTAGCTTTTTTTGGTATAGAAACTCTACAAATGAAGATTTTAATAAATGGCATATTATAATATTACCAATCATGTAATTACGCTCTCTCTCTCTGATTTAAGATAAAAGATAATTACAAGGGTAGGTAATTTTCAAAAACGGTTTAGATACGAATTTTCAACATTCAGAACAACATGCTATCGTTTAAATGAGTTCAGCTATTTTACCTATCGTCACGTCGTTTACCCATTACTGGATGTGGTATATTTATGCGTGTGAAGTGCGATTACCTGTTGTCAAAACACGGCCCCCAAAGATGTTAGTGGAAGGGAAGCCACAGGGGTAATTTTAATGTCGTGAAAATTGTTTGTCGGCTGTGGGAATCGAACTAAGGTTCTCAAATCCACAGGTCGACTCAATACCACTGAGACACCTACCCCATAAAATAATTTACATAACACTTGAAAAGGCGTAATTCACCCCTTAGGGGTCTATGAAGAGTCCATGGAACTTCTGAACTATATAATCACTCTTAGACATGTATTACTACCAGTCATAATATGTATCAGGAATATTCACAGATTAGCCACTAATAGAATTTTGAGTTTCAATATTTCAAAAATGGGGTAGGTGGCTCAGTGGTATCGAGTAGGCCTGTGGATTCTGAGAATCCTGGTTCGATTCCCACAGCCGACAAACATTTTCACCACATTAAAATTACCCCTGTGGCTCCCACCAACATCTTTGGGGGCTGAGATTTGACAGCTAGTAAACGCACTTCACGCGCATAAATATATCAGTTACCTAGATCTGGTTCGGTAGAGTACCACACCCAGTAATGGGTAAAAAACGTGATAATATATTTATTTATTTTTATTTAATATTCCAAAAATACAACCTAATATGACGCATGAAAAACTAACGATAACTAAAATTTTACAAACAATCCTATTATATTGTGTAGATAGTTCTAGCCAATCATTTCAATCCAAATTTAATCCTCTTCATGAATCCGCATGTATAAAATTATTTTGTACCTTCATTCAGAAACATTCGTTTTTAATAGGAACCTAACTCTCTATCAACTTTTATTTTAAATTTTAGAACTATACCACAAAAAAGACTAAAATATATATTTGCCAAAGAAATATATTATTTGTCATCATAATTTCATTCTTAGCTTCCAGGTATTCCAGTGTTTACATTTCAAATTTAAAGCGTTCAAAAAAATCGCAATAATCCCGTTTCTCGCATATGTAAAACGTGCTGTTTTACAATTGTCGCTAAACAAATACGCGAATATTTTAGTGAGAATTTAGCAGTTTTAAAATATCTCGTTTATCACGTACAAAGTATCTGGACCAAGCCAGTCATATAGTTTCAAACTTGATTAGAGGTAGATTCTAGATTTTAAAGTGCATTAGTATTGAAATTTTACATTTCAACGTAACATGCACAACACTTAAATTATTACAAGCTTTCACGTGATATATTTTCAGTAAGCTTAAAAGCTCGTTAAAGAAAATAGATGCGCTTTGTCACGAATATGAAACATGAATTCATGTTAACAACATTTACAAACTTATACAAATTGCATCAGTTAAATAACACTGATAAACGTTAAAAATACTGAACAATTTAAACTCGTGAAATATCCAGTTTGCTTTGAAAACAAAAAGCCACATTGACATTTAAATTATTTCGGTAGATTCGTTTTATTAGCTGTTGAATTCGACAGATAGCGATGAAATATCAAAGCACGCTTTGAAATTATTTAGTATAATGAACGAAATGGTATTGCATATTTTAGCAAAACGATCCTTGTTATATCTGAATCAACACAGTCGGATACACTTTGCCTGTCGCATGCAATATTCAACTCGAAATCTTCGTATTTCAAATGGAAAGCAGGACGATATTGCAATTATATGGATTGCGACCTGCGACTGATCTAGAATACTCATACCTTTTGACAATACCTTTATGGATTACAACTTCTTGTTAGGACAACTCTGATGCTCTTGAGTTGTTAGATATTTTGGTAGATAACTTATTACATGTTTTACCAGTTGCCAAATCAAAGCAGTCACAAGTAGAGCTAGAAATGGTTAAAAGAGCTTTGGGCTGTGGTGGTTCAGGGGGTACGGTTTTTAATACCACAGGCGACAAATAATTTTCACCACATTAAAATTACCTCTGTGGCCACCCCTCCACTAACATATTTGAGGGCCGTGATTTGATGACTGGTAATCGCACTTCACGCGAATAAATATATCACTTACCGAGATCTGCTCCGGCAGAGTGCCACACCCAGTATTGGGTAAGAGGCGAGATGATATATTTATTTTATTTTATTTTTATTTGTAAATGAATTTAAATTAACAAATTCGAATAAATTTTATTTCTTTTGCATATAAAATTAGTGTCAAAAGTTTGACTGTTATTTGAATTAATAAATTGTATTTACTTTGGAAGTAAATTAATTTGTCGTTATATAAAACCGGCCATAAATCTATGAACTATTTATTTGCGAATTTTTTATGTTTTAAAAGTGCAAACTGTGAGAACACTAGATACCTATATCTGCAGATCTGATATACTTACATATCAAAAGTTAACACATTTTAAACAGATAATAAATATTCATTACAATATTCAACCATACAATAAAAAGGGTTAAATAAAACTATGATACTTAAGTTCAACCGATTAGCATGTAACCCAGCATTTCTGTTTTTCAAAATTATTAGTTTATTTCTTCTAATGGTGGAATTCATACAGTCAACTAAATAAAGATATTTAATGATTAAATTAAAAATATGGAAAAATAAACAATTGTTTTTTAATACATTTATGTGTCAAAAAAAAAACTAGGATGTTTATTTAAGGAAAGTTAAACTAAAAATGGGTCATTCTACGTGAAATCGGCCAAAAAATCCCGATCCTCTCCGATTTATGTGACAATGCATATACTTATTCATTTTCATCTAAAACTAACTAGAAAGTTCTTTATTTGGCTCATTTTACCGTGCTTAAATTTTTATTCTATATATTTATATATGTACCATTTTTTCCCTGCCGCACAGAGCACTCGAAAAAAAATTGTACCAATCAATCCAATTAAAACAAGTGTATGATATTCTGAAAGAGCCGACCTTAGGCTATTCAGTTCAGCGAACCGGGGCGATTTTTAGCATAACTGTGGGGAATTATGTGGGAAAATGTAAAGAATGTCCTTTTTTTTTTCAAAAATCAATTTCTCAAATACATTATCTCAGATTTTGCTGAAATTGTGCCAAATTGTGGAGAATGAATCATATTTTAGTATATAAATTCACGGTATTGTTTTTTATTTATGAAAAATTTTGTGCTTTAAATTTGACATATGATTTTTTCAGGTTTTCATAAGAGTAATAATATAATAAAATTTCAAATTGTTCATTTTAGTTGAAATTGACATAAATTAACATAAATACATTGTATTTTGTTTCATTTACAAATTAAAATTATTATGTCAAATTGAAATTTAAATTAAGCTAAACTATATTCTGAAAGAAGCTTAAATAAACTTTAATACAAACTTCCTACCATTTCCGGAAAGTGAATTTAATTTTTTTTTCTGTCGGACTAGCATAAGATTAGCTAATCCAAAGTTCAGGATAAGGTAAAACTTTTTTGAGAATCTGATTGTTAAAAATTGAACGGTGGAAGTTAACTGACGTTGCGTACCTAACGCATAACTACTATTCTCTTTTGATTTCAGGTTCATTTGGCGCATAGTTTGAATGTCCAAATAGAATAAAGAAGATTTGTACAAACGAAATTTTACAAAATTAACAAATAGCTCAAATAAGTAAAATCATGATCCTAATGGCCAAAATTAAACCAAATACAATGTATTCATGTTAATTTACGTAAATTTCAACTAGAATGAACAATTTGAAATTTTATAATTTTTTTTTTATCTTTTGTAAATCTGGAAAAATCATATATCAAATTTAAAGCAAAATATTTTTCACAACAAAAAGCAATACCGTGGATTTTTGATATTTTAAAATATGATTCTTGCTTTACAAATTGGCAACATTTGAGCAAAATCTGAGATGTCGTATTTGAGAAATCAATTTTTGAAAAAAAGGGGCATTTTTTACATTTTTCCACATAATTCCCCACAGTTATGCTAAAAATCGCCCCGGTTCGCTGAACTGTATAGCATAAAGTCAGCTCTTTTAGAATATCATACATTTGTTTTAATTGGAATGATTGGTACAATTTTTTTTCGAGTGCTCTTTGCGGCAGTGCAAAAATGGTACATATATAAATATATAGAATAAAAATTAAAACGCGATAAAATGAGCCAAATAAGGCATGCTTGTACCGTATGCGCAAGCCTGAACATCGTTTGTTAATTTAATTATATGTAGACAAATGTATAAAAACTATATTTATACATCAAGAATTTTAAATAACAATATATACGATTAATTTAAAAATGTCAATCTGAATGCGTATTCTTCTTAACTTTCCATATTTACTCTTCATGTTTCATATTAAAATAAAATACTATTGAAATTACTTTTCAAAATTTGTAATAAGTAGATTCAAGTTAATTGGATCATCTGTTATTGAGAGCAGCCGCTTGTTTGACATAAATCTTAAGAACAGAAGTCAACCGAGAAAATAACAGAAATTTGTTCTTTTATTTGAGATACTACGTACATACTCGTAGTGGAGGTCGGCACACTGGCGCTGCCAGAAGAATATATTTGGGTGGACACATCAAAATAAAATGGCATTTCGGTAGGGCACAAAAAAATAACATCATTAAGATAATAGTTATTTATGTACCAAGGGTGCAAACAGGCGTTTCTGGCCTGTGGTATATACAATATTTTATGCACAACAAAATAACATTTAATTATATGTTGAAAAGATTAAAATATGTAAATATGTCAAAATGGCATTTTGCAGAATCAAGTATTCACAATAAACAAAAATGTTCATTTTATTTATGTATCCATAGGAATTATTTCCTTTCGGTCCATGGGCCAAAAAGAAATGTTTAATTACGCTTTTCAGGGCTAAAACACACGCTTTTCAGCCTGGTTGTGCATAAAGATAATTATGTTATAAATAAAAGAAGAAAAAAATCAAACAACTAAACAATTAAATTTATTCTAGAATTTTGATGTTTAATACCATATTTATTTATAATATTATCTAAAGCTAATGATTTAGCAATTTTCTTTTTAAATCTGAAAGTCGCCGTTCTAACATATTGCCTGGTACCAAGAGCGCTTTACTAAAACACAGTTTTTGGTCTAACTCTATGACGATATCTTAAAAGATCGTTAATAATACGGGAATTGTTTTAAGGTTGTTTTAGATAATAAGAAAATATACACGACAACGCTGGAAAAGACGCAAAACGTATGCGCGTTCTGTTAATACTATTGACAGTAGATTCAGTTTCAACATTAAAGTAGTTAGACAGATTGTGGTTTTTCTGTCAAATAATTCGTTGAATTCCTGAACGAATATTTGTTACTTCTTGGTTGAACGTTTATACAATGAAAACATAAGTATTTATCAAGAATACATCTTAATTTTAATATTTTGCACCTAAGCATATGTCCACTCTGGTCCCACCCTGGCGCCTATCCGAGATCCGATCCGAGATCCGATCCGAGATCCGATCCGAGATCCGATCCGAGATCCGATCCGAGATCCGATCCGAGATCCGATCCGAGATCCGATCCGAGATCCGATCCGAGATCCGATCCGAGATCCGATCCGAGATCCGACCCGAGATCCGATCCGAGATTCGATCAAAAATTAAATCCGCTTTCCAATCCGATCTAAAATTTGATACAACATTTGGTCGGTCCGTGATCTTATTTCCCTACTTATATTTAATCAAATATAGCGTTGTACATTCGAAAGAAAAATAACCGTTATAAACGAAACTTAATTAATAATTTTGTTGTGAAAAACTAAAGACACATATTTTGTTGTAAAGTTATTTAATCATTTTGTATCATTAAATTGAAAATTATGTTTCTTACTCGGAGTACCTAAAAGCTGTGAATGTAAATTTCGAATGGGATGGATTAACTGAACTTCGGATCGCATGTTTTATTCGACTTTCGCATCGGATTCGATCCGAATCCTATCCGAGAAAGTTCTGAACCGACCCGATTTGAAATCTAACCGGATCAAAACGGATCAGATATAGTTTAATTTGGACTGTGAATGTAAGATATACCTACTTATAACTTTTGTTGATATCTTTTTAAACCTTAATTTTATATAGAACTTTACGTATTTGTTTCAAATATTTAATTAGGCTAAAGTGTTCTAGCCCAGATGAATTCCAATTAATCGGAATATATACACAAGTATATATACAGACAGCATTTTGCTTGAATTTAATTGTATTTACAAGAACTGAGAAGGGTCAAGTCAAAACCTTGGACCGACACAAAACAATTTAACTGTTAAATTCTCATAAAAGGTTTAGATAATCCGTAATTTTGGTGTAGCTAAACTTCCTCTAATACGGTATTAAAAATTAATTTAAACAATACATTCAAAACAACATGGCAATAGGATTAAATTAATGAGTGTTTAACCTATAAACCTATTTTTAGAATATCGTTCAGCTTAGTATGATAGGTTTAATAGGATTTAAACGATTATTTCATTCGGACAATTTAGAAGTTTTAAAACTATAAAATTCAATGTACATTTCCTTAAATTTTAGTTACACTTATTAGAATCACTGACAAATAATACAATTCCATTTCAGAGGTGTGAACCATTTGCCATTTGATTCTCCACCTCCACTCATCCTTCCGCTTTCATTTCATCTCATAAGTACCGCTAAGACATAACACCTGCTGCAATGATCCTCAAATGGAATTCACCACAAAGACATTTCGCTCGCAGGAATAGCATCAAGCAAGCGACGCAAGATCATGCAAGACAACGCTGAAGTGTTGCGCTAGGCCAAACTGCCTGGTGCCGCCTCCGCCGCCCCCACCGTCACAGCCGTCAGCTGCCGCCAACCTGTCGCATTGATCGTCTGCAGCCTCCGGACAGCGATGCCGTGGAGACGGCAGTGAAGATTGCCTCCGCGCAGAGAGATAAACGGAGTGTTTGGAATACTTCAACGATGAGTTTTAATGTTTATTGTCTTCGTTATTACTAGCCAGTATGTGTTTGCTTAGTAATTATGTTAATGTGTTTTTTTAATTTAGGTTCCCGCACCTGTGGTCAAGATAAAAATTAGAGGATATTAAATGTTTTAATGAATTATTTTTATATTGCAATACAGTGTGTTTGCATTTTGATGCGCACCATTTAGATTTCGAGAACTACGAGTATAAGAGTTTCAACTTGAGTCCAAATAGATAAAAATTTCCGTACTTATAACAAAATGCTAAATCGGCATTTTGTAACAGACAGAATGTACAAGAAATAATCGTTTGCAAAATTGTTGATTAGATTGCGTCTTTAAGACACATGTCATGTTATTCACCTTTTGGAACACGCGCGATCGTCTGAGGTATTTGCCACATTCAGCGAAATTATTGCGATCTAGCATTTATTTACTATAAATGCCGTAGTTTAAGATAGTTCGTAGATGATAGTATACAATGTAGCAGGAGGTAGCACATAGTTCGACTGTAGTAGATAGTACGTAGATAGTAGTTATGATTCGTGAGTAGAAGAATATTCGAGGGTGTCTATCCCGAGAATATGATGTTATTAATTTGTTATTTGTTGTTTAATTAATTCATTATCTTTATTTTATGTTGATTCTTATTATGTTGTTTAATAAAATATTTACCACTCGCACATGCAGCGTTTCATTACTTATTATACAACTTCAGCACGTCGACAATCAGTGGTCAAGATAAATTCTCATTTTTGACCACCATGATTTGTTACAATTTTTTAATACAAAAACTAGTAAAATGTAAACAAGATTTGAAAACCGTTTCTAAACAGAATAAGAATCAGTTACAATTGGTGGTATACTGACCTGTATAATGTGTAAAATTATAGAGATCACAGTTTGGTAGAGACCGGAAAAAATATGCGACATCCGAATATGATCTGATTCGAAGTAAGATTTCAGATCGGATTAGAACTCTTTCGGATCGTATTTGGATCTGATACGACCCAAAGCTCCGGTAAAATTTCCGATCCGAAATTCGGATGAAATATCTCAACGGAAAAATTTCAATTACAGCTTTTTGGCATAAATTCTGAGTAAAAATATAAAATTCCAAATGGATTGGGATCTCGACAAATCGGATCGGATCTCGAATCGAGTCGAATTGGATCGGGTTGGATACTAAAATTTTCAATAGTGTCGACCTCTACTGTTTGGAAATTTGTAAAATTTAGTTCTCGTCTGTATAAATAAAAGTAAATTATTAATATTTTATTAAACTGCTTTCTGTTTTGGTATCACAGCGCCTTGCAGTGATTAAAGTTGTGGGTTGTAAATATTAGTTATTTTCTACCTTATAAAATAGTTATTTACGTAGCAAGATTGATAATAGGCGTTTCTAGCACATGGCATAATTATTAGCACGAGGCTCAAAGCAACGAGGGCTAATGACATGCTCAGGGTCAGAAACGCAAATTTCACCCGTAGTACGTAACAAAAGAAGATTTAATTTTATATTCAAAAGATTAAAACAGATACATTTATAAATCAAAGTGACATTTTTCAAAATCAAATATTCAAAACAAACAAAAATTGTTATTTTGTTTATATATCCATAGGTAATTATTTTATTATGGTCCTAACGTTAACCAATCTTTTTATCGAATTCTTGTCTTGCTAGAAAGTCAATTTAATATTCCTAGGTTACTAAATATGCAGGAAAACATAATACTATAGTCAATTTTCTCTTTGTTAAATTTGTAAAGATTTGTTTCCACAGCAACATTAGAAATGGGAATAATTTAAATGAGCACCAAAATAATTTTCGTGCACCAACCTTTTCTGACAATTATGTTTTGATAGCTTGAAATAATAAACGAATACCAAACATAATAATTGAACACCGAAAATACGAAACTATCTTTAAAAATCAGCTAATGTAAATAAGATCTCTGAAAAAATAAATGGCATCATAAAATAAATAATGATTACCAGAATTTTTATTAATGAGCACGCGTTGCTTGTTTTAACAACTCACCGACCCATATTCGATTCCGTGCTTCTCTGTCCACACAGCACAGACAGCACATTGTTCGCGTGCAGACAAAAAATACCTAATGCAAGGGTGTCAAACTAGCGGCTCTGAAAACAATTTCTTGCGGCTTGCGACGCTTCAAGGAAATATACAGGGAACAATATCATAAAAATAAATTATAAGAAATTCATTACTTTTTCAGTTGTCAATCATTATTAGGTAGATTCATAAACAGGATTTAATTCGAAGCTGTAGTTAGCGCTTCATACGTCACATTTTATTGCATTTTGTCGTCGTTACACTGGGTGCCATAATTATGAGTTATATTTGTGAATTACAAATAGAGTTTAAATTGAGAATTAAAATGGTTTTAATGGCTAATCTGCTTTATGAATCTGCCTGTCTATTAATAATTTATGTCTTGAAACAACAGAATAAAAGAAATTTTTATATCTAATTTTGTACTTTATCTATATTCATTCCTTCAATTCTCTGTGATTCTACGATAAATTTATGCAGTTTTTATTTAGACTAAACATTTTATTGCGGCCCACTTTAGATAAACTTTTACGGAAAATGACCTTTCGTTCAATTGAGTTTGGCATCCCTGACCTACGGTATATAATTAATATTTTACGGATAAGGTATATTTTTAAAACTGTCTCAATTTTTTGAATGTTCAAAGTGTCGAAAATTATAAAATAAATATTCGAATAGTTCGACACTCGAAGTTATTTTATTTATTGCTACATTAGCTATTTGTACAAGGGTTGAAATTTTTGTTTGCAGACCGAAGCTAGACTGTAGCGTAACGAGAGTTGCAGCTAGTTGAGATACTGTAATGGCTCGTTTCCATGCATCCGTTTCGTCCGTTGCAGTGCGTCCGTCGCGAAATTTGATTGGTTGAATTTGAATAATTGAAAAGGGCGCGAAGCTACTTGCAGTGACGGACCGAGTTCGTCTACTCTCTACTCAATGCAGTGCGACCTTGAATGACGGAAGCATCTCTCTCATATAATATGAGATAGCACTAGTGACAAATATCAAATACCGCATATTTAGGGCTTGGTTAGTTATTTTAAATTATCTACATATGTCTTTTGTAAATATATTTTAATTTTAAAGAAATACTTTGCATTTGGTTAATGATTATTATAAATTTATAGGTAAAATTTTGTTAACGATGCGGGAACAATTCATTTGCAGCTTTTTAACATATTTGAAATATAAATATGAAATAATAAATATATTATTAGCCGACATTTTTTAGGTTATAACTAAACAAAAAGACGGATGCATGTGAACGCCTATATTTTCGTCCGTCGTGCAGTGTGCAGCGCTGTATCCACTGCAACGGACGCGACGGATGCATGGAAACAAGCCATAAAGATACTTTCAACCAGATGTAGACACAACATTTTTTTCTACGATCGGAAAATCAGATTAATCGATTTTTAATTGTAACTAATAAAAAGACCAGTACTATTGGCAACGGGGCTCTTTACAGACCACTAATGTAATTTTGTTTTACAATTTTGTTTTGCTTGAATTGTTTAATTATAATGAGAAATCGATTAAACTTAATTTCCGAACGTAGAAAAATATTGTGTTCACCTCTGGTTGAAAATATCTTCCGGATAACTATTACATTTTAATAATTAATACAATTTTTAACATGGAAAAGCATTCAGAACTCATTGTTAAAATAATTAAAACAATTTTTGGGTTAAGCTCTTTATAAATAAACTAGTACACTTCTCATGTACCGAAACGTCGTATTTTTAATAAATATACAAAACTTCAAGTTTATGGGATGGTTAGCTCAGTGGTATGAAGTCGGCCTGTGGATCCTGAGAACCCTGGTTCGATTCCCACAGGCGACAAACAATTTTCATAATTTCAAAAGCTACCCCTGTGGCTCCTCCACCACTAACATCTTTGGGGGCCGACGACTGGTAACCGCACTTCACGCGCAAAATATATCATTCACCGAGATCTGCTTCGGCAGAGTGCCACCCACACCCAGTAATGGGTAGAAGGCGTGATGATATATTTATTTATTGAACTTCAAGGAAGTTTAATTATTAAAACAATTTTTAGTTTTTTCTGCAAATTTTCCATATGATATTATATTTTACTTTATATTGTGAGGGTGTATTAGAATTAGAAGATGTTTTAATATTAATCCTCAAATATAGTATTTATTCTTAGTGCTAAATTTTATTTATTTAGATAGGAGTATAAATTTCGTAATAGTTTATTTTGGTACCTTAATATATTAATTCTAGTTCCAAATTTTATTTTTTTTGTTACAAATTTTGTATATGGACTAAGTATGGTATCGAGTTGTACTGTGAATTTGAGAACCCGGATTCAATTCCCACAGTCGACAAATAATTTTCAGCACATTATCCCTGTGGCTTTCTCTCCACTAACATCTTTAGGGGTAGTGATTTGACTTCTAGTAGCCGCACTTCACACCCATAAATATATCACACTGACATCTGCTACCGAGATTTGTTACGGCAGAGTGCCACAACCAGTAATGGGTAGAAGTCGTTTTGATTTATTTAATAGGCTACTAGACTCTAGATTATGAATAATTTGGGGCTGAAATTTTGGTGCTAAAATATTAGTTAATAAATATTTGGAGATAAAAATAATATCAATCAATGAAATTATAACCATTAAAAAATTATTACATATAAAAAAGATAAATATTATTAACATCTGTTTGACATAATGTATAGATATCTCGGTTTATAGCGAGCATGTACACCGCGCACCTATAACGAACAGAAATGCGCAGATTCGCTGTAATTTTAGAAAACATCTGTTGTATTTGTATATTTTTCATTCTACTGAAACTCAAAGATAAAAAGAAAACAAAAAAGAAAAATAAAATAATGCTTTATGTGAAAGGCACTAAAAGAGAATGCTTCTCCTTCTTTTAATATAACGAAGTACATTTTGGTTCAAATATTTCTTCTTAAATTCAGAAGATTATCCTAGATCTCGTCCAAATATTGTCTCTTTGTTCTTTAAAAAAAATCAAACAGAAGCATTTACCTAATTTTAGAAAAGGAATATCTGTATTTAATGAATAATATTCTCTATTTTTATTACTTCTACACAAGATAAAAAAATAAAAAACTTTTACAAAGAAAACACTAGCAAGTATTTTTAGAATATCTTCCGTGTGTATTTTAATTGAAGGTAATAAAAAAAGGAAAACAAAAATAATGAAGTCCTTAAGCGTCGCTAATAATCCCAACGTGGCTTATGTCATCCCGAAGTCCGCCTTAGTCCAATTGTTCGTTTTGTGCAGTGCGCATTAGGTCGCGAAATTCAGCCGCAACCCTTGACATTTCGTCGGCGCAAGTTCGATACTGTTACACAGTATTATGGCCTCGGAGGCGGTTACGGCGGCGGTGATGGAGGCGGCTGTAAACCAGCAAGGCCCCTGGAGTTGGCTGGGTATAAAACTTGCGGTATTTATGTGCTCTGTGTCGGATACTGTACGAATGTAGCTTACTGGACTTTAACCCGCCGTAAAAATACTCGATGTTCGCTGAATTACTAGTGGTATGTTTATTTAATTTGCAATGATGTTTGATGTAGTACAGCTGAATATTTCTGTTTCTAGAGAGACCAATATATACGTTTCTTTTTAAACTAAATAAATATGGCATCACTGAATTGTTGTCAATAATTAATATCTCTTGGTTGGTATCGTTTTATTATATATTTATGCACCAATAGTTGTAATTCAATATATAATTAATGTTTTTACTTAAAATTTTCTATTTTTCTAGGAGCCATTCAAAATAATATTTCTTTGTGATACTAGAGAATCTATAAAAAAAATATGTTGGGAATTTTCACGTTATTTTTTTTTGTATGAATAGATACAGGGATGGACTGCCATTTTATTTGGCCCTGATGGCGCCCAAAAATTCTGGTCTAATTTTTTTTGTAACTTTCAGGAATATAGTTAATAGAAATCAAATAAAATTTATAACAGAATTCCTCAAATAGTTATACAATAATAGATGAAAAATACGTCCATATTGCAATTACAATTACCCTTATTGTGAAATGTTTTTCATCATATTTTTCCTATATCGCATTGATTAACTTTTATTCTAAAATTTTTATTAAATAGATGGAGATAATTTTATAATTGCCTTGTTGTAAAATTAAAAATAAATATATCAACACGTTTTTTATCCGATAGGGTGTGATACTCTGTCGTAGCAGATTTCGGTAAGTGATATATTTAAACGCGTAAAGTGAGGTTACTAGCCCAAAAATGATAATGAAGGGTACGCCACAGGGATAATGTTGCCTGAAGAAATCGAACCCGGGTTCTCAAATCCAAAGTCCGACTCGATACCACTAAGTCACCTACCCCCTAAAATACCTTGATTTTTTAATAAAGAAATATTTTGCAGTTTGATGTTATAAAAACAATTAATTGCTATAATTCACATAAGCTGAGCAAAAACAGCTACACCGATATTTTTACAACTTGAGAAAAAAAATCCCCAAAAACACTTGCACAATGTTGAATTTTGTAGCACAGTTTTTACAAAAGGGTTCCATAAAATTCACTTTGTACACGCGATACAGGGAAAATATTTTTTCCGATTCATAACTGGGATCGTAAACAGGATAATTTAATAATATTTTTATATTTACAAAAATGCATATTATACTACAGAGTGATCAAAAGGAATTGTTACAGTTGGCAATAAAAAAAAATACTTGAAATTGGTAAGCCTGATACATAAATTCATTTCCTGTTGTTGACAATGACATTTGAAAATTTAAATTTAAATTTGTACATTTATTATTACATTCCTTTTTAAAGTAGTTAAAAAGTCAAAATTTTATTAGCTGTCGGACTCCTGACGTAACCTATTTGTATTTATTAGAAATGTCAAATAGCATTTCCGTCTTTACCTAGCGTTGTGCCAACTGTGGAATAAAAAGATCTCCGTAATTGTATTGCCAATTGTAACAATTCCTTTGGATCACTTTGTACATTAATGCGACATTTTACAAACAATTTTAATTTAATCGATGATAAGCAGAAAAAAATATTTCTTATAATAACTGCTTATTTTTAAGATATGATAAACTTACAATTTTTTTAAATGCAACGAATTTGATATTTACTTTTTGTGGCGATAGCAAACTTACCTAGTTGATTAAAAATACAATTATTTTTAAATTTATAAATTTGAAAATTAAGATCAACTGTAAAGTCTATAGGGCAAGTGAAAAGAACATTAGCAAAAAATACCAATTAATGAATTAATTCTAAATAATACATAAATGTCTAAATGACCCCAAAATACCTTTGGCCCCGGTGACAATCGTCACCTAACCACCAGACAAGTCCATCCAGGAATAAACATAATTCACATTTTTTATTTTGCCCAGAAGTGTTTAGTACGATAGTAAAAAGAAACAGTATTTGTAGAGAGACATAACAAACGTTTCTGTTGTCACATGAAACTGATATGACATGTGTCTTTTCACATATTTCAAACCAAATTTCAGTGACATTTATGTCACTAAACCACTAACAGCACCCGTTGAAAACACAAGCCATTTTCAATTTGGAGTTATACAATATTAAAACTGTCCCTTTTTAAAATCATATTGTAGCTTAATAAATATATATTATCACGCTTTTTATCCATTATTGAGTGTGGAATTCTACCGTACCAAATCTCGATAAGTGATATAATTATACTCATGAAGTGCGATCACCTGCCGTCAAATCACGCCCCCAAAGGTGTTACTAGAGGAAGAAGCACGTTTATTTAATCAAATGATTCGGACAAACATTTGGCTATCAATTATGGCAACATTAGGATAAAAACTAAAAATATTTCAGAACCAAAATATCAATAGTAATGTAACTCATGATATTTTAAAATAATAGCTCGCACATGTTAAAATTACAAAACAGTAATGACGGCTGGGGACAAAAATGTGCTATGCACTTTTTCATAATAAATTACATTATTAGCTTTGGGTATGACAGTTCTACAAAAATATAAATACAAAACTATTCAAAATTTATAAGTAGAACGCCTCCACCTTATTATGTCAATATTTCTCTATTATTGACTTGAATGAAATCAATGATATATTTCATGTAATTTTAGTTATAGTTATTTGGTTACTAAATTCCAATAACTGTATAAATTATTTAATATAGATACACTTTTTATGGGGTAATGGCTCAGTAGTATCAAGTCGGCCTGTGGATCCTAAGAACCTTGGTTCGATCCCCACAGCCAACAAAACATTTTCACCAATTTAAAATTACCCTTGTGGCTCCCCTACCACTAACATCTTTAGGGGCCGTGATTTGACGACTGGTAACTACATTTCACGCGCATAAATATATCAGTGACCGACATCTGCTTCGGCAGAGTGCCACACCCAGTAATGGGTAAACGACGTGATGATATAATTATTTTTATTTTTTTGCTAATAATCCATATTCTGGACATATAGGTATAACAGATATTGCGTCTTAGGGCAGTTTAAATTTTAAATAAATGAAAACTACAAAAAAAATCTCTTTTGAGATTTAGTAGCAAACTAGGACTAGGAGGGTCATATAATTTAAACCAAATAAGCTACGATCAACATGTGATTCAATTCTAATTTTATTCCAATTTTTCTTTCTATTTTATTATGTGCCATCGGCAGCCACGATCCCATCAGATTTGAATTACATAGCGACCGTAACTATCAATTGTTGAGTATATATTTAAAATACTGTAACAATATGAGCTATCTCATTATTGTATGTTGCTTCAGATAAAAGCTTGGCTTCGTGTGATTTGACACTCGTGGCCACATGGCCTTTCGTGTGAATGTTAAAACTTTAGGTTTTTAAATATAGGATATTAACTTATAAAAGTGACAGTTATTAGTTAATTTTCTAAGAATTCTAGCAACTTTTCGTGTTCGCCAGATCGGCTATACCTTTGTGTCAGATTACACAGCTCCAGGCACTTGAGACATCTGTGGAAATGGATTCCAGATGTGGCTAGTTTTACCCAGAGGATGTCAAGTGTTTGGGACAGCCAAGCCAGTCAAGAACAGTGATTCTACGTGTAAAGATGTGCGGACATCTTTACAAGACGCGATGGCGCGAATTCACTCCTTTCAATTAACTAAGTTTTCATCAGTTCTAAATAAGTGATGCGAATTATAACTGGCAACAGATTTGCCAGTCCATAAAAGTAGTTCACAACAAAAAAGAAATTCACAGAACAAGTAAGTAACAATCACATCAAATTAATTATATTATATCATATTTTCACTTATTCGCTCTTACACCCAGTCTCCGCTTTGTTACAATACTAATTAAATTATTTAAATCAGTTCAGATACATTAGACAACATGACTGAATGAACTAAACTAAAAAACTAATACACTTGTTTGGGCGTAAGAATACTTGCAGAGGTGGCATTTAAGTAAACTCTTCGATGAATTTAAAACAGCTCTTCAAAATAAAATATAAAAGTGCGATTCATTTAATTTTTGTATAAGCTGTAAAGCTGTAAACCATTAAACAAATGTCATCAGTCTGGAATTTGGATTAAGGAAAATTTAGTATTTGTTAAATGTTTTTTATACACAACTCATGTATAATAAAGACATTATTACACTGATTTCAGTTGAATTATATGGCTCATAAAACACTAGTGTTTTTATTCTATAATTCTCTGTAAACAACTTGTTACTTAGCAACCACTTCATGATCTATCGTATTTTGAGAAACTATATATAACTGAATCAACGTTAAACGTTACGACCCATCTTCTTCGATACCTATATTATGAGTTGTGGATAAAATTTTGTATTACACTTGTGTTTCATTGAATATTAAACACTCGATCTTCGGTCTCGTGTTTAAACTTTTCTTGCGTGTTTTATATACCTATTAAAACACTTGCTTAATAAATAACTATTAAATTAATTTTTGATAAATAAACACAAGGAAATATTTAATCACAAGTTTAATCACAGATACAAATATTTTATGAAAAAAAATTCCGGAACCTCCGATGGGTGAGGGCCTCAAGCAACTCTTTATTTTGCTAATACGTAAATCTGGCCGTGAAGTTATGTAGTTTAATTTCTTAAGTAAATGGTCGTAAACCACTCAGACCTCAGATATTTAGCAACAACTAGGCTTTTTTATAGGTAGGTATTGTAATTTCTGAAGATAATTACCATCGGCAGCAAGTGACTAATAGGTAATGGCATTACAAACAGTGGCGTACTTAGAATTTTTGCCGCCCAGAGCAGTCTCCAATTTGCCGCCCTTTCTAAGTCAATCAAATGGTGGTTTTTATAAATTAAAAAAATAAATATATCATTACGACTTTTACCCATTACTCGAAGCAGATCTCGGTAAGTGATATATTTATGTACGTGAAGTGCGGTTACCAGCCGTCAAATCACAGCCACCAAAGATGTTACTGGTGAGGGAACCACTGGGGTAATTTTAATTTGGTGAAAATTGTTTGTCGGCTGTGGGAATCGAATCGGGGTCCTCAGGATTCACAAGCCAACTCGAAACCACTAAGCCATTACGCCATTAAATTAGTAAACATAAATAAATAATTGTAATTGAGACAAACTATAGGTGGACAACTTTTTACCATTGGATGGCATATTTAAATTAGGCAATAACAAAGAAATTTTTCGAGATAATATTTTTAACCCTACATTGACATGACGATGAAGAAAAATATTCGAAATCATATAGTAATTCATTATTCGTAGAAATCGTATAGTAAATTTATGAAATGACAAGTTGTTTTTTACAACTAAAACTAAATATAAAAAATGCCGCCCCAAAATATGTGCCGTCCGGTGCGGACCGCACACACCGACCTCCCTCCACCTCCCCTAGGTACGACACTGATTACATATTGCCTCAAGCGTATGCGTCTTGCGACTTTTGTCTTTCTTGTAGTTTCGTTTATTCTTTCTTTCTTTTTTCCGATAAAAATCGACAATTTTGCATCCTTGTTGATGCATCCGGAGTCAATTACTCCACCCTCCCCTGCCTTCTCTTAATTCGGCCCTGTACATATAGCTTAATATACCAAATTATTTGAAATTTAAAATGTAAATATTCATAAAGTATATATTTTTAAAATTGAGGTCAAAATGTCACATATATCACTACAAATAAAATGATATAAAACTTGCGCAAATATTTAAAGTTAAAATAGCCCCAATCTATCTATATTAATCCAACCGTTTCTATTATTTATGTTCATCTATAAAACAGTAGCGTTAAATGGTGACATATCGCATTCTGTCACAAATGTCGTCATTATTATCCTAAATAATTTCCGGATGAAAACATACGAGTTCCATAACGCAGACAATAATTACAGGACAGGGATAACAGCATCTGTTTACTGAAACGCGGAACGTATTTATGTGGAGCTTCACCGTTGCTCCGCAGGGTCTTTCAGGCTGACAACACTCTTTGTGGGCCTCATGTTTATTTATCTCGCGGTTGTGGCCGAGCCCGACTCACACAGCCACACTGCCTGTCATTCTGTTTGCACTGACGCACCAAGTGTAAATGTATCCACTGGCTTAGAGCATGAATACAAATATAAATTAGGGTAAGTAAAGATCCATGTAGGTGTAGGTTATAGTCTGTCTGTACATTTGTTTTCGGAATTCCGTTGTTTTGAATGAAAGGATCAACAAAGGATTTGTAAAGAAAAATTAATTAAAAATATCTAAATGAAAATGTGGAAGGTTTTGAAACTCGTACTTGTTTAATTAAATAAGTAAAATAATTTAACCGACAACTTATATAATATTAAAATTAATGGATTAAAGATGTTTATTTAAGTTTTTTGACTAGAAGTCATATAAAATCATTGTCTACGCAAGTGTTACACTTTAATATTATTTTTTGAGATGGGAAAAAATATAAAAAAAACAATATCTTTCCTCGTTGTTTGTCTAGGTAGAAAAAAGGAATTAAATGTGTTCTTAGATTTTACATGATGAAGTTGATTAATTAAAAATTATAAATTAGAAGTGTACACTCCTAAAGTCACAATTTTCTCATGTGACGTTGTCACTTTTTCGTTTTAAATAAAGTAAAGCCTACAATCCAAACAACGAGGAAAGATATTTGTTTTTTTATATCTTTTCCCATCTCAAATAATTTCTACACGGCTTAATCAACATTCCTCAAATTTAATATTATTTGTTTGAATAATATTAATCGACGAATAATCTATTATAATATAATTAATATAATCTGTAGACTAAATTTAACTTACTGTTAGTTAACTCTAGAAGATGGTGAAAACGGCCCTAAATCGTTAAAATCACTTAAGCTTGTCTCTTTGAGAATCAACGAGCTATTAATATGGCAGAAATTATCGGTAAATTAAAATTTTATCATTATATTTCCCATGCGACTTAAATAAATTTCAGATAGAAAGATCTAATAGGTGGTCACCATTGGAATCTCGAGATTTATGAGAGCTATGACTTTGATTAAATTGTCACTTTTATAGGAAAATTTAATTAAGTTTTAGTTTAAAAATAGATCTCTAGATATGGGCAAACATGAGGAAATCGCTTTTTTTTTTAAATAAAACAATTCTTAAATTGTAATAGATAGAGACAAAAGCTGTTTACTAGCATATGTTTCCCCTTTTCACCGATATGAACTTAGCCCCAGGTTGAAATCCTAACGGTATCCCAATCTTTCTCTGTATAATTCAATTTGATATCAACAAATTTTTATAAAAATTAATAATTTTTTCGGTTCTGTTTCAGGTCTGATACCGCTGTAAAATTTTGCTTCAGCCCCGGATCGCGCCATATAGAACTCTATTTACCATAGTAGAATTGCTGTCATCTGTCAGGGACGCCCTGACTAGATGTGCGAGTTGTGCCCCGAACAAAGGCGGCCAAAACTAAAAGGCGGCCAAAACTAAAAGGCGGCCTTTATAAATAAACAAGTTATAATAATAATAATAATAATGCCTTAAATTTAAACACTTTTTAATGTATAATTTTACAATACTTCAAGATCTTAAAATGAAATAAAATTAAAATTTAATGCAAAGGTTGCGCTCTCCTTAGATTTCTTTTTTAGCTCTACGGTTGTGTCTTACTGTGCCGACCAATTTCCGACCTCATATGTACAGTAAATAAATGTGACTTTTCTCTAGATTATTTTGATTTCATATCTTTTGTAATCTTCACTATAATGATTGATTACAATGCATATTACATACAAAAGTTTATATGCTGACGTAAATTATTGAAAAATATAATATTTTTTTTGACATTTTACAAATAATATATTACGTACCGTGAATTATAAGTGATAGTTTTTAGGTTAAGAATGTTATTTGAGAAATGGAGGCCCGTAGGGTCGAGATTTCCTAAACACTAGCGATCTAAAAAGTCACTTACAGTTCGAGGTTAGTAAGTTATTTTTTACAATACCTACAAAAATAGGACGAAAAGAAAAATAGTTTTCAAAATTAACAGCTGTCAAATTGTTGTCAAAATAAACAGGACCGTCCACGGTGGATGCCAAGTATATATTATAGCCCTAATATAACCATGGAAATCAACTGTGCAACAAAAGTTCCACTCACTATGTTTAAATGTTGTCATTAATGGATAACTTACAGTACAGGTATTGTCAAAAAACAATTATTATAAAGATCAGGTATCCTATTTTCGATATTTTTTTCTTATATAGCATAAAATAACGAGTGCTATATATACCAGGTAATACACAAATGAAATAAAAATTATTTAGAACATAATACTAATTTAACAATTCGAAAATTATCGACTGCATTCTATTATAGAATTCTACCCGGCGGGAGCCCATTACTGGTTCGATTTTCTGATGATTTAATTTAACCCGAGAATACTCTATAAACATATCCGATTCAGCGTGCTATAGTACATGAAACAAGCATTTCATAATACAATGCTATGCGTGAAAAGCTAACTTTTCAATTATAAAATTTGACAAACACGCACACGCTAAAGAGCAAGAAGAAATGGTTCATATTTTAGTCTTTTGGCTGCAATAGGAAACCAAAATGAACCCTCACATAAAAAGCAAATAATCCAAAGTATCCATTACCGCCGTTTTACTTTATTGGCAATAATATCCGAAACGCATCATTTGCACATTAAACTTACATATTCGCCATCGATTTACAAGTAGAATGAAGTATTACATAAAATACGAAAGAAATTTAAATATTTCTCTCATACTGCGTTTAGAAGATTTTTAAAATTACGATCATCATAAATCTACACTTTATTTACATGAAATCCAGTCCTTGGTTCAACGGTAATCCGAACTGAAGAGCGGAACGGAAAAAGAAAGGAATATTTTTGAACATGAGTTCCAGGTAGATACGTACGTTACTGGAGATTAAATTTGTCCAAAGCAACTGTTTCAACTTTCAACTCTCGAGTTTATTTATTATTCTGAAATCTATGACATTGTCTCAACTAGTGACCAGCAAAATTTATAGTAGATAATTATTCTCAATTCTCATCGTCGCTTTATATAATTACCATGTCTTTTACTTTACTGACCTAGATAATAGGAAAAGTAATGTAATGGTGATTTTCTTCGATCACGTTTTAGATACCATTAAATCTAAAAAGTACAGTTTTACAAAGAGTCGATTTGTTTGCACGATATCCCAAATACGCATTCTGGAATGAAATTTTATACGGGTATTTGTAAAAATAGGGACAAATGCATATTTTCTTTAATATCAATTTTAGGCCTACAGTTTAAATTACAAATTTGGAGGTGAACTTAAATGCTATATTTTTGTATGAGAATGTCCTGAATTCTACTTACGTCAGTGTGGATTTTTAAATAGAATGGTACATATTTTTTATATTTTTTAAATAAGCTTTATAATGATGCCGAATTTATTTATTTATGCTACTCTGTTTAACATAAATTTATTCTTAATTATAGAGGGCGGTCCGATAAGTACTTAGCCTCACCGCCAGATAGCACCACTATCGCAAGAGCAATTTTGTATCGATTAGAACATTCTCGTAGACAGCTCCTGTTAAATTTTCAGCTGAATCGGACGCGTAGTTTTGTTTTTACCGCGTGTGGAAGCGAGCGTGTCCGCAGATTTGAGACAAATGGAAAAAGAACAATATCGGTCGGTGATTCGATTCTTGTTTTTGGAAGGGAAATCGCGCAGCGAAATCAAAGAACGCTTGGATGCTGTGTACGGGGACTCTTCTCCTTCGATGGCGACCGTCAAAAATTGGTTTAACGAGTTTCAACGTGGCCGCACGTCGGGTTTTGATGAGCCACGCCCAGGTGCTCCGAAAACGGCTACCACGGAGGATAACGTAACAAAAATCCACAATCTCGTATTGACAGACCGCCGATTGAAGGTGCGCGAGATAGCTGAGACAGTAGGCATCTCAAAAGACCGCGTGGGTCATATACTGCATGAATTATTGGGCATGAGAAAACTGTTGGCGCGATGGGTGCCGCGTTTGCTCACTCCGGACAACAAGCGCATCCGTGAGGTTACTTCAGAGCAGAGTTTGACGATGTTTAGGCGCAATCCGAAGGAGTTTCTGCGTCGTTTCGTGACCGTCGACGAAACACGGGTACACTGGTGCACACCAGAGACCAAGGAACAGTCGAAACAGTGGACTTCACCCGGCAAACGTGCTCCAAAGAAGACGAAGACTGTCCTATCGGCCGGAAAGGTGATGGCCACCGTTTTCTGGTATTTAAAAGGTCTGATCTACATCGACTACCTGGAGAAGGGCAAAATGGTCACAGGGCTCTACTATGCCGAATTATTGGACCGATTCGACGCCGAATTGCAGAAAAAACGACCCCATTTGGCGAAGAAAAGAGTGCTCCTTCACCTCCGCCGTCGCCACGGCCAAATTGATAGAATTAGGCTACGAACTGCTACCCCATCCACCGTGTTCTCCGGATTTGGCCCCGTGCGACTTTTTTTTGTTTCCAAATTTGAAAAAGTCTCTCGCCGGGCAGAAATTTGAGTCGAATGTGGCAGTTATCGCTGCCACTTAGGTCTACTTTGCAGACCTCCAGAAACCGTATTTTTCAGACGGGTTAAAGAAGTTGGAGCATCGCTGGATCAAGTGTGTATCGAACTCAAAGGAGATTATGTTGAAAAATAAATCGCCACTTTTCCAAAATTTTTGTTATTCTTTTGTAGGCTAAGTACTTATCGGACCATCCGTAGTACGCACAAGGTCCAGACTCGCCGAGCCGTAGTATTGCAGTTCATATATTTTTAGCTTGAATGGTATTTGAACTTGGGATCTTCAGATTCAAAAGCCGTAACGCTAACCACACCATTGTACTGCTGGTTATTATTTTTTCTATATTATGAAACTTTTATGTATTATCAGTTTACCACGATATTTGTACATTCTTCGTTTGTGAAAATGTTTTAACCTTTACCTGATATATCATTTGCTTTAATTTTTCTGAACTGAAAAAAATTAGAAAAAGGTTGTTTGTATTTAAATAATATAAATAATTATTTTACTCTTTTTGTCTCTTATACAGTTCGAATTGTTCTATACAACAGGAACTTAATCCCAATGGGCTCCTATAACTATTTTTTTTTATGAAACTACATGATAAACTATAGCGATCAATGAAAATGTGGGTTGAATTTTTTTTATATTACAAGAGATATGATTTTTAAAAGTTTTGTATTGGAGTTGTGACGTCCTAAGTTCGGCTCACTGGTACTTAACCTGTTTCGTTCAAGAAGTGCAAATAATATAATATTTAATTCTTGAAAAATAATCTGAATTTGTTGAAAATCATATTTTATAGAAGTTGCAAGCCCAAGAAAAAGAAATTAAATTATAGTAATAAATATAAACGTGTTGAAAATGTACATACCAGCAAACGACGTACAGTTTCAAAAATCAGTGCTGAGATGTCATAGTTCGTTACGTTTTTCTCCGCGAAAATACTTGTGGCCAATGAGCGCTTCCGAACATGGGACAACACTATATTTTTAATCGCTTATATCTCTAAAGTAAAACATTATTTTTAACTAATTATTCAATATATATTTTATGTTCTTATCCTTTATTCATGTTATTTCAATTATGGTATAGGAACCTATTACAGTACAGGATCCGGAGTCACCGAGCTGCAATGTGATAGTTTATCATATATTTTTAGCTTGAGTGGAATTTGAATGTCGTAATGTTTAATAATATTTATAGTTACGTTTTAATAACTACATAGGATAGCCAGTTTATACTTATTTGGGTTATACTAAATTTATCTATTTTGTGTGTTAAGATTTAGAGAGCTATAAGAACTGCAAGGTTACGAGTAAACGATTACAATTTAACTTTTAAGGTGGTACTATCATGGAAGCATTTAACCCGGATTTTAATTAAATATAAATATGTTATTTTTCATGTGTTTCTACACTAGTATGCAATTTTTTTTTTAAGTTTAGCGTTGTTGAGCTGATTAATGTAAAGTTAAAGTCAACCAAAAATGCATTGGAGTTATAGGAACTGTACCTCGCGAGGCAGCTTACTGTGTAATAAATTCATATATTGTAGTTATTTTTTAACAAAAAAACAACACACAGTACATCATGTAAAGATAAAGGTATGAGAATTAAAAAATCCATGCCTTACCGGATTAGTTTCAAAGAAATTGGCGATGAACGTTGGATATTCTATGATTTTCAATGAAACTGTCATAAATGCTTGGTAACGTTGCACGAGTAGACAGAGATGGTCGCACGCGTAAACAGAGATGATCGCAGGCGTAGACAGAGATGGTCGCACGAATGACAAAGCAAGAACTATGAAAGTTATTATTTCGATCAGTAAAATGTATTAATTTTAATACAAAAAAAATATACCCTTTTTTTTTTATTTATTTGTTGTTACAGTTGATAATAATTGCTTTGGTGCATTTTTCTCATTTTTCTTATGAACTGTCAACAGGATGTATCGATAATACAGTCACGCTTCGTACCGACTAGTAATATCATGGTGCTTGTAGTTCTCGCCTTGTTGTCATAGCTTCTGCTGTGTAAAATCTTACACTGCTATTGGTTGATATGAAACATTCACTTCCAAAAATTTAATTATGTTACTGAATTTCAGAAACTAGTTAAATAGTTTTATTTAATATATTCAATGTTATTGTTAATTATACGATATTTGCAGCGAAATGTTAATTCTGTTTATAACCTATACCATACAAAAATGTAGTAATTATTTTTATAAACTTTTTAGGTTACCTATACTTTTGTATGAGACTGTCATGATAGAAGCATCTTAATAATGTGCTTGTTTTCAAAAACTTTAGACTAGATGAAAGAACTGATTTCAGATTTTTTTTTCGTTTTCCTTAAGATATTTCTTATTTCTAATCAATTATGTACTTATCAAGAAAAATATTTCAAATAAAAGAAGAAACTATTTTGATTGCCTAGTACAAAAATTACTAAGACATTATTTTTTTTAAGTGACACTTCTTAAGTCACTATAGTTAAAATTTGCATGTGAAGAACTGGAAATGTAACGAAAAGAGAAATACTTATTAAATGCAGTAAAAAACACTACGCAGTTTTAATAAAAATATATTTTTATTCGATTAAAAAGTGATGTCTGTACGAAAAGTTAACCTTTTTAGTGAAATATTAATGTTTGCTATGGATGCTAGGTGATTGTTATTTCAGCATCCGAAAAATACGTCTTAAAAAGAAAATTCTTTACAATCGAATAAAAATAGTGTATGCTTCGGTGAATGAAAGATCTTTTCGTACGAATGCAGGAAATTGCTGGGTAAAACAAACTACCAATCGTACTAGGATTACCACCTCAGAACTAAGTCTCGCCCGGAGACGATGACTATTTTTTTAAAGAAGATTTTGCAACTTTATTATTATTACCATATTTTATAAAAAAAGGGTTATATTGTTTTGTTAAAGACAAGTGTTTTTGTTATCATGGTAAAATAATTACTTATAAAATAAAGTACAACAAGATTGGAAGTGATAAATCTACTGTAACAATAAAATTTGTGTATTCCACGTCATATATACGATTAAACTGTAATATTGACAAAATTGAAGATAATCACATACAACAGAAAAATCTCCTAATCTAAAATTATGTCTATTTCTGAAATACAATTCTAAAAAATTTTATCTGATACAAGATGATATATCAACTATTAGAATCGAAATTAATTGTATAAATTCTTCCTTAAAATCATAAGGACAGAATCAAGAAATTGGAAGATTTAGTGACAGAAATTAAAATAGATAACAGTAAGATGTAGAAGATCATCAAAGAAAAAAATTCATAATTTAGCGGCGTAGAAGATTCCGAAAGTGCGACAGATTTGTCCTGGACAACTAACTACATAGCACTACATATTCAGTTTTACTTACACAACCCGGAGAAATAATAATGAAACCTGGAGCCCGGAGATAACTCACTGAAACCCGGAGTCTTCGGGTCAAACCCGGAGAGGTGGCAAGCCTAAATCGTACGGTTAGTGCAATTTTTATATATTATTTTAATTTTAACAGTATCATTGCAGACGATTCCCGAGTTAAGTCTTTCAGTATATAAAAGAGTCATGGGATCGAGGCTGCTCATGGCACATAACAAAATAGAGAGAAATATCTTAGCTTAATTGGATTAAAGCATATGACCGGAGTTAATAGGTGTCAGGTTCAAATTCTGGCAGCATTCCAATATTTCTCTTTATAATTCAATTTGATTCCAACAATTGTTAATTATTTACTTAAAATATTAATTAAATTTCAATTGATAAACATTCTCCTTAAATAATTGTGTCACTGTAAACGACTCTTGTGTTGTCTTTCAGTATATGAACGAGTCATGAGATCGACACAACAAAATAGGGGAAAAAATTGGAATAAAATCAGATTTGATTCCAGCACGATCACAGCAATGGTGTACCTAGAATTTTTGCCGCCCAGGGCGGTCTCCAATTTGCCGCCCTTTCTAAGTCAATCAAATGGTGGTTTTTATAAATTAAAAAAATAAATATACCATCACGACTTTTACCCATTACTGGGTGTGGCACACCGAATCAGATCTCGGTAAGTGATATCCGTGAAGTGAGGTTACCAGTCGTCAAATCCCCAAAGATGTTAGTGGTGAGGAAGCCACAGGAGTAATTTTAATTTGGTGAAAATTGTTTGTCGGCTGTGGGAATCGAACCGGGGCCCTCAGGATCCACAGGCCAACTCAAAACTACTGAGCCATTACTCCATTAAATTAATAAATATAAATAAATAATTGTAATTGAGACAAACTATAGGTGGGGAACTTTTTTACCATTAGATGGCATATTTAAATTAGGTAGTAAATAAAGGAATTTTTCGAGATAATATTTTCAACTCTACATTGATTTAACGATGAAGAAAAAATCGAAATCATATAGTAATTCATAATTCGTAGAAATCGAATAGTAAACTTATGAAGTGAACAAGTTGTTTTTTACAATTAAAACTAAATATAAAAAATGCCGCCCCAAAATATGTGCCGCCCGATGCGGACCGCATCCACCGCCCCACTCTAGGTACGGCACTGGATCACAGCTTAGTTGGTTTGAAGCATATGACCGGAGTTCATAGATACCAGGTTCAAATACTGGCGGTATTATTACATATCAAAATACTATCGTAATTTACAAAAAAAATAATAATAATAATAATGAAGAAATATAACGCTTATTATTTTTCTCATTTCATTCCTTTCTCTTCTTGATGACAATCTGTGAACTCCAATTTTCGTTCTCTGCCAAAAAATAATTTCGCTGAAAACCTCAGATCAAATCGAAAATTCCTCACGTTGAACCCAGCAGGTCCTGCATAATTATGAATACAGAGCAGGCTGTGCTTTCAAGACAGATGAACGACTGCGATTACGGCACGCGAGTTAACCCCCTCCCCTTTAATGTGTGTACACTGTGGCCAGTGAAGTGCTCTAACACTACGTCTCTTACGAGATGTTTACTCACCCCTGGCATAATGTGTAGGGTAGTTTCGTCGAGGTTATCGATTTTCATTTCATTTTAATTTGCATTTTCTGATAAGAGTAGAATTTATTTTTCCCTTCTTTTTTTCACTTTTTTTATTGATTATTTGAAATTTATCTTCCTACAGGGGTAAAATAAATTGCAGGTAGTTTCAACTTTTACTTTTCTACTCAAATTTAACTACCGATATTATAGCTGTAGGATAAATAGCTATGGGGTCAAGCATTGAACTGTGGAAATGAGTATCTGAGTAACCAGTGATGTATTTATTGGAGTTCCTCGATTAGCTTAGTACCGTATTTTTCGGACTATAAGACGCACCGGACGATAAGACGCACCTCAAATTTATAAGATAATTTTTAAGAAAATATATTTTAATGTTACTTTCGGATGATAATTTTTATTTATTGTTAACATAATTCGTACTAGCAATATTCAGTTCATCTTCACTCTCGGTACTATCACTCGTCTCGTTAATGTCACCGTTCGTATTACTTTCGTCTGAACTATTGTTGTCACTCCTTTCAAAAACTGCCTCATCTTCAGTACCATCCATAGCATTACTTAGTCCGCATTTTTTAAATGACTTTATAATCGTCTCTTCTTTCACAGATTCCCATGAATTTTTCACCCAGGTACAAAGTTCTGAAATTGTTGGTCGTTTCATACGTCCTGTTGCGGTGACATCGTGATTTGGCACCGCCATCCATTTATTCCACTCTTCTCGCATAAAATTTTGAAATGAATTTAGAGACGATTTATTGAAACAATATTTTAATGTTACCTTCGGACCATAAGACGCACCCAAAATTTTAGTCCATTTTTCTATGTAAAAAGGTGCGTTTTATAGTCCGAAAAATATGGTACACAGGTATATAATTTAGGGTATTGCAAAATTTAATAATTTTCCTGCAAAAGTTGGTTATATATTTTTCTACAACAGTACAATTTCTTTGTTATTACGTAATTAATATTGCCTAGGTTAGGGGTAGAAAGGAGACAAATGCAGACCAAGTGCGTTTCTGTCAACAAAAAGCACAAGTACCAAAAATAATTTGTGTTTTACGCAACTGACAAAAGAAAATTTAACTGACAGCGATTTAAATTTCGCGCTGAGCGCGGATTGTTATATTTTAGGCACAGACGCTTATGGAAGAAAAATATATGACAGTGATATATTTTGACGCTTATAAACATAACCTTTATAAATATTGCACATAATATCATCAGAATTCCTATTCTGGACAGATCACAATGAATAGGTGTATCATTATTAAATATGATAATTAACAAAAAGAAAAATTACTTTATTTAGAAAGTAAGTGAAATACATAATATTTGTTGTTTGTGTATATTAATAATACAGTTACAGTTGCTTATATTGACATAATGTGAAGTGGAAACTTTAATACTGTCTAAAGAAACATTGATTTCTTCCGTACCTGTTCTTATTACCAACAGAACTATTATTGACAATAATTTCGGAGGTTTCAGAAGTATCGGGAACAGGTTGATTGTCATTGCCAAGAATAGATTCAACATAGCTTAACCTGGGGCTACAATTATCTCTGGATGCATATGATAAAGTAGAATCACTCATTACCATAGCAACGCCGTCAAACATTGTTCTCGTGTAATATAATTAAAATTTTATAAATCCTGATAACATTTTAGTGTTTTTTTTAAATTATCAGTTGTAGGAAAATGTTGTTTATAACACGTGTCGAAAAAAGTTACATGCAAGCCTTTTCCGACACTTGTTATAAAAATAATTATTTTAATTACCATGTCTAGGAAAAATGGTTGAAATCGGTTGAAACCAACAGGAAGAATTTGAAAGACAAATAAGAAGCGAATGATCCCAGGACTATATACAGGATGTTGTAAAATGATTTAAGAAAATAAAATAAAATGTATACCTATATTATTTGACATATCAATGACAACGCAAAATTATTTTGTTCAGAGTTGTCAAATATAATTGCACAATGCTTAGAGCTTCTAATTCAATGGCACAAAAAGAAAACGGTAGCAGTAATATACAATTATATTTGCGAATTTCGGAAAAATTATTTTTCAAATTGGAATGATTTTTTTCTGAAACCGGCAAGAAATTGCTTACTTTCTTGACCAATTTTGTATGGAAAGTAGATTTTTACAAAAACAATCAAGTAGAATACGTCTCCAAGGCTACAACAAAAATAACAGTCTGGTAAAGATTTTACCTGACTGTTTTTTTGTTGTTGTAACCTTGGATATATGGTATGTTGTGAAAACAATTTATTAATCTCAAGCAGGCAGATTCACAAAACGGATTAGCGCTAACACCGTTTTTAATATTATCTATAACTCTGTTTCAAATTAAAACAGATTAAAGAAATGAACTAAATTTGATGCTAATTAACTCTCTTTTTAACTCAAGTTAAAATAAACTTGTTTCGTACATTGAAAAGAGAGTTAAAAACGAAATAAAAAATGGTGTTAGCGCTAATCCGCTTTATGAATCTGCCTGATAAAATTTAAACATATTGAGTTATTTATGATTAATTATTGATTAAATTAAACCGTTTCAGAAAAAATAGTATACATACCTAATACGTCAGGAAAGTGTTTTTACTTGACTTAGCACATTAAAATACTAGGCCTGCGGCCTCATACTTCAAACAACCGCTTCGTCAAGTAAAATATCACTTTCTTGACTTATTATGTAATATACTATTAATGATACAAACACAACAATACCCAAATATTTAAGAAAGGCTTTTTTAAAATCGACAGATTAAAAAAATCCGGTAGATTTGACGACTAATAAACGTGTTGTATCTACAAGAATAATTTATACATGTACTGTAAATCTCAAATAAGCAGAGAAATTATCGTCTAATATAAAAAATTTAAATATTATTAAAAATATCTAGTATCTAATATTTGCAATACATCTGAGAGTAACAGAGACATCTGTCGTATTCAGTTTTCACCAAAAAATCATAATTCTAGAAATATTTTAATTAATTCCTGTATTTAGTAGCATTATAATGAGGCAATCTGTACTAAATAAGGTGAGCGAAAAGTTATAACATTGTCATATCCAATTTGGTATCATATTTGTTTGTCGGATACATTTGATTTGTAAAAAAACAGATTTTCAATATCAAACACCTATAACTCTATTTATTTGGAACATACAGTATATGCAAATACAAACAAAATATCATTATTGTTTTATTGAGGTATATTATATTTGTTTCCCTAACAATGGAATTTAATAATAAGACGCTGCGTCATAATTTTTACGACCGGCAATAAACAAAAGTTTGGCAGTAATTTCTGTACGCATACACATTGATTAAAAATTATTTCCATTCAAACGAAGAGAAAATATTTACTGTGACTGTGAATCGTAGACATTAATGGTGGAACGAATAAAAGGAAAATGTAGGTAAAACAAAATATTATTTAAAACAAAGTCGAACGAATAAGATGGGATTATGCGTTTACTTATTTTATTTATATGGGATGGCTAGCACAGTGGTATGAAGTCGGCCTGTGGATCTTGAGGTCCCTGGTTCGATTCCCACAGGCGACAAATTTTCATAATTTGAAAAAAAGCTATCCCTGTGGCTCCTCCACCACTAACATGTTTGGGGGCCGTGGTTTGACGACTGGTAACCGCACTTCACGCGCAAAATATATCACTTACCGAGATCTGCTTTAGCAGAGTGCCACACCCAGTAATGGGTAGAAGGCGTGATGATATATTTATTTATTTTATTTATTCTTATTTTATTTATGGAATAGGTGGTTCAGTGGTAGGCTAATCAGCCTATGGATTCAAGAACCCGGGTTCGATTTCCACACCCGAAAAACAATTTTCACAACATTAAAGCTATGCCTATCCTTGAGCTCCGCGATTTGACGGCTGGTAACCACACTTCACGTGCAAAATATATCACTTACCGACATCTGTTACGGCAAAATGCCACAGCCAATAATGGGTAGAATGCGTGATGATATATTTATTATTTTATTGTATTTGAATGAAAATTTAAACAATGGTTTAAATAATTTAATAGATTTAAGAGCGACATGAAATCAAATTAGTATGATTTTTTAACATTACCACGCTAAATTTAGTTGATGACGTACTTTCCCTAATGGCAGAAATTTATTAAGGGTTAAGGATCGTTATACGTAGGAAACTTTTCACATTATTGGAAACTAGAATTACATTTATGCCTGGCAGCTAATTAATTAAAATATCCCAAGTATCACAGCTGGTTAACCATTATATTCGTGGAATTAGTAACGATCCGGCCAAGGAGAATATAAAAATACGAAGTTTTCATGCCTTTACCTCGTTCAGCCTTCCGTGCAGCTGCTTACCCAAGCATAGCATAATTTAATAAAATATTCCGGTTACATTTAGGCGATTTCTTTCTGCCACGATTTCAACCATTTTATTTTAATGCAGCTCTACTTACTCGTATACAGCATCATTACATGGAAATGTACATGCATCAGTATTTTATAATAAAATTGGAAGATAGAACTAGAAAAGAAACAAAAATCAATCTACATTGATGGTTATATTAAAATATAAAATCTTGTTTTGTTAGAATGGTTGTACGCCACAAGATATTTATTGTTGTTTTGTAAATGTAACTGAAGACTTTTTTAACTAACTCTGATAAAATATCTCCAGTAATTTTAAAACATATCTATTTGGTAATTTTAAAATCTCTAAATTGAGATTCTGTATTTATTAAGCCGTAAATATTTTTTCCTACAAGTGTGCGATTTAGAAAATCACTAAAATATTATCAGAATTTATTAAATTTTAATGATATTACACGAGAACGATGTTTTAAATTGTTACTATGGTTTGTTTGTTGATTGCTTTCACATTTTTCTACGTTATTTAAAGATATTTCACTAATTTCAAAATAATTTCTTCAAAATCGTCTAGATTGGAATACTACACTGAGTGATTCTTCTTTATCATATACATGTTGGATCTATTCTTGGCAATGACAATCAACCTGCTGCTGGTACTTCAAAAATCTCCGAAATTGTTGTCAATAATATTACTGTTAATAATATGAACAGGTACGGAAGAAATCAATGTTTCTAGACAGTACAAAAATGTCCACTTCAAATTATGTCAATATAAGCGACTGTAACAACGTGTTATTATTATACACACACAATTAATATTATGTATTTCACTTACTCTTTAAATAAGACCATTTATCGATATATTTTACTTTGTTCGGTTATTTTTATTAATTTTCATATTTAATAATGATATACTTGAGTTCTTGTCTGCTCAATGTGATGTGTACAGATTAGATATACTGCAGTTTAAGGTTATGTTTATAAACGTCAAAATATATCACCGCACATTTCTTCTTCTTCTTCTTCTATAAGCGTATGTGCTTAAAATATGAAATTCCGTGCTTGGCGCGAAAATTAAATCGCTCTCACTTATCTTTTCTTTTGACAATTGCATAAAGTACAAATTCCTTTGGCACTAGTGTTTCTTTGCTTACAGAAACGCACTTGATATGCATTTGTCTACTTTCCATACGTAACCAAGGCAATAATAGTTACGTAATAACAAAGAAATTGCACAGTTGTAGGAAAAATGTTGTTTATAACATGTGCCGAAAAATGTTACGGGCGCTTGCAGATTTCCACACTCGGCCAGCCTAGTGCGTTAAATTCTGCACTTGCACGTAACAAGCCTTTTTCAGCACTTGATATAAAAATAACTATTGATAAGAGAATAGGAGTAGTAAGTACGTAAATTAGTTAATTAAAATACTACCCGACGTTGGGATTACTTGGCGTGGTATAATTAAATGTTTACTTTTACATGATGATGAGTGACGACGTTTCAAGACTATGGTTTGGTCTCATTTTCAAATCAAAAAATTAAACGGTTTACAACCATGATAACAATGTTTTCAATAAAATGAAATTTTTCTTTTTAACAAAAATAAGATGTTAAAAAAGTTACGTGCTCGAGAGTTATTTTTTGACTTTTAAAAACACTTGAAATGTGAATAACAATAATAAATATTGTACAATTATTCAAATTATTAACGTAAGTCCCCGAAACAATGTAAATCATGCTTTGCATAGTAACGTCACCTGGTTTTTTTATACTGTAGCATTAATCTTTATGCCTTATTAGTTATTACCATTGTTTCTATGTACATATTAAAATATTTTTCTATACAGTATTTATATTGATTACTACACTATGACATACATATTCTCATTAAATTTTCTGTTATTCCATTTTTTTGTAATCTGGGTTAATTTATAAATTTGAAAATCTTAAAAAAGAGTACATGTCGTCACACACAAAGTGCGCAGATCTAAATGTCCCTTAGGTTATGATAAAAAATTGTTATCTAAATTTGAAATAGAAAACCATTTGGTTCATGAGAAAAATGGCGGAGTCGCCTTGTAAGAAAACTAACGTTTTAATTAATTATCGATTTTTCCTCGCCATAGAAAATAAAATAAGCTTTGAAAGAAGAGAACATGAGTTATTAAAACAGCAGTGAAAATACAATGTAACATAAATAGTTCTGTTACCATCGTCAACTTTATTATATTTGTTTTCTTCAAAGCACTTGAAACTTCGAGCGTACAAACATGAAACCACAACGAGTAAAATACACAATTGAAACGATACACAGAACCGGTAATTATTCACACACGCTGACAAGTTCTTAATTAATTAAATTTGTCATGAGCCGTTGAATTTTCTCATACGTAGTACCGTTGAATAAAGACGGTAATTAATGTAAGCCCACGAGATTCTGCTATTGAATAACCGCGGCGGTCGGTCGTAACCCGGTTACGTGTAAAGGAACCAGCGCACGATCGTTCACCCTTGCGGTAAGAACCACGACTTTGCACTTCTTAACCTTTGATTAACATTCACTTTGCCGAAGTTTGAAAGAATCGTTCCAGGCTATTGAAAAGAAAATTTATGGCAGTTTTTCTCTCGTTAACATTCACAAGGGGTGTAATTTTTAGGGAAAATACGCATTATGCGGCTTTATCTATCGATATCTAAAAAGATTTAAGAAGGGTTTATTTTTGTATTATTGTCGGATAAGCTGAGCTTGTAAGAGAATTTCTGTCGGAATCATGTCAAGAGCTCTGTCGATAGTTAATGTTCTGTTCTTCTCATTCTACTTGAGCGGACTTGTTGTATCTGAGAAAAAGCTTTCGAAAGGTAAAAGCTCAATTCAAAGGAGAATCTAAAACGAAAAACAGAACTGACGTGTTGATGTTTGTTGTATTTTTGATCAGGAAAACATTAGAAATAAAAGTTTTATTGCGACAGCAAAACAGCAAACGCAAGATAATAAAAATTTCATTGGCACTCTTCTCAATTCTCAAAAGCAAACGTTCTTGCCACAGAGATACACACTCTCTCCTACTAAATAACTAGTGATAAATTTCTAGAATCAAGAGGATTAATTCAAGGTAGCAGTTCACGAAAAGAATTTAAATTGCGCTCAACCAGAGTCGTTAGTTTTAATTTTCCTCAGGTACAAGAAAAGGGTATTGCAAAATTCATTTGGCGGAGTTTCAGAATAGTCCGGACTCAGGAACAATGCTCTGGGAAGCGGCTGGGCGGCACACTACCCGGATTGACACCAGCAGGACTCCAGGCTAATTAGCGAAAACTATTCCAATAGCTCCGTCCCGAAGTCACAAACAAACATTTCCTCCGGGACGCATAAATACGGCTAGTGGTGATCAGAGCTTTGAATAATTTATATAAAAACTTTTCTCTGTTTCTAGTTAAATATATTTACTCTTATTTGTTTGCTCAACACAATTAAACTAAAACAGAAGTAAAATTTAGCACATGACGTAAACAAAATGTAATTTTAATGAAAACAAGAATTTATTTATTTATTTGTTTGTCATTTTGAATAACATTAACTTAATCTCAATCACAGTATAAGGGGAACTACAGTTCATAATTTGATTCGAACCATTCCGACACGTATTTTTGGATCGTCTACTCACAAAGAGACGAGCTTAAGTGGTTGGTATGGGATCTCTATCATCGGCAAAAATTAAAAATCTTGTATGGGCACTACACGACTTTCTTATACACAGCATATTTAATATTTAGAATATATGAATGTTATATAATATTATTAAACATGTAATTTAGATTTTCAGTAATTCAGCATTTATCTGTTTGAAACATATAAAATATTAAATTTGTTTACATATAATTTTTTAGTAATGTTGATTACTTTATATCTAACTTTACTGACGAGGCATATACAGAATGTCCTTTTTTCGAGGCTAACCCTTGGTATCTCAAGAACCGTGAGATACAAAGTCGATTAAATTGAGACAAAGTTGCCAAATTAGTTGACCATTTTAATGATGTATTTGTTTTTCCGAAAAAAAGACATAAATAACTAGATAAAGCGAAAATTAAAATTTATGTTTTTTGTTAACTGATTCCAATTTTGAAATAAATGGAATTGATTGTTTTGTGTGTCCAGTAAACTTCCTGTTCCGGTTTTTCAATTTCATTCAAAACCAACTCAGCTCTTCGTATTTTCATGAAACTTATAATTACTAAGTTTCGTTAACAAATCTTATCTCGTTCATGAGATATTGCACACTCGGACACACATCCATCCAAACACAAACATGCATCATTGAGAAAATGATAAAAACGGATTCAGTGGACCTCAAAACACGTATTTCCGTGAAAATCTCGCCAACAATTTTTTTTCACGATTCCAATACTTCCTTATACTGTGTATAAGAAAGTAAAAAATCTGACTTTGGTTTATGTGGATGTATGTATATATGTATGTTGTTCACTCAGTCGTTGGTCACTCATTTTTTATAATCCCTCAAACTTCTCTTTCAGTTTTCTACCAATTAGAACCAAATTATTTTTTTTAGACAAACTCGACTTGTAGGTGACCGACACATTTCAATATTTTAAAAATATTGCAAACTTTCCGCAATATAATGGTTTTAAAATTATTTTTAGGGTTTTTCAAAATCGTTGTTACAGATATTTAAAACTTGTTTATATAATAAAATATCTAATTTTTTTTTTACAAATATTCTCATGTATGATACATTAACACAAAGGACGTAAAATAATAAATAAGAAAATTAGGAAAAACCTTTCCATCACTTATCACAAGTTCCAAAAATTAATAGCACGTTTGAATCAACTTATCAGGTCATCATCAAACGGCTGGTCAGTTCAGCTTTAACCATAGACGCGTTTCGTCCTTCCGGACTCATCAGTATGGTGTGATCATTTATCAGTTCAGCTAAGACGGTATCACAATCCACTATTCCCCAGTTGGTCTAGTTGGATAAATGATCACACCATACTGATGAGTCCGGAAGGACGAAACGCGTCTATGGTTAAAGCTGAACTGACCAGCCGTTTGATGATGACCTGATAAGTTGATTCAAACGTGTTATTAACTTTTGGAACTTGTGACAAGTGATGGAAAGGTTTTTCCTAATTTTCTTATTTATTAAGACTCAGTTCCACATCGTATTTGACTTTTTGTCTTTATTTTATGACGTAAAATATCTTAATTAATATTATAATAGTTACTATTTGTATACGTAGGTAAACAAGGAGCAGGTTTTAATGTCAATCTGGAAAAATATTTTTCGTGCCTTTGTCCAGAAACACAAGTATTTCTTAACTGAAAATCGTCCAGAAACAAGTTGTTTCCAACCTAGGTCGAAAAAAACTAGTGACTTTGTTAAGGTTAGCATTGGTGTCATCTGGCTGTCAGTGTCAGTTTTATGTATTGAGTGCTTGGAGGCTACAGATTTTTACCAATTTTAGAGCTGAATGGTTCATTGTAAACTCAAATGTAAATATTTATAATTGAATTTGCAGTAAGAAGACAAATTAATTGTTTATATTTATTTAACTCTCGTATCATTGTTTACGAATGCTCTGATGTCAAAATAAAAAATCCCTAGTATTTATGTTTGACAAATAAATCAACAATTTCAATTATTCGGCAAAAATCACAGTTTTATATATCATGTTTATATTGTATAATTAAATTATATGATGGCAGAAGGTATCTATATTATCATTATAAATATTTTAAGAGGAAAAAAATAAACTACTCAGTAAACGACGTGCTTGATATGAGTACTTTCATCACTGATTTTATCTAAGTTTAAGTCAGTGAATTTTGAATTCACGAACACGCGAGCTATCATTTATTGAACGAAAATTATATTTACTACTACCAGAGCTGGGCAGTAGCTAGCTACTTTTGTATCTTAGCTACTAGCTTAGCTACGTTTACCTTGGCTGTAGCTTAGCTAAAGTGAAAAATATAGCTGTAGCTTGTAGCGAGCTATGTTTTTTTTCTATTAGCTTAAAGATATTTTGATAACAACTGAAGCTACTTTTAAAGCTTTTTGTAGCTTAAAGCTACTTTTCGTAGTTTAAAGCTACCACAGTTCATTAAGAAATACCTATTAATTTTTGTTTTGTATTTGAATTGTACCTTCTTTATTGTTTTCTATAACTGTAGGATAACAAGTTATTTTATAGTGTAAAATCTATTAACATATTTTATTTTTCACTTGTTCTTAATCTATCCTACTTTTGTATTAAATATTAGATGAACTAAACATTGACTGTTTAGGAGTCTTCTGTTAATGTGACTGTTAATTTATTCCGATATAAATCAGAATTATAGCATAACAAATTAACGGTACATTTGTCCATTTGCGATTTTTTATATTTATTAACAGTCATTATAACAAACGACTGATCTACTGATCATATGCAATGGCAAATTTAATCATTCACAATAATTGAAAAAAGAATCTTTAAAATTTAACAGCTACTTTAATAAAAGTTTTTAGCTGTAGCTTAGCTATATTTTACAAAATGTAGCTTATAATTGTAGCTCAGCTACTTTTTTAAAGAATAGCTGTAGCTTAGATACTTTTTTAAGTAGCTTGCCCAGCTCTGACTATTACTAATTAAATATAATATAGCTTCCACGTTTCATATAACTTAATAAAGACCGTGCTATTAATTAAAAATATTAATTAGATACAAGAAAAAGATGTACAAATACACAAAAGTACAAAAGTGTTAAAACACATATCGTGTGAATTGCACAATATGTACCCGTTAAATTTACGTTACGGTACCGTAACGGATAACATGCAGCGGTAGCGTTCTGTTACAGCCCGAGACCGCGACCAACTTTACCGACGAATGAACTTTTTTTTTCACCTGCGATAATATCAGTCTGATTGCTGATAAAAAATACCTCAATGTACGTTTTTCAAATGGAAATTTCTGTGTTTTATGCACGTGGTTTATGTTTAGTGAATAAAATGAAAAATCATCGAGAGCTTTATTCTTTTATTATATTAGCTATTTGCATTTTAGATTAGAATAACATAAAGACAAATTTTAATAAAAATAAAATACACTTATCACAGTTAGGTATTCTTTTATAGTAAGAGAAAGCTTCTTTCGTTATATTAACTTGGTATGAAATGATATAAAGAGTATATTTCCAATTGGCCTCAGGTATACATGTTGAATAATTTCATTTTGCCTTTGTATTATTTTACAGTAGAATTTTGAAAGAAAAGAAGTAGATAATTTTGACCTCTGAATTTGTTGTTTAAAGCATTTTTCTCAAAATTAATTTAATAACTGAATCAGTAAACAAACACATTTTACTATTTCATAACTTAAAAATAGATTTATAAGATTCCAAAAATTCTATTCTTATCAGATCGAATTCAAATGCTTAGTGTTATCTATTAAATGAATATTTTATTTTAAAAAATTCGAAAAGTACTGAATATGAATGAAATGATATAATTTTTTTGTAAAAGATAACATTTAAATAGCTGTTTATGTAATATATAAGAAAAAGGAACATTTTTCCATATTAGGCGTGAAATTTTGAATCGAGACGTAATCGAGATTAAAAACACGAACGTCGCTGAAGGATATATTGAAAGCTAAGTAGTAAATAAATTTCAAGTGGCTTCTAAAATACTTAGTTAAAAGAAATAATTCTGCTTTTTCTAATAAATCTTCTGAAATTACCTTTTCAAAATGTAAAAATGTTACTGGTAAAATTTATAATAAATACAGTTTATTATTACAATAATAATTGGTCTACTTTTCCTAAATCATGAATATGAAAATATAATTTTTTCCAAACGGTAATAAAAACATATTATTTTATTTAAATTTATTTGATAGTACAAAATGCTACACATTTGTCCGCATTTTCTTCTTCTTCCAAGGCCAGCATCTAATGAAACAATTTCTAAGTATTTTAAATCTAGTTTTTCTTTATACGTACTAACAAGAAACCAAATTAATTCAATAAATCGGTTATTGACATGTTTGTTGCTTTAATTTAAACCGAATTCTTATACAGAATATTAAGACGCATCGATTAGTGAAGTAATATCAACGTCTTTTCCCTGTGAAACAGACTATTGAAGTTCAAGTATGTGAAGAAATGACATTTATGAATCCACAAGTGTTGATTCTACAGTAATTATAATCTTTGAGACCCTATTTATTTGGGAATGGGACGTGTCAACTGATTCATTCCTGCACTAAATGATGCACTATATATTTGTAAATAGATAAGAATTCTATTCTAATTCAAACAGTGACGTGCAGTCTATATGTGCAAGATGTGCAGTGCATACCCTAGAAATATTTCAGAAATTACGTGATTAAAATTAATAATATGGCTATTTTAATTACCGTATTTTTCGGACTATAAGGCGCACCGGACGATAAGACGCACCTCAAATTTATAAGATGATTTTTAGAAAAATATATTTTAATGTTACTTTCGGATCATAATTTGTATTTATTGTTAACATAACTCGTACTAGCAATATTCAGTTCATCTTTACTCTCGGTACTATCACTCGTCTCGTTAATGTCACCGTGCGTATTACTTTTGTCTGAACTATTGTTGTCACTCCTTTCAAAAACTGCGTCATCTTCCGTACCATCTATTGCATTACTTATTCCGCATTTTTTAAATATTTAGAATATTTTATTGTTACCTTCGAACCATAAGACGCACCGAAAATTTGAGTCCATTTTGCAATGTAAAAAGATGCGTCTTATAGTCCGAAAAATACGGTATATTTAAATTTTTATGTTCATTTAATTTGGAAAATATAAAATAAAGTATTTACGCAACTATTAATACGAGCGCGTTCTGTGTTTATCATCGAGCTAACTAACAGCCGTATTCATAAAATATCCATTAGTTCTGATTTAAACTCGTATTATGTAGTACCGGTTTAAACTGCGACTAAAACCCCTTATTCATAGACAAGCATAATCCTAGATTTGATTCGAACTACGTAAATACGAACTATCTCTGTGCTAGTGAAAGCGATACACTAGGCCATGGTTTGCGCGTGCGCATATTGGTATTTTACGAAGTGTTAATGTGACGTGACATAAACGAATGTTTGATTTGGAATTTTTTGTATGCTTTGATTTCTTTCTGATGCAAATTGGACGCACGAAGAAAAATATTTTTTAATTGAAGAGATCAAACCGAAAATACACTTATTAGAAAATAAATCGATTGCTTCAAAAATAAATGCAAACAAATTTTCAATTTGGGTAAAAATAACAAATAATTTTGTGGCCAGTGATTTCCAACGAGGCAAGAAACTTCTAGCAACTAACTACGAAATAAACAATTACGATAATACTTTTCTAGAAAATCTGCCTATAGCCACTTTCCTTTCTACTACAGAAAATGTTACAACTATTATACCATTAACGGTTTAACAATTCCTTCCGTTACAAATAATATTCCTGCCGCATCAACTCCAATAGCTAGTGTATTTAAAAGGGAAAGAAGAATAAATTCGGAGACATGACGATATATGAAGAAAAATTATTGGAATTGCAAACGATAAAAATTAAATTGCAAATGAAGCATACAAAGAAACTTCAAGACAAGAGGAAGCACTGGGAGGAAAAAGTTTTTAAATTAAGGTTTGAATTACTACTTAGACATTTCTCAAGTCGATTCAGATTAGTAATTTTATTTTTTATTTACTATCAGTTAATACTTTTTTAATTTATTTTATTTTTAAAAATTATTTTACACAATATAATATTAATGAAAATTATTTTTAATAAAATTCGCCCGAAATAAGTTGCAGTCTTTATTTTCTTCATTCGAATCAGAATAGGCTATTGCTGAAATTAAATTTAAATAATGGTATTTTCTATTTTTTATTTTATGTAAGTTTAAATTTGCATTTATAACGTTAATTTCATGTATTTCCTTGATTGCATTATTATGTAAAATAGCAAGAGCTATAATTGTGATTTTTAATTATTCTTAAAATGCTTTTAACACTTGCAAAATTGACTGTCAACTCACTGAAGTCATGAAAATACCAAGACAAACCTATTATCATCTAGGATTAAAATTTAGTACTGGTTTAACCATACACTAAAGATAGACTGAGACTAAACTGCGCTATGAATGAGGCAATGTTCAGTTACAGCTGTATTAGAGATAATTCGAGTTTAAACCTAGACTATTTTTTCTATGAATACGGCTGTAAATGTTTGTGCATGGACGCGGTGCTTACAGTCGTTGACTGGAAAGATTGCCAGTCTGTGCAATGTGAAATGCTTGCATAATCTGTATAAAGCGGTATTGCGATTATACATAAACCGTTCTACCAACCTATACTAACTGCAATAGACCAGTGAAATAAATACTATTTCACACTGATGTTCTGTCGGGACTACAGTTGCACCACTGAATCCCACTTCTTTTGGCTCATGGTTAACTTTGGAACAACACGATTAATAGTATATTCCGAAAATGAACCACGGTGCGGTTCAATTTTACCACGGTTACAGTTAGAATGACGTCATTTTGTATGTAAGACGGAACACTTTCACGATAACAGTTGTCACTTGACAGATGAGTTTCGAAATGTGAAATTTATTTAATATGGAAAAATGTTTATATTATAAAAATATTGTATTCTGCATCACACCTGCTTTAACTTAAATATAGGGATATAAAAATAATATAAAGAAAAAATGAATATGAGCTTCAGAACAAGTAATAAATTCATCTAATATGAATATATACTGTTAAATAATAAAAATACATTTTGTATCACATGTTTATTTATCAGTCATCATAGAAATATAGTTTTATAAGACAAAAATCCACAAACACTGCAAAAGTCGCCAAACACGTTTCAAACTTGTCAACAACAGCTGTGAAGTAACCAAACTAACCGCCGCACAGTGGGTCAAAACGCCACTGTCGCATTCAAATTACTCTACACCCCACACACTTCATCCGTTTCGGGTGATTTTTTTTTCAAAATATTCGTCTTGAATGTCTCTATCGATCCTTCATTTGGAATTTTTGATTTCGGTCTTCATTTTTTCAAAACGGGCTCCAAAATTAGATTTTTATGGAAAAAAGCGGATTTTCGGCGCAAATGTGGGCCTAAAAGGCGCAACTTGTCGTGTTTCGAAATTTTTTTCAGACAAAAATCTTCGTATTGATCAATACTACAAAACTGTCTGCGTGGAAGTCGGGGGAAAAATTTTTCATACCCGCAAAAACGGTCATAATGCCCAAAAACTTTTGTGAATCAGCGATTTTTTAATTCGAAATTCCGCAACCTGGGGAAAAATTACATGAATCAAAAGTTGTTTATAATCACACGAGTAGTACTCCAAAAAAAATTCCAGAATTTTCGGACACATTTTGGGACATTCCAAAAAATGTCCAAATCCGAAACTCGATTTGAGATTGAAATTTTCATTCTGATTCTGAAATCATATACGGGATTTTTATTTTTTTTTTATTTTTGAGATAATGTTCCAATGGTCAAAAAGCTTTCAGTATTGATCAAAAAATATTGGACTTATTGTTCGAAAAATATGGGAAAAAACAAGCTTTTCAGAATTTTTGGATGAACTTCAAAATTTTCGGATTTGGACATTTTTTGGAATGTCCCAAAATGTGTCCGAAAATTCTGGAATTTTTTTTGGAGTACTACTCGTGTGACCTTGGTTAGTGTGGTTCATTTTCGGAATACACTATAAGTGGGGAACTCTCCTTTACCACTCCGGCAAACTTTTCAGTCAACGACCGTACATCAGTCGTGTGCGCTAATTCATAACTCCTAGATTATAGATTTATACAGCGCGAAACAAGTCGGGTTGCCTAGAAAGAGAGGTAAAATATTAGGAAAACGTATCGCTCGTACTGTTTCCGCGTGCATTATGAATTTGTGCACTTGCTTTGGTTTTAGCAAGAATAGCTGCATTGTTTTAATTATTGTAAGATTTTAAAACGAATTTACGATTCCCTTTTGCAGCAGCATATGCCCAGATATCATTTTATAGTTAAAAGAGAATTAAAAATTATGCTCACATTCACATTACAATGATTCAAGAAAGATTAAGTAATTTGTCGTTAGTTATTGTTGAAAAAGAATGATTAAATTTCCTATAATCTGAACTATATTTTTTTAAACGATTTTATAAATAATGGGGAAAGAATGAATTTCATTTACAAATAAATTTGTTAAAGAAAGAAAATATTATGATTCCTTTCGACAAAGAAAAATGCACACCCAACTCTAAAATTCACCTCACGTCACTAAATTAGAAAGCGCAAATAATAATAATTTTTATTACTAAAATATTTTGTATAAATATTAATATTATATAAAAGTCATAATAAAAAACATTAAATTGGGAAATTTAATTTTAAATAGTTCTACATTTCGGCGCTTTTAGTGCCATCTTCAGAATACAGTGGTGATATTGTGAGATGAGGTGTAAAATGTAAAATATTCATCATCAAAAAAATATTTTTTTAATTACTATTCTGGCACTTCTAAAACCTAAAAACTATTTATGAAATTGATGTTTATTGTAGAAACGTCATGATGTGTTCAAATTTAATTTAAAAGATATTTGACTGATGAAATTTGATTAACCAAGTATCCAGAATAATATACAAACGTTCAATCAATAAAATATGTTTTTACAAATTATCTTTAAAATGTTGATTAAAAAAATATACATTGTCACGCTTTTTGGCACAATGCTTTATTAGATCTCGGTATGTGATATATTTATGCGCGTGAACTGTGGTTACCATCCGTTAAATCACGGCCACTAAAAATGTTAGTGGAGAGAGAACTACAGCAGTAATTTTAATATGGTGCAAATTAATTGACGGCTATGGGAATCGAACTCGGGTTCTATTTTCTTCAACTATCTAACTTGAACTTGAAACAGTTTTTTCTTAAGTAATTTGTAAGATAACATGGCTACGTAAGAACTTATGCCAATGACCCTCTTTTAACATAGCACCTTACATTCTATATATAATTCTCAATTAACGTCAGTCATTGATAAGCAGAAATAGTAATTACCAAATCTAAACTGTTTGGTTGAATATTGAATATTCAATATCCGAACAATTTCGCCACGCGAGACCGTACATCCTACACATAAAAGACATTACACTACAACTCCGCCCAACTTCTGGTAGAAACTGAACCGACCCACTATGTCTTAATTAGAAGACAATGCATAGTCTGCCAACGCCACAACATATATTTCCATTCATAACAAAGTTACGTTCATATATTAATTAGAGTTGTAATTTAAACTAGAAATCCACTAAAACTGAATGAAAGAAAATCTTCTCTAGAATTTTTCCAGATAATAACGTATTCATTACATTCTCGGAAGCTATAACTCAGTTTATAAGATTCCCCGACTCACAAATTCTCCTCTGATAGGATCGCTTTACGATGAGGGGCGACACGAGGCAAGGGCGGCGGTAATTAGCGCGTTGATGCGGTTAACCGAAAGCGATGCCGCCAATCTTCCCCTGGCCCCGCGAAAAATAAATACCTCGCGAAGCGGAACGATGCGATAAACAAGCAATGAACAGCCACAGCCGCCACTGCAAGCGAACGCGACAAAAGAAAGTTTGAGAAAGAGAAGTGTTAAGGGAATGAAAGAGAGGAAGAGTAATCAAATGTGAAGGTGCGAAGAATGCGATGAATTTCTATTATTCTTCTCCCTGCGAAGATAAAATTCAGGTGCTGGTTTTTAAAATGAAGAATTATCAGTATAATTCCCGTATTGTGTTTGCTTGGAGATCTTAAGAAAGTATTTCTAATTTTATTTAACCGTATAGCCGTTGTATATCAGGTTTTAATTTCATTTAACGTTTAGCTTAGCCCCAGGATCATATCACCACGTGACAAGTTTTCCGCCAATCAAAAATGAGGAATCTTCCTAAGTTACATGTTTATCACAGCGATGATAAAAAATTGATTGAATTTGATCTTATTTTGGTCCTAAGGATAATAAAGGATACTAAAACTTAGGTTAGTATATCCGATGTGTTGCGTTCAGTTAACTTAGGGTGCGTTCTCGTTCTCAATCTGTTTCACAACAAATTATTATGCATTATATTCTCTGCTTAAATATAAGTTCGTGATATGATTAATAATCGAATATATTGCTCATGAAACTGAAGAGACTCGTGAAATTTGAACCTCGGTTCCAGTCGAAGATATCATCGATGATAACCATATCACTTGGTATATTATCTTTGACAAAAGAATCGCCGCCATCTTTTATAACTTTGTGGGTTTACAACCGATAAAAAGTACTTTTGCACGACTGTTATTTATTAATATGTAATATAAACCTATTCTACATAAAGAGCACATCAAGGAATGAGGAATCAGTCATAACAAATATTCAAAGTCAAATTTTTCACACTTAATTTCAAAATTACTTAATCTAATCTATCTTAGTTTCCGCAACTATGTTGTCTATTTATTATTATCAGCTATCACTGTGCCTACTTTCTTTAGATATATAGGATATACAATGATAAACTTTTAATTTGATAATACATTGTTAATTTTAGAACTGCAATACGTGGGGTATGTTCAGAATTAAAAACTGCTTCCAATTAGTTTAAATTAATTGATATAATAGTTTACAGAGTGTGATAGTGTGATAGCCATTAGAATTCCTTTCACTAAATCTTAAGGAATTGCTTAAATGAAAAATATCGAATCAATTGTTTAATATTAATATTAAATTTTTGATTCGACAATTCATTTCGATACTATACTATTCATTTAAGGAAAACTTAAAATTTAAGCCATAAGCCATTTACTTGCAATGGCATAATACAGATTATTTCCCCTCAACATGCAAAGGATCATTAATTTAAAATTAACTTTGAAGCAAACTAAAGTAATTATATTTTTTACTTCATTAGCGAAGTTTAAAATTAAAAACCTTGACATCAAACTTATGAAGTAATCGTTACATTCAACTACAACGTTTAAAACGTAAAGGTTAAACTATTTCTCCGGACTAAATAATACAATTATGTAACAAATTTTATAAACGTCTCTTTAGTTACGAATATATAGAAAAGAGTACCTAAAGAGTTTATAAAACGAGTCATATACTACACTTTTTCTACGACCATAAATTAAAACAACAACAAAAAATGTAAAGTTTTATTAATTATTTGAAAAGCAAGGCTAAGTTTCATTGACAAATGAAAGAAGCTAATTTCGCTTCGTACTTGATGCATCAGAATAGAAAACATCTATTTTTAGAATGATCTAGAGATATAGGTACTTAAATATTAATATCATGAAATAACCTAAAAGTGTTTATATTTAATTCAATGTCAAAATGGAACCGCATTAATTTTTAATGTTTAATATTTGTTATTTTATATGCTCTTCCTGTTGCTGTGTAATCTCATACACCGGATTTTTACACAAATATATACAATAAAATACTACCCATATTTTGTAAGATAAATGCCGTATGCATTTATTTTAAATATTAACGGGACGCAAAAGCATAGGAAATTGAGTCCACATTCAGTATGGTCAGTTGTCAATTGTCAACCTTCAAATACGTCGGGACAAAACTAAAAAAAGGTCAATCGTCCAATTCCCTCAATTGACACCGCTCACCGCTCTAAAGAGAACAATACCACCGTCTTCCATCTTCCGCAAACTATGTCGTCTGAAAAACAAAACGACAAAACTGAGTCGACTTACAAAACGTCGCTTGTGAATAATTAAGGCAGTGCGCGAGCAGAGAGAGCAGCAAATATGTTACATTTATATCGGGCGGCGGCATGCAAAATGCAAAGGGCCGCGAGTCCCGCGAGGCGCAGTAATCCGATATGCAGGCGTGGGTGGGGGCGGTAGTAGTCATCCGCAGTGCAGCCGCGGCCGCGCGTCTTCGCCGCCGCCGATCAATGCGCCGAAGCCGAAGCCTCTACCTGCTGGTGGCAGTGGTGATACCTTCGAGAAGGAAGTTATGTGTACGAACGACTCTGCTCTATTTTGGGATTGAATTGTTCCTTGTTCGAAGGTATTGGGATCTATTCTTAGACAACTTGTACCGCAACATGGGTTTAGGAAACTTTGGAACGAGCTAAATTTGGCTCAAACTAGAAGAATACTGCATTAGACCTCCATACCAGATTTTAGAAAGGATTATGTGGATCAATTCAAAACCTTATAAATTGTACACTAACAGTCAAATTTACAGAGCGGATTAACCAGTAATATCATTAACACTCTTGCAAATTTATGAAACAAGTTTATTTCGACCATGAGCTTTAGTTAACAGAAACTTTTCACGTGACTACTTGAACATGAGTTTAAATTAAATACTTAGTTACCGATCGTGTTAAAAAAAATTAGTAGTGAGCGAAATATAATATTGGTCAAATTTAATTTAATTTTTCATTTGAAGATTATTTGTTGTTTATTTATTCCTACATTACTTTGGCTTATTGAAACATACCACTATTTATTTATTTGTTACTCTGTACAACAGAAACTTAATCCCAATTACTTTAAAGGGGGCCCACAGCTTATAGTGGAATCCGAATCACTCAAACACAATCTTATTCTTTTAGATATAAGTAGAAGTCAGCGAGATTTGAACGCACGACCTCTTGCTTGCTATTTAAGAAACGCAAATTTTACTTCTCTGGGATGCGATTTCTTGGTACGAAGTATATAAACGAAGATTCGTAACGCCCGCTCTATGCAAGCAATGCTATAATTGATTCATACTCTCATATGCATTACTATAATCATAATTATTATAAATTAAAACTAATTCTTCATATTCTAATGAGTAAATTACAATTGTCCTTTTCTTCACAAAATTTATTTAAATAATTTCGGCTACATTGTAGTCATCATTAGTTGTACAATAACTTAAAATTAAAAACACAGTATATGAAATGATATAAACAGTTTATATAAATTTGGCTTCAGGTATACATGTTAAATTATTTTATTTTTACAGTAGAAGTATGACATAAAAGAAGTGGATAATTTTGACTTCTGTATTTGTTGTTTGAAGCATTTTTCTCTAGATTAATTTAAAAACTGTATCAGTAAACAAATTTCATTTTATGCATTTAATGACTTAAAAATAGATGTGTAAAACATTGTGTTTTTAATTTTAAGTTAGTGTACAATTGATGATGGTTGTGTAGCCGAAATGTACATCTTGTGTTATTAAAATAAATTTTGTGAAGATAAGGACAAATGTAATTTACTCATTTGAATAGTTCCTTCACGATAACTCAACAATACGATATATCATCATACTTCATATTCTACTGAAAAATAAAATTTTCTATGAGGTCCAAAGACCCTCAGGCTGGATACCGTCGCCATGTGTACATTATCATGCAGCTAACGCCCTTGGTGCATAAATTACTACAACATCATTATCTAGTGATCTATATCACTTTTGGGAACATATAAATATATCTTGTCCTTCATATTTGCACCAGAAGTCTAATTTATCCAAATTCGTAACTATAATAGTTTAGAACTTAGCCAGAGAGACAAATTAAAAATTGAACAAACTGTCTCGTTATTGGCTTCAAATTAATTTCGTAATTATAAATATTCCAAGACAGAGTTAATTATTAACGCATCGGCACTGTGACCACTTTGTTTTTTGTTACATTTGTTTGACAGAATTGTATACTAAATTAATTGACAGCACCTAACAAGTTCGAGAATATAATTACTAAATGTTTCAAGATAGAGCAAATTATTTATGAATTGGCACCGTTGCTACCTCATATTTTTCTAGTTTTACTTAAATATTCGAATCAAATGTTTGATCTCAATATTTACTATCTTAATTTACAACAACAGGTTCTGGATATACAGTTAATAAATATTCCAAAACAGAACAAATTATGCATCTACAACGTTGCTGCAGTTTGACTTATATAAATAATCAATAAATATATCGTCACGCCTTTTATCCATTACTGGACGTGGTACTCTGCCGAAGCAGATCTCGGCAAGTGATATATTTATGCACGCGAAGTGCGGTTACCAACCGTCAAATCACGGCCCCCAAAGATGTTAGTGGGGGAGTTACAGGAGTAATTTTAAATTGATGAAAATGTTTTGTCGGCTGTGGGGATGAAACCAAAGTTTCTAGGATCCACAGGCCGACTTGATACTACTGAGCCATTACTTAAATAGTTGAATCAAATGTTTGGTGACAATATTTACTACTTTAATTGACAATAATTGATATTTACTATCGAAATAAAACTTTCTTTATGTAAAGTAAACATGAAAATGTTTAATAAGACTAATAACCAGTTGCACCGTTGTTTCTTAAATTTTATGTTTTTCTTAAATGAACAATATCGTATCGATACAAACTATCAAATAAAAATTTAACAGAGCTGTCAAACATTCAATTCGATATTTTTCATTTAAGCATTACTTAAATTTTAACAGAAATTGGAGAAACTGGCCATAATTGTAATACCAGATAAAGATGCAATGGCCATAAATTATTTAGAACTTATATCAAAATGAGCATGAAGAATATAACCTTATTATTTCTGCTATTCTCATTAAAAATGCATGAATGTTGAATTATTGAAAATTATAGATTTATGTGATATATACTTTATTATTATTTTAATACAAAAAAAAATGTACTCACTTACTAGTACGAAATTAATGGTGGAATTCTGTAATAAATGTATAAATTTATTGGTCCGTAAATCTGTAAACAATGCACAAAATCACATCAATATTTGTTGATAAGTAGAAAATATCTTACAAAGTCATAAATATTGTTGCGATTTTGTTTATTATTTACAGATATATGAATCTACAAAATTCTAAGTTTTGATGAATTTTTCTGTATAGCAAAATAACGAAAACATATGAAGTTATAAATATTTCAAAGCACGTCATTCGTGTATGTCTTATACGATCATGATTTTTGTAATATTGCCAGGAGTCCCTCGCGTTTTGAACTCCGAAAGCGAAACCAGCTGTGCAGCGAGCATAACACGCGCTGCACATCCGTACCGTACTTACGCCACTGCAGGAAGAATAAGTTTACTCTAGTTATTGCTAAATCAATGAAGATATTTCCATCCTAGACGTACGTAAAATAAGTGTTAGGAATTCACGCTAACTCCCCATATTTTAGCTGTATTTCTTATTTGTAAATACTTGCAGGTTGTTCGTTTCAAATCGATATTCACGCGGTATCGTTAAGAAAATCCCTATGTATTATAATCGCTAGTCGGAGCATATTTCAAAGCCTACCTGACCGAGCAACCCGTTGTATAGATTTTTAGTTTCATGTAAAAAATGAACCACACACCTCGCCAAACCATTTTCTTACTTTCCAACCCCTCAGCGTACAAAAAATAATCTAAGCAAGCTATTTAAACAATTGGCGTGGTGCCAAGAATTTTGCATAGAATCCCTTACCCCTAAGTAGTAAGAGTCCGGACAAGAAGTCATTTTTGAGCCAAAAAGCATTTATTTTTTGTCAACAAATTTACGTGATTTGGATGTAAAAATTTATTTAGATACACATGAAAAGATAAAAATAAACAAATAAATATATTTGTTTTTGTTTAATTGTAATTGTAAATAACAAATTCGTTGAATGTTAATTAAATTTGAAAAAATCAACTTGCCTCCGCCAGGATTTGAACCCGGACCTCCCACTAGGGCCGCGAACGTCCTACCAATTAGACCACAGAGGTATGGCTAATTGCTGGCACTGACAAGCGATTTTTGTGGAAGGTCCGATTTTAGTGGAAGGTCCGGGTTCAAATCCTGGCGGAGGCAAGTTGATTTTTTCAAATTTAATTAACATTCAACGAATTTGTTATTTACAATTACAATTAAACAAAAACAATTATCTTTATGATTTGATGTTCTTCAATCGTGTCAATCCGTTTGTATATCATTTGCATTCGAAAAAACCCATTCGCACATTTGATATTTACGAACAATCGACACATAGAAAAAATCGCTTGTCAGTGCCAGCAATTAGACACACCTCTGTGGTCTAATTGGTAGGACGTTCGCGGCCCTAGTGGAAGGTCGAGGTTCAAATCCTGGCGGAGGCAAGTTGATTTTTTCAAATTTAATTAAATAAATATATCATCACATCTTCTATCCATTACAGGGTGTGATACTCTGCCGAAGCAGATCTCGGTAAGTGATATATTTTGCGCGTGAAGTGCGGTTAGCAGCCGTCAAAACACGCCCCCCAAAGATGTTAGTAGTGGGGAAGCCACAGAGGTAGTTTTAAAATGGTGAAAATTGTTTGTCGCCTGTGGGAATCGAACCAGGGTTCTCAGGATCCACAGGCCGACTTGATACCACTGAACTAGCTACCCCATGAAAAGATAACCTAATTTAACCGAATTTGCTATAAACAAATTGATATTTTTATGTATCTTGTAGTATAATGATTATTATAACAAATTTCATTAAAAATTATAATAATGAAGTATATCAATCAAATGAATCAAAAAATAAACAATTTTTCATTATGGTTTGCACGAATTTTTTTTATATATTAATTTTACGGAGACGAAAATAAGAAATTATCATAAATGTCAAAATTTGCTACAAATAAAAAAAAATGTTTCAAAATCTGTAAAAATAAAATATTATATTTTGAAATATTTGACATTTAATAGTCTCTAAATGTCCCTTCATTTACGAGTGTATAAAAACAAGTAACAGAAGAGTCACATACTATACTTTTTCTACAACCACAAATTGAGACAACAAAAATGTAAAGTTTTATTAATGATTTGAAATGTAAGGTTAAGTGACATTTGACAGATGCAAGTAGCTAACTTCATTTTGTGTTTAATGTGTCAGTTGTTAACTTCACACCGTGACTAAAACGTTCTAAGCCAAAGTTTCTCAACATGTTGGAAACCAATACATTAAATAACATTTTAAGCACATATTGAACTGTGGCTTCGAACGTTTTAGTCACGGCGTGAAGTTAACAACTAGGAAATTAAATACGAATTGAAGTTGACTTTTTGTATCTGCCAATGTAACGTAACCCCACTATTCAAATCTACATAAAAAAATTAATGTTTGTTTGTTTGTTTGTTTATTTGTTTGTTTGTCCCGTATGCGTTCCTATATCATTCATCCGATTACGATGAAACTTTGCTAAGTTGTTGTGCGCATGCCCGCGAAGGTTTCTGACTTAGCTCAAGTCCAATCCGCCATCTTGAAACAAAATGGCCGCTAGCTATCTTGAAAAGTACTGCACTGATTCGATTCAAATTTGGTATAGACATAGACGAGAACCAATCTTAACATATAGGTATAATAAAGCTTCAGTCCGCCATCTTTAAACAAAATGGCCGCTAGCTATCCTGAAAAGTACTGCACTGATTCGATTCAAATATGGTATAGGTACAGACGAGAACTAATCTTAACATATAGGTATAATAAAACTTCAGTCCTATGCCATTTGAATTCAGACGTTCGCAGTTTTCGGTACGACTCGCATTTGCAATGACTATCAACAAAGCACATGGACAATCGCTACAAGTGTGTGGACTAAATTTAGAAAATCCATGCTTCGCACATGGACAGCTGTGCAGAAACACTTTCTTTGAGTTACAATGCAACGCATGCCGCATACTCGCATTAAATTGTAGACCACGCGAACGAAGTCACGGCAATTAATAAAACTTTACATTTTTGTTGTTGTCTTAATTGGAGATCATAGAAAAAGTATAGTATGTTAATCATCTTATAAACTCTATAGATACTCGTTTTTTATACATTCATACTTAAAACTTGTTACAAAATATACCATTAAATATTTTAGGTTAATCCTTAAAATTATTTTTCACCAAAAACACTAGCGAATGAAGCTTAAATATTAGTTTAGTTCTTAATAAAAATGTTAATGATAAATGTAGCTGTATATACCAGGCACTAATTCTTGAAAATTTAAACGACTTTGCAAAAGAATATAATACATTCCCAGATGAATGCACTAATTTTAAATGTGTTATTTATTGTACACTGGGATATCGTTAATTTTAAGTAGCAGTATTAAAACCTTAACAACATAGGAAATGTTTTGAAAACTATTTGAAAATTTAAATAAACCTTCTACTACAATTATTTGTGAGGACGCATTTTCATAAATACTTCTCTAATACATTCTTACGTGGGACAAGCTATTTGTACTTTTTTTCACATGACAGAATATTATAGTCCGGATACAATGAGTGTTTCTGAGGTGAGGGGGATAATATTGACTGAAATTTAATAGGTAAAATAAATTCTCTAATTGTGTGATTAAAAAAAGTGTAGATATTTCAAAACATATGAAAAGTTCGCCCCTGCTGTGTGTTAATATTGAAATTTTGTCATTTTAGATTTTTACAAAATCCCTTGAGGAATGCGTTGAAATGTTTGCGGGATACCTATTTTCAATCCTGATATAGTCCATTCAGCAAAAAAATTGACTAGGTATCTGTACCATCGAAACACTGTTTCAGGCTCATTTGACAGCCTGTGAATAGTATGCAAATAATTTTTCAATCATTTTTTCTAGATTAAAATAGCCAAACGTGTTTGGATTGTAATTTGAATTAACTACAGTTATAAAAGAAATAATCATTAAAGAGTTCAACAACAAAATTTCTGCATGATTTTCCCACACTCTTACTATTAAAGGACTCAAGTGTAAACTTTCAAAAACAAGCACAGGGCGACACTCCCTTCCTTTCTTATCTTTTTGTTTAATTTTCAGTTACTACATTGTGTGGACTTTTCTTTCATATACAATTGCAGGCTATCACTTTCATCTTTTCTAATCTTTGTAGATTCGTTGTTAGATTCTTTATTAGACTCGTTGTTAAGAGTAAGCGCGGGTAATTTGAGATGATGTATGTGTTATGTATGTTGAAGAAAGAAGATGAATGATAAGTGAATAGGAGTGATTGGATGGATGTGATTGAGGGTTTGTTATATAAGAATGATTTCGAGTCTGATAAATAAATGAGTTTATATGGAGGGATCTATGAATGTAGTTTAGGGGAGGGTGGTGTGTTTGGATGATAATGTTTGACGAGGGCTGATTATTTGATGAATGTTATGAGTGAATGTTTTATGAGTGATTTTAAGGTTCGTGTTACCCCATTTGATGGGATATAGCGTGAAGATATGTATGTATGTATGTATGTAAGTGTAAACAAACAGGTACAGAAAATCCTGCATTGAATTCTCTTTGAGGCTGAAATAACGATATTGTGTAATGTACACGGTTAAAATTTCGATTAAGCCGCGCTTTTGGTGTTAAAATCAAATTACGGGATACACGAAGAAAATACATTTAAAAGGATGCCCGAAACTTGATAAGAGGAAATAATTAGGTGAGGATGTAGGAGGCATGTAACAGAGAAAACACAACGAGAAAACAACTTGCTTAAGAGAAGAGATCTTAGCCAGAGATTAACCGTAACTGGATCTAGCAGGCATTGGTACTGGCAGACCGCGCTTCCCGAAACAAAAGACTGTGAAACAAGGATTACCTGTATTTTCTTTAGTTTGTAGATGGATAGTAAATAACGTCAATCTGAGCATCGTTGGTTTGTTTGTCGGCAAATCATAAAAAACTCTTATTTCCAAACATCTTTGAGGAACCTGAACTTTCGTATAGTCTACACTAATACCACTCTGAATCTTGATCCTACTAAAATAACACAAAGCACTAAGTATTTATGCTACACGAAAGGTTTTTTTTTTGTAGAGAACTAGAAATAGAGGGAAATCTGAAAGTCTTTTTGTCCTGGAGGGCTACGGGCTGTAAAACGCATATTTGTAATTTATTCATACAATTTAACATTAAACGTCAAAACAGAAATTTATTTTTAAACTATTTTAGACTAAAATTCAGAAACAAAAAAACATTTATAGTTTTCGCAATGGTCAACTTAGGGCCAGTTTTTTAATCACCGGTTTACTATCGATTATTGTTAACCATGATTAAATAATAATGGAAATCATAGTTTCCATTATTATTTAATCATGATTAATATTAATCGATGATTGAAAAACTGGCCCTTAATGAATTGAATGAAGGTTAAATTGTATGAATAAAGTACAGACATGTGTTTCACAGCCCATAGCCACCCATGACGAAAAGACTTATTGAACATCCGTAATGTAATCCGGAGATGAAGTGACAGATAACACATTCGTCAGATAAGTGAAATAATATATTCTTGATAAATGACAGTTTACATAGTTTGTGACAATTTATGCCAATTTTATATGGGGTAAATATTTCAATGGAAACGCGTCGACCTGTGGATTTGAGAACCCGAGATCGATTCTTACAGCCAGCAAACTTTACTCCATATTAAATTATGCCTGTGGGTGTCTTTAGAGACAGTGATTTGACGCCTTGTAAACGCATTTCAATAGGAACTTATAATTTTGACGTCACATGCAGCAGATCCGTGGCAGACCCCCTCCACATAATTTTATGTGAAATAACAAATTTGTAGAAAGAGCGAGGTGACATCATGCCGAGTCGATCAACTGATTTATCCTTTCAGCACTTCTTCCCCACAGATCTCCAAATTATTTTGACGTTTAACGTTTGGAACACGTGATAAACGTCAAACTTTAAAGCAATACCATGTTCGCTACATAACAAATGATTAAATTCTATTTTACTCACTAGATGGCAACCGAAAAATTTGAATTGTATAAGTCCCTATTGCTCTGCTACGGCAGAGTACCACACCCAATATTGAGTAAAATGCGTGATGATATATTTATTTTATTTCGATGACATTTTTGTTAATCTGATAGATGAGTTTTCTATTGCTTTACTCCAACATTCTGATTTGTAATAGAAAGGTTTATGCATTTGCGCTGAGTTGATTTCCCGGATGTGTCCTTTAGTTAAGCTATTTTCTCTAGGGAGCGCTGCTTGTATTCTGTCCATCTTCTGGAAGATAATCAAGGCTAAACTGATGTAAGCAAATTTAATTACTGTAATCAAGGAACTATATATTGTAATATGCAGTGACAATATGATTTAAAATAAATAACATAGGTTATGATTGGATAGAATGCTTTCACCTCTAGCAGTTAATAATACGCTGTACTAAATTAAAGAACATAATTACTCGTATGTCAAAACTTCACAGAAATACATACATACATACATACATATCTTCACGCTATATCCCAACAAATGGGGTAGCACGAACCCTAAATCACTCATAAAACATTCACTCATCACACTCATCAAACAATCAGCCCTCGTCAAACATTTTCATCCAAATAAACCAGCCTCACTTCAACCACATTCATAGATCACTCCATATAAACTCATTCATTTATTACACTCGAAATCATTCGTCACACAACAAACCTTGAATCATTGCTATTCACTTATCATTCATTTTCTTTCTTCAACGTTCATAACATATGCATAAAACATCTCAAATTACTCACCTTTACTCCTAACAACGAATTTAATAACGAAACTAACAACGAATCTACAAGATTAGAAAAGATGAAAGCGATAGCCTGCACTTGTATATGAAAGAAAAGTCCATACAATGCACTAACTGAAAATGAAACAAAAAGATAAGAAAGGGAGGAAGCGTCGCCCTGCGCTTGTTTTTTAAATTGAATTTCACACAATTGCAGTTAAACACTCTATGTAAGATCTGAAAATGAATTAAAAGATAAGAAAGGAAGGGAGTGTCGCTCTACGCTTGTTTTTGTAAGTGAATTCCACACAATTGCAGTTAAACGCTCAATGTACTCGTAAGATAAAAAAACGAATAAAAAAGATAAGAAACGAAGGAAGTGTCGTCCCTGCGCTTATTTTTGAAAGTGAATTTCACACAACTGCAGGTAAACACTCTAATGAAATTACTAAACAACAAAACTAAAATTTAAAATCCTGTGCTTTTCTGAAATCATCAGATTCATCCCGCAATTAATCTTCGCCAAACGTTCCTATCCTGACACACCACTTCTGCTTCATCCACATTCATAATTCCTTTCATACAAGCACGTTTGTTCCTCATACTCGGAAACTTTCGTTCACGCAACAATCCTTCAATCATATTCATCCATTTATTCATAGGTCGCCCACTCAATCTTTCACCCTCAATTTGACCAACATATACCTGTTTCACTAAACTCTCATTCGACATACGTTTTACATGTCCAAACCATCTCAACTGACTTATACCTACTTTTCTAACTACATTCTTCTCAATTTCACACTCATCATACACCAATGTATTCAAGACACGATCTCTTCTAGTATAACCACACACACCCAGCAAATACCTCATTTCCACAGTAGTTATACAACGTTCATGGTTCTTCATCCACACCCAACATTCACTACCATACATCAATGTAGGCACTAAAACACCATTATACACACTCAATCGAGCCACTCCTTTTACCCATTACTGAGTGTGGCACTCTGCCGCAGCAAATCTCAGTAAATGATATATTTATGGGCGTGAAGTGCAGTTACCAGCCATCAAATCACGGCGTCCAAAGATATTAGTGGAGGGGGAGCCACAGGAGGAATTTTAATGTGGTGAAAATTGCTTGTCGACTGTGGGAATCTAACCCTAGTTCTCAAACCCACAGGCCGACTTTATAACACTGAGCCACCTATCCAATATAAAAATTAGTGATTATATTTAATTCATTATTTTTTAACATTTCTCAAAATCAATGCTTCATTGTATGTCATGTGTCTGCGTTTTAACCAATCCTGTCATTATTATACTGAGAATAAAGCTCTTGTGCTTATTACCGAGAATAATCTCTGTAGGTGATTTTGTTTGTAACAAATGAAAGGTAGATGTCAAATAATTATTTAAAACTGACAAGTAAAATGTGTGAAAAAAATCGATTTAGTTCCATTTCAGATACAGACGTACACCAACAAATTTTGGAAATAACTTCCAAGAATACATTAATAAGTAATCAATCGATATAGACCCAGTTCAAAATCGTTTAAGTTGGATGAATCGACCTCAACAGCTAAGTCAAAAAATAATCTTATTAAATGTAACTCGAGAGTTCCATATATTAGAAAATAATTTTTCAGTATCTTTCTCAAACTTGTTGCCATTTAGCAATAGTCACGAAAGCACGTAGGGCTTGAGTGACTATTGCCTGGCAACAAGTTTGCGAAAGATCTGTCAAATTATTTTCAATTTATTCTCACTCTCTTGTTGTATTATTACTGATAATTTTATTTACGAAAGATAATAATTAATTTTTCTTTATTCGGGATAAATCATGACTTCATACATTAATTTTAAGAGCACGTAGAATAAAACGTACTGATAACGAAACAATTAATTAAATTAGTCAAGTTTGTCGGTAACGATAACTTAACCTTTGTGACGCTTCATTTGAAAAAAGTGGTCCAAAACTGTTCGGTTTGAAAACCTGAAAATTATAATTTCGATTTTTTTTAATTATCAGTTTCGTGAGCAGTACATTGAATACTACATGTCGTTAAAATTAATGCACGAAGTCGTGAATCAGCTGTAAATGCAACACAATGCCAATAAGCCTCTACAAAGTCATCTACACAACAGACGAAAAAACGCAATACGGATGAACTCATCGAGGCACAAATTTATCACATGAAAACAAAACAGCAACGACAAAGGCGAAGGAAATTGCAGAAAGTGCACGGCGCGCTTAAAAACGCGACTGAATGCATTCAGGTTGAATACAAAATAGAATGCAGCTACGTTGATGACATCGTATCTTATGAAAAGGTTCACCGAGTCACGCTCGACTTCGTTTGTTTCTAGTGCCTACCACCAACCAACGTGATGCTAAAGCTAGCTTTACACGTACTAAAAGTCATGAAAAAATCAATGTTATTTTTTCTTATTATGAAACAGGGACAGAGCTTTCACCTGGAAAATACACGCCAAGCAAACTTGAACTGTTGTATAGATTTAAATATAAAATAACGTAAAACGCCATTTCGGCAACTGCACGATTAATAAGCTTGCTAACTATAATCATAGTTGAATTTTATAAACGTCTTTCTGAAAATAATTTCATTTCTCTACAGGGCCGACCAAAAACGAAGGGAGTCTAGTAGATGGAAGGCATTCAGATTGTCCAAAATCATAGCATGTGCTTTTGTTTCATTAAAATATTTTAAGGTTTTAAATAATTTTTTTAATAGTTCTGCAGTGAGTTGCATTTACAGTTTTCTAAATTTTATTTGAATTATTACCTACATTAAATATTTTATAAAGTTTGAAATACTGCAATAAAAAAAATTCTTCATATAACGTTCATTTATTTAAATTTAAATGCTTTTATTTGTATAGTTACTTATTGTAAAATTAAAAAATTAAAAACTTTTAAGAGCACCAAAATGAGCTGGTTATTTTTTGAAATTACTAAATATAATCCATAAAATATATAACACTAGATTCCAAATATAAAATAACTGTTGTTACAATATCAAATTAAATAATTATTGAAATTGGGGATCCTAAAAGTTTTCTGCAATCAGACCTCTTCATGTACTTGGCTACTCTGTCTTTTTAGACATTTGTTTAATCGCCATAGATTATTGTTTATTGATGTTATGATTCTTAATATGATCTTGAAATTATCATTATGAATACCATCTTTAGTAGACAACAAAATTTATTTATTTTTAACTGAGCTCACTTCGCTGTCCTCTTTAGCATTGAAAAACGAGCGAGTAGTATTTCTGTAAATTACATTTTAAAAATGTACATGGTTGATAAACCTGCTGTAATCTTGAAAAATGTTAAAAACATTAAAATTTAATTAAAAAACTGGTATCATAGATTATGATATTTATCTACGATTAATAAATTACGTATAAGTATATCATATGTGTGATTTTTGTTACATAATGCCATGTATATATTCCACAAGGAATAATAATGAGAGAATAATGTTCATTATTGTCTCATCTGCACCAATCAAAAAATTATTATGCCTGAATCGATTTCTCTGTGCAAATAAAAAAGTATAAAGACTGGTAGGGTAAATATGAAAAACCAAATAAACAAAAATTAATATGCAAAAAAAATTTACATTTCAAAATGATATTTGTGTATCATTACACTTACATCACATAATATTGCAATGTTAAAGTAATTTTATTTAGTTTAGATAATTATGGAACGAAATTATAAACATTTTTGTATGTATCGTAATACATTAATCGTAGATAAAGTACAGTATACAATTCGCTATATTGGCTAACGCTTTCATCATTCATGTTATATACTTCATCGCCGAAATTAATAGTTTTCGTTGTAGCGTCGTTGAATAATATACTATTATTTTTCATTTAAATGGGTATTGTCGAAAATTTTTAAATCTGATCCAATTAGACTCAATGCAAGACCTGATTTGATACAAGTCGATCCAACTCGATACGTTCCGAGCGTCGATTCGATTCAAAATCAGATCTGATATCCGATTCAAAATCCTATCCGATATTCGAATCCGATTCCGAGTAGACCTGTTTAAACTTGTTTACTGCATTGCGTTTTTTACAAATTATAATAATTTAAAATAAATTTTTATAAAGATCTCGAAAAAGTTGTGAAATTTGACCGCAGTTCTAATTTGATATTAAGAAATGCAATTAATCGGTACACTGATATTATTAAAGACGTTGCTTTGACCGCTACAGCATTGCTACCGACAAGGGTCACAGTAGAACGTTTATTTTCTGACTTGCGAATAATCAAATCAGATTTGAGAGCAACAATGAAATCTGATTTAATAGAAGCAATTTTACTTTTAATAACGAATGTAGTTTAACTTTGTATATAAGTAGAGTTTTTTTCTTTGTTTTGTTATTATTATAGAATATTATTATTTTTTTGTTACTATTGTTATTTTATTGTACGATGACAAAAAATGAAAAAAAGAACAAAAATAAATACTTTCATTTAAAAATACAATTTTCGAGAACAGTTCTTTTATTCATACGTAAATCATTTAGACTATGATTTTTGACTGTTTGACTTGATTGGAGTCGGAGTCTGAGTCGGAGTAGGGGTTGTGTTTTTTCTTTCCGACTCCGTGACCCTGGTAATAGGGACTTATAGTTTTGACATCACATGCAGCAGACCCGAAGCAGACCCCCCTCCACACAGTTTTGTGTGAAACAACAAATTTGTAGAAAGAGCGAGATGACACCATGCCGAGTCGAACAACTGCTTTCTCCTTTCAACACTTCTCCCCTCAGATCACCACATTTGTTTGACGTTTAACGTTTGAATCACGTGATAAACGTCAAACTGTAAAGCTATATCATGTTCGCTACATAACAAATTATTAAATTATATTTTCCTCACTAGATGGCAACCGAAAAATTTGAATTGTATAAGTCCCTATTGGGATTAAGTTCCTGTTGCGCATAAATAAATAAATAAGTTCTTATAAATTTTACGTAACGTTATCATTTCTATAGGATAGAATTAGAATTTATATGTTATTACTGAAAGCGTAAACTTAAAAGTTATGCTTTTTACGTTCAATTCTGATTCAAAGAGTTCTAATTCAATTCGATCCGAAATCCGACTTCAGATCGAATCATATTCGAATATCAGATATTTTTTACCATACTATATGGAGTAGTGGTATCAAGTCGGCCTATGGATCCTATGAACCCTGGTTCGATCCCCAGAGCCGACAAACATTTTCACCAATTAAAATTTACCCCTGTGGCTCTCCTACCACTAACATCTTTGGGGGCCGTGACTTGATTGCTGGTAAACGCACTTCACGCGCATAAATATATCACTTACCGAGATTTTCTTCGGTAGAGTGCCATTCCCAGTAATGGGTAAAAGGCGTGATATATTTATTTTATTTACTATAAGTAAATTTATCAGAACGGTAAAAAAAATTGAATGTTTTTGTTGGTGATGAAATTATATCGATGCTTTATAATAATGTTCGTTGTAAGGATGTAAATTAATTTTGTAATGATTAATTAACGGTGGACTGTATGAAAGCTTTAGTCAACCTAAATCATAGTTTAAGGTTCATAACTGACAAGCAAGCAAGAAATGTCACAATATTTGACAAGGTTACAACAATTCTATAATAAATTATATCCCTATTTAGATTAAGCAGTAGATAAATTTAATATTTAGATTCAACTCACAACACGTAGACATAAGTTCAGTTTCACTTTAAATTAGAAGTGTAAGTAACAAATTTGTGAATTTCTTGGTAGAAACCGAGCCTTAGTTCACTATTCGTGTCCGCTCTGTATACACAGCGGAAGAGGACTCTCAAATGGGAGATGACTCTTTCGGTCCCTCGTCGCGACGGTCAGGTGTTCTGAATGATAGCGGCCGAGCACGACGTCTGGCGTCTGCTACAGCAATGTGCCATGTGGATAACTTATGAACGATGTGTTTGCTAAGGTTACACATGTGACGAGTGTAGGTCAAGTTACGTATATGAAAGTCACGTCCCAAAGCTATAATTCCCAGTAGGTGTTTTAAATTTACCAACGTTTGTAATAATGAAATAATTTCATTTCAACTAGTTATTGTTTAATTTAGTTTTGAAACAAAAGTTTTCATGGCATAGTTGTAAAAGAGCTAATTAAATGCGAAAATTTTAAACACATGAAATTTACATAAAAGTACGAATAGTAGAATAGTTAATAATGCATCAAGGGCGTTATATATAAGTGAATACATAGAGATTAATGGTATCTAACCCAAGGGCTTTTGGCTCGAGGGATGGATGTCGTCCGAGGAAATTATCATCTAGTAACGTCTATGGAGAACACCAGATTTTTTTTTGAACCGAAAAGAAAGTACCTACTGTCCTATATGTCATCACGCCTTCTACCCACTACTGGGTGTGGCACTCTGCCGAAGCAGATCTCGGTAAGTCATATATGTTGCGCGTGAAGTGCGGTTACCAGCCGTCAAGTCACGGCCCCCAAAGATGTTAGTGGTGGAGGAGCCACAGGGGTAGTTTTAGAAATTATAAAAATTGTTTGTCGCCTGTGGGAATCGAACCAGGGTTCTCAGGATCCACAGGCCGACTTCATACCACTGAGCTAGCCACCCCATTTTAATATAGAAAGTATATAATTACCGGACTCAAGTTACTACAAAATTAAATTCCATCTCTCTACTGCTGCAGCAGCGGCATTTTGAATTTCAGGAGAAGTACATAAAACTCCTCCTTACTCTCATTTTTTTAGCTATTTTTCAATAATTCAACAAGTCTTCACATTAAACAAAATTACTTTTAACACAAAAACCATTTTCTCCCTAACGTTTTTTCCAAAAACTTTTGTTGTTACCTTGTATATGTAGTATGCTGCCAATATGATGCTTACCAAAGCTGTATTCCATTTGCCACTTGATTCACTTAAATCAGTTCAGATAAATTTGACATCATAATTAAATGAAATGAACTAAGCAAACTGCAGCATTTACTGAAGTGTATTACTTTAAGCTAAATCAGAACCAGTAAATCTAATATTGGGAATAAAGTGAGCGAAGTAATTCAGTCAAATAAATAAGTGATCTGATTCAGTAAATGTAAGTGAGATCTGATCCAAATGGCAAATGGAATACGCCTCAAATATGTAAACATGATTTCTTTAAGAAATTGATTTTTGAAGACAATTTTTTATTCAGGTGTTATTTTAATGGCCGAAAAGTACTTTTCGTTCTAGGCCGAAAAGAATTTACGAACGGTAAAATAATATCACCTTGCAACGAAGGACGTTGAAAGGAGGGGATACGGCATTAGTGAAGTGAAGACTGTGAGGCTCGGCAGATTGACAGAGACAGAAGTATTATTTCCTGTACCGTGCTTAGGCCCTGCTATTGCGCATGTGTCATAAAGAGATTTTAAATTTTAACAGGACAGAACAGAATTATTCTCCCTAAAAGATTATAAATTTTTACAAGGAAACTGAAATTATCAACGTTTATTATTAGTGTGATCTATTGATTAAAATAAATATTTGTAATTGTAATTGTTGAACAATATTTACTATTAATAATAAATATAAAACCCGTTAATATGAAGAGGAAGTTTGAGAATAAATATCAAATTTATGTTTTTAAACAAATCAAAACTACAATTACTTCAACAAACATAAGTGTACAAACTAAACACTTAGTTACCATCTTATCTACAAAAAAATATGTGCAATTCCACACAGCGCAACGATTGAAACACAAATGATCACCTCGTAGTTATATTCACATACAACAACGCCCCCTGACAACGTCTAAACGCCACTTTTCTTACACAAAAATTGAAAATATTTGGAAGAAGAAGAGATTTGGCTAAGCACGGTGCAGAAAAACTATTGTTGTCTCTTTCCCTTGCCCAAGCCTCACTTCAAGCAATGATACAGTATCGTAATGCCATATATTTTCAATTATCTCCTATAGAATTCAAATTCAAGTTTTCATCTCCGCAATTCGATACGTTCCTACGATTTAAACAATTATTTGAATTCATTTTGTATCTATTTCTTTGTTCAACATGATGAAGACAGTCATCGAAATATCGGTTAGAAAATAAATTTAAAATGAGTTCTAAAAGTTTATTTCAATCAATAACACAAATTAATTAAATATCCTGAATAAGGAACAAAATACAAATTATAACGTTATCAAAACCACGAAAACACTCAACAAAAACATCAAACATCAAGTTGCCCTCTCTAAACAAAAGAAGTACTAATCGTCGGGAACACTTGGATCATTTATAACATCCCAAGTATCAGTCTTCTACTCCGGTGAAACCTGATGCCGATGTCGGAGAGTGAGGGTATGTCAGCGGAAGACGAGCGCTAGCGATGATATAGTGACACCACTCAACCTTCGGACGTCGCGCACAATGCGACACAAAAAGCGAATCGGTCGCGCCACGCAGAGAATTGGAGAAGCACGGACACAGCGATGCTGATATTTGATTTATTTTCAGTGTCAGCAGTTGGCATCGATTGTTTAGATGAAAGGTTATAAAGAAAAATTGGTGAGTCTAATACTTTTCGACAAAAATGGTTTGCTCTCACATAAAAGGTAATTAAATTTTATGAGGAGAATAGTTAACTTTTATATATACCGACAATGTATGAAGTCAATCCGAAGAATTCCTACAAAATATGAAGAATTCCACATGCAAAAATTGTATTATTTACCAGTTATATTTTATATTACAACGTATTTCTGGTGAGGCTCGCTTCACTTGCACTATAACTAACAAACTCTAATATTGTACAACATGATTCGCTTCACGCTAAACTCACATTTTATACAAACTCTAATCCTGTAAAACATATGCTCTACACCCTCAAGTCTTTCTACTTGTTTTTGGCAAAATTTGCATGATATAACATGTAATAAATATTGTATGTAGCTAAAAGTCTCACCAGACATAAAAATTCTTAGAATTAAATATTGGAAAGGTTATTAACCTAATTGTTGGCATTTCACTAAAGCCTCATTCATAGCTCTTAATACAGTCACTGTTTTTGTCGTTTGTCATAACCTTGAAATGTTTAACATACGTAGAAAGTCAGACCATTCCCAGTTTTTGCCTTAAACATTAACATAAAAGTTTGCAAACTTCAAACTTTTGTCTTTATTTAATCGTTTTAATGTTTATTTTGGTAGATTTCTTCAATTATTAAACTAAAAATAGTAGCAAACTATACAAACTAATTACTGCTCTTTACTATTATTCTATATTTAAAAAATATATTTTATATAATTTTGTTAATTGGTGTATGCAGCAGGTGTGTGAACAACTAACACAAAAACAAAGTTTGGGTCAACAGCTATGATCCAATCCAACCCGACAAAAATAAAAACAGTGACTACGAGGGTAAGGTGAAAAGTTCTCTGCCTCACACAGAGATGACGTTACAATCAGTAAAAATTTGTGTTGCCCGCCTGGGTGCACGTGTCATTAGTTCGTATGACAAGTTTCAACTTGTTCTCTCAAGTAGTTTGTTTACACGAATTTTGGAAGTAGACGTCTTGCGTGTTTTTCGTTAGAATGGATAAACTTGAATATCGTACGGTCATTAAATTCATCGTTTTGGATGGATTAACCCCTAAGAAAATTCATCTGAAGTTGACAAAAATTTACGGGGAATCTGCTCCTTCCATGTCAACCATTAAAAAGTGAGCAGCTGAATTTAAACGTGGTCGTACATCCTTCGAAGATGACCCACGTGAACGATAGCCAAAAACCGCCACCACACCAGAAATCATCTAAAAAGTGCATGATATTGTGTTGGACGATAGGTGAGTCAAGATGAGTGAGATAGCTGAAGCTGTGAGGATATCGGAAGAAAGGGTGCGAAATATTTTGCGCAAAGAATTAGAGATGCGAAAGCTCTGCACAAGATGGGTGCCGCATTTGCTGAATGCCGATCAAAAGCAAATGCGCAAACGATCTTCGCAGCAATGTTTGGACCGCTTCAATAGGGATCCGATCGATTTTGTGCGGCGATTTGTCACCATGGATGAGACATGGATCCACCACTACACGCCAGAAACGAAACAGCAGTCCAAGCAGTGGGTGGAAACCAGTGGTTCAGCGCCAAAGAAAGCGAAGTTGGTCGCACCTGCCGGAAAGATCATGGCCAGCATGTTGTGCAAATATTACTCTAACTATTACTCTAACCTTCTTGACCAGCTGGATGCCAAAATTCGCGAGAAAAGACCTGGCTTGCAGAAGAAAAATATCAAATTTCGCCAGGACAACATTCCTGCACACAAGGGTGCATGGCGATGGGAAAACTGCGGAATTTGGGGTACGATTTGCTCAGCCATCCCCCATATTCTCCTGATTTGGCAACCTCAGACTTCTATCTGTTCCCAAACTTGAAGAAATTTGTTTCTGGAAAGCGCTTCGCATCCGATGAAAAAGTTGAGAGGGCCGTTGATGAATATTTTCACAGCCTTCTAGACTCTCACTTCCGGGATGAAATATTGATGTTGGAGAAACGCTGGACCAAGTGTGTTTAAGTCAAGTGAGAGTATGAAGAAAAATAAAATCATTTTTTAACTGAAAATCGTCTTTCATAATCAGGATGAGAACTTTTCACCTTACCCTCGTATGTTAAGAATTGTGTATGAAGCTTATGGGCCAGTGGTACAAATCTTAGTGTGAACAGTGAACAGGATGTTAGCGTAATCAAAGGTTATGAAATCATAGATACGTAACTGGTCCATTATTTTATTGACCAGAACGGCATTAAGAGGAAATTCAACCGAGAGCTATTCTTCCACCTAACCTTCACACATACATCTAAAACCTTGTCGAGATTCGAACTAATGCATAAGTCAAGCAGTTCCACAGTTAACATTTCTATCCTTAAACATCATTTTACTTCAATATTGCCAATATAAATCTTTCTCTCATGCATTAAACCATCAGTCATATTCACCCATCTATTCCTATGATATTCAAGTAATCGTGTACTCTCAATTACACTCACATATATCTTTTTCGATAATCTTTCAACTTATATACACACGATAAAACCATTTTAAATGACTCACACCCGCTTGTCTCACAATATTTCTTAATTTATCATATTATTTTATTTTTTTTAAGATAGTGTAAGTAGTTATATGGTAATCCAAAGGACTGTACCATTGTCTGTGTTCTTATAGACGACCTGTAATGTCACAAAAAACATTTAATTCTAAAATTAATCACAAGAGGCGTTTAATGCTACTATGATTTAAACAATATTTACGTAAAAGATTTTTACTCAAACATCAACTTTATTTAAATAATTATTTCTGTTAACTATAAAACTGATGTCTATAATATTTTTTCTATTTTTGTTTTTCATATGCATCTATTTTGTTGTTTTGACATATATTTGAATTTATTTTATGATATTTTATTTATGTTATATTTTACGTTTTATTGAGGTTTGTTTGACATTTTGTATTATTTATTAGTTTTACTTTATTATTGTATTGTATTTTAGATTTTCTGATGATGAACTAGTTCTTTTAGTTCGAAACGTCAAATATTATAAAATAAAAATATATTGGATTCCTTAAGCCTTGATTTTATATTATTTAAATAATTATGAATATTAAAAAATATACTTAAATTATTTTTATAAACAAAGACGATCATAATTTTCTAGTAATCTATCATAAATAGAAAAATATTTGTCTTCGTTTACTGTCACTGCCAAAAAACAATGGAACAGGAATAAATGAAATAAAAAAAAATTATGCGACGACTTGATCAATAGCGTATAGATAAAAAAAATTATCGAAAAAGCGCCCGCGGCAAAATTATGTAACGTTTGTTTTCCCCATTTTTACTTGGAAACCAGCGTAACAACCTAAGGGTAGGATTCTGTATCTATTATAACTATGTCCGTTATAATTTAAGTACGTTATATGATTGAAACTATAGCAACAATGTGAAAATCTATTGAATTTATGTCAAAATTTAACATACTCGTAGTTGCTAAGGTGTCAATCATAACGTATTCAAATCATAATGGATATAGTTATAGAATACGAAAATTTTCAAGGCCTGCAGCGGCTATCTGAAATATATACAACACAAAAATAATATGTGCAACATCTATGGGGATCGTTAATTTACGCTTTTACTTTAGGTACAAAAATATTTCATTTACTGTAATCTGCTACAACAGGGCTGCCATGATTGACAGTTATAAAAATATTATGAAGGAATGATGATAAAGGTATTCAAGAAAAATTAGATGATTTAGAAGACTCAGTTTTATTATTTACTAGCTATTACCCGCGACTTCGTTCGCGTGGTCTACAATTTAATGCGAGTATCCAGCATGCGTTGCATTGCAACTCAAAGAAAGTGTTTGTGTACAGCTGTCCATGTAAGAAGCATGGATTTTTCAAATTTAGTCCACACACTTGTAGCGATTGTCCCTGTGCTTTGTTGATGGTCATTGCAAATGTGAGTCGTACCGGAAACTGCAAACGTCTGAATTCGAATGGCATAGGACTGAAGCTTTATTATACCTATATGTTAAGATTGGTTCTCGTCTGTACCTATACCAAATTTGAATCGAATCAGTGCAGTACTTTTCAGGATAGCTAGCGGCCATTTTGTTTCAAGACGGCGGACTGAAGCTTTATTATACTTATATGTTAAGATTGGTTCCCGTCTATGCTTATACCACATTTGAATCGAATCAGTGTAGTACCTACTATTCAAAATAGCTAGCGGCCATTTTGTTTCAAGATTGCTTGTGCTAAGTCAGAAACCTTCGCGGGCGTGCGCAGAACAACTTAGCAAAGTTTCATCGCAATCGGATGAATGATATAGGAACGCATACGGAACAAACAAACAAACATTAATTTATATATATATATATATATATATATATATATATATATATATATATATATATATATATATATATATATATATATATATATATATATATATATATATTAATTATTGCTGATGATACCGACATCTTATTATCACTTAAGCTTGTCTCTTTTAGAACCAACGAGCTATTATTATGGCAGAAATTAGACCTAGCAGACAATCTATTTCTTCACAGTTCGGTTTTAGAAGATTAAATATTTAAATATTATTTATAGGTAGCAAATTGTTAATAACAATGCGACACTAATTAATACAAGTATTAATTTGGCAATCTATGGACCGGTATTATAACCTACATTTATTTCTTAAATGCAGTTTAAAAAAGAAAACAGCGAATCATTATGGAAAAGTAACTCCGCTGTCAAAATTTAAATTGTAGTTAACGATAACTACTCATTTAAAAGTCTTATAATTCCGACCATATGTTTAATTTTAAAATAAACGCCCGACTACATTGGTGTCTAATTCGTAACCATGAATATGGCAAATCCCATGTTTCACATATCCATTATAATAAACAAAAATTTCACGATCTTACAATATACTATTTTTGTCAATTTGAATGAGGTAGATAGCTCAGTGTAATTCTTTCTTTGGAAGCGCTAATTTGATGTCTGGTAAAGGGCATGATTGATACAATTATTTAGTTTTTAAATTGTTCAATAACAATTTAATATTTTTCAGCTCTACTAATTGATATTACATTTTGAGAAATTGTAGTAGCTTTCTTTAAATTCCATTAACGTGAAAAATGCATCCCGTAGTTTACAATTTAATTTAAAATGTAACTTTGCTGAAAAGTTTGTTTAAAAGAGTTACTCACTTAACTTCATTCTGTTTCACGCTCATATGAAAATGGGGTAAAACAAATTTTTAATTAACCGTAAGTATAATTACAGCAGATATAACAACTAACCATGTAGTACGTTTCGTGCACCGCGTACCTACATGTAACAAGGAAAACACGAGTCTAGGGGTAATTTAGCGGGGTTGTTCCGGAGGTTTATGCCCAAAGTCCCATCGGAGTCGGACACTGGCACATATACTTGCCGGCATCATCATTTTCTCTGTGCTTTAAAAGGGTCATTACACTAAATATTGTGCTGCGCGTTTTGTTCTAACCTGAAGCCTTTCTCAGAAAATTATTTGAACTAAGAATATATTAGAGTTAAGTGGAACGCAACCGTAATTTACGATAATTCGGATTTATTTACTTTTAAAAATATAAAATATATCTTGACAAACTTTAGACAGTAGTGCTTTATCAATGTTGATTATTTACTTATATGTAATTGATTTTTTAACAAAAGAATTAAACAACTGATTCGTGAGTGCTATTAATAGTGGTCGGTAAAAATATCCGATATATGAATTGTGGTTAAAATATTTTATCCACAACTCATATATTATAAAGACATAATTATATTGATTTCAGTTGTATTATATAGCTCATAAAACACTAGTGTTTTATATTCCATAAAACACTGTAAACAACTTGTTACTTAGCAACCACCTCATAATTTACCGTATTTTGAGAAACTATATATAACTGAATCAACGTTAATCGTTACGACACATCTTCTTCGGTACCTATAATTATGAGTTGTGGCTAAAATTTTGTATTACACTTATGTTTTATTGGTATATAAAACACTTAAAAAAAATAAGCACTCTAATCACAGGTGGACTTTGGCCTAGGCTAAAGAGGCAATAGCCTATGGTTAAAAAATTGTAGGGCCCGGATTCAAGCATTTAGTTTAAATTGCACTTCACGCGCAAAAATATATCACTTACCGAGATCTGCTTTAGCAGAGTGCCACACCCAGTATTGGGTAGAAGGCGTGATGATATATTTATTTATTTTTTATTTATAGAAATATATATACAGGCTGGTGACCGCGACTCTCGAACAAGAGTATTTAACATGTAAAATCATAATTTTATAATTTCCTGCTTCCCTAATTATTTTAAGCAAGACTGCTTCAAATAAAAGTTTTAGGACATAAAATTCTACATCTAATCCAATAAACAAAATTAATTTTTCATGCTTCGTAACGGCAGAAATTAGATCTGAAAATAACAAAAATAGTCTCAAAACTATCGATAGTCATGGAATTGAAACAAAATTAAACATATGTTTGACCAGGCAGCGGAAAGTTATATAGGTAACCATGGGACTGTGTTTATAGTTAGACTTCCACCTAAGGAATGGCGCTAATAGTCTTTATGTGAAGACATCGATTTTAGTTTACTACTATATCGGCAATCATTGGTTACTAGATTGTTCCTGTAGTTGTCATTTGTATATATTTCAAATTTTTTCATCTGTCAAATATCCAATTAATTTTTATTTGTGAAATAATTTCATATAAATAATGTCATCAACTAGTATCAATTATTGTGTAAAAAAACTGCTCTGCTACTGGTAAGTAAGTGATCATATAATAAATAATATTTAGATGAGGAAGTCATAATATATTTTCAAGTTCACAAGAGTTGGATAAAACTGCGATTGAAACAGTTCATATTATAAATAAATTGTATACAGAAGAATATTTTAATAAATATTTATATTGTAATAATGAATTTTTATTTTATGTAGTTTAAATAAATATAAAATAATAATAGAAAATACAAGCTGCCCAAATATGCATATCGGGTTGCCTATATACATGACTTTAGTTAGACTTCCACTACTCAGATGGCGCAAAATACAGTCCCAGTGCGTAACATGGCAGTTTCTTATCTATAGTAGTATATTATGATCTGTGTGTTTGACGTTTAATCTGTCAAAATAATTTCTTTATTTATTATGTCATTTATTTTTACACATAAAACGTTAAACATTTGTTAATTTTGTTTCAATTTCATGGCTATTGATAATTTCGTTATTTTCAGATCTAAATTGTGCTGTTACGAAGTACCTATGTAAAATTATTTTTGTTTATTGGATTAGATGCAGAATTTTATGTCCTACAGGGCCCGAAATAAATATTTTGCCTAGGGCCCGAAATATTTTGAATCCGCTTCTGACTCTAATAAAACACTTGTATGCTAAATAACTATCATTCAATTTTATTACGCCTACTTAACAAAATAATTCTAACTACGTTCAGCTATTTACGCCTACACATTGATAAGCCGTCACATATGAGAGAGAGATGCACATATTATCCGAATTTATTTATCGAGATTGCGCTTCTTTGTTATAAAATACGAGAATCAGCAGTATTATTTAAATATTCAACTTAGAGGTTATTAATTTAAGCTAATTTAAAAAAAAATGATAGTAAATGATAGAAACTATATCAGTTTCAGATTGATTTTAATTAAATTATAGGATTAATATACCTTTGTATAACTTGAAATTATACGATAATAATCTATTTTATAATCAAAACCTGCTAGCATTCAATAATTTTTAAATTTCATATTTACGCTTATTACCACAATACTCGTTTTATCATGATCCATATTCTTCCACAGAAAATAATAAAAACAACTTTTTTATCCTCAAAACAAATCCCAAACAAATATTGACTTATTTCAATGGGGCAAGAGGGCAAGAGAAAATGTTACGAAAGTTTGATGCGGGACACAGTAGACTTTTTTACTACATTCCAAAAGTAGTAGGGGAACATTTGACTGCGGTAAAAAGTTAGTTAATCAGCCTACCTACAATCCACAGATGTTACAAGGATCTAGAACGCCATGTTAAATGGATTCACAAATAAATAACAAATTTGTTTGTGGTATATGAAATATGTAACTCATTTACATTTTCAATAGATTTGTCATTTCACTTACATGACGTATGCATATTATTTCATATCAAATGAAAAGAAAAAAATCTATTGCTACTGTAAACCGTAGACGTCAAAAGGTGAAATGCAGGAATATATTATTTTTCAAGAGAACATTTTTTGTTTGGTTTAAAAAAAAATCCAACTATCAATTCCACATTGTTAAGGTGGTTCTATCATGATAGTCTCATACAAAAGTATAGGTAACCTAAAAAGTTTATAAAAATAATTATTACATTTTTGTATAATATAGGTTATTAGAATTAACATTTCGCTGCAAATATCGTATAATTAACAATAACATTGAATATATTAAATAAAACTATCTAACTAGTTTATAAAATTCAGTAACATAACAAAAATTTTGGAAGTGAATGTTTCAAACCAACCAATAGCAGTGTAAGATTTTACACAGCAGAAGCTATGACAACAAGGCGAGAACTACAAGCAGCATGATATTACCAGTCGGTACGAAACGTAACTGTATTATCGATACATCCTATTGACAGTTCATAAGAAAAATGAGAAAAATGCACCAACGTAATTATTATCAACTATAACAACAAATAAATAAATATAAAACGCAGTAATATATTTTTTTTGTATTAAAATTAATATATTTTACTGATCAAAATAATAACTTTCATAGTTCTTGCTTTGTCATTCGTGCGACCATCTCTGTCTACGCCTGCAACGTTGCCAAGCATTTCTGACAGTTTCATTAAAATCATAGAATATCCAACTTTCATCGCCAATTTCTTTGAAACTAATCCGGTAAGGCATGGATTTTTTCATTCTCATACCTTTATCTTTACATGATGTACTGTATGTTAGTTTTTTTGTTAAAAAAAACTATAATATATGAATTTATTACGCAGTAAGCTGCCTCGCGAGGTATAGTTCCTATAACGCTAATGCATTTTTGGTCGACTTTAACTTTACATTAATCAGCTCAACGGTAAACTTAAAAAAAAAATTGCACACTAGTGTAGAAAACACATGAAAAATAACATATTTACATTTCATTAAAATCCGGATTATATGCTTCCATGATAGTACCACTTTATTAAATTTATGTTTGTGACCTGCGAAACAAAGAAGTAATGCTGGTTACGTAAACAAATTTTCATATTAAAGTGTTAACAAATTTTGAAAACGAAAAGTAAATACGTTTAAATAATTCAAAGGTTGTTCAAGAGCCTCGGTCTTGAATCAACTCCAAGCGACATCTTAAAGAGGCAACCAGGGTTAAAGTGCGTTTCATAATGAAACGACAGTTCATTTTCATTTTTAACGTTTCATTGTAGCCAAAGAGGGTAATTTCACAGTAATTAAAAGCCAGTAATTAAACAGTAATTTAATTACTTATTCCAAACTCACACGTAGATGATCTTTAAATTCACAGATTAAAGCAAGTAAATTTATTCGCGAAAAGTTGGTGATGTGATATCTTCTGCGGAAACGACATTATTTAAGTTTTTAAACGAGAGCACGACGCAGATATACTTCGTAGCGCTGCTATAAATAGATACAAAGTACGAAGCTTTCAAAATGATGCACTAAAACGATTCTAAAGATAGAGTAAATAGTTTCTTGGAGTGCGCGAATTTCTGATATCATGGGAATAGTTACAATTCTCTAATATCCGGTTAGATGCAATCATCTTTATGTAGTCGTTAAATCATACTTTTGCTCATGAGTTAAGTACTCTCGTAAATTATAACGTTAATACAAATTTAAAAACAATCTTGTGAAGTTACTACCATTTTCACTTTCTTCACTACTTACTCGTATATCTATATCTCTAGGCTATTAATGTGAGACAACTTGATGATTATGCGGCAAGAAGCATGTTTTTAAGTATTAAGATAAGATTAAAATTAATGTTTTAGAGATGAAGTTTTATAATTATACCCTATTTAAGTTCACTCGGTTTTAAGTGCTTCGATCGGTATGATATGATCACCATTATTATTCGTAAAATTGTCAAGTTAGCAAGTGAAATAAACAAGTCCCCTATCAATATTATTATTTATTGATATAACTAACAAGTCTACTACTACGCAGGTAAGGTGAAAAGTCCCTGAAAAATGAAACAAGAAATGATTTATTTGGTCAAAACATATTTTATTTCTCAACATAATGTCCTTGTAGCTCGGCACACTTCGTCCAACGTTTTTCTAATTTTTCGATCCCTTCCAAATAATACGATTTTGGCAATCCTTCAAAATAGGCGTTTGTCTCAGTGATGACCTGATCGTTGGAACCAAATCTCTTTCCGCCGAGCCATTTCTTCAAGTTTGGAAATAGATAAAAATCGCAGGGGGCGCAAAAAGTCCTTATTATTGCGCTTGAACATCGCCAAACACTCCTTTGAACTTGTCACATGGTCGCGGTTGTTGTCAACAGAGAGTAAATGCGGCATCCATCTGGCAGATAGCTTTCTCATATCCAAAAATTTATGCAAAACGTTCCGTACCCATTCGATTGAGATGCTCATAGCCTCAGCCATCTCGTGTACTTTAACTCGCCGATCGTCCAATATCATATCATGGATTTTATCGACGATTTCTGGCGTTGTAACCTCAATTGCACGACCAGAACGTTCGGCGTCCTTTGTGGTCATACTACCACAATGAAAATCAGTAACCACTTGTGAATCGTTCCAATCGATGGTGAGGAGTCCCCATAATGTTTAACAAGCGATGTTTTCGTTTGCGAAATGTTTTTTCCACGCAAGAAATAATGTTTAATCAATTTTTTCCAAGTGTTCAAAAATCTTCAAGGTTGCTTGCTTTCGATGGGTGTCAAAACAGAACTGAATGACATATCAGTCTGAAAATTTTAATGCGTTCTAGTTAAAGATGGTATATCACAAATGTCACATGAGATTTGCGATTGTGGCGCCATCTGTTTTATTTTTCAGAGAGTTTTCACCCTGCCCTCGTATTGAATGATATCGTCAAATAATTGAAAATGAAACTCTTGAAACTAATATCAGATTTCTTATTTAACAAGGACCAGAATAGTATATTACATAATAGTTCAGGAAAGTGATATTTTACTTAACGAAGCGGTTGTTTGAAATAAGAGGCCGCAGGCCTAGTATTTGAATCCGCCGAATCAATTATGTATATTATGTATATTATGATACTAATGCATAAGTAAATTTTTAAAGCACGTGTGACGAGTTGAATATCACGACTCGAAGTGGATTGCTTATAACGGCACTTGTGCTTTACATGAACTTATACCTACACGTGTATTATACGCTATTTTTGTTATACCTCCATCATAATCTGGAAAATAGAAATTTCATTTTGATTCATTTTACAATTTTGTGTGTGCGTAATTTGACGCAATATTGTTCATATGGAGATAGGTAAGCAGTTGTTTGCATTACCATGTGAATTCGTTGGTTCGCAATTTGTTGTGATAAATATGGATGGATTCAAAGAGCAAAATGATGATGACGACGTGATTTAATATTGCGTTTTTTTTAGTTTGGTAAACAAGGATTATTATGCAGGTGTAATAAATAATATTTTGATTGAACTATTGTATTGAATGATTATAAAAAATAGCAATAAACAATAATTATAACAAATTTTCTAAAATCCCTCCTTTTACTAACAAACAATACCCTAGTTGATTATGAAATTCTTTAATAATATTATATATTCAGGCAGCTGTAAAACTTCCAGAAACTTTTTAATCCGGGTTTTTAAATTAAAAAAATAAATATAAATATATCACCACTTCTTTTGCACATTACTGGTTCTCTGCCGTAGCAGATCTCAGTAAGTGATATATTTATGCGCGTGAAGTGCGGTTACCTGTCGTCAAATTACCGCTCCCAAAGATTTTGGTAGAAGGGGAGTCATGGGAGTAATTTTAATAATGAAATAAATATAAATATGTCATCACACCTTCTACTCATTACTAGGTGTGACACTCTACCGTAGCAGGTCTCGACAAGTGATATATTTTGCGCGTAAAATGCAGTTACCAGCCGTAAAATCGCAACCGTCCAAAATTTTAGTGGTGAGGGAGCAACAGAGATAGTATTAATGTGGTGAAAATTGTTTGTTGGCTGTGGGAATCGAACCGAGGTTCTCAAATCCGGAGGTTGGCTAAGCCACCTATCCCATTAATTTAATTCTAAATTTAAAATATGGCGCCACAATCACAAATCTCATGTGACATTTGTGATGTACCATCTTTAACTAGAACGCATTAAAATTTTCAGACTGATATGTCATTCAGTTCTGTTTTGACACCCATCGAAAGCAAGCAACCTTGAAGATTTTTGAAACATGGAAAAAAACGAATTTCGCGTCTTGATTAAACATTATTTCTTGCGTGGAAAAAACATTACGCAAACCAAAGCATCGCTTATGGGGACTCCTCACCATCGATTGGAACGATTCACAAGTGGTTTACTGATTTTCGTTGTGATAGTATGACCACAAAGGACGCAAAACGTTCTGGTCGTCCAATTGAGGTTACAACGCCAGAAATCGTCGATAAAATCCATGGTATGATATTGGATGATCGGCGAGTTAAAGTGCACGAACTGTCTGAGGCTATGAGCATCTCAACCGAACGGGAACGGAACATTTTGCATACATTTTTGGATATGAGAAAGCTATCTGCCAAATGGGTGCCGCATTGTGGACGACGCACCGGCACACAGGTCCGCAGTCGCAATGTAAAAATTGCATGAATTGCGCTACGAATTGGTTCGTCATCCACCATATTCTCCAGATTTGGCCCCCTGCGATATTTATCTATTTCCAAACTTGAAGAAATGGCTCGGCGGAAAGAGATTTGGCTCCAACGATGAGGTCATCGCTGAGACAAACGCCTATTTTGAAGGATTGCCAAAATCGTATTATTTAGAAGGGATCGAAAAATTAGAAAAACGTTGGACGAAGTGTATTGAGCTACAAGGAGATTATGTTGAGAAATAAAATATGTTTTGACCAAATAAATCATTTCTTGTTTAATTTTTCAGGAACTGTTCACCCTACCCTCGTAATAACGCAACTAAAATTTTACATTCTCACCTCTAATAAATATTATTTTCGTGAAACTTATCTAAGTTTTAAAGTATAACTTACAGTTGTGCAGTCACAGAAAAAATATAGTATTGAATTCGCCTGTAATGGCTACTAATGTTGATTGAGAAGTACTTCTCAATTAACGATATTAGTCATTCGGATTAATTACAACGCTCGCCTACGGTTCATATCGCAAACTCATATCTCATGAATAATAGCTATTATTACTGGCTCATTGAATAATTATTAAACATATTATTGACAATTAAAAATGTATCAGTAATTGACAATTCCGACGCTATTTCATAAAATACTCGTATTTTAATTAAAGATTAACTGTGCTTTTATAATTAATTTAAAATTAAAATATTTCCGACAATTTCAATCGAGAATTTTGGGACACATTTAAGAATTTATCATTAATACAGTATTTCCCGAAATACCAGTACCAAGAATGGGCCTTTCAAGACTTTTTTGAAATTTTTATATGTAATAAAATTATTACACCCAAAATTTTGTATTAAGCATGATAAAAATATTTAAACTTTCGAAACAAACGAATATGACATAGTTGCATTTTTGATTATAGAGAGACAGATAAAACAGATAACTTCACGTAACATGTGTTGTTGTCAGTAGAATCGTAGAATGCTGAATGCTTGTTTCTTCTTCGTCTTCTTCTCAGTTCAATGAGCACCGACAAACGTTTCAGACAAAGCTCTGTGATTGGCTTAATGCAACTACCTAATTGCAATATGGTAGTGCGAAATTTAAATGAGCGTTTTGAATTATTCAACTTTAACTTTCATATTTCAGCAATAAAGATATCATTTATGGTATGATTTTATATTGTATTAAATATGATGTACGGTCAAGAATTTATTGTAATAAATATATATGCAAAAGCTCTACCACTTGAATCCCCCATTACCGTATTTGTATATTTGGTTCTAGTTTTTAATGATAATCATTTAAAATTTATGTTTAACTTGAATTGAATTTCAACAGACAAAACAAAATCAGTTTATTCTAATTTATAAATGTAGCCGAATACAAACAATTACGGATGGAATCGATTTCTAATATATATATAGTATTACTTTTCATCTTCAGAAATGTTTAATCCATTAAATTGCATCGAACATTTGTACAGATTTTGTTGTAAAGGTCTTATTTTAAAGAAGAAAATTCGCAACACTATCTGTAGAATTGAATGTGATTTCATGATTCCCAAGAACCGTATATCAAAAGTAACGAGTTTCATACTATTGAATACCGAAGTAACAAAGTTAAAGACACAATAAACCAAGTTGCGAGCCAGAGAATTATGAAGCGGCTTGTGTGTTTTATGCGTCATATATCTGCTTTAATTCCGAACCTTATTTCTTTCGGCTGTCGGCGCTATGCGTCTTCGGCACTTGTTCGCCTTCTCCGGCGTCCTAGCCACAATGGCGCTAGTGGTCCGTTTTCCTTACGCGTAATAACGCGAATTAAATTACCTGGACGTAATTCAAGATACGCTTTCATTCCGTTACTTTCGTTTTGTAAAGATTGCTTGCTACTTTTTAAATGAAGCATAAAAGTTTATTACAAGCGTAACAGCATATAATTGTTTTATTACTCAGTTATTTTGGCTCTGTAATTGCGATACCCTTTTGTTTTGTTTCAGTCGGAATACTCTGCACAATAATTTAATTACTTGAGTCTATTCCCACCTCTGCAATTCCAATTAAAATATATAGCACGGTAATCAACAAAATACGGGAAAATGATTTTCAGTTTATGCAATTAATATTTTAAAGCATTTATCATTAAATTCTCTATCCTAATATACCAAAGACAAGAATCTTTTTGGATGTAAATTTACTGAACAGTTATTCTGTAAATATTTAGGAAAAAAAATCTAATAAATGTTAGAGAAATAATTTACTTATTTAATTAAGTTTAAAAGTTCCAAAATATTATTAGGTGTTTAGTCATGAAATTGGCACAAATTTAAAACAATTTAACTACGTGTGACAAATATTTAATTTTTAACAGTATTTCAATAACCTAAATTTATTTACCTAAAACTTTTGTTTCACCCTTTCTTTCTTCAAATTAATTAAGGAAACAACGATGACGTGATGTATTGCCTGTTTTTCCATCCTAAGGTTTTGAATAACATTTAATAAATAAATAAATAAATAAATATAGCATCATGTCTTTTAACCATTGTTGGAAGTGTGGATTTCGGAAAGTGATATAATTACGCACGTGAATTGCGGTCACCAGTCGTGAAATCACAGTCCCAAAAAATGTTAGCAGCTACAGGGGTAATTTTAATGTGGTGTAAATTGTTTGTCGGCTGTGGGAATCTCTGGTTCTCAAATTTACAGTTTACTCGATACCACTGAGCCACATACCCCATAAAACAATATTTATAAGTATAACTATTTTTCCGTGCGTGGATATCAATTACTAAATCTTTTGTTTTTAATGCATACATGTGTTTTAATTTCGCACTACATTTCTAAAAAAAATATATATTTTCCATTGAAAATATTAAACTGTTTTACCAACAAAGTTTGATTATAATTGTTTACTTAGTTTCGGTAATCTTGTAATTCTGCTCCTTTAATTATAACAAAAAAAGTATTTTTCAAAATAAAAATTTAATATCAACAAATTATGTGTAAAAAGCATATGAAGATTACATACCTAATTAATAGTTATTTTTATAAGAAGTGCCGAAAAAGGCTCGTTACGTGCAAGTGCAGAATTTAACGCACGAGGCTTGCCGAGTGCGGAAATCTGCACGAGCATGTAACCTTTTTCGTAACCAAGGCAATTATAGTTACATAATAATAAAGAAATCGCACAGTTGTAGGAAAAATATCTATTTCAATATTTTATATTTATTTTACATGTTGCTAAAGACGTCCATTCAAAAAATATGCTGAAATATCGGCCCTTTTTTATTGCAAATATTAATTTTATGACAATGAATTTTTTTTAAGTTTTTCATACCGTTACTATAGCTATGAAAACATGTCCATCGTAAGATGAAAGCAATTCAATCCCCAATCCGTTCCAAGACTTCACAGCTCATGCCTGCAAACGCAGTTCACGCTCTCTCCATTTATTCTTTCTTCTGAGGTCTTTATCGAATTCTAAGCGCAAAAGTTCTATTATTGAATATTATAGGTGGCAGATTTTGGTATTCTTAGTAAAAGACATAGGTACTCTACTCCAAAACTGCCATTATCAATTCTATCCTTCAGGCAAGCATGGGCGTCCACAGACATTTTTCCAGGAAGGGGGGGGGGGGGCGAGTCGCAAAAAACTCTCAGATATACATAAGTTTCTAAAATATTTTTTTTTACATAACATAAATACAAATACACATAACAAATGGATACAAAAATATTTAAATTTGTGAAATAAATTACTAGTCCTTGTCGTCTGGGTTTGAATTGAAGAGGTAGGACAATTTTCTAATAACTCTTCCATAAATTGACACCATTTCTTCAATAAATTCCGATTTAGCAGTTTTACAATTTTTATTTTCAAATATTTGGTGTCTGTGTATACTTAAACTTAGATTACTCAATCGTTACGATAGGGAATATATCGCTAGCTGGCCATAAGAATACTGCTGGAAATTCAGTTTCAGCTTGAATTTATTATCTTTAAACTTTTAACTTAATTTTTATTTAATTTATATATACATATACAGTGTGGTGGCCACGACTCTCGAACATCGGACTTTAACATGTAAAATCACATAGTTTTAAATTTCCTGCTTCCTAATTATTTAAAAGCAAAAAGCTTCAAATAAAATTTTTAGGGCATAAAATATGAAATTAATTTTGCATGCTTTGTATCGGCACAAATTAGATCTGAAAATGACTAAAATTGACTCAAAACTATCGATAGCTATGAAATTGACGCAAAATTAAACAAATATTTGTCGTTCAATCTGTCAAAACTGTCAAAATAAATTCCTTATTTATTATTTCATTTATTTTGACAAATAAAACGTCAAACATATGTTTAATTTTGTTTCAATTTCATGCCTATCGATAGTTTTGAGGCAATTTTCGTCATTTTCAAATCTAATTTGTGTCGTTACAAAGTATGCAAAGTTAATTTATTGGTTCAGATGCAGAATGTTATGCCCTAAAACTTTTATTTCAAGCTTTTTTGCTTCAAATATTTAAGGAAGCAGGAAATTAAAAAAAATTTCGAGTCTTGGTCACCACCCTAGTTAATATTCAAGGAGGGGCGCGCGCCTCCCCTTGCCTCTCCCTGCGGACGCCCATGCAGGTAAGTTGTAACCATTCACATTCAGTGATGAGCTGTAATGTTGTTACATTTTCTTAGAATTGGCGAGCCCATTGTTAAAGTCGATTGACTTAATTATTTTATCCTAAAAACAACATCCCTCTTTTATAAAAACCTAATATTTGTACAAACAAAAACAATATCCAAATATGTTTTAATTTAAGCCATTTTTTGAAAATGAACAATGAAATTTGAGTGTCAGATCAGAACCTGAGACTTGTAGGGCTCGAAGCCATCGCATTAGCATGACACAAGGCTATCCACATTTTTATTGAACGGAAAAGAAAATATCGACATCGAACTGTCGAACACTTCAATTTTTGCATAACAATAGAACAAAAAAAATGTGACAAGAATAATGATATATTTATTTAATAAAACCAGAAAAAACAAATGAAATAATAAAAACAACAACAATTCAATTTTATTTCTGGCCGATAACATCAATTCCACTATTTCACATCGACATCGGCATTTAATTCTGATCACAGAAACAAATTTGCAAAAAAACACAGCGACGAGTTGTTAAAACCGTGTTCGCGTTATCTGTTTTCGAACTGGTTTCGTGACAGAGCTGATGTGCAACTGTTTGGTCAGTTTAAATCATTTTTGGGATTGTCCGGCAAGTTATGTGACGTGTCTATGTGTGGGTTGCTTAGTGATTTATACGATGTACGCACGGATTCACTTTGAAAGTTTTGTTTCAAAACTGATTGATTTTGGCAGTGAAGGGACATTGTAAAGGCGGATTTTATTTTCGTTGTTAAAGGGATTTAACAGGATAACAGTATATTTCGTACATTTAATTCCCGAGGACTACACCTGTTCTAGTGACTACCGAGATTTGCACATTTGCACGACGCGCCGAATGCTTTTAAAATAAAGCTACACATTTTTGATAAAATTTATGATTTTCTATTTTCATTTCAGCATAAATCAATACTCTAAAGCAGCGGTTCCCAATCTGAGAGGATCCGCAAGAGATTATTTTTTGCAATCAAATGTTTTATGATTTGTACTGTCTTGGTGTATTATTAGTATTACCATGGGATTTACAGCTGAAAATGCTTTGTAGCATTTCTATGTACATTAAATATGCACACCACATATCAGTGTACCTATCTTCTTTTACCGCTTAAATGCATTTTTTTCTTTTTCTATGTAGACATTTGTTATTCAATAATGAACGTATGTACATCGCTTGGTGCTACATATATTTTTTTTCTCATATGATTTCTCGTTTTTTTTAAACTCTACGTATCGGATATACACAATCCTCTTCACAGGAGTCCGTGGTATATTTCAGTTTAATATACAGGTCCTCTGTATGCAAAAGATTGGAAAATGCTGTTCTAAAGCACTGTACTAGGCCAACAATTGAGCAATCAATCACCTTTATTATATACTTTTTAAATTAAATTTATCTATTAGTAACAAGCAGCGGTATTAAAATGATGTAATCTAAATTAAATAAGACATGAGGATACATTTTATAAAATTTATTTTTTACTTGAACATTATTTGTTGTTTATTGCTCCAATACGACATATACAGGGTGTTAAAAAAGTTCCGGGACGGTGAAATATCTCGAGAAAAACAATTCGAATCAAGAAACCAAAAAACACGTGTTTCATATTTTGCAAAAACCTATCTAGGCACACCAAACACAAACCTCAACCCCCACCCCCAGGGGGTGGGGCGGAGGGCAACGTTGAAACCTTAAATGGGAACCCCCATTTTTTATTATAGATTCGTATTCTGCGAAAAAAAATAAGTTAATTTTATCTGAAACTTTTTTTCCAATTCGGAATAGATGGCGCTCTAAACGCAAAAATAAGTTTTGACATGATTCTGAAAGAAAAGTAAAAAACGGTCTAATATCACAAGAAATAAACATTGAATCAAATAAAAAAATAAACATAATCACAAGTAGCCACAAGCCTTTTTTTGCAAAATATGAAACACGTGTTTTTTGGTTTCTTGATTCGATGTGTATTTCTCGAGATATTTCACCGTCCCGGAACTTTTTTAACACCTGTATAATAAAAAAACTCCATAACGACCGGGGTGTTATATTCGGGCATTATGATTTATAACGTTTGTCCGCTCAAATTGCTCGATCAGTTCAGCCAGGCAACGATTGATTAATACTCTTATACGCATTACTATAATTATAAATAAAATAAAATAAATATATCATCACGCCTTCTACCCATTACTGGATGTGGCACTCTGCCGAAGCAGATCTCGGTAAGTGATATATTTTGCGCGTGAAGTACGGTTACCAGTCGTCAAATCACGGCCCCCAAAGATGTTAGTGGTGGAGGAGCCACAAGGGTAGTTTTTGAAATTATGAAAATTGTTTGTCGTCTGTGGGAATCGAACCAGGGTTTTCAGGATCCACAGGCCGACTTCATACCACTGAGCTAGCCACCCCATAAATTAATTATAATTATTATAAATTAAAACTACTGAAAAATAAAATCTTGTATGCACCACGAATATTATTAGATGATGATACCGTCGTCGTCTGTGCATTATCATCCACATAATGCCCTTGATGCAAAAATATTACAGCTATAATTGTTTGCTGAAAACTTATTACCTTTGTGAAGCTCATATGTCAACATTTATTTGGGACCTACTTACTAAGTTAATAGATTACGACTAAACTAAGAAAAAAATGTTTCTTTAATATTCTTATAACTTTTACTTAATTTAGAGAGAAGTAATTTCATATTTGGATAAAAGGCTCATTTTTATAATGAATACGGTTCCTTCATAATTTCTCACAAATTAAAATTATATGAATACTTCATAAATAAAAGCTGAACTTTCTCCATTCTAAAAATAACCATCTTCACGTAAACATATCTCCACTATTAAAAAACATCTATATAAGACAAAAATTCAAGAAGTAGAAAGAATTCCACCGGTGCAATGCTTGCTGAAAAGTGTGATTTATTTATTTTGTTCCTTCTGCTCATATGTCTCCCAGCTGGCTCTGCCGGAGCGGTTGGTACTACCGGTAGAGCTGTTGGCTGCAGGTGAGTTGCGACGACAGAATGTGGACTGACAGCCTGATTCAATATTTATACAACTCGAAGCCCAGTAACAACATCGTAAGTGCCTGCTCTACACCTATGGCACTGTCGGCGCGGTCGACAACAAGTACCAATAATAACATGCAGGAAATAAATAAATATTGAATTGTAGGAAAACATGCCAAGTTAGTTGAAGTAACAACACATAAAATAGTATATTACGTAACAAGCATCGAAATTGTAAGATAACGTGCGAGTGTATAAATTGAAAAACGAGGCGCGAGCGAGTTATGTGCACTACGACCACAAAATATTTAAAAAAAAAATTTACAAGAGCAATGTTGTTACACTTTGACAGCTGATGCGTGTTTGTAGACGTGCGTTGACGTTTGAGGTTAGGTATTGTACAACTGTACTAACCATATTATAAAAATATTAAATAATGCTAAAATATTAGTAAATAAGTAATTATTAATTTTTGAAAATAAGATGAAAATTGTTTGTCGCCTGTGGGAATCGAACCAAGGTTCTCAGGATCAACAGTCCGACTTCATACCACTGAGCTAGCCACCCCAAAACAAATTTCATAATTTCAAAAGCTACCCCTGTGGCTCCTCCATCACTAACATCTTTGGGGGCCGTGATTTGACGACTGGTAACCGCACTTCACGCGCAACATATATCACTTACCGAGATCTGCTTCGACAGAGTGCCACACCCAGTAATGGGTAGAAGGCGTGATGATATATTTATTTTTTTTATTTTAAAAAATAAGATTTATCTGTGCAAATGTGTTGAAAAATATGCCAAAACTTCAACCTAAATAATAATACAAATTCTTTTCATTTATTTTATTATTTTCTTTCATCGTAACGCCATCTGTTGTCAATCAGTGGAACTTCACCTGATATGTTAGAAGTGTACGTTATACTAACATATCAGTGTATGCTATGTTCAACTTTCCGTAGTAGTTTATGATGTTGTTACGGTTATTTTCATAAGTGGTCGTCTGAAAATGAAATTTTGAGTACCAGAAATTTGAAGTCAAACAAAGATATAATAAATAATTATATAGCAGAACAGATTTTGTTTTTAATTTTCCGGCTAATATGATAGGAAATTATTGCCATCGAAATTTTTTCGAGTTCTCTTTTTAAACCCTACTGAACCCAAAAACAATTCTAAAAAAGTCTGTATGTCTCTCTGGAAGCACGATGGAAACTTTCAGAGTTAACGCGCAACTAATAAATAATCACGCGGGTAGCGGACCACCAGGAAGTATTTAGGCTCGACTTGCTACGAGTATGAATTGGAAATGGAACAGAATATTATTTAAATAATTGAACAATAACGCAACTATAACCGGCGAGAACTTACTGCATGGTCAATAATAAAATAACAAGACGAATTCCACTATAACAAAATTATGTAAACTTTAATAGAATAAATCACAACGAAATGAAAGTTATATAATACAAAATAATTTACTTTTAGATCCGTGAATCTCTATAATCCAAAAGTCGCTAAAACTAATTTACAAACAACTCAATTTCAGTCTGTTACAACGCAACCAATAATTACTTCGCAATCGCTCAATTTAACAACAAACAAAAATCAACTTACATGTGCTTACATCAGTTTGCAATTCAAGAACCTTCTTAGTACCAACTAGATACTTCAACATTTGACGAGAGAGTGAGAGCGACACTTTATATTTTCCGTTTTTTATGGCTTTAAGGGCAGGACACTACTTACAGAAGTTCTCAAAATTGCTTGCTGGAGCTATTCTCGCCATAAGGAAATGCTTGACCTTTAAACTTACATTTCTCTTATACAGAAAACTTTATATTTAAGCTTATTATAATAAAAATTAGTTTAAGTGATATCATCACTTTATTGACGGATCTTTTAAAGTTTTTATGTTTATTTCGTAAACGGTAGTGTTTATCACAAAATACGTAATAATTAAAATTTACCATAATTAGATTTAACACAACTTTTGTTTGAGATATTTTTCGAAATTATTATGCATAAGTTTTATCTATTCATTTGTTTTAAGTTATAATAAGATTTTAATAATTTTGAAAATCGTTGTTATTGTATAATAAAACATGTGAAGAATACAACTAACTTATCAAAATCGTAATATAAATTAGAGATCATTCAAAAATGAGTGTCAAAATGACACTTACGCGTTCGTCATTTGTTTTTGTCAAAAGTTACTGAATATATGTCTAGTTTTGTTTTAAATTAATGGTGGTATTCTATGTAAACTCATAAGTTTTATAGATCCGTAAATCTATAAATAATGAAAAAAATCGTAACGAAACTTCTGACTATGGAATATTTTCTGTATATCAAGAAATATTGATGTGATCCATAACCTTATTAATTTTTAACAGAATTCCACCATAAAGCTCTCGGGCAGAGTATTCTAATAAAAGTGTGAACATGATAATTAAGCGATTGTCCACTGTTTTTCCAGAATTTGTTGATATTATACCGATTAATATAAAATTAAAGCCCTCATAGAGAAAAATTATTTAAACATTGATCGGTAAAGTAATGTGGTGACCACATCAGGGTTTTCTATTCCGATACCAATTAACAATAAAACTATTGTCCGGTAGCATAAAGGAATTTAAAATTTTGAAAGTGGTTCAAATTATAACATAACCAATGACCTAACAGATTTATGAACGTAATTATAGAAATTTTTCCTTCCTTTATATTACCGGACATTACCTGACAAAAGCAAGTTTTACTGGGCTCGTTTACTTCCTTTTCATCCGGTTTTTTAAAGGACGGAATACATTTACATCCACAGTAAATGTATTTAATCTAACAAATTCGAATCAATATTATTTATTATATGGCATATTACTTTCAAAAGTTAAACTATCATTTGAATGAATCAATTTTATTTACTTTGGAAGTAAATTAATTTGTCGTTGAAAATCCGACCATTAATCTACAAAATGCTTACTGAGCAAACTCGAACTATTAAACTCGAATTGAAAACATATGCATTAGTGAATGCATGTCTGGAGAAATATATAGGTTTTACTGATTGGCGATAAAACATTTCAAAAAGAGAATTTAAAGCTAAACTTAACAGCAAGTAGTACTTTTCAGTTTACACTCTACTAAAATCTACATAAAAATAATAACTTAATTCCAAAATCAAAAAAGAAAGTATGCATGTGATTACCATTTAAAATACAAAATTTCATTTTCTAAATTTTATAATTTCCCTTGAGAAGAGTTAGATGTTCTAGAATATTTAATTAATTAATATGTAAAATAATTGCACACAGCTACAAAAGAATTACATATAATAATAATTTTAGAGCTGATGAATGTGTTGTACGTTCGAAACGTCCTATAATAAAAAACGTTTTATATTGGATCTTAAAGCCTTTTTATTTATATTTATTAATTTTACAAATAAAGAAGCTTTCGTGAAATCCTTATATTGCAAGTTGAAAGTATTACTTGTATTATTAGATAATTCACAATCTAGATAGGTATTTCTCGTATATTTCTAAATATCTATCAATTTTTTTCAGTTTTCGCAACCTTTACGTCTATAAGTAATATTCACTATTGAAGACTCAATTAATCGATATTACAAAAATTTATGGAGTAGCTGGCTCAGTGGTAACAATTTTCGCCACATTAAAATTACCTCTGTGGCTCCCCCCAACTCTGATAACCGCACTTCACGTGCATAAATATATCACTTATCAAGATCTGCTACGGCAGAATTTCACAACCAGTAATGGGTAAAAGGAGTGATGATATATTTATTTATTTTATAAATTGCAATATTATAAGAAATAGTTTTCCCTATGTATTTCTGCCTGAAGAATACAAAACGCCGTATAAACATTTTCAATATTCTTGAGCAAAATACTGACAAATTATATTATAGCCAATCTTATAACAGTAAAGTTAATAAGATAAAACGATCACTTTAAAAATAAAACACAAACTTAAACCATATCAATTGTTTCACTCTTACTGTTATATTATAGTTTCCATTTGAGTTACTAATAAGAGACGACTTGAAAAATCTGCTAGAAGTACTGCGTACCGTGATGTATCTAAAGGTAGAAAATGGAATGAAAAATATTATTCTTTAGAAATGGATACAAATCTTTCCGACGTGTTATTAGCCAGTCTGCCGTCCAAGAAGGGCAAGAAGTGTCGTTGTACACCGGATATCCTTATTCAAGGCCCCAGATCCGATTACAAGTAACAAATCCGTTTCGAAATGACCCAACTTGACCTAATGGCCTATTCGAATTCTACTGTGATGGTCGGTGCACGCAATTTCAATCGATCTGGCCCCTGTCGCTCTAACACGCGGCGAGAACTAGAAATTCGTGGAATTGAAATATCAAACGAAAAAACATCGTCAACTCTAGTTAGCTAATAAGATTATTAGGAAATAATTCTCCAGCAGCAGAATGTTGCTAACTAGAAAAGTTATAACGACTCTTTTCATTAAGTAGTCCAAATATCCAGATATGTACTTTGAGGACATAGTATTTTATTTCATTTTTTTCTGTTTCCTTAGCATTTTACACTAAAAGAAAGTATTTTATTTTTAGATCTCTTTTTATTTTCTCAAATAATATCAAAGGATGTTACGAATTCATTGATTCACTATAATTTCTTGTATACGTTTCATTTAACGTGTAACAGGGCCAGGTCAGCTGCATTAGTTAACCTTGTTACGCGATTTGTAATGCCATCTCTTGCTGTCCCAAATCAACGAAACCAATTTAAAATTAATAACGGGAATCATAGTAGGTAATATTTAAATGGTTGACATTGTTAAACAGATTACATATTTAAATTTTTGACAAACATATCTGTCGTTATTATATCTATATTTAATGGTGAGTAGGTATCTTTTATCATTTTATATTTGATCTTAAACTATTGTATAATTTTAGGAGTGTGTGGTACCACATTGTAGTAGGAAAATAATTTATAAGAATGTGTTTTTCCATGTTTTACCACGGAATAATATATTACGGAAAACATTACTGGAAAACATTAATAGAAATGATTTAATTGATGTATTCTATAGTACACGGTGATCAAAAGGAATTGTTATAGTTGGCAATACAATTCCAGAGATCTTTTTATTCCACAGTTGGCAAAACGTCAGATAAAGGCGGAAATGCTATTTGACATTTCTAATAAATACAAATAGGTTATGTCAGGAGTCTGACAGCTAATAGAATTTTGACTTTTTAAGTAATAGAAATATTTTAGAAATGAATGTAATAATAAATGTACTCAAATTTAAATTTTAAATGTCACTGTCAACAACAGGAAATGAATTTATGTATCAGGCTTATCAATTTCAAGTAGTTTTTTTTATTGCCAACTGTAACAATTCCTTTTGATCACTCTGCAGTAGTAGTACTCTTAAGCACAATGTCGTATGTAGTCTTCATTTTCAAAATGACAGTATCGATACACATCATCAAAAAAATTAAACATTGGAGCTCTTCCACATATTGACCAATGTAAGTAATTAATACAAAATTGTGAAATTTGAAAATTTTATAATTATGAAAATTCTTTTATAGTAAATATAAATTCATTTTCAACAATTCGGGATGAATATATCACATCTCTATCAATAATAACAGTAACAGAAATATATAAGAATACGAATACTGAAGAAAGTAGCGAAATGGTAAATAAGGCGAAAAATATACATTATTCATATTTATTTGTATTGCATACTAGTACGTGTTTAATTAATATTTTAAATATTATTCAATAAAACTAGTTTTTTGCTAATTGTTTATTTTTGTTGTTTTGTAATATATTTTTATTTTAATTATTTTGAAATATTTTAGTTATTACGATTACGAGAATGATAAATATGTATCCTATATTATCGGTATTTTTAATAATAATTACTTGGGGCAACAAGAGATGTCGCCAGTAACTGCGTAACAATCTTTTGTTATAGCTGTCCCTTCTTCTATGGTTACTTGTTCAGTGACATGTAACAAGGGATTCACAATTTCCATAGTTACTAATTGCAGCAATGTACGACTGCTAAACTCCATTCCCTGTATGAAAACGATTACGTCATATGTGGACGAGGTTATCATAAATACGATGAAATATAGCTATCTTTCTTTAATAATATTATTCGTACCTATGCGAATGGTATTAACGTATGTCTTAATAAGTAAAGACACACGATTCATGTTTTTTCACGTTCTATCACATTTATTATTTTAATGAAAATGTATGTCAATTCTTACAAATACGAAAATTTATATTTACTTTGTTCACATTTGTTTATAAAATAAAAATAGAGACCTATGGTCATGATTTTGTTATTTTCTCCTCTGTCATTTCTAAGTTTGTGACATTTTTGATACATAAATACAGACCGAGAAATAAGAAATGGCTAGAAATATTTTGAGTAATCAAATGCAGAAATGCGTTTCGTCATATTCATGATTATTTTGCACTGGAGTTAGAGAATCGAGGATTTTTAATTAATTTAACTGTAGTACAAGAGGTAATGGGTATTGTATATTGTATTTTCATATACGAGTATCATTTATTTATTTATATATATATATATATATATATATATATATATATATATATATATATATATATATATATAAATAATACATATAAAAATGTATATTGCTTTGAGTTTTATTTTACAAAATTATATATTTCAATAAGGAAGGTAATATTTTTCGTGCGTTAAGATAAATTTATATTTCGTTTTTATTTAATATATGCAGAATTTGGTTTCATTTACAAACTATTTAAATTTTATAAAGTAATAAATATTTTAATCTGACATTTACATTTTAGGTTATGTTTTAAAAATATCAATCCAATACCAATGTAAACGTTTTAAGTACAAAATCTTGAATCACATGGATACCGAATGTGACGTAATAGTTTTCATACAGGGAATGAAGTATATGAAACATTGACAATTACACTCTCATCTATCAACGTAATGTAGAAGATATCTGTGGAGCAATCTTAAAAACAAAATTGTTGCGCTTTGTCATTAGAAACGCGCGACAAAATTTCCTTTCCGATGGCAACGCGCGAAACAGATATTAAATGCGTGCTTGCTTCAATAATTACCAGGGATATAAACAAAATAATTTAAGATGCAATCACAGAAAAAATGTGTAGCACGAGCGGAAAGTGTCTTTGTTTCTCTTACACTATTGCAGTTGTCGTCTTTGGCTCGCGCTGCAATTACCATGTTCGAGTAACCATGAATCACTTTACGCTTTTAATACACAAATAATTATATTGCACCGGCATATGAGCGTTTCATTTAAAATAGAACAAAGGCTGTCACTGTCATGTAAATTTACCTGGCAATTAGGGTTGTTTTCTTGATGTTTTTGAAAATGGTACGATTTAAAATGTTTTTTTCCTTAGTAAACGACGTACAATAGATTTGCTTACACTCGCAACCTGCCCTATCATTTTCGTAGATAAAATCTAATATTATTATTATTTATTTATTTTTTTAGGCTTCCTGGTTGACTAGCTGCTATGGTCATATGCCCCCATTACGCCCTGATCCTGCGTTTTTTAGATCTTAGAGTCAACAGCAACACGGGTTTCTCTGGACGGTTACCCATCCAAATACTACCCGCGCGCAACGTTACTTAAGATAGTACTAGTGTGACGGTGTCGCCATCGGTTGTCGAAACTGACGCTCAAAAAATTATAAAAATTGAATAAAATAAGTGTTTTATACCTATTATGATGTGAATATCATAAATTGTTAATAGGTTGTTGGTCTAGTGAATTCCACCGTGTGGTGTTGCCATTATAAATAGGAATTCTTAATTTTTCGTTAAAAACAAGGCTTTGTATGGCTATATATCCATTACTAAACGATCAAAAACTTTCTCCTTCTGATACAATATACATGGATAGTTCTAGAATATCATACTAGTTTTTCAAATAAAACTGCAAAATTTTAGAGGTACACAAACCAAATATGTGCGATTCTGAATGATGATCGCCATAATGAACGCAACTTTACAAGCGAATATATTTGTTCACAGACGATGAATGTGTTTCATATTTTAACAGGATGCGTATGACTATCCAATGTTGACGTGCGCAAAATTTCATTCAGATCTGCAAAAAAAAAATTCACGCTAGTAATACCTTTACTCGCGTTATCGCATAGATTAGTTCCAACGAGTGCAGCCATGGCCGTTGATAAATAATCATCGTAATAATTTCTGCCATTTTCACCTAGTATACATTATTTTTAACTTCGAATTCAACCAATACAACCCTAATTGACAGATAAATTAACTTGATTATGATAGTCCATCCTCTGTTTTAAATGGAACGCTCTTATATACTCGTATTACTGTCATTTAGTTACTATGGAAATTGTAAATTCCACGTTTCACGTTAAATAAAAGCTACGGTATTTACGAGTATATGACCACCGAAAACTTTAATATCATTGTACTAACACTTAAGTGTAGAAAATAATCACTTTCACACGCAAATGAGTGCGAAATGTGAGTCGTATGGAAATGTATATTTCTTTTAAACGTTACATTTAAATACTCAAAACATTAATTTATGAAAATGAACACATGTCGATAGATCATAATCAGAGCTGGGCAAGCTACTTAAAAAAAGTAGCTAAGCTACAGCTACAGCTATTCTTTAAAAAAGTAGCTAAGCTACAGCTATAAGCTATATTTTGTAAAATATAGCTAAGCTACAGCTAAAAGCTTTCGTTAAAGTAGCTGTTAAATTTTAAAGCTACTTTTTTAAATTATTGTGAAATAATTAAATTTGCCATTGTCATATGATCAGTCTTTTGTTATAATGACTGTTAATTTACTATTATGTACATAAATATCAAAAATAGCAAATACCATCTGGCACCTACTGTGTATTTTTGCGTATTAGAGCCAGTTAGAACCGGCAAGAAATAATTATTTTGTGTGGGTTTAGCTTGTACGCCTGCGTACTTTGTTGACCTTCTGCTTAAAAAGTAGCTTTAAGCTACAAAAAGTAACTTTAAAAGTAGCTTCAGTTGTTATTTTTAAGCTAATAGAAAAAAAAGTAGCTAGCTACAAGCTACAGCTATATTTTTTCACAGTTAGTTCACTGAATCATTACCCCATTAAATATTATTAAACATAAATAAATAATTGTAATTAAGACAAACCATAGGTGGGGAACTTTTTTACCATTGGATGGCATATTAAAATTATGCCCTACATTGACTTGACGATGAAGAAAAATATTCGAAATCATATAGTAATTCATAATTCGTAGAAATCGAATAGCAAACTTATGAAGTGAACCAGTTGTTTTATACAACTAAAACTAAATATATAAAATGCCGCCCCAAAATATGTGCCGCCCGGTGCGGACCGCACCCACCGCCTCCCCCCCTAGGTACGCCACTGTCTACAAACTATCATAAACATTTTCTACTTAATACTAGTTTAACGGAATGTGTTTCTTTTAGATATGGTTCTGATTGGTATGGCTTCAGAGTTAAATAAATTGGAACTGCCAACAACTTTGGGAAACTATTAAGAATCACTGTCATTTTTGTCACTCAACTTCCATTTCCGAGTGCTTTGATTTGATACTACTTTTGAAAGGATTTAAAACAACTTTTGTAAAAACAATTTAAAATCGCTCAAGTATCATTTTGCTATTTCTGCAGTACTATTCTTCCCCGTTGTTTTAATTTGATACCAGAGCCACTTTGATCTCTGAATGATAAATTATTTGTTTACTTTAATTAGTTGTACTTGTTACGCTCTTATTAAAATTTTAAGTAGCAATCCATCATGAAGGGTAAATTATTTCACAATAAATACTTTATTTGCATCAATCGATTGTATTCTGATATTTTTTATTTAGATAAATATTTCTCGTTGTTTCCAATTTCCTCGTATCGCTCTCAGAATTCCTGTCCCAGTGTAATGAAAAATAATATGGTCCTCTGCCACTTCCAAATAATCAACATTAAACACTGTAAACCAGATACTAAATCTGTTTCTGTAAAGTTTATCTCTGAATCGTAATTACATCTTTGTTGAACCGTGTGAAGAGCATCAAAAGCGCGAAGGCAAAATATCAGAGTCAAAGCATCTACAAAGTTAATCCTGGCGTTGTTGTTGCAGGTGCCATGAATACCTACTACCACTACCCACTGCCGCCGCTATCCCACTGTGGCGTTGGCATCGCAAACTCAGCTGCTGTTAGCTGCTTCAAGCTGCTGTAGGAAGCGTTCAGCACCAATGCGGCCTGAATGAATATTCAACGTGATTTAAAATTCGTTTGATACGCTCATCATTCAAAATTAGATTATATACCAATACATCTTCGTACAACTATTGATTACAATAACAAATTTGCATTCAGGAAGATTTTTTGGAAGTCTTTAAAGGAATTAGCATTTGCGTGTTGAGGATAAAACAATGAAGAGGAAGTCTTTTGTAATTTGTAATGCAAGAGTATTTTAAAACTTTGTAATTACTTGCGGAGATAATTAACTATTATACTTTTCAATTTAAATTTAGTTTCATGAGTTTATGAATAAGTATTTTACAGTTGTATTCAGTCTATTTTGTTTTTTCTCGTAATTGTAAAATAAAATATATTTCTATATCTACTAATTATGCAAGACATTACTCTGGTAATTTGCATAAACGACACTTTCAATTTCAACAATTTTTCTAGTAATGAAAACTTTCCGTGTAATTTAATAATTTCAAGATCAATGTTTCTCCAACGATGTAGTAAAAATTCTCGGGAAATAAGTTTCTTGAGTCTATAAATTGTACCTCTAAAATAACTTTAAACAACTCCGAGGGAATAAAAACTACGAAACAACTAAAACAAAGAAAGTAAAGTTTCACAAAGGAATCCAGCACTTTTCCTGCTCATAAATAAAGGATAACAAGCGATATATCACCAAAATATATCCCCTGCATGACTCTTATCCTGAAAGTTGATTTGATGCTCTTTAATAAACAATTTTCTAAGGTATCTGCAACAAAGGATGCATACGGTCTTTCCAAAAGAATCGATAGAATACAATGGACTATAAGACTCTATAAATTTTGTATTAATCCATCACGACGGTTCCCCCAGGCATATAAAAATATAAATTTAAACAGGCACTTTCTAAACATACCAGTGTGCTTAGAAATGTGTATAATATTGCAAATGCATAAAATACTGACAAGATCGGCATATATATTTCTCCTTATCAAAAGGAGTAGCTAGCTCAGTGGTATCAAGTCAGCCTGTGAATTCTGAAAACCCTGGTTCGATTCCCACAGGCGACAAACAAAGCGTGATGTGTGCCAAATGTAAGCATTTTTCAATTAAATTTTGGCCATTAAAATGATATAATTTATAAGGTATCGCGCTGGCCTGTTTTTTAGCCCGACCCAAGGCGCCCTTTTGGAGACAGCGCCTTAGGACTATAGCCCAGTTAGCCTACTGGTTAAAAGATGGCATTGATCTGAATAAAATATGGCGTGTGCTTGAAAAAAATTTTCCAATTTAACAATTTTGCTAAAACACTTGTCTCTCTTTCTTTTCATTCAAACATACAGTTATATTTATTATTTTAATGATGTCGCGAAAATTTTATTAGGGAAATACAAATTTGGCACTAATTATCCTTCACCTCATTACAAAATAACAAAAATGACTAGAACAAATAATAATAATAATAATAATAATAATGGGGTAGCTAGCTCAGTGAAATCAAGTCGGCCTGTGGATCCTGAGAACCCTGGTTCGATTCCCACAGGCGACAAACAATTTTCATGATTTTAAACTAACCCTGTGCCTCCCCCACCACTAATATCTTTGGGGCCGTGATTTTACGACTGGTAACCGCACTTCACGCGCAATATATATCAATTACCGAGATCTGCTGCGGCAGAGTGCCACGCCCAGTAATGGGTAGAAGGCGTGATGATTTATTTATTTATTTTTTATTTTTCTTATCAAATATGACCAAATAAGTATAAAGAAAAATACTTCAAATAACGGAACATAGATATTAAATTTCTAGAAGTTTTATTTGAAGCATTGCTCTCTAAAATAATTTAGGACCTTTGACGGAAAAAACAAAGCTTTTATACCAGTTTCTGGTTTTCTTGTTTTTAATTAAATAATATAATAAAACATTTACAAATTTAGACAATAAAACAACAAACAAATAATGCCGAGAACATAGTTTTTTTTTATTATTACTTCTATTTTAACAGTGGGGAATATACATTCAATATTTTTAGATGAGCTATTTTTTTTTGTGGCTTCTTGGTGGAACAACTACCAAGATCATATGGCGCCATTATGCCCTGATCCGTGTTTTTAGGTCTTATTCCGTTAGCATCAACGATGGCCACCCATCCATATACGAGTACTACCTAAGTAAAATAGCTCATTCGTACTTTCCTTATAACTCGTTGTGGAACCAATGTATAAGAAAATGTTATTAAAGAAAAACCGCATGTAGTGCTACGCTGGTCCACTGTACGAAAGGACAGATACGATTGATGTACGTTAGACGGACACACCTTCTAAATATGTTCTCCTTACTCTAACCTCACTTCAACTAGAGCAGATTTCAAAAAGAAATTCACACGCCAGTAGACGACTCCCTTAACTCGCGTTAGATACGCTATTAAAAAGAATTATATTTAAAACACTAGCACATTGATTAATTATTGTATTAAATAAGTTATAATTTATTAATTTTTGAAAAAGCTATGAGCGTTCGCCGGGATTTGAACCCAGAACATCGCTGATGTTAGGTGGCAGAATTTTATTAAATGTTTTATTGTTATTGTCGTGTTGCATATATCGCATTGAACTGGCTGGTTGTTGTGAATAGGCTTTCTTGAATTGTCTTAATTTTGCCATTGTTGCCATGCGTATTAATTATACTAAAGCGTTTAAAACATAAAAAAAACGCGTCGGTCTCGTGATATGGTAAGAAAGAACTCCATGCGCTTGGTAATCCACTTCCTGAAACTTTTTCTTTGTCAGTACCATGTTTTGGAGTTGTTATCAAAAACTCTTTCACAATACCCATAAAATAGTTAAATATTATTAAAGTTAAATTTACTACTTGAAAATAGATATAAAATAATAACAAGGATTAGGATTAAAATTGAAAATATTATTTTAATTCTCTAATCATATCATTTTTAAATTTTCTGTCGTATCTTGTGATCTATGCATTTTTCTGGTCATACAAAAGCATCATTCAATTAGACGATGAATGTTCGGTAGAAAACACCCTGTAGATGTGCAAAGCAACTCTTAGTCACTCTTAATCAAGAGCCAATATTAAAATTTAAATTGGCTACGTTCGACGAAAATCAATCCAAGAACCTTTTGAAAAACAAAAGTGCAATTCACGTCTATAAATTAAAACAATGAAAACATTAATTTGAGCAGATTTCATAACGAAAGGCAATAATGACTACTTATTTTAATATTTATAGATCGTAGTAATTTCCTTGAAAGTTATCTGTTTGATTTACATAGAAAAAAGGTGTTTCTTCATAATGAAAAGTTATTTTCCGTGGTGAATGTCAACTTTTTACACTTCCCACAAATGTTCCTTTGTGCAACGTTTTTTTCAAATTTCCTTTATGCATAATTATGTAAACAACCTTACAGCATATATACGCAGAGATACAAAACTTGTGAAGAGATAGAAACACAATATCTATTTTACTTTAGCGCATGGAAATTTCTTGAATATTAAAAAAGCAAAAATACATGAAAGCTGGCGGAACAAGTAGTCTAGATTCTATATTCCGATAGAAGAAGAATATAAATTAAATAAAAAAATAGGCTCTCAATTTTCATTTAAATCAGTTTAGATTTAAGAGGTTTCACCACACTAATGGAATAAATAATATGATTAGAATTTTCAACTTCAATTTCATGCAAATTTTACAAATCATCCAAATTTATAACTATATAAAGAACATCATCACGCCTTATACTCATTACTGTGTATGGTGTCTATCATAGTAGATCTCCGTAGTTGATATATTTTGCGCGTTAAGTGCGGTTACCAATTGTCAAATCAAATATGTTAGTGGAGAGAAAGTCACAGGGCTAATTTAATCAACAAACCCACACGATACGACTAAGCTATCTTCCCTATAAAGGCCATTCCATTTCATTTCGTAAAATTTGTTTACGGAACAAGACAAACCGAGATCTGCATAGTGTAGTTGGTAAGACTCTTCACCGGAAATTAAGAGTCCCGGGTCCAAATTACAGCGATGCCCGAATTTTTCTCTCTAAAATAATACTCTAAAACGGCGCTTCCCAAACTATAGACCGCGGCCCTCTTGAGAGACCTTAGTTTTGTTAAGAGGGCCGCGAAATAATGAAAACTAAATTGTAATGTTTTAAGATAATTATTTTTATCTTATGCCTGTTTTACACTGAGCAATATTGCAAGTGCAACTGCAACTTTCAACAAGTTGAAGCAATATTGAACGAATGTAATACAGAAATTGCAAATGCAAGAGACAGAAGTAATCTTGCATCAACCTCTTGCACGAATTAGAACATGTTCTAATTTTTGCAAGATTTGCAAGGCCACTGTTAGTTGACAAATCACTCATTAGTGTAGGTTTACAAATTTAACTTCTTGCGTATTCCGGCGCTTCATGTATATTAGTACTATGTTTATTCGTATAAGTTTCAATTATTAAATATATATATATAAAATAACTGATAAATATTACAGTAGTAATTTATGACACAAGGACGAAAAATGCAGTTTCGACGAGACGAAGTCAAGTTGGGTAACCGCATGAGTACGCTAAGCTTTTTTGTCAAAGTCTCAAACATTATTTTTTATTCAATTGCAAGGAATTGTTTTAACTTTTTTGTTATTCAAATATTATTTTACATACGGCAAAATATCACCTAGCAACCACAGCCCACATTAATACTTCATTAAGGGCCAGTTTTTCAAATACAGATTAATGTTAATCATGATTAACGTTAATCGAGAGTAAACCGGTGATTGAAATACTGGCCCTAAAAAGATTAACTTTTAGTATAAATATCATAACCAAAAAAACATAATTTTTTAAACTATAGAGTAAAATAATATATTATGTTTATATTATGAAATTTGTATCGATGAGAACCGCGAATTATTATAAAGGGAATCTTTTTAGTCATAAATTTGGTAACCCCTGTTGAAAGATATAGGTACGTTACTAATTTTATTTGTCTTTAATATTTATGTCCAACTATTCTGACACTTCTCATCTTTTTACCAAATGTTAATATTAACAGATTATTAGAATACAATTTTATCATTTGACGATGTATCTATGCTAAGAAACAAGTATGTTTCTAAGATGTAACTATGTACTAAAAATAAAATGTTGATAATTAATTATCCAATAATCAAAATATTGAAGAATCTTACGTAGACACCCAAAATAATTACCTGGAGAAAAAATATTGCAATTATATTAAAAGTGTTTTGAATATTACTTTTTAATAATTTTTTTAACTTAAAATATTTAATTCAATTTGAATATTTTATGAATACTGTAGTACAACATTTCTATTTAAAATATTTTCCGATCAATCTTGAAAGTAGTTCTAAATAAGAAAGTCTCTTTTTATTTACTATTTCAAATATCGTAGCACAACATAAACAAATAATGAAAAACTAAAAAGCAGCACTTATGACTTGGCATAAAGATAACAATTTTAGTGCGATTATAGAACCTAGTAAAATAAACGAATCCAAGCCTAGATCATAAAACCTTACGAGTTGAACCGAGGCGGTTATAACCGCTCGTATAACCACCCGTAACCACTAACAAAATATCCGTAACCGCGGTAGATGCGTGGTCTGTGCGTTTACTAATCCGAATATGATAAGTTTCGTGTTTCGCACTGGTATAGCCGCTATTCTCGCAGTAAATTCATTTTAAGGTAGATTTATACATGCATATAAATTCGCAATTTAAATTGCAAATTACTTTCTTGTGCATTTTACATGTGCTAGGTACCTTCTCGGTTTATCTACTTTATTTTGGTAGCGGTGGAGCTTAACCAAAGTATTGATCAATCTAGGTGGCTATTACGAAGACGTCTGTGAACACAAATCTTACCTACGCCAGTTTTACACCTTCCCACTTAGATATAATGGCTGGTATTCTGTTAGCTATTTTAAGTCTCTCAAAGAAAAATTGCTAGTTTATTTTCACCTTGATATTTGATGGAAGGAAAGATACTGTCAAGAAGTTAAGCTTCCTACTTTATTTACAACACTTTTATAAATTGCGGCCTTCAGATTTAATTTCTTATTTTCTTTACAAATATATTCTTACTTTAAACTATAAATAAACATATCATCACGCCTTCTATCCATTACTGTGTGTTGCGTTATGTGTCATTTTTTAAATTATATCTTCAATGAAATATAAACTTTAAATTTGGTTTTAATAAATAAAAATACATTGATTGTTTTATAGCAATGACATAATATTATATTATAATTAATATTATTAATATTATAATTATTTTAAACATTGGTAGCATTAATAATAATCTTGTGAATATGTGAAGCATATATTATCAAGAACATGGCTGTTTCGATGAACTATGCCATCATCCTAAGACAAACAATATGTATAAACATTAAAAAGTATAACAAAATACAACACACGAGTACATACATTCATCCACCTAAACCAAAGCTGAATTAGTCTTCTTGGGGCTCTACTCTGGATTTATATATATATATATATATATATATATATATATATATATATATATATATATATATATATATATATATATATATATATATATATATACGAGCCCTGTCTCACATCAGTTCACTCGAATCTTATTTTTTCTTTTGATTTTTGATTTTTGATTTTGCAGTTTTATTTCTCGTGTTCTATGGAAGAGAATTAAATGATATTTTAATGAGACATATACTAATATATTGTTAATACACAGATAAAATTATAAGTCAAACGATAAACACATAACAGCCATTGCGATTATTACAACCATTTGAAGATAGTTAATATGAATTTCAGAATGTAGTTTTCATATTGTTGTTAGTGGTCCATCAATTTTTGGGGTAAAAACTGAAATATTAATCAAAATTCCTATATAAACGGTTTTGTTCTTTATATACTTCAAAATTCGTATTACTCAAATTAACGCTACGCCGTTAATTTTTATTCAAATGACTTGCATTTTAGTCTGCTTGAAAGCTTATTTTATTAGCTTTCCGGTAGTTATCTTGAAATATTTTTAGCTTGAACATATAAAAAGTTATACATAAAAGTATCAAAAAAGGCATTTTCCTCATTTAAACTACATGTAAATTTTGACGCCTCTACAGGCACGTGTTAATGTCATTTTTCGGACCTGCGATGATGGCTCAATTTTTTTTTTTTTCTGAGTAGATTTAGATGGGGAGAGCAACAAATTTCCGACTTCGCCAAAATAACGGACACCTTAATATATATATATATATATATATATATATATATATATATATATATATATATATATATATATATATATATATATATATATATATATATATATATATATATATATATATTTATGTTTGATTCATTTTTGACTATGATATTGACAGCATACCGACCCTTTAGTCTCTATGAGGGTCAACGAGTTAAGAAAAATAATATAAAGGTGTGACTGGAAATATTTTTTTATATAGGAATATAAATTGTACCCATTTATCACATTGGACAAGAATACAAATTGACTTTTGATAGCAGCCAGTTGGGAAATTTGAGAAGAGAGAGATCTGGCCACCCTTTCCTCCCGTCGAAATAAAAATGTATTATTTTTCAGTAAATATTACACCATACGCAAATCTATAAATATATGAAGCCATCTAAATTAATATTTGGAAACCAGTGAATTTTATCCAAATATTAGAATAGAATATTATTTCAATTGCTTTTATTCTTTTTCCTACAACTGTGCGATTTCTTTGTTATTACGTAACTATAATTGCCTTGGTTACGTATGGAAAGTAGATGAATGCAGACCAAGTGCGTTTCCGAAAGCATAGAAACACTAGTGCGGAAAGTGCTTCATTACGTAACTGTCAAAAGAATATTGTTTTGACAGCGATTTAAATTTCGCGCCGAGCGCGGAATTCATATTTTGACCACAGACGCTTATGGAAGAAGAAGATACGGTGAACCAGCGCTAGTAAATATGCAGTAGTATATTTTGACGTTTATAAACGTTACCTTAATTTGCAGTATATCTAATCTGTAGACAATTAATAAAAAGAACCGAACAAAGTAAAATATATCGATAAATGGTTTTATTTCTTCCGTACCTGTTCATATTATTACCAGTAATATTATTGGTAACAATTTCGGAAGCTTCAGAAGTACCAGCAGCAGGTTGATTGTCATTGTCGAAAATAGATCCAACATAGTATGATCCGGAGCTTCAATTATCTTTGGAGGTGTTAATGATAAAGAAGAATCTCTCACTGTACTATTCCAATCAAGATGATTTTGAAGAAATTATTTTGACGTTAGTGAAATATTTTTATATAACGTAGAACAATGTGCAAGCAATCAACAAACAAACCATAGCAACGCCGTAAAACATTGTTGTCATGTAATATCATTAAAATTTTATAAATTTTATAAATTTTAATAATATTTTAGTGATTTACTAAATCGCACAGTTGTAGGAAAAATGTTGTTTATAACACGTGCCGAAAAAGGTTACATGCTCGTGCAGATTTAAATTCTGCACTTGCACGTAACGAGCCTTTTTCGGCACTTGTTATAAAAATAACTATTCAATAACGATATGTTCAGTTGAGTGCTCTTTTACCATATTAAAATCGTTGAAAACATATTTATATTCTACAATGACATAGATAAGGTTGTTGGGATCGGAATAGTTTTATTGTTTATTTATCGCGATAAATTCTAGATCTCATGGAAGTAATAAATAATTTTGCATTGTAAAATTCACGAAAAATTCAATTATGAGATATGTAGATGCGTGATATATGTGACTTTTATTTCTAACGGAAAATTAATCTTTCGCTTCATGTACACCTTCTTTTTGATTAAACTTCTGTTCATTTATTTTATCAAATATAGTATTCATTATTTTATTTTTATTTATATTTGAGTCCTCCGCCGTCAAACAATCCCAGATCCACCTCTGACAGCAACTGGCTTATCACTCTCAAAGATATTAGTAAATAAAAAGCCACAGGAATAATTTTAATAAGATGAAAATCAGTTTTCCACTGTGTAAATCATACTGGGTTTCTTATTTCTACCGTCCGGTGTGTTGCCACGAAACTGTTCACTGATATCATATATATTTTTCTTATTTTCAAATACTAGTCCGCAGCCTGTGTTGTTTTTATAGACCATCTCAAATGGGAAGATATTACGTTGTCACTGAAATCCTGACAAGGCACAGCAAGCGAAATATGTTGTTGTGTTCTTGAGATATATTGAACATATAAGAACAAAATAAGTACCTAACATACATCTTTTACTACAAACAGATTCAATGACGCAATTGTCTTTTCATTCTGATATGGTCTGTAGGTATTGGTACATAAATATTGAACACGACCAAGTAAACATTTGAAACTACAAACAACAGAAATAAGTGCTTGAAATATTGTGTTCATTCTTGCAGAAACTTTCCATTCTGACTCGAATAGCTTGAATCGGAATGCCAAATGTCACTAACATTTGTTTGTAGTAAAAAACACATGTCACACATTTTGTGTCTATCATTCGTTAAAATTTGGTACAATTTACCATCACTTTTAATTCGGTTTTTAACTGTCTCTCCAATTCATGAAACAAGTTTGAATTTGAAACAGATTTAATAATGATATTAAGGTAGTTCTAATGTAACGGTGGTGACATCGGTCATCGAATGCCTAAATTGATACTCGGGGAAAGAAAAAGATAAAATAAAATAAATGTTTTATACCTAGTATGACTTGAATATTATGAATTGTTAACAGATTGTTGATCTAGTGAATTTTCAAATACCGTACCACAGTGTGGTATTGCCATTATAAATGAGGATCCTTAATTTTTCATTAAAAACAAGACTTTGCCTTGCTATATATCCATTAATCAACGATAAAAAACTCTCTCCTATGATCAATATACGTGGATAGTTCTAGAACATCATATTAGTTTTTCAAATGAAACTGTAAAATTTTAGAGGTACACGAACCAAATATGTGAGATTCTGAATGACGATTGCCGAAAGAACTCAACTTTACAAGTAAATATATTTATTCACAGACGATGAATGTGTTTCATATTTTAACAGGATGCGTATGACTATCCCATATATACGTGCGCCGAGTTTCATTCATATCTGTAATTTTTTTTTCAGGCTAGAACTACCTAAAATAGCGACTAATCCGCTTGAAAAAAGAATAAAAGAAATGAAAACTAAAAACTTTTGGGTATATTTCAAAATATATTGAGCAAAAGTCTTTTAACTTAGTTCTTTCTGTGCTCTAAAATTCTTTAGCAGTAGAATTGATAATATACAATTTACCTGATTGATTGATTGCTATTTTATTATTCCATGCATTTCGTAACAAATTATTAAGTGTTTACAAAGTCGAGCATTTACTCATAATAAACAGAAAATGTATTATAGCTTAGAATGTGTTTCTGCTTGCATGTAATATGCGGCAACATTTCTGGAACGCGAAAACGGACGCGAAACGAACAAGTTGTACAGTTGGCTGCACTGTAGCTCACATGCTTCTCGAGGGTTGTAACTCTATTATATATTTTAGACAAATTCACTTGTAACTTGTAAAAGCAATTACAATTTTGAACTAGGACAACACTGGTCCAAGTATATTAGACTCATATGAACTATTACATTAAAAGTAGTTATTTCGCTACAATTACTCTACGCTAGAACAAAATTACCTTCATTATCACTTTAAATAGAGAAATTTAATTTAAATTTAAGTCACTCCCATTTTCCACTTAAATTCGTGCATGTCGTTTCTTACAGCTATAGATAGTTATAGCACTTATTCTGTACTATCTCAAATTATAGACTTACTACCTCTCTAATTTGTTTTTATTAATTTATTTACTACGCTGTACAACAAGAATCTAATTCAATTACAGTTTACGAATATATTTTAATTTAAACACTCATAAACAGTTAAATTGTTCGTTTAAGTTTATATTAGCGACATTTAAATCTGCGAACGTATGCAGATCAAGCGACAACAGTACTATGGTGCTGCAACTACAAATGATTTATCAAAAGGTGTTATTATACAATTATATATTCTAATTAGTGGTGGGATCCGGATCCGGATAGTTTCGGCTTCGGATCCAAAAATATCCGGATATCCGGATAATTGAATGTTGAACTATCCGGATCTCGGATCCAAATCTCAGTATCGGATTTTGGATCCGGATCTGAGTGTCGGTTTTTGGATCCGGATCTGAGTATCGGATTTTGGATCCGGATCTGAGTATCGGATTTTGGATCCGGATCTGAGTATCGGATTTGGATCCGAATCTGAGTACTGGATCTTGCATCCGGATCCAAATGTCGAATCTTGGAAACGGATTTGAGCATCTGATCTTAGATTCGAATGTGAGTATGAGTATGGAATTTTAGATATGGAATTTCAGTATCCGGATCGGTTCTCTTCAAATATTCTGAGTAAAACCAAATAAATGTGATTGTGAAATAATCCACTAAGCATTTTCGTTTCATGTCGGCATATTTCTGATGTTTAAATTTCTGTTGAACAACTTTTAGCATCTGCTAACAAGGAAATTTCACAGAACTAGTAGGTAAGTAGGTAACAAAAACAATCCCTTATATGTGAAACACGTGCTCGAAGTAAATAAATATGTATTCGCTACCTGCAATGAACCTATGGCCATTATTTTTCAAATTTCACCTTAATCCCTTTTTGCTTTCAAGTATTTGTTCTAATGAATATTATAAAATCTTAGAACTGCAGAATTTCAATATTCAAAGAAGTGTCCCCCTTCTTTTCTTTACATGCGAAATTTTATGCTTTATGCTTTATTGTACTCGTTTGTTTAAGAGTATAACAATATATATTTTTCTAAATGAGCAATAATAAATGTTATCATGCAAGTACTTTTTACATATCGCATATACTAACTCCCATAAAATTATACGGTAAGTAAAAAGAAATTAGAATCGTTTTCTTAAAAAGCATTCAATGAGTTTTGCTACAAACTTCATACTCATAGTATGACAAAATAAATTAATGAAATTAATGTCATATTAATATGTTACTGTATATGTGAAATAATACAAATTTGTATTTTTTATTCATCATTTAACTAAATAGGACTCTGTGAAAGTAAATTCCTTTCTTCTTTATATATGTACAAACTACCTGGCTATTTTAGAGGGGTATTATAAAATTTATTACTGTTTACAGGGCGCTGTAAAGATAAACATGCCCACTTCAATGGTTTCAATTTGAACTCAGTTTCAAATGTTTGCATTTACATTCGAAATGAAGAATCAGATCTAGAACTAAAATTTGGATCCGGATCCGTAAACAAAACTTCGGATCCGGATCCAAGTCAAGATTCGGATCCGTAAACAAAACTTCGGATCCGGATCCAAGTCAAGATTCGGATCCGAATCAGGATCCGGATCCAAATCCGAATGAAATTTACGGATATCCGCTTCAAGATCCGAACATCGGATATCCGAGGATCCGGATATTTTGATATCCGGGTACTCGGATCCAAATTTTGTCGGATCCTCACAGCACTAATTCTAATTCGACTCTAATTTTCATATCTTATATAAATAAATGCCTATGAAAACACAAGATTTCCCGAACTACAATAATATGAGGACTTTAATTTAATACTACACGAAAATACCAACTATATAACCAGTATATTTTGGACAATTTTTGAAAACAACGAGTTTTAATTTGATATACAAAATATTATTTGAATTTTTTTCAGAAAAATACAATCGCTTAAGGACCATTTTTGCCAACTTCTACTAAAGTTAATTATTAATGAGTTAAAATTATTCTGTAAATTATATTAATTGGATTATAAATCAATTAAACGTCGGTTAACCATAACCAGTGTTGAAATTGAAACAGGCATTTATATCAAATATATTCTATGGTTAAATTAAATCTACAGAATAAAATATATACTTAATCGTTGTTGGTGAAAACGACTTTAAATATCATTTTTATATTTCTGCTCCATTTTGGGACTCCTCTTCCAAAATGAGTTAATTTAATTTACAATTCGAAGAGTTTCCACTGACTATATACCCACTCATATACATTGCTTAAATATCACATATTATTGTTGAGAAATCATTATAGCGCTTCTCATAACACAGACAATTGAAATACCATATTTTTTAACAATTAATCATTATTTTTTTTCTGTATTGTGAATGTTTTGAATTTTGTCTGATTCTAGCATATTCTGTTAGTAATATTTCAACACCGACAATTTACAATTTTGAGGGTATGTGTCATGCATCTGTCAGATTTAAGAGCATTCATACCACTCCTATAAAATAAAAAGCGCCAAAAACAGTGCGCTATTAGATCTCCTTATCAACGTGTTTATAGTGCGTTTATAGAGCTATAAAAACAAGAACAAAATTATTAAGATCCTCCAATAAATTTACGCTACTGTTGTAGCCAATTATTATTAAACTGAATCTTATTTTTTAAGTTATAGATTAAAATATGAAATTCCAATTCTAACACGTATTTGAGATGTGTTCACCAACACAATACTTTCTGTATCTTTTAAAATATAATAATAACAAATATATCATCACACCTTTTATCCATTACTGGCTATGACACTTACGAGTATCTCAGTAAAGATATTTGGCAGTGAAGTGCGGTTACCAACAGTCAGTTTTATGTCGGAGAAATAAAAAATTATCCCTATAGCTTTCCAACCCCTTCGCTAATATCTGCTGGGGGAGGTTACAATTTTATAGCTTGAATCTACCTAGATCAACATTAATAAAGTGTCATAATAAAACACATTTGACGTCGCTTAAAAACTAACATTGCATTTACAATTTCTCTAATATTTTATGTTCGTCCAATTCTAGTTTGGAAACAATTACTCGTATAAAAACATTTTGTACTATTTTCTCTTTTACAGTAGATAACTGATTTTTCATACAATTTTCATCTTGATTAGTCAAGTTTTATAGAATAAATAGAGAAAGATCACAAAATTTCTACAGACTTACAGACTGCCGGATTTGAATTAATCAAATTTTAATGTTTTAAGTATTATGTGATACATAAAGATATACATTTTAGATGATACATACATACACACATATCTGTATCCCATCAAATGGTGTAGTACGAACCCTAAAATCACTTATAAAACATTCACTCATTACATTCATCAAATAATCAGCCCTCGTCAAAAATTTTCATCCAAATATACCACCCTCACTTTAACCATATTCATAGATCACTTCATATAAACTCATTTATTTATTACACTCGACATCATTTAATACACAACAAACCTTCAATCGCATCTATTCAATCACCCCTATTCACTTATCATTCATCTTCTTTCTTCGACGTACATAACGTATGCATAAAACATCTCAAATTACTCATGATTACTCCTAACAACGAATCTAATAACGAATCTACAAAGATTAGAAAAGATGAAAGCAACAGCCTGCACCTGTATATGAAAAAAAAAGTCTATACAATGCAGTAACTGAAAATTAAATAAACAGATACGAAAGGAAGGGAGTGTCGCTCTGCGCATGTTTTTGAATTCTACATAATTGCAGTTAAACACTCTACGTACACAGTATGTCCCAAAAATAACGAAACTTTTAATTTAAATCTTAGAACACGTAGCGCAATCTATTGAACATACACATTGTTAGAAAGATACATCTTTCCTCTTTCGAACGCACACAACTTCATGCAATCATGTGACAGTTTAAAAATTTACGCTCATTTTAATGACAGTAGTTTTTATGTTTATGTTGTAAAAATACAATGGAACAACGATAAAATATTAAATTTTATGTCAAACTTGGAAAAAATTTGCTGAGATATACGAATTGATGTAAAAAGTTTATGATGATTATTGTTTATCTCGTTCACAAGTTTATAAGTGGTTTGCAAAATTTAAAAATGGTCGTGAAGATTTAAATGATGATGAAAGATCTGGACGTCCAAAAGCCGGAAATCGTGCTGAATTAGTCGAAAAATTGCGTGAAATCATTGCTGTCGATGCGAATTTTACTGTTGGAATGTTGGGTGAAGAATTAAATACGAGTAAAAATACTATTTGAAGAATTCTAACTGAAGATTTGGGTAAAAGAAAGGTTTGTTCACGTTTTGTTCCACATGAATTAAATGAAGACCAAAAAGTCGCTCGTGTAAGTCAACGAATTTTTTATGAAAAAACATATTTGTGTCATCGACCACCCTCCGTATTCACCTGATCTATCACTATGTGACTATTATCTTTTCCCAAAACTGAAAATTGCCATGAAAGGAGCGTTTATGATGATATTCCAGCCATTCAAGCAGCCGTGACACAGGTGTTAAAGAACGTTCCTTTAGATGGCATAAAAAATCTAAGCATGCTTTAGTTGATCGTTCTAAAAATTATATTGATTCAAATGGAATCTATTTTGAATAAATATTAAGTTTCAAACATAATACAATGTGTGTTTTATTCTAGATCTAAAGAGTTTCGTTATTTTTGGGACATACTGTGTAAGAACTGAAAACAAATTAAAGATAATAAAAGAAGGGAGATTTTAATCAATAACCGCTTTACCTTTATGCTATGTAAGTGAAAAATAATATGAACCATGACAAAATTAAATATTTTGTAAATGATGAAAAATTCTACGTAAAATAGAAATATTTTTTAATTAAATCGATTTAAATATATCAATGTGTATTTTGACTTTTTCATATTAAAGTTCAAATAAATATCTAATGGAATCCACACGTTAATACCGATACAAAAATGTCAAATATGAATCTAATAGAAAATTTTAATTGCGTTGAGAGAATCAGATTGGTTACATATTTCATCCGATAAACAAGTTAGCGGCGAATCACAGCGCACAGTTCACTTGGCGTAAACGTAAAATAGCTCCGGTTGATGTTTTTTTGATGTGGATAATTGGAAGGGTAAACTTTCATACATATACAATTGTGAGTGTAGAGTGTAGCTCGGCGGCTGCGTGAAGCGTGAATATCATCAGGGGAGCGATGATACAGCGCAGCTGGTATTGCCTGGAGCCTCGGAGCGCCAAGTCCGGACTCCGTGTCGCACTTCCGGCCTTCCATGGCTGACTGCGCTCGTCACTCTAATAGCAATGAGTGCTAGGTTTCAAATTTCAGAAATCAAATTTATAACAAAATTAAAATATATATTACTTTTTTTCAAAGAGTAATAAAAATTTGTACTAGTAAAATAAATAAAATAAAAATATCATCACGCCTTCTACCCATTACTGGATGTGGCACTCTTCCGAAGCAGATCTCGGTAAGTGATATATTTTGCGCGTGAAGTGCGGTTACTAGCCGTCAAACCATTCCCCTCAAAGATGATAGTGGTGGGAGAGCCACAGGGGTAGTTTTAAAATGGTGAAAATTGTCGCCTGTGGGAATCGAACCAGGGTTCTCAGAATCCACAGACCGACTTAATATCACTGAGCTAGCTACCCATGTATGTCAAATAATATGTATATTTATTTTTTTTCGCAAACCTCATTATTATTATTATTGGTAGTGTATTTAATAAGCCAAGGTAATGTAGGAATAAAATTAAAGGACTTAGGCTTAAGTTGTAGTCATTTTATGCTGACTCTGAAGAGTCAGCACTGTAATTTAGAGTCCTGTTTTTTGCCTTGTTAACTTCGTATTAAGTTTTTTTTATTGCTGACTCTGAACTTCGATTTAATAATTTTATTATAAAAGAAAATAATTCTTTATATTGTTAATTAATACCAACAATTTTTCTGACCTGAAGATGGTTACACCCGTAACCGAAACGTTGTCAACTAATCTTCAATAAAATGACTATAAGTCCTTTAATTTTATTCCTATTATTATTATTGTTTGTACTAGTCATTTTTGTTATTTTGTGATGAGGTGAAGGATAATTAGTACCAAATTTGCATGTCCCTAATAAAATTTTTGCGACTTCATTAAAATAGAAAATATAACTGTATGTTTCAATAAAAAGAAAGAGAGAGAAGTGTTTTAGCAAAATTGTTAAATTTGAAAAGTTTTTTCAAACACACGCCACATTTTATACAGAACAATGCCATCTTTTAACAATTAGCCTAACTGGGCTATAGTCCTAGGGCGCTGTCTCCAAAAGGGCGCCTTGGGTCGGACTAAAAAACAGGTTCGCGCGATATCTTATAAATTATATCATTTTACATAGCCAAAATTTAATAGAAAAATGCTTATATTTGGCACACATTACACTTCGGGATTATCAAGAAAATATATCTAGAGCAGAGCTCAATTTAAAAACAATTATAGACAATAAAATACAGTCTACATTTCAAATGTTGTTACTGCTTTTAGAATGTTTTTATTTATAAATGGCAATGTGTTTTAATTATACTAAAAATATACCCAAAAATGTTTTCATGCTTGTTTTGGAATTTATCATAATGAAAATATTTTGCTTTATTTGACTCGAGTGGTATAAATAAAATGTGTTCCAGTTTTCTAATTATTAGTATGTATTTTTTTTTATGGGATGGCTAGCTCAGTGGTATGAAGTCGGCCTGTGGATCCTGAGGTCTCTGGTTCGATTCCCACAGGCGACAAATTTTCATAATTTGAAAAAGCTATCCCTGTGGCTCCTCCACCACTAACATGATTGGGGGCCGTGATTTGACGACTGGTAACCGCACTCCACGTGCAAAATATATCACACCCAGTAATGGGTAGAAGGCGTGATGATATATTTAATTTATTTATTTAATATGTATTTTGAAAGTAGGTATTTTGCATAAAGTAAGCTATATAATATTCTACTTGCATATTCTTGGTAGGTAGCTAAAATTGTCTTCCATGTATCATAATGAAATTATAATGAAACCTCTAATCTTGCCGTTTACGCATAGGTAATATAGTTATTCGGCTCGCACGGAAACTTCTCATTTAGCTGAAAAGCCAATAAAATTCTCTGTAATTTAACGATATAAACAACAAAATGTGCCTATACCTTTTTCTTGCGATTTCTAAGAAAATCTTAATATACAAGTATAGTTATCACACTATTTTATTTATTTACCACCACCAACACTAATTTTACAATTATTTTCAATTGGTTATTAATCTGTAAATATAAACAATTTAAAATTTGCATATTAATTTTTAAACAAACGATCGAAAGTTTAATGGTAACAACAACATAAGTTTTAAAATAATAATAGCTTTAAAATAGTGTATGGAATACAATAATAGAAAGCAGGTGAAATATCTCGGGCTTCATGTCCATAGTAATGGTTATAGAACGGGGCTATTTCCAAGATAGGAATTTGTCAATAGTCTACTTTATGAATTGACTATTTATTTGTAATGTACAATAAGAGAATAAGGTGAAAAGTTCTCGGCCTGACAATGAAAGACTGCGATTTTCAGTTAAATTATTTTATTTTTCTACATACTCTCCCTTGACTTCAACACATTTGGTCCAGCGTTTCTCCAACATCAATATTTCTTTCCGGAAGTGAGAGTCTGGAAGGCTATGAAAATATTCATCTACGGCCATCTCAACTTCTTCATTGGACGCGAAGCGCTTCCCACAAATAAATTTCTTCAAGTTTGGGAACAGATAGAAGTCTGAGGGTGCCAAATCAGGAGAATATGGGGGATGGCCGAGCAAATCGTACCCCAAATCTCGAAGTTTTTCCATCGCCAACGCACCTTTGTGTCCTGGTGAAAGATGATTTTTTTCTTCTGCAAGCCAGGTCTCTTCTCGCGAATTTTGGACTCCAGCTGGTCAAGAAGGTTGGAGTAATATTCGCCTGTAATTGTTCTGCCTTTTTCAAGATAATTAATTAACAGGATCCCTTTCGCATCGCAAAACACACTGGCGATCGACTTCACTTTCATTGGCGCTGAACCACCGGCTTCCGTTTCTGACGTGTAGTGGTGGACCCATGTCTCATCCATGGTGACAAATCGCCACACAAAATCGGTCGGATTCCTATTAAGTCGGTCCAAACATTGCTGCGAAGATCGTTTGCGCATTTGCTTTTGATCGACATTCAGCAAATGCGGCACCCATCTTGCGCAGAGCTTTCGCATCTCTAATTCTTTGTGCAAGATGTTTCGCACCCTTTCTTCCAATTTCCTCACAGTCTCATCTATCTCACTCACCTTCACTCGCCTATCGTTCAACACGATATCATGCACTTTTTCGATGATTTCCGGTGTGGTGGCGGTTTTTGGCCGTCCTTCACGTGGGTCATCTTCGAGGGACGTGCGACCACGTTTAAATTCAACTATTCACTTTTTAACGGTTGACATTGAAGGAGCAGAATCCCCGTAAACTTTTGTCAACTTCGAATGAATTTCCTTAGGGGTTAATCCATCCAAAACGAAGAATTTTATGACTGTACGATATTCAAGTTTATCCATTTAAACTAAAAACACGCAAGACGTCTACTTCAAAAATTCGTGTAAACAAACTACTTGAGAGAACAAGTTGAAACTTGTCATACGAACTAATGACACGTGCATCTAGACAGGAAACACAATTTTTTGCTGATTGGAGCGCCATTTCTGTGTGAGGCCGAGAACTTTTCACGTTACCCTTGTAATATGTACATTTCACATTATTTGTATACTGTTAATGATGTCAATAAATCTATGACTTCCCCCTCTAACAATTAAATTGCGTTTCTAAATAACAGTAAACACTATAAAATAAATGACGAGAATCAATTTCATAGCATATTAATCCCGCCATATTGAAAATCCTTACTTCACTACTTACCAATCCTATGTTTATACTTATAATCATATCTGCAGTAAATTTTTTATTTGAACAATCGAAAATTGAGCTATTAGTATTATCAGGGTCGGTATAAGGAAAAAAGTAGAGGTGTCCTGCGTGTAAGACTTCAAAATGCCACTCCTTTAAAGTGGGCTAAATTTGTTAACGCTTATTTACTGTAAGCAACATAATTAGAAATAAAATCCTAAATATAAATTGTAAATTATTTATTAGGCATTATTTATGTTTTGATGGCTGATAACCTCACTTCACGCCCATAAATATATCACTTACCGAGATCTTCTTCAACAGAGTGCCACACCTAGTAATGGGTAAAAGGCGTGCTGATATATTTATATATTTATTTGACGGCGAAAAATCGAGATTGGGTAAACTGAAATATGAAAAATTGTTATAGACGTTTATTTTATGTTAAATTAAAAATATGAAAATTAGAGAAATATAAAAATTTTAAAAATCTAATTATAATAAACCTATCAAATTATACCGGTAAAGATAAAACTAAATATAAATATATCATCAACAAAGATTGTCATAAACTTATCGATCAGTAACAGATAATGATTCAGTTACAGAATAGGGGGAAATTATTGTAAAACAAACCGTACTGTAAGATAAATAAATAAATAAATATATCATCACGCCTTCTACCCATTATTGGATGTGGTGCTCTGCCGAAGCAGATCTCGGTAAGTGATATATTTATGCGCGTGAAGTGCGGTTACCAGCCGTCAATGTTTTGTCGGCTGTGGAGATCGAACCAGGGTTCTTAGAATCCATAGGCCGACTTAATACCACTTAGCCATTACCCCATATAAATAAGTAACTAAATAATAACGAAAATACGTCTAAACTAAATGTATTCAAATGGCAGCGTTCTAATAAATGAAATTTTTAGTTCTGGACGAGTCCGTATGCAATTCTAATGTTGATTTAGTTCATGGACACTAATAGTTGAGGAATTATAATTCACAATATACTATTTATTTTAAAAGGAATTTATTCACAGTTCAAAATAAATTGTAAATACATAATCCCTAATTTATCGTTCATGAACTAATAACCGACATTAATCCTGCAATACAAAGACGTCCAGAATTACAAATTTTATTGATAAAAATTGTTGCCACTTGAATACATTTATTTAGGCGTCTGTATATTTTTGTCTGTGCTATCGCACAGTTATTGTCAACAGATGCACGAAAAGCGTGGAGCGTAGCGCGTCAGGCAATTAGAAATGCAATCATTATTTCGTTTGAAGCGACAAACAAATTAAAAAGCGATACTTTGAAAACACCAAAATAATATAATAATTAATTAATTATGTAGCGGAAATATAAATAAATTGATATTGACTTTAAAAAGTACATTTACAATACAATATTTTAACGTGCTGTGACTATATAAAATGCACCTTTGTAAAGTTTTGTGCAACCGTACGGCTGACACAACCTTAAGCTGGTACTATCATAGAAGCATTTAACCCGGATTATAATGAAATGTAAATATGTTATTTTTCATGTGTTTCTACACTAGTATGCAATTTTTTTAAAAAGTTTACCGTTGTTGAGTAATGTAAAGTTAAAGTCGACCAAAGTCGATCAAAAATGCATTGGCGTTATAGTAACTGTACCTCGCGAGGCAGCTTACTGCAAAATAAATTCATATATTGTAGTTATTTTTTAATAAATACATTATGTAAAGATAAAGGTATGAGAATTAAAAAATCCATGCCTTACCGGATTAGTTTCAAAGAAATTGGCGATGAAAGTTGGATATTCTATGATTTTCAATGAAACTGTCAGAAATGCTTGGCAACGTTGCACAAGTAGACAGAGATGGTCGCACGCGTAAACAGAGATAGTCGCAGGCGTAGACAGAGATGGTCGCACGAATAACAAAGCAAGAACTATGAAAGTTATTATTTCGATCATTAAAATATATTAATTTTAATACAAAAAAATATATTACAGCATTTTATATTTATTTATTTGTTGTTACAGTTGATAATAATTGCTTTGGTGCATTTTTCTCATTTTTCTTATGAACTGTCAACAGGATGTATCGATAATACAGTTACGTTTCGTACCGACTGGTAATATCATGCTGCTTCTGGTTCTAACCTTGTTGTCATAGCTTCTGCTGTGTAAAATCTTACACTGCTATTAGTTGGCATGAAACATTCACTTCCAAAAATTTTGTTATGTTACTGAATTTCATAAACTAGTTAAATGTTATTGTTAATTATACGATATTTGCAGCGAAATGTTAATTCTGTTAATAACCTATACCATATAAAAATGTAATAATTATTTTTATAAACTTTTTAGGTTACCTATACTTTTGTATGAGACTGTCATGATAGAACCACCTTAAATCTAGCCATATGTATTAGACACCATTATTTAAACCTAAAAAAATAATAAGTGTCTATCTTTTTATATACAGAGTGCGGATAAAGTTGCCGATAATTATCTGTGGGACAAATATCAAAATATCACATCAAAATCGTAGTAAAAATTATATTGTACGTTTACTTTATGCATTTTTTTATTTATCTTACCAACTGTCATAAGAAATATTATCTGTAGGTTGAAAGACCGACATTAAATAAAAAAAATAAAGTAAAGTACGTTTATCTTAACAGACACTCAAACCCCACAAGAAAAATAAAAATTCTAATTATTTTATTACAAATGGCAGTGGCACTAATAAGAAAGCAAACACGAACGTAGGGAAATCTGTGAACGCACGGCAAGGGACAAAACGTTAAACGACGGCATTCGAGTGTTCAGATTGCGCGCATGTTTAACTCACACTCAGATTTCCAGAGATAAAGCTTCGAGCTCCGGTGACGGCTGACGGCTCACGTGACTCCGGTATTGCGAGGTCGCGAAACTTTCACATAACAACAACGCAACTTTAAATCTGAACACTGGAAAAATTGTGCGCATATTTTCTACCAAACACTGGAGCTTTGTAAACACATAAACTATCTACGTGAAGTTCATATATTGTCCTGTCTCTCACTTGACAAATTATGTTTGTTTTATACACATTTTGCTTGCATTGCGATTTTAAAAACTTTATGCAAATATTGTTATTTAATTTTTGTATTTTTCTGCTACCTGAAGTCAATTATAAACCTCAGTATAAAACATATTTTTTACAATACCTGTACTGTAAGCTACCTATTAATGACAAAATTGAAACACAGTAGGCGTATTCCTTTTGCCATTTGGATCAGATCTAACTTACATTTGCTGAACCAGATCACTTATTTATTTCGCTGGATTACTTCGCTGACTTTATTTCCAATACTAGAATTACAGATTTTATTATACTGTGAAGTAATTCACCCCAATAAGTGCATTAGTTTACTTATTTCAGTTAATTTAGTCATGTGTCGAATATATCTGAGCGGATTTAAGTGAATCAAGTGGCAAATTGAATACAACTAGTAAGTGAAACTTTTATTGCACCGTGGTTTCTATGGTTACATCAGGACTATACTATTTACTTACCATCCACCGTGGATAGTAAGTAAATATTATAGATAAAGGTCCTGTTTATTTTGACAGCTGTAAAAGTAATGTAAAAAATAACTTACTAACCTCGAACTGTAAGTGATTTTTTTAGGTCGCGAATGTTTAGGAAATCTCGACCCTGCTGGCCTCGATTTCTCAAACTACATTCTTAACCTAAAAACTGTCACTTACAGTTCATGGTACGTAATATATTATTATATGCTTCTGTATCATAACAACAATATAATCCTCAATTTGAGTATTATGATAAAATTTATTATAATCCAAGGATTATAATGACATTATCAACATATTACCATAGCTTGTTATTAGGTAAACATCGAAAGTAGGATACCTGATATTTATAATAATAATTGTTTGATGTTATTTTATTATATTTCACTAATTTACGTCCGCATAAAACATTTTGTATGTAATAAGGATTATAATCAATCATTATGGTACACGTCGTGTTATCAAACTCGGCTTCTCCTCGTTTGATACTTTTCTCTACTAGTATCATAATGACGAACATTACAATCCCTATAACAAATAACTATTATCCAACACCAATTCATAATAAGCCTGTTACTATAGTTATTTAATAATAATAATAAATAATAGGCGTATTCCATTTGCCATTTGGAGCTTACATTTACATTTACTGAAGCAGATCACTTAGTTACGATATTTCGCTGGATTACTTCGCTGACTTTATTTCTAGTACTAGAATTACTGGTTCTAATTTACTTTGAAGTAATTCACCCCAATAAGTGCATCAGTTTGCTTAATTCAATTCATTTAGTCATATTGTCTAATTTATCTGAACTGATTTAAGTGAACCAAGTGGCAAATGGAATACAGCTAATATCTAGCATTGATTACTAAGTGAGCGAATAATAGAGAAGTTATAGTACCATAACAACCATTCCAAAGCTACTTAGTAATCTATAATTTCTGTTTTATTTTTATCATATCAAATGTCTTGTCAGTGTCAAATAATAAACGAACATATAAAAGCAATTTAAGGCGTTTCAAGATAATAATAAAACGTTGTATTGGACTCGCGTGGAATACACACTAATCACTCAAGAACAGTAGCCACTCGACCTTCGGTCACTAATATATCATATTCCACACTAGTACAATAAATTACTATTATATATAGGGAAAGACAAATGTTACTTAAATATTTTCAAAATAACTTGAACAATTGAAATTGTCGGCGGTACGGCAGTGTGACATTCACAGCAGCTTGGATGGGTGGCCGTCCAACGAGTCAAGTAGACAGAACCACATTGCGGCTCGGTGAGTTCGGCCATCTCGACACCCGAAAAGGTAAAAGAGATGTAAATGATTACGAAACGAAACAATTGAAATTATATATTTTCTCTTTTTACTCGTTTCTAAATCATTTTAAAGCAAAATACTTGCAATAAAATATTTCTTCATATTTTTTATTGAATCAAATATAAGATTCTAAAAAAATTTCAGGTTGTTTTTAAAATTTTAAACGAGTAAATATAATTTCCATATTAAGAAAACAACTACGTATTTCTTTGTTCTTTCTTTGTCAGGTTCAAATTGATGATGGAACAGAAAGATATATTATATATTATTATCGCTAAAGGATCAACTCATGTTTCTTATAAAATGTGTTTACCTTATTTGAATGGAGAATAACATCATTTGTCACTTAACTACATGTATAAATTGCAATTGCAAAGCTTTCACGTCAAAATTGAGTATTCTATAATGATACATATTTGAGTATTTATTTATTTATATTTATGATATGAATAAAGCAATTATTCTACTTACTGTAATTTAATGAACCTATTCAGCTAATCTTTAAACTTGTAAACAAATTATAAACATAATTATATTAAATAAATTTTCAATACAAACTTAATAAAACCGCTTGAAAATGTTGGCTCTGAATGTCATGGATTTAAGATATCATGTTTCACAAAATCAGAAAAGAAAGCTTAATCTCATCTTAATAAAAATCAATACAAGAAGCTATTATATTTATTATCTATATTTGAAATATATTTTGTATGAATACTAAAATATTATATAAATTTATTTTCAAATAATTATTATATTGTTGTATCTACGTCGAATAATATTATTCAAAAGAAAAATATAAAAAGTTGTCGATTCTTTATGGACATATTATATTCATTTATTAAATATCGAAGTAAAATGCTGGCTAGTTATTAAACCTGCACGAAAATAATTAACAACAAAATCTTTACTTTTATAATACATTTGTTTATTTTTTATTTTAGTTCTATGGCTTTCTCTACTTTTAAGGTATTTTCGATGTTTTAAAACCTTACTTCTGCCGTTATGAAGCAAGCAAAATTTGTTTGATGATTTAGTTGCAGAATTTTATGATCTTTCAATTTTATTTCCACCTTTTCTTGTCTAAAATAATCACCGAAGCAAGAAATTATAAAAATATGATTTTACATGTTATAATAATCCTATGATCGAAAGTTGCGGTCACATAAAGTACCTATAATAGGTAAAGAAAAAAAAAAGAAAATTCAAGATTTCTTGATATTAAGACAAAATTGCATGATCAAAAATTTATCAAATTATGAAATGTAATGGGGTAATGGCACAGTGGTATCGTGTCGGCCTGTGGATCCTAAGAACCCTGATTCGATCCCCACAGCCGACAAACATTTTCACCAATTTAAAAAATTATCCCTGTGGTCCCCCATCACTAACATCTTTGGGGGCCGTGATTTGATAACTGGTAACCGCACTTCACGCGCATAAATATATCACTTACCGAGATCTGATTCGGCAGAGTGCCACACCCAGTAATGGGTAAAAGGCGTGATGATATATTTATATTTTTTTATTTATTTATGAAATATCTTTTCTAGATGAAACACTGAGATTGGATTTTTTCAATTATGAATTAATTGAATTTGTATAAAAACATAACTCTTAACAGTTAATAAAATAACGTTCGCTTGGATAGTGTAAAAACAACTAGATAGTTTATAATTTATCCAAGTAATCGTTTCAGGTAAGTACACTATAAATAATAGATTAGATATTTATATCATTTGAAATCGATAGCATTTAAATAGAGCAAGAAACTAATTTTAATTTCAATATTAAGTTAAAAAAAAATAAACACATTATTTAAACAAACATAAGCTTCCTTCTTCAGCATATTACAAATAAAAGAACCACTTAAGATAACAGCATCATTTGCTCCTTGTAGAATAAAACAAAAAGAAAAATCTTCATCTCAACTCGTATTCACTCTTTTTCCAAGTCACGAGAATGCAGTTCTCTTTTTACCGCATACATCTGCTTTTGGATAAGTGCCAGTTAGCCAGATGGCAGATAATTCGCACCATAATATATAGCTTACAAAGGACAATTTCCTTGAACGTATGTATACTCAACGCGGAAATCGAATTCGGCACTTCGGTGAGTTGTCGTTGTCGGGTTGGTACTGAATCTACGGTTCTATGATGTAGTTTTGGGTTGTGTGAACAGCCAACAGTTGGTCGCTTATTTATACCAAGGGATGTAAATAATTTTTTGATATGTCAAGTACTAAGCCCTAAAAGAATGCTGTTGGATGATGCTTTTCAATTTTGGTTGTTTATGTTTAAAGCTTGTTGCTTTTTCTCGATTTATTTTCTTTTATTTATAATAGAGACAATTCAACTCATGTGTAAAAGTTCCATATATAGAACAGTCACTTTTGTCATTTGAAATCGGATAAACAGGAAAAATAGTTACTATTTGCTAGGGGATAAACTTCAGCTGTATTCCATTTGCCACTTGGTTCACTTAAATCAGTTCAGATAAATTAGACAACATGAATAAATGAACTGACTTAAGTAAACTGGTGCACTTATTGTAGTGAATTATTTCAAAGTAAATTAGTATCAGTAATTCTAGTACAGAAAATAAAGTCAGCGAAGTAATCTAGCGAAATAAATAAGTGATCAGGCTCAGTAAATGTAAGTTAGATCTGATCCAAATGGCAAATGGAATACACCTTTTATTTACATTCATTATCTTAGAAACGTGAACATAAATATTATACTATCCAACAGAACAGTGGTGTGGATAGCATTTGTTTCGGTTCGTAATCATTTACATCTCTTTTACTTTTTCGGTGTCAAGACACAGGCGGACTTTGGCCTATGCTAAAGAGGCAATAACCTAGAGCCCAAAAATTTTAGGGCCCGGATTCAAACTTTTAGTTTAAATAATAGAAATACCCTGCTTCCCTAATTATTTTAAGCAAGACAGCTTCAAATAAAAATTTTAGGACATAAAATTCTGCATCTGATGCAATAAACAAAATTAATTTTGCTTCCTTCGTAACGACACAAATCAGATCTGAAAATAATGAAAATAGCCTTAAAACTATCGATAGCCATGGAATTGAAACAAAATTAAACAAATGTTTGATGTCTTATTTATTATGTCATTTATTTCGACACATAAAACGTCAAACATTTGTTAATTTTTTTTTTAATATCATGGCTATCGATAATTTCTTTATTTTCAGATATAATTTGTGCTGTTACGAAGCATGCAAAATTTAGTTTATTGGATTAGATGCAGAATTTTATGTCCTAAAACTTTTATTTGAAGCTTTCTTGCTTAAAATAATTAGGGAAGCAGAAAATTACAAAATTATGATTTTACATGTTAAATCCCTACGTTCGAGAGTCGCGGTCACCACCCTGTATTTCAAGGCCCCGAAATAGATATTTTGCCTAGGGCCCGAAATATTTTAAATCCGCTTCTGTGTCGAGATGGCCGAACTCACCAAGCCGATAGCATTACGAAATATGAATCCGGAGATCCCGAATTCGATTCCCATACAAGCTGAACTACCACACTGCGGTTTAGTGAGTCCGAGCCCTGTATTGTAATTGGGTTTAAGTTTATTTTGGACAAAGTAGCATAAGTAATTAATAAATAAGTAATTTTCTCCATTTGATAAATTATCTAAATAAATTCTATTCGAGATTTAGTTTCTCTCAGTCTAAATTTTTATTTTCTTCACTGAAACTTGGTTTATTTATGGTTAGACAACTCAAACAATAAACAATTTAAAACATAAAATCTCTCCACCTTCGGTGACGCGATTTTTATATGTCAATTGTCCTCGTCAGTTGTTACCAAGCAACCACCTTTGAAACAATAGATAGATTTGAGGATGCTGATGTTACAACTTTATAATTGTGCTTAAGTTTAGACAACTAGTGTCATAAGTGACAATATTGATTTAATTTAAATGTATCCCACTTAATAATACTTGTTTTCTTATGATCTTGTTGATGGTAAAAGCGTTGCTTCTATTTTTTCTCGAATTGGGAATAGAATGATACAGAAATGGGGTGGGATTCTATAACTTTGGTTGTTATCTTTTGAACTTTTTACGATATCTGAACAAACGGAAAATATCTACAAAATACTGAAATGATTATTTCTAGTTGTTATGTGATATACGAGTAGAAGTTCACCTGTAATCAAAACGTAATGTGCCTAACACAATATATATCTAGAAAATCAATGACAAATCAAGGATTCAAGCAATTAAATTTTCAAATAATTATTTATTAATTATTGTACCAAGCCAATTTATGTTTTAAACTGTTCCAAACAACATATTAAATTTATTATACTTATATGTATTAAAGTCAAGCTTATAATTTATGTTTTGCTGATGAAATATGACACTGACCAACCATTAAACATGTAAAATGTAATAACTGCATTATAAATGTTTAGTGACGTTATAAAATTGTTAAAATAAAAATTTATAGTAATATGACCAAATATATAGATTTTTATGATATACCGGGTATATCACGAACAACGGGCCATTGGCGTTTAACGTGGAAAAGCAGTTTTTTCGTGCGCATCGCTTCCCAAATTATTTTAGACAAAAAGTTTGAAATAAAAGATGTAGGGCTTAAAATTCTGCATTTAAATCAATATACCAAATTTTTTCATACCTACTTTCTTATTATGATAATATTTACCTTGCTCTTCCAAAAAATATGAAAGTAAACAAACAACATATGACAGCATGTGTAACTTAGCACATCTAACAGTTGCATTTACTGTATTACCGATCTTCTGAGTATAGCCGATCTTCTAAAATTTATGATAGATGTCACTACTAACTAAAATCGACAAAAGTAAAACTATTTGTGAATGGCACCTAAAAACACACTAAAACATAAAGCATAAAACAAAAACTAATTTCGATTTGTGAATGTAGCTTTATTTTGAATGATGCGAGTACAGATATTGTTTTGACAGTTTTGATAGATAAAACGCCAAACATTTGTTTAATTTTGTTTCAATTCCATAGCTAACGATAGTCTCGAGGCAATTTTCGTTATTTTCAAACCTAATATGTGCCATTACAAAGCATGCAAAATTAATTCTGTGTATTGATTTAAATATACAGAATTTTAGGTCTAAAACTTTTATTTGAAGCATTTTTGCCTAAAATAATTTGGGAAACACTGTTTTCCCATGTTAAAGGCCTATGGCCCGCTTTCGGTGATTCACCCGGTATAATAACTGATTCTCTAGAAATTGCAAAATATATAGGTAGAGACAAAATCTCCGAACTGAAATACAACAATACAAGTTGACTAAATTTCGATGGGCTAACTTTAAACTCAAAGAGTTATATTCGGTCACATAATGAAACTTCTTTTATACTTCTAGAACAGGGGTGGGCAAAGTTTTTAGTTCAAAGGCCAGATGTAGGAAATTGGAAATTGGAAATAGACGAACCACCAAATAAAAAAACACGTGTGTCCGGCTTTTACATGCCAATATTGGAAAAAGAAATCAAAAAGTTTTTGTCTTAAATTTTACATAAAATTATTAATAAAACAGACAAATATAATTTTTTTGGTCAAATTATCTAGATGTCACGACATTTATTATTTTTACTTGCCATCATTTTAGAACGGGTCTCCAAATAATATTATTCTGTACTAGCATTTATATTGCTAAACTTTTCGTTAATTGGATCTGATGTTGGATCTGAACAATGATCTTTTTGAAACAATACGTTATTGTTATTATAAATAAAACAAATTATGAAATGTACATGCTCTTGAAGTAAAAAGTTGAGAGTATTGTAATAAATATGAAAACATTAAATAATAATAATGGAAAATTATTTCAAACTTTTGATTTTATTTCTTAAAAATAATTGGGAAAAGGTAATAAAAAAGTATGTACATAGTACAAATTACTATATCTATAAATAGCTACATAATGATTTTTATTATATCTGCACAATAATCTTTGTTTAACAAACTAAAAAGCGTGCGAAAATTCAACATTAAAACACGTCGTGTCTAAAGTTGCTAAGCAACAACAAAATTATTGTGCTATTTAAATCTATCCATATTTACGAGAGCAGGGTGAAAATTCCCAGAAAAATAAAACAGATGGCGCCACAATCGCAAATCTCATGTGACATTTGTGATGTACCATCTTTAACTAGAACGCATTAAAATTTTCAGACTGATATGTCATTCTGTTCTGTTTTGACACCCATCGAAAGCAAGCAACCTTGAAGATTTTTGAAAACATGGAAAAAAGTGAATTTCGCGTCTTGATTAAACATTATTTCTTGCGGGGAAAAAACATTACGCAATCCAAAGCATCACTTGTTAAATATTATGGGGACTCGTCATCATCGATTGGAACGATTCACAAGTGGTTTACTGATTTTCGTTGTGGTAGTATGACCACAAAAGACGCCGAACGTTCTGGTCGTCCAATTGAGGTTACAACGCCAGAAATCGTCGATAAAATCCATGATATCTGCCAGATGGGTGTCGCATTTGCTCCCTGTTGACAACAAGCGCGACAAGTTCAAAGGAGTGTTTGGCGATGTTCAAGTGCAATAAGAAGGAATTTTTGCGTCGTTTCGTAACCGTGGACGAAACATGGATCCATCACAAGACTCCAGAGACCAAAGAACAGTCGAAACAGTGGACTTGTCCTGGCGAATCAAAGCCGAAAAAGGCCAAAGTGGGTTTATTGTGAAGGATTGCCAAAATCGTATTATTTAGAAGGGATCGAAAAATTAGAAAAACGTTGGGTGAAGTGTATCGAGCTACAAGGAGATTATGTTGAGAAATAAAATATGTTTTGACCAAATAAATCATTTCTTTTCACGCTTCCCTCGTATCATAACAAACTGCAAAATAACGAATCCACACAAACAACAAATGCTAACCAATCTCCACGTCAACGATATTACGAGTACGTCAAATCACACAAAAAAAAATAAATAAATCAAAATTAAAATGCTGCTTTCCAGCTTTATTTTCCAGATTTTTATGCAAGTATAATAAAAAATAGCGTATTATACATGTGTATAAGTGCCTTTAAAGCCCTATTGCCATTAAAACCACTCCGCTTCGCGTCGTGTTCTTAAACTCGTCCCACTTGCTTTAAAGCCTTACTTATATACTAGTATCATATTATACTATTTTTCATTATTTTCGTCCCAACCATATTTGAGAAATTTGCATTTATAAGAACAGTAATATCTTATATTTTTTTAAATCACTGTTCAGGTATCAATTAGGTTCATGTTACCTTAAACGTAAAAACAATTTTTCAAGACTTGTGTTGACACCTTTATTACTTTCTAACTAGGCAATACTCTTTGCGATTAAAAAAAAGTGGTTTTAATGAATACCTATTACATAAAACCATCACTCTTCGTTCGATAGTATGAAAGCAATGCAAGCACAGATTAGCACTTTACCTCTTAACGATGTAACCTTTACCACGTTGAAGCGTATTTTAATTACTTCATTCTCCACCGCATTTGCAACGTTTCTGACATTCACATTAACAAAGGCGAGCGTACAAACAGAGGCATAATTAATAAACGCCCTCGAATACACTGTTCACATCGCATCCGCGTCGCGTACTTTGAAAACTAGCTTCACCGCATCACCGTAGAAACTTCCAAAAGATGACAACAAACTAAACTATCAACTAGACCTATTTCTCTTTGTATAGGAAGTAAAACTTGGATTTGTTAACAAACGTAGAAGAATAAAAACAGCTACTAAGAGGAAAGGGACTCCGAATCAGAGATGAAAACAGAATTGAAAATGGAAGGAATGTCTTTTGATGGAATTACTTCGCCGCATAATGAAATTAATTCACATTTTTAGATTTTACGTAATATATTCATTTCACCTTTCGTAATCGTAAAATTAGATATAGCTACAAACGTTTCAATAGCAGAATCTTTAAGTGCTTTGAATCTATTTTAATTTTGTTAGAGTTATATTTATTTCATCTCATTAATTTTATTAGTTAGCCCGTCTTTGCTTATGTCATCTCCTTTTATTATCGAAACTAAGTATTTACGTAATGTTTGATTGAATATTTATTTACCGAGTCGTCGGATTTCTTGCGTTAGTTACCGTTCATCGTTTGACAAGTAAAGTAGTGATGATTGTAGTTAGATATTGTGTTAGTGCTTGATAGAGTTTCGAGGAATATTCAGGATAGGTTTAGAGATGAGTCCTCCTTGCGTATGTGAGTTGAGTTGGTTGATGGTATTGTTGAGCTAGCGCAAGTGTGAGCGTTTGTTATGGCCGTGGCCGGGTGTGGGTATATGGAGATCCGTGGTTGGCTCCCAACGTGCAGTGAGCAGCCTTGTGGGCTGTAGGGGAACCGTGACTGGCCGCCAACGTGCAGCAAGCAGCTTTGGGCTGCAGCGGAACCCTAGTCAGACCGCCAACGTGCAGCGAGCAGCCTTGTGTGCTGTAGTAACCCTAACCAGGTGTACCAACGAGATACGAAAGGATAGCGAATGTTATGTGACTTGGTCAGTTTGACCTGTGGAGTATTTGATGTGACTGATTGGAGGTGTGATCTCACTGAGCTTAAAGGCTTAATTAGTATATTCTTTCCAGATGCTAAACAGTGAATAGATATCTTAGAACTTTCTTTGGACAGGTATTCTTTCAATTTAATGGGCTGCATTTTAAGTAAGTATAGATTATATAGATTAACTATAAATATCGCCGCTGCATTTCATTCGCTTGTAAATCACCTATCGTAGCAATTTCAGTGAATTTGTAATCAAATTCAACAAATTTCAGTTCAACTTAATCCTTCCATCCTTTTACCTTGAGATGTAAGACTCTGATCATATGTTTATTATTGTTATTATAATTATTATTTTATATAATTTTTCGATTTTATTGGTCGATCTCCCCTTTTATTCTCTAATGATCTGGTTTAAACACATTTTAGTGTATGGTTTTCTTTTATTTTATGAACTTGTTCTCGCTATCTTAATTGCACTCAATTCTTATTTTAACTCTTTCCACCGATTTTCAGAGGAATCTCATTACTACAATTTGTACTTCACTTTGATATCTTTTAGATGTTGTCCCATGGCACATCTTGATTACTTCTTTATTTGTCAAAAAAATAATTCTTTAATGAGTTTTATCTATTATAAAATATAATAAAATAAATAAATATATCATCACACCTTTTACCCATTACTAGGTGTGGTACTCTGCCGTAGCAAATTTCGGTAAGTAATAAATCACCACCCCCAAAAATGTAAGAAGAGGAGAAACCACTAAGGTAATTTGAATGTGGTGAAAACTGTTTGTCGGCTGCGGGAATCGAAATATGAAGAAAATTGGGTCGGATTTCAAATAGACTCAATTATTATAATGACTGAAGTAGATTCTGAAAGTAGTATTCTTACTGAAATCTTAAAATCGTCGTCTTCAAGGATCTTATCTTAGTCTTAAGAAGATCTTGAGATTGCTTTCCTTTCCGCTCAGAACATGTTTGTTTTGAGATGTGGCATCAAGTAGTTAAGTTCGTAACCTCAACAGCTCAAGATGTAAAATAAATATAAATATATCATCACGCCTACTACCCATTACTGGGTATGACACTCTGCCGAAGCAGATCTCGGTAAGTGATATATTTTGCTCGTGAAGTGCGGTTACCAGTCGTCAAATCACGGCCTCCAAAGATGTTAGTGGTGGAGGAGCCACAGGGGTAGCTTTTGAAATTATGAAAATTGTTTGTCGTCTGTGGGAATCGAACCAGGGTTCTCAGGATCCACAGGCCGACTTCATACCACTAAGCTAGTCACCCCAAGATGTGACCATCGTTATTACAATTCCTGTGCTTTGCGCGTGTTTTAATATTTTTCGTAATGAGCATAATATGCAAACCCCGTCAAATAAACTTTTACTCTCGGTCGCTAAACAAACTTTTAGCGCACTTGATAAATAACTAACTATTTATTACGTATTTAATTATTAACTAGTTATATCATTCGCTTTCTAAACCTTCGTGCTTGTGCTACACTAGGAATACTAGCCATGATTCGTTTTCATGACTTATTTTAATTACACAATCGACCAACTGATTTCCCCACATTAAAATTATCCCTATGACTCTCCCTCAATTAGCATTTTTTAATTATCCCTGTGGCTCCTCCACCACTAACATCTTTGGGGGGCGTAATTTGACGGCTGGTAACCGCACTTCACGCGCATAAATATATCACTTACCGAGATCTGCTTCGGCAGAGTGCCACACCCAATAATGGGTAAAAGGCGTGATGATATATTTATATTTATATTTAAGTAATGGCTCAGTGGTATCCGAGTCGGCCTGTGGATCCTAAGAATCCTGGTTCGATCCCTACAGCCGACAGAACATTTTCACCAATTTTAAAATTACCCCTGTGGCTCCTCCCCCACTAACATCTTTGGGGGCCGTAATTTGACGGCTAGTAACCGCACTTCACGCGCATAAATAAATCCCTTACCGAGATCTGCTTCGGCAGAGTGCCACACCCAATAATGGGTAAAAGGTGTGATAATATATTTATATTTAAGTTATGGGTAAAATGCATGACGATTTATTTATTTATGTTTATATTAATTATTTATTTAACTATACTAAGTAAACCTTTAACGGTCTATATTTTTAATGTTCCGTCAATAAATGTTATTTAGATAGTATTCAGCAGTCAATAAAACAGTAACTATGTCGACTTTTAACTTTTAAGATAAGATTTTTATGGGTACTTACTTAACAATCAAGCTCACGACTTGCATTTAATATCTTGCTTACTATTAAAGAAATATGTCACATAAAACAGAATATCTTTACTAAAGACTTCGAATGAAATGTAATAGGTAGATGGTTAGTATTTAAACAGTTTAACTGTTAAAGTTAGTGGCAACTAGAGAAGCCATTAGGTAAATTTGAAAAAAAGAAATCGTCGTTACGACTTACAGACCATTTCGCAAATGGGAGGAGACGAGTACAATTTGTTTTAGAAGATTAGCTTCAAATTAAAAAGTGTTAAGCATTTTAACTTGTAAATTTCATGTAAATTGCAAATGAATGAGTGTATTTTAATTCAGACTTGACTTCTCAAAAGAATAATTGTTTTCATTTTGTTCAACAGCGAAATTCTTGGGGTAGATCCATAAAAATGTAATAAATCATCATGCTATTTCCAAATCCTTAGCTGGTATACAATAAAGTTAAACTTTTAAAGAACTTTACGATGCACTGTTCTGTTTATGTCGGATTCGGCAGAAGTAATATTTAAATTTCTAGCTCTGTCGCTCGCTAATTTCAATCCACATAATTCCAAAACTTTGTTTCATATTTTAATTTAAAAACTTTCCGTATACGAAGAATTTATACCACGGTACGGCGAAAGTTGTAATTAATATTTAATTGAGTAGATAGTATTTCCTTCCTTCGTTTTAAAAAATACATTTAACTTTCGGAAAAGATTGGTTTCATAAAGGCTCTATCAGGCTACAAATGAAGACAATTTGGCCTGTCTCTCGTCGTGATGAAACACGTTCACCGAAAAATCTGGCGTATTCTGAAAGGGCATTCGTGCTCGCAACGAACCACCATTCGTCAAGATTACGAACGCACCGTACCGCAAGGCTAAATGAAAGGTCTTCACAGGAAGTAAATAAATTATTTCGTGGTTTTCCGATAGCTATCGTCAGATGTTTCATTAGTAATCAGCAAAGCTGCTCCCACTATGATACAACCAAAATAATTGGCTCTCTGACTTTAACTAATTGAGGATCAGATTTTTATTTCCTTGTTTCGAGCATTTATTGCGAACAATAAATCGATATGACTAATCGTCCATGAAACCAAAATGAAACGTAAAAGATAATATGAATCTGAACTAAAAAGATTAAATATATACAATAAGTTATTAAATTCAGAAAAATTGAACGTCCATTTTTTCACAATGATTTAAAAGAAAATAAATTATTCGTACCGTATTTTATGTTGCATAAAAATAATTAGAATATAATGAAATTTAATTTAATTATAAAGAGAACAATTGGGATACCGCCAGGATTTGAACCTGGGTCAATGGATTCTCCGTTGATACCTGTAGTTTATTTTTATATATAATTTTTAATGAAATAAAAATGTTTGTTTTGTATACTCATTTTGTTTTAATTTTATTTGTGCCAATAATAAAAACTTGTTAATTTTTATTTTACATATACAATAATTATCTAAAATTTCTATATTTTATGTTTTGTTTTACTTACTTCTATTGTTCATGTTTGACAATTTATCATTTATTGTATTATTAAAATATATATTTCAGAATACTAAAATTATTTTCTAGATAAACCTTCGTTTCTAATTTACCTATTTCGAAATAGGTCTATGGCCTCCTATGCTTGGGACCTATGAAATTCGATCATATGCTTTAAACCAACTGGGCTACGGTCGCCATGTGATTCAAATCTGATATTCCAATTAATAGGCAGCCTCTTTACAATTCAATTATGTTTTATCAATTGTTTAGTATGGGATGACTAAGCTCAGTGGTATGAAGTCGGCCTGTGGATCCTGAGAACCCTGGTTCTATTCCCACAGGCGATAAACAATTTTCATAATTTCAAAAATTACCCTTGTGGCTCCTCCACCACTAACATCTTTGGGGGCTGTGATTTGACTACTGGTAACCGCACTTCACGCGTAAAAATATATCACTTACCGAGATCTGCTTCAGCAGAGTGCCACACCCAGTAATGGCTAGAAGGCGTGATGATATATTTATTTATATTTATTTTAAATTGTTAAGTATTTTCTAAAAATAATAATGAAAAAAGATATCATAAAATATTCCTTGAATTATTGGATAACATGGCTATAATATTGAATCAATTATAAAAATGCGACGACGTTTCGGACTGGATTTAGTCCATTATCAATTCGAATAGATAATTATTATAACATTAAATTAGACAACCTTTACGTGTTAAAAGATAGTCAACTAAAATATAAAGGTTATCTAATTTTATTTTGTAAAAAATATCTATTCGTCTTGATAATGAACAAAATCCGGTTCGAAACGTCGTTGTATTTTTATAATTGTCTCAACAATAAAATCATCTTATCTAAGAATCCAGGGAATATTTTATTATATCCTTTTACATTAAAATTTACGGCATAAATATATCAATTTTGAATCAAGTGAAAATAATAATAAAATTTATAATGTATTTCTTACAACTTGGCACCCGTGGGTCGCAATTTTTATGCGGCTAATGAAGGTTCATTTTAAAAGAAATTATAAAACTTCATCTTCTGTTTTTTTCATTGTAACTATCGTAAAAAAAGCTAGTTACATATACTCATTGTAAACGAGTAAAACGTATCAGCTTTTCAACTGTAGCCATAAGTAATTAAAAATATATTTAAATAGTACGTGTATCACATTAAAGTTCAAAGTCCTTCCTTTGTTGTTTTAGATTAATTTACTTCTGATCAAGTATTTTCGCTTTGTTCACTAATCTGACAAATATTAAATGTTCTTTGTGAAACGTACAGGATTGTCCAAATATATTCTCATTCAAAAGATATGTTTGTCATGACGCCAAACTGTTATATGATTTCAGGTTTTGAAAAGATTACTATTACTACATTAATAACTCCAAATAGTATCAAGGAAAAAGTCCATTCAATAGAGAAAGTCCTGCCTCTTAAACAGATGTTAATTATAAAATATTTAGCTTTACATATTTCGTTATCTCATTTAACACTTGTATTATAAAATTCAATTTTATGCAGACGCTATCTATTCGTAGTACTGGACATAAATGCTTTGCAAGTTGAAGAATCTATCGTTGTCTTGTAGCCATTTGCTAAAATTGACGTGAATCTTTTCCATGCAGTAAAACAAAGCGTAATAATTTAAATTGACTTGAGATTCGCTCGAATGTCCATCGTAAAACAGAATCAGTCACTTTAAAATGCGCTACTTACGAATCGTAAGTCGTAAAACATCAGGACAATAAAAACTGCATGCGCAATTCAATGGCAGTCACCAGTTTCTAGTTAGCGTTGTTTTACAAACATTACACCCAAGAGAGCGTTGAACTAAGGCGAAAATGTTTGTAATGGAAAGAATACTTAGCTAGACAATTTGGAATATAATAGCCTGGGATCTATTCAGAGCAGCAGGAAAGTTTAAAAGCTTAGCAGGTAACGCTTTGAAGCTTTATAAAAGCTGTTGCATGAATGTGAATATGAAAAATGTACATTCTTGAAAGCAAAATCGATGAAAACGTGTTCGTATAATAACACTAGGGCTATTGACCGATTTGGACAATGATTCAATACGCCAATATCAAAATTTTTCATGAATTCATGTCACAATGAAATAGTTTTTATACACATATAAGTTTTATAACTTTATATGTGGGACTGATAAAATTGCGTGCTGAAACTTTTACTTGAAATGGTTTCTATGTTTTCCAACTAGGTGAACTTATACTTCAGGAAGGTACAACGTGATTTTCAATATTTAAATTCAAAGTATATTAGTTCTTGTTCCTTAGGCCGTGATATGAGGGCTTCGCGTATCGAGCAATTGAACTTGTCAGCGGAAGCACTAGCCGATACAAACGACATTCTGTGAATGCCAAACCCATTTCACGAACGAGATGTAGCCAATATTTTTATGTAACTTTTAATTTAAAAACTATTTTATACCTATAATAAATAAATATTTATATTTATTGGAAATCAATCATTATCGGTGCACCTATTTTTGTAATTGGCGCTATAACCCAGAGAGCAGCACAACATAGACACTTTTATATTCTTTCTCTCTCACTAAGATGATGCTCTATTGTTATATATGTTAGTAACGTTTTTTTGCGTGAGTGCACATTTAATTGTATTTTTCCTTAATAAACATTTTCGTATAATTCCTGTCGTTTTTTGTCACTCGCCACACCGAGCAACTCAACAATATTAAATTATAAATGGCGGTGATCGACTGTGACTGATTAGTGAAATTTAAATAAATTTTCTTTGACAGATAATATTTTTGTTTTCATAGACTACTAAGTTATAGAATTTATTTATAGTATATTGCATAATCAGTCAGGAAAGTGATGTTTTACTTGACGAAGCTGTTGTTTGAAATATGAGGCCGCAGGCCGATAATCCACTGAGTCAAGTAAAAATACTTTCCTGACGTATTATGTATACTATTTTTTCTACATACACACACACTTTCATACATATCTTCAGATTATATCCCTTCAAATCGGGTAGCACGAACCTTAAAATCACTCATAAAATATTCACTCATTACATTCATCAAATAATCAGCCCTCGTCAATTGCTATCATTCAAATACACCACCCTCACTTTAACTACATTCATAAATCACTCCATATAAACTCATTTATTTATTACACTCTAAATTATTTATCACACAACAAACCTTCAGTCACATCTATCTAATCATTCCTATTCACTTTTCATTCATCTTCTTTCTTCAACGTACATAACATATGCATAAAACATCTCAAATTACTCACGCTTACTCCTAACAACGAATCTAATAACATAACTAACAACGAATCTACAAAGATTAGAAAAGATGAAAGCGATAGCCTGCACTTGTATATGAAAGAAAAGTTCACACAATGCAGTAACTGAAAATGAAACAAAAAGATAAGAAAGGAAGGGAGTGTCGCCCTGCGTTGTTTTTGAAAGTAAATGCCACACAATTGCCGTTAAACACTCTACGTAAGAACTGAAAACGAATTATTTTTTCTGAAATTGTTTAATTTAATCAGTAATTAATCTTAACTACTTTTAAATGTTTTAATTTTTTAATATGAATTGTATTGACAGCAGACTACATATTCAAGGTTACAACAAAAAAGCAGTCAGGTAAAATACAAAACAGTCTTTACCAGACTGTTTTTTTACTTTACCAAATTGTTATTTTTATTGTAACCTTGGATACATACTTTACTTGACTGTTTTGGTAAAAATGTGCGTTCCATATTAAAATTATTACAAAAAAAATTCAATATTTCCACGATATAAAGAAACTTTTTTTATAAATTAAATTGCAAAATAAAAAGCGCGGTAGCCGAGCGGGTTAATACACATCTCTTAACATACTGTGACATCAACCGAACCAAAGTTCGTCATTTCGAATCGCCTGTAGACGAAGTGTGATTTGTCGTAAAATCAAAAATACAGTTACATGTATTAATCCCACTCGGGGGCTATAAGCTAGTCACTTATACAAACGCCTTAAATAATATAACATCGACTTTGAAAACCGGCAGTACGGCAGTTTAAAAACTGCGGCTCGGTGAACTGATAGGCTTTGGCACGATTTGGGCTGTAGCGCCATTGGAAGAAAAAGAAGAAATTGCTAAATATGAAAATTAGACTTAGTTGAATTCAGAAAATTATAACCTTTTTAAAAATATAAAAATAATTGTAGGTTACAATTTTTAAAAATAATTTAAAAAATTTAAAATAAATAAATAAATATATCATCACGCTTTCTACCAATTACTGCGTGTGGCACTCTGCCCAAGCAGATTTCGGTAAGTGATATATTTTGCGCGTGAAGTGCGGTTACCAGTCGTCAAATCACGACCCTCAAAGATATTAGTGGTGGAGAAGCCACAGGGGTAGTTTTTGAAATTATGAAAATTGATCCACAGGTCGACTTCATACTACTGAGCTAGCCACCCCATATTTTAATTTTAAAAATTTGTACAACGAAAACGCATAAATACAAAAAAATATTTTTCAATAATATGTAATATGTAATACTGAATAAATTATATTTCAAAAACTATTTTGTAACATATATTTTTGGATATGTTATTGAAAGCATTCAAATATATTAATGTTATAATAATTACTCATAATGATGTCGTCATAATAAAAATAAAAATTTTAACTGTGCTAAAAGCGAGAAGTGATTTTCAACTAAAAATCCAGCTGGGTGTCGTAAATTTCAAATTAATTTTTATAGGTAAGTCATAAAAGCAGCTGGACATATAAATTCGCTATAATACGTTGTCATGTCCTGCAAAATTCTAAAAGCAAATAAAAGAGAAAATCAAAACATCAAATGGACATCAGCCATCATCCACACCTGACCATTATATAACAGCATTCTCACGCGCCCTCGCAATCAAATGAACATGCAATGGAGTTGCGAGTGCGCAGGCACGTAGGGAAGGAAGCAATTTAGTGACGTCATCGTGCAGCCGTTGCTGTTGGTCGATCAGTGGCCGTTAGGAGCGCCACGGTTCTGAAGAAACACCACACTAACTTTGTGAAACAAATCGACCTTGATGTAAATTTACCCCGTGATGGCTTCTAACCCACAATACGAAGGCAATGCAGTGGAAAGGGTTATCACTTTAACCACACTTCTAATTTTATAACGTACAACAAAACTGAATTTCAGTTACACTATTTTTAATTATAATGAAAGTTTTAGTTCCAATTCAGTTGTTTTCTTTTTCATAAAACTGCTGCAAAAGTAATTTTTATTTTTATCTCTTTGTAAATGTATTTCGAATGATGGAAAAACAATGTAATGTAGGAAAAATGAAAATTATTTTTACGTGTCCTGCTTTAGAAGTAATGAGTTAAAGCGAAATTGTACATCCAAATGTACAAAAATATTGCAAAAACAATTCATTCCGAACGTTAAGGTACGTATTTTTAACAAAAAATGTCATACGTATAGTTATTAATATAAACGTAATTTATTTTAATAAAATAATATTTTTCATTAACTACATTGCAATAATGGGATGGCTAGCACAGTGGTATGAAGTCGGCCTGTGGATCCTGAGGTCCCTGGTTCGATTCCCATAGGCGACAAATTTTCATAATTTTAAAAAGCTATCCCTGTGGCTCCTCCACCACTAACATGTTTGGGGGCCGTGATTTGACGACTGGTAACCGCACTTCACGCGCAAAATATATCACTTACCGAGATCTGCTTTAGCAGAGTGCCACACCCAGTAATGGGTAGAAGGCGTGATGATATATTTATATTTTATTTACATTGCATAAAGCTTGTTATTATATCAGAGTACACTAGCTTAAATTCTATATGTAAAAAAATGTCAAAAATAAAATCATTTTACATTTATTACTTCGCTTAAGACTACATTCTAAGATAAAGTTACAAAAACGTTAAGATTATCTAGGATTACAACTAAAACCTTAGATTGAGTGTAATCCCAGTTCATCCATTTATCTGATTTACTGAAAAAGAAAATCGAATTGAAAATGTTTCGTGATTAGTGCATGAAGAGAAATTAAATGTCAAAAAATATAACAACATGACATTAATATTTGATCCTAAATCTGCTCCAGGCTAATTATATATATCACAACCATTGTCAGTTTATATATCTGTCAACATGATAGCACGCAATTTATTTGAATAAATTTAACCGAAACACCACATTTTGAACGTAAATACCAGTCAGATATCAGTTTTAATTAAAAGTTTACTTGAATTCAGTACTCATCTTTTACAAAAGAATCTTGAATTATAAATTACTACTCATAAAAAAAGATAAGGTACGACTCATTTTCTGTCGTCAGTAAGATGCTTTTAAGCTAAAGGCGAATGTTAAATTGTGTCCATTTTTAGTTTTATCATAATATAATTATTTAAACTTTAGCAAGTCAAGTTTTTTAAACAGCTTTTAAACAGAAATTTCTATAGACCGCTTTTACAACTATCTTTTAAAATTTAATTTTAAAAATAAATTTATTATTACGTAATTTTACTACTTCTTCCGAACTATAGCACTCTGCTATAGTATTACGTTGGTAAATGATACATATATTTTCACGCGCAAAGTGCGGATAACAACCGTCAAGTCAGTGTCCTCTAAAAGGTAATGAAGAGAGAGCTGTAGGACTAATTTTAATGTGATGAAAATCAATTGTCGACTATGAGATTCGAAATCTGGTTTTCATTTTCAATTTGGTTTTGTTCACATTTACTTTCTCAACGATGCAAAATGTAAAATATTTTTCTACAAATATGATGACAAAGATATTAAAAATTTACAAAAGTGATCCTTCAAAATATGAACTTTTTGGGAAAATTTTAAATATTTTTTAATCAGCGTAAGAGACCATTGATAGCTTTTCCTAGAGCTAATTTTTTTTATAATGCATTTGTGATGGGTTCCCGAAATAGTAAACATACAAAACCTAAAAATTACTCCAATTACTATTATTCTATACTAGGAAATTATGAGCAATTCATATACATTATAGATAAACAAATCGTATTTTAATATTTATATGAAAATCTAGTAAGTCTATAAGTATATATATATATATATATAACTTCGAAGTAAATAAATGTCTATTTGAACGAATCCTTCAAACAAGCATTGTAAATATTATTCTTTCTGTAAAGTATATATTATTAAAGTTTTGATTGCTATACAATGCGTTCCACTTATAAACGGAGGTGCAACATCTTCACGGACAATCAACAAATATATCTTTATTTACAGTTGCGCCTGAAAATAAAAACATTCCACTTTGTACTACCATTAATATTTCAAAATTTACATATCTTCTTTCACGAACACATTAACCAAAAAAAAAAAGAAATGATTTAAAAGTATATATACAGAGATGTTGCAAAAAGAGACTTACATCCTCCTTACTTTAATTTTAATTTATGGAACTTAAATATTTTATGCCAATTATGACTCTTATTCTATAAATCTTACTTTTGACCAAATGTAATGAATGAGTTATACCAACATTGTCTTATTAAAACTCTCTTCATTCCATTTTATTTCATTCTCGAACTAGTTTTACAAAAATAGAGTTATATTAATTCCGATAAAACATATTATAATTGTTACTTCTGTACTTAAAGAAAAAAGTACCTAGGCTACTACCGCTCGCTTATGAACATTTGGTGGTCGCAGCGGAGACCAACAACATGCAAGTGTGACAAGAACGCTTTCTGCTCGAAAACCGCGTATTTTTTCAATAACTTAAATTTTTTTAGCTTTTTGAATATGACACTATTATTTCAACTTTTTCAATAGTGAAAGAACGCTATTTCAGGAATATTTGCGATACCATGAGCTGTATTCCATTTTCCACTTGGATCACTTAAATCAGTTCAGATTAATTCGACACACGACTAAATGAACCTAATTAAGTAAACTCATGCACTTATTGGAGTGAATTACTTCAAAGTAAATTAAAATCAGTAATTCTAGTACTAGAAATAAAGTTAACGAAGTAATTCAGCGAAATAAATAAGTGATCTGGTTCAGTAAATGTAAATTAGATCTGATCCAAATGGCAAATGGAATATGTCTATGAATATATCATCGTTTAGTAATTTTGTTACATTTGTCATGGTAACGTAAATAATTTTATCAATTTGTTTCAGTTTAATTTGGGTAAATCAGCGAAATTTTCTACATAATAAAATAATAATATATTTCAATTGGACTAAAAATACTATTTTGAGTCCGTAATATTGTTATAATAATTGTTGTAATAATTTTTAGTCCTAATGAAACAAGTAACTGTTAAAATATTTTTTACTGTTTTTTCGTTTTTTTTTATCTTTTTTTGTTTGAAAATTACTATTAAAAGGTTGACAGTTTTCATATGTCAGTTAATATCAGAAAAACAGAATTTTTTTGTTCCAGAATGGAAAATACTTTCTACAAGCATTGGTGCAAATGCCTATTTTCCATATTTTCAATAAATGCAGAAACTGTGTTTTTAGAGAATGTTATTTTAAACATGTGCTCAATTGTATACGTAATAGTAATTATAATTCTAACGTCTTAAAATTTAAACCCCTTGCTTAAAAGTATTAGCGACGCACATCATTACTATATTTACCTACATAATACTTTTTACAAAATTAATTAATTTATGGGATGGCTAGCACAGTGGTATGAAGTCGGCCTGTGGATCCTGAGGTCCCTGGTTCGATTCCCACAGGCGACAAATTTTCATAATTTGAAAAAGCTATCCCTGTGGCTCCTCCACCACTAACATGTTTGGGGGCCGTGATTTGACGACTGGTAACCGCACTTCACGCGCAAAATATATCACTTACCGAGATCTGCTTTAGAAGAGTGCCACACCCAGTAATGGGTAGAAGGCGTGATGATATATTTATTTATTTTATTTAATTCCGGAATAAATTTATTTTTAACTTTACTAAGAAAATTTATATTTTAATCTTAATTAAAGTAACCAAATTAAATTTATAAATTTAATTTGTATTCTTTAATTAAAATAGAATTCTTATAAATAAAAATAAAAACAAAAATATCATCACGCCTTTTACTCATCACTGGGTATGGCACTCTGCCGTAGCAGATCTCGGTAAGTGATATATTTGTGCGTGTGATGTACAATTTCCAGTCGTCAAATCACAGCCCACGAAAACGTTAGTGGCGGGAGGGGGCACAAAGGTAAGTTTAATGTGGTGAAAATTATTTGTCGGCTGTGGGAATTGAACCCAAGTTAGATACTATAATTAATTTATTTATTATAGATGTTTATACACGGTGATAATAAATCTTTATACATTTTATAATGCAAATTTTTAGATTCCAACACTAATAAATTTCAGGATGGATAAAAATCGTGATTTAAAAAAAAATCAATAAAATAATTTTTTTTATTTAAATCAGACTTTTTTTATATAAATCAGATTTTTTTGATTTAAATTAGATTTTTAAAATTATTTTTATTTATTAAAAACGGGTATTTTGAATTAAATTTTTAAATATTTCCAAAAGAAATTCTGAACAACGTTTCACGTTTTGAATGGTGGATGTTCCAAAAAGATGAATTAGGACCAAATAAAGATATAATATTGAAAATTATAAAATCACTTTTATGCGCCACTTCGTCTTCAGCTTGTGTTGAGCGATTTGGACTTGTGCATTCAAAATTGAGAAACCGACTAGGAACTGAAAAGGCTAGAAAACTGGTCTTTTTATTTAAACATTTTAATAATAATGTACCACTAAATTAATTAACGTTTCTACTTTTTTTTTCTGTTATTTGAATTGTTATATTTTAATATTCAAATATTTATGATATATTAAAACATGTTTTAATTTTTTTATTGTGATTTTTTTGTATTTTTAATTTAATAAATACATATACAATAATAAAAATTATTCATTTATGTTTAAGTTATTAAATTTAATTTATCTTGATTTAAATCAATGATTTTGTTTTTAAAATCACTTGTTTTAAATCATGATTTAAATCAATTTGATTTAAATCTCTCAACCTTGATAAATTTAGTGAAAATATCCAGCCAATTATATTATTTAAAACAGTACTTAATTAATTTTATGTTTTATATTTTCTCTTTTATTTTTCTAGCAATATTTCGTGTGACAATATTTTCGTCATAAACTTAACCACACCTCTGAGAACAATTCATGTCCGATAAGTAAATACTTATATAAACTTCACTAAGAGTATATTAAACTGTGAAGGACTCGGTACTAAAACCAAGTACCTCAATGTCCCTTTTTTCGTGCGTTGCCCGCGGTCCCAAAGTTCCTTATCGCTTCGGCCGTTTCTTGCGCCGTGCGGCGTAAACTTGCTGTGGTCTGACAAGTTCTCCAGCAATAGAAGGAAGCCATAGTGTTACAACAATGCTATCTGTGCGGGTTTCGGTTTAGATTCGCATCCATCTTATATATAAACGCCTCAGCTGTCAAAAGGCATTATCTGCGTTCCTGGATCTGTCTGGATGCTTATTTGCAAATCCTACATCTTCAGAGAGCATATTAAATCATATCTAGAAATTAATAATAAGCAATCGGTCTGTTGATGATTAAATATAAACAAAATTTCTTCTTTTTTATTCTTCACTACTTTATTTCATTTTCAATAATTCGCTATATTTTCACATAGCATATTTTAAATTATAATACCTCACTAGAACTTTATTAATAAAGGAGGCAGAGCACCAATAGTAATTTTTGTATCAATGGCGTTAGGTAGATAATAATGAGCAGAGAATGACTGTATCCAGCTAGAAGGATGTCTCCGAAAATCATTATAGTCTAGTAACGTCCGTGGTCCATAGATGATTTTATTTTTTGCTAGAATATATAGAATAAATTTTTCATTTATAATAGTTATGATTATAATAATAAGGACTAGTTTTTCAATCATCTATTTATTCCCGTTTAAGCTAATCAATAATGAGGAACCATGGTTTCCATTAATATTTAATCATGGTTAACATTAAACAAGAGTAAATCGATGATTGAAAAACTTGTCCTTTCGAGATCTCGTCTCGAATATTTAAGAAATTCGAAACGAAAGTATTTTAATTCTAGTCTCATTTTTTTTTTTTGGAACGAGACGAGAGTTGTTTTGTTTATTCGTGAACTTGAGGACGAAAGTAGTTTCATTCTCGTCTCGTTTTTTGTATGTCTTACTTCATTTAGAGAAACAGATCCGTAACTAGTGATTATTACACTGGCAGTAAGAATATAAAATTTATTTCTATCTCTCTCTATTCATGCATTCTACTTATATATGATCATTAATTTATTGATAATTAATAATTAAATTTAATGGTTCAAGTTCGTTAGATATGCGCGCAGGACAAAATTTAATTTCGTTTGTACTTTATTTATTTGAATCTAATTTACTAGTTTAAATGTACTCGTACGTAGTGTGTGGTTTGTCGGCTTATACTATATTTTAAATAATTATATTTAAAAGAGGAACCAAAACGAGGCTTTGCAAAAATATGCACCACAAATATATTTGGAAAAATAGTATTTCAACGATAGAGTTGTGAGCTTCGAACTTGATAAAAAAACCTGTTATATATATATATATATATATATATATATATATATATATATATATATATATATATATAACACTGAGTTGTGAGAACATTATTTAATAATGTCACTGCCATATATATATATATATATATATATATATATATATATATATATATATATATATATATATATATATATATATATATATATATATATATATATATATATATATATATATATATATATATAATTATAATTCTTTGTTTTATGTCAAATAAAATAAAATATAAATATATAAATATTTCAATTCATTTGGTTGTACGTACGTACATATGAAACAAGAAATGAAAACAAAATTAATCAGTCTCAATAACACAAGAATGGATTCGATTACTGGAACCCGCTTTATTAAAACTGAATAACTTATTTGATGATCCCAGTTCATTACTTAAACAGTTGACTTACTACAATGGCTTCCAAACTTTCCACGACCCCTCATTTTTCATAAAAAAAATTGTTGCGATCTCATCCCCGTCAATTTTCGTAACAATCTAATTTCATACTCTTTTCATATTATAATTTATTTAATGGACTACAGAACAATATACCGTATTTTGTATCGATATTGTTCTTGTACTTCAAAAATATTTATTTATTAAAGTGTAATCATATTTTTACTAAATTTCACATATCAATACTTAAATATGGCACCGATTTGACTATTTTGTTTGCTTGTTTAAAAAAATATATATTTCAGTAAAAGCAGCGCGCCCCATTGCAATATTCTTGCGCCTCCCTAGGGGTTACGCCCCACAGGTTGGAAAACTCTGCTGTACTGTGATTCTCTGTATACTATGTCAATAAACACTTTGATAATGTTTTCATATTTCTTATGTTTTATACTAGCCACATGTATCTATTTTTATTATATGTTAACTAATATCATGCGATTGTATTAAAATTGTATTGCATTTTTTACTGCAGCATTCTTAGGGTCCTTCAGACGATTTTCTAAAAAAAAACCGAAATCGGTCGATTAAAATAATAGATTTTTAAATAAAAAGAAAATAAGTGTTTCTTCTTTTACTATTTTCCGTCCAATATAATACTACACACGGATACACAATAAAACGAAAGTAAATTATAATTATAGAAATATATATATTATGCAATATACTGGGCTGGTTCAAACGTCGTTTTATGTAAAGAAATTTAAAAATAGAATTTTTGATGTATATTTATTGTAAGTTATGTTTAATAAAGTTATAGGATTTTTTTTTACAAATAATATCACATGATCTCCTGATTCTTTTGATAAATTTTGGTTTTGCACTATTTTTGCTGAGTAACAAGCACGGGAACAAACTGCATGATAAATCTCTCGTCCTACGGACTCCGAATTTTACTTAAAATAAATAAATATATCATCACGCCTTCTACCCATTACTGGGTGTGGCACTCTGCTGAAGCAGATATCGGTAAGTGATATATTTTGCGCGTGAAGTGCGGTTACCAGTCGTCAAATCACGGCCCCCAAATATGTTAGTGGTGAAGGAGCCACAGGGATAGCTTTTTTTCAAATTATGAAAATTTGTCGCCTGTGGGAATCGAACCAGGGACCTCAGGATCCACATGCCGACGTCATACCACTGAGCTAGCCATCCCATTTTACTTAATGTCAGTTAACTCGAGAATTTGAGTGATTTGATTACAAGTAAAAAAAAAGTGCGCTTGAAAATAAAAATGTGTCAAGAGAAAATCTGAAAGGTTGCGAGCTATTTGATAAGATAATGGGCCTTTCAAGATTTTTTTGAATTTTTTATATATTAATCTACATAATAAAATAATTATACAGAAAAATTTTTATTTGTTTTAAACTTGTATTAAGCATGATAAAAATATTTAAACTTTCGAAACAAACGAATATGATGTAGTTGCATCTTAGCTTAAAGAGAGACAGATAAGACAGAGATAAATAACACGTAACTTCACGTAACGTGTGTCGTTGTCATAGAATCCTCAGACAAAACATAACTAGACGGATAACAACGGCGTTTGTTGTAAAGCAGAAAGAGATAGAATAACTGGTTGGTGTTTGTTCACTGTAAGTTCACTGAGGGTGCGTTGCAATCCCTATTTTTTCTCCGGGGGTGCACCGGCGTCGATGCATCGTCGTACTCGTCGCTTCTACTTCCTGCCGACACCTAGCAAGTTTCAACAATTAACATTAGATAGCACGATTATAACAAGTGACAGTCTATCGAAATATCGGAGATTCTGAAAATTCGTTTAATGCTTTCTGAGATAAATATCTTATTACTCACTAGAACCTCACTGGGAACAAGGTACAACTATATGCAGGGCCATTGGGCACACAGAGTTTGGGGCCTTTTTAGAAAGTAAAAAAAAAACAAATCGTAATGAAAACACCAGTAGGTATGTACTTTTATTTACTTTATTGGTTAGTATGGTCATCTTTATAGTCGTACAAATCAAATATAAGTGAAGTTAATACTACTCGTAGTTTGAGAATTGGACTTACGCTAATGATGATAGTTTCTTCCGGGATTTCTGTTGTACAAAATCTTCTATTATGTCCTCGAAGTTCTTTTGAATATTTCAAAGTTATTATAATATGTGTATACTTTTATAGGATTAATTAAGAAATTTTACATTGTGTATGTTTTGAATTTTTTTTAGATTTAGTAAAATTTTGTTCACTGATTAAAAAATATTTGGAAATCTCATCCGGTTTTCGATTTATACCTTTTTTTTTTTTAAATAACGGCAATTCTTTGCAAAATTTAACTAAGGATTGAGCTCCTCTATTTCCTCGACATTTTGAGGCCCCCATCAAGCCTGGGGCCCTGGTCTTATGCCCCATGTGCCCTTATGAAAAAGACGGAACTGACTATGTGTTTCGACACACTTCATGAACTGTCAGTCAAACAACTTGTCCCGTATTAGAAATAAAATTACTAGATGTGGCATCATATCGAAATAGATATTGTTAAATAATGTACCTTATATAAAAAGTAAAGCATCTAAATCATGAATGACACCACCGTCTTCGCTTTTTAAATAAAAATCAAAACTCAAAGTTATGCCTGGCAATGAAACAGTACTTATCGCTACTCAACACTAGAAAATCCTTGAAAGAAGAAGGATCTACTCTTCAACTTCCGTTCAGTATCAGAACTAAAAAACGTAACCGTGAACATCTGGTCGAGAGGTAACATAACACCGCATCTGTGATATTTGGCAGGCGACCAACGTCAGCACAACAAGTGGCAACATTATACGAATGTTGAACAACGCATCAGTAATCTCTCGATGGACAAGTGGGTTAGATATTGAACGCTGGAGCCAAACTGGAAACTGGATAGAATTGGAAACCCAACTAGAGGAATGATAATTAATCTGTAGCCAGATGATTGATGGTGTGTGAAGTTTGGTGTCTTTTGTTCAAGTTTTGACGTGGAGAAAGATACCAGGTTTTTTAGTGTTTATTGGATCAAATTCATTGAACATTTTGATTAAATATGACATATATCTGTGTATCTACATACATACGAGTATAATGCTACTGTTGAAAATTTTATTACTTCTAATATATAGTTGTCAAAATATATACTTTTATTTTGTGATTACGAGTACCTATATTTTTGCCCGATTATAAATAAATTATGATATTATATAATCAAATATACTTTTCCATTTTAATCAAATTTCACTTTTTAAGAAAATGAAAATAGTTTTGTAAAAAAATAATTCATCATAAATATTATATTTCATAATTCCTGTAGATATTACAAAACATTCTATATGTAACTCTATACACTTTTTTTTCGTCCTCATCCATTCATTGAGTTTTTCTAACCTAGTCAATTATACAAAAATATTAGATTTTCTTCTGGTTTTTGTCGTCATTTTTTTTCTGTTTGTCTGAGTTTTTCGCCTTTGTAACGTATTTATATGATCTGTTGTTAATGTTTTTATTTTTCATTGCTTGTTTATACAGACCATTTCTCAATAGTTTTAGGTAATCCTGAATTTTGGATTAATTAAATTTAGCTAAACCATATTTTCAAAAAAGTTTATATATAAAAAAAATAAAAAAATATATCATCTCACCATCTACCCATTACTGGGTGTGGCACTATGCCGAAGCAGATCTCGGTAAATGATATATTTTGCGCGTGAAGTTCGGTTACCAGTCGTCAACTCACGGCCCCCAAAGATGTTAATGGTGGAGGAGCCACAGGGGTAGCTTTTGAAATTATGAAAATTGTTTGTCGCCTGTGGGAAAAGTTTAAATAACCTCGAATATAATGTTGTTACTATTTTCTTTTCGGAAAGTGAATTGGATTCATTTTTAAAATTAAACTAGAATAAGCTAATCTAAAATTCAGAATTAGTTAAAAAAAATTGAGAATCGGGCTGATAGCTCTTTTTTCTGTCTTCAGCATTATAAATCAATAGATATATCATCACGCCTTCTACCCATTAATGTGTGTGGCACTCTGCCGAAGCAGATCTCGGTAAGTGATATATTTTGCACGTGAAGTGCGGTTACCAGGCGTCAAATCACGGTCCCCAAAGATTTTAGTGGTATTGTAATATAAATAAATTGAAAAACATATTAATAAATGAATATTTTTTAAAATGCAACAACAATCGAGATTTTAACCCACCACCTGCCGGTTTTTATGAAACAATTTAACATAGAATATTTAATTTACGAAAGTAGTCTATAATTCAAAACTTTCTTCCTATAGTTCATTTCACCTTAGAAAATAGCAGATGGCACTGCAGGCGCAGCCCGTTTTACACACAGCAGTTCAAAATTTGGCGCCATATGAAATGCATATTTCTACTTAGAATTTCCACCAACAGTAAGATGTCGTTTATAAACATTATTCTCGGCCCACTTCGATTTAGAATACACGTTGTTTTACATGCCTACTATAATTTTCACTATTGTAAATGCATCTCGCTTCTCGACAAATCATATGCAAGGAAATCATCGCTACATCTTACTCAACGCTATTTTCTAAAATGAAATAGACTATACTCGTAATAGAGTATAGAATAATCCGGATTAGTAAGTCTTTTGTCTTGGTTCATCAGATGTCTCGGACATTTAAGATCTTAACAGATTTCCTACAAAAATAAATATTATGGATTTGTACCAAAGACAGTAATGTTAAAATTAAAACTTAAATGTAGATGAAGATGGTCGCATATTAAGGAGCACCAATATATCAAAAACAAATCTTTTTAATATATACTCGTATAAGTTTCATTGTTGCTCTCATTTTTTTATTTTTTTGAAATGTTGTTCCGGTTTGAACGAAAACGAAATAGTTAATCTACTCAAATAACAGGTCACTAAAACAATTTTTAATTTCACTTATAAAATATGATTTTTTAAAATTAAAATTAATATATAGTATAAAAATACTGAAGTTATGCCAATTAACTATTATATAGATATAATAATAATAATTCTAAAATCTAATTATAAATAAACCCCATTAACGAACAACAAACATATGTATTTACAGTTCTTCACTTTTCGACATTTCATTTATATTTTGTTTTATTATTCTCTTCCTTTTCGCGTTTCCAAATCTCTTAAAAAGCATAAAATAAATCACTTTTAGGTTGAAAACAAATATTAAATTATACAATTATCTTATAAAGCAAAGGCAAATACACTAGTAACCTGAATAAATTTCCATAAGTCATAAATCTGTTTGAAATATGAAAAGCAAAATCTTTTCGCTTTATCAGAAGATAGCAAAACTACAATCCATTATTCGCGCAGTAAAACAACTCAAATATTAACTGTCTTCTTGCAGAATATTAATCAACGCTTAGCTAAATATACTCGGCCGCCCTCTGAAAATTCACCATTCAGTTTCAGGTAGAACTTCTTCCTCAATAATAAATTCAGTTGAAGCAGTATGTGTGTGAAACTACAGCGCGCTGCGGTTAATATATCATTCTGTTCTGCGTCTTTGGAACTATAATAAGCGCGTGGAGAACGTCGGACTAGGAGTGCGCCCCTGCGACCCCTCAAGTGGGCAGAGGGTGGAATTCGTTTCCAACGATGGCGACCACCCATGAAAACGATAAATTCCGAAATACTGCACGGAATCACGGCATGGTTTTGTAATGCATTAATTATTATAATTGTAAATATATACCTAATGCGCGACCAGCAAACAAAATGGAAAGTTTTCTACGCATTTGTTTTCCCACTGGAGAATTCAATATTTGGTTAGAGTTTTATGCAGTTTATTTTTAATTTTATTTGTAATGTTCAATATTTTTTGTGCTATTCAATCTAGCATTAAATCAAAAATATTAAACTCATTGAAAATTTCAATAGTAATAGTTGATCTAGTATTCATTTGAACAAATGACTTTTAAATCCCTCTATAAATACTAATCGGAGCTACTCAAATATATATGAATTTCTAAAAAAATTTCACATAACATAAATACAAATACACATAACAAATAGACAAAAAATATATCTAGTTTACCGTCTGGATTTGAATTGAAGAGGAAGGACAATCTTCGAATAACTCTTCCATAAATTGACACCATTTCTTCAATAAATTTCGATTTAGCAGTTTTACCGTTTTTATTTTCTAATATTTTGTGTGTGTGTATACTTAACAAACTTAGATTATTCAATCGTTAAGATAGGGAACATCAGAATATTGCTGAAAGTTTAGTTTCAGCTTTAATTTATTATCTTTAAACTTATAATTTAACTTTTATTTTATTTATATACACATATACAGGGTGGTGATCACGCCTCTCAAACATGGGACTTTAACATGTAAAATCATGTTGTTTTAATTTCCTGCTTCCCTAATTATTTAAAACAAAAAAGCTTCAAATAAAAGTTTTAGGCCATAAAATTCTAAATTAATTATGCATGCTTTGTAACGACACAAATTATATCTGAAAATGATTAAAATTGTTTTAAAACTATCGATAGCTATGAAATTAAAACAAAATTAAACAAATGTTTGATGTTCAATCTATCAAAACTGTCAAAATAAATGAAATAATAAATAAAGGATTTATTTTGACAGACAAAACGTCAAACATTTGTTTAATTTTGTTTAAATTTCATGGCAATCGATAGTTTTGAGGCAATTTTCGGCATTTTCAAATATAATTTGTGTCGTTACAAAGTATGTAAAATTATTTTTGTTTATTGGTTCAGATGCAGAATTTTATGCCCTAAAACTTTTATTTCAAGCTTTTTTGTTTAAAATATTTAGGGAAGCAGGAAATTACAAAAATATTATTTTACATGTTAAAGTCTTACGTTCGAGAGTGGTGGTCACCATACTAGTTAATAACCAGAAGGGGGGGAGGGTATTTCTTTGTTTTTTCTTTTATTTTGTGTTTGTTTATTAATTTATATAAGATATAGTGTTGTGTTTTCGTTAGTAATAATTTTAGTATCAGTTTCAATTTATCTTTTAACTTTTAGGTACAAATTTAAGTAAATATAGATCATCGGTTTTTTTTTTTATAGTGTAGGTTTTACTTAGTAAAACTTATTTCTTATATTAGTTAATTATAGTGTTATCTTCTTTATTGTAAATGTTAGATATATTATCATTATTTTTTTAAGTACTTAGTTATTAAGTTAGAAGCAATCTGTAACTATGTCTTGTAGTACAAATTTTCCCCACTATGCATAAACTGGAGCATGTGTAGGTAGTTATGTATACCTTTGTTCCGGAAAACAACAGTAGCCCTCCATAAATCGTTTGTCTATTTAAATATGTAGCAAAATTTAATTTTCTTATATATTTTTTGTAAACTACGAAAAGAATACGTATTCATTTATAAGCAATTAATAGCAAACAAAAAATCACAGTAGCATCAATTTGTAATTATAAAAGGATTTAAAAATAATTTGTTCAAATGAATGCTGGATCAACTATTTTCATCATAATTTTTAATGAGTTTGATAGTTTTTATTTAATGCCAGATTGAATATCTAATAATCAGTAGCACACAAAATATTGAACACGACAAATAAAATGATAAATAAACTGTATAAAAACTCTAACCAAATGATGAATTCACAAACGAAAAATTTTCATAATTGCATCGATTAGTATTTGTAGAGAGGTTTTATAAGTCATTTGTTCAAATGATCGCTGCGTGTACTGTACATTTAATATTCCGTAACAATGTGGTAACAAATATATTGACCGCTAGTATGAGCAATCGATTAAGAAAGTGTGTTTAACAATAATTTTCGTTCTCAAACTTCCTTATTTAATTTTAGAGAAAATGTTTTAGTTTAAAGATGTACGCAACGGATAACTATATAATGTACAAATTTTGTTGAATAAATATATATATATATATATATATATATATATATATATATATATATATATACATGGGCGTCCGCAGGGGGAGGCAAGGGGGGGGGGGCGTGGTGATGAACACTCTCGAAATAGGACTTTAACATGTAAAACAATATTTTTTTTTAATTTCCTGCTTCCTTAAATATTTGAAGCAAAAAAGCTTGAAATAAAAGTTTTAGGGCATAACATTCTGCATCTGAACCAATAAACAAAATTAATTTTGCACAAATTAGATTTGAAAATGACGAAAATTGCCTCAAAACTATCGATAGGCATGAAATTGAAACAAAATTAAACATATGTTTGACGTTTTATTTGTCAAAATAAATGAAATAATAAATAAGGAATTTATTCTGACAGTTTTGACAGATTGAATGACAAACATTTGTTTAATTTTGTGTCAATTTCATAGCTATCGATAGTTTTGAGACAATTTTAGTCATTTTCAGATCTAATTTGTGCCGATACAAAGTATGCAAAATTAATTTCATATGTTATGCCCTAAAAATTGTATTTGAAGCTTTTTGCTTTTAAATAATTAGGAAGCAGGAAATTTAAAACAATGTGATTCTACATGTTAAAGTCCGATGTTCGAGAGTCGTGGCCACCACACTGTATATGTATATATAAATTAAATTATACGTTTAATGATAATAAATTCAAGCTGAAACTGAATTTCCAGCAGTATTCTTATGGCCAGCTAGCGACATGTTCCCTATCGTAACGATTGAGTAATCTAAGTTTAAGTATACACAGACACAAAATATTAGAAAATAAAAACTGTAAAACTGCTAAATCGGAATTTATTGAAGAAATTATGTCAATTTATGGAAGAGTTATTCGAAGATTGTCCTTCTTCTACAATTCAAACCCAGACGACAAAGACTAGTAATTTATTTCACAAATTTAAATATTTTTGTATCCATTTGTTATGTGTATTTGTATTTATGTTATGTAAAAAAAATATTTTAGAAATGTATGTATATCTATATATATATATATATATATATATATGTATATAATGAAATTTAAATATACATTTTTCACGACCGGGAGTATTTGATCGTTTCTATAATACAAAAATCTGGACAGAAGTAAAACATTTTATCCCCAGGTAAATGATGTGCACTTTATTCCTCTAGGCAGTTTATATTATTTTAACAGTTCATTTATCTAATATAAGTACAATAGATTACAGTGAAACAAATAAAAACCCAAGAATTTTTCTATATTCACAGATACAGATACAGAAGCACCATTATTGAAATTAATATTAGCCGGATACCTGCTTAAGTCAATGAAATCGTTGATGAGATGATGATTTACATTACATTTCTGTACATATCCGTACTTTTCTCGGCACATCATTCTCTGAAGCGGTTATACGTTGCTTCGTACAACTTGCTAGATTTTATTTCTAATTCGTTTAGAATAGCTGCAGAAGCTTCATCAACAATTTCTTCAGATTCTTCGGAGTGTTCTTCGCTGTATTCATGGTATTTCAGTTTAGAAAATTACACCTCATGAAAAATCATCCATTTCTCTCCCTAGATGTGTAACATACTATTCTTTTACTACATATTTTACATATTATACGTTATTTACGCAAAGAGTTCGTAAATTTGGTCAATGTAAAAAAAAATACGTATAGTATAGCGTATTTAACGTGCTCATTCCTGATTGGGATTAAGTTCTTGAGCAGAATAACAAATAAATAAATATTCAAATAAACATTTACAGGCAGATTCATAAAGCGGATTAGCGGTAACACCATTTTTTATTTAGTTTTTAACTCTCTTTTAAATGTATGAAACAAGTTTATTTTAACTTGAGTTAAAAAGAGAGTTAATTAGCATCAAATTTAGTTTATTTCTTTAATCTGTTCTAATTTGAAACAGAGTTATAGATAATATTAAAAACGGTATTAGCGCTAATCCGTTTTGTGAATCTGTCTGTAAATAATTAGCATAATCGGGAAATATTTACAATGAATATTGGGTCCTTTGTACAATTTAAAAATTGATTAAAGAAAAAAAATAATATGGAAGATTCAAACCAAAAAAAAAATACAGAGAGTAAATAACGCAATTTTTGAAAGAAATTAATGTACATTTTGATATGAGATTTAATTGAATTTAAGGGCACGCTGTAAGAATAAATTTATGAAGGCAATTTCATTCTTGGAAGGAATGTTTTAAGTGCGACAAAATCCTATAATTTCATAATGAATCCAGTAAAATAACAAGCTCAACACAATAAATATTTAATTATATACAGGATTGAGCAATTATACAGTGAATTAAGTGGCAGCAAAATTGATTTCTCGTGAATAAACAAACGCTTTCTTCGGCACGGTTAGAACGTTGCGCATGTTAAAGTTATTGACCAAGCACTACGTTAGCGTTAGCGAAGCGAGTCCCCAGTCGTGACCGCAGTTATAGACCACGAGGGGACAAACGCCGTCTCACAAAAAGAAATATTTTCTCGGCCTAAACGACTCCGGGGTCACGCACGACCTTATAATTGTTTCCTAGTTTGTAAAAGCACTACAAAGCTCACTAGACTAACACAGGATATTCACTACAAGTTTACGAATTTTTTCATTAAATTCCAAATTATTGTATAATTTATTTATATTTTTTATTCAAGTATAACAAATTTGCAGGCGTAATCACGTAGATACAACTTACTAAAAAATACGACTGTCTGCTTTATTCGGGTTCCACTGTAGGCCTCCTGCCCTATACTATCATTGGGATTCAGTTCCTATTTTGCGAAATAAAATCGAAAATATTTATTAAGTATTCTAGTTCATGTTCTACGTATTATAAAACTAGGTAAAGTGCGTAAAAGTTGAAACTCATAAACATCAGAGACTCGAGATTAAGTATTGTAAAAAAATAATACTCGATTATAGCATTAGTGTTTTAAATAGGGCCGTATTTACATCTAGGCAAACTAGGCACGTGCCTAGGGCTCGGTAAACAGAAAGGCCTGGAAGTCCAGTACAGCTAAAATTATAGTAAAATTTTTATTATTTTCATTAGTTAGAGTATTAATTATATTGAGCTTTATTTTCACTCAATTGGGGTGGCTAGCTCAGTGGTATGAAGTCGGCCTGTGGATCCTGAGAACCCTGATTCGATTCCCACAGGCGACAAACAATTTTGATAATTTCAAAAAACTACCCCTGTGGCTCCTCCACCACTAACATCTTTGGGGGCCGTGATTTGACGACTGGTAACCGCACTTCACGCGCAAAATATATCACTTACCGAGATCTGCTTCGGCAGAGTGCCACACCCAGTAATGGGTAGAAGGCGTGATGATATATATATTTTTTAATTGGTTAACTAAATTCAGACTTAAGTAGTTAATTCATTTATTTCAAACGAACAAGAAAGAGAAGAGAAAAAAACAATTAAATGAAACTTGAAATGGTCTAAAAGAATACACTCTTAGGATTTGCATACAGGTATAGCACGCTGGGCCAACGGCCAAAACTCAATTACTGAGTAGATCGTTTCGCTGACAATTTTATAGGTTACATATTCTTGTGCAACTCAAAAGTATCAAATCCTATTAGAAAAATTGTAGATTCACATTTTGATGTTGCCAATAGAAGTAAAATTAAAAAATATACTCGTATTTATCGATGTATGTAACACATTAATAACATAGTTTCTTGTTTAATTTAATACTTAATCTTATTGTAAATATCAAGAAATTTAATAATATTGCAATTATAATCGTTTTGTAAAATGAGTAAATGAGAATTTTCTTTATTAAGTTTTTCCCCAAAATGATGTGTATAAACTGATTCAGCAAATAGACCATAAATGCTTTAGTAATACTATATATTGAAAAAGAGTTCTTACGAAACCTTTATGGTGAAATAATCAATAAGTTCACGGATTCCAAAATAAAAGTAGGTGTATTGCTCTATAGTCCATACTAGGGTTGTTGATTTCCACCGAATGTCGAATTTCTGAACATTCGAACATTCGAATTTTTTTAACTTCGTCAAAAATACTTCGAATTTTCGAATTTTTGAATTTTTTGAACTTTTTGAATTTTCGAATTTACGAATTTTTTTAACTTTTCGAATTTTCCGAAGTTTCGAATTTTCCGAAGCTTCGAATTTTCAAATTTTTTGCCAATTAATTAACACCATCTGTCATCTCCAAGTACGCTCACGCATAATTCGTGAAAAGTCGGACACGAATTAAATAATAAACCCGGCGAAATATTCTGCAAAAACTCTGTAAGGTTAGGCGTCTTAATTAAGCCATCTACTCTCTTAACCGCCCATCTAAATGCTACGGATTTTTAGTAAAACGTTTTAAAATGACAATAAAAAGGATACAAAAACGTCTTAAATATAACGTTTTTGACATTTCAAATAATTCGCAAAATTAAAAAAATTCCAAAAATTCGAAAAATTCGAAAATTCGAATATTCAAAAAATTCAAAACTTCAAATAATTCGAAAATTCGAATTTAAATTCGAAGGTTCAATAAATCCGAACATTCGAATTCTCGAATATTCGTAAAATCAACAACCCTAGTCCATACTATTATTTAATTATTATAAATTATGATTCTGGTTCGATTCCCACAGGCCAGAAACAATTTTCATAATTTAAAAAAACTACCCCTGTGGCTCCTCCACCACTAACATCTTTGGGGGCCGTGATTTGACGACTGGTAACCGCACTTCACGTGCAAAAATATATCACTTACCGAGATCTGCTTCGGCAGAGTGCCACACCCAGTAATGGGTAGAAGGCGTGATGATATATTTTTTTTATGATTCTTTGAATTTAGTTTTAATTTCTTTGATAACAATTAATATAATAAAAGTATACATTGTTGTTTGTGGGTTTATTACTATTAACATGCACGTATAAATAAATACAAATTTAAAAAATACTTCTATCATTTTATTATTTATTTAGAAAATGGGTCCAGTTTTCTAATTAATTTCGAAAGTGTCTTAGACGCGGCCTTAAAATGACGATATATCCCAGACTAAGGAGTGTTATAAGGAGTGAATTACATATTAGGTATGTCTAGAATTAACTTAATTGAAATGACTGTCACCGTAGTAGAAAACCTCGCTATTTTAAAATATTAAATATGTAAGGCAATAATTAAAATAATTACAAAGACAAAATGTCAATAATTAAAAATGTTTTGAAAATAGCTTAAATTCAAAGTCGAATTGTCGGTAATTAATAGCGAGATAGCCTAATCAATGGTCCATCATTTGAAAGAGACTTTTCCATTTTCTTATATATTCAAAATGTTTGTTATATCTCGTATATATATATATATATATATATATATATATATATATATATATATATATATATATATATATATATATATATACATATTCTTGTAAATTATTATAAGTAATGAATGTGCAAATATTTAAAAAAAACTCTATAAACATAAAGAAATTAAGAAAAACATATTTAGATGTTATCTTTTAAATTACGACCTTTCCTTTCACATATGCTTGAATTTTTTATTTAATAAATTTATTACACTATTTTACAGGTGCCTGTTGTAGATAGAAGATAATATATTTTTACCTGCATGGTTGTATTCAAAATTGATTTCGTTTCAATAAATTCTAATCATTTTTATATATATCTTTCCTGACAAAAAGGTGTATAACACATTACTGTGAACATTTGACTTATTATGTGCACAAGTAATTTATTCATTTCATATGTATACAATAATTCATCACAAAATTCTGTTTTTTGTATATTTAGTACAATGGCATGGTTAGCGTTACGGCATATGAATCAGAAAGATCTCGAGTTCGAATTCAACTCAAGCTAAATATATATGAACTACTACTCTGTGGATTCTGTACTGTAATTGGAATTTAGTTAATATTGTACAAAATGGCATAAATAAATTAATAAAGATAGAAATTTAATTTCAATAAAATTATTGTTCTAATAAACAATGTCATGTCATTATAGAGCAAAATTACAAGAATAAAAAGTTGTTTGAAATGAAATTTTACTTTTAAAGTTAAAAATTTAACGTAAATAAAAGTGCCTTTTTGTCAAAAACTTACGTTGAATTTAATTTTAAACAACTTTTTATTCTTTTACTTTTGCTCTAAAATATACAGGAGAGTCAATTTCCATACAGATTTAATATCCCAAATAAACTCTTATTCCGCGTTTCGTAGCACACACTGTATATATCTAAATTCAAAATATCCAAATTTTATAATTTAAGCAAAGTTAAAGTTTTAAATTCCAGTAGAAGTTAACGATTTACAAACGAAAGTGGAAAAGATATGAAGATATATTAATTAATTTTGGAGATATAGCTATTTTACGTCGTATTCCAACTTCGAATTTCAAGTGAGATTGAGTTGGAAAACTGCTTCGGCGTTTGTTGCAGATTTTAATTAAACTGATCGGGCCCGACGCGCTGAAAATTTATTAGATTTAAACAAATTAGAAACGCCGTAAAACGTACAATGATAGCGTGATATATGCGTACTGATAGCATCGTGTAGTTGTGAATAATTGCAGTCATACTCGTTATTTATTAAAGGCAAATTGTCAAAATGGAAATGCAACAATTCTGCGGAACACGGAAACTGTTATTGAATCTATTTTAATTTTCAACGCTGTTTTATTTATTATTATTCGCTACAGAATATTTCCAAAATCTGACATTATCAGCAATGTTTTAGTTTTAAATATTTAAAATAAAATTAATACGACTATTTTCTGTGGCTCAGTGGTATCTAGTCGGACTGTGGATTAGCCAATCATATTACATAATTACTATCAAATTAGCCAATAAGGTGCTGATTATAACAAAAAGCAGGCATATAGCATAATTTTCAACTAGTAAGAACGTCAACAAAAAATAGTCTTCCTAAATATCACTCGAAGTGATAATTTTTTTCCGAGAATTGTTTGTCTTTTCCACTGTACCTACTCGTAATTTGCAATGGGCCTTTCAAGACTTTTTTGAATTTTTTATATATTAATCTACGTAATAAATTAATTATACTTAAATTTTTTATTTAAAAAAAAAAACTTGTATTAAGCATGATAAAAATATTTAAACTTTCGAAACAAATGAATATGACGTAGTTGCATCTTAGCTTAAAGAGAGACAGATAAGGCAGAGATAAATAACACGTAACTTGTCGTTGTCAGTAGAATCCTCAGACAAAACATAACTAGACGGATAACATCGGCGTTTGTTGTGAGTCAGAAAGGGATAGAATAACTGGTGTGTGAGGCGGGTGCGCGGCAAGGAGCAACTTGCATAACATCAAAGTGTACTCACTCCTTGCCGCGCATCCGGCGGACCGTCAAGTTATTCCATTCCTCTCTGCTTCACAACACTGCATTGACTTGAATACGGCATAATTCGTCTAGTATTATACGTCATTGGTAGAATCGTAGAATTTTCTTCTTCGTCTTCTTGAGCACCGACAAACGTTTCAAACAAAGCTCTGTGATTGGCTTAATGCAACTACGTCATTGCAATATGGCAGTGCGAACGTTTTAAATTATTCAACTTTAACTTTCATATTTCAGCAATAAAGATATAATTTATGGTATGATTTTATATTGTATTAAATATGAAGTACGGTCAAGAATTTATTTTAATAAATATATATTAAAAAGCTCTACCACTTGAATCCCCCATTTCATTTCACAAAATATAACAGTATATTTTCCTCAGCTTCATGTCGTGAAATTTTCAGACGATGTTTTGTGTTGATTGATAAAAATAAGTTAATCATAGAAACGTCTAAGAATACTTATATAATTATCACCTTCAACGGTATTACCCCTGAATATATCATCACGTATACTGGGTATGGTATTCTGCAGTAGCAGATATCGATATTTTTGTACGTAAAGTACTATTTTCATCCGTTAAATAAGAGCCCCCAAAGATAATCATTGTGGAGAAGGCACAGTGGCAATTTTAATTTATTTACAGTGAACACATTTATTTTCGACTGCACAATAACTATTTGATTTATGGCACAGTTTAACATCCATAAAATATCGCCTTATTGGACTAGTACGATAAAATAGCAAAATTAGATTACTATCAATGTCAAAAATAAAAGTGAAAATTAATATTACATCTAATTAATTAATTAATTCCTTTGCATTTAATGCAATTTATTTCACATTTGTTTTAGAATTCTTTCAAGCCTTGAGATATTATAAACAATTTTTTCACCTTTTCTTACAAATCTGAAGGTATATATTTATAAATAGCATTGTTAAACAAAAGTAATAATAAAGCATACTTCGAGATACAACTAAGTTTTATACATTAACGTAATTTAAGAAAACAAATTGCCTCCAAGGCAGTTGAACTTAAAGCTTTCTATGCAACTCGTACATAGTCGTACTTTACAGGATTCGCCTTATTTATCAGCCTAGCTTGCTGCGCTCACTTGACCATAAACTATGGCCCTTCCAATTAAATCTTACATTATAGTTAGAGAGCTCGGGTGCAAAATGATGTCTCATTTATTCCAGTGACAGAAATGGATTTTTTAATAGATTATGTCATGATAAACATGAAAAAAAGAAAATTAGATTTGGGAACGGATGGATACTATGGATGGCGTCAGTGTGAATGCGCAGATTTTAAGGGTAGTTGTTGGCATATTTTTTACAGGCTAATTTTCAGTTTAAATTATAGACTGTGGTATAATTAAGTAATAAAAATGGTAGACAGAAGATTTTGGCCGGTGACGCATGCGCGACAAAACCGATCAAAGTACTTGATCACGACGAATACATGACAAAAAAATGATTGACGGAAATTTTTGCTGGTTGCTCGCTGGTGACAGAAGCTCTGAAAGTGGATTGGTGTAGGGATCAACAACCACCCTTAAAATCTGCGCATTTACACCGACGCCATCTATAGTTGCCACCCGTTCCCAAATCTAATTTTCTTTTTTTCGTGTTTATCACGACATAATCTATTAAAAATATCCATTTCTGTCACTGGAATAAATGAGACATCATTATGCACCCTAGCTCTCTAACTATTATATACTTGTTACATTAATAGCTATTATAGCACACTTCATTATTATAAGGTACAAAAGATAACAATGATTTATCAGAAGATGTATATTAAAAGATTTTTTTTATATTTCTCCATCTCCATAGCCATATTTCCACATGATACGAATACTTGTGGAGCTAAGCTCGTAGGATGGCCACTACATCATTTCTTAAACCATAAGTATTATTATGCAACAATAAAGAAATACGCTGTTGCTCTTTTGAGATATATATTGAAAATGTAAATGACAAAAACATACATTTACATAATTATCAAGCCATTTGACATGATCTGTCACTTGAAAACTGAGTATATAAAGCGTTACTACAACAAATATATAAGAACATAATTAGTGTAATATAATTACTTCTATTTAGGTACCAAACCAGGATATAAACTCTTAAAAATGAGTGTCAGTGCATTCATTTTCTGCGCTATTCGCGTATAAAATCCACGCTGTGTTTATAGTTATGTTATAATTTACTTTTGCATAGCGTAAATTCCAGTGCTGTGTTAAAATGTTAATGTGCTGTTATTTAACGAGCTCTTCATACGAGTGAATGTAACCACTATTACTGTTGAGATGGCTTTGTTGAGTCTGTGCACACTGAACTGTTTCATTTGAATATTTACCGCGCAACTCTACATGAAAGACAAATACAACCACGAAAAATCAACGAGAATTATTTACATATGCACATAATTAAAGCAAATAAAAATAAATAATTTTACTTAAATTTTGCATAAATATACAGTTAAACCTAATTCAACAGCTTTGTAACTACTCCTTAAGTAAATAATATTATATGCAATTACAGATTTGTTAGGTATTGGACATATGGTAACTGCTTTGCCAAAATTAATCGAAATTGTATGTATGTATATGTATATATCTTCGGGATTTTGAACCCTAGGATGACTATTAGAACTCACATTACTAATTTTTTACGTTACTTTGCCACTTTTTACTTAACTGTAAAGTGTGTTGCCAGCCAACCCGCGCAAACCCTTGTTACATCCCCTAGCCGGTGCCCGATAGCTTGGGGGATGCCAAGTTAATATGTCCCAACTTGGAATGGATACGGGGATGGATACCGATCAAGGCCAAACGAGAAAAATCCCGACCTGACCCGGATTCGAACCCACGACCTCTGCTTCCAGAGGCTAGCACTCTACCACTGTGCTATCCCGGGTGCTAATTAATCGAAATTATAAAACCACATTTTAACGTAAAATATATCACTTATAAAGATCTGCTAGGGCAGAGTACCAGTATTGGGGCGTCAAAATTATTTTTGAAAAAACAAATCCAGAAAATATGCACTGAATACCAGACGTATCATGAGAATAGCAAAATTATTTAATATCTTCACACTATAGGATGCGGGCACTCACGTCACTATGTGACGTAAAAACAGCTGTTTGGACTGCGATCACTGCGCCACCTACAAAATGAACTAATTTTTTGGAACGAGATTTGAAAAGAACGGTTCTTTTCAAATCTTGTTGGGCTGCAATCACTGCGCCAACTACAAAATGAACTATTTTTTTGTGACGAGATTTGAAAAGAACGGTTCTTTTCAAATCTCGTTCCAAAAAAATAGTTCATTTTGTAGGTGGCGCAGTGATCGCAGCCCAAACAGCGGTTTTTACGTCACAAAACGTCACATTGTCTCGTGAGTGTCCGCATCCTATTGCACACCTAGTTATTCTTAAAATTTCTAGATTATTTTTATAATGCTTATTGTATGTATTATTAAAAAGAGTTAATAAATTTTGTAACATTTTTGAGTAAGAAAATTATTAATCTAGATTCTGGTCATTTTGAAAAATACATTTTAAAATCTATTGTAGGAATATTAAATACTTATAAGAAAATATATATATATATATATATCATCACACCTTTTACCCGTTCTGGTTGTGGCACTGTGCCGAGCAGATCTCGGTAAGTGATTTATCTATGAACGAGAAATGCAGTTACCAGCCGTCTAATCACGGCTCCAAAAAATATTAATGGAGGGAAAACCACAGGGACAATTTTAATATTGTGAAAAATTGATTGTCGGCTATAAAATTGACATTCGGGAAAATTGTCATTCGGAATATTTTAAGCAAGAAAATATACGACAATGCATTCGGAAAATCCACGTTCGGGAAATTACTTACATGCAAAATTGTCAATCAAGAAATAACCAAAAAAAAAATAGCTTACAGACAAAGGCATTCGGGAAAAAGGAAATTCTAGAAATAAAAATTCATGAAACAATGAAGTGGGAAAATTAAAATTTAGGAATATTGTCATTCCGGAAAAAAACATTAAGGAAATTGCATTTGGAAAAATGATCGGAAACAAACAAGCCAAGATTCTTGAACCAACTATAGCTTTAACGCACTCCATTCAAGTATCCAAGTTTTCAAAACACAAAAATAAATTTAGTTTCCATCAAATTGATTAAAATTATTATATATTTAAATTCAATTCAGAAAGAAATATCATATTTTGTACTACCAAGATTCATGATTACAAAGGATCTCAAAATTTATATGTACGAAATATTTAGAAATATCATAATAAAAGAGTAACTGTCTCCATTCTTCTTATGTCTTCGTCAACAATTACCAGCACTTCAAAACGGCATTCAAACCTTCGTTCACCTTTTCATTGTCTTATTATTCAAATTCGCGCAGTCGTCGTGGCCGCAGAATGTTTTCACAAACAACTATAAAACTTTCAGCGTGAAATAAGTTTGCGGTATTCACGTTTATAGACAAAGGTGAAATTAATTTAAATGCCGCAGCGCATATTTCTGTCCGTTCGCACAAACTTGTAATAAAGTTTGAAGAATAATGATCATTTGGCGTGCGTTATAAATACATCGCATCGCATAGACAATACACGGCAAGGGGGATGTAACGTGTTGAAGAAAGGTCTGCTAATGAAGCGAATAGTGGCTGAATTTACTGATGCCGTGATGAACCCGTTTTTATTTCCGAGTACAGTGTTTTTATTTTATATTGTTTTTGTGTAAGTTAGGATTAAAAATGGCGGCGGACGGTGAAGATGTGTCAAATAAACCTGACAAAAAGTTGTGTAAAAGATGCCGAAAAACGGCACATAGTGGTTTAAAATGCATAATATGTGGTACCTTATCGCATACAAGTTGCGTCCATACGTTAAAATTACCCGTGATTAGTGACACTGCAACAAACTGTTGTGAAAATGTAATTATGGACAACGTGGTTAGTGATAACGATAACGTGCTAAGAACATGTGTAAATTATGCGAAGGACTTGGATATCAAGGAACTCTTTTTTCTGAAAGAATTAATAAAACAAAAGGACGACATGATACTATCCCAAAAAAATACTATTAATATACTCCAAGAACAGCTGGGAGTTTTAAATAATATGATAATGAACAATCACAACTTTAAGCAGACATCGCCATCTATACATAAGCAGAATAATGTAAAAAGTATTAACTCTAAAAAAATAACCAGCGTCTCTGAATTACCAGCAGAATCACCACCAATTAAGAAATTTCAAGGTGACAAAATTACAAACAGTGATATCGACATAAACAAGATTCGACAAAATGGCGTGATAAACAAAGTGATAAATCAAAATGATATAATTGTCAAAAATAACGCAGCCAAAAACACTGCAGAAGGTAATGGTGTAGAAATGGTTATTCCCTCAACTGGAAATAATAAACTTGACAATAAAAAAACTACAACATCTCGAAAGAATGTGCCAATCATTGGAAAGAAGGATAACATAAACGGCAGCAATCCTTTAAAATCAGTTCCCAAATATGTATATCTTCATGTTTACAGATTACATCCAGAAACTACGAACACAGAGGTACAAAATTATCTTAAAAGTACATTCCCGGAAGTACAGGTTGAAAAAATTAATGCAAAATATCCCGAGCAATATTCGTCATTTAAGATTTCTATCCATGAAACGAATTTGCAACAATCAATGGATCCAAATATCTGGCCACAGGGAGCTTGTGTGAATCGTTTTTTTCACCGAATTGCCAAGAAATCTCCAACCAAATAGCCCAGGAGCAGCCAGTCGCCAAATATATTAAATTGACTCATCTGAACATTCAGTGCTTTAGAAATAAGATCGAAGAACTTGAAATCTTTTTAGATCAATATCCATGTGAAGTGTTATGTATATCTGAACATTGGATGCGTAAAGAAGAAGAACTTTTACTAAACATTAATAATTTTACATATATCTCTGGTTTTTTCAGACAAGCTCATATCCATGGCGGAGTTGCTATATTTCTCAAAAATACTCTGATTGGTGAGCGTATAGAACTTATAGATAAATTTAATAATGAACTAACGTTTGAATGTTGCGGCTTAAAATTTAAATCCGGAGATAACATAACTTATATTATTTTAAGTATCTATCGTTCACCAAACGGAAACTTTAGTGAATTCCTAAATCTGATGAATAACTGTTTATCTTTGATATTTAGTTACCATAATCATATAAATATATTTGTTGCTGGTGATTTTAATGTAAATTTTCAAAGCAATAACACCGAAACGAAATTATTTCTCGATTTAATGGCAGCATACAATTTACATCCCACCATTAAAGAAGCTACAAGAATATGTCACAATACAAAAAATTGTATAGATAATATTTTTACAAATTTAAATCAAAATTCGTATGAAGCAAAAATAATTGAATACCAATTGTCTGATCACGTACCACAAAGTATTGTCTTTACAATCAATAATATGGCGGCATGTAGAAAAATGAGTCCTAAACGATATGCTCGCATTTTCAGTACAAATAATAACAATGCATTCAAGTTTCATTTGTCCAAGGAAAATTGGAGCGATGTATATTTATCGGATGACGCTACCACTAAGTACAATAACTTTATAGTTTCTTTTCTTTACTATTTTAAAATATCTTTTCCTACTGTCTGCTGCAACAGTAAAAACCAACCTCACAATTGGTTAACAAAAAATATTAGAAATTTCTCTAAATATTTGAAAGATCTGTTTTCCCTGTATAAAAATGGTCTTGTCTCTGAGGAATACTATAAAACTTGCAAAAAAGAATATAGAAATTTATTAGTTGAAAGTAAAAAACAATACAATATGTGGTTAATTGAAAAATCCTGTAAAAATAGTAAAAAAATATGGCGTATTATAAATGGTAACTTTAATCAAGGAATAACTACTTTTCAAACAAACAATGTATCTCACATGTCACATGGTAGTGTGGAGGCCGAATCTCCCAAAGATATTGCGGACTTGTTGAACGAATGTTTTGTAAACATTCCTGCAGCACTTTGCAATACCGGGAATAAAAATAGAGATATCACTAGCATCAGTTACGATACTCACATTAATAATGACACAATCTTTTTAGATCCAGCAACGGAAAGTGAAGTAGCCTCAGTAATAATGTCTCTAAATTGCTCATCTTCTACAGGACTTGATGAAATTCCAAGCAGACTTTTGAAAGATTGCTGTACCTTAATAATTAAGCCACTAACACACTGTATTAATGCTTCAATGTCGGAAGGAATTTTTCCTGATGCATTGAAGAACATTAAAGTTGTTGCACTGCATAAAAAAGGTAATAAAGATCAAGTGTCTAATTACAGACCCATAAGCTTAGTTTCAGTTTTTCACAAGGTTTTCGAAAAGGTCATGCTAAATCGGATTTTATCTTTTCTTGCGAAGAATGATACATTAATTGCTGAACAGTTCGGTTTTCGGAAAAACTGCAGCACCACTGCAGCTTTATTTCATTTGTTGGATAACATATACAAACACTTAGATTCAGGCAATGCTATTACGGGCATTTTTCTAGATTTGTCTAAAGCGTTTGATTGTGTTGAACATGACAAATTAATCGAGGTCATGTACAACTATGGACTCCGTGGCACATTTTCGAGTTGGCTTAGATCATATCTGTGTGAAAGAAAGCAACTTGTATTTTTTAATAATCACAGATCCGACTATAAATCCATTTCATGTGGCGTGCCGCAGGGTAGTATTCTTGGACCAATATTGTTTATATTATACATAAATAATATAAAACAAATTATCCAGGAATACTCTTTCATGGCTTATGCAGACGATATCTCTATTTTAATACCATTTACTAATGTCACTGAGCATACAACGACTATATCTAACTTAATGACTAGATTATCAGAGTGGTTTACATCTTTGCAACTGACACTAAATATAAATAAATCAGTTATGATTCATTTCAGCACAAGCAAGCGGAAAGAAAGCATGTTAATAAAGTGTAATTCTCAATCGTTGCCTCAAGTAAACTCCAGTAAAATCCTAGGTCTAGAGCTACATGAAAATATGTACTGGAACGCTTGCATTGACACTATATGCTCTAAGCTATCTTCCTTATGTTATGCAATTAAACACTTAACTAAAATCAGTAGCACACAGACAGCAAGAATGTTTTACTATGCTAAGTTCAACTCCGTCCTAGACTATGGCATAATCTTTTGGGGATCCTTATCTGCAGCATTAAGAATATTTAAGTTACAAAAATTGGCTGTAAGAAATATATTTAATTTAAAGTATCGTGATTCATGTCGGAATTCCTTTAAAAATGAAAAAATATTAACCATGCCTTGTATGTATATTTTATCGGTTATATTATTTGCCCGAAGTAATTGTAGTAATATTAAAACTCACGAAGATGTGCACAATTACAACACTAGAAATAAATCCAATTTTATCACAACTAAACATAAATTAAAATTAGCCGCCAACAATCCAATTTCAATGGGTATAAGGTTGCTAAATAAGCTACCGAAGTCTATTAAAAATGCGCAGACAAACAGACAATTTAAAGTAAAGCTGAAAACATTTTTGATAGATAAAACATATTACAGTGTAAATGAATATCTTAATGAAGTTTTATAATTAAATTATTGTATGTATTTATGTATTTGACGTGCTATATATCTGTATATGATCACTCTAGCAAATAAATTATTATTATTATTATTATTATTATTATTATGATGTAATTGAGGCTTTACACGAAATGATAACGCTTATGATTTCATCATGATACCATTTTTGTTTAAGGCCATGCCAAAATGGAGCACAATTGCGTGATTGAATTTGTTTGTAGTACAAGACATGTAATTGCTTCTGTCGTTTATATGTTTTTAATGTATTTCGTTTATTGTTGTGTTAGCCATGGTTTTAATAATCCTGTACTATAATATGAACAGTTTTTATTTTTCTATCTGTATGTCTGGAGGCCTATTCTAATTCTTGGCGACTGCTTAGCGACTAGTTTTAGACGCTAAGTCAATGACGTCACGGTGCAGTCAATATCATGCGAATTTGAATTTCTTACGTTGGTATTAATAGAAACAACGGAGTATTTTGTTGTTGGTACTTATAATTTCTAACAGCCACCTTGTTGATATTAATTTTTCTTTGTTAAACTCAAATATTAGCATGTTGTTGCTTAAACTTAATGTACCACAAAATGACGAAATTTTTAGTAATTTTCAAGATATTAGTAATATTTAAAAAATAAATAATATAAATTTTAACAAAATCTTAAGTAAATATTATTATATTATAAATTATTATTAATATGTAGACGACAACACTGTTATTCTAATTTTTCGGTAATGGACAGCTGCAGCTGGATTTTGTGCAATAATTATAATTAATATTTTAATACTATAAATAATAAACATTTTATAATAATATACAGTGCACTTAAATTATAAAACTTTTCTATCTTTAAAACTAATCAACCAAAAAATGCGACTGACGCCATGACACTTCGCAACAGCCTTGTACTAGTCGCCAGCATACGCGACTCCCTCAGCGACCAGTCGCCAACAATGACATCAGGACTGTACTTTTTAACTATACCAATAGATAGCGCCCGTATCAAAGTCGCCAAATATAACATCAAACGGTTGCTAAATCCAGTCGCCAACAAATTAGAATAGGTCTCCTGTATCCGTCAACGATCTTGGAATCGCTTCTAAAGATTTTCCTGACACTTGGTATTTGAATGTATTTTTAGTCTTAGAAAACGATCTATATAGGTTTCATCTTCTGAAAAAATCAATTAGTACATTATTTTACAAACAAACAAAAAATAGAGAGAAAATTCATGAAAATTTAGTTCTTCAAAATGTCAGTACTTTAGAGCAATGTAAGTTGGTCCAAGAAATCGATTGACACCAAAATCATTTCGATATCCCCAATGGGCCTTTCACGACTTTTTTGAATTTTTTATATATTAATCTACGTAATAAAATAATTATACCCAAATTTTTTATTTTTTAAAAAAACTTGTATTACGCATGATAAAAATATTTAAACTTTCGAAACAAATGAATATGACGTAGTTGCATCTTAGCTTAAAGAGAGACAGATAAGACAGTACGCTTATTAAAGAATAATTAAATATGAAAATTGGCAAGTAAGGTCAAACTAAATATTTGAAGGTCACGGCTTCTTATTTTACTTCTAAAATTCCTGTATATATTTTGAATGCAGATAATATTTTAATAGTAAACATAGATATTTCATTTCTCTGATTACGAAAAGACAGTCATATTGTAGCATTTGTTTTTTTTTTCAGTATATAATTTATATCAAATACCTGATTATTATATCTGCCTGCCCGGCAGTACGGTGGTGTGGGTAGCGTTACAGTTTTCGAATCCCACACAAGCTCGCTACCACACTGCGGTTCGATTAGTCCGGACCCTGTACTGTAATGGGCCTTTCAAGACTTTTTTGAATTTTTTATATATTAATCTACGTAATAAAATAATTATACCCAAATTTTTAATTTTTTTAAAAAACTTGTATTAAGCATGATAAAAATATTTAAACTTTCGAAACAAATGAATATGACGTAGTTGCATCTTAGCTTAAAGAGAGACAGATAAGACAGAGATAAATAACACGTAACTTGTCGTTGTCAGTAGAATCCTCAGACAAAACATAACTAGACGGATAACATCGGCGTTTGTTGTGAGTCAGAAAGGGATAGAATAACCGGTTTGTGAGGCGGGTGCGCGGCAAGGAGCAACTTGCATAACATCAAAGTGTACTCGCTCCTTGCCGCGCATCCAGCAGACCCACAAGTTATTCCATTCTTCTCTGCTTCACAACACTACATTGACTTGAATACGGCATAATTCGTCTAGTATTATACGTCATTGGTAGAATCGTAGAATGCTGAATGCGTATTTCTTCTTCGTCATCTTGAGCACCGACAAACGTTTCAGACAAAGCTCTGTGATTGGCTTAATGCAACTACGTCATTGAAATATGGCAGTGCGAACGTTTTGAATTATTCAACTTTAACTTTCATATTTCAGCAATAAAGATATAATTTATGGTATGATTTTATATTGTATTAAATATGATGTACGGTCAAGAATTTATTTTAATAAATATATATTAAAAAGCTCTACCACTTGAATCCCCCATTGTTTCAAGATATGAGCAAAAATTCGAAAGAAAATTGGGGAGAAAAGTTGTTTCCTTTATCTATTTCTTAGATTTTAATTTTTTACTTGAAACTTTCCATCTCTCAGATATTTATATTTTAAATAAATTGTATTCCATTTGCTACTTGGTTTACTTACACCACTTCAAATAAAACTATGCGACTAACAATACTGATCACAGTGATAGACCTAAATAGATACATAGTTTGTAGTGAGCGTATAATAAGTAAAGTAAACTAATCAAATCGAATTACAAATAAATTATATGTTTCAGAAAGTGTAACAGTATAAGTTACATCTGATCCAAATGGCAAATGTAATACAGCTAAACAAATTGCCAACGTTTGCATGAAAACATAATGAAATATCAATAGCTCTTGCTACGAAAACCTTGCATTACTAATGTTAAATATAAAAAAAAATCAAAAATTGAATAAAATGAAAAATACTTAGTCAAATATAATAAAATCTATACATTGGATCCAGTGTGTAGTACTACATTTTAACACCAAATTTCATATTGTAATGAGTCAAACCTATTGTATATTTAGTTATGACAGCATTAAACATAAATAATAAAAATCAACAGAGCAAATTGTTCTACAATATAGCAATCATTAAATTAAAGAAGAAAAGATAGGTGGAATAGCCACGGAATAGTAATGCTGTGGTTAGGTTAAATCGATTTGAAGGTATAACTATCTGGCGTCATTCACAGCAAATTTTTAAATCGATATTAATCGGCTCATCCCACATTCTAAAGATTAAGATTGGTAGTCGTACTTCGCAGTCAAATAAACCATCTAACAATATCTTGCGACCCGGAACAGAACAGAAATGAAAACAATAAACGAAAAACACGAAATATTTTTTCGGACAGAAACAGAAACGAAATTAAATTCTTAATTCCACCCCAGGAGTGAAAACGATATAGGTACCGTAAATATAAATTCTTGTTAAATTAAAATAAATAAATATATCATAACGCCTTCTACCCAATACTCGGTGTAGCACTCTGCCGAACCAGATCATGATAAGTGATATATTTTGCGCGTGAAGTGCGGTAATCAGTCGTCAAATCAAAGGCTACAAAGATGCTATTGGTGGTGGAGCCACGGGGTAGTATTAATGCCGTGAAAATTATTTATCGGCTGTGGGAATCGAATAATATTATTTATGCGTTCTCAAACATGCTATATGGATGACTGAATTTTTAAAGAATTTGAATTAAATGCGTCTTAATATCAATAAAAAAAATTACCTGTTTCTACAAAATCCCGAAATTATGAAGTAATATATGTATAGCTAAAACAAACACATCGTTTATCGTTTATCGTCCATTGATAATCTAAATATGTTACTATGTCGATAGAATAATCTTACGAAGTTGTAATTATTATTTTGTAAAGTAATTAATTGCAATAAATAAAACAATTATATGATTTAAAAAAAATAAAACTCGTTTTTCGGTCAAACAAAAACGAAATATTTTAAAAAACAGAAACGATATTAACCGAAACCAAACAGACACGAAACAAAAAAAAAATTCGTTACGGATCTCTGCTTATAATTAGGTAAAATATATAACAACAAGCTTATTTATTTATTTACACTAAGTTTTAGCCTAAAACAAAACTACAGAAAATTTTACGACAATTTGGTGGAGGCGCCAGAAATAAATTTCTAACTATACTCGTACACCAATATAAACAGTTTAATACCACAAATTATGGTGAAGCTTTATTTATGTATGAATTATACACCTCAGAGTATAAATTGTACAAATATTTTTAGAGTAAACATACAGAAAATCGCATTTGCAAAACTAATGTTTACTTATACGAACATGTTTTTCTATACAATTACATTTTAATAAAAACCTTGATTCAAATAAACATTTGTTTTGCTTGTTCCATTATTTAACCATTATAAAGAAAAAAATCTATAAGATCACGTGCTTTCGTACTATTATTTCCTCATTTCTTATATTCTTTACTTCTCCAGTGTTTTTTGTTTACAGAATACATGCGGTATGCGGGTGTCAAAAGCATAACCTCTCTTTGGAACACAAGAAGAGTCACTAATTAAAAGATCCGCAGTGAAAGTGAAAAAAGAAGATGAAATGTGAAAAAGACGGATAGTGTAACGTATGGTATATGTTTCTGCAAGCCAGCACCATCTTCAGGTCTGTATCGTAAAAATTCTATTTCAAAACTAAACAACAATTAAAAACAATTATGTTTTAAACTCTTAGTTCTCCTTAATCACCTTGTTCGGAAACATCTTACTCGTACCGTAAAATATCTATTTGTGTAATAAGTACATAATGCAAGACCTTGTTGGACAAGCCGTACTTTATGGCCGAGTGAGTAAGACTGATAAATGATGTAAGTCTTGTAAAGTCCAATTATGTATTAGTTGCATTCAAAGGCGATTAATTTTCTATTTTTCTTAAATTATATTAATGTGAAAATCTTAGTTGTATTTAAAATTATGCTTTTTTGCTATTTTTGTTTAACAGTATTTTATATAATCATCAAACAGTCAAATTTGTCAACAAAGGTGGAAAAATGTGTTCAGAATGTCTCAAAATTTAAAAGAATAGTAAAGGAAATTGCATTAAATGCAAAGGAATTTATTTATTAATTAGGTAAAATAAATATTTTTATTTTTGACATTGACAGGAGTTCAATTTTGCTCTATAATACAATAATGTGCTATTTTATGGACACTATACAATGTCATAAATCAAGTAATTATGATGCTGTCGAACAGCAACTTATTATACCGGACTAATAACTTAAATAATTATAACGGTACTAATCAGGAAGAGTGATTTCTGTACATATTTTTTTCACCACATGACTTTTTTATACACAGCATATTTAATATTTAGAATATATGAATGTTATATAATATTATTAAACATGTAATTTAGTTTTTCAGTAATTCAGCATTTATCTGTTTGAAACATAAAATATCAAATTTGTTTACGTATAATTTTTTAGTAATGTTGACTACTTTATGACTAACTTTACTGATGAGGCATATACAGCATGTCCGTTTTTCGAGCCTAACCATTGGTATCTCAAGAACCGTGAAATACGAAGTCGATTAAATTGAGGCAAAGCGAAAATTAAAATTTTAGTCGATCTAAAATTACTTACTATTTGATCAATGAAATTTATATAGCATCAAAAACGCTGAATTGAACACTTATGACTTGCTCGTTACGTCTGACAATTAGTATTTGACATATAAATGTTAAACAAGTTTATGTCTTTTGTTTATATTGCTACTATGATTATTGGAATATATTATTAAATAAATAAATAAAATAAATTTATCATCACGCCTTCTACCCATTACTGAGTGTGGCACTCTGCCGAAGCAGATCTCGGTAAGTGATATAATTTGCGCGTGAAGTACGGTTACCAGTCGCCAAATCACGGCCCCCAACAATGTTAGTGGTGGAGGAGCTACAGGGATAGTTTTTTGAAATTATGAAAATTGTTTGTCACCTGTGGGAATTGAACCATAGTTCTCAGGATCCACAGGCCGACTTCATACCACTAAGCTAACCACCCCATATATATTATTAAATATATAAATTAGTTTTTTCCGAATTAGACGCATATACAGGAAAAATGCACATAACATTTTATGTTCCAAATATTTTTTCTAACATCTTTTATTTGAATTTTTTTTCGTAATTGATTCTTCTTTTGAAATAAATGGAATTTATTATTTTGTGTGTCCAGTAAACTTCCTCTTCCGGTTTTTAAATTTCATTCAAAATCAACTCAGCTCTTCGTATTTTCATGAAACTTATAATTACCAAGTTTCGTTAACATATCTTATCTCGTTCGATATTGCATATTCGGACACACATCCATCCATCCATCAATTCACACACACAAACACACACAGACATCATTGAGAAAATGATCAAAACGGATTCAGTGGACCTCAAAACACGTATTTCCGCGAAAATCTCGTCAACGATTTTTTTCACGATTCCAATACTTCCTTATACTGTGTATAAGCATAAGTAAAAATGCAAAAAAGTCATTTATTAATTTATTATATTACCATGTATTGTCTATGAGCGAACACTGACTTCAGCATATTCATATTTTACAAAGTTTTTCATCAAGCATTAATAAAAAATCATGACTATTTTAAGCTGACATTAATGATTGATGTTCCTAGTGAAATTTCCGGATACGGCCCTGCACCGGCGTCGCGATGCACGATAACGAGAACCAGGCTTGGCCCGGGGTTCCGGAGCAAAGCAGCGCAGCAGTAGAGAGACAGAAAGTAATTTAATTCCAAACCAATTGCCCGTCTTTAAATCAAACAGAACAACTGCGAACCCGAACTCTGATCCAGTCGGAACAACCGGCACTGATGCTAAATATGTGTCATTTGGAAACATCAAAGCATATATTTGTACAGTAATCAAATGCATTCCACATTTTTATACCCATCTTACAATCCGGAAAACGGGACTTAGGCAACTGTTTATCGATTAGGTTAATGCAGTATTACATTGTGAACTATCTCTTTGATCTTGATCTGACTACTGGCTTCTAGCTGATTTATATTACGAACTACTATTAAAGAAAGTGTATGTGGGTTTTAACTTAGCGAATTATAAACATAATTAATTTTACCAAAGACATATAAAAATTTGATAAATAAAAAAAATAAATATATCATCAAGCATTTTACCCATTACCGGGTGTGGCACTCTGCCGAAGCAGATCTCGGTAAGTAATATATTTAAGCGCGTGAAGTGCGGTTACCAGCCGTAAAATCACGGCACCCAAATATGTTAGTGCTGGGGATAGCTACAGGGATAATTTTAAATTAGTAAAAATGTTTTGTCGGTTGTGGGGATCGAACCAGAGTTCTTTGGATCCACAAGCTGACTTGATACCACTGAGCCATGACCCCATAATTTGATAAATTATGTTTGTGTTTGATATTTACAGAGGATAAAAAAGAAAATTTGAAATGGGAATATCAATTCGAATTCTACTGACATGATCAAAAGTAAATGTTTCAGTTGGCAATAAAAAATACTACATAAAATTGGTAATGCCTGTTTTACACTGAGCAAGTGCAACCTGCAATTGCAACTTGCAAGTTTTACGTTCAACTAATTGCTCCAAAATGTTGCAGAGATATTTTTTTCACTTTACATTGAGCAACTTGCAATTACAATATAATATTAATTTATTTACAAATTTTTGTCGTTACGAACTTCATATTATATCAGCTTAACCTCTTATATCACTTGTATTATTGACATTTGTTTCATATGTTATTTTGCATTGATATAAAATTTTATTCTTATAAGTATTTGCACAATTATTTGCAATGCAGTAAATCATTTTAATGTCCTTAACCCAACTTTTTTGACATTTATAATAAGTTGGTAGCATTCTAACAAACTTAACATTACTAGAAATAACTAACAGTGGCCTTGCAAGTTTTGAAAAAATTAGAATATGTTCTAATTCGTGCAAGAGGTTGATGCAAGATTGCTTCTGTCTCTTGCACTTGCAATTTCTGTATTACACTCGTTCAATATTGCTTCATCTTGTTGAAAGTTGCAGTTGCACTTGCAATATTGCTCAGTGTAAAACAGGCATAAGACTGTTACAAAAATTTATTTTCTGTTGTTGACAGTCACATTTAAAAATTTAAATTTGACTACATTCACAATTCATAAATAAAATCGTTGTTTCTCTGACCCACATCCTTTTATTTCTTAACATTATTCATAGAGCAATATTCAAAGTATTTCTATCACTTTAAATCCTATTAGCTGCTGTCAGACTCCTGACATAACTTATCTGTATTTATTATAAAAATGATAATATGTCAAATAGTATACCCGCCTTTAAATGGCGTATATATATACAGGATGGTGAACGCAACTCTCGAACATAGGGATTTAACATGTCAAATCACAATTTTGTAATTTCCTGCGTCCCTAATAATTTTAAACAAAAAAGCTTCAAATAAAAGTTTTAGGGAATAAAATTCTGCAGCTAACACAATAAACAAAATAAATTTTGCATTCTTCGTAACGGCACAAATTTGATCTGAAAATAACGAAAATAGCCCGAAAACTATTGATAGCCATGGAACTAAAACAAAATTAAACAAATGTTTTTCGTTTTATCTGTCAAAATAAATGACATAATAAATAAAGAAATTATTTTGACAGATTAAACGTCAAACATTTGTTTAATTTTGTTTCAATTCCATGGCTATCGATAGTTTTGAGGCTAATTTTGTTTATTGGTTTAGATGCAGAATTTTCTGCCCTAAAACTTTTATTCGAAGCTTTTTTGCTTAAAATAATTAGGGAAGCAGGAAATTAGAAAATTATGATTTGACATGTTAAATCCCTATGTTCGAGAGTTGCGTTCACCACCCTGTATATATATATGAATCTTTTAATGTCTATAAGTGGTACTACTATGTTGAAAACTATATTTTATATTAGCTGAAAACCCAAGAAAACGAAATTAAATTATGGTAAAAAATATACAATGTTCTCAAGCAAACGACAAACAGTTCGAAAAACCAATGCTGAGATGTCAGTTAGTTACGTTCTACTCCGCATATGTCTTATTTATCGTACTTGTGGCCAATAAGAATGCTTGAGTATATTTTCAATAGCATATTTCTCTGGAGTATAATATTATTTTTAACTCATTTTTTCTCTAATAGTCATAATTCCATATATATTTTATGTTTATATCTTTAATTCTCTTCACTTCAATTATGGTATAGGAGTTCACTGGGATTAAGTTCCTATGGTGCAGAGCAGCATAAATAAATAAACACTCTCTAATTATTAGTTAACTGACACACAACATTTACATTTATTTGTTTAAACTAAGCATAAAATTTAAGTTTCTCGTTGTTGCTCCTGCCATAAAAAAGTTGTATACTGAATAGTTTACCATTTAAACCTTTAAATAATCATTGTAAGAAGAAAAATTTATTACTCTAGTGTTAAAAAGTCAGCTCTGTATCTGAATCTGTAGACATATTACATGTTACGTACTACAACGAAATGTTTGTTAATAACATACAGTCGAACCTCTATAACTCGAACTTCTACGACTCGAAATTTTCCTTGGGTCGAAATTGACTGTTGTTCCCTGCACATTTTGTATAATTGATTTTTTTATTTCTCTAACACAGTATTCACTATAAGTCGAATTTTCACGGTCAAATTGAACTCTTTCGGTATAAGATTTGCACGTTATCGTCATGTACAGTTGCCAAGATTCGTCGAGTTTTGTTTCATCGCGCACGACCCATGCAATCTGCAATCTGGAAAGTTTTTTGGGAGTCCCCGAAGAGCAACGAAATCTGACTTTGTACTGATTTTTTGTTAGTACAGAGTATGTTCCCTGGTACAGAGTGTACAATATTGGTAAAGTATCACCGCTACATTTTAGTATATTTTAGAATGATGTATTTTTTACGCAATAAAACCAGGGGTGTAGAGTCGGAGTCGGAAGTCGGAGTCCTGGAGTCGGTCATTTTGAGTGGAGTCGGAGTTGGAGTCTGAAAAATTTATGCCGACTCCAACTCCAAGTAAACCTTTTTACAAATTATATTGTGTATGTTTGGTGCTGAAATGCTTGTGCAGCCATTTATGTTTAACATATATTTGACTAATAATTTAACTAATTAAAATTAAACTCGTTATTAATTAGTGTTGGATTCTTATAAAGATCTCGAAGAAAATTAATTGGAGTCTGAGTTGGAGTGGAGTCCGAGACGGAATCAAACATCTAAAATTTTTTTGAGTCGAAGTCGGAGTCGAAGTTTTTTTTTTCTACTCCGCAACCCTGAATAAAACATATGTGCAATAGATTTTTCACCATTTTATTTGAAGATGGTCGCCATATGAAACTGTCAAAGGTAAATAATGGCCACCATCTACTTTCAATATGGTCACCAGAGTTGGAGCTGTCAAAGTTAGACGCCGGTTGCCATTTTGTTTTGATATGGTTGCCAAATATAAGAAGGATAGCAAAGGTAATTGTATCAAAAATTTCATGAAAATCGATCAAACCGTTCTTAAAATAGATCGTAATCACTCTATTTCAAGATGGCCTACCAAATTTTATAGCTTTATCCTATAAGTCACCATTTTATTTCAATATGGCCTTTCAAAATATATTTTTGTCTATATAGTATACTAGACAAAGATGGTTGTATAAAATAAATTTTGTTTAAATCGGTTTAACTTTTCTCGCGCAAATTATTTCATTGTAATTTTTATAAAACAATGTTTTAATCCTATCTATTGCTGTAATAATTGGTTTTTTTTTATTTATAAACAATCAACAACAAACAATGACATACATATATACATACAAATAATCATTTACATACATTTCACATAAATATTTCTATTATATATTGTCTTCTGTCCTGCATAGTATACAACTCGACTTTTTCAACTAAAGCTATTACCAGAAATGCGAACTCTTTTTTTCTGTAACTCGAAATTTCTATATCTCGAACTAATTTTACGATCCCTTGATATTCGAGTTATAGAGGTTTGACTGTAATATGTATTTAACAGTATTGATTATTATTGTACAACAATATCAATTTCATAATAGAAACAACTTTAAATCGAGCTCCAAATTATGTATTATCGGTCATAATCATATTTTACATTGTCAGTGTAAATATTTATCGATGATCTTTGAAACTTCCACAAAATCATTAGCAGGGAACATTATTTAGAAAATTAATTACCGGTCCAGCCGCGGTTAAAAATTTTAACAATATTGCCTAAATTGCATGCAGGTGTTTAAAAAAAGTTTAATGACATTACAACGAAATATTCTCTTCATTATAACACGCGCGGTGGCCAGCAAACAATTTATTTCAATTATGAAACATTTTTTATCCATCAGCCTGGTATTATCGTACTATTTTTTTATGCGACGCAAAGAAAACGCAAAAAAAAGATAATTATTATTTATATTTAAATTCTTGTATAAAACATTTTAGATTATTTTAAATACTATAATAATAGATAATAAATGTATTATTATATTTATAACAACTAAAAATACATATCTAAGTATTACACAATTAAATTTTGTATTATTAATAGAAATTGATTCGATCAGAATCAAATGATATTGTCGTTATTATTTATACCTCAATAGTTACACATTGCTTACTAAAAATATTTTTATATGTAATGAATCGTAAAACAGAAATAAATATGAAACAGAAATAAAGTGTGTAGTAAGTAATATAAATAATAATAATAATCATCTTTAATAAATACATTTCCGTCAGAATCAATATTAACGGTCAACATACAAAGTTTATAAACACGTCAAAATAATAAATCAAAAAATTCAGATTCATTAATTATACTTTATCATATTTCAGTCCCGGAAACTTCAGAATAATGAAATGTCATTTACAGATTGCGCGTTTTTACGTTACACAGCACTACGTTATGTCGACCCGCGTTGCCATAAATAAAACGGTTTTAACAGTGATACATCCTACTCGTATTGTTATCCAATTATACCCCGACAATTAAAAATAAAGAAAGACAAGCGCGATTACTAGCATTTTAATTTTCAAGAAACGACAATATTACAAGAAGAAGTTTTCTCTTTACTTTAATATATATTTTTGGGATGTTCAAGATTAAGTTGAGACATATTCATTAGTAAGGTTTTGAAGTTAGAATTAATTTAATTAACCATCATATTAGATGATCCGAATTTGACAGGATCGCCGTATTTTATTGACCACAACCAAATTTATTTATTTCATAATCTTCTACAATAGTTTTAAAAATAGTGAGGCTATATCTTTCGGTAGATTTTTATGTTAGAATTTATTTAAAATGTTTTCATTTTATGATAGAATAATGCGGAAAATCTTTTTAGGATTGTTTTGCATTGTTGATTTTGAAAAGAATTCGATTATTAAAAATATTTAGTGTTCTTCAAAATCAATAGTGAAGATCAAATGACGCATTGAGCGGGTAGGGGCGGAAGGGGATGGTGTGCGCCACCGGAAGTTACCGGAACCACCCCGCTCTTCTATAAAGCACCTACAAACACGATACAAACGGACATTTTTCATTCGAACTCGGAAATGCAAACACCGTTCCAAATCTGCACAAATTATTTTTAACCTATCGTATTTCAACTTAAAATATGTGTATTTACCCCAACAGCACATATTTTAACATTTTCATTGTCAATATAGAAGCAATAAGAAACATATTTTGAGGTTGGTAAACTATAAAATTCAATAAATAAAATTTAGTTACATATTTTCAATAATTTAAATGCATAATAAACATTTTCTAAATAAAAAAATTATTTTAGTGGTTCAAAAATATGAAACTATGCTAATTTTTACGGTAATAAACTGTATCTAGTATTCCAAAAAAGTGCCAATGTTTAAATTGCGGCAGTTGCATAAACTTTAAATGAATTAAAACACAATTTCTTCTATGTATAGTCAATATACTACGGAGAATATCAATAAAATGAGTGAAAAAAGATCATTTCACTACTTGTTGCAAATGTAGTTTTTTGCATATTGGTATTAGACTGATTTTAAGAAAAAAAATTATTTTGACAGATATTCAAATTTCAATTCAAAGTTTTAATGATCTCCAAGGATTATGGCAAATAAACATAGTAAAAAAAGTCAAATCAACAAATGAGAATGTAGTATTTATTTGTTTTCACTATTTTTAAATTTCTTTACGATTTCTTTTACTTTTTCAACGATTTTTAAATTTTTAAAATTTAAGTATCAGGCTACATTCACAACCAATTTTAAAGTTTGAAATTAAGAAATGTGAATTTGATAACTGTATCATTATTCACAACAAATAAATTGTAGCATTCACAATACGATAATTAAATAATATTAAGAAGAACATATGTATTTAATAATTCATTGTACATCATAGAAAAAATTGTTTGGCTGATATATCCAAATTATCAAGGCCCACACTATAGTAACTGTTTTTATACAACTATAGTAAACAAAGAAGGAAAATAAAATTACAATTCCAAGTTTAAAATTTTTCAAAATATAATTGGTTGAAAATGTTTACATTGAAATCCTATACAGAAACTTGAAATTATTGAATGTGAAATTGGACAAAATTTTGCAGCAGAACTGCGTTCTCATTATCAAGTTTATTTACAGTAAATAATCTTGGATTTACAGCGAGGAAAATACTGAATAAATATATGTATATATATATATATATATATATATATATATATATATATATATATATATATATATATATATAAAAATGTAAATGGAATCAACTGATTATAAGAAAAAATGCCGCTATAAGTTATAGGTTCGTATACGGTAATTGGGAATAAATCCAGTTGTAAAGAATAACAACTTTTCACGCAATGCAGTAGAAGAGCAAAAACCGGTATAAAAAATAAAAGACGCCATTAAAAAAACTCCGTATTTACATAACAAGTGAACCAGTCCAACATATTTTAATTTAAAATCTCTATGTTTTTTTAAAATTAAAGAAAAAAATAAAAATTCAAAGGATATAGTTATCGTAATTTATTAAGAGGTTTAAAATATCCTAACTTTGGACATTTTTAAAATAAATTTCTTACATATTTCAGTATATTGTTAAACACAACAAAAAGTTTAGTTAAATTTATTAAAGTCTTTTTTGAACCACACTGTATAAACAAAAAACTGTGATTTAGTGAATAAAAAATATAAAAATACTTTTGTTTGTACAAATGTACAATAAATAGAATGAAGAAACTTTGAATAGTAATTTAACAAGGTGAATTCAGTAACTTACTTTAGTAATTCAAAGTTGTCTTTTAATGCAACTAGGTACAAATCTACAGTTGACAAACTGTCGCCATACATATGCTGCGCAGAAATTCGTCCTGAATAATTTATAATACAAATATGTTTACTAGTTATAGTAGTTACCTGCAACAATACTGTAACTGCACGTGTAACATTTGTATGTAATTATTACACTACAAGTTACGAAACGGTGCATCTAAACATGAATAACTTGGTGCAGTAGCTTCAAAAGTTTTGTTTAAAATTATTAAATAAATTTCATTTCTTGAATTATTTTATATTCTGAATAACTTCAGCAAGACTAATTTACACAAAGCATTAAATTTGGAGGTAACTTCATAACCTACAATATTTTCAAATTATCTTGAACATTTAGCAAACATTTTTAAACCATTTTAGTTTAGTTAAATGTTACAAATAAGAGTTACAGTTAACTATATTTTCTAACACTTTTCTTTAATATAATTTAGGAACATGAACTAGCGGAACATATACTCATACAATGCCAATGATTATGATAATTGTAATTATACTATATATTAGTACAGCACTTTTTCAAATTTAACATCCAACGTAATAAGTACTGCATGTTTTTTTTAAACAGCTGTAAAAATTGGGACAATAAATATTATTAGTTATTAATCAGATAAATAATCTGCAAGAAAAGTATTGAAAACTTTTTAAAACAAATTTTATATTTAGGAATTTTTGATAGTGTGTATTTATTTACTTATCACTGGAAAGAATATTTTAGTAAATAAATGTGTCGAGTGCCAACCAATAGTCGTGCACCAGCAATACTTGTGCGCATTGCGGTGTGAGGACACACATTCATCCGTTTTATTATTTCTTTTATCATTTCCTTGGACCTCGCCTTTGGACCTAAGGTTTCCGATATCACGGAGAATTCAATATTGAACCGAATCACATTTTAGTAATATTTCTTTTACCATATTTGTTTTTATATATTTGCGAATGTTATTTAAGAAAGTCACACGCTTTTATTAGGTTAAGAAATATTAGGAACAGAATGTTGATTGTAGTACAAAAGTTTGGTTATGCATGTTAGTTTAGTTAGTAAGATAACATTTATTTAAAAAAATGAATCGAATATATTTTGCAGTACAACACGATTATTTTTATTGTTTTTAGAAATATTATAGTAAAATCAATTTTGCTGCACCTACCTTAGCCAACAAACGACGAACGAATTAATAATTCCATCATTAAAACTTTAGAAACTTGTATCAAAGTCTTAAAGTTAATAAAACCCCATGTCACCATTTTATGTCAACACAGTTTTACAAGTAACACTGAATTATTATTATTAAGACACATAGAAAATTATACACATTCTATACCTAAATAAAATGTTCTCAGAATTGTCACTCTTCACACATTCAAGAGATATTCTCAACTAAATTTTACATAGTCAAGATGTTTCTAATACGAACAGACAAGTTCGTTCAATGCATTGCGGACCCCAATGCAGGTAGTGGATAAAAATTAGTTTTAACTTGTACAACGATTCGCTAGGAACACTGATTAATTGAAATTAGTTGTTTCTGAGTAGTTAACAACAGCGGTTGTATAGGGTAATACTTATATTTTATTTTGAATAAATTTTGTACATTATAATAAATATGTATTGGAAAATAGAAACAGATACATAAATATAAATTATTTAATCAAATATTTCTGGATATTAACTAGATAATAATAGGATCTGATTTTGTTATTATTCCATATTGTATTAAATATATAATCCGTCTATTTCAATTTAAACAAAAATATTCAACAAATTTTGATATTTCCTTTGCTTATATTTCTGATATTTTTATAGGCTTATACATCATTCACTTTGACATCAATAAATAATATTATACATTTGTATTTACTTCAGTGTAGCTGTCTACCTAATTTCTTCCATTTTATTACCATTTTCCGGTCTTGAACAAAAATTAATATTTGTACATTAGTAGATAACATTTAAATAAGACATTTAGATAAGTACTATAATAGATTGTTTTTAATAGACTGTAGAATCAAGAATTTGATTGTATTACGTCTAGTAAACCGTGCTAGATAAACAAATAATTCCAGCTTCAAATTGAGTTTATACAAATAGCAAAAAAAATATAGAGCATTCAATAGTTTTATATACACATATAATTTATTATTTTCTTATATAGCATTACATAATAATTATATAACATTTAGAATGTTGTATGTAGCATTGCTGTATATGTTTTGGTTTAATAACAACCTATTTGAATCTTTGTTGCAGATTCCGTGAGTGTATAGTGCTGTAATGGCTAGTGGCAGTGTAGTGCAGTGTCAGTGTCAGACACTTACTGGTTTAATGTGCGATCCGTGGAAGCCGAAGTTTGGCCGCCACCTGAGTCGTGGTGGCGGCGCTCCTTGTGGACGATGCCCATGAGCTTCATCCACGGGTTGTTTTGCGCGTGCCCCCCCATACCCCCGCTCTGCCACATGGTCATCCGGCCGGACCAAAATCAAAAACCCCCCGCGCAAAAACATTAAGGCGACCCCTCGCCTTTCACCCCCGCACCCGCGCACACCGGACTGACCGGACTTCGCGGGCCCGTGCAGATCACGACCTCGCGAACACAACGACGCTGACGCTTCCCGTTCTCACCGCAACCCTTCCGAAACACACCGCTATTGCATCACACTCTTCCTAGACTGTCACTAACTGTTATCTGTCCCTCAATCACCTACTCCTGCTGCGTCCTCCTTGCCCGCTAACACGCTGACGGAACGTCTGCAACAGAACCACACTATACAAATATTTTATTCATTCGTGCGTAATAAACTAAGCAAACTCTTAATAGTGTTCGCGTTTGCGTTTCTAAAACATTGAATTCCGGCTGTCATATTTGTTTCCAGTCAAGAGGAATCACTTTTCATTAGTATTCAACTCGCGTTCTTCACCAATCGACTTATCCGGTATCAACTAAAGGTAAGCGAAATTTTGATTTCTTTACTGCTGTCATGAACGAATCTCGTCATCTGTTTGTCATCGATCTTCTGCTGTCACTCTGTTAATATTGAAATTTTCTAGATGTTGTTTGCGTCAAGTGTTAATATTGTAATAAACTTATGGAAGAACTCATATAGGAACTACGGTGCTTGAAAAGTTTTTGCATAATAACATAAAAAAAATGTTTGATCCTCGAGAACTGTCAGGAGAGCAATTTTCCCAGACGTTATGTTTTGCGGAAGTTTTGTCTTCTAGAATCTGGCTTCAATCCCCAGACGCGCAATAATTTTCTAAACTCATACAACTTTTTAGCCGCAGTCATTAATAAATAAAAACAGGAAACCACAGTACGTTTCGATATAGATATCGTTACGATTTTCAAGTACATTTATTTAAAAAGAAATTTTAATTTCACTTAAACTTAATGGCAAATTGGATCAATACTATGTACTTATTCATTGAAATATTGCACAGAATGTGTATAAAATTTTATGAAAAGTACTCAGATTATATCATCTTTAACGTTATGTTATTAAGAGTTTTATGTACAAAATAAACTGCAGAATCTCGCATACTCATAAATGACTTTTATTTTAAAATCAGTATCAAAATATATTTAATTATCTAGAAATTAAATCTTGGAATATTAAATTTACATGCTAAGGGTTATTAAGTTACGTTGCTAATTTTTCAGTATAATTAAGATTATCTGTAAATTAATTGTTATCATAAAGATACAGCAACACATTAATTAAGTTCAAAATACCTTTTAATATACTTTTAGAATATTGTCAAGACATGATTTTTAATTTTGATATTTATAAAATAAGAAAAATATCTATAGAATATATAATTAATTTTAGTTTATAAAAACTTACTATTTGTAATAAATTAAAATATTTGCAGAAAATAACCCTGACATTAAAAATTAAAATCTTATTTAAAAATTTAAAGAGAATACGAAAAATTTGAAAACTTACTTTTTTATTCACTATACGAGTATAATAGAAAATAAAAATCACTTTTTTATGATATTTTAATACTTTTACTACATGCTGTCACGAATATTTAAAATAATGCCACCTCAATTTTTGGGAAAGAAAAAATAATAGATTCATGCTAAAACTATAAAATGTGAGAATATTTGTTTAACAAAAAAGATGTATTGATGAAAAAAAATGCATCTTTGTGTGATGGGTTCGTGCCACCGTAATTTTCAAGAATATGATGTGATCTGTACAAGCATAAGAAAGTGTCGTGAGATTTTTATGAATGAAGATATGTAATTCTTACCGTTTTTCGATGAATTGGTGAGCGATGTAAACATGATCCGGAGGCGAGTGACGAGCGTGATCACGTTAGAAAGAGCGGCCGCACTGCCGGTGCCGGCTGCTGCACAGCATCAGGTGTTGTCGCAGGGCGGGCAGGGGGGGCGGTACTGCAGCGCGCTGGAGAGGCGGCGGTGGTGGCGGCACGGGCACGGGCCGTGTTCGCTTGGAGGTGGCGCGCCGGGAACTAGCCGCCGCTAGCGTGCAGCGCAGCGCTCGCCGCTTTTCGAGCGCGCATGCACAGCGCCGGCACCGGCTTCGACACTGCGGCACCACACGCACACCATACACCTGGACATCACTCCATACTGCACGTAGCATCGGGTGTATAGTGTCCGAAGTGTTAATCGAACCCTTTGTCAAAATATTCAAGATACTTACTCTGTTTACTTCAACAAAAAGACCAATGATGTCAAGGCGACAAGTTGAGCATCCATGTCGATGTTTATATGATTACCGCAGCTGTAGATTTCGGGTATCATTACAAAACTTACAAACATATTTACCTATTATTTATTACTTCTTTTCTAAACTGATGTAATGAATACTACTAGTCGAAACAAATAAGCTTATTAAATAAATAAATATCACTCAATACAGGTATTATTATATTACATTGCATATTAAATAAAAGTACGCGACGTATAGCATGTACCTACCACATGTTTTGCTCCTTGAACAAGGTACTCGTATAGGTTTCATTTTAATGTTTTGACAGTAGACTAGTTAATAAATAATCAAATAGTTAGATTTATGAGATTAAACATGTATTTCTTCCTTTGGTTACAAATAACTATTTTGAAGGGAATGATGTTTACTGTTGTAAATGTTATTTTGTACGTTATATCAGAAATTTATTTATAACCTTCGACTGAAAAAATCAATCTTTTTCGTGTAGCAAAATATTGTATTATTTTACTAAATATCTAGTAGATTTTTTTTTTTTTTAATATCTTACGTTTCATTTGCTTTATGTTTCCAAACTTAATATTTGCAAGAGTGTGATAAATAAAGTCCTGTATACATTATTCTAACTACGAAATAAGGTAAGTAAGTTTTATACAACTTACTTAACTTTTTATACTCTAAAATCTAAAGTGACCACTTCAAATTCACACCATGCACTGTATTCGAATGTGATAACTTTTCTAACTGCAGAGTACTGCAAGCGTTGTATTCTTTTTATATAGTTTTTAACGACATCGTACAATAAAATCAGCAGAATAACACATACAAACTACAAACACTACTACAATTCTACCGATAACTTATCATAACAAAATAAAATCTCAAATTTTGATTTAATACAATCCCTTTCACAATAGTAATGTTGCTGGTTGCATTTCAAACTGCTGTTTACAATATTTTAATTTTACTTTTTTTATTAAAATAATTTTGTAGTAAACTTTTTAGCAATTAATTAATAAATAAAACAATATAAACACAGAGTTAAATGATAATTTCTGTACAATAAAGTCGTCTTGCTGAAAAGGAAGGAGACAACAGTGAAATTAAAACTGAAAACAATACAAATATTTGTTCTTTGACATGAATCAAACATTGTTTTACTGAAAGCAAAATATTTGTGTTCATTTGATACTTGCCTTTGTGAAATACTGGCTTTGAATAAAGTTAAACTTTTCAACCACATACTTCGCAAAAATTAAAAAACCAGCATCAGAGTTTACTCATAATTTTAACTTGTTTTCATTTACTTATTGACAACTTTTATATTAATAAAATAAATACAAATTAAACTTATTACTTTTTTATTAGTTTCAAAAACTTATAAAATAAATGGCAAAAATAATAAAATTAAATGTTAGAAATAAAAGATATGTACATATCACATTCTGTCCAAATATTCAAAGTGACACGAACCCTCAGCAACCAAACTTAAAAGAAATTATAACTATTTGATAACGTATCTCAGTATTACTTTATTAAGTATATTCATTTTAGTATTATACACTTACCACACTTTTAATGCCATTTGACATGGAAAATATTACAATGCAGTAATGTACTGTTGAAATATAATATTAATAATTTATAAACAGTAATTGTCAGCTCACAACGAGCCGAATTCTCCAACAGTAATACTCTCTTAAAGGCATTTTACAAAAAGTATAACACCATACAAGTCTTCGAAAATCGTTTTCGGACTCGTCTCCAATGTTTAGATGACTGATTTTTTCTTACAGGATGTGCTAATTCACAAAACATTGCTATATGTTAATTTTTTAATGACATTTTCAGCTAGAATAGTCACTGTACATTTAATAGCAATACAGAACATTGCATAAAGAACATCACAAATGCAAAACTGCAAAAAAACATTCCTAACTCAATAAACGCAGATTAAAATAAATTTCTAATTACAAATAGCAAAATAGCTTACACAAAAATAAAACTGCAAGAAGAATGTAGTTGTAAAAATTGCTATATAAAAAATACACATATTCTAATACAATAATGTATAAACATTAGTTACTTCCTCATTAAATACTGTAAATGAATGAATTTTTCACACTATCTGAAATATGCCACTAGTGTTATTATTTTTTATTACTCTACTATCTACAACTATACAAATATCATCTATAGAACATAACAAACCTACGATGCTACAAGATTTAAAAAAAAGATAGCACACCAAAATGAAATAAATAGCTAACAAATATTGTAGTGTACACAACAACGATATTTAACGAACATCAAATCTCTTCAACATTTCATTTTTAAATTAAAAAATATTATAGTAGTTCCAATAGAGAAAATATTCCTACCTTGATATTTTTAATAATACAAGATAAATAAATCGATAACGCTAGATTACATTAGTTAATGAGGAAATATTTAAGCAAAATGTTTTAGATCAAAAACTTGTTAATAAAATAAAGACGCTCACAAACAAATGATATATAAGTAATATTCATTCTCTTGCTAAGTGTAACGAAAAGCGCTTAACATCACAAAATTATAACTTAACATGAAGAAAAAGATCTTGGAAAAGAATCAATAAATTTATTATTAATAAAAAACAATTTCAAGCTGTTATGCACTGCTGTATTATGATTTGTTTTTAAATTCAGTGAACAAGATTCACTACTCACGCACTATATAAAAAGGCTTCAGAAGTACTTTATACAAACCGCAGACAAATATTTTGCTCAGCAACCCCGCGTACGACAAACCAAACATGAATGCACGATTTTGTACCAGGACAACTGGGTAATGAATTCCAGGAGCGTATTAAGAAAGTATGTATCTCGCAGTGTTCACTAAGATCCGTCAGCCATTCAATAAATATACAAGAGAGTTTGTCGTATTTAAACAAAGCCGCTAATAACAATTAGTCTTTTTACATTGTATATAAGTTTAAAGTCGATGTTTTATAAAATAAAATTTCTACCTATATAAATTGCTTGCATTTAGATTCGTCCTAGTCCGGTTTATTAAAATAAATAACAGGTTCCATGTACATCCTTGATTACTGTGACAGACGAACCATAATGCTATATATTAATTAATAAAGATACACTAAAATGACTCGAGCTCGGACAAGAAGTCAGGGGGATTTGTATTGGGGCGGTGTAAAAGTGTAGGATCAACAACAATAGACAATCGAATCAGAGAGAACAGAAACAGTGGTATGGGAGTGAGAGGGAAATCGGACAAGTTGAGGTGGAAACGGATAGTCACAGAACGGAACAGGGTACGGGGTGCTCAGAGTATGAATTTGCCCAATATGATGCCGAACAGTGCGATGCCCACAGCGGCCGCGATGTACATCATTGAGAAACTGGGTGCCTGCACTGTTGGGTTGTACTTCGTGCTGACGGCTGCTGACATGCCGGACGGGGCGCCAACGCTGTGTTTTAATCGTAGAATTTCTTCCTGTAATACAAACATCATGTCAAAAACCTCTCTCCCAAGCTAATTCCGCCATACACAAACCTTTAGCTGCAAGTTCTCTTGCCTCAGTGAGCTTTCCTCTTCGCGCAGCAGCTTCACCTCCTGGGCGGCCTTCTGTAGTTCCGTTTCTGCCTGTGATGGTGTAAAGTTACCAGTAACCTATCCGCAGGCAACAAACATTCTGTCAGTAAATCCACAACTTGTAAAACAGATTTGTTTACCTTTGGAGATGATTTGATTTCACGTTTTTCTTTAGCTTCAGCTACAGTTTCTACATTGTTTTCTTGAGGAGCAGCATTTGTACCACCTTCAACAACAGGCATTTCAAAAACACATTTAAGTTTGGAATCCATTAATTGCTCGGGACTGATATCTTTCCACTAAAATAAAACACATTTACAACACGCAATTTTAATATAAATTGAAAAATGCTTACTAATGCATCTAGGTTCACTTCTCCTTCTGGAGCAAACACTGTCTGCACCATAAATTTGTGTTTGTTCTTTTCGGCAGGATCGAATATAAATGGTTGGAGACATACTAACAAAATAAATCGATATATTAATGAGTAAAACAGATAAAAAAACGGACCACTTACTTGCTATTTCAATTACGCTTTTGGAGTCTAATACACCTGAATTAGGTCGCACGCAGTATTTCTTCGGTGCAGTGGTCTTTATTTTGAACAATACTTTCTTGTCCGAAGGATTTGTTAATTTCATGTATGATGTTACTGGTACATTGAACGGGCCTGTAAAAATCAAAATCATGTTATTACCTCTATGAAGGTAGACTTCTCACTACCAATTCAAAATCTGCAATAACAGGAAGTACAATAAAACAAAACAAAAAATTAATAAAAATTATGTGGATTTCAAAAATATGTTAGTTAATTTTGAAGCATTATTATATGGAAGTATACACAAATATTTGTGTACTGATAAGTGATAATCCAATGTTTGTTGGTTAGTTTTTTATTTAACACGAAGGTTATATTTTAATCATGAAATGATTCGACAGAAAAGAAACAACGAAATTAGTATTTATTTACGCAATTGAAACCTGCATTTAACTAATCAAATTACTTTAGAATGGTTGCTCTTTACAAATGCACAATCAAGTAGGTGCTAATGTACTTTTATCTGGTAGAATCTTGATTACATTTTTAGCACATAATCATTAATAAAATAGATCCTACGTAAGCAAATCAATGTAATTTAATGAAATACTATACATATTTATAATTTTCATTTTATATCAATAGTTAATTAGATAAATCATATTCTCCAGCAATGAGACTGCAATTTAGCACTCCGACAATGTTTTTTTTTTAATAGAACAATACGAAATTTTGTTATAAGAATCATTGAGAAGTAAAGTTAAATTTATGTCATGAGTGTACAAATGTACACAAATGAAGAAATTTATATTTTTTTCAAGATTTAAATACGTTACAACGACATAATACAGCTTGTCTGCAATTGTATCAAAATGACCCTTCACAAATAGGTAATCCAGTGGACATCTCGCAAACATAGCTAATTATAAATATTCATTCTTGTGCTCTGATAAATTGCACGAATCTTGAAATAGATATTTACAATATACAAGAGGCAGGCTTGGTCGCAGTCATCTTGCTGGTTATAGTTACGTCAATATCACAAATTCATGCTCTTACCTCTAAATTTCAGTTCACTTTGTGGGTCGATTATTAGTACTTGCTCTGGCTTCGACATTATTAATTATTTGAAGGCTAGAAGCCACAAATATATTTTAAACAATATTTTTTCACTTTTATTATAGAACCCGGTTATGCTGTTCTATGACAACTATTGCGCATGCGTCACAGGTTCCAAATGGCCGCTACGTAGTGATGTGACATCACCAGTCATTACGAAGTATTATATTTAGTGCTGAAAGGATACCAATAGATGCCTGCACGAATCTCATAAGAATCACTATAATTTATGTACGGTTGACATAAAAATATAAATAATAAAAGAATAAATTACTACTTTTATTTACAAAAAATAAACAAAAATCGTTACTATGAAAATCACTTTTACCGTTTACTTATAAAAGCAAACAAAAATTAGCGTAATTCTTTTGAGAAACATGCATTTTCATAAATGATTGCATATTAAAAATTACACATAATGTATCTCGTACTGCTCCTTTTATTAATCATAATAATACCTTGAGGATATATTTTTGCATCTCATCAGAACTACAATTAAACAAATATATCGTAAAATGCATTGTAATAAAATTCGTCTAGTAAAATAACGCGAATTATTTTACAAAGTTTCATTGTTCTTCATTTCGTTAAATAAATAATTGAAAAAGAAATATTTTAGCACAACCCGATCACAATACATATCCAATAACATCTGACAAGACAATAGGAATGAATAATATTTATATCAATCAACATTTAATTTAAATTTGTTTCACTTGCGGCACAGGAACATTATTTTTTATGGGTGGTTGTTGCTGCTGCTGTTGTTGTTGCGATGGAGGTTGCTGGTGAGTAGGTGGTTGCTGTTGTTGCGGTTGCTGATGAGAAGGTGGCTGTTGTTTTGGTTGCGCATTTGCTTGTTTCGGTTGTGCATTTGGCTCTTGTTTTTCTTGTTGCTGTTTTTGTTGTTGATTTGGAAGAGGAGCTTGATGTTGTTGCTGAACCTGAGCACAATTAATTGTAATTGCTGTTTAATATGTACAAAATGTTGGTTACCTGTAATTGTCCTTGATCAACTTGATTCCCTTGTGGAATCTTAAAACAATAAATTCGATAAATATTTCTTACATAACAATTCACGTAACTGAAATAGTTTTTTTTTTCTTTTTTAATAAATCTTCCTGCCATTTAGTTTATTGAATATGTATGTATCAGCAAATTAAAATATCCCGTCTTAATTCAGTAACAACTAACCTGGTTAGGATGTACATTATTCACTTGTTGATGAGGAACTTGTCCAGTTTGTCCTTGAGGATATTGGCCCTGTGGAGGTACCTAAAATAAGTAAAAAAATTCGTTGGTATTTTTTTATTATTATTTTGTAAAAATGAACCTGTCCAGGATGATATTGTGGTGGAACTTGCTGATATTGACCGGGATGCACTTGTCCAGGATATTGACCCTGAGGCGGCATCTGGCCAGGATGAAATTGACCCTGTTGTTGCATTTGACCAGGATGATATTGTCCTTGAGGATAACCTGGTGGTAATTGTCCTGGATGATGGCCTTGAGGTGGAAACTACATGAATTTTATATTAATAAAATATTTTCTTCAAAATGAAAGACATATATTTCAATAAGAACTACTGCAAAATTCAAAATGCCGTGCAAGTAAGTGATTCTTCTTACCTGTCCAGGTTGCATCCTTGGATCGTGGTATACGGGCATACCGGGTTGTGGTGGCAACTAATTGTTAAACACACGTCATGCAATCAATGCTATTCTACTCACACATCACACAATTAAATTATCAATAGAAAATGATTCAAGACAAAGAAAATTATATATCAATGTCTGAAATCATTACTTAATTTAATACTACGTTACCCTACAGCAAAAACAATTTTCTTTTTGTACAAAAATCATAAATAAAAACTTAAAATGTTGTGCTTTTAAATTCTAATTTATTTTAGATCTCTTTATTCTTAATTTAATTTTATGTGTAAAGTTTCGAAATGTGAGATTTGTTTCTACTTGTTAATAAAATAAGCCACACTTTATAGTATACTAATAATTTTCTTACCATTCCTTGCGCAATAAGTCGTTCAACTTCTTCTATACGTCTCTTTTCAAAATGTTTGTATTCTTCATCGGTGTACACTTTCTGTTGATCTAATGTTTCCCAACCTTTATCTTCTTGGAAATCTTGTTTTTTAGTTTGTTCCAAAAATTCCTCATAACTGTAAAAATTCTGTTATTAGATCATATATATCAGATAACTAACACATACCTACCTAATTAATCCATCTTTATTCAAATCAACTTCAGAAAAGACATGTTCTCTCATTCTTTCCATTTCCTCAATCCTTTCTCTCATATCATCTTCAGGAGCTCCTTCTTGGTACATCTTGTCCAATTCTTTTATAAATAATGTTTTTACTTCATTCTCATCCCAAACACCATTTCCATCCAAATCTATAAATAAACACTGTGTTGCAAAAATTAATAATTAAATGCGCATTTATATTTATATTATCAAACTGCAAAATAAACATCGTAAATTTTAATAAAATATTACTATTTTGACATGAATTATAAAATAATATTATTACCATGCAGCATAAAGAATGTTTTAGGATTAAAATCTTGTTGATCCATATGATCTTGCTTTTCCCAAACTTCTTCTAATTGTTGTTTACTGCCAGGATGATGCAACTAAAACACAATTTTTGTCATAATATAAATATTTGTTACAATTTTAAAACTTACAGGCACATGTTTCTTATGTTTTTCTTCTTGTTCTTTTAATTGTTTTTCCATTTCAGCTCGATGGACATCATCTAGCGATTGTAACTTCTGTTGCTTCTCAAATTCTTTTTGCATTTCATAATCTTTGAATTCTTGTCTGCGCTTTTTATCTGCTTCAGCTAAATCCTTTGTAGATTTTGCAATAAGTTTCTTCAAATCTTCTATTTCAAAAGTATGGGGATTTGAATGATCAAGATGTTCTTTATCTGGATGTAAAGGTCCAACTTTTCCTTGTGAGTCGTTCAACCCATGTTCCAAATCGTACTGTTTACTTGCAAGATGTCTTAATCTCTCTAATTCTGATCTTTTGATTTCATCAAGCCGTGATCTAATTTTGTGACTAACAAATTCTAATTCATGTGCTATTTTACCAGACTATAATATAAACAGTAGGTATAAAAGATGTGAACACTTAGGGAAATGAAAACTTACTCGTATGTCAGATTCTTCTGCTTTCTCTAACTTATCTCTAAACTGAGGATCACTTTCTAGAGCATCAACAACTTCTTTCAAATATCTATGATATACTACATAGTCTTCCTAGAAATTAACGTTATAATAGTACTTCATTTTTGTAATGTAATTTAATTACTTACTAAACCTGTTTCTTGTCCATCAATAGTATTTTCTTTTATGTCGCCATCGGAAGACTTATTTTTAGTCACTGGAGGGGCAATGCACCCTTGCAAAATTAACATTGTAAACAAGAGAAGTTTTAGTATCATTTTTTAATCTACAACAAAAACAATATTGTTAATTATTACTATGTTACTGATTATATAAATTACAATAACTCGCGATACGATCACTAATGACAAAAAACTAGTTTAGCGTATAACAATACGATGTCTTTTTATGTATATATTATATATAGTTATGAAAATTGATTTTGTATGACGTGGTCTTTTTATTAGCTTGTACGTATATATTGTAATTCTTACCTTAATTATATGCAAACGCACACAACGTATCATATAAATCCCCAGCACTTTCCTAGAATCACAAATGAACTGATTTCTAAATTGTTTAATCGTAAATGTCCAGACTCATAGGCGTACGCTAAATGTTATTAATAAGGGACAGGATAAATTAAAAATAAAATAAATTACATTTTTATTTCCAGTTTAGGTGATAATTCTTGTAGCAATAAACATGTAAATTCAACAGCTTTAGAAATTTTTATGTCATCTACATAAAGAGTTTGCAAACTTCTTATCTTGTATAATGCTCCTATTCCTCTGTCAGTAATTTTTGGACAATTTCTAATATCTAAATATTTTAAATTATCATAGAACATTCCACAAACTCTGTCTACACACCAATCGTCCATATATTGACAATTATTCAAACTTAACCATTCCAATCTTTTCAATCCTCTTAAATTTCCTAAACCTTCAAAATGAATCTGCATATTCGAACAATCGATTGCCTCTATAGTTTTATGAGGGACAAATTTATTCGGCAGTTTGTAGTCTAGATTTTCATCTTGTTTAATCCAGTCGTTTTCTCCAACAAACTTTACAGATCCTCCTCTATGCACAATAAAATGAGCTGCAGCTAAATCGTCTCCTAATATTCGATTTCGATCAGGAATATATTGCTGCATGAAAATCTCCTTTTCTTGTTCTTTACGTTTCCACCATTTCTTAATTGATGCTGGAGTTAAATTTATGGGTGACTGTAGAAACTTAATTATATCTGCATTGTTCTTATCTGAACCAAAAACTTTCAATTTGCTGTACCACTGATCCTTTTTATCCTCCCACGGGGTACGCCACTGGAGAGATTCCTTGGTTACTTCTTCAGCATTTGCTTCTGGAATATTTGGTGTTCCTTTATTTCGACTCAAGTAGCACACAGACCCACTGAAAATTCGTCGTTTTATGAATAAATTTGAAGTTTTTAACATGATTGCGTATACGGATAATTTTCTTTTTTAAAACTACCAAAATGTTATTCTACAAATAGAAATGTCAAATACAACATGAAGTTTGTGCTAGGAGAACTCAATTTATAAAAAAAAACTTTATTCTATAAAATATGAATATGCTCCACAAACTTAATCGGAAAGAAAGTAATAATATACTTTAATTTTATATTGTTTTAACATAATACATTTTTTTTTTATAATCAAATAATTCAAACGAACATAGAAACAGAAAATGACACTTGCTCGTTTCTCATGACAAGTAGTTTACAACGTGGAACTGAATTACAGGTGGAATTTATTGCAGATTTATACAAAATTTGAATTATTGAATTAAAGTTACTGAATGAACAATGGCTGTAAGTTAATAATTTGTAAATGAAGTACATTAAATATTATTTTATATAAACTATTAATATTTAATTAATTTTAGCCCCAACAAAAAGGAAAGCAAGGCACCAAAGGTGCCAAACAAATTATGGAAGAAAATAAATCTACTTTAATCTTTTATAAAATTATGGCATTAGCTGCAAGTGGTTTATCTCTTGCCAAACTATGCATATTTGAGCAAACAACAGCTAATACCGTAAGATTTCAATAAAAAGTAATGCATGTTAATAGTTCTAACGTAAAACATATTTTGTAGATACTCCTATTTTTTGCGTGTTGCATTTTCATAGCTTGTTATCAGTTTATGCTTTATATTTCCCAACCAAAATTAACAGAAACGGGTCAAGTCCTAGACACAGGAGTTGACCTAAATATTGAAGGCGGAATATCAGAACATGTAAAAGACGTTGTTATTTTAACAACTGGCTGCCTAGTTTTGGCTTTATATTCGAACTATTTCTGGTATTTATGGTTTCTTGTACCCGTCAGAGGGGGTTGGATGGTATGGAAAAATATATTACAACCTTATTTCATGCAACAAACAGAAGAGCAGCCAGAAGCAAATGAGAAGAAACAAAAGAAAATGGAAAGAAAAATGAAAAGAATGCAGCGCTGACATTGATCATTATTAGACCATTTAAATATTCTTGTACATATGTTTATAAAAACTAATTTTTACCGTATTACATTTTCCAAATACCGTAAACTCTATTTTATATGGAATTCATGACATTTTAAATTATAGACATATTCTTTGTTGGTGTTATGTATGGGAATGTGAATTAAGAAAATTACATAAGAAGTATGTATTTATTAAACTGAAATAACAATCTTTATCCAACTAAAATGTAAGAATAGACATTTCTATTTTCCAAAAAAATAAATATATACAAAATACTTTTGTTGTTGAGATATGTCCAACCACAATATAAATTCACTTGTGACAAACTGTTAAAAAACTGGAATTCACCAATACAAAATATTACGATAATTTTACCGTAATTTGATCAACATGCACGTCTATAAAACACCATTCACTCGATTTATTTATACACTATTTGTCACTAATCATCATACAGTAGTTCTATTCGAATCTCCTGCTAACCTATCCAACAACTGAAATAATTAAAAAATGTAGTTTAAAATTTAAATTAAAAGGATATGTTTACTTACCCCACTCAGACCGGGCATATTTAAAATGGTCCCTAAAACTGGAACTCTTCTTAGAAAGTTAATGGCTACTGGGAAGAATCCACTAAAACAAAATTAAATGATTGTATTCATCAGTTTGTTAATATATAAAGCGTGTATTGGATTAATTAAAAAATAATAATGAGTAAAACAAAAATAAATAGAATATATTTACACGAAGCAATAACTATAAATAACAACTACCAACTAAAAATAACAATACTATGAAAAATTAGAAGCGTGCAAGGATAAAAGCAGCAACTAAAAATATTTCAGGATTAAATACCTAAATAATAACACGAATCCATAAGTTTCTACTAGCATTCCTATTAAGGGCCACCCAAGTAAAACAACAATTATGCCACCAAAGAATGCTATAGAAGCTTTAGCTTTATGTTTTTGGAAGAAAAATCTGAAAGTTCTTTCCAAACCAATGACACATGCTAAACCAGCTATGAAAAGAATCTGAAAAATAAAAGAATATTAATTATTTAAACAATGATAAATGTAGTAAGCTGTGTTACATTTCCGATTGCAAGAAGTCCTTTGTCGAATAATAATAGAACTCCAAGGAATAAGAATGCTACTCCAAACCCTGCCAAACCTACTCCGATCTCTAAAAATAAGAAGTTGATTAATGTCAGTTTTTATTTATTTATTTAGACATCACTTACTCTGTATATCGTTTATTTCAAACATATTGTTTTAATTAATGTTAAAATTTTCTGTAATAATTAACCTAATATTGTACGGTTCCACGTCATTCACTTCTTTTAACTGTACTACCAGCGGATTACTGGCAAATATGAATAGGTTATATGAACACAGTGTTATGTATAATTATGTTGCTGTTTTAACAATACATTTTTCATACTATTTGAATAAAGAAAGCAAATAATCATTTACAAATTTACAATCAAATTCCGCAAACATTTTTTTCGTGTACTGCCATCTGGCGAAATACCCACTAAACTTTTACAACTGTCAAATTCAAGGTCAAATTTAACATTCACATGCTCTATTATTATCTCTGTTTCATAACCTCAAATAATTAAGTAAAAGAGTTTACAATTTATTTAAGAATGTCTATCAAATATATTGGTCGTACAACCGATTTTAAAGGAAAAGCATTATGGGAAATTTTGGGCAACTTGAAAAATTTTGGTGTAGGACGGATAGTTGTCAGAAGCATGTTTGAAAGATATCCAGAACCAAGTTATATGAAAATAATGAAAGTTGAAACTTTACCTAACGAGGTTTATAATAATATTTAAAAAAATATTACACAGCACTATAATTATTATTTTCAGGATGTCCGAAAAGTCAGAGTATGGGTTGAAAAAACATTTCGTGGCCAAACAAACCCAAAATTAGTAGAAATGTGTTCCACAACATATAAAACAGATTACAGATTATTACCGAAAGACGAAGAAGCAGTATATTGTCGTTTAAGTGAAAAGGTTCAAAAGCAACCAGAAAAAATATATCCTCGCACGCTTGGATTCCCACCTCTTTTAAAAGAACTTATCATAAGAGACAAGTTAGCAAAAGGTGAAACTGTAACAGAAGAACCAAAATATAATTTAAAATATCGCCAAGGCCGTGAAAATCATATTAGAATAGCAAACGAAGGTGAAACTCCGAACATTGAAATTGTTTGTGGATTGGGAACACCAATATCTCCAGAATTGTACAAAGGAATTAATTAGTAATTTACTTAAATGCAGTGTTTTATTGTAATTAGTTAATAAAGTGATGTTGAGATAATGCCTATTTACTTATTTTCTACCACTTTTTCGTTTTCTGGTGCATCTCCAGAGCTTGCTAATGCTAAGGCCTTTTCTCTCTTTTCTCGATATAATGTCTAAAATAGAAAATATAATTATTCAATGAACTTAATATTTTCATATTTTAAAATTACCTTCCAAAACTGTCTCATTTCTTGAACATCTTCTGGTTTTCGAATAAAGTGTCCTCGCATGTATGCTTGAATAATTATAGCTGCTTCTTCTTTGGTCCATATCCACGACATTGGAAATATTGGTCGAGGACTGTTTTAATAAATACATTAGAATTTTTGATTTAATAAGTTAGTTTTTATTTTACTTAACTGATCTTTCAACCATTCTATTACCCAAGGCATTAAAAATATATTTTGATTTGTTGCTAATCTTTCTGGATATCTAGGATTATTTGACCATAATCTTTCAGAAATATAATCTATTCCATTGAATAAGCTTTTTTGGTTCTAAATAACGAAATATAAATAATTTACAAGCTAAGTTATTGAAATTTATTACATACTGTAAGACATTCCATGCGAATAGCTTTAAAGATAGTTTTTTCCAAAATTGGTAGTAAAAATGGAAATATATTTTCATTCAAATATTTTAGGTGCGGATCTACATTAATTAAATAATATATATAAACATATTTCATAGTTTAGGCATGAACAAAATATAAATTTCGTTTAAATAATGAATTTGTCTTACTTTCAGGAGTATCATTATCATGATTAATTTTTGATACGATATATTCATTAACTTTTTTTATTTCTTCATATTTTTCGATTTTTGCATCTTCCCAGATTTTTTTACCAGAAATATCATGTGGGAAAATTTCATCTAACGACTGTAATTCAGAACTTCCTACTGTTCCAGTTATGTATGACATTATTATTTTTTAATTGAGCAATACAGAATCAAACTGTTATTGTTTTGATGCATTCTTGATCATCATTTGAACTTGAAGAAATAATAAGTAAGGTACACACATAGTACAAGTTATAAATAATGTTTTTATTGCATGTAAAATAAATATATTTAAGATAATATGATATATAATGGAAATTAAAATCTAAGAAGAAAACTTTAGAATAAAATTACTTAACACATAATAGAATATATAAATGAATCAGTATTTAAAATCTGTTATAAAAGAAAAGATTTACAACATAACTCACACATATAATAATGTCTTTCAGGTTTTCTAAATCATTTCCGTCATTTATAATTAGCAAAGATTTTGCTGTATAGTAAACATTGCAAACTTTCTTGTCATTATTTAACTTCTTTTTACTTGAATTTAATGAATGTTTTTCAAACGTTATTTTATTGTACATTTTATCATTTTTCTTTGGAGTTTCATTAAGATTACACTTTTCATTTAACATGTCTTTCGAAGTTATAATAAACTGATCATTATTGAAAAATTTTCTTACATCTGAATTGATATGTTTTACATAGTTTTTTTTGCAGCAAATTATTTTAGCAGTAGGGCTTGAAAAACGATCTGAAGTTTTATTTAAATTAATCTTGTTTCCAAAATTTTCATTCAATAGCTTCATATTTGTATCATAATATTTTTCTGAGAGCGAGTTTTCTAAATGATTCATTCCAAAAATATTTTTTAAATCATTTATTACAGATTCTTCAAATGACGTAGAAATTGCACTTGATAAACAATCTGAATTTTCATTTTGGTTAATTTGGTATTCAAACTTTTCTTCCAATAATTTCATACTTGTTTCATATTTTTCAGCAATCGATTTTTCTAAATTATTGGTTGTTTCAAATATATTTCTAATATCATCGATTATAGAATCTTCTAATGATGTGGTGATTGGGCTTGAAAAACGATCTGATGATTTATTTAAATTTATATTTTCAAAATTTTTCTCTAATCTTTTCATACTAATCTCATGATATTTATTTGCGAGAGACTGATCTTTCAAATTTGTGTTTGTTTCAAAAATATTTTTAATATCTTCAATTATCGAATCTTCAAATGAAGTAGAGAATAAAGACCAATCTAATTTCTTTTTCTTTTCTTTTTGTAGCTCATTTTCTGTGATTATTTCATTTAAATTGTTGTCGGCTTCGGTTTTTAATGGTAAATCCGATTCCAAAACATTTTCTTTTTTTGTTTTATCTATAACTATTTTTGGAATACTGTTATTCAAACAATCTTCATCTCTTGATTCATCTAGAACTATTATTTCTATAACACTAAAGTCTGTCAATTTCTTTTCTTTTAAATTAACTCGTTTTGATTCATCTTTAATAATTATTTCTTTTTTACTTTTTCTTATAAGTGTTTCTTCGTTTTTATTATCTTTTCTATCCTCAGTGTGATTACCTGCAATAATATTTTCATTTTTAAATAAATCTAAATCATTTCTATGTTCAATCTTATGCAGTTCTTCATTCTTAATTTCATTGTGTTTGCGTTCTGTGCTAATTTGAATTTCAGATTTTATGAATTCTTGAGCGACATTTAAATCATTTGTTTTATTATCACTTACTTCAGTAACTGAAATAGCAGAAGACTGTTCAGAATTATCGTAACTAGTTTGGAAAAGTATTCTTTCTAATTTCTTTTCAAATTCTGTACTACGAATCTCATCTAAATATTTAGTTTCTTTAAGCGTTTTTATAGAATTATTTTTTGAAAATTCTTCAGTTTTAAACGATTTTTTATTGAATTTGATTTCTTCAAAACTATTCTCCATCTGTTTACTAGTAAAGTCTTCCGATTTCCATGGTCCAGTAACATGTTCATCAGTAACTTTAATAAAATCATTTGAATCGTTTAAATCAGAATCTTTTCTTATATTTGCTTTGTAAATGTTATTGTTCTTTGGAGTGGATTTGGCAGGTGTTCTAATCGTGGTAGATTTATTTAGAACTGTGAATTTTCCTTCAACTTCATTAATGAACCTTTCAAAGTCATGAAGAAAGTTTGAAGGACTGCTTACAGGACTTTCAGTTTTTATTTTTTCGCCTATATTAGATGTACTCTTTCGTTGATATTTCTGAGAAAATAGTTGTATACTGTGTTCGATGCATTTAGTTAATGGTTTAAGAGGTGAAATTCCATTCTTTTTGTCAGTCATGGCTGTAAATTATTTTAAATCTTTCTGAAACAGAAACATGTATCAAATAATATTTCATATATCAAAATTATCTTATATACATACCAAGATATATAAAAATATTTTGAATTTAATGCTTTCGTAGTCAAATTTGTTTTGTATTCAAATGTAAATCAAAGAATATTTTTTTTGCTATAGGTAAAAAACCGTTAAAAAGTAATATATTCAACTTGTTCAACCTGTAACTGATAAAATGTTAATTGATATTTAATAACTTGTTTGAGAACAGTTCATTTAAATAGTAATTTTTTATTGAATGTCGTTTGCAACCAGCACTTCATAAATGTTATTCTTACAATCATATAATAGGCGAAACAAAAACAAATGAAATATAATTTAAAATTTATTTATTAAAAATAAAATACAAAATTATTCCATTAGAATCACATACACTTTATCATATTTCAGCAAAATGCATTACTTTTAACTCTGGTTTTCAAAAACAGTGTATTTTAAAATACTAAAATAGCGTGTTTTCGAAACCCAAAGATTATTACAACAAATTATTGCTTGTTTATATACATAATAAACATAAAATTTAAACAATAAATTAATATCATAAATATAAATAATAAATCAAAACACATTATTAACCTATTATCTAATTGAAATAACATTATTTTTCTAGTACACATAATTCTAAAATAATGACACCGCAACAAACTTCTTCTTTCTTTTATTTGTTTGGTAATGGGTTGCTAAAGGTAATACTAACTAGAATCTCTAGTAAAGGCTGGTGATCTGTTTGATCCATTCAAGGTAATGCGCAACCTTGACATAAACACCAGGTACACCAGGCTGTCCACAGCCAATACCCCAGCTGACGATGCCCACAAGTTGCCAGGAACCATGGCGTTCACAAACCATGGGACCGCCACCGTCGCCTTTGCAGGCATCCTTGCCTTCTTCACCGCCGGCACAGATGAAACCGGGGTGGAGCTTAAAGTCGTAACCAAGACGAGTTTGACGCATCTTGGCTTGGCACTGAGCATGGCTAACTACGGGGATATCGACTTCTTTAAGGATATTTTGATATTTCCCGTATTCTCCGAAGGCATCTTTGCCCCAGCCTGTCGTCCAGCAACGGGCTCCTAAGCAAATCAAATTGTAAAATAATTTATTTTATTAGAGAAAAAGTATGTTAGGAGAAGTTTGGCAAACAAGTTAATGGTGGAATTCAGTGATAAATCTATTTTTTATAGATTCGTAAATCTGTAAATAATGAATAAAATCGTATCAATATTTATTGATAAATAGAAAATATTTTATAAAATCATAAGTTTCGTTGCAATTTTGTTCATTATTTATAGATTTACAAGGAATCTCACCATTAACTTGTTTTATACAAGGCGCTAAATAAATGAAAAAAATTTAATTTTGGATTTTTTAAAATGAAAATTCATTCATAAAAGGAATAAAGCAATAATACTCTTTTTTATTTCATTTCAAATTCACGAATTAAATTTTATTTTAATATGAATTAAAATAGTGGTAATTTAATTAGTATCTAATTTCAATCATTTCGTAAATCTGATTGAATATGAAATAGTGTTTTGGATGTAGTATTAGTGCTAATTCGTTTTATAAATTTTCCAGTTAGTGAATTGGTATTTTTCAAAGTTATAGATTTTAACTTTTGTTCCAAAGTCAAAATATTTAATCAAACTTAATGAAAATATTTAAATACGCCAAATTAATTGATACAATATGTTTAAAGAATGTTGCAGTGAAAAATAAATATTTCTTAACTCTTTATATTAGCATATAAGCGTTGATTAATAATAATAATAAAAATAACTACATAATCAAAGATACGTCTATATATTATTATAATTTCGTAGCCGTTATCGCTGATCGCGTTTTCATCTTTATATTTTTTTTAGTTTATCTTGTAAGTTCATATAGATTACTGAAAATATTGAAAAATTCTTATTTCTTTAATAACGAAAAATATTCATTCATTTTAGATAAAAATGCGTAAATATTCAAGATGAAGATACAAGTCTATATATTTTTTAAATTAAAATTAAATTATTTGTCATTTTTCGTACCTGTGTAGTCAGTGTAAGCATCAGGCAAGCAAGCAGGACTAATATGAGGAGATTTGGTCCAGTCAACTGGCGTGTTCATTCGTAGCACAGCTAAATCATTGTACAAAGCTCCTGCATAGAATTCTGGATGCACGTGAACTGACTGAATATCACGTTCGATGTAAGGGAAAAATTCAACATCATGATTGACATCCCATTCGCCTAAACGAACTCGCAAATCGAAACCATTGTACCTGCACAAGGAGAAAACACCCACAAATAAAAATAAATATTGGTTGAAAAGATATTTTAGATATTTTACATTTTCACGCAGTGAGCAGCTGTGAGAATGTGATTAGAATCAATAAGAGTTCCTCCACATACGTAAACACTCTCTTTGGGATCCTTCTTCAAGATGGCGACTTGCCATGGATATTCTCCGAATTCACTGTCTCCGTCAATGTATACAGGGTTCTTGATTCTTCCGTTAATACCTTGAGCATGCTTAGTTCCACATTGACGACCGTTTCCAGGAGTAGGCACTTGGGGACGAAGAGGTCTCTTGCAGCAAACATGTCGAGGACCGCAGACAGCGTTTCCATTACCATTTCCATTGTTGAAATTGTTGTTGCCGAAATAAGCCTGTCTCTGAAAATTCGAAAATTGCTTAGTATATCATGTAATACAGATTGTTTGCGGAAGTATTGACGGAAAAGTGTTACCTTTTCAATAGATTCATTGTTTACCGATTCAGTAGTATCTCGTCTGCGACGATTTTTGGGAAAAGAAAAGCTTTTACCACCTCGTGGAGCAGGTTGAGTACGGGAAAAGGAATTGTGATTTTGGTAATGTCGTCGATATTGGTCAAGTATATTATTATCGTAAGAATTATTGTAAGTTCTACCATAAAAACCATAATCGCCGCCAGAAACCCCTCCTCCATAATTATTTACTGTATCATCGTAATACGAGGGATAATTTGGTTCAGGTTCGTATTGATTGTATTGCGGTCTGTGGTCGGGATAAACTGAGCCATGATGGTATGGAGGTTCCTGGTAACCACCATGATGATATGATGGTTCCTGGTAACCACCATGATGGTATGATGGTTCCTGGTAACCTCCATGATGGTATGGTGGTTCATGATAACCCCCATGTTGGTAATGTGGTGGTGGTCTTGGATAATTGTGCTGGTGAATATGTTGGTGCAATTGTTGCTTTTTATTATAAAGAAAACCACCAACTTTTTGTACTAAAAAGTCATTAGGAGTCACATGTAAGTTAACAAAAGGTTTAATAACCTTTTCACCGTCTTCGTCTTTGGTAACTTGGACAGAGACGAGAGGATTAACCGAAACAAGTCCTAAGTTAATCCCTCCTCCGCCAATAACGTTTCCATACGGGTTATTGAGAGGATTAGGATGAAAAGGGTTGATAGGATATCCACCGACTCCTTGCGGAAGGCCGAAGGAAACTCCAAATGTTGGCTGTATGTTCGAATCCTTGTTTCCGAAATTCAGCCGCTGGAAAACGGGATCAATCGAACTTAATTTTGTGCGTTTTAAAACTAATTTGGTGTTAACTACGTTTAACATGTCCCGCACCATAATTTTGTTAATTACTAACACACCCTGGTGTAACCCGTTATTTTAGGGTTTTAGTGGAGACTTGTTATTGGAGCGGTGGATATACAAGGCTGACGGTGGTAAAAGCTAGAAACTAAATTTGTTTATCACATTAACCATATTATATTTTACACATTAAGCTTTCTTAAAAATTAATTTAAAATAATTAAATAGAATACTTACTGGTTCAACTTTGGATTTCTCTTCTTTAGTTTCCTCAGTCTGTTGATCAGGTACTTCACGTTTTGTTACTTTCTTAATATCTTCAGTAGATTCTGTACTCTTTTCTTCTGCTGGTTTCTTATCTTTATCACCTAATTCTTTTGGAACTCTGATAAGAGTCATTGTACCATTTCCATCAGTAACAATAACGTCTTCAGCAGTGATGGCTTCAATATCGGTCTTCAAGTTTCTGGGATCTAGAGGTAGATAAAAATCTTCTTTGCGTCCAATTACATCTTGAGCAGGGCACTGATCGTAAGGAACGCAGACACAGTCATAATTTTCCTGACGGATAGATTCAAATCCTTTGTATTTATCAGCATAGAATGATTGACCATAAGCAGATTGTAGACTGTTTCCATTCAGAGGACGGTTTAAATTTAATTCTTTCTTGTAAAATGGTTCTGAGCTACCGTAAGATCCAACAGAAGTACCAAAAGAATTGGAACCGAAGTTGCTAGCGCCTGAACCAAAATTGCTAGAGCCTGAACCAAAGTTGCTAGAGCCTGAGCCATAACTGTTAGAACCTGAACCGTAGTTGCTAGAACCTGAACCATAATTGCTAGTGCTGCCAAATGATTGTGGACTATAATTTTCAATAACTGGTTTTACACCAGAAGCATAATTTCCAAGACCATTGAACTGAGAGTTCCCAAAACTAGCGGTGGTTACGTCCTTGTGAGCAGAAGAGAAAGAGTTTCCAAATGAGTTACTTGGATTAAATCCTGAGTCAAAATTAGATCCTCCTCCAATAACACTAGCAGCTGCAGAAGTATGTAATGATTGAATGGAGCCAATAGGAATTGGATTATTTACGATTTGACTTGGTCCTTTTGAGTCGCTAGGATTTCCATGATGATAATGATGATGAACATGCTGTTGAAGTCCTTCTGATGCTAAACCTCCATTGACAATAATTTCTTTATTTTTAATGGCTCCAGGAGTAATAAATTGATAAGGTTCTTCAGGTTCAATTGGGTAAATAGGTCCAGGTCCAATTGGTTTAGAACCAAAAGATGCTGCTGATGAAGCATGAGATTCAAAATAAGAACCAGGGCCGGATGGTTTGAATGGTGGTCCATATCCTCTACGGGGGGGAATGCCTCCTTGGAGTGAAGGTCGTTGTCCAAATGGTGGTAAAGGATTCTGAGGGAACGGCATTGGTTTAGGAGGTCCATAAGGAGCCTTTACTGGTCCTCGAACAGGGATTGTTGCAATAGGACGACCAACTGGTTTCAAGGCAACAGGTTGAGCGTAAATCAGATGATCCGGAGAATAATATGGACGTTTACCCCCGAAGCTGTTACATTGCACCAATCCTAAACTACACAGTTTTTCTTTTATGATGTTTCTAGCTTCACTGTTATCTCCCTTTTGAATAGCGTCTTGCAGATCAGGATCAGTGTAAACTTCGTCGTAACCTTGAAGATTTCTTCCTTGACGTTGTGAAGTTATAATTTCATCGATGACTGAGTCTACGTTTGATTCTTCTATAGCATATTCATCTTGATCTTGATCTTGATCAGCTGAGAATAAGGATCTTCCTTCTATTTCAGGTTCTGCTGCGGATTCTGTTGGTTTTTCTGTAGGTTTCTCGTCTTCCATTTTTGAGTCTTTGCTCCATGACCACGATGAAGAGTCTTCGGACAATGTTGCTTGAATCAGCAACACTGCCAAGCTGAGAGTTAATGCCAAACGCATTTTATTTCACCTACAAACAAATTAAGAAAAAAAAAATTATAATGGTGAAATTTTGATAATGATCTTGAGATACTTTGTAAGATATTTAAATGACATTTTGTTGAAAATATTTGCATATTTTTGATTACGTTGTGTAAATATTTAAAATTATTTTTGGTAGTCAAGTATGATGAAATACCAGATTTCTAAACAAGTTGTGTAGGACGACATAAGAAAGTTACTATAACATTTTGGTGGACAAAATTTGCACATCCGTAACGGTTAAAAGTGAAATTTCATGCGTCACCGCCTCTGCATACGCCGATCGGATTTTGTTACGGGTGACTGACCAACAAACAAATGAATCACTACATTGCTTTTACTATCATCTTTCGCTTTCTTCGACAACTTGCTATTAATGATAAGTACCAAGATATATTCACTTTTCTTCGGATGAAACCTGTTGTTTATGATGCATAGAAACTGTAACAATGCGATTGAAAGTTGGTGTATGTTTCTAATTTATTAGCGATGAAATTCAAGTGCATGAAACATATAATCATGTGTGATTTTTAACTGGGGAAAATTTTAGCAAGTAGATTGTAAAAAAGAAAGTAGTTGCCGGAAAGTAAATTAAATAAACTCGTGTACCAGTTGCTCATGCCAACAATTTCATATTTTATATTCGAAATCTTATTAACAACGAATGACCTATAATTATTTCTTGTTATTATGCTCTTTATTTTTAAATACACCTTTCTGCGAGAAAGAAAATAAACATTCATTTATGCAATTTAATTATTACTTTATCGAATAATATCGAAATATTTTTATTATCAACATTTCTAAATTAATAACAATGACAAATATATTTCACAGTTGTATACTGTTTATAATATTGTAGTTTAACAAATAAATAGGAACAAAATATAGGTAATTGATATTCTACGATAATTGGAAATAATTTATTCTACAGGTTTTTCTAGAAATACGCAAATTTTTTGTGATAATCTGACTAGTGTAATTTAATGTTATTTTCATGTTTCCAAATTTTCAAATAATTTTGAACTATTGACCTTATATATTTTTCGATGTTTATAACGATAAAAATTTTATTTCTGTTGACTAGGCCGCTAGATAACAAATTTCAGTCACTTTGTGTTTTACATTTTTTATTATATATGTAGTTGCGTTTAAGATGATATTTGTTTGCAGTTACATCAAACGAAGTTTATGAAACTGAATATACGATTGTTTTTATTACACGATCGTTATGTTGTAGTTTAGATTTACATTAACAATGAGAAATGACTGAATTTCAAATACATGTTGTCTTCATTTAATTCCAGTACTTTTCAAAACAATGCGAGCAATTTTATTTAAAACAATTTCAATAGATTTTAATCTAACTTGTAGAATATTCGAACACACACACCCCTCATTGAAATCTCTGCATACAATACTCTGCAGTAATGTACCGTCAGTGAAAGTTGCTGGTGTCTGTAGGTGTTAGAGCGATTACCGGAGTGCGGGAAAGGTGCGGACTCTAGCGTCTTTCTCCCACTGCCTGCTCGACCGCAGTCAGCGGCGTCTTACTGCTGCTTTCACTCGGTCACGGCCAGAAGCAGTTCATTGCCATGACAACAATCAGAGTTTGTTTTGCTTTTTTATATGGGAATTGAAAATTAATTTGTGAGAAGATTTCGTCTACGAATAAGTAAATGAAGCATTTTACTTATATGCAACGTTACAGATAATTTTTTTTATAAATTCACTATTTCATTTTTCTTTTTATTATTATAATAGATATTTTTTTAATACAGTTGGATTCTGATTTGTTAATTGCGAATTTAATTTAAAAAATATTACTTGCATGTTTGACGTTAATGACAACATTATATAACTAAACTATAAAAAAAGACAAGGAAATAGTTTTAATCGCCTGAAGTTATATAACCTATAACATCAAGTTGATGAATGTAATTACTTTTCGTGCCTAGATCCCACAAATTCTTATAAAAATTTGCAAGAAAATAATTATGATAGGAAAAAATTACCTAAAAATAATCGGCCTACAAATGTATAGAATTTTTTTTTTTCAAAACTTAGTTACTACTATAATTGGTAGTAATGTGAATTTCTTGACTATGTCTCATGTGAAGAATAAAATTAGGGTATTTAAATAAAAGTTAAAATTTGATTTCTTTCAGAATTTTTTTAATTACACAGGACTTCAGTCAATAAATAACTTTTATTCACGAAACCGACAATAAAAGTTATTAATTGACTGAAGTCCTGTGTAATTAAAAAAATTCTTAATATTTCCCAGTCACTTAATATTATATTAATTTATTTCTTTCATTTACTCCTTTAGGAAAGAAAATTAAAACTAATAAAATGTCTTTCGACGATTCTCTATGTTCTTTAACATTTCACGTTTTTCACTTTATTTATTTAAAATTTTTTGAATTTTCGACTGTGTCGCTCGAGAAGATGATTCTAAGTGGGATGAAAATTGAAACGTTGAGGTTTAAAATTTTATCTTTTTGCTGAGTACTCTTATTTTATACTTTATTATAAAATTAATACTGAAATAATCCATTACTCTTCATAACTGGATAACAGCTAATTTATCAGAAATTTTATATAATTAAATGTGCCAAATTATACATGCTTAGTACTTTAAATTTATAAATTTAATCAGTTAGAGGTTGAATACTAAAATTTTGTTGCAGATGTTAATAATTTTTTTAAAAAAACGTCATTTAAAAATGAAATTTCATCTATCTGTCAAAAAAATATCATATCGAATTCATAGTTAAAATTATGAAAATTGTTGTAAGGAGATTGGAATACCAACCCTTAGAATGACTGGATCTCTTGGGATTTTGATAAAGATACATTATTGGTAATAATTCCTTTCGAAAAATAAATCTGGATCCTGGTGCAAAACTCAGAAATATCTCACCTAATGACTTACTCTACTAGTACTACGTCAGGTATGTACATAGAGTATCAATTACACTACTTCTAATTAATTGCTGCCATCACGACATCTTACCTGTCAGTCTCAGTAGGCCGGGGCTGGAAAACAACACACTAGCACTGTTTGAACAACTGGCGCGATTTCTCCCAGCGTTTGTTATATATGATGGTTTAATCCCTCCACTGCACCAACTGTGATCGTGGGATGTCTGATGCCACTTTCCCTTAAAATCTACTGTCACTTGTTTCGGATACGAAACGAATAAACGAACACGATTGTGTGATGCAGCAGAAATGGTAGAGTTTGTTTATATACCGTGGGCTTTTAACAGTGTTGGGGTTTGTTTCCACCACTCTTTTTAGGCACATCCGTAAGTTATAGTTTTGAGATTGTGTATAAGGATATAAAATGTTACGAAATTTTTGGGTGATACAATTATTCGATGCGTTGGTGTAGTGATGTTATAAATAAAAAAATATTTATATTTTAAGACTCAAGGCAAGTTTATCAATGATAAAATGACAGATAATTCATAAAAGTAAATATTTATTATTGAGTAACAAATTTCATTAAAAATAATAAATATCTATATTATTTACAAATATTTAAATTCTTCAAGAAGGAAGTAAAATAAACATATCGATTTTCAAAAAAGTTTTAGCTAATTTGAATTTCGGATTAGTTAATATTTTCTGTTCATTTTATTATCATAAAAAGGGCTCAATGGTTATCAACTGGATACGCCAAAGCCAGTGTTTATTGATCTTTGTTACAGCTTAATGCTCAAAAAAAGGTCAACCAATTTTAAATTATGGTTTAGTTAAATTTACTTGAAATCGGTATTAAGAAATTAATTTAAACTATATAGTACAAACCTAAATAATTATTTAATTATTTGACCATATTATTCTTATATCAAATTGGTAACAGTTTAGGTTCTGGTTAAATGAGGGATTCAAGTGCTTTTTAATATATATTTATTAAAATAAATTCTTGACCGTACATCATATTTAATACAATATAAAATCATACCATAAATTATATCTTTATTGCTTAAATATGAAAGTTAAAGTTGAATAATTTAAAACGTTCGCACTGCCATATTGCAATGACGTAGTTCTATTAAGCCAATCACAGAGCTTTGTCTGAAACGTTTGTCGGTGCTCAAGAAGACGAAGAAGAAATAAGCATTCTACGATTCTACCAATGGCGTATAATACTAGACGAATTATGCCGTATTCAAGTCAATGCAGTGTTGTGAAGCAGAGAGGAATGGAATAACTTGTGGGTCCGCCGGATGCGCGGCAAGGAGCGAGTACACTTTGATGTTATGCAAGTTGCTCCTTGCCGCGCACCCGCCTCACTAACCAGTTATTCTATCCCTTTCTGACTCACAACAAACGCCGATGTTATCCGTCTAGTTATGTTTTGTCTGAGGAATCTACTGACAACGACAAGTTACATGTTATTTATCTCTGTCTTATCTGTCTCTCTTTAAGCTAAGATGCAACTACGTTATATTCATTTGTTTCGAAAGTTTAAATATTTTTATCATGCTTAATACAAGTTAAAAAAAAAATAAAAAAATTGGGTATAATTATTTTATTACGTAGATTAATATATAAAAAATTCAAAAAAGTCTTGAAAGGCCCATTGTTTGAGAATATTATTTAGTTTAATTTAATAAACCTAATCGGCTGTTGTATATTACGTTAATTAATTAATTTGTTATCCGGAAAATTCGTAAATTATTTGAAACCAGTAGATATTGTATGAGCTCCATTGGCGTGGCGTTAAGTTTTTAGTAAATAATTTCTTGCGTTATAATTTAGCTCCTATTCGAATTAATTGAATACTTAAAACCTAAATAAATTTATAACTGTATTTCATAAAACATAATAGCCTCATATATAAACTGAATGATTAACTATCAGTATTTTTCAATCAAAAGATTTTAAATTATTTTGAAGAAAAATGCTTCAAGAAAAGACAATCAGAAGTTTAATTATATCGTATTCATATTCTTGTTATTTCCTCAAAAAAGGAACGCTTCACAGATGAAAAACAAATTAAGTCAGCTGCGGAAAACTAATGGTCAATGTTTCTGCATATTTATTTATTCTTTTCTCTCTTTTTTTTATCAGAAATTCACTTATCGTATGTCACTAACTTTTGCAGGCAGTAGATATTCTATTTAATGTGTCAAAATAATTTGTTAATATAAAATTAATTAATTTAAATTTAAAAAAATGATTAATAACAGTTAGCATACAAAATAATTTGTTAATTTAAAATTGGAAAATAAAAAATATATTTATTAATAACAGTTAGGTACTTAAAAAATAATATTTCAATTAATGCAGTAACTACCTACAATTGTTATTCGTTATATTTCGAATTTCATAAATAAATTTAAATTAAAAAGCAAAACAAAAAACTGGAGCAATTGAACAGAACATAAAACATAAGAAGTCGTTAAGACAGTCATTGTCCTTAAACCGGATCCGAGTTTGAATCTAAACGGACATTTTTACAGCCTGTGCACACAATACATGCAATAGGGGATTCCCAACTTTCTCTCGTTCTGTTACGTTACGCTTCAGATCTGCGGTTATTATTTTTATGAAATAATTTATTCATTTACTTATTCTCACATTATTTTAAGGTTTTCATCTAATATTTGTAACCTAACAAGCAGAAAGAATGCTACGAAATTGGGGACTGTAACCAAATTATTACATATATTCGTTAAATTGTTTGTAAATTGATTTACTTCCTTTCATAACCTGTTATTTTCTTTAGCCTTTTAATTAATAATATCAATTTATAAGCATGATATTTAGTGGTTCCAGTCTATTGCTAAATTACATCATAATATTATTTCGAACTTCAGCGCTAAAATTTTCCTCTATTATATATCTTTCATTAATATCTATGGGTATTATAATTTTCCAACTACTAAAATATTAATTGATTTAAATCAGTTGATAACAACTTACTTAAAAATATATTAACGAAATGTTGAGTTCTTCATTTTTCAATTATTGTAGAGCTTTTATGTTCAAGATTGAGTATTTGAAATAAATAATTTTCTGAATATTATGTCAAAATTTAATATAGAATAAAATGTTATACCATTGACTTAATATTCAAATGTTTATATATATATTTTTATTAATTATTTCGGTAAAAGTTTTGTTCTCAAATCTATTTATTTAATTTAAATTAAAATGTTACACACATTGCCGTACGTATTTAGAATTTTAACTCTGCAAGATAAATATCATGCACCTATGCAGAGCTGGGCAGTAGCTAGCTACTTTTGTAGCTTAGCTACTAGCTTAGCTACATTTACCTTAGCTGTAGCTGTAGCTTAGCTAACTGTGAAAAAATATAGCTGTAGCTTGTAGCTAGCTACTTTTTTTTCTATTAGCTTAAAAATAACAACTGAAGCTACTTTTTAAGCAGAAGGTCAACAAAGTACGTATGCGTACAAGCTAAACCCACACAAAATAATTATTTGTTGCCGGTTCTAACTGGCTCTAATACGCAAAAATACACAGTAGGTGCCAGATGGTATTTGCTATTTTTGATATTTATGTACATAATAGTAAATTAACAGTCATTATAACAAAAGACTGATCATATGACAATGGCAAATTTAATTATTTCACAATCATTTAAAAAAGTAGCTTTAAAATTTAAAAGCTACTTTAACGAAAGCTTTTAGCTGTAGCTTAGCTATATTTTACAAAATATAGCTTATAGCTGTAGCTTAGCTACTTTTTTAAAGAATAGCTGTAGCTGTAGCTTAGCTACTTTTTTTAAGTAGCTTGCCCAGCTCTGCACCTATGCAACTTCCTTGTTTTGTTGTTAATAAATTCGGAAGTCAGTTCTAAACCTAATTTGTTTTTTTATTAGTTTTTATAGCTAAAATAGAAACATCACTACACTAGGGCGTTCCTTAATAATTTTAACAAATTCAGTTCTCTGAATGTTCTTTATTGCTTCGTGTGAGGACTCTCTCCCACATTGCGGGATTGTTTTGTTACGCCACTGGTTACAAATGTCAAAACGTTTCGAAAGCTTTGGTCTCAAATATTTTATGAAGAGCCGCAGCACTGTCGAATTATCATATTATTTTTCAAAATAAATTGAACATGAACTACAATTCTTACAATAATAACAAATGAGTGTGGAAAGTAATTGCCAATATTTCTCCTCAATGCCCCAAATTTTAAATTACCTAAGTTAAGTTCATAACTAATAATTCTTTTACTATGTATAATATTGCATAGTGCCAGTAGAAAACCAAATTTGCTTATAAGTAAAATGTAAAATTGAAAGATCACTGAAGTAAATAAAAATACAAATTTATTCATTAGCGTCTCCCGGATAAGTTATTAAGCAAGACATGCAGTAAGGTGTTGTTATCATCAAAATCCCCATTGCATAATGCAATACATGCTTCTACATTCATTCACAAAGTATTTCCAGGCGACCAATTCACTTTCACTTGTTCTTTCTAACTTTATTTATATAAGTACTTTGCTGGTCAACTTTACAATGTCTTTTTAATTTGTATAACGCTTGTCCTACTTATCATTTCTTGGTATATTTCCACATGGTTAAACCCTGAATATTCAGAGAATATTTTTGGCAGTTGGTTACAAAAATTTGATCACAGATTAAAAGAAGAATTGGAACTTTGATGACATTCTAAACACACAGTTGTTTCGGATGCTGTAAATTGGTTTATGCAATGGTTATTGTCCTGTAATAAAAACAAAGATTGGTAGAACTAATCATATATCCTGTGTTCAAGAACAAATTGTGTATAATAATAGGGTCTGATCCAGAAACACAATTTGAAGCAAGTTGGGAAATAGTCGGAAATACGAAACATTAAATGTAACGTTGATTATACCTCTCAACATGGAAGGAATTCGTTGATATGTCTGAAATATAATTATTATATTTTACGCCTACATTACATGTTTACTTTTCTCTTCATCGGTTGATGAAACACTCATTTGTTTTTAACTTCGTTCTTCTTTGATTGCTTCCCATTCATATATTATGTATTTATTATATTATCTTTTCTTATATTTTATATGGGGTGGTTAGCTCAATGGTATGAAGTCGGCTTGTGGATCCTGAGAACCCTGGTTCGATTCCCACAGGCGACAAACAATTTTCATAATTTCAAAAGCTACCCCGGTGGCTCCTCCACCACTAACATCTTTGGGGGCCGTGATTTGACGACTGGTAACCGCATTTCACGCGCAAAATATATCACTTACCGAGATCTGCTTCGGCAGAGTGCCACACCCAGTAATGGGTAGAAGGTGAGATGATATATTTATTTATTTATTTATATTTTATATATTCAGTAGTTTTGTTCTTTCTCTTTCAGTCTTTCCTTTTTTTGTATTCTCCTCGTTTCTGCATAGAAATTTCGTCACTGGTTTTATTAGTCGTTTCCGTGCTTCCTGTGTCGCAAATATCAGATTTTATAATTTACAATATGCAATCTATTTTCTTATTCTTGTATTAATTATCTTTATCTCTTTATATTCCATTTTATTCTTTTATGGTTTTTTTTTATTAATTTCGTTCATGATAGTTCTTTTTTTCTTCTCATTTTATTTATTGCGTTAGCACCCAACGGCAGCAAAAGTCCATACTTTTGCTTTGCATTCACACCAATCTTTCACTTTTTAAATATTTTGTACCCATCTGTATTCCTGCTTTCCATGAGTCAAATCGTAAATCTACATGCAATCAATTGCAAACTATACATATATTAATTAAATTGTTTATTATTAGTCGTAATTTGATAAGCTAATAATACCCATTTTATTTAATTTGAAAATAATGTTCGTATTATTTTCATACTGATTAAAAATTAAAAATATGTTGATCATTAGCGAAATAGTACTTCTAAAAAAGTGACAGCTAAATTGCTTTATTTAATTTAGCTAAACCATTTTCTTTTTATTTAGAGACTAAAATTTCTAATTTCATTATATTCTAGAAGTTAGATTTACTAATATAACTTAAAATATATGTTTAAATAATTTAGGAATTTTATTCACTATTGAAAAAGATATGACTTTTTTTAAATTAACAAATGCAATAAATGAAGGGCCGATATTATCAACCACAATTATATCTTAAATTTAGTTTAAGAAAGACAATTGCGAAGCACTTATGGGAAATTAACATTGCTGTCAAAATTTAAACTGCAGTTTACGATAAATGTGCATTTAATAGATTGATAATTCCGACCATTTACCATATAGGAACATTTTTTTATATAATATAAGTAAACCCGCTGGACATATTCGATAATAAATGATCAATTTAAATTAACTCACTATACTATATTATAATATACATAATTATTGAAGTCTTTCATGACACAATATGAATGATTATGTATAATAAAAAATACAGTTTCTAGAACTTTACAATACAAAGTAAATATTATTTTCTCAAGAATACCAACAAATGGAATAAAATTTTCCATATTTTAATCAACTCTGATACTAAACTTTATTAAATTCGTTGTGAAACTATAAATCGATATAAACTATGTGCATGAAGACATCAAGCGCAAACCAAGGGAATATAATATTTTTCCCTACTATGTATATATTTTGGTAGCTAGCTCAGTGGTATTGGGTCGGCCTATAGATTCTGAGGAATTCGGTTCGATTCTCACAGCCGACAAACAATTGTCATCACATTTAAATATATATATATATATATTTGTGAATAGTTTTCTAACGTACCAAATATATTCTCTAATTTATAATATACATGTTGGCTACATTTATTATAAATAAAATCTAACAAAGTGAAATATATTTATAATTAATAAATTATATTTTTGTCTAATATAGCAAATAAAATAACAAAATTTACAATACATTTTTAAATGGTTCAATTTAGCTAAAATATAAACCTATTTCATTAAATATTTAAATAAATTGATAAAACACCTTCTGTTTGAAGATTTTAACTATTATTTTCACTAATAAGTAGAAAAATGCAACAGATAATTACTTTTTCTTATGACAATGCGGCAAGTACTAATTTTCCACACTCATTTGCAAGAGAAAAGTGATTATTTTCTGCACTCAAGTGTCAATAGAATAACATTATTGTTTTCGGTTATCAAAAATAAAAATGACAATAAGACAATGGAATCCGCAATAACCTTTGATTATTTGAGGAAAAAAAGGATCTGAAAATTATACAATTTCTCTTAGTGTAAAATGCTAAATTGTCAAAGGAAAAATAGTATGTAATACACGTGTTGAAAGGCTATTTGAAAATTTGCGCTCGTGTTCCATCTTACACACACGCTTTCCAATGATACCCTTTCAACACTTGTATTACAATACGAGTATACTGTTTTACAGTGCAAATGCATAAAATTTACAAAATGCTAAGTTTCTTTATAATTCGGTCAGTCGCGCATATGTAGTTTGATAATTTTTGGTATTTTAAACCATTAAATTTGCCTATCTAATTATCTTTGTGTCTTACTAATTACAGTAATACATTATATTTTTTCTGAAACCGGCAAAAAAGTGCCTACTTTGCTGACCAATTTTAATATGGAAAGTAGATTTTTACCAAAACAGTCAAGTAAAGTACGTATCCAAGGCTACAACAAAAATAACAGTCCGGTAAAGTACAAATAGTCTGGTAAATATTTTACCTGACTGTTTTGTATTTTATCAGACTGTTTTTTTTTTTTTGTTGTAACCTGGGATATTTAGTCAGCTGTCAATACAATTCATATAAAAAAATTTAAACATTTTGAATTATTTATAATTAATTTTTGATTTACTCATGTCCCAAAAATAACGAAACTTTTAATTTAAATCAAAGAACACGTAGCGCAATCTATTGAACATACACATTGTTAGAAAGATACATCTTTCCTCTTTCGAACGCACACAACTTCATGCAATCAGGTGACAGTTTAAAAATTTAGGCGTATTTTAATGACAGTAATTTTTGTGTTTATGTTGTAAAAATACAATGGAACAACGAGCAAATATTAAATTTTGTGTTAAACTTGGAAAAAAATTTGCTGAGACATACGAATTGATGAAAAAAGTTTATGGTGATGATTGTTTATCTCGTTCACAAATTTATAAGTGGTTTGCTAAATTTAAAAATGGCCGTGAAGATTTAAATGATGATGAAAGATCTGGACGTCCAAAAGCCGGAAATCGTGCTGAATTAGTCGAAAAAGTGCGTGAAAGGTTTGTTCACGTTTTGTTCCACATGAATTAAATGAAGACCAAAAACTCGGTCGTGTATACCATTGTAAAGATATCGTTTTAACTGCTGAAAACGATCAAATTTTCTTGATTCGATCATAACTGGTGATGAAACATGGTGCTTTAAATATGACCCTGAAACTAAGAGTTAATCTGCAGAATGGAAGTCGAAAGGGGAACCAAAACCTAAAAAATTGTGTTTTCAGAAGTCAAGAATGAAGACAATGTTGATTACTTTCTACGACTCACAAGGCATTGTCCACAAGGAGTTTGTCCCAGAGGGTCAAACTGCTCCTGGAGAATACTATTTACAAGTTCTAAATCGTTTGTGGTCAAGAATAGTTCGTGTTAGACCTGAATATTCAAAAGGATAACAGCTCTTTTTATTGCACGATAATGCACCACCTCACAAGACTAAAAAAGTCAACGAATTTTTTTATGAAAAAACATATTTGTGTCATTGACCACCCTCCGTATTCGCCTGATCTATCACCATGTGACTATTATCTTTTCCCAAAACTGAAAATTGCCATGAAAGGAGCGTTTTATGATAATATTCCAGCTATTCAAGCAGCCGTGACACAGGTGTTAAAGAACGTTCCTTTAGATGGCATAAAAAATCTATGCATGCTCTAGTTGATCGTTCTAAAAAGTGTACTAATTCAAATGGAACCTATTTTGAATAAATATTAAGTTTCAAACATAATACAATGTGTGTTTTATTCTATATCTAAAGAGTTTCGTTATTTTTGGGGCATACTGTGTAATTAAACGGTTTGAGAAAAATAGTATACATAGTACGTAAGGACAGTGTTTTTATTTGACTCAGCGGATTAAAATACTCGGCATGCGACCTCGTATTTCAAGCACCCGCTTCATGAAGTAAAATAGCACTTTCCTGACTTATTATGTAATATACTATTACACTGGCACTTATAAAATTTATATATCTTCTTTTTGAGGTGACGAATTGCGGGAAATAGAAATTTGTTTATTGATTTATATGAAGAATTTAGAACTCTGTGATTTATATTTTCATAAAATTTTCTCTAAATTTAATTAACGAGCAATAGCAGCAGAAAAACTAATTTTCCATGTTAAACGCCTATGGTCCGATTTTTGTATAGATAGAATAACTTAAAATTTGAAACGAGTTTGAAAGTCTGTCATTCATGGTACGAGCAGCTGCTGTATTATGAATAATCCTTCAAAAGAAAATATAAGTAGCGGACTAAGAAATTATATTGATATTAAAGATGATATTTTATTCAGCATTAATTTTTTATCATACAGTAGAAAAGATAACAATCTCTGTTATTAAAAGAACCAAAACAAGATTCACTTTCATTACATTTTGTATTGATGCCCTGTGGCTAGCGGTCGCCATAACAATTATGACATTGAACGAGTTCAATGACGTCACATTACAAGAACTACGTTGCTTAGTACAGCTAATTCGTAACATATCCATTCAAAGACATTCCTTCTTCGGATGACCTCGTATATACTATAAAGTAGACCAAATTCTACCCGAATAAACTCGAAGAAGTTTATTCTTTGTGAAATAGATGTGTTTTAGTTGATGTCGAGTTCGTTGGTCAGAGTTTTCTTTGATATTTGATGTTTTCGTCTGTTACTTTCTCCCGGATCCGGATGTTGGTTGGCTGCAGTTGCGTTTGTCGTTGTCTTGCATTTTGTTGTAAATCTTCTGTAGTAATACTGATGCGTGAGGAGCATGAAATTAAATGTATGAATAATTATTTATGCCTAGAGTCATAAACGACGAACACAATTAACTTGGATAATAAATATGTAGTGGGTAAACAAAGAAAGTAAATTTTGAAATAATATTTTATTCTAAACAACATCTGTTGTTTATGTCAAATTTAAAATTACTATCTAGACAACTATTACATAACTTATATATATATATATATATATATATATATATATATATATATATATATATATATATATATATATATATATATATATATATATATATATATATATATATATATTAAATTAATTGTACTGTTTACCTATCTTTATCGGGTAAAATATTGTATGTACCACGGGTGAAATTAGCGTTTCTGACCCTGAACATGTTATTAGCCCTCGGTACTTTGCGCATCGTGTTAGTAATCATTCCGCAGGCCAGAAACGCCTGTTTTCACCCTTGATACATAAATAACTGTTTTGTTACCGTGAAGTCTGTGTATATTATTTCATCGTACTATTTAGATATTTTGCGCGCCGCACAATGATTCACACATTCATATTTAATTTCTGTCCGAATTTTATACCACCATTTTTTTTTAAATCAGTAACATTTAGGAAAATTTTCGGTCAATTTGAATATTTATGAAACGATGTATTATTTCTCTTTAAATTAAAAATTCAAAAGTCAGTAGACATATAATATGAATAAGAATTTTTTTAAAAAGATTTTCGTGTCGAAACATGCAGTGAAGTGGCTGACGCCTAGCGGATTTCTTTGAAAGCTTCCAAATAGGGAAACATTCAATATCGTATTCACTGCTGCATAATTTAAAACTTTAGTTTTCGCAATAAGTAGTAAATCAAAACGATATTGTTTTATATTTTAGTGTAATAAATATGTTTGTGAAGGAATATCACTACATTATTTTCCGAATGATAAAATTATGCGAAAAAATGAGCTGTACCATTGTAAATTTGTAAAAGTATTTCACAATGTAGCTTCTGTTCATTTTTTAACAAATGACTTTTATCTCTGTGAGTTTTATTGGTTTATATATTATTAAATAAAATTTAAAATCTTAATTTTTTTTAAAGCTACACTGAAATCGAAATCAAAAAGATTTAAAACTGGTGTTACATACACTCAACCTAAATTTTCCTCTAAGAACCTGTAACATTAGAGAGAGTTTATGTTACTCAAAATGTGAAAGATGTGAAAGATGGAGATTAACATAAAATTAAATGTTATTTAAAAATAATCTTTAATATTTAATTCGGAGACTTACAGATAAGTAATTGCGTATTAATGCAAATTTATTAATGATAATTTGATTTGTTTATGATTAATCCATCATAATTATTATTTTTTTGACATGCTATTTTTATAAATAGAATAAATAACATGCCGTCTTATTATTTCATAAATTCAAATAAATCGCCATTTTTTAATATGGCACTGAATGTATCGACTATAGTAGTGAACTCCGAAGACATCCTGAGGGTTGTAAATTGCTTTGTTCAACTCACTGAGATTAAAATAAATATAGATAGTGAGCTATTATACTTTAAAAAATATTTTCCTGCCTTTACTGCTATTTCATGTGAAATTTTCAACTCTTTGAATATTTGTTTGCACCAATCTGCAGCGAAATTACACTTTTACTAATAAATTCCAGTTTCATAAACGAATATACACACTCTTCATATAAATACGTAAGTTCTAAAGTAATGTTTTCCCTCAGAATAACCATAAGTAGACGGAGAACAATGGCGTTTGTTGTGAAGTAGAAAGGGTTAGAATAACTGGGTAATGAGGCGGGTGCGCGGCAAAGAGCTAGTACCAGTTGGTGTTATGCGGGTTGCATTTTTGTTGATGACAGTTATCAGACGCGAGCATTTTATTTATTTAAATACAAAAGTGCGTATACAAAACACTTAATATGTCAAAAACTAACCTTTACTTTGATATATGAAAAGTAAGTAATTGAATATAAAAATAATTACACAAATGTTTGCAACTCGCATAACATCAAAGTGTACTCGCTCCTTGCCGCGCACCCGCCTCACCAACAAGTTACTCCAACTCTTTCTGCTTCACAACACTGCATCGACTTGAATACGGCATAATTTGTCTACTGATGGTTAGTCTGAGTGTTTTCCCTATTTCGATGTTGATGATGCTGCCATCTATTGGTTGTGAATTTTCCGAATATATTTTTTAGTCTGCATGATCTAGAAGGGCGCCTGAAATCATAAAATTATTTCGATACTTTGTTTACCGTTACTTACAAATGATATGTTAACTTACACATTTTTTTTTATGCTGTCTATTACATTCATCTTTATTATTAAATAATATGTAAATTTTGTTATACATTATTTTCCAGTTTTTCTTGTAAATATTACTCTGATTATCATGCTACATGTGATACAAATCTTCTATGCTGGTTGCTGCGGAATTTCAATTTACGAAGATTTTTTATAATAGAACGCATTCTTAACAATGCTCTCTCCGCTCGGATTTTAAACAAACGAGTCCGAAAAACGAATACTCCAGCCCTTATATTCGTTTTTATTTAAAATTATATAAAATAAGTATTTGTGTAAAGATGTCGCGCAAAGCCCTTGTGGTCAATTTTAGAATCCAATGTTGCCTTTTATTGGTGGTATTCCAGACCATATTAATAAAATAAAGGCACGATTTAAATTTGTTATATTTTCATCTGCCTTTAACATTTTTTTTTCTCTTTGCTCTTAACAACAGGTGTTTGGTGTACTTTTTCTGTCGTCGCTTTTATTCGTACCAGCAAACCGTCTATTAATAGAGTATACTCAGTCAATTAAATTTTTATTTTTTTTAATTAATAGTGAGCAATTATAATATCTACGACTTTAAATATCCGTAATTTTGTATCAATTATAATCAATATGTATAACTGAAAGGAAATACCATTGTTATTCATATAAGTTTAATAAAAATTGTTGATAATAGTAATTACAATATATTTACTGCGTTTTTGTTTGAGACCTATAATTTATTTATATATAAAAAAATAAATATTAGCTTCAGCTCGTATAATTCAATCAGTAATCAATAAAAACATGAGAATTTGCATAACGGAAGTCATATGTACAATTTTATAGGTTAAGTTTAGTTATGTGCCTCCCATACGCAATATTTCGAACTCATTCGATACAAAAACAACGTCCTTGATATTTAGGCGTGGAGAACGTAGGTATTGTCTCATTTCTGTTTCGCGTATTTTTTTCACAAACGATTTTAATAATGTTTTTATTACTGTGAACACGGATAACATGTTCATTTTTTATTATAATTAGTTGTAGTTTAGCCAATTCTTTATTAATTATAGAATTCACGGTTTTATAATTAATAAGTGTAAGTTATTTTAAAGGCAGATTAATTAGTAAAATTTATTTTTTTAAGAATGCGTTTTTAAAATATAAATAGTAAAATAGATATATGAGATAAACGAGAATTTTTTTGTTTTGCTGTCAAAACAAAAATTAAAAGAATGTCACGCAAAAAATAATTCAGCCTAATGATTTACAAGTTTTGTATCAACGTGTAGTTTAGAACCTTGAATTATCTAATCCAAATATTTATAAATATATTGAATTATGTTCATTATACTTTTTATTATTATTCTAAGGGCCAATACTTCCATTTATTTACGCATCACAAAATGGAAGCAAACAAAATTTAAAATATGTCATTATTTATTTATCTTATAAATATATTTACTTGATACTTGATACCAATCCTTATTCACAAAAGATCCATTTGAAAACAATTAAAAATATAAATTCAAATTTTCTTTATTTTTCCCCTCTCTCTCCATTCACATATATGAGGGCCTCAGACAAAACATTAGTAGACGGAGAACAACGGCTTTTGTTGTGAAGTAGAATGTGTTAGAATAACTTTTGATGAGACGGGTGCGCGGCAAAGAGCTAGTACAAGTTGGTGTTATGCAGGTTGCATTTTTGTTGATGACAGTTATCAAACGCGAGCATTTTATTTATATAAATAAAAAGTGCGTATACAAAACACTTAATATGTCAAAAATTAACTTTTACATTGATGTATGAAAACTAAGTAATTGAATATAAAAATAATTACACAAATGTTTGCAACTTGCATAACATCAAAGTGTACTCGCTCCTTGCCGCGCACCCGCCTCACCAACAAGTTACTCCAACTCTTTCTCCTTCACAACACTGCATTGACTTGAATACGGCAGACTTTCTCTAAGGTATGTTTTGTCTGAGGAGGGCTGTAAATTGACGTCAGATAACCACACTTCTCACGGAAAAATATATCAATATATTGGGACCAGCTACAGCCGAGTGCCACATCCAGTAAAATGGAGTAATGATATATTTATATAATTTTATTTAAAAAATGTAAATATTGAAGAGAACAACTCATGGCGAATTCATTATTGCTGCATACAATGACTTTTGTATTTTGCGCACGTGTATGCTCTTGTTTCACAAGATATCGATTTCGATTTCTTCGCGATTTCATTATCAGTTCTTGCTGAAGAATGTTGGATCATTGTTCCCAGGTTCCCGCTACTTACTAGAGAATTTGGTTGCATTTAAAATGCAAGGTTACAAGTTCATTGTTCGTTATCCTTGTCTGTCTCAGCTCTTTGCGAGTTATTTTTAATTTACTTTTTATTGAAAATTGTTGCGTGACTGATCTGAAATTTTTTTGTAAAATCTCATTAAACAAGATTTTGTTTTTTAGACATGAAGTTATATTATAAATACCCATGAAATTTTTCTAACTAAAAAAATCAGTACCTTCTTCATATAAATACATATTTTTTTAGTTTTTTTTTTTAGGATAAAACATATATTTAAGAGAAAACAAGTTTTACTTTAAGTTCCATATTTTGAAGTAAATATTTCAACATATTAGATGTGCACGTGTAATCTCTTTACATCAAAAGAATTTGAACCAAATTTAGTATATGATTTTAATCTAACCTAATTATAAATAGTCTTTAGTAATCACGGAAATATCTTGCGTCATGTTCTTTCAAACTTATTATAAGGTACACGTTTTTTACGTTGTAATTTTTAAAGAAGCTGAATTCAAGCCTTTGAAAAGAATTAAAGATTAATTTATCTGAAGTTAGTTAAATTCGAAATTTGCGGCGATAACAGCAGTTAGTTTGCTGAACTCTGAAACAGTTTTTTTGTTGACAAGACTGGCTCTTAGGATAAATCATACATACTAGATTGTTATCTCTGTAATTAAATTTATAATATTGTCAAATGTGCATTAATCGTATTTAGCGTTCAAGGAACCAAATAGTGCAAAACACAAAGAATCAACTCGTTCCGCTGCCCTTCACACTAGACCAAGGTTGAAACTTAGTCAAAAAAGACAGAGAGAGCACTAATGCGATCAGTATAAATGGCCGTCAAATCGTCCAAGCAGTATCAGTTTCTTGTTCTCCAGTCCAAGACACACAGACCACTCAAACTCCAAGATGTTCAAGCTGGTGGTGTTGTCCGCTCTCGTCGCCGTAGCCATGGCCGCTCCCAGGCCTGGTGTGATCGCCGCCCCTCTGGCGTACAGCTCTCCCGTGGTGGCTCACTCCACCGTGATTGGTAGCGTGCCCACCTCCGTGAGCTCGCACTCCAGCACCGTGGTGCACAGCCATGCCATCCAGACCGCCGTTCACGCTGCTCCCGTCGTCCACGCCGCCCACTCTGTGTACGCTGCACCAGCTGTTCACTCTGTGTACGCTGCTCCCGCTATCCACAGCGTGGCTGCCGTGCCCGTCGCCTCAGCCTACTCCCACGGACTGGTGAACACTTATGCTGCTCCCGTTGTTCACAGCGGTTATGGTCTCCATGGAGTCCATGGAATTCATGGTGTTCATGGTGTTCATGTCTTGTAAATTAATAAATAATTCTTCTGGTCATATTTTGTAAATTTTGTGAATGTTTGAATGTTTTCGGCGATGAATATTATTTGTATATAATATAAATAAATTATTTTTATATGCATTTCTGTCTCTTATTTATTACTTTAAAAACAGATTTCAATAGGCGATCAAGATACAGAAAAAAATTGACAAAGAAAGATAAATTTTATTTTATAACTAATTTTTATTGAAAATTCGCAAACAATAGATAGTATCTACTTATTAATTAAATAATTTAATGTTTTGAGTTTCACTATGATACATTTTAATTTTATTTGTTTATAATTATAGATAAAAGATTTCTATATACAATGCCGAATGGTGGACAATTATGTTATTTTTAAAACAATGATTCTCTAATAAAGAAATATAATGTTTATTTTTGAGAATGATTGAAAATAGAAACAAACAGATTTACAAACAGGATGGTAACCGTAGCTATATTCCATTTGCCACTTGCTTCACTTAAATCAGTTCAGATAAATTCGGCACATGACAAAATTAACTGAATTAAGCAAACTGATGCATTTCTAGGGATGAATTACTTCAAAGTAAATTAGAATCTATAATTTTAGCACTGGAAATAAAGTTAGCAAAGCAAACTAGTGAAATAAATAAGTGATCTGGTTCAGTAAATGTAAGTTAGATCAGATCCAAATGGCAAATGGAATACGCTTCGTGACACCTGAGGACTTAAACATGTAAAATCATAATTTTGTAATTTTCAGCTTTCCTAATTATTTTAATGCAAAACGCTTCAAATAAAAGTTTTAGGGTATAAAATTCTTGGTTTAAATAATTGAGCAGAATTACTTTTACATGCTTTGTAACGATATAAATAAAATATAAAATAAATATCGAAAATTGTCTCAAACATATCGATAGATATGGAATTGAAATAAAATTAAACAAATGTTTAACGTTTTATCTGCCAAATTTACAAAATAAATAAATAAATATATCATCACGCCTTTTATCCATTACAGGGTGTGGCACTCTGCCGAAGCAGATCTCGGTACGTGATATAATTATGCTCGAAAAGTGCGGTTACCAGCCGTCAAATCTCGGCCTCTAAAGATGTTAGTGGTGGGGGAGCCACAGAGGTAATTTGAAATTGATGAAAATGTTTTGTCGGCTGTGGGGATTGAACCAGGGTTTTTAGGGTCCACAGGCCGACTTGATACCAAGGAGTCATTACCCCCATAAATAAAAATAAAAGTAAATGAAGATAACAATATAAAGAAATTATTTTGATAGTTGTTTTAATTCCATAACTATCGATATTTTTGATGCAATTTTCACCACTTTCAGATCTAATTTGTGCCTTTACAAAGCATGCAAAATAAATTTTGTTTATTGATTTAGATATAGAATTTTATGTCCTAAAGCTTTTGTTTTTTTTTTTCTTAAAATAATTAGGCAAGCATGACATTTCGAAATTGTGATTCTACATAAAGTCCTGTCATATGTTCGGATAACGCGATCACCACCCTATATGTTTTATATCATAAACAAAGTCAATGACGTAATTATTAAGCTATTTGACGTGACATTTATGTCTTTTGTTTATTGTTTCAAAAAGAGATTTCAATAGGTGGTTAAGAAAGAAATATTTTTTTGTGATTCACAATCGAAACTAAAAAATAATATCAAATAACTTAAAGGAAACAAGAAAAAACACAAACATGGAAAAATCTAAACAAAATATTTATTAATATATCGAAAATTACAAATTTGGTCAAATCAACTAAAAAAATATCAATGTATCATCTTCAGTGAATACCATGAACACCATGGGCCAACAAACCAGCTCCCAACAGTCCATGGGCGGAGATACCGGGCAGGGCAGTCAGAGCAGAAGCAGTAATCGCATGAGCATCTACAGCAGGTGCAGCTAACAAACCTCCATGACCCGCTGGAGCCGCGGTCAACACACCTCCATGGAGTGCTGGTGCTGCTAATATACCTCCATGTAGTGCAGGGGCACCTGCCAACAAACCTCCATGAAGTGCTGGTGCTGCCAAGGCGGGCGCTCCAAGAACAGCAGTAGGAGCTGCGGCATGGAGCAACGCAGTGCTGTGCACCACCGAGCTGCTGCTGGAAGTGATAGACGGCGCAGCGACGTGGACAGGAGCGGCAAGAAGCGATGCTGCTCCCAGGTAACCAGGAGCAGGAGCAGCTAGAGCCACCGCTACCAGAATGGATAACACCACCAGCTTCAACATCTTGCAGTCTTCGATCTCAGAACTAGAAGTTACTTGTACTGATGCAATGAGTTACTGTTGATCTGCATTTATAGTAAATTATGATATTGGGATATTTGATCCTATCGGCCCTTCTAATTCATAGACGGGTGTTAGGAAATGAACTATGGGCCAACTACCCTATATTTAAATATTAAAATGGCGTCATTGCTTTACGATAAACATTACACCAAAATATGTTACATTTTTTTTAATGAATTATACAGAGCATTACATCTTTTTATAGCAATATGTTTTCAGTTTGATTAATCAGTTTTTCTTCGTACATTAATTAATAATTACCATTAATCATTAATGGTTTGTGCATTCTTTAATTGTATTATTAATTCATATTTTTCTTTTTTACAGGTAAGTTCTTTTACAATTATCAACAAATTATAATCAGAAACTAAGAAATGTGTCCTGCGTAAGTATGTTTTGCATTTAATCAGTTCTAGATAAGGTAAATTATTAAATTTCGACATCTTCTTTTAATATATCGGTGCAACACCTAATAACTAAAAGTAAAACAGTAATGGGAAAATAATTTATTACAAATTATCACCTGTACTATAGGTGGGATTAAATTTATGTTGTACAGTGGAATAAATTAATAATAACATTAATTTTATGTAAATGTATAAAAGAAAATTATTAATTACAGAACAGAAAACTACAAATTACTCGTATAATAGTTAAATATATAGTAATATTCTACATAGTACGAGTAAACATGATTAAGATTTGAATTTACCTAAACAAAAATATGAGTATTCTTCAATATTTTGCGTAACCTAATCTAAACAAAAATATGAATTTTCATTAATATTTTTTATCTATTAATAATATGGGGTGGCTAGCTCAGTGGTATGAAGTCGGCCTGGATCCTGAGAACCCTGGTTCGATTCCCACAGGCGACAAACAATTTTCATAATTTCAAAAACTACCCCTGTGGCTCCTCCACCACTAACATCTTTGGGGGCCGTGATTTGACGACTGGTAACCGCACTTCACGCGCAAAATATATCACTTACCGAGATCTGCTTCGGCAGAGTGCCATACCCAGCAATGGGTAGAAGGCGTGATGATATTTTTTTTTTTATAATAATTAATATTACTTATTGCTAAATTAAATTTAATTCAAATTCGTGGTTAATATTTAAATTTAAACACGGTAACAACAATTTAATTTTTAAATAAGAATGTTTAAAAATGTAATCGATATCTAATTGAGTCATTACAATTACTGCGAACCATATAAGTAATTTTAATCAACAATGAAAATATTCTCGCCAATTTCAAAAACAAATACAAACCTACGCCATTGTTTAATATCCTTGATCATAAATCCGTTAGCGGTTACTGTGGGTACACACGAGATACCTACTCAAAAATATGATCTTAGATTTTGTAGCGATCGAGACCTTGTGCGTCACCCAGTATCAAATTATTCTGTAATACGTATTTTGTGTTTTGTACATGACATTCCGTTACAAGATAAACAGGATTCGGAAGGTCTAATAATTCTAGAAAATTTCTGGACTCATATTTCATTTGAATTATTTATATGTAAATTAATTTTTTAAATGTTATAGTTTTACACTGGTTTAGGTATTTTGTCAATTGATTATTTTATAACAGAATTAATTAGCTATGTAATTGTTGTGGACAGATGTGAATAATTAATTATAAATTTAAATTCTAACGGTTTGCGTTGTTATTATTACAAATATTTTAATTAATTTATTATTTATTTAAAAAAAATTATTTTAAAATTCCTTAAATTTATTAAATGTTACTGCATAAGATTTATGTTTTTTGTTTGAATATAGTTTTTGAGTAAATAAATCATATTAACTAACGTATTTATCTAGTTTCCAAACCAAGTGATATTAAAGTTGTTTAAGTTTAAGTGTAATCGTGCAATTCACCTTGCTTCATGTCATTTTGTCGCTGGAATACAAATGATTACCCAGAGTCAGAATTATATATGTATTATGCGTACACTTTCACATGTTTCAGTGTTACACAAAACAAAAGCGAAATGTCTTCACTTGTTTAAAGTTAAATTTGTTACATATACGGTAGTTTGACAAATGTCATTCAATGTTAATTTCTAATATAATTATTTTAATAAAAATATTTCCTTGCTTCCTCCCAGTTTTGATAACAAACTAATGCATTAGGAAAATCATCAGTAGCTGTTACTCTCACTTTATCAGAGCCGGATCTAGGAGAAAAGTTTAAGTGTGCGAGACTTGAAAATGCCGTCTCTTTAAGGTAGTACTAGTGTGACGGTGGCGCCATCGGTTGTCGAGTGGCGAAACTGACGCTCAAAAAAATATAAAAATTGAATAAAATAAATATTTTATATCTATTATGATTTGAATATCATGAATTGTTAACAGGTTGTTGGTCTAGTGAATTTTCAAATACCATACCACCGTGTGGTGTTGCCATTATAAATTGGGATTCTTAATTTTTCGTTAAAAACAAGGCTTTGCATGGCTATATATCCATTACTGAACGATAAAAAACTTTCCCCTTCTGATACAATAAACATAGATAGTTCTAGAACATCATACTAGTTTTTCAAATGAAACTGCAAAATTTTAGAGGTACACAAACCAAATATATGCGATTCTGAGTGATGATCGCCATAAGCCCCGTGTATAAGAACTCAACTTTACAAGCGAATATATTTGTTTACAGACGATGAATGTGTTTCATATTTTAACAGGGTGCGTATGACTATCCAATGTTTACGTGCGCCTAATTTCATCCAGATCTGCAAAAAAAATTTCACGCTAGTACTACCTTAATACAAAACTTTTCTTTTTGTAGGTATCATAATTAGATATGTTAAATAAATTAAAAGACCATACTTCAAAAAGAAAAAATAATGTAATAATTAGTTAATAATGTTCGGCAGTACGCTGGATTCGAATTCGAATCCGGAGATCCCGAGTTCGAATCCGATTCAAGTTAAATTACATAAACTATCACTCGGTAATATAATTGGGATTAAGTTCCTATTGTACAGAGTAAAATAAATCAATAAGTAAATAAATGTAAAAGACATAAAAAATTAATTAATTTTAACTTTATATGAAATAGAATATATTCGTGTACTTATATATATAAATATACAAAGATAAAAGTTTTAAACATGTACAGATATACATCACACATTTGATTGTGTAAGTTTTAATAATCCAAAACTTTGGAAGCAATGGAAAAAAAATTATCACTATTTTTTACCGATTAGTGGGTGTGGCATTCTGTCGTACCAGATCTTGCGATTACCTGCCGTCAAGTCACAGCCCTCAGATTTGATTTGAGTGGTGGGAGAACCACAGGGATAATTTTAATGTGGAACTATTACACCATTTTTGCAGCAATAATAACGGAAAATCATTTTCTACGTTAATTATCATGGCAGTTTTCGTTGTACATTCTATACTATGTAAGATCTAAATATCGTTTCATTATGTTAAAATAAATGATATTTAAAGTTAATTTATTTTACGGATACAGATATCGATTAATAAAAGCAAACAATTGTAATACGTAATTTAAAATTTAAAAGGTACCAAATTTAGAATTTACGTAAACAGTTTTTTTAAGATGATGAAACATACTCATATTTTTTAACAAGAATATAAAAAGTAGAACGATAAAATTTTTATGAATTTAGTTTCGCAAATCCGGTTCTTTGATAGCAGTAATATTATAAAAAATATTAAGTCCTTTTATGTTCTCATTTAAAACGCAATTATAAATTTTACGAACTATTAAAATAACTTATGATCTAATTCATCTCAGTAAAAATTCATCACAAGATTGAATATTTGTTTCAGAAATTTAAAATTTTCTATACCTGTCCATCAATTTAATATTCTGTTAGGATGTAATATGGAATCTGATCAGTAATCAGATATTTTTTACACGTAAAAGATGACCTTCAATACCTGTCTGGACGGATACTACATGTAGCGAGTAGCGGTTTTAACCGCAATCAACCGTTTAGTTACATTTTTCTAACATTTGTGTATCTGATACATTGATATCTGATATGATAAATATTAACTGTTGTGCAAGTGATTGCATGAGGATTATTTTTTTTTTTCGTATTAACCTTGAACGATATATTTTTGTTTTATTTTCAATATTTTTAACATCTACGATGTAATTAATATTAATATAGTGTGTTGTTGCACGTGTCATTTGATGATCTATTTAAAATGTGTAGAATTAAAATCGTGAGATGAATAAGATATAATATGAACTAAATGAGAATTGAATAATAATGTATTTTGAAATATATGTCTTGAAAAAAAATAATTTAGTTTTAAATTTTGTAGTATTTGAATGGAAATGGAAAAATGGAGGTGAGGCTATTAAATAACGAGACTGATGCTGTTTTAACATTTTATTTTGATTCCATACCTATTTACTTATTATCACTTTCAATATATACCCCTCCTCTATCCCTACAATGCTCCATGCGAATGTTCCATTGATCGAAACAGTACTGGAAGTCTTCTTCTGTCAGCTCTTTCATAACGCGTGCTGATTTCTCTTTCAAAGATCAAATCTTGTTGCTATTAAGGCAAATTTCACCTTAGGAAACAGATAGAAGTCGTACGGTGCAAGATCTGGCGAATAAGGAGGATGGTCCAACTCTGCTGTACTTGGCTAGAAATCTCTTGACAGATATTGCGGAATGAGCCAGCGCATTGTTTTGATGGAGAAACCATGACTTCTCCTTCCACAGTTCGGGTACTTTTTTCAATAAATTATAAGTTTCAGTAGCAGTTTTGCCAAGTTTCATGTGAAATTTCACAATAATTCGTTGCTCTAATGTTGCACTTAACATTTTTTCGGCGAAACAAAAAAACAACTCTAATTAGAACGAATGCTACGGCTATACGGATTTGTTTACAAAAGCGAGAGGTGCTGCATTCGAAAGAGAAAGCTTCACGCTAAAAAGCTGACGGTCGCTGGTGTTTGGTTTATGCGTACTTCGTCTGTTGCTCGTTATTTAATGCCACACTAGTATATTTTTTTCTATTTACTTTTGTAAATCTAATATTATTTACTTTTATTTATTATTCTGGATGATAGGAAATAATAATCAGATATTTAGTACAACACTTTCAAAACAACTTAAACATTTAGGATTGTATATTTTCTGCAGGCAAATGTTTAAAAATTACTTTATATACAAAAAAATATTCACATAAAGATACGGAAAACTAAATTATTTATCATTTTAATTTAAAACATTTTCATTTTTTAGAAACGTTAGACAATGGACCATAGCAATTGTTCAAGTCGTTTTGAAAACATCTGTATGATTCTGATCGATGTTCCATCAAAGTTTATCATATCATTATTAAAAATTGGACAACAGTAATTTTTGAATCATGGAATAAAATCGAAAGTAAATGTTTTCGTTAGATTGTGTTCGATGGATACAGAGACACTTTATTTTTCATTGTATCTCTTATAGAACATCGGAAAGAATCATATAGATATGACACCAAGCTTTATCTAACTCGATCAAGATACTATTTTGCATTAAGGCTGTGTTTGTAATAGACTCCGCCCTAATATGAAATATTAATAATAATAATAATTTTCGTGTGTATTATAAATTCAAAAAGATATGAACTGCTAAGGTTTGTAAGAGAAATAAGTATTTATATTCTAAATATTGAGCTACAACTGTCCTTTTAAAGTTATAACTGTTTTAACAATTTTCAATAGTATGACAATTCGCGCAATCATTATTATTACCATTGTTATATAGTTTTTTTTTTATGGGATGGCTAGCACAGTGGTATGAAGTCGGCCTGTGGATCCTGAGGTCCCTGGTTCGATTCCCACAGGCGACAAATTTTCATAATTTGAAAAAGCTATCCCTGTGGCTCCTCCACCACTAACATGTTTGGGGGCCGTGATTTGACGACTGGTAACCGCACTTCACGCGCAAAAATATATCACTTACCGAGATTTGCTTTAGCAGAGTGCCACACCCAGTAATGGGTAGAAGGCGTGATGATGATATATATATATATATATATATAATTATATAGTTTTTGAAAGTATTCCTTAATAAAAAAATAATAATGCTCACGCGAATTGTCAAACTAATGAATATTGTTTTGCATTTGTTTGTAACTTTGTCTAAATTCCATGGCTATCACTACAATTGAGCAATTTTATAAAATTCCAAACATGATTTTTCATGTTACAAAAGATATAAAATAAAATGTGATTAGTGACTTAGATGCATAATTCAATTATCTACAACATTTATTTGCCGCATATTGCTCTAAAATTAATAAGGAATAACATATCGCTGTAGGAAAAAATTCACATTGTATTTCCTATATTGCATAAATCATTTCACCATCCTGTATAGTCAGCATAGGTTTATAATGAAAAGAAGTGAAAAAGTGACGATATAAAAATAATTTATTAAGTTCCAATTATATATACATCCAGCCAATTACAGTCTAAAAATTACAATGACAAGAATACGACAATCTTCAGTCCTTCTTTACCATCCATGAATACCGGGAACAGCAGCTGCATAACCCAGTCCAAGCCCATGTCCCAGGAAAGGAGACGCAATCAGCGCACTTCTGTGCAGGTCAACCCTCGCAGCGTGGCTCACCGCCGAGGGCAATGCGTGCAGATATTGCGCCGGAAGTCCATGTCCCAATACAGGAGAAGCCAGATGTGCCACAGCAGGAGCCACAGAGTATGTAGTGGCCAATACCGGCGTGTTGTGGATATCTACCCGGGACTGATGACTCACGGCAGTGGGCACGGCATACGCCACAGGAGCGTGGAGCAGACCTGGAGCCGGAGCGGCCACGGAGACGGCCACGAGGACGGACAACACCACCAGCTTGAACATCTTGATGTAGTGGTCTGTGTTGTACTGTTGTAAGAGAGCAAGAAGTGCAACTGATGGTTGGATCAGATGTGCTCTGGTATTTATTGGAATCGATGCACTAGACAGGGGGCATAGCTCCGGGTAGAGCAGAAGTTCTCAATAACTACAAGGTTTTTGCATGGAAATTGATATTTCATTATTATTCCAGTCTGATTTGTTTATGATGCTTTGATTGTATTTCCTCTTTTCATAGTAAAACATATAAAGGTTCTTCGTTTTGTTCGTTCTTCTATTTTAACCAATTATTTGTATCTGTATATTTATTTAAATACTATTTTATCAGATTTTTTGCTCTATATTCGTGCAAAAAAAATCAGAAAGAGTTTGACAAATGAGAATTCGTAAGTTCAAATTTTGCTGACTTTCGTTTATAATAAAAAATATAACTATATCCGATTGTTTCGAATTCTACTATAAGATATGTGTTTTTCACTTTATTTGGGATTTTCGATCGATACGACATTAAATAGATGTAAATATTTATGCTGGAGAATCATAAACCGAGCCAACTAATAGTGTATTCAGAAAATGAACCACATTAACCATGGTTAGTTTTTTCAGTAATCGGTTTCATTACGGAACATGGTTTTTGAAATTTGTGGTTAGTTTTTAATTGTTGTTGACAAGTTTGAAACGTGTTTTGTAGTGTTTGTGGATTTTTCTCTTATAAAACTATATTTTTATGATGACTGATATGTAAACATATGATACAAAATGTATTTTGTATATATTCATATTAGATGAATTTATTACTTGTTATGAAGCACTCTTTTATTTTTTCTTTGTGTTAATTTTATATACCTATATACAAGTTAAAGCAAGTGTGATGCAGAATGCAATATTTTTATAATATAAACATTTTTCCATATTAAATAGATTTTACATTTCGAAACTCATCTGTCAAGTGACTACTATCATTGTTAAAGTAACCGTAACCATGGTAAAATTGTACCGCACTTTGGTTCATTTTCGGAATATACTAATAAAGAATTTTTTAATTTAGATTCTACTAATTAAATAAGTTAGAGATTGAAAGAAATTACGAAGAGATTTGGAGATACAAAATTATTTATCCTGGAAAAGAATAATTGTGAGAACCAGTCCAATACATAAATAAATTTAGTTCTTATCTTGATTTAAACAATTACAAAAGAGATTTTAAAGAATATTTTGTATGTAGATAAGTACCAATCAATCAGTCCAATACCTACGAAAATGATTCATGTTTTAAATAAATTTTGCTTTTTAAATTCAGGATCATATTTTATATAATTTTCTGAAACTTCTTGTTTTGACCATTATTCACAAGATATACCTGTATTGTAGCATAAAAGAAATCAATCCATTAATTTGTAAGGAATATCTCTGTTATTTGTGTTGAAATACAATTGTAAGATTTTTATTCGTCGATATTTTCAGACTTATTAATTTTAGAATAATATATATATATATATATATATATATATATATATATATATATATTATTCTGAAATTAATAAGTCGGAAAATATCGACGAATAAAATATATATATATATATATATATATCATCACGCCTTCTACCCATTACTGGGTGTAGCACTCTGCCGAAGCACATCTCGGTAAGTGATATATTTTGCGCGTGAACTGCGGTTACCAGTCGTCAAATCATGGCCCCCAAAGATGTTAGTAGTGGAGGAGCCACAGGGGCAGTTTTTAGAAATTATGAAAATTGTTTGTCGCCTGTGGGAATCAAACCAGGGTTCTCAGGATCCACAGGCCGACTTTATACCACTGAGCTAGCCACCCTATAAAATAAATATAAAAATATAAAAGAATTTAGAATAATAAATTTAATGAATGCAAAATCATATATCAAGTATGTATCTTTCATGAAATAGTCACAAAATAACATTGTCAATTTAAAGCTACTTACAGATTTCTAGGAGAAGAATAAAACAAATAATATAACAGAATAACATAATATTTCTACTAACATATTTTATTTTTCATGGCAATTTGTAAACAGCGTTACATTATCAATTTTATTTTGCGCCTATTTCGTGAATCAAACATATTTGATCTAAAAAAATTAACTTATTAGATATAGTTTTAACTTCATAATTGCAGCCTAAAATTAATAGGACAAAAAAAACCGGCATATAAAGATAGTATGATATTTGCTATCATTATCATTAGTTATCTGCTTGATGCAGGTCCTGAATGCCTTCTCCAACTTCTTCTATGTATTCATAGCCAGCCTCTTCATTTCAACATAACTTCTTCTTTCTTTCAGGTCGTTTTCCATTTTCTCCCCTCCTCCTGCCACTTTTGCCTTCTCCTTCTACTGTTTCTTCTATACGTCCTTCATTAGTATATCCCTTCTTAACGCATGGCCCAATCACCATTTTCTTCCTTTTCAAAAAAGCCTCATACAGTGTATTTTTTTCTCCTACCTTTTCCAACACTTTTTCTTTGCTAATGTTATCAGACCACTTAATGCCAAGCATTCTCTTCTATATCCACATTTCCATGGCATCAATCCTTTTCCTATCTTTCTTTTTAAACTGTCCATGTCTCACACTCGTTCAACATATACTCCATATCCATACTATATAGTTCGCTATACTTTTCCGTAGTTCCAAATCCAAATTTCCACTCAATATTCTATTTTCCTTTTGCTATATGTAACATAAAAAGTTTTCAATTCGGTATTACTTTATTTATTTATTATTCTTTATGCTTTTGTACCAGAGGAAATTAATCTCAACTACAGTACAAAGTCCAGACTCATCGAGCCGCAGTGTGGTAGTTTACATATTTTTAGTTTGAGTGAGTTTCGAACGCAGGATCTTCGGATTCGAATGCCTTAACCCTAACCATACCGTCATACGAGTACTGTATTTTTTTTTATTGCCTTCCTGGCGGACCGTCTGCTAAGGCCATATTCCGCCATTACGCCCTGATCCTGCGTTTTAGATTTTAAAGTCCACAGCAACGCGGGTTTCTCTGAACGGTCACAAACTGTATTATTATATACTCGTACATACATTTGTCTGAAAAATAATTTTAGCCAAGAAGATTAGAATTTTAACATTAATAAATAAATTGTGTAATTGTTTATTTCTAATCATGATATTGCGTATTAAAAGCTAAGAATAATTATATTAATTATAGGATGTAGGAGTATTATTCGTGGAATCTTGAGTATCTTAATTTTTTTGAAGAATTTTTTGGATAAGAACTGTAATTATATGCAACGATTATTACAAAAACAATGCCAGTCTTTCAGCGATTATATCATTTAAGAGTAATTATTTAAAAATTAAAATTAGAGATAGGATCTATTTTGAGATGCACTGTGTACATTGCGGCCACGCATTGGACAACACATCCATTGTTTTGAATGTATATGTGAGTTATGTGAATGTGTATGTATATGCTGACCACGCCTTGCCTTCTAGACCCAGACCTTCACGGCCGGATCATCGTTACTTGCGACACTTTTACTGTTACTCCGTTACTTTGTACTTTAGCTGCTTGTGACTTTTCCGGATTCTTTTCGTTGAAAATCCACGAACTAAAAATTAATCTTTAATCAAGACACCTGTAATTTATCGTCGTTATGAACAAGTTGATCCAGTTGTTAATTACACCTTTTATTATTTAAATTGTTGTGATAACCTTCATCAAAATTAATAGTGATTATTATGAAGAGTTATTGAAACATTTATGGAAAATAATGTTGCAAGTTTCCGTCGTTATGACGCAAATGTCGTACTGTTCAATTTATTGTTTAAACAAAAGATTTGCACAAATTTATATATTATTATAATTGAATAGTTATGCGCAATACTTATCGTTTAACTTATTAACATAATGTAGATTTTATTTGTCACTTAATATGCTTATGTCGAATTAAGAATAGTTTACACGTTATTATAATTGAAGGAAATATATAGTCGCTTATAAATAAAAATGACATTGAATTTTATATATTTTAGTTGACTGACAAGCAGTTTTAAAAATTGTTATTATTATTTTTTTATCATTTTTATTGCATAAACTAAGAAAACGATACACAGAATAGAGTTCATAAAAAAATAGAAAAAAAATAAAAAGTTATTCGTAGGTTAGAAATTGTCATCGAAATTTTGATGAACTCGGAGTGTTTATATTTCTTATAGATTTTGAGTTATATAGACTAGATTTTTTTGGGGAAAATAATGGATAAATCTGAAGAAAGTTTATAAAAATAGAAATTTGTATTTATTGTTTTATTTTATAAGCGAAACTTCAAAAATAAAATTAATATATTTTTTTGTCGATTGACATTATAAGTGAGTTTTTGTTGACAATTGATAGGCTGTGAAATGATATTTTTACAACCTAGGCTGGAAAAGTGTTACTACGAAGGAAGCATATTTAGCATTTATGATTTAATCTAAAAATATATTTTTAACTGCATGCCGCTTCTTTAATCTCGGGTGGGGTTAACATTCCTTTTTCACTTCTCATTATATATTGTAAGTTTAATTAATATCTACTGATTGACAAATGACAACATTCAAAGAAAGCAAAATTACATTTATGAAATTGTAAACGTCAAATCTGTACCTAGTCATAACTTAACAAATGCATAACAACATTATGACCGCGATGATAACATTACAAATATTTAAAGTAATCACAACTTAATATTAATTTTAATCAATTCACAAAACAATATTTGTTCAACATGACAAAAAACAGATTTACTGGCTTGGATAAATTTATAGCCTCGACTATGAAACTCTGAACGCGGCAGTAAATCTGATACTAAGTCTAGTTGTACAAATAACAATTTTTCTTTAAAATAACAATATTGTTATTTTTGCTCAATTATCTTTAAATTCAACTCATTTAAACTGTTAGAGACTGATATAGGTATTTTAAATGGCAAACCAAATAATAAAGGAAAAAAATTATTTTTAAGAAATAAACAAATCTAATGGCCAACACTCTAAAATAAAGAACTGTCCATGTCTATTATAATAAAGAACGTATGCTTAAATATAATTGGGTTTTCCAGAAAATTATGTAGGACTTTTACTTACAAAACAAAGAAAAGAAACTATATATAAAATAAATTCATATTATAAAAAAAATATGAATGTGTGAGAGAATTATTGTAATTATTTCATACGTAACTTTTTTTAAGTAAATATAATGTAAGGTTTCAGGCACGTAAGAACAATTTTTCTCTTAAGTATTTTTACGATTTATGAGATGTTTTGGTTTCTAATGGAGCAATTATCTCATGCATATTCAGTAGCACAAAAAATTAATAAATATATTACTTTCATAATTATTATTCAAGTGTGTTCTAAGTTCAGGGTGGGCTGCTGTAATTTTTAAGAATATATTATTATATTCAAATGGAGTTTTTATTTTAATTTAATCAATATATAGACATTCGATTTGATTTGATAGTCATTAATACATAGATTATTTAAAATTTTTGTTGTTAAAAGTATTATTAAATACAATGTAAATATTGTAAATTTAAATACAGATAAATAGGGTTTCTTTCAGGATTCATAAATATTTGTTAAATTTAAATTTTTTACTTATATTAAATCGAGTATTAAATGGAGATAACAAATTTATCGTCTATACAAAATTCAGTAATTTTAAAGTGAAGAGCAATGCAGTAACAATTAAGCAAAACATAGCGTTGACAAGCCCACCAAGAACAAAATATAATCAAAATTTTGACAAGATCCGACCCTGACCACAATAATGCGTATTATGCCGTCAAAAAACGCACTGTATTCATAAAACAATTTCTTAATTGTCGATTCAACGATGCGTGTCTTCAACTTGGCCTAGACAACAAACAAACTAATTTTTACCAGAAACTAATATTTCTCAATATTAACTATTGTTTACCTACACACCATTAAAAGAGGGGGGCGTATACTTACATAATTACACCACTATATAACCGCATATATTCTCTTAAAATCGGCAGTTAACGCAGAATAGTGAGAACACAAAAATGTTGAAGTTTGTTTTGAGTGCCCTTTTTGTGAGTTTTGCCTGTGCCACCCCTGGTTACGTGGGGCAATATCCCGGGGCTGTGAGCCACGTAGCAAGAGTTGATGTCCACGACAGTAAACCCGTCATCGGAGGATACGAATCGCCTCTAGGATACCCTCAAGTAGCATACGCTCCTTCCGTTGGATATGCTGCAGAGGGACATTATGCTGGAGGCTACGCCCCAGGACACTATGCTGGGGCCTACGCTCCAGGACAGTATGCTGGAGGATACATTCCTGGACAGTATGCAGGAGGATATGCTCCTGCACATTATGGAGGATACGCAGCAGGACAATATGGATACGGGCATGGATATCCACCCGCACAGAGCTATTCCAACAGGATAGATGTACATAGTGCAAGTGCTCCTGTTTTAGTGTCCCCCTATGGAAATGGATATGGTGGACACGGTGGATATGGTATCCATGATGGAAATGGTTATGGGTATGCTGTTCATGGATATGGAATTCATGGTTTGCACCATGGATATTGAAGATTTTAATTATATATGAATCATATTTTAATACATCTGTATTTATTAACATTGTTCATTGAAGATTTTTTACTAATTGTACTTGTATTTTTAATGTAAATAAAACATGTTTTAATTTATATATTTTTCTCTTTATGAATTGTACCCTTTGTTAAAGACTGCTGAATGAATGATTCTGGTTAATAAAACAAGAGAAGCCATAAAATGAATTTAAAAAATCTATACCTACTGGTTACACCACTGCATATTTCTCAGTACCAGTTTTGTCAATCAATAAAGGGTTGTTTAAAAATTGAAAGAACCACATGTAGTTTTATGCGTAGGCACAGGATAATAAACGACTTCTTAGACAGACATAAAAATTTTACTCAGCAACATTAACAAAATTGATGACCTTAGATTTTGATAAGCTTTCAAGTGAACACATCTGCAAATAAATTATCAATGATTCTAAATACAAGGAATTTGCAGATTGTTGCACTTTGTAATAACAATTTTTTGTGAAGATCACTATAAATTACACCATTATGTCATTTCTAGATTTGGAGATTTGTAGATAAAGGATGTAGTTTCAGTTTATTATTTATTTTATTGTTGAATATACTATAGCACTTGAAGAATAGAAATACTTTTTTTAGGGCGAAAATATTCATATTCACGTTCAAATAAAATGCTAATAAATTATTCATCATATAATTAAAAAATATTGCATAATAAAATAACATTCTATATTAATTTGATAATTTGGAGATGTTCGCTACGTTGTTAAAATATACATTAATCAAAACCAATCAATGCAATAAAATATCACAAAATATTAACCAGCGGATTAGCCGCTAATATCATTTTTAGTATTATTTTTAACTTTATTTTAAATTAAAATAAACTTGTTTCGCAAATTGGAAAGACAGTTTAAAACGAAATAAAAATGGTAAACTAATTCACTTTATAAATCTGCCTGTTGATGTGCTATTCAAATTGATCTTTATCCATCTGAACTTTTTAAATGAGGTAGATAACTGGGTGGTTTCGAGTCGGCCGATAGATTTAAGAATCCAGGTTCGATTTCCACAGTCGATAAATAATTTTCACCACATTAAAATTACACCCGTGGCTTCCTCACCACTAACATCTTCGTGGGTTATGATTTGACGGCTTGTAACCGCACTTTATGCGCATAAATATATCAATTATCGATATCTGTTACGGCAGAATACCACACCAAGTAATGGATGATATATTTATTTATTTTTTTAAACAGGAAAAAAAGGATAATTTTTGAAATCTTTCAAGAAGTAAGACATTGTTCTTTTTATAACAACCGGTCTAAGTGACTAAGTTAATAAAGACATAAAGAACGGTTCACAAGACTCTTCGTCATCGAGATCATTTCAAACTTTCTCACACGTAATGTAGACAGAAATATGAAACGGTCATTGTTATCATTCAAGCCAAGGCCGGACTTCAAACACAACAGTTTTTACTTACTAACGCATTTTTACGTCATAAATTTTCTCTCATTTATATTTTGATTTTATCGTAGTAACACTTACATACCTCATTACCCTGAGAAATTAAACAAAAACAGTTAGTAAATAGTTAAGTACTTTATTATTCCTACTTTTTTACATATTAATAATCTGACAAATAAATCTTTTTGCCTTGCTATTTATTTCTAATATTATTAGACACATATTTGATAATAAATATGAATTTTTAAAAATATGGATGTAACTATTAATTAATTTCAAAACAAAATGTCTACTATAAATCTATGTGACATATCAGTTTTTAGATTGTAATTAAATTATAATATAATAGAGGCAACCACTGAAATTTGATAAATTTGCCATTGCCAACTTTCTAGTGTGTAGTATGTTTATTTTTGCGGTTAGTTTTGTTTTATGTTAGGCTCATGTGTGATCGGTGGGTCGAATGGTATAAATTTACCTTTACGCGACATTTACAGCATTAATATTGCAATGAGCTTTGACAGATAGATATCCGCTAGTAAACTAGAATATTGTTTGTCTACTTTATTACACAGCATGTGGTAGATACAGATTTTATGCGCTATTTAAACTGAAGAATGTCTTTCGTAAGACATTTCATATTATTCTTTTCATAGTAGATAATTTTCATAATTAAATATGATATCAGTCCTTCATTTTCCAAATATTTTTGCAAATTTATATAAAAAAAGGTTTACTCACATGGGAGATACCAGAATTTTATTATAGTAGATGCAAACATAAAGAATGAGTCACAATTTGTGACAATCAACTAGAAGAATAAAATACATTATAATATTTAACATTTGTTACAATCAAGAAATAAAAAATGTGGGGTGGCTACCTCAGTGGTATGAAGTCGGCCTGTGGATCATGAGAACCCTGGTTCGAATCCCACAGGCGACAAACAATTTTAATAAATTAAAAAACTACCCTTGTGGCTCCTCCACCACTAACATCTTTGGAGGCCGTGATTTGACGACTGGTAACCGCACTTCATGCGCAAATTATATCACTTACCGAGATCTGCTTCGGCAGAGTGCCACACCCAGTAATGGGTAGAAGGCGTGATGATATATTTATTTATTTAAGAAATAAAATTTTAAGATCTTAAGTAATAGAAGTACGTCAGAATGTCATGATTTTTGTATTAAGTGCGTGAAATAAGTATTTTATTGTTGCGCTTGAGAATGTCACTATAAAGTCATTTGAACGCGCCAAAAAACACGTATTTCGCTTTCAAATATAAACAACATTTTTTTCTACAACTGTCAAAAAAGAATCATACAATAAATTATTGATAAAAGAAAAAAATCAAAAATAATGTAAATTTAAGTGTTGTAACTAAGGAAACGTGAAAATGTTTGATAAATATTTTTTTTGAAAGTGTCAAAGATTATGAAATTTGACATTTCAATGAAAAAAACACAAATTTCTCGTATCTTATGTAAAAATGTCATGTTTTTGACAGTTGTAGAAAAAATAGTTTTTTTACAAAACTTAAATTAAAAAAATATAAATCTTTCTCCTACTTATTGTAATCGATATTATAAAAACACGAACACTGTTGCACGTGCTAATATTGAGTATTGCGAGAGATATTGTTGAAAATTATCAACATTATCAACAATATGGCAATAAAGAAACATATTTAAAAATATTAAATATTAATTAGTTACATTTTTTGTAATTTAGGTATTAATTATTATCATAATGGGGTAGGTGTCTCAGTGGTATCATGTCGGCCTGTGAATCCTGAGAACCCTGGTTCTATTCCGGCAGCCGACAAAACATTTTCACCACATTAAAATTACCCCTGAGCCTCCCCCGCCAGTAACATCTCTGGAGGCCGTGATTTGACGGCTGGTAACCGCACTTCACGCGCATAAAAATATCAGCTACCGAGATCTGCTTCGGCAGAGTAACGCACCCACTAATGATATGATTATTTATTTTAATTATAATAATTAAAATTGTAAACAATTATTTTGTTTTTTATTGAATGACATTTTTTTAATACACCGAATACGAGGTTCTCAGAATATTTTCTTTCAGATTTTTGGGGATTCAAAGATTATTATTTGCACCCGGGTCTGTTTGGAGCAGTCTAGTCCTCTTCTCTATTGTTAGCTGGTAAAAATATACCACCTAACCTAACGATTAGGGACAAATTAATTGCAAAGCTACGTCACACAAAATGAGGGCATGGTCATTTTTAATTAATTTATTTAATTTAGAACCAGAATGATGCAGTAATGTACAATGTATAATAATACTTCTACTGATATATTGGAGAGATAATTTTGTTTTTGTATTTCTATTGAATCATTGAATAGAAAAAGCTATGCAACCAGTAATTATTGCTAATAATTCTATTTTGTAATTATTTGTCATTCTATTGTTCTAATATTTTTATGAAGTATCTACCTTTTTTATTTTTAAAGAATTTTTTTTTTACTATTTTATATGTTGCCGTACATGTAAAATACACTCGTATAAAATGTTTGAATAATATTATTTATAAATCCGATACATTTTGTAGTTATTAACATATATAACCTTTTAATAAACATAATAGAAAAACAAAATATTTCTTAAAGCTAGAAAATTAGGATTTAGAATCGTTACTGAATTAAATAAAAATATATTTCTTGATAACATATTTCTTTTCTTTTTTACTCGTAGCTTAATATTTATAGTATTATTTTTAATAACTAATTTTATCGATTATATTGGATTGGTAATAATACTAATAATATTAAGTATTATAGCAATCAACGTTAAGCCTTACTTTAAAGAAAGTTTAATAAACAAAAAAATGCATATATAAAGAGACTCGTTGTCCTTAAAATTCCCGGATGGCAAAAAATTACTTATAATTGCAGTTTAAAAAAAATACTTATATATATATATTTGTAGAAAAGAAATAGGAAAAATTTTTCTGTAATTCGTTGTAGTAAATACAATGGATACAATACATTTAAAAATAATTTGTTTATTTTCTAGCAATAAAGTGAAATTAAATGTAAATAAATTGGTGTAAAATAAAATAAAAATGAAATATAAAATTACAATATTACTAACTAATTATTTAGATATAAGTAGAGCTTAATAAAAGGGTGGTTAAGTTCTGCGACAACGTCAAGGTGGGCTTCGAAGGCAGGGATCACCCTCCCACACTCTTATTATTAATCTGATATCAAAATTTGTACTGTATTAATCTAAAACATTCGAAATCATTTTAATATATAGATAAAATAAAATCGCATAGCCTGTTATATTTCTATAGTGCTATGCAACTAGCAACTGCAGTGATCTGAAACTCGTATTAGTACAAACATAAAATAGAATCAGAAAGTCGGCTAAAATTTATTTAGCTCTTTAACAACTCTACTCGTAGCAACCTAAAATATACAAAATCTATTAAATAAATAAATAAATATATCACGCCTTTTACCCATTACTGGGTGTGGCACTCTGTCGAAGCAGATCTCGGTAAGTGATATATTTATCAGAGCTGGGCAAGCTACTTAAAAAAAGTAGCTAAACTACAGCTACAGCTATTCTTTAAAAAAGTAGCTAAGCTACAGCTATAAGCTATATTTTATAAAATATAGCTTAGCTACAGCTAAAAGCTTTCGTTAAAGTAGCTATTAAATTTTAAAGCTACTTTTTTAAATTATTGTGAAACAACTAAATTTGCCATTGTCATATGATCAGTCTTTTGTTATAATGACTGTTAATTTACTATTACGTACATAAATATAAAAAATTGCAAATACCATCTGGCACCTACTGTGTATTTTTGCGTATTAGAGCCAGTTAGAACCGGCAACAAATAATTATTTTGTGTGGGTTTAGCTTGTACGCATGCATACTTTGTTGACCTTCTGCTAAAAAAGTAGCTTGAAGCTACGAAAAGTAGCTTTAAAAATAGCTTCAGTTGTTATTTTTAAGCTCATAAAAAAAAATGTAGCTAGCTACAAGCTACAGCTATATTTTTTCACAGTTAGCTAAGCTACAGCTACAGCTAAGGTAAATGTAGCTAAGCTAGTAGCTAAGCTACAAAAGTAGCTAGCTACTGCCCAGCTCTGATATTTATGCGTGTGAAGTGCGGTTACCAATCGTCAAATCACGGCCCCCAAAGATGTTAGTGGTGGGGGAGCCACAGGTGTAATTTTAAACTGGTGAAAATGTTTTGTCGGCTTGGGTTCGAACCAGGGTTCTTAGGATCCACCGGCCTACTTGATACCATTGAGCCATTAGCCCATACAAAATCTATTAGTAGCGGAGTATTTTATTTAGAAAAACCTAAAACAGTAGAAATAAAATTGGTACAAACATACAAGAATATAGATTACTGTTTATTGAGTCAGTATTTTAAAACATTCTTCATCAGTATTATAAATAAATTGTCAGTATTTATAATAAAATATCATGGCGTAATACGAGTATGAGTGATCAGTATTACACTGATCAGTATAAAAACTCTATAAACTATAATAAATTGCCAGTATTTTAAATAGATGTTCAGTATTTATAATAAAATATCAGTATGTAGACATAAACTATTAATAAAGGCTGTTTTATATAGACGCAGGGGCCCGCGGGCCACATGAAACCCTCGAAACAATTTCTTGCGGCTTGCGACGTGTCCAGGAAATTTATAGAAAATGTAACAACAATAAAAATAAATTATAATAAAAAATATTTAATATATTTTGAGTTGTCAATCATTATTAGGCAGATACATAAAAAGGATTAAATTTGAAGTTATAGTTAGTGCTTCATACGTCACATTTGATTGTATTTATATTTTGTCGCCGTAACACTTGATGTCATAATTATCAGTTACTTTGTTGAATTAAAAACGAAGTTTAAATTGGAAATTAAAATAGTTTTAATGACTAATATATTTTATGAAACTGCCTGTCTACTAATAATTTATGTTTTTAAATGACAGAATTAAAGAAATTTTGATTATTAATTTTCTACTTCATCTACGTATATTCATTCCTTCACTCTTCTTTGATTCTATTCGATTAGTGCAGTTTTTTTAGTCTATACATATTTTTGCGGCCCACTTGAGAAAAACTTTTATTGAAAATGATCCTCGGTTCGATTGAGCTTAATATCGAGTGTAAAGAATTCCAAATTTGGATTACGAAATTTAAAAAATAGAACTAAATTTATAGCTGCTTCACTTGTCCAATTTATAAAATTTATATGCTAGTATACAGGGCGATTTAAAACTTCGTGTATTGATTTTAAAGGCATGTGGTATTTAATATACTGATAACGAATCAAAATTTTTTTGGAAATATTTTAAAAATAAGGGTTGTTTTCAAAAATAGTACATTTTGGGTATCACTGAAGATAACATTGCATAAGCGAATATCGGTGAAACGAACAAACGAATAATTAATTATATTAGTTAAGTTTGTTGATAACGATTACAAAACGTTGAGGCGTTTCATTTGGAGGTAGTGGCCCAAAACTGTTCGCTCTGAAAACCGACTAAAAAATATTACTACAATTTTATTATTTATAATCATCAAAAATTAATTTTTTTTGTCCAATTAACAAATTTATACCAATCAAATAAACAAAATTGTACTGGAAAAATGCTATTTGGTACTGATCATTTATTTTACAAAATACTTACAATTAATTAAAATAAATAAATAAAATAAATATAAATATATCATCACGCTTTTTACCCATTACTGGGTGTGGCACTCTGCCGAGGCAGATCTCGGTAAGTGATATATTTATGCGCGTGAAGTGCGGTTACTAGCCGTCAAATCACGGCTCCCAAAGATGTTAGTGGTGGGGGAGCCATTTTAAATTGGTGAAAATATTTTGTCGGCTGTGGGGATCGAACCAGGGTTCTTTGGATCCACAGGCCGACTTGATACTAGTGCTGTGAGGATCCGACAAATCTTGGATCCGAGTACCCGGATATCAAAATATGCGGATCCTCGGATATTCGATATTCGGATATTGAAGCGGATATCCGAAACTATCCGGATCCGAATCCCACCACTACTTGATACCACTGAGCCATGACCCCATACTTACTAAATAAATAGAAGTGATAAATATATCAGAAACTGAGAGCTAAAATTAATACATACATAAAAAAATATGTGTAGCCGAAGATCTAACTCAAAATACATGACGGATAAAAAATAAGAAAACAAAGAGAAAAATAAGAGACCAATTAATGACGATAATACAAAATTAAAGAATGTAAAATTTAGTGACAATGATTTGTATGCATGTACTCTTGTAGTAGCGTAAACAGTTTTACTTGATTTGTAGATCCGGAATACAGCTATTCAGTATTCATCAGTTATTGTTGACATGTTGACAACATATTGAATGTAAACTTTTCCATATTTTATTCCTATAAATAATTGAATCAAGTAGCCAATGAAATACGTAATATGAAAATTAGAAGAATTTTATATCGATTTAAAAATACACTTTAGTATAAATGTTTAGGAATATTTTGCGGTATTGATGTTAAATTCTTTATATATTGTTAATGAACAATATAAACTGCTTTTAGAATTCAGTCAGTACTTTACTAAAAACTCATATTCGACCGGTTTAGATCGACATATGCGTCATCATCAGTTGCTATAAATTTTAAAAATATTTATATGAATAAAATTAATTAAACTAATGTTGCATCAATATGTAAAGATGAAATGTTATGATAAATATCCTCTCTATTCTGTAACTGTATCATTATCTGTTAATGATAATTTTTATTTTTCGTCGATCAGAATTTCGGTTTACTGATATCAAACTAATTTACTCTGGCATTTTTATGTTATCTTCATGCATTTTGTTTACTAATATACGTAGTTGTTATAATAAAAAATAATATAATGACAGCTCACTAATAGTTTCGTAATAAGTGTGGTTAAAAATATATTTTTTTATACTAACAGATTTGTACGATAACAAAATGCATAAAAGTAAAATAGAAGTAATAGAATACATGATTTTGTTCACAGAATACCCAAATGGTGGTTATCTGCAAATTAATCATCATAAAAAATAAGGGTTGTCATTAACTTATCGATCATTAATAGATAACGATCGAGTTTCAGAATAGAGGGAATAAATGTGGCGATCAATACCGGTCAACTGTGAGTTTTGAATTAAAAGAGGTACCCATTAAATTCTAAACTAGTTTTTATTATGATAAGGTAATAATGGACATAGGCTTATGTTGTAGTTTATTTAATGAAGATTCATTGACAACGTTTCAGCTAAGGTTATGACCATCTTCAGGTCAAACGTAAAATTTAAAACGTATTATAACATGTAGAATAAGTTCAAAGTTACGAATTGAATATATACATTTAGATTCATTCCTTTTTTGCAATTTTTAGAATCATATTTATTTTTTAATTTTGATATAAATGTTCAATTCGTAACTTTGAACTTATTCTACATGTTATTATACGTTTTAAATTTTACGTTTGACCTGAAGATGGCCATAACCTTGGCTGAAACGTTGTTAATGAAACTTCATTAAATAAACAACAACATAAGCCTATGTCCATTATTACCTTAACATATTAAATTTGGCTTATTAAAACATTCTACTAGTTTTTATTATATTTATTGTTGTTTTCAGTACAATATGTAGATCATTTATCACTTACAAATACACAGAGATAGTGTGGATATTAAGCTCATAGCATGTATTGGACTTACAGTTAGTAGCACCTTCTGCATTCGGAAACAGTTCTTGGTCTTGTTAAAGTTGAATCACGATCGCTAAGTAAAACTGGTGTCACAACTGTATGAGTCTCTTCGTTATTCAGTGAAAGCAATTATGTCGTGTCACATGAAAAACTGTGTCATTATTGTCATAACAGTAATTCAAATGCATCACAGAGAAATTAGTAACGAACTTCTTCATATTACATCCAGAATTTCATACAGATATGACACAGCTATATGGATCATACTATTCATTTATCCATTGCCTAAATATGACAATGAATATTGTGAGAAGGTAAGAAGGATAGATATAAAATACAAATATATATGAAAATAAGATTTTATTGCAAAATAAAGAAAATAATAAAATTTAGAACAGGAAATAATTTACTAATTTGGTGTATGTACAGCTTGAGCTATGTTGACTTAATAAGCGATCAGTGGACCGGCGAAACCATGGTGAGCAGCCACGACTCCGTGGTGAGACACAACGGGTGCGCTATAGGCATGAGAGTAGACGGAGGGCACGGCGTGCACTGCGTGGACAGCGTGGACCACGGGAGCAGCGTGCACAACTGGAGCGACAGCGGCAGTGTAGGTGGTGTGCACCACAGGCTTGCTCACAACCTAAACAAAGAATATTATTTTAGAATTATTTTACTGCGACACTTGGCTATTGCAGATCTTGCTATCGGATACCAAAACATAGTTTTCAAAGATGCTAGTGAAAGGGGTTTCATGATAGTGAAAATTACTGTCAATAGTTGTGGGATTTTAGATAAAAATTGTAAATACTTGATAATGAAATCAAGAAAGTTTTACTGATATGTAGACCAGTTAAAGGAGTTCAAGAGGTAAAAAGAACGATTTTGAAGAAAAACTTTCTTATTATCTGTTTGTAATTCATTGTTTTATGTCTGTGGTAACATAAACCATGGAATTAAGTAAATACTCGCTTTTAGAAATTTGTAAACAACATTTGAAACATATTTTTCAAATTTTGTAAACTTTAACAGGCAGATTCATAAAGCTGATTAGCGCTAACATCATTTTTTATTTCGTTTTTAACTCTTTTTTCAATGTACGAAACAAGTTTATTTTAACTTGAGTTAAAAAGAGAGTTAATTAGCATCAAATTTAGTTCATTTCTTAAATCTGTTTTAATTTGAAACAGAGTTATAGATAATATTAAAAATGGTGTTAGCGCTAATCCGTTTTATGAATCTGCATGTTAAGTTTCAATTTAAATTAAACTATACATAAAATAAAAACAATTTTTTTGTCAAGGGCACTAAATTTCATCGCGCTTTTGTTTTAATTTTGATTTTATCTTTATGCTACTATATACAATAATTCTGTGCCGGTTCAATAGTTTGTTTTGAAATATACAAAGTTAAAATTACAATTGCAACCCTAGAATTAATATGAATACTTACATCAACGCGGGATTGATGGCTGACGGCAGAAGGAACCACAGAGTGAGACACCACGGGGGCGCTGTAAACCACAGGGGAGCTGTAAGCCAGAGGGGCGGCGATCACACCAGGCCTGGGGGCAGCCATGGCAACGGCGACGAGAGCAGACAACACCACCAGCTTGAACATCTTGAAGTTTAAAGAGGTCTGTGTGTCTTTGACTGGAGAACAAGAAACTGATACTTGCTAAAATTCGCCGGGCGGTATTTATACTCGTCAGACGGTTTTGGCAGGACCGTGGAGTTCCTCCACTGCCACACGGTGACCTTGAAGGACGCGAGCAACGTAGGTTTAGGTCGAACTAGTTGACTGCGATATCTAGTTTGCTCATTTGCATAAGTTGGCTGTTCGATGTAACAATTGTTTGAAATACCATTGAATGTGACAAGGTTTTTTAAGTTTAGGCTTATTTATTAGGTGAACTATTTGTTTCTTTGTCCTTTTCAATTTTTATTACAACCGGATTATTTTATGGCCAATATTTTATTTTATAAAAGATTTGTAATTTTAAAATGAGAATCAGAACTCAGACCACTAGAATATAGTGTATTTTAAAACAAAGACTTTGTGAAAAATAACAGGTTCGTGTTGCAACAATGTTAAAATGTCACAAAAAAGGAATATTTCGTTATTGTGCAAACAAGTCTACAATTATCTGATCATACAGGTCACATATATTTTTGTACTCTTAACAAACATCTGCTGTGTCCAATACAGTACTTTTCCGACTATATATGTAGATCAGAGGTTTAATTTTAAATCAGTCAGCATAATTTGAACTAATTTTTAGAAAAAAATGGTCAATTGCAAAAGAAAAACATTTTTGGCACATTTACTTGAATTTTTTGTTCGATTGCTTTTATTTGATACTAAATCCGGTATATTTTGAAAAAACAATTGTCAAACGCTTGTATGTCATTTTCTACTTTCATTTTATATTATGCTTTTTATCATTTTTGTTGTTCATATGTTTTACAACAATATAACGATTTTCAAAATTATTTAAATACTTAACAAATGAATCAATAATAATTTCGAAAAATATTTCATGCAAACGTTGTTTTAAATCAAATTAGGGCGTATTATTATTACGTATTTTGTGATTAATCGTACTGTTTACGAAATAAACATAAGAACTTAAAAAGATCCATCAAAAGATGGGTAGCATTGCTTGTAAATTTAAATAAATAAAAACAAATAAATATATCATCATGTCTTCTACCCATTACTGGGTGTGGCACTCTGCTGTAGCAAATCTCGGTAAGTGATATACTTTGCGCGTGAAGTGCGGTTACCGGCCGTCAAACCACGGCCCTTCAAAGACATAAGAGGGAGCCTCAAGGGTAATCGAATAGAACTCAAGTTCTTAAATCCACAGGTCGACTCGATACCACTGAAATTAACAAATTCAACCTCAGTTTTTCGATTAAAAGCTTAAATATAATGTTTCTATCCAAAATTTCAACCAGTTTTTCAGTTATCATGCTTCTAAACAGACCGATAGACCTACTAGTATGGTCTAAAACGTAAAGATTCATCAAAATCTCCAGATCAGAAAAAATCATTATCACATAGTTTCCTTATTATATGTACATATGTAAATAAAAAAAAATAATTACATTTTAAAGTAAAAAATTATTAAAATACTGGAAATAATTCCTAATAATTTTAAACACATTTTATCGGTTGCTTTTATTCAACATGAGATTTATTGTTTCAAAAGTGAACAAGCAATTCCAGGAAAAAAATAAATTTCGTATTCTATTGGCGTATGACCAATTGCACCAACAAAATTGTAAATTTAATTGTGTCTTAACTTGACAATATTGAATCGAATGTTTTAAAAAACTAAGCTTAAAATTTATATTTTGCTAATTTTATTATTAAGAGAAAAATTGGAATACCGCCAGGATTTGAATCTGGATCCTTTAAATGCTAGTCAAATGCTCTTTACTAATTAAGCTATGGTCTAAATGTAATTCAAATTGGATGTTTTTCTAATTGAGGAGTAGAAATTCAAAACGTAGTTTTCGCACAAAGTTACATTTTGAATAAAACGCAATAAACTGTTTCTCGTTAAGTAAACTGAGTACTTTTATGTGCAATTTGTATTATTGTTAATCATATGATATACGCAAACTTGTCTAATTAAAATAAATATTGTTCATTCCATTTGGCCATTATACCCTAATAAATTTTTAAAACCTACGTTTTGAACGTAAATTAAAAGAAAACTTCGTTTTGAAAAACATAAATGAAATTAAAACTACATTTTGTTAATCAAGAATAAATTTTATTTAACAGTAAACTGTCATAAAATAACAACCTGTTTAACTTAAACAGGTAAAAGTTACGTTTTGATTTTCATATATGGTTGCAAATACTGCGTTTTGATATTCCATCCAACTTTGAACGTCTTATATCGTAACTCGGAAAAGTTTTGAAAATAATACATTTCATTACTAGAAAGAAACGGATTTGAAGCATATATTGCCATCTATAACTTTTTTTTCGAACTTTTGGCCAAAACTGCATTTTGAATTTCTGCTCCTCAATTATTCTTTCTATTTTGCTTATGTTTGAATCCCACATAAGCTAAATATGTACGAGTATATATGAATTGCCACACTATGGCTGGTTGAGTCCGAACCCTGTACTGTAATTGGCCAATTGAAATTATGTTCCTGCTGTACAGAGTAGAATAAATAAATAAATAAATAAATAAAAGAGTCAAAGAAAACTTCGATCCTATGACTCCTTCATATACTGAAAGACTTGATACAGGAGTCATCTGCAATGACACTATTATTGAAGAAGAATATTACCATTGCAATTGAAATTTAATTAGAATTTTTATTAAGTAAATACTTGACTTTAAAAACAAATTGAAACCGTAGCTCAGTTGCAAAATGTATTTGATCGGGGTTCAAAGGTTCTAGGGTCAAATTTGGGGCGATATCCCAAATTTCTCTCTATAATAAAATTAGATATGGGGTAATGGCTCAGTGGTATCAAGTCGGCCTGTGGACCATAAGAACCCTGGTTCGATCCCCACAGCCGACAAAACATTTTCAACAATTTAAAATTACCCCTGCGGCGCCTCCACCACTAACATCTTTGGAGGCCGTGATTTGACGGCTGGTAACTGCACTTCACGCGCATAAATGTATTACTTAGCTACACCCAGTAATGGGTAAAAGGCGTGATGATATATTTATTTATTTATATTTTATTTTTAATTAAATTAGATTTCAACAATTGTTACGTATTTTCTAGGAGTGGGCGATATTAAAATTTCAATATCGATACTCGATTTCGTCGAAATATCAATATATAACGGGATATCTATATATAAAATATTATATTGGAATATCGATATATGGAAATATCGAAATAACGATTTATCAAAATACTAAAATATCAATACATTGACATATTGAAATCTGTTGGTAAGATCTGATTCAAGTAGTCGACTTCTCAAGTAATTCTATAACTTTATTTTTATAGTAATCTTTAAAATAATCAAATATCTAACATTTATGCTACTATTGTCTGCTCTGGTTACGACAATATGTCGGTTTTCACTTACAAAGCCGTACCAATTAGTTATTTTTAAATACATTTGATCAAAATTAGGTCAGAAGGACATGATTTGGTATTTTCTTATTATATTATACCAAAAAGAAATATAAAAATTCTGGTGTGGTCACCACACGACTTTCTTATACACAGCATATTTCATATTAAAAACGCTGAATTGAACACTTATGACTTGCTCCTTGCGTTTGACAATTATTATTTGACATATAAATGTTAAACATGTTTTTGTTTTTTGTTTCTATTGCTACTATGATTATTGAAATATATTATTAAATATATAAATTAGTTTTTCTCAAAATTAGACGCATATACAGGAAAATTGTAAATAACATTTTATGTTCCAAATATTTTTGCTAACATCTTTTATTTGAAACTTTTTTCGTAACTGATTCCATTTTTGAAATAAATGGAATTTATTGTTTTGTGTGTCCAGTAAACTTCCTCTTCCGGTTTTTCAATTTCATTCAAAATCAACTCAGCTCTTCGTATTTTCATGAAACTTATAAGTACCAAGTTTCGTTAACAAATCTTATCTCGTTCATGAGATATTGCACGACCGGACACACATCCATCCATCCATCCATCCATCCACATACACAGACATCATTGAGAAAATGATCAAAACAGATTCAGTGGACCTCAAAACATGTATTTCCGCGAAAATTTCGTCAACGATTTTTTTCACGATTGCAATACTTCCTTATACTACGTATAAGAAAGTAAAAAATAGATAAATTTAAAATGTTACTTGATAAGAAAATATTTATTTATTTATTTGTTTTTATTGACCACTTAGGGTTAAGGATGAGTTTCAGCTAAGGGCTGTTCTTCCACCTAATTCTTACAAATACATCATAAACATATATACCCTGAGCGGTATTCGAATCCGCGACCTAGGATGTGCAATGTTAAGTAACTGCTACTCTGGACGCTGAACTATCGTATACATAAAAATATCGATTTTTTTCGATATATCGATATATAATCCACTCCTATTAGTATTTACTCCAAACTCCGCAATGAGAGCCCTGCAACTTCATTTTATAGTAATATTTTGTAATTTAGGCTTTTAACTACTTGACTAACAAATATGATATATTTACACTTGGGAATGTAAAATACTCGTATTGAAATTAGATTTTAATTTTGATCTGATTGTATATGTGTTTATTTATGTATAGACTCTGAAAGAACGAAAGGATACATTGATATTGAATTTACGCCGCTGTGACTGCCTGTTGAAAAGTAATGTCTATTAACTTTTTTTTCAGTTTTATTTGATTAAAATTGGGCGACCTAAGTACTCGTATTTGTCTAACCATTTATACGAGGTTAGATTTATGCATAATATATAATATGTTACAAGGATCTTCTACATTTTTGGCATATAGCTTAATTTAAGAAATCAGTTTACAGTTTATATGAGATCATTTATTTATATGTATCTTCCTTTCTCTGAAATCATGAATATGTATGAATTAATTCAATTAAATATACAAATCATTTATCACTGTATCGATAAACATGCAATGTTATTAATAAATGATAAAATTTATGTTAAAATAAACAAAATTAAATTGTAGATTCTTCATTTAAATATTACTTATGTTATAATATATGAATAATATAAAATTTATTTCCAATTAGTAGCGCATAATTAAAAAATAAAACCAAACAACAATTTTAAAATATTTGCATCATCACTTCATGCATGCAAATTAAGATATAGGAACATCATTATTAGGTTAAAAAACTATAATTTTAATTTTTTTCTAGTCTAAAGTAGTGAATATTCACTATTAATAGTAGTACAATAGTAAAAAATAAAAATGATCTACCGTTCGGCTTACGGTTTCGAAGGTCAGCTATTGTATCCATCTTTATCATCGAGATCAGAGGTCATGGGATGTTAATAATTACTAAACCACGATTTGCAATTAATGATGTTTTTATATCTGGATCCATTCAACCAGAAAATAATTGTTTAATATCACAAAACCAGTTTCATTGAAGATGACGAATTCAATTTAAATTTACACACATTGCGTGACTTATAAAAATCCAGAAAAAAGAGTAATTTGATTGTTTTTTGTTAGAAAAATGATTATATTTTGTTCATTTATGGTAATGATGTAATAAAGTATGAGCTTCACACTTGTTTATTAACTTCCGGGTTTGAAATTAAAATTATGTTTAAGGGTAAAAAGGTCTTTAACCCCTTGTTGGAAACGAGAAATTTATTATTGCGATGTATTATACTTCTTAATTAAAATAATAATGGTGAAATATTTGCAAAAGACTTTAGAAATTAATTAAATATATGAAGCAACAGCTAAATTATTATTTTCATCTTTCAAATAACATTTTCAGAAATTGTGAAAGACAAGAAACAAAATTAGTACTTGTTAATGTGCCAATAAATTTTAGCGCTGATAAACTAAAATAAATGAATATATCACCATGCCATTTTACCCAGTCTTAGAAATAATACTCTGCTATATAAAATCTCTATTGGGATATCTCAATAAGAATGCGAAGTTAGTGGCGAAATTTGAAACTACGACTAGGGAGCACTTTCATGACATATGTATGCAGTTACATACGACGTTACTATTTCAATATTGTTTGAATATTTATTTTAAATATCTTATACTTCCTTGCTTCTGCACAAGTAGGTACAATTAAATTGTAATTACGTAGTATACTTCATATGTACTTCATAAATAGTAAATGTGTAATGACATTTGTAGGTTATTGTGCAAAGTGGTATTGTCATTAAAAAAAATATATATGTTTATTAAGACGTAGAAAGTATTGTTGTGTACTTGTATAGTTAGATTCCACAAATCATATTTATAATAAGGTTATCTACAAAGATATCTAACTAATTACTAAATTACGTATCTAAATAGAAAAATTAAAATCAACTAAAACTAACACAATAAGAAATATTGAAAAATAATCTACTTTAATTATTAAAAAAATTTAAGAATAGAACAAAGAAATACTACAGTCTGCAATGTTAACCTTATGGAAGTAAAACAAAAGTGCTTCTTTATTCAACTTTTAATATATGGGATTCAGCGCCATCTCTTATTAGTGAGATATCCCAATAAATTATATATTTTGATATCTGTGAAGTTCTACTATTAAGAACAATAAGGTCGGTTAAATGGTTCTTCTGGAGCATCACTTCAGACATCCCAAAAATTCTTATAGGTTGACACACAAGTATAATAGTGAAAAATTAAATTGGACAAAGGACGCATATCAAAAAAATATGATTTATAGGCACAGAATTTTCATTTTCACGGGGGGCGAAGTAAATAAGGATAAGAATGGATAAAATTCGGACTAAATAACATGTCATTTATTTTCCAAACAAATATTAATTTTAACCTTTATAAATATTAGAAGAGTACAAAATTAGGAAGTATGTACATATTTAAGTATTTGTTAAAGATAACGTATTGCTTCTAACAGTTGTTTTTTAAACAAAATAATTCCCTAATTTCTCTGAATCCATTGTACCTTTTTCTTCATTATGGGATTTGATAGTAGCTAAAAATCATATATAATACGTACAGTATGTACAGTTACTAATAAATAACAAATAATACAAATGAAACGGGGAATCACAATACATAGAAAAGCATTAGAATTACCATTATGAATATGATGGTGAAATGCGTCAAGTCAATACAACAGTTAAAATATAAATGTAATACAAAGTATTGACGAGGGCGAGATTCTATAATGTAATAAATTGAAATTTTTCTGAGATATGTAATTTCATTTGAAGCTGAGTATGAGTTTGAAACCGAATGAAATAAAGTATAGTAAAGTAAGAAGTAAGGGACCTCAAAATTATTTTGCGACTATGAAATCTTTATGCAAATCGGCCATAGATATCTTCGCTTAGGTGCTTAACCTATCACGGGAGCGATTGCGCCCGTTGCCTCCGTGAAGTCGGCGCCTATGGTAGAGAGCAGAATGTAAGCGAAAATAAAAAAAAAGATAAATATAGATTCCATATACAAGAATAAATATTAAATTTTTTTTTGGATTAACTAACCTTATTCTAATCTCATACGAAAAAGTTAATGCAAATCACGTCCTGAAAATAATTGAAAGCTGGACTTTATTAGGGTTTATTTGATTTTTTTTTAGAATATGGTTTATTTTAATGAGACAAAACGAAAATTCAGGTTTAGCAACAAATATTTTGAGGATTGGACTGCAAAATTTTGTAATATCCTAGCAATTTACTTTAATAAAAAATATTTACCTTCAACATTAGATAGCATAGGCGCCGATATGTCGGGTGTAAACATTTATAATCGAATAATAAATTCGGAAATGCTTTAATCAACAATGTTTAATTTGGAATCTTTGTACCTTTCATTGCAGTATAATTTTGCTGTTCAAACTATACATCATGAAGAATAGTGTTGTTGAATTCATTTCAAATACTGAAAATTCACATGTTAAAATTAATGATTATTTGATAGATCATTACGTTATGTTGGTTATATTTTTTACAAAATTATTGTTATTTTTTTATTGTTACCCCTTTAAATGCATATTAAGTGTCAATTAATTAAGATAATATCGAATCGAATTATTAAAATTATATATATATATATATATATATATATATATATATATTCGAGGGCAGTCCGATAAGTACTTAGCCTCACCGCCAGATAGCACCACTATCGCAAGAGCAATTTTGTATCGATTAGAACATTCTCGTAGACAGCTACTGTTAAATTTTCAGCCGAATCGGACGCGTAGTTTTGTTTTGACCGCGTGTGGAAGCGAGCGTGACCGCAGATTTGAGGAAAATGGAAAAAGAACAATATCGGTCGGTGATTCGATTCTTGTTTTTGGAAGGGAAATCGCGCGACGAAATCAAAGAACGCTTGGATGCTGTGTACGGGGACTCTTCTCCTTCGATGGCGACCGTCAAAAATTGGTTTAACGAGTTTCAACGTGGTCGCATGTCGGTTTTTGATGAGCCACGCCCAGGTGCCCCGAAAACGGCTACCACGGAGGATAACGTAACAAAATCCAGGATCTCGTATTGGCAAACCCAGCCAACAAGCGCATCCGTGAGATTACTTCAGAGCAGAGTTTTACGATGTTTAGACGCAATCCGAAGGAGTTTCTGCGTCGTTTCGTGACCGTCGACGAAACATGGGTACACTGGTGCACACCAGAGACCAAGGAACAGTCGAAACAGTGGACTTCACCTGGCGAACGTGCTCCAAAGAAGGCGAAGACTGCCTTATTGGCCGGAAAGATGATGGCGACCGTTTTCTGGGATTCAAAAGGTGTGATCTACATCGACTACTTGGAGAAGGGCAAAACGATAACAGGGCTCTACTATGCCGAATTATTGGGCCGATTCGACGCCGAATTGCAGAAAAAACGGCTCCATTTAGCGAAGAAAAGATTGTTCTTTCACAATGACAATGCTCTGGCACACACCTCCACCGTTGCCACGGCCAAATTGATAGAATTAGGCTACGAACTACTGCCCCAGCCACCGAATTCTCCGGAAAGAAGTAAATCAGGAAAAATATATATACGAGCTTCGACTTAGTTTTTCGGCATTATCTAATAACCTATAAGATCATATGTAAAGTGGTTCTCAAAGACGCACCATGTTTTATTTTAAATAAGAACGAATGCTTAATACAAACTATAATCTTAATTCATTTTGGAGCAAGGGAACAGCTGCTTTTAAGAAAATAATTACAGACCTTTTGCGTTAAAATAAAGTGTTTCCTGTCCTTCGGAACTAAGTAATCACAACGGCTCAACCGGTTCTTTATGTCTCGCGTCTGGCGTTGATTTTGATTTTGGCAATGGAAATCAATTTTTATAGCAGTAATTGTTATTGTAACCTCGTTACGTCTTTGTATATACTTGAATGTCATATTTTTCTTGTACTGAGATAATGAATATGATTGATCTTTTATGATATAGACAATTACTAAACATTTATTAATTTAAAAAAAATACCCACGCGTTTAAATGTTTAGTAAGAAAATTAGATACACAAACTAACAGAAATATTAAATAAATTTCCAGCAAAAATAATAAAATAATTAATAAGTTATAATTTACAACTTTATTTAAACAAATAAATATTTTTTTCTATTTATGTTGTTTTTGATAGTAAAAATTACAATTTTAAATGAGGAAAATAAAACTACTAAACACGAGTAATATTTTAAAATAGTTCTAGATCATTCAATTTAGCACTTCAGAAAAAAAAAAACATGATCCTAAAAAGAGAAAAACTGAGTTGGCTCTATGCAGTCAGAGGTATCATAACTTTATTGATGGATCTTTCAAGTTTTTAAAAAACATAATAACTAAAATGAACCCTATTTTGACTGAAAACAACTTCTACGTGTAACATTTTTCGAAATTATTATGGGTTCATTTATTACAAGAAGTAATATATTAATAATTTTGAAAATCGGAATTTTGTAAAACGTAAAGAACGAAAATTATCAAAATCATAATATAATATTAGTCTTCATGATTCGTAGTTGAATGTTAAAATTGTCATTTAAGCATTCAATTTTTTTTTTGTTTCTCCTTATATGTCGAGTTTAGAATCAAATTAAAGTTCTCGAGCAGAGAAATCTACTAAAAATATCAAAAATAATGCCTGAGTGGCTATAAATAGTTTTTTTTCAAATTTGTTCAAATTATCTAAACTTACGGCCGGGAAAGTACTGTGATGGCAGTGTTTTATATTTATCGCTGTAAAATTGAATATCAGTATACGAAAAGAATATATGTATAATATGTAATGATAACATCTTTTCTCACTCATTTGATTTGATGTATCAAACTACAAAATTAAATATATATATATATATATATATATATATATATATATATATATATATATATATATATATATATATATATATATATATATATATATATATATATATATATATATATTTATTTATTTTTATTTATAAATATAACTAAACATTTGTAATCAAAATAGTAAATATTTACCTAGTTAATTCTGCTAGAATCAGAATTTAGTTTTCCAGTTATTCACTAAATAATATTCGAAAAATGCGTTATATTTAAAGAAGAATGATACAAGAAATAAAATTATGTTAAATAAATTCATACTTCTTAAAATTATCTATAAATATTAGTTTTTTTGTTTGTTAATAAATTAACAAATTAAATGTATGAGTAAAAGAGTAGGTATAGTGTGTGTCAGTTGAGATGGTTTAATCGTCATATGCAACGTATGTCAAATAAAAGATTCATAAAACTTAGACCGGTGAAATTGAGTGTGAGTGGAGTGGATATGATTGAAGAATTATGAATATGTGAAGGCAGAATGAATTGAAGAAATGTTCATTGTATGTCTCAATGATTCTTGTTCATGCTACCAAATTTGACGGTTGTATGTATGTAAATGTAACTATGGATATATTAGGAAAGATCAGTATTTGCCAAACAGAATTTATTGTTAATAAGTTTAATGTTGGGTTTCATGAGAGCTTTACCGATTCTCTAGCAACTAACGGTTCAATAAATTTCAGATTCAAATTTCCTATTGATACTGTTGCTAGATAAACAATTCTTTAATTTCTTCTTGCAACCCAGCATTAATGCTGTCGATTAAATGCTGATCAGTATAATAATAAAAAGAATGTCAAATCATATTACTCAATTATTAGTAGACGACTCTGGAACTGGAATACCTGATGTAACCGAAGCGGGCTTCCGAGTCGGTGAGGTCGTCCTAAAAATATAGTTGTTAGAGACATCTAACGGGAGTTATTGGAAACAAAATAGCGGAGTATTTGAAAGAGAAAGTGTGTCACTGAATTTGTAGATGGTGCTGTTAGATTGACGGATTTTTTAAAAGAATATTAACTTCGCATTAATTCATTGATCGTTACTAAAAAATGTCAGTTTAGTAAGTTGTTAATTTATGCTAAAAATAGAAATAAGGTAAATGTTTCCGCAATTTACATAATTGATTAAAAGTATCAAGAACAAGTTTATTTGGTAAATTTACTATTGACAACTCTAGCGCTCGAATACGCCAACTAGCGGTAAAAAAATATCTACTCGTGGTGGGACTGTTTCATTTATTGTGCATGTTTGTATGGTAAACATAAGTATTTCTATAACGTTAATTTTAATTTTTTTCTATGAAAAACCTAAAAGAAGAAAATCTAATACGAGCTGTTGCTTTTAAGGATGCAAATCGCTCTGAACTATTGCAACTTATGATAAAAAAATCATCCTCAGTTAGTAATTTGTAATACATGTCCCGGCAGTAATTTTTTAACTCAAACATTACACTGCTAATTTCATACATTAATAAATTATCGGTGGTCAATAAGTAATTTAGATTAAGTTTTTAATTCGTCAGTTAAATCATGTTCTTGCAATTTTGTATGTCGGCCTGTAGAACATATATGTCATTCGGAATCTTCAGAACATGAAATTAGTATAATTTTGTATTGAGTAAATATTCGATGTTTACATTTTTTAAGTTTACATTTTTGATAGTTGAATACCTATTTCCATATCTAGTATGTATTTTGTAACCACAAATCATTTATCTATGCGAAAATAATATTATCCAAGCAAAAAGTAAATGATCATGAGAAAAAAATCTGTTTTTATTTTCTAATACTACGCGAGTTATTCAGAATTAAAAAAACATATACAAATTTCTTAGGAATGTGTAGACGTCCAAGACTTTAAACAAATGCACAATACTTAATTTCATCGTCAAAATTGGCGAAACGAGCTCTACATTAACATATGTAAACAAACCATTTATCCTACCAAAGCTAGGCGAACGCAGCACCAGTTGATTTGAGTTGTCAATAGCACTGCTTTTACAAGAGTTTAATAAGCTTAGTACAGCATTTAAAAATGGATTATTTTATTATACCTGCACAATAATCCTTGTTTAACAAACGAAAAAACGTACGAAAACGCAACATTAAAACACGCTGAGTTTTAAAATCATATTGCTCTATAAACCCATCCATAGACGTATTCCATTTATCATTTGGATCAGATCTAATTTACATTTATTAGACCAGATCAGTAGTAGAATTATAGATACTAATTTATTTTGAAGTAATTCACCCCAATAAGTGCATCAGTTTGCTTAATTCAAATCATTTAGTCATGTGTCGAATTTATCTGAACTGATTTAAGTGAACCAAGTGGAAAATGGAATACAGCTCATATTCATCACAACAAATTGTAAAACAACGAATTTACGTAGTAACGCAAACAACAAATGTTAACCTATCTCCAAGTGAATGATATTATTTCAAGTTATGAAATGAATCAAAATGAAAACGCTGCTTTCCACCTCTGGTAGTGCTATTAATTAAAAAAATTCCAGGATAATGACTGCTTTTTCTTTTTGAAACAAATCTTGGTATACATTTTTAGGTATCTCTGGTAATGCTAATTTATTTATTTGTTACTCTGCACAACAGGATTTTAATCCCAATTATAGTATAAGGGGACAACAACTTACAGTGGAATTCGAATTACTTAGATCAAATGGTATTTTTTAAGTAGAAGTCAGTGAAATTTGACCTCTTACTTCCAAGTTAAATAACGCAATTTTAGAATGATGATTATACTTTAGGTGCTGCCTAGTTAAACAAATAACTATATGATTTAGAAAAAGAATTTAAATATTTACTTTTATTTGAAGCACTTTTCGCTCAAATAAATTCGCTAGCAATGGCGACGGGAAAAATTATATGTATATATTTTTATGCACAACCGGGCCGAAATTCATATATTTTAGCCGTGAAAAGTACTTCTTTTTGGGCCTAGAGCCATAATAAAATAATTTTCTGTGGATACATAAACAAAATGACAATTTTTGTTTATTTTGCATACTTGATTTTGCAAAATATCACTTTGAAATAGAAATGTACCTGTTTTAATCTTTTGAATATAAAATTAAATGTTCTTGTTTTGTGCATAAAATATTGTATGTACCACGGGTAAAATTAGCGTTTCTGGCCGTGAGCATGTTATTAACCTTCGGCGCTTTTCGCCACGGTGCTAATAATCATGCCACGGGCAAAAAACGCCTGTTTTCACTGTTGATATATAAATAATTATTTTTAGATGTTCACATATCAGAGCACCCATGATGGACACGTCTGTGTTCATCTATGTAGGTACCTATGTAAATTGTAAGTAAGATATATTAAAAGAGACCAATATAATGCTAAACAGAATTTATTTTTATTAAGTTTTTGTTGCTGTCCATTAAATACTGATCAGTATAATAATAAAACTAATATAAAATCATGTTAGTATTTTTTTAGACGACGACTCTGGAGTAGTAGCTGCTGTAGCCAGCGGCGCCAGGTGCGACGACCACGCCAAGACGGGATTCCGGATCAGTGGTGTCCTCCTGGAAATATAGTTGTTAGAGATATCTAATTGGATTTTTTTATATATTTATTTAGAAATAGTTCATTTTGCTATATTGGAGAAACATTTACTATAAACCGCTATTTTTATAAGAATTGAATAAACTTCCTATAACAATATCAAAATGAATGTATAACAGCAATAAAACTATATTATGAGATAGGTGGCTCAATGTTATCGAGTCAACCTGTGGATGTTGAGAACTCTGGTTCGATACCCACAGTCGACAAACATTTTCACCACATTATAATTACCCCTATGGCTCCTCCACCACTAATATCTTTGAGGGCCGTGATTTGACGGCTGATAACCGCACTTCACGCGCATAAATATATCACTTACTGAAATCTGCTTTTGCAGAGTGCACACCCAGTAATGGGTAAAATGCGTAATGAAATATTTATTAATATATTATTTTAAACTATGTCATATATTATTGTATAACATTTAACTTTGATTTATTTTTATTTATTTAAAATAAATTTAAAATCAGCTTTAAATAAAATATTCTTCTTACAAGCTTATCTTTCTTACCGGGTTAGCAGCTTCGCCATGATGAACGGGGGCTGGGTGGGTAGGTTCCGACCCGCGACGGGAGTAAACAGTATACCCCACTCCTGGGGTGGTATAAACATGCGGATACCCGGCTATGTAGACAGCGCTCACGGCGGCGAAGATCATAGAGAAGACAAAGAACTAAAAAAATAATATTACAATATTGTTGATCATGCTTAAAAATTTTTGCTAAAATGATTCGGTTTATCTACATAATAATATTATGGGCTAGTGGCTCAGTTGTATCGAGTCGGCGTGTGGATCCTAAGCACCCTGGTTCGATCCTACAGCCGACAAACCCTTGTGGCTCTTCCACCACTAACATCTTTGAGGGCTGTAATTTGACGGCTTGTAACCGCACTTCATGCGCATAAATATATCACTTACAGAGATCTGCTTCGGCAGAGTGCCACACCCAGTAATGGGTAAAAGGCGTGATGATATATTTATTTTATTTTATAATATTTTAAAAATCAATTAATTTTTGTTTTAAATTCATGATGTTAAAGTCAAGAACAGTGCGATCAAAGGAAACATCCTCTAGTCAAACTTTAAGCCAACTTTATATCTTTATATAATGAAGTAAGTTTGTAATTGTGACTAAATATATTGCATTTCTTTACTTTTACGAGCAGATTGCTGTTATAATTTTGAAAAAAAAACAACCATTTTGTTCTGCCGTAATTTTTTCATACGTTTTATAATGATTAAATTAAAGAAAATAAAAACATTTGATTTGTATTCTGTGAATTCATGAAATAAACCTGACTTATTAAATATATATATTTTGTTGAATCGGTTCAACTTTTTCAAATCAAATCAAGTGACTCAATTCTCTAATGCATTCATCCATAATTGTTCCTAAATATAAAACTACAGGTAAAAATATTCATTTTCAGAAGAAATTATTATGATTATTTTACTAATAGTTACATAAATAGATATCCATATATCACTTTCACTATGATGGCTTTATTTAATATATTATCACAATGGAGTTAATATAAAGATCCATTGTGATCTTTGATACACGTAATTCTAACTCAATTAATCATAAAGTTAACGTTAACTAACGTTAAATTTTATTATGAAATAAAGCGCAATATGCTTTAGTGCTCCAGATAAAATACATTAGATCTGTCAAATTCTCGCCAATAATTTTTTTCATATTTAATTTGTATTAATATTCAGCGTTAGTTAATGCTGAGTTTTAGAATTGGTGTGTAAGATCGGACAATGAACAACATGCACTGATAAAAACGGTATGTAGTAAAGTCGTAAATTTATAATTAAGAAAAAAAAATATTACAATTGCTCTGATTTTAATTGTTCATGATTAATTTTAGTGTACACAAATTTCAATATATTGTCAAATATAAAATTTGTTGAATAAAATATTTGAAATAATAATTCAAAAACCACTCCCAAAAATAGAATTTTGTATTCAATAATTAAAGTTAAGTTTTAGATCTTAATAAAAATTGAAGTGTAAGAATAACCAAAGAATAGAAATGTGTTAAATAAAATTTCGATCAGAAAATATTTTTAGAGTAATATTTTTTTAAAAAAGAGAAAAATAAATAAATCTTACCAGTTTATACATTTTGGTAGTAGTTGATTATACTTCACGTTCTGTAAGACTGAGTGATGTACAGAACAGAGGATTTCTGGCGACTTATATAGTCCGTTCAACTAGCTTATCAAGTGCCCACACAATAATATATCACATCAAAAAAAATTATTATAATTAATTTTTTTACTATTTGGCTTCGATGCGATATTTTATCAATTATTGTTTGGAAACTTTATCCAGCAATTAAAAATATAGCATTTAATTTAATAACAATAACGAGTGGGATTTTTAAATAAGAAAGTGCTCCCAGTGTCGTAAATTGGAACTACGACAAAGGTACAATTTGCTACTAAACTAATAACTAAGTACTTAACACGTTAACTGCGGAACAAAAATAAGGTGGTATAGTGTTACTGCCGATACATATCGCCGGCGATATGTATCGCAGTTAACGTGTTAAAATATAAATACAAATGAATGATAATAGAACTAATATCTACAATAAAAAAGATAATAAATTATAATTAACTGATTGTATTATAAACAAAGGAAAAATCTACAGTATTGAAAAGAACTGCAGAGTGATCAAAGTGTTTTAGTTGGTTATAAAAAAAAACTACTTAAAATTGGTAAGACTGATATATAAATTTATTTCCTGTAGTTGACAGTGACATATGAAAATTTAATTTAATAAAAATCGTTGTTTCCCTTATCCACATCCTTTTATTTCCTAACATTACTCAGTAGTTCGAATTTCAATAATGATGAAAATCGAATATTGGTCGATATTGCTTTAAAATATAAATATATTATTGAAAATAAGAAAACAGATGCGACCAGTTGGAAGTTGGAAGTTAAGGTTAAAGTATGATGGTATCAAAAAATGTATCAGAAAAAAGAAAGCAGAACAAAGAAAAGAAAATTTTATTACTGGTAGTGGAATAATCTAAAGTATTTCTATCACTCAACCTGTTTGTATTTATTATAAAAATGACCTGTCAAATAGTATTTCCGCTTTACCTGGCGCTGTGTCAACAGTGGCATAAAAAGATCCCCAGAATTGTATTGCCAACTGAAACATTTACTTTTGATCACTCTGTATTAATTATATACTTAAATTCAAAAGTTAAACGAAAATTTAAACTAATACAAAAAATACAACTAGCGACAACACAAGAACTATATTCTATATAAATTAATAAAAACCTCTACTAGTAAACACAAAATAAAAGAAAAAATATAGAAATACAAGAGATGGCAATGCTACGCTTACGGAGATCAGTTGAAGATGTATCTTTGCTCAAGTTTGACATATCGGGATCAACGTCATCTCGTAGTAATTGAATATTCCAATACGTATAAAATGAATTGGAATTTTTTAAATAAAATAAATAAATATATCATCACGCCTTCTACCCATTACTGGCTGTGGCACTCTGCCGAAGCAGATCTCGCTAAGTGATATATTTTGCGCGTGAAGTGCGGTTACCAGTCGTCAAATCACGGCCCCTAAAGATGTTAGTGGTGGAGGAGCCACAGGGGTAGCTTTTGAAATTATGAAAATTGTTTGTCGCCTGTGGGAATCGAACCAGGGTTCTTAGAATCCACAGGCCTACTTCATACCACTGAGCTAGCTACCCCTTTTATTTTATTTTATTGCAATAAACTGATGTACCGCATTTGCCAATATAAAATTCAATCAATCATAGATAATATTTCATCCTTAATTTAGTGCAAAAGTTATAATCGTGTCTAAAAGTCTATTTCCAAATTTTGTACAGAATTAAGATGTGTCCTCCAAAGGGAGAAGTTAAGATCATCAAGATCAAATTTCCGCGTTCCAAAAATATCAGAGAATGCGACTACTAATAGAAACATCGATACTGTGCGATGGCAGACAAAATACATACATACATACATATCTTCACGCAAATGGGGTAGCACAAACCCTAAAACCACTCATAAAATATTCACTCATTACATTCATCAAATAATCAGCCCTCGTTAAACATTATCATCCAAACACACCACCCTCACTTCAACCACATTCATAGATCACTCCATATAAACTGATTTATGTATTACACTTGAAATCATTTATCACACAACAAACCTTCAATCACATCTACCCAATCATTCCTATTCACTTATCATTCATCTCCTTTCTTCGATGTACATAGCATATGCATAAAACATATCAAATTACTCATGTTTACTCCTAATGAATCTAATAACGAATCTACAAAGATTAGAAAAGATAAAAGCGATAGTCTGCACTTGTATAGGAAAGAATACTCTACACAATGCAGTAACTGAAAATGATGAAAAGGATAAGAAAGGAAGGGAGTGTCGCCCTACGCTTGTTTTTGATAGTGAATTCCACACAATTGCATTAAACACTCTACGTAGAAACTGAAAACGAATTAAATGATAAAAAAGAAAGGGAGTATCGCTCTACGCTTGTTTTTACAGACAAAATGCAGATGTTTGATACGTCGATTGTTCATACATCAATTTTAGTTGAATGAATTGAATTGAAAGTGATGCAACAGATATCTGAACAGGTAAATATTTTTTCCTACAACTGTGCGATTTCTTTGTTATTACGTAACTATAATTGCCTTGGTTACGTATGGAAAGTAGATGAATGCAGACCAAGTGCGTTTCCGAAAGTAAAGAAACACAAGTGCGGAAAGTGCTTCATTACGTAACTGTCAAAAGAAAATTGTTTTGACAGCGATTTAAATTTCGCGCCGAGCGCGGAATTCATATTTTGACCACAGACGCTTATGGAAGAAGAAGATACGGTGAACCAGCGCTAGTAAATATGCAGTAGTCACGAACTATTATATTGAAGGACAGGCGAGTCTTGCAGGTAAAGCATCCGCAGAAATGTTGTAGAAAGAGAGCGACAAAAAAGTGAGTGCGATAGGAAAAAGAGTCTGGCAAATGCATGGGTGCTTACGAGTCTATTCATGTTTTTTTTACTTTTAGAACTAATTACTTTAAAAAATGTTATTTGCAATTATTTAAAATTAAAGACACACTTTTCTTTAATTATATCAGGTTTAGCTTGACAAATATAAATACGTAAAACCATATATAAACACATTTTTCTAGTAGTACATTTTTGCTATTTAATTACACCATGACAAGTTACACAAATGTAAAATTGGCATAAATATTTTAATTTTAAAATACAAAATGGTAAAATTTATATAATGTAAATAGGACATTTTATTTCAAAAATAATAAAGAAAATAGATAGAACCGAATATTTCAATTTTTTCTTAATCAATATTTTTGTACTTATACAATATATTTTATAATTTTATAATAATAAGAACAGATCGAACTGAATATTTCAATTCTTTCTTAATTTAGATTTTTAGATCTTCCTTACACTGAGATTTGATATTATTTTGATTCTGTTTAAAATATTGCTTCAAGCGCATTAAAATAAATTCATGGACAAAAACAGATATTATTTCTTTCTTGTGATCTCTACAAGAGAAAGAGAATGCATAATTTTCAATATATATATATATATATATATATATATATATATATATATATATATATATATATATATATATATATATATATATATATATATATCTGATCATATTACTACTTTTTTCCAAATTTCCAACTGCTCTTTTGGAGCACGAAACAAAGATATTTTGTCATGATTTGATCAACAAACAAACCATAGCAACGCCGTAAAACATCGTTCTCATGTAATATCATTAAAATTTTATAAATTTTTATAATATTTTAGTGATTTACTAAATCGCACAGTTGTAGGAAAAATGTTGTTTATAACACGTGCCGAAAAAGGTTACATGCTCGTGCAAATTCTGCACTTGCACGTAACGAGCCTTTTTCGGCACTTGTTATAAAAATAACTATAAAATATTTAATATTGTTTTCTGTGCATGAATTTGAATATTTTAATAAATATCAGTTGTATATTGGCTCCAGGGTAAAAAATAGGTACCTTTAAATGTAATACTAATGATTGTAATAAAATGTTTTAATTGAAAAATCTAATTATAATTTCAGCATATATTCAGAAGATGAAGCTAATACTTCAGAATACTTCTGATATGATAAATGAAAATCATTTAGAGTGTATGAAATATCACAGTTTGAATAGAAGAAATTAAATTTCCAAGGTTTATCTTATTTACTGTTTTCATATGAAATTATTTAGAAGGGTCTTAACTACGAAGAAAATATATATTATTATTTTTCTTACATTAATTTTCTTTTAAAAGTGTCATAAATATTCACTGTAAAATTATTTATAGAAAAATACGCCATTGTTATTTATTAAAAGTACATTTTATAAAATTAAAATATGTATCATGTAAATAAATATCAGCTCTTCAGGCATTGTAGATCCGTGGCTTTTTGGACCAAATCCTTTGATTTGTCCTTGTTTGCTGCTTTCTCTCGCATCTTTGAATTTCCAGTATTTGTAAATCGTCCTTCACTGAGTCGCACAGTGGTCTGAGATTCCAATTTCGTGGCCAAAATATGAAAATGCATATTTAAACCTACAAAAGTGCTTATACTGAGGTTTACGACCTTACAGATTACAAAACCGAAGTCAAAATTATAAAATTCAAAATGACGGATACAATAGGTACATTCTTTTTACATCAAATCTCACTTAATCTCAGCTCACTTCAGTTGAACTGAGTGTCTCAGCAAAATATGGCTGTTCTATTTATCTAACTGATCTGAGTTTGAAGTGAGCATTCATACCTCCCCTCTTACCGATCTGAGCTTACTAAAAAGCAAGCTCAGTTCCAACTGAGTCACTCAGTTGATGTTGACAGCTAAATTACAATAAACATTAGTTAATTTTATTTGTTATTTGTAGTAATTTGATTACAAAATTTAATAAAAATCTTGATTATCATCATCTGCCTTGAACAATACATCCTAAAATAATTTGAGATATTTATTTTAAGCATATATACAATTTAATAACATTAAACACGAATACTTACTATTATCATATTTTCTATATCCACCACTTACATGTTTGGGGGCCGTGATTTGACGACTGGTAACCGCACTTCACGCGCAAAATATATCACTTACCGAGATCTGCTCCAGCAGAGTGCCACACCCAGTAATGGGTAGAAGGCGTGATGATATATTTATTTATTTTATTTTTTCTATATCAGAATCAGACATAGTTCACATAGTAAAATTTTAGGTTATATCCAAACAAATGAAACTTTAGCAAACTAATAAAACAACTGTTCTATTTAACAAATACGTATCTCAGTTCGGCTTAGCTCAGCTCAGCTAATTTCAGCTCAGATCAATTATAAGTGAGGTGAGCGAAGAAGTAAAAATAATGTACCTAATATGGTCGACTTGATTTTATTTTAAGGCTTATTTAAACAACATTTTGTAGGCATGTGAATAATTTCGAATATGAGATTAAAGTAGTAAATAAACAACAGTTAACATATTAACAGTGATTAATTTTATCATAAATAATACAACAAATTAATGAGAATGAGGAAGATATCTTTCCGCGTACAAACCAATGAATTTCTCAGGGTGCTGATTAAATAATAATGTAAGAAGAATTTAGTAATACAAAATAAGTTATAAATATAAATTTAATGTTAACAAAAATAATTAAAATTCTATTCTGGTTCAATATGTTTTGTTAATTTAATTATAATAACAATTATTATTACTGTTAATTAAAATTAATATTTTTATTTTTAATAATTATTAGAATAATTACAACAAATACAATTATACAAAATATGAAATGTATATATTTATATATAAAATTTAATAATTTATATTTCACTTTAACACAAAAAGAGGGAATATTCATTTTTACTTTCTTATACACAGAAAAAAATCGTTGACGAGATTTTCGCGGAAATACGTGTTTTGAGGTCCACTGAATCCGTTTTGATCTTTTCTCAATGATGTCTGTGTGTGTTTGGATGGATGGATAGATGGATGGATGGATGGATGGATGGATGGATGGATAAATGGATGTATGAATGTGTGTCCGAGTGTGCAATATCTCATGAATGAGATAAGATTTGTTAACGAAACTTGGTAATTATAAGTTTCATGAAAATATGAAGAGCTGAGTTGATTTTGAATGAAATTGAAAAACCGGAAGAGGAAGTTTACTTGACACACAAAACAATAAATTCCATTTATTTCAAAAATGGAATCAGTGTGTGTGTGTGTGTGGGGGGGTGTGTTTGTGTGTGTGTGGGGGGGGGGTGTGTGTGTGGGGGTGTGTGTGTGTGTATGGATGGATGTGTGTTCGAATGTGCAATATCTCATGAACAAAATAAGATTTGTTAACGAAACTTGGTAATTATAAGTTTCATGATCGCGCTAATATTCCGTCATCATTGTATTCATAATTCTTACTTACTCGAATACCCTTTTTGAGTGATGTAAAATATTGTATAAAGTTGTGAAGGAAATAATTTTATATTTAATAATATTTTAGGGTAAAGCAAAATATTTAAATTTTAATGAAATTCAACAAAACGTAAATCAAAATTTAGCAATAATTAACAACAAAAAATTAAATAATATATTTTGTTTATTTATTCGGGATTACTATAAAGTAATCATTTCTTTATCCTGCTATCAGAAATTACTGGTAATATATTAATATATTATGTAAATTATATTTTTAGATCAAGTAAACTTTTATAATACTCGTAAATAATAATTTTTAGTTTTATTTTCTTGTATGTATGCCATGTATAATTGCAAATAATTAGAGAAAAATTATATCATTCTTGTTTACACATAATGATAAACAATAATTTTTTTAACTTTTATATTTTTGAAGTAATAAACTATTCAAAATCAAAATATCTTTTATGCCAAACAGGGCCGAAATTCATGTGTTTTAGCTCTAAAACGCGGACTTAAACACTTGTTTTTGGCCATAGGGCCATAAAAAAGAATTTCTATTTATACATATCGTAAATAAAATGACAATTTTTTTTTTTTTTTTTTTTTTTTATTATAAAAAATATAAGAGTACATCAACTACCTAGGTCATTAGTACCCGGTACATTATGGTTAATATATAAGTATTTTATATTTGTTTGTATATGTTTATGTCTTTACAATATTGAATTGTGTTTGTGAGGTTGTTTATGTCGTTACCGAGCATTTCTTGTAGTGTTGGTGGTAAGTTGTTCTGTATTCTGTGTGTTGTGTATTTGGGACATTGTGCTAATATGTGTTCTGCGGTTATTTGTGTGTTACAAATATCACATGTTTCGGGTTCTGTTTTTTGTAGTAGGTATTTGTGTGTCATGTTTGTGTGTCCTATACGCATTCTTGTGATCTTCACTTGGTCCTTCCTGTTGTTTATATTCGTCCATTTACATATATCTTCTTTTATATTTCTTAATTTGTTGGCTGTGGTGTTAATCCATGTTTCGTTCCAGTGTTGTTTTAGTTTGCTTTTTGTTATCTTTATGAAATCTTGTATCGGGATGGGGATGTGTGTTATTTTTTCTTCCTTGGTTTCCTTGGCTGCTAGGTCTGCTCTCTCATTTCCCTTTATGCCGGTATGTGACGGTATCCACATTATTGTTACCCCGTTAGTTTGGGTGATTTCGTGTATGATATCCTGTATTTGTTGTATTATGGGTTGGACACTATACATTTTCATGGTTCCTTGTATAACACTCAGTGAGTCGGTGTATATGATATATTCTTCTTGATGTGTACGGTCATTTTTTATCTGTTTCAGTGCTGTGAGGATGCTGTAGGCTTCTGCAGTATATATTGTTGTTTCTTCCGGTAAATGAATTTTTGTTATTTTGTCATTTGTTACTACTGCTCCTCCTGTCCCTTCTTGTGTTTTTGATCCATCCGTGTATATTTTTTGAGCGTGTTGTTGTTGGCTGCTTATTCGTCTGAATTCTTGGTTGATGATGCTTGGTAGTGTGTCGGATTTTGTATATTTTGTCAGATCTAGTACATAGTTTGGTGGCTTCTTTTTCCAGGGAGCAATAGTATCTTTGTAGTATGTTTCAAGGTTTGGCAGGTTTATATTTAGGTTCTCTAGTATATGTTTGATTTTATGTTGGAGGGGGGTATGGTTGAGTAGAGATAGGTGGTTTTGATGTTCTGTGAATATATGTTTGTGGGCAGGGTTGTTAGGGTGTTTTGCGAGTTTGGATATGTATGATAGCGTGAGTTGTTGTCTGCGGATTTCTAATGGGGGGATACCAGATTCACAGAGCATGCTGATGGCCGGGCTCGTTCTATATGCTCCGGTTGCGAGTCTTATCGCTGTATTTTGTATCGGATCCAGTATTTTTAAGTTGTTCGTGCTGGCTGTTTGATATATAATGGCTCCGTAGTCTAGTTTTGATCTTATGTATGTTATGTATATTAGCAGTAGTATATTTCTGTGGGCTCCCCATTTGTTGTTACCTAAGCATTTTAATAAGTTTAGTCCTTTGTGGCATTCAAATTTTAGGTGTTGTAGGTGGTGCTTCCAGGTTAGTCGTGGGTCTATTATCATCCCTAAGAATTTTAGTTTGGTAACGTATTCGATTTTTTTGTTATGTAGTGTTATGGTGGGTTTCGTAATTAGTCTAGTCAGTTTTGTAAAGAACATCATTTTTGTTTTTTGTTCAGAGAATTTCAAGCCGGTGCTTTTGGACCATTCTTCTAATCGGTTGGTGCTGTTTTGTAATTCTAGTTTTAATGTTTTGATGTTTTTGTTTCTATAGTATATTGCGAGATCGTCTGCAAATAGTGATGCTTTTATGTGTTGGGGGATATACTCGGTTATTTTGTTCATCGCTATTAAAAATAGGGTGACGCTGATTATTTCACCTTGTGGAGTTCCGTTTTCTTGCGTTTTTGTTTCTGAGAGTGTTCCGTTGTATCTGACTTTGAATTTACGATCGCTGAGGAAGTTTTTAATGTAATTTAGTATGTTTCCCTCTAGTCTGTATTCTTTCATTGTTTTTATGATGTAATGTCTCCAGACTGTGTCATATGCTTTTGATATATCGAACATTATGGATGCTGCATATTGTTTATTCTTGAAAGCTTTTTGCATTTCTGTTTGTAGAGCAATAAGTTGGTCCGTTGTTGATCGACCGTGTCTGAATCCACTTTGGTTTTCGTTTAATATATTATTTTTTTCTAAATACCATGTTAACCTTTTGTTTATAATTTTTTGAAGTATTTTGCTTAGACAGTTTGATAGGGATATCGGTCTATAATTTATCGGTTTTGTTTTGTTTTTGTTTGGTTTGAGTAATGGTATCGTAATGACTTCCTTCCATTTTTCTGGAAATTTATTTTTGGTCCAAATGTTGTTATATATTGTTAATATGAAGTCTAGTGTTTCGTCTGGTAGATGTTTTATGTGTTCATATGTTATCCCGTCAGGGCCAGGGCTAGTTGATTTTTGTATTTCCTGTAATGTTGTGGTTAGTTCCTCTTTTGTAATAGGATCATTTATTTCGTTATTGTCATTTTGGTTTATTTCTATGTTTTCTGATTCTGTGTTGTTTTTATGTAATAGGAATTCACGAGTGTATTGAGAGTTGCTTGAATTTGTGTAAAATTGATCTGCTAATGTATTTGCAATTTCTTGGGGTGATGTTATTGTTTTATTGTTTTTTATTAGCAGATCGGTATGTTGTTTTATTTTTTTTCCTTTAATTCTGCTTATTTTATTCCACACTTCTGTCATAGGGGTATCCGTACTAATTGTTGATGTATATTCTTGCCATGAGGCTTTCTTGCTTTGAAGTATCGTTTTTCTGCATAGTGCTTTGGTTTGTTTAAGTTTTATGAGATTTTCGGTAGTTTTGTGTTTTTTGTACTCTTTTAAGGCTTTTTTATTGTTTTTTGTTGCTATAAGACATTGTTTGTTCCACCATGGGACTTGTTTTTTCGATGTGTTTGTGCTTATTTTTTTGCTGCTTTCGTTGGCTGCTTCTGTGATTGTGTTTGTTAATATTTCTACTATTTTGTCGATGTTTTCGGTATGTGTGTTTTGTTTTATCTTTGCTAGTTCTTTGAATTTATTCCAATCGGTTTTTTTTGTGTTCCAATTGTTGCTAGACTGATGATTTGTTGGCTGGTTGTTGTCTTGGGTATTTATCTCGTATGTAATTTTTATTGGGAAATGATTTCCTACATATGATAGTGGTAGTACAGTCCATGATAGGAGGGGGTATAGTGAAGAGGTACAAAACGTTAAGTCTAAGATTGAGAAGTTTCCTGTATTTGCGCAGAAATGTGTTGCTGTTCCGTCATTTAGTAATGTTAGGCGATCGTTATTAATTATTACTGTCTCTATGTCTTTTCCTCTTCTGTTTGTGTCCTCACTTCCCCATATTGCATTATGAGCGTTAAAATCGCCGGTTAGTATGAATGGTGTTGGTAGTTGGCTGATTAGTTTTTCTATTTCGTTTACTTCAATTTGTTGATTTGGTGGTAAGTATATTGAACAGATTGTAAGTTTTTCTGGTGTGTATATGGTGGTGGCCACTGCTTCGATGTTTGTTTGAATTTGGATTTCTTCTGCGTGTTTTGTGTTGGAGATGAGTAGGGCTACTCCTCCGCTTGCGTTGTTCGTGTTTAGTCTGTCTTTTCTGAATATTTGATAGTTCTTGAGTGTCGTTTTTTGGTGTGTGTGTAATCTTGTTTCTTGTATACTTATTACTTCTGGATTTGTTTCTGTTATTATTTTTTGGAGTTCACCTAAGTGAGCGTGGAATCCATTTGCATTCCACTGTATAATATGCATGTTTGAGTGTACTACTATTCTTATTTTATTGTTGTTGTTGTTCTTGTATTTCGTCTTGTTCTTCTTTCAGTTGCACTGATATACGGTTACTTATTCTTGTACATCTACCTTTCATTATTTTTCTGGTTATTGTCGGGTAGAGATCGTCTATCATTTGTATTAATTTTTGTGTCTCTTGTGTGTAGTCTCTTGATATTTCAAGTGCGTTTGATTGACCGTTAGCATTTTCCATGAAGTCTTTGAATCGTTCGTATGATAATATGTATTTATCTGGATTTTTATTTATTTCACTTCTTGTGTTTTGTAAGAGTTCGTCCGTTGATAGCTGGGAGGATGGGCTGAATGATCGTGGTTTTTTAAATCTTCTGGTTTCTGTGATACTTTCCTGTGAGCTAAATATGTCCTCATCCCCTGTGTTCTGTGTTTCGTCTTTATCTTTAAGTCTTTTGGCGTTGTGGTTGTTATTTCCTGTTTTATTTCTTTCTCCTATTTTGTTGTTTGTTGACGATGTATTTTTATTTGATGTGCTGGTTTTATTCATGTTTGTTGTTTGATGTGTTTCTGCCTCTTCTTGTAGTGCGTGCTGTTTATTTGTTGCTGTGTTTTCTTCTGATTCTTTTGATTGTTGTATGTCTTTTGACATTTGTTGTGTGTTGTTGGTTTTTGTTGTTTGTGGTTGTGTTTCTTTTTTGTTTGTTTGTTGTGTGTTCGTTTGTTTGGGTTTATTTAGTGTGGGTGTGGCTTGACATTGTGTGGTTGTGTGTCCTTGTTTGTGACATGTGAAACATGTCGGAGTGTCGTCATTTATGAAGATTCTGTACTCTGTGTTTTCGTGTACTATTAATAATGAATCCGGGATAGTGGTGTTTTCATTTTCTACTATGTAAATCTGTCTGCGGAAGCTTAATATGTGTGAGTATTCGCTTTCCGTCATGCCGACTCTTAAAAATGTGAGTGGCGATACTAGTTTCAGATTTTCTTCTTTTAATACTTGTTCTATAACGTTATGGGGGATTGATGGGCATACATTTGAAATCACAATTCTTTTTGTAGGTGTAATGAGCCGTCTTATTTCTAATATTTTGTCCTCGATTTTGATTTGTTTATGTTCTTTTATCAGGTGGTCAACTGTTTGTTTGGATGACAGGTAAATACATATGCGACTATTTGATATTCGAGAAGCGAATATTATGTTTTTCGGTTCGACTATATTTCCTATTGTTGTTATGTATGTTTTTAAATTTATTTCGTTAATTGCGGGAATTACAATTGCTTGTTCTTTTGACGGAAAGGCCATCTGTCGTAGTTTGTCGGCATATCTATTGGTTTGTTGAGTATTGGTGTACAGGTTGGGATTTGTATTAGTTTGACTCATACTGGTTTTTTCTTTTTGCAATGCTGAGTTATCTTCATATTGTGTTGTGTCTATTGTTTAACAGATGTCACTAGCGTGTACGTATGAATCTGGTGGGTGTGGTGTTATGATATTTTTATTTATGGGAATGTGGGTAGTGATGTGATGGGATTCAGGAGATACTCTATTGGGGTGAGAGGATGTGTTTTGGATTTCGGGATTTGTTAGGATATTAAATTTAATTGTTTAAATACCTTGTTTATTTGTTGTCAGTTTGGCAGAGAAACGTGGACGTTGCACTGTGTACTAATGACGACGTTCGAATGTGACAATTTTTGTTTATTGTGAATACTTGATTTTACAAAATGTCATTTTGACGTATAACCTATGTACATATTTTAATCTTTTGAATATATAATTAAATGTTATTTTGTTGTGCATAAAATATTGTATTTACCACGTTGAAATTAGCCTGACCCTGAGTATGTTATTAGCCCTCGGCGCCTTGCGCCTCGTGCTATTAATAATGCCACGGGCCAGTAACGCCTGTTTTAATCCATTATACATAAATAACAATTTCTACAACCATTAAAAAAGTAAGCTATTGCGCATGCTTGACAGAAAATTATTTTAGAAAAAAATTGTATGCAATATTTCAGCAAAGCTGTATTATCACGTGAGTATGAATTTAGTTCGAATAAGCTGAAGGAGATTTCTGCAAATCATACGAATTATACTGCTTTGTCACTTGTTACATATTTAAAAAAAAACTGTTTCAATTTAGATGAAGAATATAAATTTCTACTTTTATTTGAATTAGTTTCGTTGCAGTAAATTGGCTACAAATTGCAACGGGAATGATAATATGTACCAAATTATGTATGCATTTTGAAAATATTAATATATTAGTGGTTGCCACGACACCCATAGCACCCATAGTGTGCACGACTATGTTTATGTATATACATAAAATGTAAGAAAGGATGTATTTATTAAGAAACACCATTATTTGCTAAACAGAATTTACTGTTAATTAGTTTTATTGTTGTCCATTAAATACTGATCAGTATAATAACAAATACAATATCAAATCATGCCATTTATTAGACGACGACTCTGCTGCTGGAGTAACTCTTGAATCCAGCACGTGGAATGATGATCAGGCCTTGGCGGTCTTCCGGGTCGGTGGCGTCGCCCTGAAAATATAGTTTTTCAAAATGTTTCTTTGGAAACGAAATAGCAGAGTGTTTGAAGAGAAAGTATAACACTGAAGTTACTAGATTGATGGAATTTTTATGAGAATATAATTGATTCTAATGATCGTTATTATTAAATATATTTTAAGTCTTCCTAGTTCATTATTCTTATTTAGTTTGTAAAGTCGTAGGACATTATATGATTTTAATAGGCCTTATGTTATTAAGAGTGATGTCACTATGATAATACTGTCAAACACTAACATTTCTTCTATTCAGTGTTGCCAGGTAATCCATTATTTATTATTTTATCCACAACTAAAATAAATAAATATATCATCACGCCGTCTACCCATTACTGGGTGTGGCACTCTGCTGAAGCAGATCTCGGTAAGTGATATATTTTGCGCGTGAAGTGCGGTTACCAGTCGTCAAATCACGGCCCCCAAACATGTTAGTGGTGGAGGAGCCACAGGGATAGCTTTTTCAAATTATGAAAATTTGTCGCCTGTGGGAATCGAACCAGGGACCTCAGGATCCACAGGCCGACTTCCTACAACTAAGCTAGCAATTCCACAACTCATATATTATAAAGACATAATTGTACTGATTTCAGTTGTATTATATGGCTCATAAAACACTAGTGTTTTATATTCCATAAAACACTGTAAACAACTTGTTACTTAGCAACCACTTCATGATTAACCGTATTTTGAGAAACTATATAACTGAATCAACGTTAAAAATTACGACCCATCTTCTTCGATGCCTATAATTATAAGTTGTGGATAAAATTTTGTATTACACTTGTGTTTTATTGGTATATAAAACCCTTAAGAAAAATTATACAGTCGACCTTCTGTCTCGTGTCTAAACATTTCTTGCGTGTTTTATATAACTAATAAAATATTTGTTTAATAAATAACTATAAAATACTAGTAAGATACATATAAAATATTGTATGCATCAAGGGCATTACTTGATGTTTATAACTCTCAAGTATAAATATCTGCATAACATCCTAGGTACATAAATAACTATTAGTTTATTTAAATTAGAAATAGTTTGTTTTGCTATTTGATAAATTTACTATAGCGCTGCTTTTACAAGAAATGTATAAACTTCACATAATACTTAAAAATGGATTTTAAATAATGATAAAACACTGGTTAGTGAAGGTGCCAGGATAATAATAAGTACTTTATAATTTTTGAATTAAATCTTAAATTTATATTTCTGGTAGTGTTAATGATGTTTATAAATGAATCTACATCTTCGTTTCTAATTTCAGTAAGTTTACAAAATGAGGTAAATTTGTTGGCAACACTATTTTTAATTCAGGTTAAAATAAACTTGTTGCGTGAATTGATAAGGAAATTGAAAATAATATTAAATTGTATTTCTGGCTAAGATGCTTTTTAAATGTGTCTGTTAGAGAGCAAATATTTCGATAATAAATATTTTGGAAATCGCTTTATCAGATTTAAAAATAGTGAATTAGAATTTATGCTAACTAAAAAAAATGTTTTTCGACAATACTACCTAAATTTCTCTCTAAGAAAATAAATCTGCAATGATTATTTGCGGATTAAGTATATCTACTTAGGGCCAATTTCACCATCAAAACTTAAAAATTATAAATGTTATAATAATATCGACATTAATGTATAACAGCAATAAAAACTATATATTATCCTACATTATTTAATTTCGATTTACTTCTATTTATTAGAAATGAATTTTAAATCAGAATTAAATAATAACTGATGACAGGGTGAATTTAGATATTCTTCTTATGGAAATTTTATCTTTCTTACCGCGTTAGCAGCATCGCCATTATGAACGGGAACAGGGTGCGCGGGTTCCGACCCGCGACGGGAGTACACAACTGGGGTGGAGAAAACATGCGGATACCCGGCTATGTAAACAGAACTCACGGCGGCGAGGATCATAGAGAAGACAAAGATCTAAAAAAAGGAAAAGAATATTACGATACTGTTGTTGATCATGATGTTGATCATGCTAAAAAGATTCGGCTTATCTACAAAATAGAACAATTTAAAAATTTATTCACTTCCAAACTGTAATTAACTTGACATTTCTTATAAAATCTGTATACGCGTATTTATATAAATTATTTATAATAAAGTAAGTTTGAAATTATCTGATTGAATATATTGTATTTCTATATATATTTTTACTTTTTAAAAGCTAATTGTCATACGAATTTTGAAATAAGAGTATGAAAACATCTTGGCAGCAACCCTTTTGCTTCGAGCACAATTTTTTCAATAATTAATCATTTTAAGAAAGAATTACGTATAATTTGTATTCTATAAATAAATTCATGATTCATTAAATAAATTCTACGTATTAAATAAATAAATGTATATATATATATATATATATATATATATATATATATATATATATATATTGTATATATATATATATATATATATATATATATATATATATATATATATATATATATATATATATATTGCTGAATCGTTTCTACTTTTATAATTTATCAAAACAAGCCAATCAATCTCTAATGAATTCATCTAAAATTTACAGAAGAATTTTGTTTTTATAATTATTTTACTAATATCAATAAAGATCGGTATTCATACATCACTTAATACAAAAATTCATTGTGATTTTTGATGATCGCAATTCTAACACAATGAATCCTAAACTTAACATTAATTCACGCTAAACTTTACAATGAAATCTAAAATTTAATAGATCTGTCAAACAACCGTCAAGAATTAGTTAACGCTGAGTTTTAGAATTGATTTGTAATATTAGATTATGAAAAAGTCCACTGATAAAAGTAGTATGAAGCAATATCGTAAATTTATAATTTCAAAAATGTAAGTTGCATGTTACTCTGATTCTAATTGTTGATAATTAATTTTAGTGTTCATAAATTTCAAAATATTGTTAATAAATATTATAACAATTGTTGAATAAAACATTTGAAATAATAAATCATAAACCACTCCTTACAAATGGCGATTTATTCAATGACGTTACGTCAGGGACTCTCCCTGGAAGGGAACAAAAAGGAAGAGATATCTCGCACTAGTGAGAGAATTAGTGGACAGATCGCAACTAACGAGAAAATACGTTTAACATACGATGCAGATTAAATGACATGTCTGAAATATGCTCTAGTTGATCATGGTCTGTCAACTAGCACTCTCACTAATACGAGATGTATCTTTTTGTTCCCATTTTTAAATTTATAACTCGTCATTGAAGTTATACCATTCTTGTATTTAATAATTAAATTAAATTTTTAGATTTTAATAATGATTAAAGTTTAAGAATAATGAATGAATAGAAATATGTTAAATACAATTTCGTTTAGAAAATGTTTTTAGAGAAATGTTTTCTTTTTTCAAAAAGAAAGAAAAAATAAATTAATCTTACTTACCAGTTTATACATTTTTGTAGTAGTTGATTATACTTTTCGTACTGAAAGATTGAATGATGTAGAAACAGAGAATTTCTGGTGACTTATATAGTCTGTTGATCTTGCTTATCAAATGCCCACACAGTAATATATCGAATCAAAAAAATTATTAGAATTAATTTTTCTATAATTTTTGTTATGATTTTGATGCTATATTTTATCTTTTATCTCGTCGAATGTTATTGGAAACTTTATCCAGCAATGAAAAAACAGTATTTCATTTAATAACAATAACTATACTTGTAAAATGAATTAGATTTTTTTTTTATTGCTGTAAACTGTTGTACCATATTCGCCAATATTAAAATTTAACAAATCATAGATAATCTAATAATCTGCTTTGACACTAACATAATTGTCGTCAGAGATTCTACCAAATTTTGTACAAAACTAAGATATGTCTTTTAAAGATCGGAGTTAAGAGTTTCAGGGCAAAATTTGCACATTATAAAAATATAAGGAAGTGCAACTATTGATAGAAATTACTTTCATCATTAGTGAGACCAATGGTTACTTTTAAAACAAAATTGAGTGAAGACATGAGCTGTATTCCATTTGCCACTTAGTTTACTTAAATCAGTTCAGATAAATTATACACCATGACTAATTGAATTTAATTAAGCAAACTGTTGCACTTATTGAGATGTATTACTGTAAGCTAAATCCGAATAAGTAAATCTAATAGTGAAATAGTGGAAATAAAGTGAGCAAAGTAATCTAGTGAAATAAATAAGAGATCAGATTCTTTTTTTTTTTTTTGGTGACCAAGGAAATGTGATGTGTAGTTGTAAATACAACTTATATAAAATATAATATGTCATCAGTATAGTACACGGTCCTATTCCTCTAGTTTTTTTTTTGTAGTGACGGAATATCTTTTTTCATTTTGCCAAACTGTCTCTATTTCTGCAGAATTTTTCTACATATCATTTGTTTTTGAAGATTAGGAGATCTTTCGTCTTTTTAAACTGTTAAACTGTTTATACTGCATGCACTCCTTTACCAGTTTGTCTTTACACTTTTAACTTACATTTTCTTAGTTTTTATTTTAAATAACATGTTATATATATATTTACGGCAACTACATTCATATTACAGATTTAAAAACTACTTTCAAAAGCTCGTTAAACTACATAAAAAGTGAAAATATTTTATTTGCGGTGTAATTGAAAGTGACGCAAACAATCTTATTTTCAATAGAACACCTGTACATTTTAGAAAATTTGTGTTCTTTATAATATTTTTAATTTAACCATGTAAAATAAGTATTTAAAAAAATTATAAATCAGCGTAATAAATTAAACTAAATTCAGTAGACCATTTATTTAAATACGTAAGTTGTCTCTGGAAACAAAGTATAAAATAAAACAAATTCCACTATTCTAATATCTATGAAACATTTAGTTTTTATATTAACATTCATTATCTTAATTATTATCTTTGACAATTAGTTTATATAGTTTTTACATTAGGATTCTTTGAATAAACATTATTGTTATAGACAAGAAACGAACAAGTAAATATTCGTATTCTAGTAAATTATAGCAAATGAAGAAAAAGAGCATAGTGACTACTTCTTGCTGATGTAGAAGTTGATGTTTTGACATATTTTATTCTAAATTCCACTGCATAGATAAGACAAATTTATAGATAAACTGAAATATCAAGGTAATAGCGAATTTTGAAAAATATAAATTTAAATTTTTAAGTATCAGTTACACCAACATTTGTATTTTGATGTGAATCCAGGAAGAAGATAGCATTATTGTAATTGCTTCATTGCTTCAATAATGTAACAGAAATAATAATTCAATGTATGAAGTAGGATCAAAAAGTTCCCGGAATTGATAAATAAAATTTGATTGAAAAAAAAATCAATTTAATCAAACTAAATGTAGTGCATTTTTATACGGAGAAATTAAAGATGTTTTTCTGAGTATTCCAGAAGGAGTTTCACAAGAACCTGCGAAAGTATGTAAATTAAATAGAGCTTTATATGGTTTGAAAAAGTCACCAAAATATTGGAATATAATATTCAATTCGGTTATGAAGAAAGAAGCATTTAACTGTAAAAAATATGATTATTGTCACTACACAAAATTTAACAAATCTGACAAGTTATTCGTTTTAATTTATGTGGATGATCTGTTGATTTTTGGAACAAATAATCAACAAATTGAAGAACTGAAAAAGGAATTGTTCAAAACATTGAAAATTAATGATTTGGGAAAAGTTTCACATTATATTGGCATAAATATTAGTCAAAATATGGAAGACGGCGTAACAAAAATGAATCAAACAACTTATCTAAAGAATGTGTTGTCGAAATTTTGGATGGAAGGTTGTAAACCGACATCAACACCTTTAGATCCAAGTTTTAATTCAGATTGGTTAGTAGGGCCAGAAAATGAAACAACACATAATGAAGAATTCGAAGCTCCGCTTCAGGAAACTAATTGGCTGTTTGATGTATGCAATAGTTGATACAAGATCAGATTTATGTACAGCATTGAGTCGTTACCAAACTCGTGCAAATGTCAAATTATGGAAATCGATTAAAACAATCCAGGAAACTATTTTCTGAAAGTGCCTTCAGTTGCCTTGTCGCATTTCCCATTATCTCTACTGAATCAACAAAACATTGTCCTTCCAATTTCATTTTTAGCCGTGAGATGTGTTCCAGAGTGGGGACAAGGTAATACCAACAGGGAGTGATGTACTAGGGCGGTATCATACAGCCAAACCCAATAATTTTTACCAATTTTTTCAGGACTTTTCGCATGGATCTCCACGTAAAGTTCCTACAGTTTGTTTTTGAAGAAGGAATTCGTGGTGACTCATGCCCTGGTAATCAAAAAACACCTCAAACATTGCTTTTCCCCTTGCTGGCGTCTATTGCAAAGGTCTTCTGCAATGCTTGTGCAACCTGCACAAAAATGCTTGTGCCACTCGTACACTGTCGATTTTGCCATCGCCTCGTTTCCGTATGCTTTTTATAGCATCTCAACGATCTCAGATGGTGATTTCTCCAGTAAAACGCAGAAAACAACATTTGAAAAACCGACGAACAAAAAAAAGTTTTCTAAGAAACAACCTCTAGTTTTCGTATACAGTAACAACGTGGAGTGTTGGGCAGCTCGATGCCTCTCTTAGTGGTGCTACCAATCGTAGAAAAATTAATTTTTCTCCAGTAATCAACTGCTTGGGCCCGCAATGTTATGCGAAGAATAATTAGAATGACTAATCATCATATTCCAGAAAATGGTGGGTATTTTTGAAAATTTTCTTAAAAGCTCGTGTTTGATTGAATTCGTTTATTTTATGTTTTTTTTTATCATGGGTAACTTCCTAACTTAGATATTTAAATAAAGAATCTAATGAATTTAGTTTTTTTACGCAGATTTATAATGAAAAATGCACTTTGTTGAATTTAGAATGTCATGTAAATCCTAAATTATATCAAATATACAATCTGTTCCATTTAAAATAGGAATATTGCAGTCACTTCCAGAAATACCGGAAATAAAATATTTTTTCCTTTGTATAATAATAACAATAATTTTATTTATTGTATTTACGTATAAAGTTTGTACCTACAAAAGTGAAAATAAAGAAATAATAATAATTATCTTTATTGACCAACAGGAAAACTAGTTACATAGCTAGAAAAATAATACAAACTATACAGTAAAATGAGAAAATATACATAATAACAATAGAAAGAAAATTTATACATATAAACAAATATACATTATATAAACATATTTTTTTAATTTTATCTAGTTTGAACGGCTTTGTGAGTTAGTTTCTACCATAAATCTGTAATACGAGTATATTTTTTTACAGGATAAATACTCGATATACGTATTCAGAGAAATGATATTTAGATTAAATAAACTTTTATGATATTTGTAAATTATATTTTTTTATTTTCTTATACATATGTACGTATGTTATGTATAAACCCTTTTCTCTAATGTCGTTAGTTAGTTACATGTTATTTTAAAAGAAAACATCCTGTACAATTCTAAATAACTAGAGGAAAATTATATCATTTTTCTACTCACAAATTTTAAGTCAGACTAAAGAAAAACATTATTTTTAACATTTTTGTTCTTATTATATGTAATATTTGAATTTTTTAACTATTGAAATATCAAAATTTATTATTATATCTGTACAATAATCCTTGGTTAACAAACTAAAAAACGTTTGAAAACGTAATATTAAAACATCGTTTTTTAAAGTTGTCATGCAACAATAAAATCATTTTGGTTCCTTAAATCCATCCGCATTTATCACAACAAATTGCAGAACAACGCAACTCCATAGTAACGTAAATGTAACAAAACGGGTAATTCAGAATTTGGTTTTGTTTATAAATTATGATATTTCACTATCAACTCAGCTTCGAAAGATACAGACTAATTAAGCGTTATCTTAAGTATCTTTCTAAAGTTGACTTGACAGAGTTTATTTTGTTTATCAAATTTATTAGAGCATATGTTATAACTTCAGTATTCTGTAGATGATTATTTATCAAGTTTATAGCTTTTCTGAATTGTCGCGTCTGGTTACACGGGATGTGATGACATATCTGGGTAAATTATAGCTAAGCGAGGGGTCGGAAAGATTTAACCTCGTCTGGGTTTTTATGTAAACGCATATGTACGACCATCGCGACGATACCACCCCCTTACCCTTTGTCAGAACATCCCATGGAAACAACAACGGATTAGTTAGTGGTGTTTTAGCTTCTGATGAGACGAGTTGTCTCGTCTGTGCAAGATGTAGATCTTGCCATGTATTTTGGTACTTAGTTACTTAAAATAAGTTTTAATCATACGTTGTAGTTGTGGTTTGCCGTTGTCAATTAATTTGTCTAATTTGCAATAATTAATTTTTAACTTTGTAAATTTTATGCTTTATTTATATTTTTATGCATTTTTATGTAATTAAATATATATTTTTACAAGAAGTCTTCGTCTTATTTTGTCTTATTTTATAATGAATTAGATCGCGACTCTATCTCTCATTACATAAACAACAAATGCGAACCTCTCTCCATATGAACAATATTACCTACGTCAAATCACAGATAAAATTATGAAAGAAATCAAAATGAAAATGCTGCTTTTCAACTCTATTTTCCAGATTATCATGTAGATATTATAAAAAATAGCGTACGAGTATGATACAAGTGTATAAGTGCTTTACAGACTTATTTATACACTAGTATTTTAATATACTATTTTTGAAAACGTTAAGAAAAATAGACTTGTATGCATTCAAAACAGTACGCAATAGTTATTTGTATATCTATGTAATGCAGAAAGTAGTCTATTACCGCTCGAGCATGGCGATTGTTGACCGAGGTGAAACCAAGCACAACCATGCAAGAGCGACAAGGACACTTTCTGCTCAAGGTGCACACAATATTTTTTCTACGATCATTTAAAAACCATTGAAAAATAATTTAAAATTATTTTTAACAGTTTAACTGTTTGGATATTCGGTAGACAGTTTTCAAGTATGCATGAATAGGATGATATACTCGTGCATTACCGCTCGACGAGGATAATATCCTATTGCAGCTCGGCAAGCGGTAAATGTCAATTTTCTACTTTCAACTGACAGTTAGAAAAGTGTATTTTCTGCTCGGTCGTAGAAAAAAATTAATGCTTCTTTTTTTAAATTTGGGATGAAGAATTTAAATCTCTACTTTTATTTGAAATAGTTTCGCTGCAACAAATTAATTAGGAATGGCGGCGGGAATTATATGTATCATACTATGTATATATTTTAAAATATTAAAATATTAGGGGGTGCCAGGGCACCATCGCATCCACAGTGGTTATATTTGTATGTAAATTGTAAGTAAGGATGTATTAAGAAAGGCCAATATTTGCTAAACATAATTTATTATTTTATTACTGTCCATTAAATACTGATCAGTATAATAATGAAAACTAATGTTGAATCTTGATAGCCATTTATTAGTAGACAACTCTGGAGCTGGAATACCTAGAGTAGCCAACGCCTGGTGAGACGATAACTCCCAAACGGCCTTCCGGGTCGTCGGAGTCGCCCTGAAAATATTGTAGTTGTTAGAGACATCTAATAGGATTTGTTGGAAATGAAATAGCTCAGTGTTTGAAAGAGAAAGTGTATCACTAGATTTATAGATGGTGCTGTTTTATTGACGGAATTTTTAGAGAATATTAACTGAATTGATTTTCATGAAATATATTTTAAATTGTTAATTTATGGAAAAAATATAACTAATGTAAATAATTGCATATATAAGCACTTTAGTTGATTATAGGTACAATAGATGAGTTATAATAAATTAGAAATAGTTCATTTTGCTATTTTTAAAAAGGGTTGAATTCGTATAATATTTCAAAACAAAATTTAAACAATGAATAAATGCTGGTTAGTGTACGTGCCAGGATAATGGTTGTTTTGGTATAAATTTATATTGCTGGTAGTATTAATTCTTGATTAATAAAATGAGTTAAATTTTCTAGTAACACCATTTTAAATTTAGGTTATAATTAACTTGTTGCATGAATTGATAAGATATTTAAAAAATAATATAAAATTATGTTACTAGCTAAGTTGCTTTTTGAATATGCGTGTTCGAGAGCAAACATTTCGAGTCTAATCTTTCTTACCGAGTTAGCAGCATCGCCATGATGAACGGGGACTGGGTGAGCTGGTTCCTGCCCGCGACGGGTGTACACAGAATATCCCACTGATGGGGTTGTGTAAACATGCGGATACCCGGCTATGTAAACAGCGCTCACGGCGGCGAAGATCATAGAGAAGACAAATATCTATAAAAAAGAATATTACAATATTCGTACACAGAGCTGGGCAGTAGCTAGCTGCTTTTGTAGCTTAGCTACTAGCTTAGCTACGTTTACCTTAGCTGT